>CM071594.1:233308715-234558715 GCA_036435485.1 Saposhnikovia divaricata
TGAACGAGACTGAACCTACTTCAACAGGCACCATGGCCTCGCATCCATAGGTTAAAGAAAACGGGATCTCCCCAGTGGTGGACCTCGGGGTCGTGTTGTAGGACCACAAAACCTTTGGTAGCTCCTCAGGCCAATTACCCTTGCTTACTTCTAATTTGGCCTTTAGGGTATGTTTTATTATCTTGTTAATGGCTTTGGTTTGACCATTTGTCTGAGGATGGCTCACAGTAGAGAAACTTTTCTTGATCCCCAAATTTTCATACAACTCCTTCATCTCCTTACTGTCAAATTATTTCCCATTATCTGATATGAGCTGATATGGGATTACATAGTGACATACAATAGCTCTGTACACAAAATCCTTTAATTTTTTGGCCGTAATAGTAACGAGGAGCTCAGCTTCGGCCCACTTGGTGAAGTGGTCCACGGCCACGACTGCTTATTTGACTCCTCCCTTGGCTTTGGGGAGCTCCCCAATCAGATCAATACGCCACATAGCGAAGGGCCATGGGCTCGTGAGTGAAGTGAGGTGGGCGACTGGAGCATTACTATAGTTGGCGATCCTTTGACAGGCATCACACTTCTTTAAAAACTCAAATGCATCCCTTTTAAGTGTAGGCCAATAATACCCTTGATGAAGGATTTTCTGGGCTAGCGAACTACCCCCCGAGTGATTGCCACATATTCCTTCATGTACCTCTCTCAAAACATAGTTACACTCTTCACCGTCTACGCATCGCAAAAGTGGGGTATTGAACCCCCTTCGATACAGGACCTCATCATAAATGACATAATGAGCAGCCTGATATTTGATCTTCCTTGCTTCTTTTTTGTCTTTGTGGCAAAGCACCATTTTTCATATATTCCCATATCGGGGTCATCTAAGTCGATCCGAGGGTCGATATTTCCATGATGGACTCCTCCAGTACACTAGGCTTTGTCTGAATTTCCAGTGGGATAATTCCAAGTAAGGCGGCCTCGCGGCGCGACCCCAACTTTGCTAGCGTATCTGCTCCTTGATTCTTTTCCTTTCTAATATGAACCACTTTGAACTTGTTAAACTTTTTAACCAATCTTTGTGCACATCGCAGATACAACTCAATCTGCTCACCTCTAGCTTGCCACCCACTCCAGAGGTGATACGTTACCAACATAGAATCACTGTAGGCTGTGAGGTTTTCCACCTTCATCTCCAATGTAAGTTTGAGACTAATAATGAGGGCTTCGTATTCTGCAGCATTATTGGAGGCTTCAAAGGCAAAGTGCACTGCACTTTTTATCTTACGACCTTCTGGAGTTACCAGCTCGATGCCAGCCCCGGCTCCTTCCTTGTTAGATGCCCCATCTACGTATAGCTCCCACCACGAGGCTGATTTTTTTTTTTGGCCTCGCTGGCTGTTATTTCTGGAGCTGCTATAATAGCCCAGTCATCTCCCTCAGATTGGGGAGGAAACTCCAAAATAAAATCTGCAAGTGCTTGCCCTTTTATAGGGCCACGAGGCTTAAACTCAATGTCAAATTGACTAAGCTCCACTCTCCATTTTAGCAGTCTCCCTGAAGATTCAGGCTTGTGCATTACTTTCCTCAGTGGGTAGGCTGAGCGAACCTCAATCTTGTGGGCCTGAAATATGGCCTTAACTTTCGCGAGTCCAAAATCAAAGCATAAGCAAGCTTCTCCATGTTGGTGTAGCGAGTTTCCGCATCTAACATTCTTTTGCTAATGTAATACACTGGATACTGACTTTTCTCCTCCTCACGTACCAGTACTGCACTGATCGCGTGCTCAGACACAGCGAGGTAGATGATGAGGACCTCGCCATTAAAAGGCTTCGAAAGAAGGGGTGGCGAGCCCAAATGCTCCTTTATCTTCTGGAATGCCTCCTCGCATAGAGAGGTCCACTCAAATTTTTTTCCAACTTTCTTAATTACCTTGAAGAACTCATGGCATTTGTCTGATGACTTTGAAACAAACCAATTAAGAGCTGCGATCCTTCCTGTTAAACTCTAAACTTCTTTCAAGCTTCTTGGGGATCGCATGTCCATCAAAGCCTTTATTTTTATAGGGTTCACCTCGATTCCTCTATGGTTGACAATGAACCCTAAGAACTTTCCAGATTCGACCCCAAACACGCACTTTTGGGGATTGAGGTTCATCCTATACTTTCTCAAGATATTGAACATTTCAGCTAGGTGAGCGATATGGTCCCCAGCTTCCTTAGATTTTACCAGCATGTCATCCACATACACCTCCATTGTTTTTCCGATCTGCTTTTCGAACAACATATTAACCAGCCTTTGATAAGTTGCCCCAGCATTGAGGAGGCCGAATGGCATCCCTATGTAACAGTAGAGCCCTCTATCTGTGATGAACGAGGTGTGTTTCTGATCAGGGCCATACATGGATATTTGGTTGTACCCTGAATAAGCATCCATGAAAGAAAGAAGTGCGTGCCCCGCTGTTGCATCAACTAATTGATCGATCCTGGATAAAGGAAAACTATCCTTAGGACAATGTTTGTTAAGATCAGTGAAGTCTACACAGGTTCTCCATTTTCCATTTGGATTTTTAAGGAGGACAGGGTTCGCAAGCCAGTCAGGGTAGAATGATTCCCTAATAAGCCCTACCTCGAGGAGTCTATCCACTTCTTCTTTAAGAGCCTCGGCTCATTCTCTACTTATTGGTCTTCTTTTCTGTCTAACTCCTTTCTTGTTTGGATCCAAGTTTATCCTATGACACATCACACTAGGATCGATCCCAACCATATCTTTATGAGACCAAGCGAACACGTCGAGGTTGGCCTTCAAAAAAGTGACAAGCTTTTCCCTTAATCCAGGATTAAGTTTCGACCCTATCTTCAACACTTAGAAGGATCCTGCACATCAACAAGGATAGGGATAGTATCTTCCGCTGCTCCTGCTCGCTCCACATGTTCTAGGATGCGAGGATCAAGGTCTAGATCGTACTCGCGAGCCCGGCTTGATTCTACCTCGCAGGTATTACTTTTTTCACTTTGAGGTGGAGCGATCCCATCCTCGAGCATTCGGGCTGCACTCACATGTCCATACTCCTTAACAACAGTTGTCTCTTGTGTGATTCCATTTGGTAGCTCTGTTAGTGTGAAAGTTTTCCTTGCGAACCCACTTTCCCTTTCGGGCTCGCACTGCAGCTTGTTCAGGGCTCTCTTCATTATCACTGTCAGTAGCCTCTTCAACGATCCCTTCCTGGAGAACCATTATTGGCTGAGAAGTTTCCATCATCAGGGCCCCTGGTATTGGTTCTACTTGTATGACCAAATTATCAAAATAACCTTCAGGAAGCTCCTCAATAGATATTATATTGCACTTAGCTGAGTGTCGTGAAGCTGACTTGCGGACCCTGTCATCCTCCTCGCATTCCATCATGCCTACCCTAGATTTATTCCCCCTTTCAGCTGTCTTGAGGGCCTTGTTATAACATTCACGGGACTCATATTGAATTCCCCTAACACACCGAACTCTTTGCGGGGTGGGAAATTTTATAGAAAGGTGATAGATGGAGGTGACCACCCGCATTTCTTTGAGAATAGGCCTTCCTACAATAGCATTATAGGCTGATGGCTGGTCCACCACCATAAAGTTCGCGACCTGTGTGGTGATGCAAGGCTCGTCGCCTAAAGTGATTGGGAGCCTGATGAGGCCTTTTACATTAACTGAGGCTCCAGTGAACCCATAAAGATGTCCCATAGTAGGGATAAGGTCTCTGTCCACATACCCCATTTTTTGGTAGACCTCGTACGTCAGAATATTCACTGCACTCCCATTGTCAACCAGGACCCTGTAAATATTCTGCGATCCAATTTGAATTCGGACAGCGAGGGCATCAGAATGGGGGTGGTGAACCCACCTTGCATCTTCTTCAGTAAACATAATGTTTGTATCCTCCCCCTTGTTGCTGTCTCCCCCGATATGAGGTCCTCCAATAATTACATGAATGCTTCCGCCTCGCGTTTCCCTTTCTTTGTGGGGCTCTTCATTTTGTCTAGGTGGTGGAACATCATTGTAACCGAGTCTTGACTTCGCATTATGTTTCTTCACTTCACGAACTGCCCATTCAGTCAACTTTCCATCTCGAATTAATTGATCTACTTGCTGTTTGAGCTGCCAACAATTCGTTGTATCATGCCATGTTTGTTCATGGAAGGCACAATATTTGCTAGTGTCGGCAGTTCCTTTTGGACCCATTTGTGTAGGTCTCTTGAATACCCCCTTGTTCACATTGACAGCATAGATGTGATCAATTGGGGCGACCAGAGGGATAAATTTGTCTTCACTCCTTGCAGGGCGAGCTCGAGGAGGGGATCGCCTTGGTGGATCGCGTTCCCTTCTCTTTGGGCCAGGGCTTCGATCCCGTCTTCTTCTTGGACTCCGAGAATCCTTCCTTTTCACTCCCCTACTTCTACTTCCACTGCTGCTCCTTTCACTGTTCTTCTTGAGATCTGCAAGTGATTTCTTAACACGCTTGAAAGGCTCAGTGACCCTGTGCAACTCTGAAAGTGTGCTAGGGGTTTGCTCTTGCAGTTTCTTCCAGAATTCAGTCTCTTCCCTCACTCCAGCAATAAGGAAATTTTTCACAGCCTTATCATTTGCACCTCGCACGCGAGGCACTTCAGCATTGAATCTCTTGAAATAGTCATGAAGAGTTTCTCCTTCCTTCTGTTTTATGTTTGCCAACGTAGATACCGGGGGTGCATAGAGCATTGAAGATTGGAACTGTTTGATAAAGATATCTACAAATTGTTCCCAGTAATCGATAATAACCAATGCTCCTAGCTTCGAAAACCACTGCTGAGCACTTCCCCTTAGCGAGGCTGCGAACAACCTACATCTCGCAAGCCGCGACACCTGGTATACATCCATTTTATTGTTGAATTGAATCACGAACTTAGCTGGATCGGTATCTCCATTATAGATCATATCTGAATGATGTCCTCGAAACACTACAGGAAGTGGAGCAGTTCGAATTTCGTGGGTAAAGAGTGAAGAAGAGCCCATGGTACTAAAAATCCCTTTCTCATTGTTCATCTTATCCAAGGCCCTTTTCAATTCTTCCAGCTTATAGTCTCCCATTTTGGCCTCTTTGTCCCCATCCTTTTTCTCTCCAGTACTCCCATGGTTTGACTTAGTCTTTTTTGGGATGCTAGACTCCTCCTGGTCATTCCTGCGATCCTTCTTTTTACGATCCTCTTCATGGTATTGGGATCGTTCTCGATCTCGATGATATGGGGGTCTGTTATCGCGACGATAGGACCGCTCACGCTCTTTGTGAGAGGGGGGTTTGTCATCGCGACGATATGACCGCTCGCTATCTCGATGAGAAGACAATGGTCGATGAGGGCCCTTGCTTTTATTCTCTTCATTCTGAGGTGCATCAATCTTTTCTAATTTGAGACGGAGGTCGTGTTCAGTTAGCTTCTTTCCGAGATGGTCAAAGACACTAACCGATCTCCCCTCAGATGAAGCGACCTTGTCACGCGATCCTCCTTTGTTCTCAAGCAAATAATCCTCCTCATTCCAGTCAGGGTTCGTTTGATCTGTTAGAACATCCTCGAAATCATCAATAAGTTTCTTGACAGGGACTTTGCTTCATTCCCCTTGATATGTTCGATCACCCGTCCTTGCATTCCTCTTCGATCCTCTAGAACTATAACGCTTCTCCACTTTTGCAATCCTATCATGTACAGCGGTCACTTGGTCGCCGAGGCCTTTTAGAAAAGACATAACCTCGCTGGTCAACGCCACCTTCTGGACAGGGGGTGTTTGCTCCTCTTTGTACCCAGTCTTAGAGTTGTCTTTGGACACCTCGTCCTCTGAGGGGTCCCTCGTCAGGGGGTCATCCCTCTTAACCCTATGCGACCCAAGAGTCTCTCCATCATTCTTCTTTTTATGTGATTTAGTCACCGCTTCTCCAAATTCAATGACTAGCCCCCCTCCTTCTAGCGCCAAATGTTATAGGGAGAAATTGGTATAAAAATATTTTGGAGGTTGCTGGATTTACGGAGCTAAATACGGATATAAAGCTAAGAAGATGAAGAACAAGGGTTAGGGTTTGTGTATGTAGGTGTGGCTGAACTTGATAGGTGTTTTCGGGGGTGAACTATTTATCATCCATATCAAGGTGCCTACGTACCCTATTTATAGGGATCAAGCCATACGTAGTTCTTGGAGAACAAGTTACCTAGACGGGCTAGGGTTTTAGTAGATAAGTCATGGCCCAAGCCCACTCGTTTTAGGGTTAATGTGGCAATGACTCATTGATTATATCCATGATCCATGGTTTAAAGGAAACCGATGGTCTCGCACGGTTAGAGCCATGGCCTCTCAAGCGAGGCTAGTTTGACATGCAACCTCGAGGGGCTGAGTCATGCGAAGCGAACCCAAGCGCACAGATACTCATGCGACCTCGAGGGGTCTGGCCATGAGTCTTCCAATAAAGCATGAGATAGCGATCCCGTTTTAGTTTGTAGATGTGATGATAGAAATGAAGCGATCCCTTGGTTGAGATCATAAACGAGGTGGCCCTGTAGCGAGGTGGCCCTGATAGTGGGGTGGCCCTGATAGTGGGCCTTAGTGACCCAATTATCATCTTCTAGGCCCATCATAGATTATGAACCATTAATTTAGCTAATCAAATCAATTTAGCCATCATGCCAGATTCGGGCATAACACATAGTTAATCTGATCTCTAAACCCTAAATCACCATCATCATCACCCCACAAATCGTTGCATTAACGTGATTAAACATGTCATCATCGTCGCAACCCAATAATCCCCTAAAACATTGTAATTGTCAACGACCATAGGGACGAAAAAGATGCACCTGACAATAACAAATCATTACCCGGCCACTCGCACACTATCACAAACTGCACCTCGCGCGCCACCTTCACCTTTAGAATCATCAGGTGCAACACCGCTAGCTGTCCGATCATTGATTCTAGAACCTTCTGTAAAGCCGGTGCTTATAAAGAAATTAAATTATCTCGCCCCCTACTCTCTATATTACAAGGTATTATATTAACTTTAATTATGATTGTGTGTTAAATAATATTTATTATAACATAAGATTCTATTGGGCCTTAATCTGATAAAATTCTGTTGGGACTTAATCTGATATCTTAAGGTTTTAGAACAATTGGTTACTCATGGTATTAGAGCGGTTTCGGAGGGTCTCCATCCCCATTTATTTAATTTATATACTTGTTGTTGGTATTGGTATTGATTTTGGTTATGTTTTTTATTTTTGTCTGGTCAATCGTTGATCAATCGTAGGGAAACGTATCGTACGAATATTGAGGGGGAGTGTTAAATAATATTCATTGTAGCATAATATCCTATTTGGCCTTTCTCTGATAAATTAAGGTTTTAGAACGATTGGTTAATTAACATCGTGTTTGTGTACAATTTATTAATATTTTTATCTACTGTGGTGGAGGATTTGTTTTGAAATGGTTTAGGCGAATTAGAACATGATTGTTTCTATCCCAAGTTTCTGCATTCTAATGCTACTTATCATAAGTGGGCTTTTAATGATGTGTAATTACGTGTACATAATTGTGTAATTGAGTTAGCATTTGTTATTGTCGTGCAACAATAGCTGAGCTATTCGATAATGCATTTGACAAGGTAATTGGGCACATGCATAACTTATTAATTTGCTATGTAGTGATATGTTTTGTGAATATGAAATATACCCAAACATAGTGTTGTACCTTATTTTGACATAGTTAGGTTAGTGGATATATGTTAGGTCGATTACAACAAGCGGGAAATTTTAAAAAAGTAATAAAGAATTATTGGTCAATTTATATGAATATTTGAAAATGTAAATCCTATATATAGTCCGGTTTAAGAAGTCCTATGACACTCTAGGACAAGAACCATAGTGTTTGCATTTGATTGTAATTTCTGGTGTAAATTTATAAATTTATTATCAATGATCTAAATGCTAATAGTTTTGGGATCTGAGACAATTTTTACTTTCTGAATTAGCATTTTATCATGTGCAAGGTTACAGTAAACCGTGACACTTGTGCTGCCATGCCATTTTTACACATGCAAGGTTACCGTTAGCCTTGGCAACTTGGCAAGTATAAGGGAAAAAGAAATGGTCGAATTTTTCACGAAATACCTTGTCTTATGCTTCAGTGTCCCAAGAATGGTAGTAACTGCAATATAAGCAAGCCATACACTTAAATTCTAACAAACTAGAATACATAAATTTATTAATGTATCCTAATATGTATACAACATTTGATTAAAAAAGATACAAAAGGTTACCCATGCACAATGATAATAAGGATATTAGGGACGAGCAAAAAATTCGAAAATCGGATTATCCTATTTTCTGATCCGGTATTCGATTATGAAATTCCGGAAATTAGGAATCTGATCCGAAACAATCGGACCGGATATCCGACCCGAATTTTTTTATGAATTCGGATACGGACCCGGACCATAACTTTTTACAAATCCGGATATTCGGATCCGATCCAGTTTTTAATATTTATTAAAAAAATAATTTTTATATTTAATAAATAATGAATTTATTGTAGACAAATAATTCAACATTGAAAATATTAAATTAAGTAATGAATTATCACTAATGAATTAATGAATTTGTCCAAAGTGATTAATAATTTAATAAATTTATTCTTAAATCAAGCTTGGCAAATTTTTTCTCTTACTTAATCATTTTATCCAAAGTGATTGATTAAGAAATTATAATATTAAAAAAATTAAAAACAAAGCAAATGGAAGAATATTTTCTTTTAATAATATTTTCACTTAAAATTATGAATTCGATAGCTAGCGTGTTACTCCCTCTGTCCCGTTTATATTGCCATCAATCAAAAAGCACGTATTGAGCAATCAAGTGAAAACTGCCGAACTTACTCTCAATTGTTTGCATACTTTGAAAACCATATCATTATTAATACTTAATTTGCTTTATTTAGGAAATGTGGCCACTATTATTGAGATATGCAGAAAAGGAATTGTGCCCAATATAAACGGGACGAAGGGAGTATTAACATCTGTTAAAAAATATTTATAAGAACTCGTTAAAGAAATGAATGGTAGTTTATAATAGGTCAAAATAAAATTAGGAAAAAAAGTGAATATACAAATGTTAAAATATGAGATAATGATATCTAAAGTTTTTTTAATTAATTTATCATTTGTAAAGTTAACGATAACTTATTGAAAATGTAATAAAATTCATTTATTTATACTAACTAAAATAAATTTTACTTAATTAATTCGGATCTGGATTATCCGATTTCCGATCCAGTTTAAACGGATATCCGATTAAACTGGAACCGAAACTGGAACCAAGCCCTCTCGAATGAGTTCTACTATAGAAGCTTTCAACGTAGACCCGGGGACAAATCTTTCACTAACTGAGAAGTGAAAACCTGTGACTAGAACGTCCTGAAGACGGATGCGACGGGAAGAAGTGGCATTTGGAAGTGTTGCTGACTTAACATTTAGGTTTCGGCATAACAAAGCTTGCACTGTCTTTTCGCACACAACCCTTCGCGGGTTGGTAAGAAGTCAGTCTTGTTTGGTAAGACAGAATTAGGCAAAGAAAAAAGAGTGCTCGACCGGAACAACGGTCAACAAAGACCGTAATTACATAGATAATTGCTCCTCACCTTCTCCGTCTTTAAGGCGAACCGTATGGTGGCTGGAAAGAAATACGACCTCACCTTCTCGTAGATTGTGTCAGTGAGAGCCATTTTAGTATCCCCGTTGACCTTCTTTTGTAGATAGAATCTTCAATGAGTGGAAACAAGCAACCTTACTAATAAAGGTGTTGAGTAAGGCCGGCTTTCTTCGCATGCTTGAGCACATCTTTCTCATATCGAGAAAGGCTTTCCTTGAGTTTTCAATAAGCTATTCGAATGAAGGGAAGCTCGAAGAGCTTACGGGAGAGCTTGCGCTTACTCTCAACCTCTTTGATTGGTAGGCGGGCGGGCTAAGCCCCCTACTTAAGATTCCATTCATAAGACTAATTTTATGTTGTCGTGACGCTTTGGTTAAGCCGACTACCAATCAAAGAGGCTACTTCTAGCTTCTATAGTGGCCCTTCTACTTTGATGTAGTTTTAGTTTGTATTGGTACTGAATTGACACATATCAAACAAAGGCGAGCAGTATAAGCCCTTCTCCGGCCTGGAAAAAGCAGTGAACTCTAGAAGCTAGGGCTTTGTTTACCTTTGGGCACGAACACTATTCCGTTCTCAACGGAAACCCGCCTTAGAGATTGAACGTCGACTTATCTTATTGCCATTCAATCTAAGACAGCGCTGATAGCTTGTAATGAACAACCCCCTTATGAAACGAAACAGCAGCCTTTAGTACTGTACTTAAGTAGTTAGTTAAGGTTTGGAATCCTTGCAACTATGATAGAAAGCCGTTTGCTTGTTGCCAAACCCTTCACCTTTTTTTATCAAAGTAGGTCGCGATTGTTGTATTTTAGTCGGTCGGGGGAAGCTACCGCTTCTACGACAGCTCCGCTTCCCCGTCTTGCTTCTGGCAAAGCTTCTACTTTGCTTGCTTCTCTCGCGCTTGCTTGCGCGAATAGATTTTTCATAATCTGAAAAACAGGATATCCGATCCGAATTTTAAAACCGGACCGAATATCCGGTTTTGCTCACCCCCTAAAAGACATTACACCGGACAGTTTCACATAACTCCATCTGGAATTTACCTTTTTATTGGTTCTATTCAACACCAAAGACACCTCTACGGTCGATGGTTTACGGAGCCATAAAGATGATAAGATAAGCATTTTTTGACATAGCTTTGACAGTCATTTTTCAGGACTGGCCTATACATTCCTTGGTGTATGATTTTTAGGGCCATGTTGTTGCCTCCTAGGTGTTCCCTACAGATGCTAGCATGGACCTCGATAATGGCAAATTCGACCTCATCGGGGCCGAGGTAACGGAGTAGGGGTTTTGCCAAGGCTCGACTTTAGATCTTCTGGTATTTGACACAATTATTTCTAGCTGTATAAGTGAGTGAGAAGCCTCATGCTTTGGCTCTGGCAATTTATTTTCTAATATATACTCTAGGAATGGGGCCTGCCAGTCGGACGAGGTGGTGATTTCTCCAAGATTGTTGGAGAATGTAACTCTTCGACGTAAATGGGTTTTTATAAGTTTCAAGAGTTAAGGTAGCTAACAAAAAAAGGGCGCCTGTCCATTGATTTTCAGCTCTGTCCATGTTAGTGAGTTTTCAAGAGGCAAATTGAAGGAGTAGATCCTAAGCATGAGCAAGATACGCGACCATACGATCGCTGTGAGTTTCGAGTTTTACAATTTGTTGAAAGTCACTCGATCACCTTGGCCTCTAGCTCGGTGGCTAGCTTGAGCCCGACAATTATGGCCTCTTACTCGGCCTAATTATATGTGGCTTGGAAAGAAAGTCTAACGGCTTGCTGAAATCCCTCGGGTTGTAAGAACACTACAAGAATTCCTGGATTTAACAACGGAAATTGCCAACGGAAATATGTCCGTTAGTGATTGCTAACGGATTGACAATGGAACACAAGTCTGTTGAAAGGCCAACCCTCTAACAACGGATATCCAACAAATTACTAACAAACATCATTTCCGTTGGGATTCTATTGGGAAAAATGTTCCAAAATTTGGACGCTGCGGCTGCCGCCCAATTAAGCAAGGAAAAATTGGGTGCTAAAATTATTGATAAAATGCCGCCCATTTTTAACTACGAAATGCCAATGGATTGACAACGGAATGGTCATATTATTTATTCCGTTACTAATCTGTTACAATTTAAAATAATTCCGTTACTAATCCGTTGGTCTGTTGGGAAAATTGTTCCAAGAATTAGGCGCCGAAACTACCGCCCAATTAAGCGAGGAAAATATGGGCGCTAAAATTATTGATAAAATGCCGCCCATTTTTAACTATGAAATGCCAATGGATTGCCAACGGAATGATCATATTCTTTCCGTTACTAATCTGTTGGTAGTTTTAGATCGGTCACTTTGTATTCGGTTGCGAAGTTGTTACAAGTTAAAATATATCTGTTACTAATCCGTTACTAGTCCGTTGTAGTTTAACTGTTACAATTAATATCACACCTACCGTCATTTAATCCACAACTTTACTAACTACTTTCCACTCCTTTTGGACGAAATAGATAGATATTCAGCTTCTGGAAAAAAAAAATCAGCTTCTCTTCCTGCTCAGCTTCTCCTGCTCTACTACTAACAATTTCCAAAATTCAAGCTATACAACTCACCTATATTAAGGTAATTAATTTTACTATCCCCTACTTATAGTTTTGAGTGTGATTTTTAACTGTAATTATGAAAATTGTTTTTATGATATATATGTGTTGATTTTTTTGGATCTTATTCTAGAATTCTCAATTTTGTATTATTTTTATGGGATTTGTCTTGTGATTATATTGTCTAAATCTCTTAGTTAACTTTTCCCAGGCCTAATTCGAACCTATATATGCGCAATGTTTTATCTAGAAGTGCAAGTATCAAATTCTATGACCTATAATTAATTGGTTATTTGTTTGCTCCAATGTGTGAAACTGAATGTTCAACTCTGACCTCTCTCCCTTGTATGATTAAATAATTAATTTTTCCTAGTAAAATTAGTAGTGATGCGCGTACCTATGAAGTTGCTTTTTATCATTTTAATAATTAGATCGATCAAAAAGGATAATGGGGTACTTATTCATATATAAATTATATGAACAAACATATTTATATTTTGCTCATGTTAGTTAGTCCAATTATAGGTGTATACTATATTTTTTTTGTGAATGTTT
Source organism: Saposhnikovia divaricata (assembly GCA_036435485.1). Lineage (NCBI taxonomy): Eukaryota > Viridiplantae > Streptophyta > Magnoliopsida > Apiales > Apiaceae > Saposhnikovia > Saposhnikovia divaricata. Next base: position 233,321,571 of record CM071594.1, read on the forward strand.
TAAATTTTGTAGGTAATAATGAATAGTGATCGAGCTTGGATGTATCAAAGAAAAGATAGTAGAGGATACTTAAATCCGGTTTTTCTTAAGGGGTTGGAAAATTTTATGCAATATGTTATATCTCGGCCTTCATCCTTGAATGGGACAAACATTCAATGTCCATGTTCGAAGTGTCAGAATCACGGTGGATTTTGGAATGCAGAGACGGTAAAATTGCACTTAATGAAGAATGGGTTCGTAAGTGATTATTATGTATGGAATCGACATGGAGAGCCATATATTGTTGGACAAAGTGGTGGACAATCCTCCACACATAACTCAGATACCCATGACAACCTAATGTATAACATGGTGATGGATGCTGCTGGTCCAAGTTTTGATCCGGAGATGCCTAATGCAGAAACCCAGAAGTTGTATGATACTTTAAAATCATCTGAGAGAGAGTTATATGAAGGTTGTGAAACTTCTCAGTTGTCTGCCATGGCACAGATGTTGAGTTTGAAATCGGACCATCATTGGTCAGAGGCATGTTATGATCAGACATCTCAATTCTTCAAAGGCATCTTGCCTCAAGATAATACATTTCTTGACAGTTTTTATAGTACGAAGAAGTATATGGAAGAATTGGGGCTTCCTTCTGAGCAAATTGATTGTTGTGTTAACGGATGTATGATATATTGGGGGGAAGACATCAACCTGGAGGAGTGTAAGTTTTGTTCCCAGGGGAGATACAAAGTAAGAACTGGCAAATCCAAAAAGGAGAAAAAGAAAGTACCCGTTAAAAGGATGATTTACTTTCCATTGACACCGAGATTGCAAAGACTATATGCTTCACCGACTACTGCAGCCCATATGAGATGGCATGCCGAACATCATCAAGAAGAAGATGTGATGCGTCATTGTTCAGATTCAGAAGAGTGGAAACAATTTGATAGAGCACACCCTTCATTTTCATCAGAGGTAAGAAATGTTAGGCTCGGACTTTCGGCTGATGGGTTTCAACCATTTGGTGAAACGGGTAGACAATATTCTTCTTGGCCAATTATAGTGACTCCATATAATTTACCCCCGTGGATGTGTTCAAAAGAACAGTACTTATTTTTGTCTGTACTTGTGCCTGGGCCAAAAAATCCAAAACAGAAGATAGATGTTTTCCTCCAGCCGTTAATTGCTGAGTTAAAAATGTTGTGGGAAGATGGGGTGGAGACCTGGGATAATTCTTTGAAACAAAATTTTCGTATGCGAGCTGCGTTGATGTGGACTATCAGTGACTTTCCTGCTTATTCAATGTTGTCCGGATGGAAAACTGCCGGTCATTTAGCTTGTCCTCATTGTGCTCATGATCATGATGCTTATAATCTTTCACATGGTGGAAAGACTACATGGTTTGATAATCATCGAAAGTTCTTACCTACCAATCATCCATTTCGAAAGAATAAAAATTGGTTTACCAAGGGAAAGATAGTGACTGAATCTGCCCCACCAGTGCGAACAGGTGAAGATGTATTTCAAGAAATTGAGTCACTTGGTTTGATGAAAGTTACTGAATTGGGAAGTGATGAGCACAATGCTAGAATTATCAAAGCTTACAATTGTGGATGGAAAAAAAGAAGTATCTTTTGGGATTTACCATATTGGAGGTCATTATCAATTAGACATAATCTTGATGTTATGCATATTGAGAAAAATGTCTTTGAAAATATCTTCAACACTATCATGGCCATTGAAGGAAAAACCAAAGATAATTCTAAGGCAAGAGATGATGTTGCAATGATTTGCCGGAGACCCGAGTTAGCAAAAGATGAGTCAACAGGAAAGTATCCGAAAGCATGTTACAGCTTAGACAAAAAGCAAAAGGAAAAAGTATGTGCATGGTTGAAAGATCTGAAGTTTCCAGATGGATATGTGTCAAATATGGGACGTTGCATTGACATGAAGAAATACAAGTTATTTGGAATGAATAGTCACGATTGTCACGTGTTTATGCAACGACTTCTTCCTATTGCTTTTCGGGAATTTCTTCCGAATAATGTTTGGGAGGTTGTGACAGAACTAAGCCTTTTCTTCAGAGATCTCACTTCAGCTACTTTGAAGATAAGTGATATGCACAGACTTGAAGAACAAATTCCTGTTATACTTTGCAAGTTAGAGCGCATATTTCCACCAGCATTGTTCGACTCCATGGAACATCTTTTAGTGCATTTGTCATATGAAGCACGCATTGCAGGTCCTGTACAGTATCGGTGGATGTATCCTTTCGAAAGGTTTTTACGTCACTTAAAGAATAATGTGAAAAATAAAGCTCGAGTTGAAGGATCAATATGCAATGCTTTTTTGGTTGAAGAAGCTTCCACTTTTTGCTCACACTACTTTAAGCAACATGTTCAGACAAAATATAGAAAAGTTCCTAGAAATGATTCTAGTGGAGGTGGACAAAGTTTTGGGGTAAATATTTCTATATTTTCTCATCCTGGACGTTCACATGGTAGTGTCAGTACTCGTTACCTCGATAATCGAGAATATATGGCAGCTCGCAACTATATCTTGTTCAACTGTCCAGAGGTTGCACCATATATCGAGTATGTTCATTTTTTCATAATCACATACTTATTTGTCCCATTTATGAATAAAAGACATGTTAACTAATTAGTTATCTTTTTCATGTAATCAGGATTTTCATAAATCAACTTCGGGAGTATAATCCACGCATTACTGGTGTTGAAGTTGATCAGTGCTTAGAAAGTGATTTTGCTATGTGGTTTAAACAATATGTAAGTTGATTGACACTTTTATAATTACTATTAAATTAATACTAGCTGCTTACTATTTTGCATTTTAATAATTACTGCTAATAATTTCAGGCTCAAGATCCATCACTGGTTCCAAATGAATATATTCGGGATATTTCTTTTGGACCTCTTCGTTCGGTTAAGTCAGTACCGATTTACTATGTGAATGGATACAAATTCCATACTCGAGAATATGGGGCTGATAAGTCAACTTTCAACAGTGGAGTATGTATCAAGGGATCGAATTATTGTGAGACATCTAATGATTACTTTGGAATAATTGAAGAGATTTTAATTGTTGAGTATCCTCGTTCACCAATCAACAAAACAGTTTTGTTTAAGTGTGAATGGTTCGATCCTACACTTAATGTTGGAACAAGAATTCATCCACGCTATAACATAGTTGAGGTTAATAAAAGAAAGAGATTGAGAGTGTATGAGCCATTTGTACTAGCAATGCAGGCCATGCAAGTTTACTTTTGTACTTATCCGTGTCTTAAACGAGATAAGGTTGATTGGCTAGTTGTATGCAAAGTAAAGGCTCGACCACTTGTTGAACTTCCTCCAATCTCGATATCACATAAAGAACCGTTCCAAGATGATATTCCTACACATCTAAATGATATTAGTACCAATGATATTCCCACACATTTAGATGATGAAAGTGGAGTTGAAGTGGATTTGGATGATGAGGATGGATCTCCCGAAGAAGAAATTGACTATGAATCTGAAGAAGACGGATCTTCACAAACCGAAGATATTAGTGATCGTGAAGATGAATATAATGATTCGTCGGAGTAATTTTATATAGCTATCATGTATGTAAAATGTATTTTAGTAAATAATTTATTATTAATATATATTATAATAATATAATTGTAAGAAGTATAATTTATTACATTATTATAAATATAAGTGTATTTTTTAAAATATTATTATAATTATATATAAGTTATTTATTTGTGTTGCAAATTATATATAATTATATATAATTAATTATAAATATGGCTAGAGCACATAGTGCACTGGTGCAAAGTTTCGATTATTATGATGACCACAATTGTAGTTTGACCATATTATCTTAGGACAATCACTAATATAAATACTAGCACTTTTCTTCGTTACCATCCTAATGTTACGTACATTCTGATGTACTTGCATGGAATAAGAAATGAATAAAGAAAACACATTATTGTTGAAAAACACATATTTGGCTAGGATTCTCAGTCCTATATTTCTGCTCTTAGGATTGTAATATTTTTACTAATTTCGTAGTATAGATATATGATTTAATTAGTTTATTCATCCTCCGTTGTACTGTTCTGATCCGATGAAACCTTACCTTTTTACTAACTTTTTTTATTATTATTGTAGAAATATTTTGTATGGAGGCAATCAGATGCCGTGATATATCAGGGCTGGTTAGCAAATGCTCGGAGGAAGTATTCTGAGCTTTGTAGTATAGCTCATTCTGCTTGGGAAAAACGTGAACAACCAGATAAGAGAATTAGCATGGATGTATACTCGAGTTGGATTGAGCTTTGGGAAACCCCAAAATTTCGAAAGAAGTCTGAGATTCAGAAAAATAACCGTTCTAGTGGGGTTGATGGCAACCTTTCTACACATACAAGTGGTTCTACTTCTCATAGGACCGTTGCAGCTCGTGCGGTAAGCATGTCACTGTAGTGATAGATTCATAAATTTTATTCGTCATAATTATTCTGCCATGCTCTAATATTTTTAATCAATTTTTTTTTTTAGCAATTGAAATACCAGTGTGATCCAACTGCTGATCAAGTATTTTTGATCACACACCTTAAAAATCCAAATATAAAGAAAATCATGTGTGGCGAGAATGATGAGGATGAAGAGAATGGCGAGAATTGCAATGACGAAAGGATATGGGTTGACAAAAAAAGCCAACTAACATATGTGAGTGTTATTTTAATTCTGTCAAATATTTTTTTATACGTACATTATAAGTTTTCATTGTGTTAAAGTTCTGTTGATTCTCCTCTGTCTTTCTTATTATGTACGGTTTCTAGTTTTAATGAGTAAATCACTTATAAAAAAAGAGGTAAAAATATAGGCTAGGTTTAAACACATTCAGATTGCTAACTTATTCTTACTCAAGTGGAGTATTACCCCAATGACACTTTTATGAATGATGAACCTGAGTGGTGGATAATTTTAAATAGCCTCCATTGAAAAAAGGATATAAATAGTGGTGATGGAGATAGTAAAGAAATTATGGATATTCTTAAGTAATGATCAGTTATTCAATTGTTTTAATTATTATATCTCAATCTTCGAATTACATGCTAAAATTGCAAAAAGGGTTGACCGGTTTTTCAAATTACATGTAAATCAAATTTACCTATGTAGCATTTCTTTGAAAATCTGTAGAAATACATACCAGAGTACGAGTTCACTTGATTACGTGCATATACAATTAGAATATACAATTAGAGCACTCTGCTTTTGGTCCATCAATGTACTAGTTTTTTTTTGTTGGGGGGGGGGGCAGGACAGGTTCAATAAGGTTCAGTAGTAGTTAAAATTACTAGCCTGGAAGCCAGATACTAGTATATTTTTAGGGTTTACAATTTCAAAAATTGCTTGATCTTAGAACTTGGAAGGTATTTTTTTTCGTGATAGGGCTGCACATCTGTGTTCACATTTCTTATAATTTCAAACATTCAAAACTACAATATTAGTTCATGCTTTGTTTAACAACTGTTCTGAAATTGTGACACCAAAATTCAAGTCATTTTAACTGCCATAGGATTGGAGATGTAATATGGACATACAGTTGGTATCATGGACTTAAGTTGATTATGTATGTTTTTAGCAGATTTTTTTTGGCTGCTAACTGCCATAGGATTGGAGATGTAATATGGACATACAGTTGGTATCATGGACTTAAGTTGATTATGTATGTTTTTAGCAGATTTTTTTTGCTTCTAACTTGTGTTCTATTCAGGAAAAATTTGAAAGACTTTGTGAGGAGCAGGTGAAAGCTGGGCTACCTATTGATAAAAATGCATTGTTTCTCGAGGCAGCGGGTGGATTTGACAAGAAAAAGAGGGTGTATGGAGTAGGTTCATCACAAGACCTCTTTTATAGACCGGAGACTGTTCCTTGCGGTTTATCCTTTGCAAATGTGGAAAATCAAAAGCTACAAGAAGAACTAAAAGCGATGAAGGAAAAGATGAACGCAATGGAGAATCAAATTGCAAAAATTCTCGAGATTAACTCATTCCGTGCTCAGTCCCCTATCACTGAGGTAGATGATGTAGATAGTCAGAATGGTGACGATGTTGACGAGTAACTAGTTTACTTTGTTGATGGTGAATTTAGCTTGTCTATGAACTTTATTACTAGGATGTTATTATGCTCAGTACTGTGTAACTATTTATTCCCATTTTGTTGATGGTAGAATGACATAATGATGTCAAGGGGATAGTAGAATGAATGATGCTGCTTATTTTGTAATTACAGCTTATTAATGAATGACTAGCCTATTTTGGATGTTGCTTGTTATTTGTACAATTGATTTCTGTTGGCAAAATGTTATTAAGTTTAACAACAGAAATTTCTGTCACTAAATTTAACAACAAATTAATCGTTACTAAGTGGTTGCTAGAATTACTTTTCCGTTGGCAAATTCTGTTGGCCGCGCGGTGCCAAATTCTGTTTCTATTCCGTTGCTAAAATTAATAACGGAATAATTCGGTTGGCAAGTCTCTTCCCAACAATTTTTGTGCCAACCCTTATTTTCGGTTGGCATTCCGTAGGAAAACTGTTGGCTAAATTTACCAACGGAAAATTCTGTTGGCAGAGTGCTATTTTTGGTAACTGTGAGATCTGTTACATGTTCATTGCTAATCCGTTGGTAAAGTTGGTAACGGAAAAATTCAGTTGGCAAACCCCTTCCCAACAACGTTTCTACCAACCCTTTACTTCCGTTGGCATTCCGTTGGCAAACTGTTTTCCCAACGGATTTCCTTGCTTTGCCAACGGAATATTCTGTTATTAAAACTAAAAATTCTTGTAGTGGAATAATGCAGTTCCGCTTGACTTAGAAGTCGATGATCCATCGACAAAGAGGATCCAAGGTCTTTGTTCATGTTATGGATTCCTTTATATCGAAATCAGGGACTAAGAATTTGCACTCAACGTCGAAGTGTGATATGACATGTGCCTTCATTGCGTTATCACTTGGACCTCTCTTTTTTGAAAATAATGACGCGGCTTTTTACTTGCGACCACAAGAGAAAATAATATACATTTTTATGAACTTTACAAACCTCCACAGTTCATTTAATATATGTAAATAGTTTAGAAAATTTACAAACAAGATTAAACCCAGATTTATAAAACTAAAAAATACAGCACATAATCTTGAAACCAAAATTTATTGAAATAAAAAATAAATTTTACTAATGCTAAAATGAGTCCTACTACTAAACCTTAAATTCTAACAAACTAGAATACATAACTTTATTTATGTATCTGAACCTCTATATTCAACATTTGATTAAAAAAAAGATCCAAATGGTTAAGCGTGCACAATGATAATATGGATATTACACTAGACAGTTCCACATTATCTCATCTGGGGTTTACTGTTTCTGTTCACCTAGATTTTCATAGTTCTTCATTAAAGGCGTAATCAAAGCCTTCTCAAGACCAATCTTTTCCATATTTCATTTTCACCGATAAAATTTTCTTATACATTTTTATATTTAGTGAACTATCATACATTTCAATATCCTTAAAAAATGAATTAGGGCTGATTAAGAACATGATAAATATCATACAGAGATTAGGGATTTCAAAGTTTATCGAGTCGTACTTGGCATGAAAGCTCTCTTGTAGAAGTATGACTTGAAACCAGATCACCTGTTTGAGGAAGATTATGCATCTTGTCAGATGGTCGTCTTGCCAGAGACTTTCTTTACCGAGGTTGACAATGGAAAGATCATGTTTAAAAGAGTTTCCCGATAGTGGTTTTGGGAAAGAGTGAAACCACCATCGGGGAGCTGTTTTAAACTTGATCTTTCCCTTGTCAGCCTCGGTGAGAAAGTCTCTGGCAAGATGACTATTTGACAAGATGCATAATCTTACTCAAACGGGTTATTTGGTTTCAAGCCATACTTCTGCAACGGTAGCTTCCATGCCAAGTAGGACTCAATGAACTTTGAAATCCTTTACCTTTATATGATATTTAACATGTTCTTAATCAGCCCCAATTCATTTCTTTTTAAAGTTATTGAAATGTATGATAATTGATAGTTAACCAAAGATAAGAATGTATAAGAATATTTTACCAGAGGAGATGAAAAATGGCAAAGGATGGTCTTGAGAAGGCCTTGATTAGTCTTTTGATGGTGGAAATGCGAAATCTAGTTGAATAGAACCAGTAAAATTGTAAACCCCAAATGGAGTAATGTGGAACTGTCCAGTGCAATGTCTCTATTATCATTGTGCACGCATGACCTTCTGGACCATTTTTAGTCAAATGTTGAATACATGTTAAGATACATTAATAAAGCTATGTATCCTAGTTTGTTAGACTTTAAGTGCATGAGCTTGCTTATATTCCAGTCACCACCATCCTTGGTGTTGGAACAAGAAAACTAATTTTGATTCATTTTGACTCATCTGAACATAGAAACCACTTTTAGCCTTGTTCTTGACTCGTTTGACCCCTAAAACTCATTAAAACTTCATTTTGGATTCGTTGGAACAAGAAAATTAATTGTATTCATTTTTGACTCGTTTGAACATGGAAACCACTTGTAGCCTTGTTCTTGACTCGTTTGACCCCTAAATCTCACTAAAACCTCATTTTGGACTCGTTGGAACAAGAATATTAATTTAGATTCATTTATGACTCGTTTGAACATGGAAACTACTTGTAGCCTTTTGCTTTCGGGAACAATCAATGATGTCAAGCACTAACATGAAGAATGGGTATGCGCTCAACACCGGAGACATCTCTACTCTGGGTTGATTGTTACGGGGCCATGAAACCGGCAATAAAGCATTTTTTGACATGGCTCTCGCAATCCGTTCTCAGGATTGGCCAGTACATTCCTTGGCATATGATTTTCATGGCCAGGTTTTTCCCTCCTAGGTGTCCCCCTTAGATGCAAGCATGGACCTTGATAATGGTGAATTCAGCCTCAAAGAGGCTGAAGTACGATAGCAGGGCGCCTGTCATGGCTCGTTTATGGAGATTGTGGTCTTGGCACACACGAAGAGTTTGTTAACTATCAAATTCCTTATTATTAGCTATACAGACTTTATCCCTAATGATTAGTGATAGTGATTCCATTCATTATGATGAGCCAATGATGCTTGTCTTTAAAGATACACATTAGTGCCTCAATGATTCCATTCATGATTAAAATAAAATACAATAAGGTGAGATGGAAAGACCCGACATTTAGTTGAAGTTTGTATCAAGAAAGTAGTTAAGGTATTTCTGTTAGGATGTTTGGATAAAAGCTAGATGTGAAGTTAAACTTAGACACTTGGAACATGTTCTAGCAATTGGAAGAAGAGACTAGCTTAATTAACTAACCATGGGATGATTTTTATTTTTGTATTCAGTATAAAAGTATATGTTCTAAAGATTGCAACTTTTCTATGCGTGTCAAAACTTAAATGACAAGGTGTATTTTACATTATGAATCAATACGGTCGCACAATTTTGAAAGAATTTTGTTATTGTTGCCTAGTTTCAAAGTACTCATTTTTATATATGTTGATTTGTTTAGATAGCGAGTATCAGGTAGGTATAATTATTTGTCTTAGGTTTGCAATGCAAATTTTTATATAAACATCACCTGCATTCCAGTTGAGTAATGCAGGCTAAAGATCTTTATTGTTGTGGCTCTGACCAAAGCCTCCAAGAATGCAGTTGAAACATAAGTCCATATATATTACTAGCTTTGATTTTCGTTAAGGGTGAAGCTCCGGTCAATGTTGCTATGCCCACTTTCTATTTTTTATTTTTTATTATCGGTTAAAATGATGTGCAGAGTTTTTGTTCCCCGGGCATATGCTTCAATGTTTGTAGGAAGTTTGAGAACTTTAAAATTATTCTAAGGGGGAAATCAGTTGAGCAGTATAATATTGCAGATGAGTTGAGATATCAAAAAGTAGTTACATGCAGGCCTCAGGTTTCTACTGCATTAAAAGAGGTAGTTTGTTAGAATAGCTATATTTTCGTGCTTGCTTGTTATGTATCTATGCAAAACATGATTTTGTGATGTCTCATATTACTCCAGTCTGAGCAGATCTCGTGCATGCTAAATTTTTCTTTATTACGTTATCTGCTTCCTGAACTTAAAGTATGAGAAAGCTGAATTGTGCCTGTGTTATTCAGTTTCTTGGTTTAGCACATCTTTGGCAGTCCTAAAACAAGCTTGTGCGTTTTCCTGTTTTATTGAAACTTTCTTTTGCCTTTCCGGTTTTCACTTGCATGGTGATAGGCCAGTGTATGTTTGGAAGGCAAAGGTTTTTGCTTTTTTGGGGTATTCTGAACCTCGCCTGACTAACATTATTAGAACACATCAGCAGCTTAGTAAAGTGAGCGAAACTTTGACTCCATTAATAGCTGGTATGGCAGATATGATGTTGGCTGTACATGCAGCACGTTGGATGAAAGTTGAGTTTGATTAATTATTGAAATCTTTTATATAAATTAAAGATTTTTGGCGTTTTAATTATCTTTCAACTCTCAGTGTCTTTATTGTCTAGATTATGTCGTGGTTAGGTAATTACTATAGATTTAGTGTTGTACATTGTTATCATTTTACTTCACCTTATAAGTCTAATCCTATGGACTAATACTGCAGATAACTTGTGTTACAATGATTTGGCATTTGCGTTGCTCTAACTTATTTTTGACATATTTGATAATCCAGGAGAGGCCACTGTGAGTACGTAGGGCACAGACCTTTAGAGGGGAACATAATGTGCGTGCAGAAGGATATTTCTATTAGTCCTCCAGTTGAACTCAATAGGAATGTGCAGCAGAACTTTCAAACTAGTGAAAATGCTATTGTACTTTCAGCTAATGCCCAAAATAAGATTATAAACAAACCTTTTATTGCTTCCATCACCAATCCATGACAGGAGTTGGGTGGATTACCACCCCGTAAAAGCTGTGGAGCAAATATTAATAATGAGATATGGAAGTGCAGCCTCCCGTAGAACTTGCAGCTGTAAGTTTTATACTTGCTCCACCTTTTATCAGTTACTCTTGTATTTTAAGTTCCTACTAAGTGCTTCAGTGTACTATGATCTGTAGTACTGAGCATATGTATAGGTAGAACTGATGATGTTAAATTTGATTATTGTTACACTTCATGAATCACACATCAAACTCTTTGTTTCATTACAGCTTCAAAATGGTAAGTTATCAAATCTCATTCATTAAACCTTTACTGCTAATATGAATCTATTTTTGCATTAATTAATCTTTCATTTAGGGAATTCACAAGTAGAAAATCTGTATTTTAGGGGACAATTCTTATATTTACTTGCAATTTCACTTTTATATGTGTTAATATCATTTTGGTCTTGGATACTGCGAGTTCCAAATTGTAGCTGTCTTTATGCCTTATTTTGGTGGTTTAATTTTTCAGTAACAAGCGATCATGCATCGCTTTATTGTTAACTCTCTATGCTATTAGTCAGTATTTGTTATAATTTTTTCGTTGTTTAATGACATTAGCTGCAGAAATCAATCACCTATAATGGGGTACATATTTAACTGAATATTTATTGTTTATGGTGCACACAATTCAAGGTATAAACTTTCAGGGGTTCTATTGTTTTCTCTTTTGTTGCTGGTGATGATAGCAATCTCAATTTCATCTTTATCGTTCTTGTGTCAAAATGAGAATTTTCAATTAATAAAATTGATTTTTTCAAAACTAGGAGTTGATTGTGTTTTAACTTATATTTCTCTTATTATCTCTGAAAGGTATGATGGAGGAATATCTTTGGTATTCGTATTCCATAGTATACTTGTTGAACTTGAGGTTTGCTCATGTGTGTTTTTCTTTAACTTTGTTTATGGTCCAGACTCCAGATAATCTTGAGGGTGTAGTGTCATCGAATGCAGACAAAGGGAAGTTGGAATGTGGAGATGGGTGATCCATGGTCTTCAGAAATGGTCAGATTTTTTATATAGTTTTGGGATAGCTAGTATCCGAAGTATGTAGTCTGTAGAGGGTGTAAGTTTTCAGTGTTAGTATACACCTTTGGGATGTGGTCATGCGGTTTTGGGATTTTATTAGATCCTTATAAATTTGTAATAGTAAAGTATTTGTGTATGTAAAACAGATGTGAAAGTGTGCTCAACTAGAGAAGGAACTGGAAGACATCGAAAAAAAGTGTGCTCAACTTTCAGTCACACCTGGAAGACATCGAAAAAAAGTGTGCTCAACTTTCAGTCACACCTGGAATGTCAGAGGAATGACAATGTTATAAAACAAGCTCCAACGACTTTGATAAAACCATCTTTAACTTGAATAGTAAAAAGTAACAAAGTTTAAAGAATGTATATTTTGCTCATAGAACCTGCTTACTGATTGCTTGTTTTACATAAGGTTACATATCAACTATCAACTATCTTTTTTTTTTAGGGAAACTGCAATTTATATTAAGAAGATAAAACATCCATGAGTACATAAGGAGCAATTTCATCTGGGCAATGATTTTCCCAGACTTGTTCTATCCCAAAAGGAAATAATTTGGCAAGATGATGGGCCACATAATTGGCATCCCTGCGAACATGCGACCAATTGACTGAATTAAAGCACCTGCACAAAGCCAATATGTCACCTAGCACTGAATCAAGTTCAGCAAGAAAGATGGCTCCTTTGGAGAGGCGGTTAATGATGAGTTGACAATCTGATTCGATGATTACATCTTTTAACTTGTATCGCTTTCCTAACTTTGCTGCCAGAACTAATGCCTTAGCTTCTGCAACTTCAGGGGTCCAGTGTGCCCTGACTCGTCTGGTTGCAGCAAAGATTACCTCCCCTTCATTATTCTTGGTTGCGACTCCTAGGCCCACCCATCCATCCTCTGAAAGTGAAGCATCAGCATTTAGTTTTACCACTCCTGCAGAAGGTTTTTGCCAGATTTTTGAGCTTGACTCCTTTTGTGTTTTTAACGCTTTATAAATTCGGTTAGCATATTTACCATGCTCCTCAACAAGACGGTGAACTCTTGCAATTAACACATCATGTGGAGTAATTTTATTTTCAAACACCTTCTGATTGCGCTCCATCCAAATACACCAAGCGAGGAAAGCACCTTTTTGTTTGATTTTTGCATTGAGTTTTTTCCAACTTATAACTCGATCACACATGCTTCCAGCATCAATCCCCTCTGCCATCATTGAGACCCCACATTTTCTCCATAAATTTATGATTTTCGGACACTCAAATATTGCATGATCAATTGATTCAATATGAGAGTTGCAACCAGGGCAGCTAGCATCTTCAATTAAATGTCGTCTATTCAGTAGTTGGCGAACTGGTAGCGTATTAGTGCACAACCTCCAACAAAAATGCCTTGCTTTAGGGCTAATTTCAATACCCCAAATCTCTAACCATGCTTGGTGAGCTGTATTCAGATTGCAACTTTTCCCCAGCATATAAGCGCTTTTAACCGAGTATGTACCATCCTTTGAGTATGCCCATTTAAGCTCATCACGTTGGTTTTACTGACTGATGGGAATGGATAGGATACGACGAGTGTCCAGCTCATTAAAGTTCTCTTCAATCACATGCGTTTTCCATTCCATAGAGGTCATATCAATGAGATCATTCACCGTCCACAAGTCAGCTCCCATTTCACTAGTTATGAACCTCCCTTCTTCGCCTGGCAGCCACGGGTCTCGCCATAAATTAATTTTAGATCCATTACCCACTCTCCAGATAGTGCCTTCCTTAACTAGAGCCTTTGCACTCCAAATACTCTTCCAGGAGTAACTGGTAGAGTAGCCCAATGCTGCATCAAGAAAATCACGGTTAGGATAGTACTTTGCCTTCATCACTTTCCCCAAGAGAGTTTCAGGTTCCCGAATTAAACGCCAAGCTTGACGTCCCAATAGAGCATCATTAAAAACCGCAAGATCTTTGAAACCCATTCCACCAAGACATTTAGGAGTGCACATAGATTCCCAATTTTTCCAATGAATTTTCCTCTGTATATCAGCTGCTCCTCACCAGAATTTTGCCATTGCCGAGCTAATATTTTGAATCACAGAATTTGGAATTTTATAAACTCCCATTATATAAGTGGGGATAGCCTGGATAACAGATTTCAGTAAGATTTCTTTTCCCGCTCTGGATATTAGTTTTTCTTTCCAACCGTGAAGTTTTTTCCAAATTCTGTCAAGAAGAGCCCCGAACATCTGTTTTTTTGATCTCCCCAGAATTGTAGGGACCCCAAGCTACATGACGCATATTAAGGACCCTCAACAGTTCTTCTTTTCTCTCAAGCCTTACCCCTTTGCTAAATGAAATTTCCGATTTTTCATAATTAATTTTCTGCCCGGATGCTGCTTCATATTGGTAGAGTATATCAACTATTACTGAGCATTCCTGTCGGTTGGCTCTTGCAAATAAGAGGCTATCGTCCGCGAATAAAAGATGGGATATTTCAGGTCCATTTTTGTTAGCTTTAGCACCATGGAGCTTCCTGCTAGTTACTTTTGCCTGTATCATTTTAGAGAAAGCATCGGCAATCAAAATGAATAAATATGGGGAGAGGGGATCTCCTTGCCTGAGCCCTCTGGTAGGTCTTACAAATCCACAGACTGCACCATTAATGACGAATGAATATGTTACTGTTGTAACACAATCCATTATTAAATTCACCCATCTGCCATCGAATCCCATAGTAATCAGTAATTTACGCAAGAAACCCCATTCCACCCTGTCATAAGCCTTAGTCATATCAAGTTTCATTGCCACCACTCCTCTGCGACCTTTACTTCTCTTCTTCATTGTATGAAAAACCTCCAGTGCAATTAGTGCATTGTCTGTAATTAACCTTCCAGGAATAAAAGCACTTTGATTCTCTGTAACAACGGCTGGTAGGATGTTTTTCAATCTTAATACAATTACCTTTGATACCAGTTTGTAAAGTACATTGCATAGCGCAATAGGTCGAAATTCTGCAGTAGTAGTGGGCGATTTGACTTTAGGAATTAGAACAATATTGGTGTCATTCACAGATCTGGGGGATGAGTTTCCACACAAGATATTCGTTACAAAATCAGTGACATTATCTCCTATGATGTGCCAAAAGCGTTGATAGAATAAGGCATGCATTCCATCCGGGCCTGGAGCTTTACATGGCTGCATCTGAGTAAGGGCAGATAAAATTTCCTCTTTAGAAGTTGGCTTTAAAAGTTCTTCATTCATTTCCCGTGAAATGGTTGGCGTTAAGTACTGAGTAACTTCCTGAACCTCCAATTCTGACGGGTTGCAGGAGGAAAATAAATTCTGGTAGTATTTGACTATAATTTGTTCAATCTCTCCTTCTTTTATCTTCCAGTTCTCATCTGCATCAAATAGACCGGCTATAAGGTTCCTCTTTTTCCTTTGGGATGCTTTATGATGGAAATACTTTGTGTTTCTGTCCCCATCTCGAATCTCTGAAACTCTTGACCTGATGTACCAGTACGCTTCATATTTCTCGTTCAACTCATCCAGTTTTCGCTCCAGTGTTGCACATTCTTCACAACTCTCTCGAGAAATAGGCAGTAGTTATGCCTTCTATAATGCTTTTTCTGCTTTCTCAATTTGCCTCCCCAATTTGTCATACTTCTCTAAGCTCCAACACTCAAGCCCACGAGCTACAGAAGCCATTCTTTCGGTCAGATCCTCACTAGCTGAACTGTCCCATGCTTTTTTAACAGCTTGCTCACAGCTTTCATCTAGAAGCCAGGATGTTTCAAACTTAAAGCTTTTCTTTTTCCTCCTGTGGTGAGAATTCAATTTTGTTGTTCTTAACATTATAGGAGAGTGATCTGATTATAACGAACTAAATGCTCCACATTGAAATTTGGGTATAGATCTAACCATGTTTGGGTGGCCATGAATCTGTCTAGCCGTTCGCGAACCCGAGTTGAAGTTGAATTACCTCTTTCCCATGTATACCACTGGCCTGCATAACCAAGATCACAGAGATTACATACATCTACTACGTCCCTAAAATGGTCCATTTCCTTCCTCATTCTGACCACTCCACCTTCTTTTTCCCCGTAATTTAGAATCTCATTGAAATCGCCACCGATAATGATTGGAATTTGTGCATCCCTGCAGAGATGTTTGATTAAATCCCAAGTTTTTTGTTTTTCCTCCTCTTTTGGCCATCCATAGATCCCTACAAACCTCCATACATCACCTTCAGCCCTCCTAACATCTCCGCAGATGTGATTATGTGATAAAGACATTAGAGTGAAATCAACATCTTCCTTCCGGTACAAGCATAAACCACCTGCTCTACCTCTGCTGTCAATGCCAAGTGCATTACTATATCCTAACTTCTCTTTCTGCATTTCCGCTACATTCTTTTTAACCATTGTTTCCGACAAGAATATTATGCGGGGGCATAAATAGTACTCCAACGTTGGAGTTGACGAACTGTTCGGGGGTTGCCCATCCCCCGACAATTCCAGAAGAGAATACTCATGGCTCCTGGCGGGGTTGGTCAGAGCGAACCTCCATCGAATTCACAAAACTTGATACTAGTGAGGAGCTCTGCTTACCCCGTTTCTCAGCCCCTCCCTCATTTTCAATTTCCATATCCACCTAGTCTAAACATCTTTTATTCATTTTTGCACTACATTTTGCCGCCTCTTTCCCTCCTTCTCTTGCCACTCTTTTCCATTTACCCCCAGACTTTTTCCTTCTGCTTTCCGAATTTTCATCAGAGGCATCGTCATTTTCCAGTGTAGGAGAGCCATTTATATTAGAGGGGCTGATATGCGGTTCTCTACTGATTAGTTCCACCAGATTTTGCTCTTCATTTGATTTATTAATGCTTGTATCTTCTTTGGACGGCACCCGTTCATCAATTATGTCTTTCCGGATTTTATCAACATCTTTTGTGACAAACAAGGTCCGTTTACTCATCTTCAGTTCATCTATCTCCTCAGTCTCCTTCATTTTTCCCTTCCTCGGCGTTGCTTTTATCCATGTCCCCCATCCCAATTTATTCTTCTTTTCTTCCTCCGAAACCAATTGGCACTCTCATTCTGAATGTCCCATTTTACCACACGAAAAACAGAAGAAAGGCAACCTTTCGTATGTGAATTCAACTCGAATTTCCTTGCCTCTCTTGTCCTTTATACGTTGGTAACGACGAAGAGATTTAGTGACATCCAACATTACTTTAGCCCTCCGGTATCGACCAATGCCAAGCAGGTCCTTTTCAATTTCCAAAATTTCACCCATCCCACTCATTAACATTCTAATATTTTCATCTGAGCGGCAATTGAAAGGAAGGTGTTTAATACGAATCCAAAATGGAGATTGAGTAAATTTTACCTGATCTGGTTGTTCATCGCCTTCAACCTCCTTTAGAAGAATAAGCATATTATCAAAACACCAGGGTCTACCTTCGAGGACCTTTTCCTTGTCTCTCCAGTGGAAGAATTGGAAAGCATATAGATTAGGACTGAGGACCCTAATCACTAACCCATTTGTTGGAGCCCAGATGTTTGTCATTGTGCGCTTAAAGGCTTCTACATTATATGATCTTTCCGTTAGTATTCGTCCCAAAAGCATAAGAGAGAATTTGTTCTCTTCATCAGGAGGATTTGATCCTCCAAGATCAATTATGTCTCCTTCCTCATCCTCGATTCGTAGATTAGAACACTTTGTGATGATCTCCTCAGCCATTTAGGCTAGAAGAGTAAGAATCCTAGATAGATCCAGGGAGATTTACTATTCGCAAATAGAGAGAGAAACCCTTTCTTTCAAGGGAGCTTAATTCCTAAGATCTTTCAACTATCAACTATCTAATAAATCCTGAATCCTCCTAGCAAATTTATGAAAAGGAAAGTACCTAAATACCCCTCAGGTTAACATCTTCTTTTTCCTACAAAATCATACCAAAACGGAAATTACCTGTATGCTAAAGTTCTCATATATTGCTTTTATCCACCTCATTATAACACCTTTATAGTTTTACGAGCCTCACCAATATTATTATTCAAATGTTCAGATTTCAAATTACCTCTTCTTAACAACTTTTCCTTGGATTTGTACTCCTTAACTTCTTCATTTCATTTGAATCCAGGTACGTCAAACCTAAGTTATGTCATTGCATTATCTTTTTCTATGGTCACAGTTCATCTTTATCTTTAATATTTGCAGCTTGAAGATATTACAAGTTTCATGTCCAACAAAGAAAATATTGTACCAGTTCATACAAATGATGAAAGATCTCCTGTTTCTAATCCACAAAATACATCTTCACTTGCACAGTCTGCTGCTTTAAATACTCCATGTATATGTGTATGCTTTAATTTGTGAATATGCATCTGCATTTATCTTATGAAATATTTATTAAAATATTTTTGTCATATTATGAAATATTTTTGTCATTATTATGAAATTTTTGTCATAATAAATATTTTAATAAATATTTTCACAAACCCATAATTTTATAGTCATTTTTTTTTCTTTTGACGTTATATATAGGATCTGTTCAACGTAGCTACAAACCCAGAAGAAATGGCCTCATCAGTGAATATGTTGATCGAGATAATCCTGATAGAACTCCTCTTTCTAATATCTCCAATATGCCAACTATTAAGAGGTCCTATAAGCGCAAGTCTAGAGTTCTGACTCCTAGCTCAAATATGCCATCCATGTTTGGTAGCTCTAATGAGAATGGAGGCAAGTAATTACACTTGGGTTATTGTTTAGTATATTTCAGTTATTTGAAAATGGATTTTAATTTCTTACACATGATTTGTTTTTCGCAGGGAACAGAGCAAGAAAAATCCCAGCTAGCATAAGTCCTCTTTGTAGTATTTCTACAGTGAGGAATATGTCTCCTAATGTGATTCCTGGATTTGCAAGTATGAGTAAAAATAATAATGATATTGAAACAAACATATCTGAGAAAGAATCATGTCAAAGAATGAATGAATCGACACGCAAGTTAATCTTTGATGAAGTTTTTCGTAACGAAGAGGCTATAGATTACGAAAATATTGGTAATTTATTCATTTTTATCCAAAGATATCCATTCCAATATCAGTTTTATCAATTGATTTTGAACATTAACATTGTGCTGCAGAATATGCAAACACCACAGCTAACCATTCCGATAATGAGGATAGTATTTCCGACAATGGTAATTTACTTTATACAATGTTTTAAATTGTATTCAGTTTGTATTTTTGAGTCATTTCAGGCATGTCTTTTTCTAACATTTTAAAACTGTGAAATGAATTTTTTTTATAGATGAGGATTACCAAAATACAAACACATGGGAGCAAGAAGAGTCTGGTGTAAATAATCGACATGTACCTGAAGAGTATGTTAGCTTAGGTGGTCCAACTGAAATATGTACTAAATGCAACGCTGTCATGTGGAAGGAGGAGAGGGTAAACAAAAATGTCAGTCGTGGGGTTCATATTTTTTCTATGTGTTGTGGCAAGGGACAAATTCAACAACCAAAATCATTTCCCACTCCTTCTTATCTTCTGAATTTGTACAATGATAAACAGAAAGGACCTGTTTTTATGTCTCTCATACGAGTTTATAATAGCAATGTTTTCATTTACTTCCACTGGTGGACACATTGACTACTCCATAAACCGTGGTGGTTCTCCTTATATTTATCGCTTGAATGGCCAAAATCACCACGTGTTTGGTCAATTTCTACCAGAAGATGGTGAAGCTCCCAGATTTTGCCAACTTTACATTTATGATACTACAAACGAGGTGTCTAATCGAATGCGCTGGAGAAATGTTTCAGATGATGACAAGGTTGAAAGGGAGGTTGTTAAAGGGTTGATGAATAAGCTAGATGAAACAAATGAATTGGTACAAAAGTTTAGGCAGACACGTGATCATTTTGAAGTAGGTGATGTTGTTGATCTTAAAATAACTCTAAAGGTTAGCAGGTCTGAAAGTGGAAGAGAGAACCATATTACACCATCTGATGAGGTTGCTGGGATTATGGTTGGAGACACACAATCCACAAAAGGACACCGAGATATTATTATTGAGAGCAAATAGGATGGATTGACGCGTATTTCGGACATTCATCCAAAGTTAATGGCGTTGCAATATCCTATTCTATTTCCATATGGAGAAGATGGGTACCATGATGATATTGATTTTGTGCATGCAGAAAAAAACACTAGCAGGAAGCGACAAAAGGTTTCAATGAAAGAGTACTATTCTTATAAATTGCAAGTCAGGCCTGATGAAGGTTTGTATATATTTTAACATGTGGTTTGTATAGCATCCTGATCATTTTTATGTCGTGGATGCGTTCTCCTGTAGCGAACAAGCCCGTTTATGGTGGTTCCGAGGCCATCAAACCACTATACGTAATGAACTGTATAGAAAAGTCTATGAATCTGTTAGCAGCGGAGATAGTGATGCATCAAAAGTTAGTAAAAGTGTTATCTTGCCGGCTGGATTTGTTGGATCACGAAGATACATGCAAGAAAATTTTCAAGATGCCCTTGCTGTGTGCCGTTATGTGGGACATCCAGATATTTTCCTTACAATGACATGCAATCCCATGTGGGATGAGATTCAGAAAATGATGCAGCTCTTACCCGGATGTATTTCTTCGAACTGTCCAGATATTATTGCCAGGGTTTTTCAACTAAAACTTCAGCAACTTATTGATGATATTAAGAAGAAATCATTTTTTGGAAAATGTATAGGTGGTAATTATCTTTATAATTTACTACCACTAGCTTTATACAGGTGAAGGATACTTTATAGATTTTTTATAAATATTTTAGTATTTTAGTGAATTGATTATATTAAACTGAATTATTTTTAAATTTGATTTTGCAAAAATTATAAAGTTATTATAAATATCATATCATATTTTAGTATCTTAGCAATTTATAAATTTATTTTTTATAAAAATCTTTATAATTTGATTTTATTAACATTAGCATTTTAATTTATTATTTATTTTCTTTTGCTAAATTATTATTTTTGTTGTTATCGTATGAAATTTCATGTTTTTATAATTTTAAAATTATTAAATATCATATTTTCTTTATTTTTCACTCAATAATTTTATTATATGCTTTCATAATGATTAATGTTCTATTTTACCAGATTCATAATTTTGTTTATTCGAAGTACATAACAATAATACATAGTTGATTTATTTATCCCAATTAATCTACAGTCATGTATGTTGTCGAATTCCAAAAACGTGGCCTTCCACATGTCCACATGTTAATATGGCTCGATTCGGCATCAAAAAAATATCTTAAAGAAAATGTGGACAAGTTCGTTAATGTCGAGATTCCAGATCCCGTAAAAGATCCAGTGGGTTATGCAGCTGTGAAAGCCTTCATGATTCATGGCCCGTGTGGTTTTGAACATCGTAATTCACCGTGCATGAAAGATTTCAAATGCATTAGACATTTTCCGAAGAAGTGAGTTATCAAATCTTTAAGATGCTACAATAAAAAATTATTGGTTAAATTATATATCAGCATTTTTCTTAATCTAATGTTTGTACGCAATTTAGGTACTCTTCACGTACAGTTTTTGATGAGTGTGGTTTCCCAATCTACATGCGTCGAAAGACTGGAATAACTGTTGATGTCCGCAAAGCCATTCTTGATAATCAAAATGTTGTTCCATACAACCGTGATCTCTTGGTAAAATATCAATGTCATATTAACATAGAGATTTGTTGCCATGCTCGGACCTTGAAATACTTATTCAAATATTGCCTTAAAGGACACGATAGTGCAACCATTGAGATAAGTGGTCAGAAACGGAAGAGAGCAGCTGAATCTAATAATAATTGTGTTGATGAAATTCAAGCTTACTTTGATGGAAGGTATATATGTGGAGCATAGGCTGCTCATCGGATTTTTGGATTTGATATACATCATAGATCTATCTCTGTTGAGCGTTTAATAGTTCACTTACCTGAAGAGAAAAACTGCACTTTTCGAGCTACGAAAAAGTTGGATAAAGTTGCTGCGAGAGAAAGGTACAAGCTTAGTAAGTTAGAAGCTTACTTTCAGTTAAACCAAATGGATCCTAATTCACGACAATACACATATGATGAAATACCTCGACAGTACGTTTGGTGGGATGAGGATAGAAAATGGAGACCAAGAAAAAAAGGTACTCAAATTAGAAGGCTTGCTTATGCTCATCATATTAGTGGTGAGTTGTGGTATCTACTGTTGTTGCTTACAATGGTGCGTGGAGCTACTTCTTTCGAATTTCTTAAAACTGTAAATGGTGTACATTATGAAACATTTCGTGAAGCATGCATTATGAAACTGTAAATGCTTACAATGAATGGAATAATGTTTTAGACGAATGTGCTAACTGTGGTTTCCCTCCTCAATTAAGGCAATTATTTGTTCATATTATGGTTAACTGTAAAGTTACCAATTTGAATAAATTATGGATGTCTCACTGGAAAGACATGGTAGATGATATTTTATTGGAAAAGAGGAGACTGAGTGCAAATCTAGATCTCATTCTTAATGACAAACAGATGCAGTTTTATGCACTGGCCGGTTAGTACTTAAATTTTAATTGTAAAATAGTTCTGATTTATTTTATTTGCATGTGCATTGAATATGTTTCTTGCGTTCAACATAACATGTCTGTGTAATTCTAAATGATCTAAAATTATCAATTGTACTCTCAAAGATAAATTTTATTATTGACATTATAATAATTTTTGCAGCCATTGATAATCTATTTTAATATTATATTGAATTTTTTATATTAAACCGAATTATTTTAAAATTTGATTTTGCGAAAATTATGAAGTTATTATAAATATCATATCATATTTTAGTATTTAGTATTTTATAAATTTATTTTTTATAAAGTCTTTATAATTTGATTTTATTAACATTGCCATTTTAATTTATTATTTTAGTTGTTATGGTATGAAATTTCATGTTTCTCAAAATTTTAATTTTAAAATTTTAATTGTAAAATAGTTCTGATTTATTTTATTTGCATGTGCATTGAAAATGTATCTTGCATTCAACATAACATGTCCGTGTAATTCTAAATGATCTAAAATTATCATTTGTACTCTCAAAGATAAATTTTATTATTAACGTTATAATAATTTTTGCAGCCATTGATAATCTATTTTAATATTTTAGTGAATTTTTTATATTAAACCGAATTATTTTAAAATTTGATTTTACAAAAATTACAAAGTTATTATAAATATCATATCATATATTAGTATTTAGTATATAATTTGATTTTATTAACATTAGCATTTTAATTTATTATTTTAGTTGTTATCGTATGAAATTTCATGTTTTCCTAAATTTTAATTGTAAAATAGTTCTGATTTATTTTATTTGCATGTGCATTGAATATGTTTCTTGCGTTCAACATAACATGTCCGTGTAATTCTAAATGATCTAAAATTATCATTTGTACTCTCAAAGATAAATTTTATTATTGACATTATAATAATTTTTGCAGCCATTGATAATCTATTGAAGTCCATTGGGAAGTTGTTGAAAGATTATCAACAGTTGCCTCAACCACCAGCAGCTTACATGCAAGTTGGGACCAATAATTTGGTAAATGAAGAAACCAGCTATAATATTGATCAGATGAAAGATGACCACAAGACTCTGCTGAGCAATTGTAATGTGGATCAACTTAAAGTGTTTAATGAAGTCATGAACTCTATTGAGCATAACCATGGAGGTCTTTTCTTTGTTTATGGTAGTGGTGGATGCGGCAAGACGTATCTGTGGAAAACTTTGATTTCTAAGCTAAGGTCTGAAAGTAAAATCGTTCTTCCTGTTGCGTCCTCTGGCATTGCTGCCACTCTTATGCCAGGAGGTCGTACTGCCCATTCGCGTTTCAAATACCTATTTTCCTGGATGATTGCTCCATGTGTAGCATTGGACATAACTCCGACTTTGCTGAACTCATAAAGCGTACCAGTCTCATTATTTGGGACGAAGCACCTATGCAACACAAATACGCGTTTGAAGCTTTGGATCGTTCTCTAAGAGATATAATGAAATCTGTTGATGAAACACTTTTTCGTAAGCCATTTGGAGGTATCACAGTTTTACTTGGTGGAGATTTTAGGCAAATACTTCCTGTAATTCCAAGAGCAACACGTGGTGATATTGTTTCCGCATGTATTACTACGTCCCAATTATGGGATGTTTGTAAAACATTCCAACTAAATGTTAACATGCGTCTCATTAAGGGAAACAATGCAACTGAGGTTCAACGTTTAAAAAGATTTGCGCAGTGGGTGCTGGATGTTGGTGACGGCAAGCTAATGAATCCAAACCTTGGTTCAGGTGAAGAAAGTGAATATGATATAGAGATTTCTTCAGAGTTTTGTAATCATGATCTTCGTAATTCTGAAAGTATTGTAGAGCACATGATCTCCACTATATATCCAGATTTTGTCGAAAACTTAGACAATCCAAAATACTGGAGTGAGAGAGCTATACTAACACCAGTTAATCAAACAGTATCGCATCTTAATTCTCTTATTGTGGAAAAGATTCCAGGAGAAAGCTTTTCATATTTTAGTGTAGATACAGCTGATGATTTTGGGGGCACGGAGTCTGATCTGAATAGAGCCTTTCCACCAGAATATTTGAACTCCATTAGCATTCCAGGTTTTGCCTTCTCACGAATTAAAATTGAAGGTGGGTGTCGTTGTGATGTTAATGAGAAATTTGAATCAAACTTTGGGATTGTGTAATGGCACACGGATGATGGTTACAAAGTGTTTAAAAAACTGTGTGGAGTGTGAGGTTATATGTGGAACTTACATAGGTACTCGACATTTTATTCCTCGAATGGAATTATGTCCAAGTGATACAAGATTACCATTCAAGTTGATCCGAAAGCAGATGCCGCTCCAAATCTGTTATGCAATGATAATTAATAAGTCCCAGGGCCAATCTCTTGAAATGGTTGGTCTGTTTTTACCCAAGCCTGTTTTCACGCATGGGCAGTTATATGTGGCTGTGAGTAGAGTCACATCTCCAGATGGACTAAAAATTGTCATTGATTCTGAGGATGGACATATAGCACTAATATTACAGAAAATATTGTGTACAAAGAAGTCTTCTACAAATTACCCAAGTATTAGGATGTTTAGCATTAAATTTTTGCTAATATTGTATGTAGTTCAACCTATGACAGTGCCAATATTTTGTGAAGAACATCTTTTGACATTTTGATGTTATGAATTTCATTATTTTGGATATCAAAAATATAGTTGCATGTTGTGATGACAGTAGACTCAACCTATTCGTATAACTTACCTTACAAAGGTGGTATTAACATATTTGTGCTATAAAGTGGTACAACTGAGGATGCACTAACAAATACATGTTTGCTTATAGGAATAATATATTATTAAAAACTTTAATTAAATTTAATAATATAAAATGATATAATCAAAAGAAAAAAATGATACTAATGAAAATTACTTTAAAATTATGAGAAGACACTGTTATATATATATATATATATATATATATATATATATATATATATATATGAATTAAAGATTGATGTGTCACTTCTTATGAAACGATATGAAGTATCCTTTTTTTGTTTGCTAATTTGTATTGTATATATTTATAAATTTGGATTTTTGGGAGTACAAGTTGGGATTAACCCATGCACACCAAGGAGAGAACAACATGAGGATGCTAGCTCCTATACTATTAATAGAATCATAAGTGTGCCCCTCCAACCTATAACATACAGTTATGCAATATTCATGTTTTAAACCCAAATAGCCATAAACAATAAAGCAACATAAACACATGCCCACCTGCTAGACAATAATGTTGTCCACCTGCCATAACATTATAAATGAAAGTGTGCAATTGTCATACCCTACCACAAACAAAATACTGCATTATAGCCGAAAGTAGTCGAAAGTAGAAAACATCAACAACTACCATATCATTATTTACATGAACATAAATTGATCATTATTTATTGGACCGATGCTTACTTAGTTACTTATATTAAAGTAATAGTTCAATTAGTCAGTAAATTACTTTTCATGAAATAGGCTAATTAAATGAAGATCTTTACATGGAATGTTATATCCAGAATATTGTTTGTTCAAAATTAAATTAATAGTTCATTTTCATGAAATGATTTAATTAAATGAATATATTTACATAAATGCTAATATTATGTCGAATAGCCTTAACTCCAACATACGGACTACATAAAAATTTCGATCTAATATAAGAAATAAGCCATTGTTTTATCAACAGTTATATCCACAAATTTTTATCACATATACTGTATATTGTTATTTTTAAAATTTCCTTTTGCACATTAAAATTTAATTTATATATTTTCCAAAACCCTAAACCCGTAATCCCATCAAAATCTCAATTATTTACAAACCGAATAAATATTAGATATCTCTTGCTTTAAAAATATTAGATTGAGAAGACAATTTTTATATATATTATTGAAAGATTTATGCGTCACTTCTTATGAAATGATATGATATATCCTTTTAATTTATATAAACATTTGTTCATTACACATTGAACAAATGCGTAGTTATATTAAATTAATAGTTCAATGAATCAGTAAATTATTCTTCATTACCTAATTTAATTAAATGAAAATATTTACATTAAATGCTAATATTATGTCGAATAGACTTAACTCATAAAGGTGTCGATCAAAACCAAAACATAAGTTGATTGATTAAATAAATTGAGAAAATACTGTTTTGTCATGCGTTATATCCACAAGTTTTTTAAAAATTTCTTTTTGTGAATTAAAATCTAAATCTAAATTATATATTTTCCTAAACCCTAAATCCATTCAAAATCTCAATTATTTATAAACACAAGGAGTATTAGATATATCGTGCTTTAAAATTATCAAATTAATAAGACACTGTTTTGTAAATGTTTATTAAAGATTTATGGGCCACTTCTTATGAAATGATATAATGTATCCTTTTAATTTACATGAACATAAATTGATCATTATTTAGTTACAGTCTTGCGTGTTCAGTGTGCTACTACTAACTACACATTATTATTGCATAGTACTTCCTAGAGCAATGTATAGTACTTTGTGGAGCAAGTCCAATTTACTTTTACTCATCAAAATCAATGGCATCTTCCTCACACTCTAGGTTTCACATTCTTTGATATACTACTCTACTATATAGCTTTATTCTATATCTTTTTTTCCTTTATTATTTGATGTTTTGTACTTACATATATACAAAAGATCTTACATCTCTGGAAACAAACAAGAGATCTGACAACAAACATAGAAATTATGAATAGGAAGTATCATACTTTCGATAATATCAACAAGGAGAGCTTCAAATGGAGAGTCAAAGCAAGAATACTCGTAAAGTGGAGAATAATCACAAGGGCCGGAGAACATTTGAAAGGATTCAATTTATTACTCTTGGATGAGAAGGTATCCACTACAATTTTTTTCCCAAGTCCTCCTATGTCATCAATTATGCGATATGAAAAATATAATAAATACAATACATTATATCCAGAATTGTAGGATACAAGCTTTTGTACCTGGTTTTCAAGCTGAAAGAATAGAGAAAGAAGTTGTGGTTGGAAAATTGTATACTTTCTATAATTTCACTGTGAAGGATTACAAGGAAGATGACAAGTATAGATGTGTTCGTATGGACAAACAAATTATTTTCACAGACCACACTGAAGTCACCGAGTTGGAAGAAGGTGAAGCTATAATAGAAAAAAATGTTTTTGATTTCTTTCATCTAGCGGATTTAAAAGGACTATCAAAACAAAATGTTTATCTAGCAGGTACGTACCAACTTTAAACCTTATTAATTATAGATGTTATTATAGAGAATTATCATGTGTGCTTTAAACCATAAAAATTTATCATGTGTGCGTTAACTAACAACATGATAATTATAGATGTTATTGGAGTAGTTATCAAGCCAGATCCTGTTAACGATTTGGTAAACCGATTAGGAGTGAAACAAAGACAAAAATTTTTTTACATCACTGATGGAAGGTTAGTAACTACACAGTCTATACTCATGTTGTTAATCAACAGTTGAAAATGTATTTCCCTAATTACTTATCCGTTACTTATTCATCATTTTTCTTTTGAAGAACTGATATCAAAGTTACTTTTTGGGATGAGTTTGCTGATTTGTTTGAGAGAGCATTATCCACTCAGACAGAAAATCCTTCCATTGTAATAATATCAAGTGCCAAAGTTGGGGAATGGAAAGGTAACAATTTTATGAGTACATTTGTTAGGTCCGATAAAATTGTAGAAGGGGGGGTTGAATACAATCTATACCAATTTATCGAAATTTGTTCTTCAAATAATATTTTATTTTAAACAAATTTGAGCGGAATAAATTGAACAAATTTCAAATTGAATACAACAATACATTAACTAGATGTGTGTTACAATTTCAGTACAGAAATTAATCAAGTTGATAAAAACTAATTTAGAAAATTTGACATGAACTTTTCTAATTTAGTTAATAAAAATCAAGATTAGAACTAGGAAAATTAATTCGCTAGTAGTACAAGAACAATAAATAAACAAGTTCCACCGGATAAAATATTACAAAGGTGTTGAACTTGATTTTATAGAAAATAATCAGTTCTTGTGTTCTTGGAATATTTGAGAGAGAGATATGGAGGCTGCTGTGTTTTGTAAGGATATAATGTTTTGTCCGTCTGTCTCTTTTTTTGATTCTTTCTGTACTGTCTCTGTGACTGTCGAAATCTCTGTCACTATAAATGAATCCACTTCTTTAACGAATACTTCACTGAGGCTTGATCAAATGTCTGAGCTTCTTTCAATGTAGTAATTCCTCAAGTCTGTAGATTGACCTTGACCTTTTTCTTCTGACAGATAATACAATCTGAGATTCCTTGTGACAGTCTATATACTATTTACTAATACAATCTTGTTTAAGTTGAGTTGTATCCTCGAAATACAAATAGGCTACATCATATGCCTTTCAATCTCCCCTATTTGTTTGTTAGACAATAACAAGCAAATATCTAGAGGATAACTCAACTAAGTCACTTAAACAAGAAAAAGATAAAACTTTTAAGAATTAAGTAAATAATACAAAAAAATTTCTCTGGTTTAGATTTAACAACTCCAAAATCTTCAGTTGATGAAATGATAGATGATTGTTCCTCTAGCATTGAACTGATCTTCAATAGATAACTCATCTTCATTTCTGATTCTTCATATCTCTGCCTGATAATCCTTCACATCTTACATTGGTGATTATCAGCAGTTCTTGATTTACAATCACTTCCCATTTCTGACACAGCTTTTCTCACTAAAGAAAAATAGTTGTTCCTACTATATAGACAATGGTGAATCAATACCATTTCTATAACTTCTGGTGAATTTACTACTCTTCCACTTAGCCTTTATACATAGTACATTGAAAGACTAATAGAATAGTATTGTGATGTAATTCTCCTTATATCTCCACTTTCATAACAAATGAAAGTTCTTTTTCTTCTTCATCTAAGACTCCCCCTTAGTAAATAGACTTGTCTCTCATCCTAAGCACAGTCTTTACTGCTCCCCCTTTCTAACTCACTCTTCTTTTACCTGTACCCTATACTTCTCCCCCTTAGTTGAGTATATCCTACTAAGGTAAGCTTTAAGCTTCAAGATATCTTTTTCAATATATCTCCCCCCCTTAGTTGAGGAATCCTCCATTCAACTAATTGACAAAGTAGTTGATACCAAATTGTTAGCAATTTATACCAATCGTTAGAGTACATTGAAATCAATTGATAAAGCTTTGTTAGAAAGGAAGTTTCACTTTCTTCCTCACTGTGAGTGTGTGATAGTGTTTAGTGTACCTCACAAATGTTTCACTCTTCTCTCCACTCATTTGTGTTCAGTGTCTCACTTCTCTCTGTGTTTACACTCTTGCTCACCAGTGTTTCACTCATATCACTCATAGCTTCAACATCCGTTAGTGTACCTGCAAGGAAAAATCACCCTAGCCCCTTCAAGATGTTGGGTTCCGAGGCATTAAATGCAGCGGATAAACGTAAATAAAACAAAATTTTCGAAACCCAAACCAAGATCCATGTATAATTCCGGGCAGATTATGGAGATAACGAATCATACCTATTAAGATCTTGTTTCACGAACTCAACGGAGATCCTTGCTTGTAATCACCACACACAGTCCTTGCGTCAAGATCCGTGTCTCTAAGGTAATCCACACGAACGTCCGACCGTCCAACGATCCGAGGAGCCAGGTACTAGCCCGCGAAGAACAGCCTCTCTCTCTCTCTAGCCTCTCGAAGATGGAGCTGCTAGGGTTTTTTTTCAAAAACGATTTAATGACCCTTAACCCTAAAATAATACATCATTATGTATTTATATGAGAGAAATAATGGGCTAAAATCAAAAAACCGAATTGGGCTTCCTTAAACCCAATTCTATTTCTATTCTGATTTTATTATTGGACTTCCTTAAATCCAATTCTGTTCTTACTTTATTAAATTCAAATTTGTTTAGATAATTAATTAGGACCAGTCCAATTAATTAAATAGCCAATTCTCAATTTAATAATGATTTAATTTAAATTTTTAATTTAAACTAAAACTCCTTTTAAGACGTTCTAAGTGTGTGACCCTATAGGTTATTATTACGTTGGCAATAATTTTAATATCTAATAAAATTATAAACAATGAGCGGTATCTAGTAATACATCATTGCTACCCAAGTAATAATAATAATCGGTGATCCAATTTAAACCTTTTGTGATTAATGTTTCTGTGTAATATAATCCCTTTAACCAAATATTATAGATTAAACTCGAGGCATGTGTTTAGTCATCCTCTTCATAATTTAATCCAGGTTTACTTGATCCATGAGTAGACTATTAATAAAAAATCATTATTTGAGCACGGCCATGCATTTTATAGTCTCACTCAATCAAGAGGCCAATAATATCTCTCCTAATTATAGGAGGGTTAAATCCTTTATCTATCATTCATATTTCTCATACGATTCATAATATACCCGATGTCCACTTTTATCATCACCCGGTCAAAGGTGACTTTTAATGTAGTCAAAGTATATTAATCCTCGTATAGAAATATAATGATCTCAAGTCAAAGGATCATTACACCATTACCACTGTGAGTAATTCTTATGACTTTATTAAACATGAAGAATCTCACTTTGGGTCTGTCCAGTACCATGTACTCCTACATGTACCTATGTATTGACTTTAGTATCTCCATACTTATAACCAATGAGATGTGGTTATCTGTCAAACAACATACTAGTCTATATATGTTATTATTGTCCTGATATAATAATAATCGACTAGGGACCTTTAAGAATATGATATATTATATAATCTCAAGTTCAAGTCATGTACTTAAACTATACAATGTGTATCATGATTCTAAGGACATTTATTATGCTAACAAATATATCGCAGTAATTAAAGTCATAATAAATACATTTATTTAATAATCAAATGACATAAGGTTTATATAAGAAACAATGTATTGCCTCTAGGGCACCTACACTAACAATCTCCCACTTGCACTAGAGCCAATCACCCATATATCTAATACCCATGGAACTAGTATGACCGTCGTGCTTCTGCTGCGACAGGCCTTTGGTCAGTGGATCTGCAATGTTATCATTTGTATGCACTTTACATATATGTATTTCACCCCTTTCATTAATCTCTCGTATGAGGTGATATCTTCTGAGTATATGTTTGGATCGGGAGTGTGATCTAGGCTCTCTAGCCTGTGCAATGGCCCCATTATTATCGCAGTATAGATCAATGGGATCTGCAATCGATGGAACCACTTCCAAATCAGAAATGAATTTTTGAATCCAAACTTCCTCCTTAGCCGCTTCACAAGCTGCAATGTACTCAGCCTCCATTGTAGAATCAGCTAATGTTTCTTGCTTTGAACTCTTCCAGCTTACAGCACCTCCATTTAGATAAAACACAAAACAAGATTGTGATACAGTATCATCCCTGTCTGTTTGGAAACTTGCATCGGTGTAATCCTTTACAACCAGTTTCTCCTCTCCTTCATACACCAAGAATGAATCTTTAGTCCTTTTCAGGTACTTTAGAATATTCTTGACTGTCGTCCAGTGACCTTCACCTGGATTAGACTGGTATCTGCTCGTCATGCTCAAAGCATACGAAACATCTGGGTGAGTACATACCATTGCATACATGATAGATCCAATTGCTGATGCATATGGAACTTTATTCATGTGGTCCTTCTCATCTAATGTTTTCGGACACTGGTCTTTAAGATCGTTATCCCTTGAGACACAGGGACATATCCCCTTTTAGCATTTTGCATACCAAAACGATGCAAAACCTTATCAATGTATGTACTCTGACTTAGACCGATCATCATTTTAGATCTATCTCTATAGATCCTCATTCCTAGAATGTAGGTTGCATCTCCTAAGTCTTTCATAGATAAATTGCTCCCTAACCAAGTCTTAACAGCCTTTAGAGAAGGTATGTCATTCCCCATTAGTAGTATGTCATCAACATACAGTACTATGAATGCCACATGGCTCCCACTAACCTTCTTGTAAACACAAGGTTCATCCTCGTTTTGAATAAAACCATACTCCTTGACTGTTTCATCAAAACGAATATTCCATCTCCTAGAGGCTTGCTTCAATCCATAAATGGATCGACGTAATTTACATACCTTGCCAACATTCCTTGGATCGACAAAACCTTCAGGTTGTGTCATGTACACATCCTCTTCTAAGCTCCCATTAAGGAAAGCTGTTTTGACATCCATTTGCCAGATTTCGTAATCATGGAATGCTGCAATTGCAAGCAAAATCTGTATGGACTTGACCATGGCAACTGGTGAGAAAGTTTCATCATAGTCAATACCATGAATTTGTTTGAACCCTTTCGCAACCAGTCTTGCTTTATAGGTCTGAACATTTCCTTCCATGTCAGTTTTCTTCTTGAAAACCCACTTGCACCCTACAGGTTTTACCCCTTCAGGTGGATCAACCAAATCCCAAACTTGGTTTTCGTACATGGAATCCATCTCGGATTTCATGGCTTCAAGCCATCTCTTAGAGTCTGGACTGTTCATAGCATCTTGATATGTGAGAGGCTCATCTTCATCTATGAGCATCAAATCCCCACATTGAGTCAAAAGAAATCCATATCTCTCTAGCTCATGGCGAATTCTACCACATCTACGAACAACCTGTGTTTCTTGAGCATTATCATTATTCTGCTCTTGTTCCACCTAAGGTTCAATGCTATTTTGTGGTTCTCGATCTTCATCGAGATCTATAGTCCTCCCACTGTTTCTTTTGGAAACAAAATCTCTTTCCATGAAGACAGCATCTCGAGCAATGAACACTTTCTGCTCAGAAGGACTATAAAAATAATACGCCTTTGTTTCTTTAGGGTATCCCACAAAATTGCACTCTTCGGATTTAGGTCCAAGCTTGTCAGATACTTGACATTTTACAAACGCCTTGCATCCCCAAACTTTCATAAAGTTCATGTCTGACCGTTTCTCCTCCCACATCTCATATGGAGTCTTTTGAACCTTCTTGGTTGGAACACGGTTAAGTGTGAAAGCCGCTGTTTCTAGAGCATAACCCCAGAAACTTATTTGAAGATCTGCATGACTCATCATCGATCGTACCATGTCTAACAGGGTACGATTTCTCCTCTCTGAAACTCCATTCCATTGAGGTGTACCTGGCGAAGTGAGTTGTGATACAATACCACACTCTTTTAAATACTCTTTAAATTCGGTGCTTAAGTATTCACCCCCACGATCGGATCGTAAGATTTTAATACTTGCACCTCCGCCTATTTGCTTCTCTACTTAAGCCTTGTATTCTTTGAATTTTTCAAAAGAATCGGATTTATTCTTCATAAGATATACATATCCATATCTACTGAAGTCATCAGTAAATGTTATGAAGTAGTAGTAGCCTCCTCTAGCCATCACACGCATTGGGCCACATACATCACTATGTATTAGCTCCAAACGTTCAGTGGCCCTTTGACCCTTACCAGTAAATGGGGCTTTAGTCATCTTACCAAGCAAACAAGATTCGCATTTTTCGTATGATTCAAAATCAAACTTATCCAAGTATCCATCCTTTTTGTAATTTGGATATGCGTTTCTCATTTATATGGCCTAGACGACAATGCCAGAGGTATGTTTGATTTGAGTCATTAACTTTAAGTCGTTTGTTTTCTATGTTACAGACAGGATTATCTAAATCAAGAACATATAAACCATTAAATAAACGCGCAACACCATAGGTTAAATCATTCAAATCAAAAGAGCAACTATTGTTCTTTATTATAAACGAAAAACCTTTCTTGTCCAAACAAGAAACAGAAATAATGTTTCTGCGAATCGCAGGCACGTAAAAACAGTCTTCAAGTTCTAAAACAAGCCCAGAGGGAAAAGATAAATAATAAGTTCCTACGGCTAAAGCAGCAACTCTTGCTCCATTGCCTACTCGTAGGTCCACTTCTCCCTTAGCCAAAGTCCTAATTCTCTGCAGTTCCTGCACATTTATACAAATGTGAGAAGCACATCCAGTATCCAATACCCAAGATGTAGAAATAGACAGATTGACCTCTATAACATAAATACCTAATCCAGAAATCTGAATACCCTTCAATTTCTTCAGATCCTCCAAGTAAGCATGACAGTTTCTCTTCCAGTGACCAGGCTTGTGACAGTAGTGACAATCACCTTTATCAGCCTTTGCGACATCTCCTTTCGGCTTTTTAGCCTTTTTGAAAGAGGGCTTAGAAGGACCAAGATCTTTCGGTGTAACCTTTTTCTTGCCCTTCCATTTCCCCTTTCCCTTAGCACCTCTCTTGCCCACCATCATTATAGGAGCTTTCTCAGGTGCCTTGACCATATTTGCTTCAGTGATCCTCAGCATGGCCAACAATTCCATATGAGTCTTATCTTGCTCAGTCATATTAAAAGTCATTATGAACTGAGCATAGTCGCTGTTCAAAGATTGCAAGATTATATCGACTTGAGCCTCTCGCTGAAGCGGGAAACCCAAACGAGCAAGGTAATCACAATACCCAATTATCTTTAGAACATATGGTCCGACTGGTCCATTGCCCTGCTTGCACGAGAAGAGTGCTTTTCTTGTGTTGAACTTTTCAACACGAGCCTGTGATTGAAACATCGTTGAAAGATGTTCAAGCATAGTATAAGCATTCATATCAAAATGCTGCTTCTGAAGCTCAGCATCCATAGTAGCAAGCATAAGACAAGCCACATCAGTTGCATCATCAATATGCTTCTGATAAGCATTTCGTTGAGCAGCAGTGGCATTGTTAGCAGGGGCTGTCGGTGGAGGAATATCAATCACATAAGATTTCTTTTCCTGCATGAGAACAATTCTCAAATTCCTAGACCAGTCAAGGAAGTTCGATCCTGTCAGCTTGTCCTTCTCAAGGACTGATCGCACAGAGAAAGTATTGTTTGTATTTTGTGCCATTTGTTTTCTACAATGATAAAATGCATAAGATAAGTTAGATTGTTACATTAATTATGTTCAAGTGATTATGACATATTCATAATATATCTCCCACTATTTTTTTTATCAAATTAATAGCCCTTACTATTAAATCGGAAAGAATATCCCATAAATCTTTCTAGCGAGCCAAGATCCATATTTCATCATATCCTAAGTCAACCACTGGTAGTCCTTAAAACATGATTATTTAGGTAGACAACAGTTGTCAATTATATCATATATAATTCTTGGATAGTTTGGTGAACAACAATTGTTCTTGTCTATCTAATAGATTTTGAACCAAACTCTATGCTTCTAAGTTCATAATAATTGAATATAACCGTTTATTTTCACCTTATTATGACGACTCAGTTAAGTTAAACCCAATGATACAACGGTCGAATATAACCGCTTATATTCGTCACATCTCACCACGATAGACAGGAGTCCCCTGCCACTGGCAGTCATTCCTCTTATCGATCTAGGATTCAATGAGTCTTCATTCATTGGAAAGCATCCGATTAAAACTTAATATTTTGTTAAGGGGTTTTGATTTAAAACGACCATGATCCCATCATAAAGAGATTCCCAATTTTTCCTTGAATTAAATATTTCAAATCAATATTCATCAATAGTTTGATTTCCAGGTTGTTGGAGGAGTCACAAGTGGCCTCACTTAATACCCAACTTCCTTACAGGTAAAACCAGTTTTTGACAAAATCTCCCCATATCTAAATAATTGAAAATTTGTATTTAATTCCGTGTTTCATAAACACAGAAATCTCATGATCGTTTGTTCATTTTAAAATCTCAAATCGTTACGGATTTTATCTTGTTTAAGCAGGCATGGCATGGGTGATGTATCTAATAATGATTAATCTAATTAAAGCATGCATCTATATGTATCCTACACATACATTCATACATCATATGTAAAGTAAGTGCAGTATGTAAACGTGATTGGTTATGGCCTTTATCCTATATGATCCTCTCAAGCTAATGAAAGGATCAAGGTCAATCTATAGTGGAATAAACATAAATACAAATTACATGTCTTCATTCTTCTTGTCTTCTTGGTTGCTCCTTCTCTTGGACCATCCTTCAATCTTCAATTACATTACATTGAATAATTGAATACAATCTACACTAAAGTACTTACATGATAAAACTCGAGTTACATTCGAGGTTCAACAATTACAAGAATGAAGAAAACGACATGCAAGTCGTATTTATAAAACCAAAACCATTAATCTAAGGGTCTTAAGGCCATAACCATCACCATGCTCAAGTAACAATTAAATAATATGTCATATTATATAATCATGTTATACCATATCATATTTCAGATGATCCAATCAAAGAAATCATATACCGCAAAAATCAGAAAACCATAATCAAATTCTGAAAACAATAAATCATCTTTTTCATGCATTAAACGGCGTCAAACGCATTACAGACGAGTCGATGATAGCTAAGCTATCAGTTTTGTTCAGACGCTCATTTACAGTCAGAAAACACATATCGTTTGCGAAAATCGGACACTGGACAGATTTCACCAGATTTGCACAGCGTATACAGAAATCGTATCGTATACAATCCCCATATCAAGAACAAACATTAATCACATATATATATATATATATATATATATATATATATATATATCAGTATATATACAGATTATATAATCATCATATGATCATCTCAATCATCTTAAATCATAACAGAACCATATATATGCATCATAACATATTATAAACAGCATATATAAGAACATAAACATGGCAGATTCGCAAAACATGCATACTCGCATCATATACAGTAAACACGTAACCAAATCAACCCCTTATACACGTAGCTCTGATGCCATTGTTGGGTTCCGAGGCATAAAACGCAGCGGATAAACGTAAATAAAACAAAATTTTCGAAACCCAAACCAGGATCCATGTATAATTCCGGGCAGATTATGGACATAACGAATCATACCTATTAAGATCTTATTTCATGAACTCAACGGAGATCCTTGCTTGTAATCACTACACACAGTCCTTGCGTCAAGATCCGTGTCTCTAAGGTAATCCACACGAACGTCCGACCGTCCAACGATCCGAGGAGCCAGGTACTAGCCCGCGAAGAACAGCCTCTCTCTCTCTCTAGCCTCTCGAAGATGGAGCTGCTAGGGTTTTTTTTCAAAAACGATTTAATGACCCTTAACCCTAAAATAATACATCATTATGTATTTATATGAGAGAAATAATGGGCTAAAATCAAAAAACCGAATTGGGCTTCCTTAAACCCAATTCTATTTCTATTCTGATTTTATTATTGGACTTCCTTAAATCCAATTCTGTTCTTACTTTATTAAATTCGAATTTGCTTAGATAATTAATTAGGACCAGTCCAATTAATTAAATAGCCAATTCTCAATTTAATAATGATTTAATTTAAATTTTTAATTTAAACTAAAACTCCTTTTAAGACGTTCTAAGTGTGTGACCCTATAGGTTATTATTACGTTGGCAATAATTTTAATATCTAATAAAATTATAAACAATGAGCGGTATCTAGTAATACATCATTGCTACCCAAGTAATAATAATAATCGGTGATCCAATTTAAACCTTTTGTGATTAATGTTTCTGTGTAATATAATCCCTTTAACCAAATATTATAGATTAAACTCGAGGCATGTGTTTAGTCATCCTCTTCATAATTTAATCCAGGTTTACTTGATCCATGAGTAGACTATTAATAAAAAATTATTATTTGAGCACGGCCATGCATTTTATAGTCTCACTCAATCAAGAGGCCAATAATATCTCTCCTAATTATAGGAGGGTTAAATCCTTTATCTATCATTCATATTTCTCATACGATTCATAATATACCCGATGTCCACTTTTATCATCACCCGGTCAAAGGTGACTTTTAATGTAGTCAAAGTATATTAATCCTCGTATAGAAATATAATGATCTCAAGTCAAAGGATCATTACACCATTACCACTGTGAGTAATTCTTATGACTTTATTAAACATGAAGAATCTCACTTTGGGTCTGTCCAGTACCATGTACTCCTACATGTACCTATGTATTGACTTTAGTATCTCCATACTTATAACCAATGAGATGTGGTTATCTGTCAAACAACATACTAGTCTATATATATTATTATTGTCCTGATATAATAATAATCGACTAGGGACCTTTAAGAATATGATATATAATATAATCTCAAGTTCAAGTCATGTACTTAAACTATATAATGTGTATCATGATTCTAAGGACATTTATTATGCTAACAAATATATCGCAGTAATTAAAGTCATAATAAATACATTTATTTAATAATCAAATGACATAAGCTTTATTTAAGAAACAATGTATTGCCTCTAGGGCACCTACACTAACAATCGCCCACTTGCACTAGAGCCAATCACCCATGTATCTAATACCCATGGAACTAGTGTGACCATCGTGCTTCTACTGCGACAGGCCTTTGGTCAGTGGATCTGCAATGTTATCATTTGTATGCACTTTACATATATGTATTTCACCCCTTTCATTAATCTCTCGTATGAGGTGATATCTTCTGAGTATATGTTTGGATCGGGAGTGCGATCTAGGCTCTCTAGCCTGTGCAATGGCCCCATTATTATCGCAGTATAGATCAATGGGATCTGCAATCGATGGAACCACTTCCAAATCAGAAATGAATTTTCGAATCCAAACTTCCTCCTTAGCCGCTTCACAAGCTGCAATGTACTCAGCCTCCATTGTAGAATCAGCTACTGTTTCTTGCTTTGAACTCTTCCAGCTTACAGCACCTCCATTTAGACAAAACACAAAACCAGACTGTGATACAGTATCATCCCTGTCTGTTTGGAAACTTGCATCGGTGTAATCCTTTACAACCAGTTTCTCCTCTCCTCCATACACCAAGAATGAATCTTTAGTCCTTTTCAGGTACTTTAGAATATTCTTGACTGCCGTCCAGTGACCTTCACCTGGATTAGACTGGTATCTGCTCGTCATGCTCAAAGCATACGAAACATCTGGGTGAGTACATACCATTGCATACATGATAGATCCAATTGCTGATGCATATGGAACTTTATTCATGTGGTCCTTCTCATCTAATGTTTTCGGACACTGGTCTTTAGAGATCGTTATCCCTTGAGACACAGGGACATATCCCTTTTTAGCATTTTGCATACCAAAACGATGCAAAACCTTTTCAATGTATGTACTCTGACTTAGACCGATCATCCTTTTAGATCTATCTCTATAGATCCTCATTCCTAGAATGTAGGTTGCCTCTCCTAAGTCTTTCATAGAGAAATTAAAGTCATAATAAATACATTTATTTAATAATCAAATGACATAAGGTTTATTTAAGAAACAATGTATTGCCTCTAGGGCACCTACACTAACACAAGAGAGGTCAGTGGTGGTGCAATGGGAGTTCGCAAATCCCAAATCCTCGTTGAACTCGTCAGACGAATCTGAGTCATAATCTACAAGTTGCTAATTTCCCTTTTTAGGGTTTTCAGATTTGAATTCTGAGAAGGTAAACAATGATCTATAAATTTAGCATTGAGATCAAGGTTCCCTTCTAATGTCTGTGAATACATCACCTTGTTAAACTCATCAGGTAAAATCTGAATCATAGTTCACAAGTTGCCGCACCTATGTCGGATCCGTTACCCGCAGGATCCAGATATGTTCCATCTGGGGAGTTAGATAATGATCTTGATGAATTTTGCATTTGAGATCAATACCTTCTCTCGAGGTCTGTGAAGACTCTTAGTTCATTAAAGAACCTTTAACTTATAATCCTAACCGTAAAATGGCTGGATTACAGGTTTCCGTCAATTCATCCTTAGTGTGTGCAATCTCACTTGTGCATATGAAATATTTTGGTTAGTGTATAAGGTAGTGACTCTCCAACTGAATATCCCACACATCCTTGTTTGCTGCATCAAGTGCAGTTACTCCCTGGTGACCTCTAGTCTGATAGGTTACTTCCATTTAGGGGGTAAAATAGAATGTGTTTGAGTTTGACTGTAGTATGGGATAAAAGTTGTTGGGTTCACAACCTTATGACTAAACATGTGAGAATACAAAATTTCATGTAGATGAACCTGCATCACAGAATATGAGCAATATAGAGATAGAATGCATTTTTAACATTGAAAAATTTTCTAAAAATATATTGCATTTTATCTTAAGAGAAATGATGTACAGTTGTGATTTCAAAAGG
Source organism: Saposhnikovia divaricata (assembly GCA_036435485.1). Taxonomy (NCBI): domain Eukaryota; kingdom Viridiplantae; phylum Streptophyta; class Magnoliopsida; order Apiales; family Apiaceae; genus Saposhnikovia; species Saposhnikovia divaricata. The sequence continues at coordinate 233,362,479 of CM071594.1, forward strand.
TTGAACATATAAGCAATCACAACTGTAGAAAGAGATTTTGAATTTAGGGAAGATATAGATCTTAAACTGGTTTTACTAAACAAAAACAAGGACAAAAATTCAATTAATAAAAATTAATCGAATTAATGTAAGTTAATGTTTAAACCAATACAAACAAAACCATTTTATCATGCTTTAGGTCCTGTAAGATAGATACCAACTATTAGAAATTGTTAGCACATGATAGGTCTTGTCTTCTAATTGTTAGAACCTGAAAATTAAACATTAGTTCATAACCAATTGTATAGACACATACCAATTTGATACCAACATTAGTCAATTGTTAAGTCTTTAACACGAAGATCTTTTAACAGCAATCACAAAACAAAGATTTATACTTAAACTGCAGGTTTTGTGTGTGTTAAGAAGAAGAACAACAAAAGAACCAAGTACAGTGACCTATTTGTTAGTTTTGCAAGTATAGTGACTAAACTGTAAAAACTATACAAACTATTTATATACACATGAAAAAAAATATACAAAAATAAGAAATAATATATATAATAATTATACAAAATAAAAACTATAAGAAAAGAAAAATTCGAATCAAATAAAATAAAAAATAAAAAATAAATAAAAATATACATAAGTAATAATTTACAAAAATATCTACAACAATATAACTACTTAAAATAACTAAATAGAAAATATAAAATACTAAAAATACCATAGGTTGTCCTTTTGACGGAATTAACACATTAATAACAGAAAGACAAACACTACAAAATATTGAATAAAATATTAACTATTTACATAAACATTTGTAGCAAATTAATAAATCTATATATATTTTCGAATAAAATAACTTTCTTATAAGAAAATTATTTTGAAAGAAAATATAATTTATTAAAAGATCACAAATATTCATAAGGAATTTTCAACAAAAATAGATTTCTCATTAATTTCCACTTGTAAATTTTGAGAAAAATATTTTTAGAGAAAATAAAATTATTCTAAAATTAAAAGAAGTAAGTAGGAAAATATTAAGAAGATAATGACAATGATTTAAGAATTAACAAGCAAGATTATAAGTTGATAAAATAATTATACAAGTGATTTAAATCAACAAATATTCACAAAATAATCACTTGTAAATTATTAAAGATCAAACCTCAGATATTAACTAGTTTAATTACTAGGACTGTTTAACATACCCAATTCATCAACAATTCTTGTGAATGTGGATTCGTCAAGAGACTTAGTAAAAATATCTGTTGTTTGGTCTTCCGTGGGTACAGAAAGTAACTCCACGATACCATTCATGACATGCTCTCTAATAAAACGATACCTGATGTCGATGTGCTTGGTTCTCATATGCTGCACAGGATTGTTGGAGATTGCTATGGCACTTGTATGATCACATAATATAGGAATATTATCCAGTACAAAGCCATAGTCTCTCAGCTGATTCCTAATCCACAAGATTTGAGCACAACAGCTTCCAGTAGCTATATATTCAGCTTCGGCTGTTGAGCTAGAAACTGTTTGTTGTTTCTTGCTGTACCAGGAAACCAATCTGTCACCTAGGAATTGACAACTCCCAGAGGTGCTTTTTCTGTCTACAACACTTCTTGTATAATCTGAATCTGTATATCCAACAAGATTAAAATCAGATACTTTAGGGTACCAAATACCTAAGTTAGGTGTACCTTTAAGATATCTCAATCGTTTAACAGCAATGAGATGCACATCTCTAGGATCCGCTTGGAACCTTGCACACAAGCATGTAGCATACATAATATCTGGTCTACTTGCAGTAAGGTAAAGTAATGAGCCTATCATACCTCTGTAGCTTGTGACATCTACCTTGGCAGAATTTTCACATGCTCCAAACTTGACAGCTGTAGATGATGGTGTCTTTGCTGAAGATGAGTCCTCTATTTGATATTTCTTGAGGAGCTCTCTGACATACTTGGATTGACAAATAAATATTCTATATGTCCTTTGACTTACTTGTAATCCAAGAAAGAACTTCAGTTCACCCATCATGCTCATCTCAAATTTACCCTGCATTAGCTTAGCAAATTTCTTGCACAAAAGATCATTAGTAGACCCGAATATTATATCGTCCACATAGACTTGGACTAATATTGTATCATTCTTATGTTTCTTTGAAAAGAGAGTTTTGTCTATGACACCTCTAACGAAACCATTTTCAAGTAAAAATTCAGAGAGAGTGTCATACCATTTCCTTGGTGCTTGCTTAAGACCATAAATAGCCTTAAAGAGAACGTAGACATAATCCAATAGATCTGGATTTTCAAAGCCAGGGGGCTGTTCTACATACATCTCTTCATCCAGCTTACCATTCAGAAACTTGACATCCATTTGATAAACTTTGAAGTTTGAGAATGCTGCGAATGCCAAGAATATTCTGATGGCCTCAAGTCTTGCCACTGGTGCATAGGTTTCATCATAATCAATTCCTTCAGCTTGATAATAACCTTTAGCAACCAGTCTTGCCTTATTCTTCATCACTTTGCCATCTTCATCAAGTTTGTTTCTGAATACCCATCTAGTGCCTACTATCGTTATGTTTCTAGGTCTGGGTACCAGCTTCCATACTTCTTGTTGTTTGAATTGATTGAGTTCATCTTGCATCGCAATCACCCAATCAGGATCAGAAAGAGCTTCTTCAGTTTTCTTAGGTTCCATTTCAAATAGAAACCCTGAATAATTACATTGATTTTGGACAGCTCTTCTAGTTTTTACACCAACATCTGGATCACCAATGATTAGCTCAAAAGGATGAGCTCTATTCCAAACAGTCTGTCTGGGAAGATTTAATCTTGATGATTCGCCTTGTTCTTCATTGTGATGTTGAGTATGACTAGTTGATCCCTCATTAACTCCCCATGAGTTGTTGTCAGGTTGACTAGATGAATGTTCAGGAGTGTCAGTGGTATCTCCAATATTATCATTGTTTCCACCACCATTACCCTGATCATCCTCATCATTATCATTGTTGTCATTAGCATCAGCAAAAACATCAGGTGGATTGTCATCATCTGAATCTGGATCTGTCATATCCTCAAAAGATAGCTTTTCAGATGAATCTTCAGTTTGGATACTAGGGAGTTTAGTGTCATCAAATGTTACATTGACACTTTCAATCACAGTTTGTTGATCAATCAAGTACACCCTGTAAGCTCTTCTTGTATAACCAATAAAAATTGCTTCATGTGCTTTGGTCTCAAATTTTCCACCTTGTTCATCTCCTTATTTAAGCACAAAACATTTCGCCCCAAATATATGAAAGTATTTGAGTGTTGGTTTCTTTTCAGTAATAGATTCATAAGGTGTCTTCATCAAGTCTTTATTGATAAGAGTTCGATTCTGGGTAAATGTTGTGGAATAAAAACTAGGTTATAATTTGTAATTAATGCTAGGGTGGTTGAGCTTCGTCCTTTAATGGTTGTTCTTGTACTTTGATGCCTATGTACTTTGATGAATATCAAAGATCAAGCCAAAAACGTAGTTCTAGGTTGAGGGGTCTGGCCCTTTATATAGGCTGAGAAGCCTTAGAATTATGGTAGGAGTCAGAGACTTGGTGGACAAGTCTTTGAGGATGGTTCTAGATCTATTCCTTGTAGGAATCAGTTTCCATATTGAATTGGATGCCTTGGTGGCTAAGTCTGACGGAGATAATATCCTTATCCAACTCTTATTGCTGAGCTGTTTATTTCCCCCAATATTAATTACGAAATTAATATTATAATTGGGGCTTTAGGTCCATCTGGCGGGCCCCACGTTTGGACCATTCTTGGTCTAATTAATGCCACATTAAACGTGTCTTTTAGGGCTTATTTTCAGCCCATATCATTTGCCCCCCAACTTCTAGGAAAACTGATCAGGCTTTCCTTGAAGTTTTATTTGTCTAATTCGAGACTCGGGTCAGGGTTTATCTTTGATATCGTTTTGATGTAAAGCGTGGAACGACCGACGCGTTTACAACGACGTTAGATTATGCCAACAACATTGAACGGTGCTAAACGGCACTAAACGGCGATAAAAAACCTTAGATGACGTTTAAACAATGTTAAACGACGCTAAACGGCGTTAAACGGCGCTAAACGGCACTAAACGGCACTAAACGGTGCTAAACAGCCTTAAACGACGTTTAAACGATGTTAAACGACGCTAAACGGCGTTAAACGGCGCTAAACGGCACTAAACGGCACTAAACGGTGCTAAACAGCCTTAAACGACGTTTAAACGATGTTAAACGACGCTAAACGGCGTTAAACGGCGCTAAACGGCACTAAACGGCACTAAACGGTGCTAAACAGCCTTAAACGACGTTTAAACGATGTTAAACGACGCTAAACGGCACTAAACGGCACTAAACGGTGCTAAACGGCACTAAACGATGTTTAAACGATGTTAAACGACGCTAAACGGCACTAAACGGTGCTAAACAGTGCACTGAAAACCATCCGAAAAAATCGAGATTTAGGTCCAGAAATCACCCGAGATTCGCTGAAAAATCAAGATTCAGGACCACGAACTAACCCGCGATCGGCCGGATCGAGGGCTAGCTCGTGGTCGGCTAGCACCTGGTCGGCTGAATGGCCTTGATCCAAGGTGATCGGCCAGAGGCTGGTCGGCGAGGGGGGTCCAAGCCACCATGGTCGGCTGGAAGGTGGTCGGCCGAACGGCCTGATTTCTTCGTGGTCGGCCGAGAGGTGGTCGGCTGCGGCTCCTCGTGCGCCGTGGTCGGCTGCCTCGTGGTTGGCTACGGCCCTCCGGGTGTCGTGGTCAGCCACTTCGTGGTTGGCTAGGAGACCCAGACCTGAAAACTATCCGTGGATCTTGAGGATCAGGAACCTCGATCTTGATCTCAAATTTAGTATCTTGGTCATCCGTGACTTTCAAGGATCAAGAACCTCGATCTTGATCTTAAGTCGTCAAGGATCTAGATTCTAAGACCATCTGTGATCCTAGGGATCCAGAACCTCGATCTTGATCTTTGGTCGTCAGTTATGTCATTCGTGACTTCTAACGGTATTACTCCTTAATTCATGATTAGCACTGCTAACCTTGTGCTTAAGACTAAACTCGTTACTTATTTTCTTAAACATAAACATCCATGCAGCAAATATTTCAACTATTTCTTTTCCGACATATATGAATTATAACTATACTTTCTGTATAACGCGGATAATTTCCGTCCTTTTTTGGTCTATAAACGATAGATGACCTGTAAACGCGAACCAAGCTGAGATTTAACCTGATGTACCAGGTCATGCACTTTCTATAAAAGAGGAGAAGTAGCCTTCATTTCAATTCACTTCTTCATTTCTGAGCTCTCAAATTCTTAAGTTCTCTAGATTCAAGTTACAAGATCAAGTTCGAGCTTCAAGATCAGGTTTCAGATCCAAGATCAAGTTTCAGCTTCAATATCAAGATGTCGGAAGGTGATCAACCAATGGCTCCCCCTGTCTCCATGATGGAAGCTATGTCGAAGAGGAGTAAGATGAGGACCGCCAAAGGTAAAGAAAGAATCAAACCTCCTTCGTATGTTGAACATTGATTTGAATCCTTGTTAGAACTTCTGAATATTATGAGGGAAGCATTTCCCAACTGTTCCAGCTTAGATTCTTTTAATAGTCCCAGTAAGTTGTCGAAACGAGATGTCCAAATGATAATGGAGTCCTATCACTTCCCAAGTGCCATTAAGGTTCGTCTCCCAAATCCATCGGATAGAACATGCAACTGGCATCCTGAGAGGATCTGTGTTTACTGGGGTGCCTTAGATGCTGGGTTCAGATTCCCGGTGGACAATTTTATCATTAGATTGCTGGCGGAGTATCAGATCCACCCCTGTCAGTTGTATCCCAATGCTTGGAGGTACATCTCTATTTTCTTAATAAGGTGTCGCGAACTGGAGATTCATCCGACAACCACAATGATTCGAAGTATCTTTGGGGCCAGCAACTCTTCTGACTCCAAGAAAGGATGGGTTAGCCTTAAGCACCGAGCCAAACTTCCACACATGGTGAATCCCTTCTCCTTTCCAGATTCACAACATTTCTGGGAAAGAGAGTTTGTAGTTCTTGAGTGGAAAGGTGGTGACTGGGGCAACTTCTTTGTGAAGAGATTTGGGTCCAAGCTTTCAATCACTCCTCCTGACCGAGCGACACTGCATGCAGGCGACAAAATGGATGAGTCTCAGCTCATGGGCGCCCAGGCCTTGTATCAGGTATGAAATTCCCTCTGTTAAGTGTGATATTGTTATTGATTTCACCTTTGCATATTCCTCGTAGCTCACCCATTTCCTTGTTGCAGGCCAACGCTTATTTTCAAACTGTTTCCACTAGTACAAAATTGATCTTTTACGTCGCCTCTTATACGTCGGTTCCGGCCAAAGGCGACGTATAAAGCAGTTATATACGTCGGTTCCGCCTAAAGGCGACGTATAAAGCAGTTATATACGTCGGTTCAAGAAAAAGCCGACGTATAAGGTCATATTATACGTCGGTTAAGGAAAAGGCGACGTATATAATGCTACTTTATACGTCGGTTGAGTGAAAGGCGACGTATATAATGCTACTTTATACGTCAGTTCAGAAAAGGCGACGTATATAATGCTACTTTATACGTCGGTTAAGAAAAGGCGACGTATATAATGCTACTATATACGTCGGTTGAGGAAAGGGCGACGTATATAATGCTATTATATACGTCGGTTGAGGAAAATGCGACATATATGATTATATTATAAGTCGGTTGAGAAAAATGCGACGTATATAATGCTATTATATACATCGACTTTTATTATAACCGACGTATAAGAACAATTTAATTTATAAAACTCGAGCCTCAGTTTTAGACTTTAATTTATCCCTAAATTAAGACTGACCTCTAAAAACAAACTCTCTCCCTCTCTATCTCTGGCAAATCGGTTGGACTTTCAAGCCCTAATTTAGATGTCGGATTCTAAATTTTGTTCATCGGATTCTCAGTTCAGTTCGATCTATTATATGTTGTGGGATATTGAAGAACACAACTCTCCTCGCCGTAAAATTCACCGGCGAATCACATATCGCCGCCGCATAAGTTCGATCTGAAATGCGAGTTGACTCATTCTCATACTACTCAATCTCTCGATTCCAGTTTCTTAATCTGGTAATTAAATCAATCTCTCTCTCTCTCTCTCTCTCTCTTTCTCTCCCTCTCTCTCCCTCTCTCCCTCTCTCTCTCTCCCCCCATCATTTTCTACTACGTTAGCTCTCTAGGTAATTCATTTGTTCACTACTTTAGTCCTTTTATTGTTGATTTTTTTTTCTTTAAATTATGTAGTTTTTTAGCTATAATAAAATATACATGTGTGGATTTGTTGTTGATAGTTTATGTATTAGCAACAATGGGTAATTAGGCATTAAATCCTTTTATTTATATTTTTAAGTGTGAAGCTATCTAGTGTGAATCAGATTATTGCTTTAGTAGAGGAGGCTGTGAGATTCAAAATTTTGAGTCTTAAAGTCAATTGCAATAGGAGAGTGCTTCATGTTCTGCAGGTTTGGAATATTTCTACGGAGTTGCATTTAATCCAAAATGAGAGATATTTTTGAGTCTTGTGTTTTCTGGTGGATGGTTCTCATAGGTTTAGTTTCTAACTTTTTTCCTTATGACCCTGGGGGTAATGTGAGATTGTTTCAAATTCATCATTGGGCTATTATTATTCAGAGTGTTGCTTTGGTTTCTAATGCTCTGTTTTATGTGCTTTGTAAGATCAATAGAGGGGGCTGGTGGCAGTGGGTTCTGCTTTTGTTTAAGAACAGCTGGGGGCAGTTTTTCTGGTTCGAGTTGAGGTCTCAGGGGCTTGTTGTGTTTAGCTCCTGTTTCGGTGTTTGGTGCAGATTGAGAATGGTCCAGTTTTTGAGGCCTGTTTCGACGAGGTGTAGTGGTTTTTTTGTTGCTGTTGCAGGTTTGTTCGAGGTTGAAGTGGATCCTGTTTTCTACAAACTTTCGTGTAGAGGTTTTGAAGGGACTCATATTTGTTCTTGGTTTTTTTCTCCTGGGTGCCAAGTGAGAAGTTTGTTATACTTGTCTTGGGGGTGTTTTACTTGGACTTATTTGGAGTTTTTTAGTTGGTCTATTTTTGAAGTGGTTTCGATTTTTACAAGGTCCATTTTGCAAGGTTGTTGGGTGAAGTCCAAGACCAGTCATGTGGCTGTTGAGTACTTTGTCTTTGACCAGTGTTGGACAAAATGGTAGACCCCTTGACCACTAGCATTAATTCTTACTTTATCTTTTTCAATAGGATAAATGCATGAGTAGAAAAATGAATTTCATAGAAGTAATATCTGATTGGGATCTTGGCAATATCATTATTTTAACAAATTGTTTAGGACTGATCAATATAATATTGTATTATTATTATTTTATTGTAATATTGGAGTAATATTTTCCCTATGTGCTATGAACAACTCTTGGCCCTACTGTGCAAGGCTTTACTGATTGCATAAGCTTTCAAATTGATTTTGCAGTAAATCTGAGTACGTTATATACAAGCTTAAGGAGTTGGGCAAAGTGTCTGAGAAAGACATCTTGCAGAAATGCCAGACGTTCGACCGTATAGACACCGGCAATTGTGGAAAAATTATCCTTGCAGATCTTATGGAAAATCCAATCTTGAATTGGGTTTTGTATGTAAGGGTTGTTTTAATCTTCGCCAGATTTCATCTTGATATATGCTTTCTTTTAATTTGGGAAGTGAGAGTTTTTGCAAAATTTCATTTCCTGTTGATAATGACAGTTCTGAGTTTAAGGACTCTGTTGCAATTAGAGATGTATGCTCGAGAGAAATCATCAAATATATGGCTTCTAGACGATGACAGTTGTTGGATTAAGACCCACTCAGCATAAATTGCACACTCTTCGAACTCACAGTTATAGCAAGAGTCTGGTAAATTTGAATCAACCAAGCAGGAGTTTGCCGAACAAAGAGGAATGACAGGTATCCTCAGTGTCTTTTCTGCCTAACCGTCTACATCCTTTTGTTTTGGACTCGAGAATTCCCCAATTATCAATGTATACAGTTTGGTTCTTTGTTTAAGACAGTATTTTTCTGGCTTCTTCCTTTAACCTGTCGGCTTCACTACTTTTACAGAATATATATATATATTGGCTTTCAAAGGCTAGTTAATAGAAGTCATCAAATTTTCTAATACATTGTTGAATAAGTCTCTGGTATACCCTCAAATAATGGTACTTATAAGATAGGCATGTAAAAGCTCTGTTCTTGTTACAATACCTAGTTAAGTTGAGCTAGGAAAAAGAAAAAAGTCCTTAACATGAATGAAAATCTTCCCTCTTTGGGAAAATCAGAGTTTTATCCATTTTTAGACGTTCTTATAGCATCTCGAGGTTGTCCAGAATGCGCTAGTTGAACAAATATTGTTGGAGAAAATTAAATGTCATTTCATGAATATAAATTTATATGGGAGTATGTCCAGGTCTGTCCTAGATAGACCCCTCAAGAAAATTAGAGTGATTCGTAAAGTTTTTATCGACAGTTTGTTCATAACCTTCTAATGAAGAAAATTAGTTTGTTTTTATCTTCTAATGAAGAAAATTAGTTTGTTTTTATCTTCTAATGAAGAAAATTAGTTTGTTTTTATCTTGGATAAATGGGTTGCTGAAAGTCCGAATCAAGATTGTCTTTGTCATTCTGCTGCAGGGCAATTAATTCTGTAATTGTAAAGTGTATTCGTTACATAGTGTCTTCACTTGTGTTGTTGAGTCATGTGCAAGGTCAGAATTCTGTAAATGTAAAGTGTATTCATTACCAGCAAATATATTATTGGGTGCTTTCTTAGATAATTATATACATATAATTGTTTAATTTGTTGTAAAAAGTAGACAAGGTACTGTAAAGTTACTACACACCCACTAAAACTGTCCACAAGTAATATAGTACATAAGGACTTCTCTTATTATTTGACATAATGAATAAGTGTCAGAGCACTCATTGCCTCCATGTATCTCTAGAACATTCATCTCGGCTTTCTTGCTCATATTTCTTGTATGTATGCTTAGACTTTGATATATGTTTTTATGTAGGGTGTCGCAGATGGCTTAAGCTACTTCACTTTAAGAATTTATTTATATTCTAATACATGTGTGCCCATGCTAAACTGTAATTAGCTAAAGAAAAAGATCGATTTAAACTCTTCGTTTTAGCATTTGTCAAACATTTAGCTAAAGAAAAGTTAAAATCTGTAATTAGGATTCTTTTGTGGTCATTGTCACATGGTTTTCATATGGTTGTGAACTGCTTATCAGGAACCTGATAAACATCTTGGCTGAAGTTTCTCAAACGGGAAAGCAGAGGCATATACCTTACACGGATTCGAAGCTGACATTCTTGTTGCAGGAGTCCCTTGGTGGAAAGACAAAGGTGATACTAAAATCTTATTATCTGTTATCAGATTCACATTCTCACTTCTCTACTTATTTTATCGCTATTTTCATTTTTCTTTTCTTCTTCGCAAACTTTATAGTACCTTGTCTACTATTGCGGAGTTGGAGCAGAAAAGAACATCAGTGGTGTCAATGCTGAAGTTATGCCCGGTCAAGTAGAAGTGCAGTAGAAAAGAAAGAGAAAAGAAAAGAAATGAATTTCCAGTAGAAGTGTAATAGTTGTCTCAATTTTGTAATCTTCTATTTATGCTGTATCCCAAACATTTGTAAAATGAATTTCATTTTTTAAAAATTGATAACATATATTGTATTGTGGTTGAAATTTCTATTATGACAAGATTTTGGTTTGTACAAATTTTGGTTTTGATTATTCAACCGTTATTTGGGTGCACAAAAATAATAAGATTTTTTTTTGTTTTTTTTGATAATATACGTCGGTCTTTTTAGTATTATACGTCGGTTGTTTCTAGACAATATACGTCGGTCTTTTTTGACATTATACGTCGGGTCTTTTTTGATAATATACGTCGGTCTTTTGGACATTATACGTCGGGCCTTTTAGTAATGTATATTTGGACTTTATATGTCGCCTTTTTGACCGATGTAAAAGAGGACTTTATACGTCGCCTTTTTAACCGACGTAAAAGATCCCTGACTTTATACGTCGCCCCTCCATACGTCGCCATTTAACCGACGTATAAGGTCGATTTAACCGACGTAAAAGGCCTATTTTCTACTAGTGTTCGACCCAAGGCCGGGCTTTTAGGGATGAGAATGTTAGCTTGAGAAATGACTCAGCAAGGTTCAGGGAAGAGATTGACGATCTGCACTCCAAAGTCGTTCGTGCTGAAGCTAATGCCGCATCTACCCGTAAACAACTTGCTTCTTTAGCCAAAAAGAAGGCCTGTGATGCCGACAAGGTGATCCAGGCCTACCATAGGTCTGAAGATTTTCTTAAGCTCATTGATGATCATGATGATGAGATGCGTCCCTTCAACATGTCTGTTGGTTGGGATAAGGCCATTAACGCTGTGAGTCATAGGCATCCATCTGTTGTTAAACCGGCTGATTTTCCTTGCCCAAATTTGGGTGCCATCCCGGCTAACCTAGCTTCTGGTTCGGGAACTAAAGTTGTTCCTCAGGCATCAGGGTCCGGCTCCAAAGGCAGTCATCGACGCTCTGGATCCAACTCAAAGGGGGCTGTTCAAGTTGCTAGCCAAGACTCATCTTCTTCTGGCTCCCGTGGGAAGAAACCCCCACCTGCAAAGAAAGTTGGAGTAGTTCGCCAACCCATCCCTGGCAAGAGACTGATCCGGAACGAGGGCAGTTCTACTTCTGATTCATCTTCCGAGGAAAAAGGAGCCGAAGTTGCTAGAGTTCAGCCAATGGTGATTGCCGAGCCCGGTGATGACTCCGGTGAAGACTCAGAGGAGGAGAGTGGGGAAGAGGAGAGTGGCGAAGAGGAGTCTGGCGAAGAGGAGTCTGGGGAGGAGTAGCTGGAGTTGGTTTGTGGCCTTGCATGGCCTTGTTAGCCGTATGTGGCTTTATCTGTCTAGATTTCAATCAAGATCCTTCGGGACCAAACTTTTATCTGTCTCGTTGATATAACTTAACTGTTGGCCCTTCGGGGTCTTTATTTATGCATTTGTTTCCTCATTTGTTTGTTACTTGTTTTCGGTACTTGGCCTTTCTAGACTTACACTCAACAGGTGCTTGGTGCATAAACAAAATCACAGAATCATTGAAGGGAAACAAACTTTGCATTAATAATTCGAAATGGGTTCAACCCTTACATAACTTATTATTGTCCTACTCGGGGCGTTAAGCCCTGGAATGGTTTCATCGAACCTTATTTCTACTTCTCCAAATAAATAGATAGAAAGCTGAATCCGTGCAAGGATAGCTTACACATAATAAACTTTGAGGTTCAAGGCATGCCAAGTACGGGGCACCTCAACCCCGTCCAAGGTCTCCAACTTGTATGATCCTCGTCCCAACGTCTTCTTGACTCGATACGGCCCTTCCCAATTAGGGGCTAGCTTTCCCTTCTGGCCAACTCCAGAAGCCTCGATCTTCCTTAGAACCAGGTCGCCTTGTCGAAAGAACCTTTCCTTAACCCTGTGGTTGTAATAAAAGGATGCTTTCTTTTGATGCTCAACATTTCTAGCGTTTGCCTCGTCCCTGACTTCATCAATCAGGTCCAGAGCGAGTCTCATGCCCTTTTCGTTAGTTTCTGGTTCAAAGGCCTCAACTCGAGGTGACGCTTGCATGATCTCCAAAGGCACAACGGCCTCAGCTCCGTAAGCCAGCAAGAACGGGGTTGCTCTAGTGGTCACTTTACAGGTGGTACGGTATGCCCATAGTATGGGCAGCAACTCATCTACCCAAGTGTTTCTAGAGCGTTGGACCCTCTTCTTCAGTCCATCAAGGATAATTCGATTAGCTACCTCAGCTTGCCCATTGGCTTGTGGATGAGCCACTGAGGTAAAATGAAGCTCAATTGCATTCTCCTCACAATACTTCTTGAACTCTTCATTATTGAACTGTGTCCCATTGTCTGTCACCAAAATTCGTGGGATTCCATACCTGCAAATTATGTTCTCCCAAAAGAATTGGGCAACTTGTTTGGTGGTTATCTTGGCTAGAGGTTTAGCCTCAATCCACTTAGTAAAGTAATCAATGGCCACTATCAGAAACTTCCTTTGTGCTGAAGCTACGGGGAAAGGACCAAGTATATCCATTCCCCACATTGCAAATGGAATAGGGGAGCTAACCGATGTTAACATCTCAGGCGGCTGCCTTACTATCGGAGCGTGCTTCTGGCATCGATCGCACCGCTTGACATAGCTCTGTGCATCGGCCAACATCTCTGGCCAGTAGAATCCCAAACGAGTTATTTTGTGAGCTAGGGCTCTGCCCCCCAAGTGCTGCCCACAGATACCTTCATGAACTTCTTCCAAAGCTTCCCTTGCCTCTTAGGGCCTCAAACATTTCAAGTACGGGATAACAAAAGACCTTTTGTAAAGGACGCCTTCAATCAAGGCATATCTCAATGCTCTCACTGACAGCTTCCGTGCCTCCAAGGCATTGTCAGGGTGCCATCCGGTTTCGAGGTGAGTTTTGATAGGATCTATCCAACAGCTTCCCACATCAATTGGTGCCACTAATTTCGAGTTGATGGTCGGGGCCTTCAAGACCTGGAAGTAAACACTCCCTGCATATTTTTCTATCTCGGAAGAAGCGAACTTAGATAGGGCATCGGCCTTAATGTTCTCTTCTCTCGGAATGTGTTCTACATAGCACTCGTCAAACTGAGTCATGACAGCTTTCACAACTCGTAGATACCTTGCCATAGTTTCATCCTTGGCCTCAAATTCACCATTTACTTGCGAGACCACTAATCTTGAATCTCCACAAACTTTGAGATTTTTGACTCTCATGATTCTGGCCAAGCCCCTAAACCGGCCATCAACGCCTCATACTCAGCTTCATTGTTAGTTGTCGGGAAATCCAACTTCAAAGCATATTCAACTATGAACCCATCGGGGCTTTGCAATACTAAGCCTGCGCCACTAGATTTTGTTTTTGATGCTCCATCAAAATAGAGCACCCAATATTCCTTCTGATCAGGTTCAAGTTCTTCATCTTTATCTTGCTTCTCAGGGGTTGTTATCATCTCCTACCCCCGACTTCTTGGTTGCTAATGGTGCAATATGTTTCTCAACTGTTGGTCCGTCAGGACTTCAATCTTATGTGCCTGGAAGTACGGGCGTAACTTCCTCGAGGCTGTTATCAATGCCAAGGCGAACTTCTCAATGGGAGAGTAATTCAACTCAACCCCATGCAACACCTTGCTCACATAATAGATAGGTTTCTGGACCTTCTTCTCTTCTCGAATGAGAACGGCGCTCAACGCTTGCTCAGATACCGCCACGTATAAATAAAGAGTCTCCCCGGGACTAGGTTTGGCCAGCAACGGGGCTTCAACCATGTACTTCTTTAGTTGTTCAAAGGCCTCTTGGCTCTCAGGGGCCCACTCAAAATTTTTCACCTTCTTCAATGCTTGAAAGAAAGGCAAGCATTTGTCACCAGACTTGGAGATGAATCTTCCTAAAGCCGCTACCCGGCCTGTCAACTTTTGCACATCTCTTATAGAGCGTGGCGGTTCCATGTCTAAGATCGCCTTGATCTTGTCAGGGTTGGCCTCTATGCCTCTCTTTGAAACCATCGGACCCAAAAATTTGCCTGATCCAATGCCAAAGGCATACTTGGCTGGATTCAACATCATTTTGTGGTGCCTCAGCACTTCGAATGCCTCTCTGAGGTGCTTAATGTGGTCTGCCTTGAATAGGCTCTTGACTAGCATGTCATCAACATAGACCTCCATGGTTTTTCCAATCCGATGGGCGAATATCTTATTCACCAGTCGTTGGTAAGTAGATCCTGCATTTTTTAGACCGAAAGCCATAACAAGATAGCAGAAAACACCAAATTCAGTTATGAAATATACCTTAGGGATGTCATCCTTGTGCATCTTAATTTGATTGTAGCCGCTAAACCCATCCATGAAGCTCAACATCTCATGTCCAGCTGTGGCATCTATTAACATGTCTATCCTTGGTAAAGGGAAGCAATCCTTAGGGCATGCGTCATTCAAGACGGTGAAGTCTATACACATCCTCCACTTACCGTTGGCTTTCTTGACCATCACAGGGTTAGCCAACCATTCTGGAAACTGAATCTCTTCAATAAACCCAGCTTCTAAGAGCTTTTCCACTTCTCGCTTTATGGCCTCTTGCCTTTCAGGTGCAAAGTTCCTCTTCTTCTGCTGTATTATCTTCCAATTAGGATCGACATTCAATCTGTGAGTTATGAGTTGGGGATCAATCCCTGGCATATCAGCTGCTGTCCAGGCAAACACATCACTATTTTCTTGCAAGAATGCTATCAACTTACCCTTCAGGGGTTCCTTCAAAGAGGCTCCTATATAAGTCACCTTCTCAGGGTCGCCTAGCTCTAGGGGAATAGGTATTAAGTCCTCTGCTGGCTTTCCTCGGTGTTCATCATCACCACGGACTTCTTGCCGTCTTCTGATCACCCTTTTGTTCTCCAACACCATTCCTAGTTGGAAACTTAATCTTCATGTGATATGTGGAGGCCACAGCCTTGAATGCATGAAGTCCAGTCCTTCCTAGGATCGCGTTATAAGTCGAGGATGCCTTGATCACAAGGAAATTCAGCATCTAAGTAGCCTCTTTAGGTTCCTGTCCAATTGTCATGGGTAACTGAATAGTCTCTTCAACCTTGGACTCAACTCCATTAAATCCGTAGATCGGCATGTTGGTGGGGGTCAATTAAGAATCGGTGTACCCTATTTTCACAAACGCATCGTGAAACAAGATATCAACAGAAGCCCCATTGTCTATCAAGACTCGTTTCACCTCCGAGTTTCCAATCACAGGAGTTATGACCAACGGGTCGTCATGGGGGAACTTTACCCCTTCGAGGTCTGAATCATCAAACCCAATAACTATTTCAGTCCTAGCACGTTTTGGGGCTTCTCCCACGATGTGCATCACTTCTCTGGCATACGCCTTTCGAGAGTTTCGAGTCGTGCCGGCCGCTGTCGGGCCTCCCCAAATCATATTAACAACTGGCCCTCGGGGCTGTGGATTACGATCACGATCACGATCGTTATCTCTTCTGTCATTGTCTCTCTTGTCATAGTCCCTTCTTTGGGTTCCACGATCATCATTCTTTGTAAACCTGCTTAGCTTTCCTTTTCGGATCAAGAACTCAATCTCATCTTTCAACTGTCTACAATCATCTGTATCATGACCCACATCACGGTGGTACCTACAGTATTGATCCTTGTTTCTCTTTGTGGGATCACCCCTAAGTGGCTTCGGCCATCGAAAGTCTTTATCCTTCTCAATATCTAGCAAGATCTGACTCCTAGGAGCGTTCAGTCTTGCATAATCAGAAAACCTCGGTCCCAAACCCTTCTTTGGTGGTGACTCGGAATCCTTGCTAGTCCGAGAATATTTGTCCCTAGCATCGTACTCTTGCTCTTGCTTTCGTTTCTTCGAGTCATTAGAACCCTTGCCATTGCCTCCTGCGGTTTCCTTCTTCATGCTGTCCTCAGCCTTGATATATTTGTCGGCCCTTCGTTGGAGCTCGACCATATTTTCAGGAGGATGTTTTGCCAAAGACCTTTTAAAGAAGAGATCAGTGGTTCCGTGTTCCAGGGCTACCATGGCCACCTTATTTTCCAGATCAGTGATATTCAGCGTCTCCTTGGTGAATCGCTTGAGGTAATCCCTCAAATTCTCGTTCTTCCCCTGCACCACATACATAAGGGATGCAGAACTTTTTTCGTGAACTCTCCCACTAATGAACTGGCTGACAAAGGCGGCACTCAACTCCTTGAATGAGCCAATTGAGTTTGCAGGTAAGCGGCTATACCACCTTTGAGCCATTCCAGACAAGGTTTGAGGGAACGCCCTACACTTTAAGGCGACGCTCGCAGGCTGCAACAGCAGTGCGTTTTGAGAATGTCCTAACATGGTTTGCAAGGTCGCCCGTCCCATTATAGGCCTTAATCGTCGGCATCTTGAACTTCCTTGAGATGCGAGCATTCATTACCTCTTCAATGAACGGAGGTGTGGAATCATCAGGATCCCCAAGTGGCATCAGATCCTTGGGGTTACTTTTGGGGGTCTCCACCCTTGTCGATTTTTCAGTTGGGGCTTCAGCCCTTCGCTGTCTCCTTGAGGGCCTCTCCAGATTTATAATGGGAATCCTCCCTGTAACTGGAGGAGGTCGAATCAGACTTCGCCTTGCTTGCTCTCTAGCAATATCATCCTTCAGCCTTTGGATCTCAGTCTCATGGGCCTTAATCCTTTCCTCAACCGTTTGTGGAGGTCCATCATGGATTCTTTGGGACCTCCTTCGAGGTTCTCTACTAGCACGTCGCCTCCTTGGGGCTTCTTCGCGATCATCATCGTCATCCTCAGACGTCGAATCATCAGTATAGGGGCCGGAGTAATCATCGTACTCTCGATCTCGGATCTGTAAGGCATGACCGCTCGGTCCAGGTTCCCTGTGTTGAGGGAGATAATTAGGCAGCCCATACATCGGGTTGGTATTCAAAGGGAGATCCGTAGTGTGGATCTGTACCCCCGGGGGTAGCGTACGATCAACGCTATCAAGAGGAGAAACCACCATCTGAAGAGGTTTAGTTTCTTGGCTTTGAGGGATAATCACAGGTAAAGTTTCCTCAACATGGGGAATCGTCCCTGAGGGCTGAGAGGTTAGGGGTTGAATGACCGTCCCTGTTGATGGGGGTAATTGTCCTTCTTCAACGGTGATGAGCGGATCAGAGGTGGCAGGTGGAGCAGAGCTAAGGGGTATGGCCTCAGTCGATGTTGTTCTTCGTGTTTGAACCATGGTTGATGTTGTCTTCCCACAGACGATGCCAAATGTTGTGGAATAAAAATTAGGTTATGATTTGTAATTAATGCTAGGGTGGTTGAGCTTCGAGCTTTAATGGCTGTTCTTGTGTTCGTGGCTGAATTTACCTTCACAAGATGCCTACGTACTTTGATGAATATCAAAGATCAAACCAAAAACGTAGTTCTAGGTTGAGGGGTCTGGCCCTTTATATAGGCTGAGAAGCCTTAGAATTATGGTAGGAGTCAGAGACTTGGTGGACAAGTCTTTGAGGAAGGTTCTAGATCTATTCCTTGTAGGAATCAGTTTCCATATTGAATTGGATGCCTTGGTGGCTAAGTCTGACGGAGATAATATCCTTATCCAACTCTTATTGCTGAGCTGTTTATTCCCCCAATATTAATTACGAAATTAATATTATAATTGGGGCTTTGGGTCCATCTGGCGGGCCCCACGTTTGGACCATTCTTGGTCTAATTAATGCCACATTAAACGTGTCTTTTAGGGCTTATTTTCAGCCCATATCAGTAAAGCAAGCAGTGTTGACAGCTTCAGCCCAAAAGTACAATGGAAGCCTTGATTCACTTAACATAGTACGTGCAGCTTCAATCAAGGTTCTATTCTTTCTTTCCACTACCCCATTTTGTTGAGGAGTTCTTGGAGCTGAGTACTGTCTGGTTATACCCTTCTCAGTTTAGAAATCATTCAGAACTGCATTCTTGAATTCAGTTCCATTATCTGACCTTATAGCTCTTACTGGATACTTAGAATCCAGCTCAACCAACTTGATGTGATCAATCACCAGTTGTGGAGTCTCATCTTTAGAATTCAGGAACAGGACCCATGTGTATTTTGAAAAATCATCAACAATCACAAGAGAATATCTTTTCTTTGACATTGACATCACATTAACTGGACCAAACAAATCCATGTGAAGCAGTTGTAAAGGTTCAGTTATTGAAGATATGTCAGTGCTCCTGTGAGTTGCCCTTTCTAACTTGCCTTTTTGACATGCATCACATAGTCCTTCCTGTGTAAATTCCATAGAAGGTAAACCTCTCACCAACTCTCTCTTAACCAGAGAGTTCATCGTCTTGAAATTTAGGTGAGAAAGTCTCTTGTGCCATAGCCAACTTTCATTTGTGGATGCTTTAGAATAGAAGCAATTGATTTCTTCAGTGCTTCCAGTGTTCATATTGGCTACGTACAAGTTTCCTTTTCTGACTCCTCTAAGAGATGGTTGTTCACTTCTCTTGTGTGAAATCAGACAATTCTTCTTGTTAAAGTAGACTTCAAATCCCTTATCACAGAACTGACTGATACTGAGCAAATTATGCTCAAGTCCTTTTACAAAGGACACTTTCTCAATGATAACATTTCCAGCTTCAAGTCTGCCATATCCATCAGTTCTACCTTTGCTGTTATCTCCAAAGGTAACTACTGGGCCGGCTTTCTCCACCATATTTGTCAGCAGGGTTCTGTCTCCAGTCATATGCCTTGAACATCCACTGTCCAAGATCCAGGTTACTCGTTCAACCTGTTCAATACCCTGCAATGACAAACGGATTAAACCTTCTTTGGAACCCAAATTTGATTGGGTCCAGAGTATTTAAAGTATTGGCCTTTGTCAGGCAAAACAACATTTTTAACCTTGACACCAATTTTACCATTAGTCAATAAACATTTTACCCTATAAACAGATTTGACAATCTTTTGTTTCAGTTTAGGTATCCATGTTTGTTTAGTAACAGTATCATTGACTGGACATTTGACTTTGTAAACGGCCTTCATAAAACTTTGTTTAGGCTTTGGTACAAATGTCTCTCTCCTAAAATAAGGAGGACTAGCAGTCTTTGATCTAACATTATTCCTGTTCATATGTTGTCGAGGAGCAGTCTTATTATCACATGCATGATTACCATTAAAGTAAGCAGACATCACATTAAAAGCACAAGACATACAGTTGACAACACCACATGCTTTATGATTAGAATCAATGATAGGCATGGTACTCATGTTAGACATGTTATTGTTCTGCTTCAACTTGTTACCACCTAATCCAGTCTTAGAAGAACTAGTTGTTTCAACAACCTTGACTAGCACTTTAAATACATCTTTCTTGGATGAAACATTCTTTGGATTAGTGTCCTCAACAGATTTAGCCTTAACAAAGACTGTGACATCTTTCTTGGATGAAACATTCTTTGGATTAGCGTCCTTAACAGATTTAACCTTAACACAGACTGTGCCATTTTCACTGTCCTCATTTCTCATTTCTTCCTGGATAACCATAGAAAGAATATCTGGTGGTCCAGCATCAGATTGTTTAAATAGAGGTTCTTTAACATTCTTGAGCACATGTGGTATTCCCCTTTCTTTAGCACTAACAAGGTTAGGGGAATTTATGCCCAATGATCCAACAGCTTCATTGTAGCCATACCCTATACCTGTTGTTCGTTCTACAACTTGATTGTTAAAAAACTCTTTGGAAACTTTAACAGAATTATAACAAGCCCTGACTTGTGTTTCAAGTTCAGTAATTCTAGCCATTTGTTTGCCTACAACTTCTAAAATAGATTTCTCCTTTTTATGAAGCATTGTTATTTCATCTCTTTGTTGATCTTGATTAATATGCACCTTTCTCAATTCTGACACTTCATTGCCAAGTTTAGTGCTTAGCAGATCTAGTCTTCTATATCCAGTTTGTGCATTATCTAAGGAATTATAAAGACTATGAATCAACTCAGGGTCAGCAGGAATTACCGGTTTGTTATGATGATCAGATGCTCCATCATTTGCCACCAGCGCAAGATTTCCAACTTCTTCATCTTCACTGTCTGTGTCATCCCAGCTTTTGCCTTGTACCATATAGGCCGTGTCTGTGTTCTTCTTACCAGATGCATACTCTCTCCTTGCATCTTGTTGAGTTTGATGACACTCAGTTGCAAAGTGTCCAAGTTCATTACATTTAAAGCACCTAATCCTGCTTCTGTCTACCATTCCAGTTTGGTAGCCACCCCTTGTGCTACTTGAGGAAGAACCTCCTCGCTGGAATCTATTGTAGTTAGATTTGAACTTGAACTTGGGATTCCTCCTAAATCTGAAGTTACTGAATTGCCTCACCATCATAGCCATTGACTCATCTTCCAACTGATCCAGCTCTTCCAATGAGTAGAAATCTCCACCGTCCTGACTGATAGGTGTATGACCAATCTCAACTTCAACCTGTTCCTTGTCAGCGCTGCAAGATTGAACAATCTTAGCTTCCACTTCCTTTGGAGTCTCAACCACTAGAGCTGTAGAAGAACTTGGAACCCTACCTTCACCATGAATTTCTTTCTGTTGAACTTGTTCTAACTCATAGGTTTTCAAAATGCCGAAGAGCCTTTCAAGAGTAATTTGATTCATGTCTCTGGCTTCTCTAATGGCAGTTATCCTATGTTCTAGGTGAGTAGGCATGGTCAGTAGAAACTTCATGTTAATCTCTTTTTGTGTATATTGCTTGCCATGGATTTGCAAGTTGTTGATTATTTTGTTATACCTTTCAAACACTTCCTGAATGCCTTCATTAGGGCCAGCTTTAAAGTGTTCATACTCAGAGGTTAAAATTTGAAGTCTGTTTTCCCTGACTTCATCAATTTCTTCATTAAAAGTCTCAATAGTTTCCCACATGTGCTTTGCAGTTTTACAATTCATCACATGACTGTACATCATAGCATCTAGGGAATCTAATAGTATGAGTCTCAAATTCTTGTCTAGTCCTGCATCCTCTTTTTCATCAGGAGTATAAGACGTAGGGCCTTTTTCATGGGTTCTAGCATGTGTTGTAACAACTCCATTAACAACTTGTTGTTCAATGACCATAGGAATTTTAGGTCCATTTTTCAGAACACCCAAATATTTAGAATTTGTAACATCAAGAAACAGCTCCATTTTATTTTTCCACATATCATAATTATCTTTATTAAAGATAGGAATCTTAACAATGACTTTTGAAGACATGATGAATTTTTAAGTGAGTTAAAAATTCGAAATGGATTTTTGATTGAATAAAAATAGGATCTTGATTTGTGTATCAATCAATAGGCTCTGATACCAATTGTTAGGTCCGATAAGATTGTAGAAGGGGGGTTGAATACAATCTATACCAATTTATCGAAATTTGTTCTTCAAATAATATTTTATTTTAAACAAATTTGAGCGGAATAATTGAAACAAATTTCAAATTGAATATAACAATATATTAACTTGATGTGTGTTACAATTTCGGTACAGAAATTAATCAAGTTGATAAAAACTAATTTAGAAAATTCGACATGAACTTTTCTAATTTAGTTAATAAAAATCAAGATTAGAACTAGAAAACTTAATTCGCTAGTAGTACAAGAACAATAAATAAACAAGTTCCACCGGATAAAATATTACAAAGGTGTTGAACTTGATTTTACAGAAAATAATCAGTTCTTGTGTTCTTGGAATATTGAGAGAGAGATATGGAGGCTGCTGTGTTTTGTAAGGATATAATGTTGTGTCCGTCTGTCTCTTTTTTTGATTCTTTCTGTACTGTCTCTGTCACTATCGAAATCTCTGTCACTATAAATGAATCCACTTCTTTAACGAATACTTCACTGAGGCTTGATCAAATGTCTGAGCTTCTTTCAATGTAGTAATTCCTCAAGTCTGTAGATTGACCTTGATCTTTTTCTTCTGACAGATAATACAATCTGAGATTCCTTGTGACAGTCTATATACTATTTACTAATACAATCTTGTTTAAGTTGAGTTGTATCCTCGAAATACAAATAGGCTACATCATATGCCTTTCAACATTTTACAGAAGCAGTTACAATGTTAACATAATATAACTTTCATGCAGATCAAGTTACAGTTTCTAATGTTTGAGCAACTCAGTTCTACTTGACTTACAACCATCACAGTGTCAAACAAATGAGAAAAAGGTAATGATTCAAGAAAAAATTCAAATTTATTTCAATTTATTTAATTTTTATACTGTTGCTATTACCTTAAATGTTATATCAATTATAATAATTAATCAATTTAGAATAAAGCCTGTCAAAACCAGGGTTCTCTAAACACGATTTCTTAAACCAGAGCACAAAACCTGAAAAAATGTACACCGTCACCGAAATCAAGAAGTTGGGCAAGGACTACATTAAGGTTTGTACATAAAATTTTAGCTAAAATATAATCATTATCTTATAAATTAATTTATTAATAACCACATATATGTTTATAGGTTGAAGTTATCTGCCAAGTGAAAATAAGTTTGGTGGAAGATAGCGAAAAATGGTACTTCAATGTATGTACTAGCTGCCACAAGGAAGTTGAGTTTAATGATGAAGAATACAAGTGTGTTCTGTGCAATTGAACGGTGCCATATCCAGAAAAAAAGTAATACATGATGCTCTAAATATTTTTTCCTACAAATTCTCTACAATTATTTAATAATCTCTGCTACAAGAACATTTTTTTGCCATTGACAGGTTTGAAATCAGCGTAGTTGCCTTAGATAAAACAGATTCCATTGAAATTATTTAAGGGATTGATAAGTGGATTTTATATCCACTTATTATGCACTAAATGGACCTAGATTGGTGGTTTATCCTTAAATATGTTGTGTCTTTTAATTCGTTTTTGTTGTTTAATTATTTGTTGTGCAGAAATCGCAACTTTAGGTTTTGTGGCAATAAAAGGGCTAAAAACGGTGGATTTTTATCTCAATTTTATCAAGTGGACTGGTTACGAGGAAAAAGAATTATCATAAAGGAATCCTGAATGATATATTCTTAAATCTGGAACCCCGGTTGGAATTGATATATTTTCTGTTTCGCAAAAGGAATCCAGTTTTAGATCCTCAAGAGGCCGTAATTCGCACCTGGACGAGCAATGAGAAAATAGAATTATCACAAAGAGATGGAAAGTGATTTATTCTTAAAGAAAAAACCCCGGTTGGAATTGATATATTTTTCGTTAAGGAAAAGGAGTCCGATTTTAGGCCCTCAATTTACTGCAGCTCAGGACTTAAAGATTCATTTATATTAACAAATATTTTATTAAATTAGAAAATTATAATTATAAATATCTAATAATATTAGATATTTATTTTTATAAATTCTGAATTAAATTAAATATTTGTTAATTAAAACTTATAAGTTAGAAAAAAAAACAAAAAAAAAACAAAAAAAGAAAAAAAAGAAAAAAAATAATCGAATGCTGTACAATCATTTTGTAGCAGGTGGTGAAAGAAAAGTTCACAGGGGCAAACCAAAAGCTGTCGGCAGAATTATGTTATGTATGTTAGTGAGCAAGTTGTTATTACAAAAAAAAAAAAAGAAAAGAAAACAAGAAAAGAAGCATGTGCTGTCAACATTAAAGAAAACAAAAGAAGGAGATTTGGTCCAAGTGCTAAAGCTGTCGGCCAGGTTATTTAGCAGTCCCACGCGCCTGGGGAGCGCGTGTGCAACACGCGCCAGGAGTCCAGCAGAAAAAAACGCGCGTGTCGCGCACTCCTCCTCCCTGCGAGTGTGGCTCGTTTGTCGGCTGGAATAAAAAAAATCAAGTTCAACCACCGCACTGCTGTGAATTATTTCGGATTGATTAAATAAGCCTAGTTGGTGTGCTAAATTGTAGTATAAATAGCTGTGTTCTGCATTGGTTTCAACACACCTCTCAACTTAATTCTCTCCTTTGCTCTCTAAATTTCAATAGCTTCTTTTGTAATTTTATTTTTATTTTATACAATTAAATTTTCTGTAATTTTAGTATAAATTTCATTTTGGGTTGAAGAAATTACGGGAATTATTTGGAGTGCTCTTCTCTTTCGGTGGAAGCTATTTCGGTTTTAGTTTCTAATTTCTTATTTTACAGGAAATTATCGGAGTGTTCGTTTCTTGCAAGTGGAAATTATTTCGGTTTTAGTTTCTAAACTCTTATAATTTTCATATTTAATTTATCGTAATTTTTAATTTAGTTTTATTATTGTTGTTATTAGTATTATTATTATTATTATTATTATTATTATTATTATTATTATTATTATTATTATTATTATTATTATTATTATTATTATGATTTCAATTAATCTCATGATGTCGATTCGTTTAATTATGAACTAATCGCCGTCATGGGATTCTAATGGATTTATTTACGTAATTTAGTAATTCGATGCCTTAATAAATTGTGTTATGATAAAAATTCCGATTGCCTAACGTGGTTGTGCTTAATTTATTAGATGCGTAGCTATCATCTAAATTATTAATTCTTAATGAATGCGAAAGTGGATTTTAGAATTTAGAATTTGCCATGTTAGCACAGGTTCGTAATTTTCATATATAATTACGATTAGTGGTAGGGTTTTGGATCACATCGCCCTGTGTAGCCAAAAATAAGGAATTTATTCGTAAACCAGTTATGTTTTCAAATCTTATAGACATATAGGGTCTAGACATAAATGGTGTCCACGCAACTTCTATCTTTTTAAGTGGATGCTTGTATGGTTTGATATAAGTTAAGGCTGAAAGGCGCTTATATTAGTTTCGTGTTCCCGGCTAGCTTTCATAATTATCAGAATCACTTTACATTAAGGCATCAATTCTAAATGAAATAAATAATGAAATTAGAATCCCATGTTTATCTCATATATAAAATCTTTATCATATTATTTTTAGTCGTTAGTTCATTAATTTATTGTGATTTGAACAAACCAACCATTTCGTTGTTCAGGCTTTTATAATTAACCGAACGTTGTTGAATAAACATATTTACTTAATACACCAAGTCTTCGTGGGAACGATCCTTATTTCCCTATATTGCTTTTGGACTGCGTATACTTGCGTAGAGAAAATAGCGAACAAGTTTTTGGCGCCGCTGCCGGGGACTCGGTGTTATTTTGTTTATGTGTTTTACTACAATAAGAAGTTAATTTGTTTGACTTGAACATTTGATCTTATGTTTTGAAGTGATTATTTGTGTTCAGATACTTGGATTTTTATGCTAACACGTGCTAAAGCATTAAAAGCCAAACAAGTACTTAAACTAGCAAATACTCACAAGATGGACGGAGAAGCCGAAGTAGTTGCACCTGCAGCAGCAAGGGCTTTAATGGACTACTCGCAACCGAAGATTGATGACATTCAGTCAAGTATCATTCGTCCGGCAATTGCGGCTCCTACATTTGAAATTAAACCCAGCACTATTCAGATGGTGCAGAATCAAGTACAGTACGGAGGAACTGCAACGGAAGATCCTAACTTACACATCAGGAACTTCATAGAAATATGCGACACATTTAGATTCAACAATGTGTCAGATGATGCTGTGAAGTTGAGAATCTTCCCATTTTCCTTAAGAGACAAGGCCAAGGGTTGGTTGCACTCTCTGCCACCGGGATCTATCACCACCTGGGCTGATCTAGCTCAAAAGTTTCTTAGCAAATTTTTCCCCATGGCAAAGACTGCAGCTATAAGGAATGCTATCACGCAATTTTCTCAACAGTCTGGTGAATCTTTATGTGAAGCGTGGGAAAGATACAAGGAAATGCTTCGACAATGCCCTCATCATGGCATGCCAAATTGGATGGTCATAAATTGCTTCTATAATGGACTAGGAATACAATCAAGCCCAATGGTAGATGCAGCTTCAGGGGGAGCATTATGGGCTAAAAGTTATGAGGAGGCCTACGATCTTATCGAGATGATGGCAGCTAATGAATATCAAAATCCAACTCAGAGGATGCCACAACAGAAGGTAGCAGGAATTCTTAATGTCGACAAGGCCACTTCCTTAGCAGCTAAGATAGAGGCTTTGAACTTGAAAATAGACTCTTTGACAGCACAAGGATTTCATCAAGTTGCCAGTGTTTGTGAGTTGTGTGCGGGCGCACATGAATCAAACCAATGTGCCATCTCAAACGAGTCGGTTCAATTCGTAAGCAATTTCCAAAGACAACAACAGCCAGCTCCAAATTCCTACCATCCGAACAACCGAAATCATCCAAATTTCAGTTGGAGCAATAATCAAGGAGGAGCACAACAATCAAATCAGCCCTACCAACAATTTCAAAATCAGCAGTTTGGAGCTAGGCCATATAATCCATCTGGATTCCAACAACAGCAGGGGCACCAATATCAGCAACAATATGCCCCACGACAATTTCAACCCCCAGGATTTCAACAACAATCCTATGGGAATTCTGGGCAATCATCTTCTAATGAAAAGGCAGAATTGGAGGAGTTGAGGTTGGCGTCCAAAAGCCAAGCGGCTTCTATTAAAAATCTGGAAACTCAATTGGGACAACTCGCTAGTTTCATGATGAGCCGACCACAAGGAACACTCCCAAGTGATACTGAAGCTAATCCGGGGAGAAAGAACAACCAAGAGCACATTAAAGCCATCACTTTAAGATCGGGAAAAGTCACAGAAGGCACTGAATTGGAAAGCGCAAAAAGAATTCTGCCCGATGAAGAAACAGTGAACTTGGGAGATACCGAGGACAAGGGTAAGGCTCCAATTTCAAGCACGGAGGTAGAAGAAAGTGTACCACCTCCTAAACAATCAGTCCCTGCACAGAAAGAAGCAGAAGAGCATGTCTATCCACCTCCGCCATTTCCTCGACGTCTGCAAAAACAGAAACTAGACAAGCAGTTTGGCAAATTTCTTGAAGTCTTTAAGAAATTACATATCAACATTCCATTTGCTGAAGCCCTGGAACAAATGCCGAGTTATGCCAAGTTCATGAAGGGCATTCTATCGAGAAAAGTAAAACTTGAGGACTTAGAAACTGTTGCTTTGACAGAGGAGTGTAGTGCGGTATTGCAACAAAAGTTACCGCCTAAGCTAAAAGA
Organism: Saposhnikovia divaricata; assembly: GCA_036435485.1. Taxonomy (NCBI): domain Eukaryota; kingdom Viridiplantae; phylum Streptophyta; class Magnoliopsida; order Apiales; family Apiaceae; genus Saposhnikovia; species Saposhnikovia divaricata. Next base: position 233,390,261 of record CM071594.1, read on the forward strand.
TCCTGGAAGTTTCACCATACCATGCACCATTGGGAATTTGTCTTTTGACAAATGTTTATGTGATTTAGGAGCAAGCATCAACCTCATGCCATACTCAGTTTTCTTACAACTTGGCCTTCCTGAGCCAAACCCGACGAACATGTCACTTCAGTTGGCTGATCGCTCTATCACTTATCCTCGGGGAGTTGTTGAAGATGTCCTAGTGAAAGTAGACAAACTTATCTTCCCAGCTGATTTTGTCATACTTGATTTCGAAGAGGACAAGAAGATTCCGATCATTCTTGGTAGACCATTCTTGGCGACAGGACAAACATTGATTGACGTCCAAAAGGGGAAACTTACAATGAGGGTGCATGATCAAAATGTCACTTTCAACGTTTTTAAAGCCATGAAGTTTCCAACAGAAGAAGAACAGTGTCTGAAGGTAGACTTGATTGAGTCTACGGTACAAGAAAAGTTGGATCACATGTTCATGAATGACACTTTGGAAAGGGCCCTCAGTGGAAGGTATTCATTAGATGAAGATGACATAGATGAACAATTGCAATATCTGGATGCTTTGCCGTGGCAAAGAAAATTTGAAAGACCAGTTGAATCATTGGATCTGCCAGAACTAAAGGGGCCGCATCAGCAAATGAAACCATCTATCGAGGAAGCTCCAACTCTAGAACTCAAACCACTTCCTAATCACTTAAAGTATGCTTCTCTTGGTGAATCATCTACCTTACCTGTGATTATATCTGCTAACCTTTCAGACTCTGAGGAAGACAAGCTTTTAAGAGTCCTGATGGAATTCAAAACAGCCATTGGTTGGACCCTAGCGGATATCAAAGGCATCAGCCCAGCTTATTGTCAACATAAAATTCCATTGGAAAAAGGTAGTAAACCAACAGTGGAGCATCAAAGGCGGCTAAATCCTCTTATGAAAGAGGTAGTGAAGAAAGAAATCATCAAGTGGCTGGATGCAGGGATTATCTATCCCATTTCTGACAGTGCATGGGTGAGTCCAGTGCAATGTGTACCGAAGAAAGGAGGCATGACTGTGATTACCAATGAAAAGAATGAACTCATCTCTACTCGCACAGTCACCGGTTGGCGAATCTGCATGGACTACCGGAAGTTGAATAAAGCCACAAGGAAGGATCATTTTCCCCTTCCGTTCATTGATCAGATGCTAGATAGACTAGCCGGCCATGATTATTACTGCCTCCTGGATGGTTATTCTGGATATAACCAAATCTGCATTGCTCCTGAGGATCAGGAGAAAACAACATTTACATGCCCGTTCGGCACTTTCGCCTTTCGGTGGGTTTCTTTTGGCTTGTGTGGAGCACCTGGTACTTTTCAAAGATGCATGATGACCATCTTCTCAGACATGATTGGCAAGACCGTAGAAGTCTTCATGGATGACTTCTCTGTATTCGGTCTATCTTTTGATGGATGCTTGCAAAATCTTGGCTCGGTGTTGAAAAGATGCGTGGAAACTAACCTAGTGCTCAATTGGGAGAAGTGCCACTTTATGGTACAAGAAGGAACTATTCTCGGACACAAGGTGTCAAGGAAGGGTCTAGAAGTAGACAGAGCAAAGAATGAAGCTATTAAAAAGCTGCCTCCGCCTAATTCAGTGCGAGGGATTCGCAGTTTCCTTGGGCACGCAGGTTTCTATAGGCGTTTCATCAAGGACTTCACAAAAATTTCCAAACCCTTGTGTCAGCTGCTGGAAAAAGATATTCATTTCAAATTTAACGAAGAATGTCTCACAGCTTTCGAGACTCTGAAGAAGAAATTGATTTCAGCACCCGTGATCATTGCTCCAGATTGGAGTGAGCCTTTCGCTATGATGTGTGATGCTAGCGATTACGCAGTTGGGGTCGTTCTTGGCCAAAAGAAAAATAAAATGTTTCATGTCATCTACTATGCAAGCAAAACCCTCAGCGATGCTCAATTAAACTACACTACCACTGAGAAGGAGTTGTTAGCCATAGTTTATGGTTTTGAAAAATTTCGTTCATACTTGCTTGGCACGAAGGTGACTGTGTACACTGATCACGCGGCTATCAGATATCTGCTCTCTAAAAAAGACTCCAAACCTAGGTTGATTCGATGGATTCTTCTGCTGCAAGAATTCGATGTGGAGATCAAGGATAGAAAAGGGACAGAAAACCAAGTAGCCGACCATCTCTCACGATTGGAAGACCTTGGGAAGACATCCCAAGACAAAACTGTCATTAATGAATCCTTTCCTGATGAACAGTTGTTTGGGATACAAGAAGAAGAGCCTTGGTTTGCAGACATTGTGAACTTTCTGGTGAGTCGAGTGATTCCTCCCGAGCTCTCTTTTGCACAAAGAAAGAAATTCTTGCATGAAGTCAAATGGTATCGTTGGGACGAACCATATCTGTTTAAACAAGGAGCCGATCAGGTGATTAGGAGATGTGTGCCATACAGTGAAACAGAGGCTATTCTAAGGGATTATCACGCCACGACATATGGTGGCCATTATGGAAGTGAAAAGACCGCAACTCGAATTCTTCAAGCGGGATTTTATTGGCCATCCCTTTTTAAGGATGCCCATCAGTTTGTGCTAAAGTGTGATCGTTGTCAGCGTGTTGGTAACATATCTAGAAGGAATGAGATGCCACTCAATATAATGCTAGAGGTGGAAATCTTCGATGTTTGGGGCATCGATTTCATGGGACCATTCATTTCCTCATGTAACAACCAATACATCTTGCTAGCCGTTGATTATGTTTCCAAATGGGTTGAAGTCAAGGCACTTCCGACCAATAATGCCAATGTCGTGCTCAACTTCCTTCACAAGAGCATCTTCACAAGATTCGCACTCCTCGAGTAATCATAAGCGATGAAGGTACTCACTTTTGCAATCGCAAGTTTACTAATCTCATGGCAAGGTACAACATCAACCACCGGGTAGCTACGGCATACCACCCGCAAACCAATGGCCAAGCCGAGGTATCTAATCGCGAGATTAAGCGCATTCTGGAAAAAGTGGTGAATCCTTCGAGAAAAGATTGGTCTTTAAAACTCGATGAAGCCGCATGGGCTTATCGTACAGCATATAAAACACCCTTGGACATGTCACCATATCAGCTTGTCTATGGGAAAGCTTTCCATTTACCGGCCGAATTGGAACACAAAGCTTATTGGGCTTTGAAGAAGCTAAATTTCGATCTTAAGGCCGCAGGTGAGAAAAGGATGGTGCAACTCAACGAGATGGACGAGTTTCGATTGCAGGCATATAAGAACAATAAGCTCTATAAGGAGAAAGTGAAACGATGGCATGATCGTCGTCTTATTCAAAAGGTATTCGTTCCTGGTCAGTCGGTCTTATTATATAACTCTCGTCTTCGATTGTTTCCAGGGAAGCTCAAATCGAGATGGTCAGGACCATTTGTTGTCAAAACTGTGTTTCCACACGGAGCGGTGGAAATCTTTGAGAAATCACCCGATCAATCGTTCAAAGTGAATGGGCAGAGATTGAAGCCCTATTTTGGTGACACGGTGAACCGTGAGGCTGATACCACCAAGTTGGCCACCACATGATTCTTAGTATAATCGTCAAGCTAGCGACAATAAACAAGCGCTTCGTGGGAGACAACCCATAGGTTTGGTGTTTTTATGTGTGGTTTGATTTTGTTTGATTTGGTGTGATTTTGTTTAGTATTATGTCAAGAGTGCAGGTCGTTGACGAGTTACAGGATCTGGCTGTGCAAAAGATAAAATTTTCTTTCGAGGTAGACTGGCCTCAGTTTCGAGCTCATGCAGCACTTCCGCCAATTGATTCACCACCAGAGGAGGGTGACGATGCCGACAGTTAGGGGAGTTCTCTTTTATCCTTTATCTATACCTTCAATGAGGACATTGAATAATTTAAGTTTGGGGTGTGAGATTTAGGATAATTGATTAATTGAGTCATAGTATGCATACAGTTTCATGTAGTTCATAATATACCATGCTAGTATAATTTCATATAATTCACAGAAAAAAAAAATTGCATATTCATGATTAGTTGCATATCATATTTTCCTTGATCCCGTAGCGCTTGGCGAGTCCGTTTAGTAGTCAATGATGAATTTGAGTGTGATAATGATGGATAGAGGGCTGATTTAAATACTTAAGAATTGACGTGCATGTTACAGAAACACAATCTTACACAACTCTTCGGTTACTTTTGGGCTAGGTTAAGGTCATGCTTGTTTGGTTGTTGAAATTTAATCACCTGATTATATTCAGAATTTTCTTTATTCCCTTGATGGCGTAGGAGCACTAAATTCTAAGTTTGGGGGAAACCAGGAATTTCATGCTAGTAATTTGTCAATAATGGCTAGGCGTCAAATGGCTAGTAGCCGGCTCATATTTATATGAGTAGTCTAGGGTTGGAAATGAGAAAGGCTCATTCCAGATTGCAAAAAAAAAAAAAAAAAAAAGAGTGTTTGTGAGTATGTATGCAAAATTGATCAGGATGAGCTCTTTAATACTCGAGCAATTAAGTTCTAGGGGACTCAAGCCTAGTGACCTAAGACTTTTCCGGTCTGGGATCCACTAACCTAACGCTCGCTACATGGGTATTATTGTATAAGCCTTTTGGGGTCTCATCCATTGCACGGTCAAATAAGCATGTGTGTTGTGTGTAGTATTATGCGTCATAGTTGTTAATAAAGCATGAATTCCTGTCTAACTCAAATGATGATAGAGGTGTTTCTAGGTTATGAAGTGTCTAGCGTCCATTCTATTTATAAACTTGTGATTATTTTGACGAAGAATATGTATGGTTTTGATCTAGTGCAAAGAGTAATTCTGATGAGTATTGCACACGCGCACGTTTCTGTACTTGTAAATGTTAATATGCTGATATTTAGTCGATCTCTATTTGGAGTTATCACATTCTCTGAGACACTCTGCTAAATTGGTTATTGCTTTGCCTATGGGATCCTTGCATCGTTTGCATTCATGCATTTAGAGATAATCGAGTCTGTTTCCGCTTGAGGACAAGCTTCAGTTTAAGTTTGGGGGTGTGATAAGTGGATATTATATCCACTTATTATGCACTAAATGGACCTAGATTGGTGGTTTATCCTTAAATATGTTGTGTCTTTTAATTCGTTTTTGTTGTTTAATTATTTGTTGTGCAGAAATCGCAACTTTAGGTTTTGTGGCAATAAAAGGGCTAAAAACGGTGGATTTTTATCTCAATTTTATCAAGTGGACTGGTTACGAGGAAAAAGAATTATCATAAAGGAATCCTGAATGATATATTCTTAAATCTGGAACCCCGGTTGGAATTGATATATTTTCCGTTTCGCAAAAGGAATCCAGTTTTAGATCCTCAAGAGGCCGTAATTCGCACCTGGACGAGCAATGAGAAAATAGAATTATCACAAAAAGATGGAAAGTGATTTATTCTTAAAGAAAAAACCCCGGTTGGAATTGATATATTTTTCGTTAAGGAAAAGGAGTCCGGTTTTAGGCCCTCAATTTACTGCAGCTCAGGACTTAAAGATTCATTTATATTAACAAATATTTTTATTAAATTAGAAAATTATAATTATAAATATCTAATAATATTAGATATTTATTTTTATAAATTCTGAATTAAATTAAATATTTGTTAATTAAAAATTATAAGTTAGAAAAAAAAAACAAAAAAAAAACAAAAAAAAAACAAAAAAAGAAAAAAAAGAAAAAAATAATTGAATGCTGTACAATCATTTTGTAGCAGGTGGTGAAAGAAAAGTTCACAGGGGCAAACCAAAAGCTGTCGGCAGAATTATGTTATGTATGTTAGTGAGCAAGTTGTTATTACAAAAAAAAAAAAGAAGAAAAGAAAACAAGAAAAGAAGCATGTGTTGTCAACATTAAAGAAAACAAAAGAAGGAGATTTGGTCCAAGTGCTAAAGCTGTCGGCCAGGTTATTTAGCAGTCCCACGCGCCTGGGGAGCGCGTGTGCAACACGCGCCAGGAGTCCAGCAGAAAAAAACGCGCGTGTCGCGCACTCCTCCTCCCTGCGAGTGTGGCTCGTTTGTCGGCTGGAATAAAAAAAATCAAGTTCAACCACCGCACTGCTGTGAATTATTTCGGATTGATTAAATAAGCCTAGCTGGTGTGCTAAATTGTAGTATAAATAGCTGTGTTCTGCATTGGTTTCAACACACCTCTCAACTTAATTCTCTCCTTTGCTCTCTAAATTTCAATAGCTTCTTTTGTAATTTTATTTTTATTTTATACAATTAAATTTTCTGTAATTTTAGTATAAATTTCATTTTGGGTTGAAGAAATTACGGGAATTATTTGGAGTGCTCTTCTCTTTCGGTGGAAGCTATTTCGGTTTTAGTTTCTAATTTCTTATTTTACAGGAAATTATCGGAGTGTTCGTTTCTTGCAAGTGGAAATTATTTCGGTTTTAGTTTCTAAACTCTTATAATTTTCATATTTAATTTATCGTAATTTTTAATTTAGTTTTATTATTGTTGTTATTAGTATTATTATTATTATTATTATTGTTATTATTATTATTATTATTATTATTATTATTATTATTATTATTATTATTATTATTATGATTTCAATTAATCTCATGATGTCGATTCGTTTAATTATGAACTAATCGCCGTCATGGGATTCTAATGGATTTATTTACGTAATTTAGTAATTCGATGCCTTAATAAATTTTGTTATGATAAAAATTCCGATTGCCTAACGTGGTTGTGCTTAATTTATTAGATGCGTAGCTATCATCTAAATTATTAATTCTTAATGAATGCGAAAGTGGATTTGAGAATTTAGAATTTGCCATGTTAGCACAGGTTCGTAATTTTCATATATAATTACGATTAGTGGTAGGGTTTTGGATCACATCGCCCTGTGTAGCCAAAAATAAGGAATTTATTCGTAAACCAGTTATGTTTTCAAATCTTATAGACATATAGGGTCTAGACATAAATGGTGTCCACGCAACTTCTATCTTTTTAAGTGGATGTTTGTATGGTTTGATATAAGTTAAGGCTGAAATGCGCTTATATTAGTTTCGTGTTCCCGGCTAGCTTTCATAATTATCAGAATCACTTTACATTAAGGCATCAATTCTAAATGAAATAAATAATGAAATTAGAATCTCATGTTTATCTCATATATAAAATCTTTATCATATTATTTTTAGTCGTTAGTTCATTAATTAATTGTGATTTGAACAAACCAACCATTTCGTTGTTCAGGCTTCTATAATTAACCGAACGTTGTTGAATAAACATATTTACTTAATACACCAAGTCTTCGTGGGAACGATCCTTATTTCCCTATATTGCTTTTGGACTGCGTATACTTGCGTAGAGAAAATAGCGAACAAGGATCGTGTGGTACGTATGATTATTGGCAAAACAGCTCATGAAATCGCCAAACAGGTAAACCACAAAACATAAACTCATCTACAAGATCATATGATTATTTAATTCAATATTTACCAATGATTCAATCTTAAAATGATAGGAGAAAAATACAAAGTAGTTCCCCAGCATTCTGAAATCAATTGGTAACAACGAATACACTATCAAATTGGAAATAAGAGAGGGAAATATTGGCAAATCACTACAGATGTATAAAGCAACAAATATCTTCGGTGATTTTAAATTTGATGAAGACACAGTTATGGAAGAGTGTTCAGTGGAAAAGGGTGCACCAGATGATTCAATGACAGATGTAAAATAAAATTTATTAAAGAGTACATCATAATTTAAGTAGAAAATAGATCTAATATTTTGCCCTTTATACACAGGCCTCTGGATCCAGCTATCATTTGGATGGCATGTCGCAATTAAACTTCCAAAACCCAGGAATTGAGAAGCAGAAAAACAATGCAGATATACGGAAGCACAAGAAACAAATGCACATGTCCTATCCATTATGTACGAACTATCATCCTAAATTCATGTTCTAATTCTGAGAGTTATAATTAAGCATTATGTATGACTCTACCATCTTAAGATGGTTATTAACATTTGAATGATTCAAACTTTATTCATATTATTCTATTATTAACGTTTGACCATGTAAGTGATTATAATAGTCAGCAACATATGTGCATTATACATGTTTTACATTATCTGCTTCCAAATAACAAAATATGATAAGCATATAATAAAAATTACATAGCAAGGTCTCAACCATTCCTTCTAAAGTACGAAATAAAGGGAATAAATTTTTTGATAGATTTATCAATACAACAATTTACTTAATAAAATCAGCCATGAAATTTCTTTGCTTGCACCAAAAGGCATAAGCACAAATAATTAAAAATTTTAATATTTAAAACACCCGGCGAAGCGGGCATAAATACTAGTTATGCATATCAATCTCTTCTAAATATGTGTTAGTGTTACTGTGGATATAATAACCGTTTAATCATGAGACATAGTTTCCTTTATTTCAAATAGTAACTAGTCACTTAGTTCAGTTGCATAAAATTTTAGTTAGCATAACTAATTTAATTGTATGCTCAGTTCCTGACAAAAATAAACTGCAATGCTCAGTAGCTGATCTCATAGATTTAATGTAAATAAAAGAATTAACAAATTTTTATTCAACATGTTTGCATTTTAAGATGGATATATAAAAAAATCAATTCACGTGAGTAGATCATTTATTGGATAATGGTTAAAAATAACCATTTTTTAAAACTTCATCACAAAAATAACAATTCTGGAAGAGGATGGTTAAAAATAACGGATTCAATACGCATTTACCAAATTGGTAATCAGAATACAAATGATACGCATTTGCAAGTTGGGTATCATATATGGTATACCTAACCGACAAATGCGTATCTATATTTTTTAATTTTTTTTTTTGAGATACGTATTTGTGAGTTGGGTATCTTATATAAAATAGGGTACCCAATTGGTAAATGCGTATCCAATCCGGTAAAAATCGCCAATGCACCCATAAATTGATATTTTTGTTAACTTCCCTTAAAAAGTCGTCATTTTTAACATTTTTTCTCATTTATTAATCTAAGAAAAATGAAAATAATTATAAATATAAAAAATGAAAATAAATAAACATATAAATAATATTATATTAAAATGTAAATAAAGACATGAAATATTGAAGATATTTTAAACTGCGATGTATTGAATTATCTCAAATTAAAAAAATTAGAGGTCTTTTTCGGAAAAATATGTTTTTTTCTAATTATTTTTGAAAAATACATTTATTTTATTTATTGTAAAAATGTGATTGTTTGATTATTTTTTTTTACAAAAGTAGGACTTTGCAGCAAAATGCAACTAAATATGATCAAAATCAATCTAAAATACACTCAAAAAATAATTTCAATTTTTTTTCAGAAAACATAAAGAAAGTTCATGTTTGTAGACCATAGTTTTACAAATATTTCTAAAAATAATAAAATTACAAAAAAGCTTAAAAATGAAAAAATATTTTTGATATTTTCTGTGAAAAATAATAAAAGAATGGTTTCAGTAAATATAGAACCTACAGAAAGTACCATCTGTGACTGTCGTTCATAGTTCTTTCTCAATTATGTTCTCGCCCTTCCCTCTTTCAAAACCCCCTCGACTTCAAAACACAAATTCAAAACCCTAAATCACCACAAATCGGTGGGATTAAACATGTCGTCATCGTCGCAACGCAATAAAATACCCGATAACATCGTAATTCTCGACGACAGTAGCGACGACGAATGCACTCCCTCACCACCATCACAAACTGTACGTCACGCGCCACCTACACCTCTACAAACACCAGTTGCAACAACTGTACCTCACGCGCCACCTACACCTGTAGAAACACCAGTTGCAACAACTGTACCTCACGCGCCACCTACACCTGTAGAAACACCCGCGCCAGCTGTTCGATCTCTCGATTCCAGAAGCTTCTGGAAAGCCGGTGCTTATGAAGAAATTAAATTTACCAGACCTACTCTATTGCAAGGTGCTTTCCAATTATCATTTGATTTGTATGTATTTTGTGTGTAATTGTTGAGATTTTTGTATTTTTTTATCTGATGTGGCGGAGGATTTGTTTCGAAATTGTTTAGGTGAATTAGAACATGCTCGTGTTCATCCGAAATTTCTGCATTCTAATGCTACTTCGCATAAATGGGCTTTCGGAGGTGATTTTCAGTTTCATTTTTGTTTTTATAATTAAATTATGTGTAGATAATTGTGTAATTGAGATAGTATTTGTTGCTGTCTTGCAGCAATAGCTGAGCTGTTGGATAATGCGGTTGATGAGGTAATTAGCCACATGCATATATGATTTGTTATGTACTGATATGTTTTGTGAATACCAAAGCACCTGATTTTGACATAGTTAGGTTAGTGGATACATGTTAGCGAAGAAAGTAGTCCTTAAGTGGATTAGAACAAGCGGAAAGTTTAAAGGAGTAATGAAGAATTACTGGTCAATTTGTATGGGTATTTGAAAATGTAACTCCTATATACGGTTCTATTTAAGAAGGCCTACAAGACTCTAGGACAGGAACCATAGTGTTTGCATTTGATTGTAAGTTCCGGTGTAAATCTATAAGTTCGTTATAAATGATCTAAAAGGCTAATAGTTTCCGGACTTGGGTGGTAACACTTTTGCTTCCTTAATGCATTTTATTACCATGGGAGTAACGTACATGTGCGGGGTTACAGTTAGCCATGACACTTCTGCTGTGATTTTGTACTGTGGTGAAGCGATGCCCTGGATTTCTTTTTGATAATGAGATGTAGAAGTTTATTGTTCAAATAAATATTAGAACTTCATCAAAAGAAGTGGTAGGCTTACATATAGAGAATGAGGAGTGAGGTATATATTTTCCTAGAAAATATTGCCTTAGTTCTTTGAACAACCATCTAGATTAACATACAAGTTGGCTTTCGGTATTCTTTGGGGTTTTCATTTATTAAGAACTTAAAAAAGAAAAGATTATAGAAATTACTAATGCATATGGACCAAAATAAAGATTATCTTTTTTTTTCGAGTGATTGTATGATTTTTCTCTCAGTCATTCAAGATTCAAGATATTAAGTGAATGAACCAATTAGGGAATCTAATGAGTTAAAAGGAAAGTAATCTTATTTAAGGTTTGCGTTGTCTCTAACATAATACTTTGTTACAAAAATCCCAATCATATCTAAGCCGACAGAGTATCTTACACAGTGGATAAACCTGGATAAACCTTCAGTCCCCCCCCTCACCCTTCCTCACCCTTACATCAATTGGCTTTAACTTTGTTATTCATCTTCCTCAACGGTTAATCCCTCAATCTGGGTTACGGGGAGCTCATTTGGCAAACTATCAATTTAATGATCTTCTCGATCTTGACGGCGTTGGGCTTCTGGGGATTCTCGAAAGATATATTAACAAGAACTTTCGTGTAAACTATTAAGTTCAACCATTAGACTTCACAAATCATACAATAGCTAGTCTTCGTCATTACTATGCTGTTCCTCCTGAGTTCCTTAACAGACCACTGTACTTTTTTCATGATTGGGTTGGTCATCCCCCAAAAAGGAGCACATATATACATCAATAACTGATTGATCTTACTATGGAAAGCTGTGTTTGGAAGAGATTTGGAAATATTTTTTTTTAAGCATGGACTTGTAATCTTGGTTCAAGAGGTATATTTTATTTCCAATCCAAGATTTACAAGTCCATGCTAATTTTTTTTTTCTTCCCAAATCTCTTCCAAACATAGCTTTCCATAGTAGGATCAATCGTTTTTAATGCACATCTCTGCTCCATTTTTGGCGATGAGCAACCCAATGATGAAAAAAGTATAGTGATCTGTTACGGAACTCACCGGGAGGAACATTATAGTGATGACGAAGACTAGCTATTATGTGATTTGTGAAGTCTAATGGTCGAACTTGATGGTTTACATACAAGTTCTTGTTAATATATCTTTTGAGAATCCCCAACACCAAGATCATTAAATGGATAGTTTTCCAAATGAGCTCCCCCGAACCTAGATTGAGGGATTAACCGTTGAGGAAGATGATTAACAAAGTTAGAAGCCATTTAATGTAAGGGTGAGAGAGTGGTTGGGGGGGGGGGGTGTTGAGGGGACTGAAGGTTTATCCATTGTGTAAGATACTCTGCCGGCTTAGATTTGGTTGGGGTTTTAAGTAACAAAGTATATAGTACTCCTTCTGTTTTTTTAATTAACATTATGTTGCACCAGATTTTGACATAGTTAGGTTAGTAGATACTATATGTTAGAGTTAAGAAAGAGAAGTGATTAGTTTTTTAAGTGGATTACAACAAGCGGAGAATCTAAAGAAGTAATGAAGAATTGTTAGTCAATTTGTATGGGTATTTGAAAATGTAACTCCTATGTACGGTCCGATTGAAGAAGTCCTACGAGACTCTAGGACAGGAACCATAGTGTTTCAATTTGATTGTAAGTTCCGATGTAAATCTATAAATTCGTTATTAATGATATAAAAGGCCAGTAGTTTCGGGACTTGTGTGGTAACACTTTTTTCTTTTTGAATTAGCATTTTATTACCATGGGAGTAACCTATATGTGCAAGGTTGCAGTTAGCCATGACACTTCTGCTGTGGTATTGTAATGTGGTGAAGCGATGACTTGGATTTCGTATTGATAATGAGATGTAGCAGTTTAATGTTCAGATAAATAGTTGGACTTTATTAAAAGAACTTGTAGGTTTACATATAGAGAGTGAGGATTGAGGAGGTATCCATTTTCTTCGAAAATATTTTCCCACAAACAAAGCCTTAGTTCTTTGAACAATCATCTGGATTACCATAAAAGTTGACTTTCGTTGTTGTTTGGGGTTCTTATGAATTAAAATGTAGAACGTAAAAAAGAAATGATAATAGAAATTACTAACCTAGTTGGACCTAAATAAATATTTTCTTTTTTTGAATGATTGCGTGATAACTTTTTCCTTCTTCTTCACTCAAGATATTAAGTGAATGAACCTATCGGGAAATCTAACGAGTTAAAAGGAAAGTAATCTTATACAAGGTTTATGTTGGCTCTAATATATATATTGCATTCAAAACAATTAGAGGGTTTTCTTCTATTCTTCCAGAATGTAAATAAATAAAGTTTAATATTTTAGTAAAGTTACCCGGCCCAGTTTTTTTTATTAGTTTAGATAATTTCCCCCAAGAGTTGCTCAACGAATCGGTTGATTGGAATCACAGAATGGGTTGATGTGGTAGATGATGAATAAATTTGTTTTTTTATGCCTGTCATGTTTTCTTTGTTAGTACAATCTATAATGATAGATGAATCAAAATTTTGTATATCCCCTATTCTTAAAAAAGGAAACTTAGGTAAGTGCTTTTTTAGAAACATATATGTACAAAAATAACTTTTTTGTTAAGCTCCTTCATGCCTAATATAAGTAGTTATTTTGGTTTTCTATTAGCGGTTGACGGTAACCTCGGCTCTGTTTATTGGTCTGAGTAATATATGACTTATCTGAAAGTAGTATTGATATGCAGTTATGCACAATTTATAAAAAGAAATATTTCGGTAGGTTTTCGTATGTTGCAAATTCTTGGTCATTGAGATTCATGGTAATTCAGAATAATATTTAGGTATGGATTTGTTTTTTGAGAATTCACATCCCCCACAAAGCTTGAAAAGACTGAATAGATAGATCACTGTTGCTAGAGAAAAACAGACTTTTTGATGTTGATGAATGATACAGAAACGAATGTAACACAGAGATCTTGAATCTATCAAAAGATAAAAGAAACATTTATTTATTTACCAGTTTAGTCTGCTATGTGGCCGAGGGGTATAACATATTGTAAAATTTGTTGTTCACATCATCTTATGAACTGTATGTCAACAAAGATCAAGTAAGTGAAGTTGGATTTGGGCACGACTTTATTTTAAGGTGGACTTTTAGGTTGAAATTTCTTGCACTAATATTTTGCTTATGTACCCAAGGTGTTCCCTAATATTTTAGTATAATAATTTTATGTATATCTGCTCAACAAGCTTTGACAGCCAAGATGGTTTACATTGTTAGCTTCTTTGAGATTGACATGGGTTCAAATTCCGCTAGCGACATACTTTTTATGGAATACCCTGGAAGTGATTCTCTTCTCCCCCACTATTTAGGAGTTTAGGACTAACAAAGTTAATCTAGTGAATAATAATTAACACAGATACATTTACTCGGAGAGATTATGTATGTATAGTGAATACATGTGATATGACATCGGCGAATCTAATGTTATTTATGATGATGTAATTTGTCCATCAACGTATCAGATAAACAATGGCGCAAGCTTTGTTAAAGTTGATCGCATATACAATAAAAGGGATAACTCTCCTGCCTTACTCTTCCAAGGTGTACTATCCTGTCCTTTTTATTTAGTTGTACTTTGTTGTTGATCTTGCTTTAGCATTTGCATATATGCACCCTTGGTTTCCAAGAATTGTTATCTCTTACAGACGACGGGGGTGGAATGAGTCCAGATTCTTTGCGGAAGTGCATGAGCTTGGGTTACTCTATGAAGAAAGCAAACACAACAATTGGACAGTGTAAGTATTGTTGTTTCTCCCTCCTTTTTTATATTTGTTTAATAATATCCCATCTTGCCTGCTGTCAACGGTAATATTAGGTTAACAATGACTGTATGTGCCATGAGAATATTGCTATAAAAAAACGTCTAAAAACATAGATTTCAAATGCACGACTACGTTATACTACATCTAGTTTGTGACATTTCACATTAAATTTTTATTTGAGTAGGAAGATAAATACTCGCACAGGAGGGAGCTTAGACCCAACTCCCAAGCCTCGTTCCCCTGTGTAACCCGATAGTGTTCCATTATGTTTTTAACTTGCAAGAAATGGAAAGAAAAATTGTGAACAAAGTTTAAGGGAGATAGAGTGGTAAAAGAGAGAACAGTGAAAAAAAATGAAAGAGTGCAAAATTTTAATGATGACGTTTGTGAAGAACACATGAAGGAAAGTAAAACTTATGAATCCCACATTTTGCAAAAATAGTATAAGATTTTCCATTTCGTTTCAATTTCATTCTGCCCCTGTCAAGAAATGAAGATATAGGGTTACATAGTCCCGTTTTTCAGTACTAGTTCTAGTTTTAGTATTAACTATTAAATGAAGTGTGTGATATTGCCCACCATGGGTAATCTTTGTTCCTAAGTTCTCTTTGGTTCATCAGTGCATATCTCATCCTACTAGCATAGACTTTGTCATGGGATCATGCATTGTTGTCCCAAATCCAACCCCTAAGTCATTTGTGTCCCTCCATATTCTATCCTTGGTTTAGTAGTGTAAGTACTCATTTTTTCAAAATCCAGAATTCTCATATAAGCAGTCAGATGACTCACATTCAGTCATTTTGATAAGTAAATGGTAAAGATAAACATTTTTTAGTACCTAGACAAATGTAAAGGTGATTTTATTTTTAATTGCAATTTTATTTTCACACGAGAATCATTATCATCAGATGAGTTGAATCCTGCTCCAAGTTAATAAGAATATGATGGTAAAGTTTAGATAGAAATCTGGAAATTAAATTAATATTGTCTATATTCTTCTTGGATGTCATCGTATATTTCAGTAACTAGTCAATTTAATTGAACTGAATTAGAAAGCTTGAGCTTTTGCATAGATAAGCATTCAAGGAAATGTCACTCTCACCTACATACTCTACAACAAGATATCAGAAGCAAATGTACTCATAATCTTTAACCATAGGTAGAATCTCGTGTTCTTTTAATTGACATACCTATAATTAATTGGTCATCAGATGGCAATGGATTCAAGACAAGTACCATGCGTTTAGGTGCCGATGTGATAGTCTTCAGTCGTTCATCCGGTACCAGGTACCTTTCGATATGCCTTTCTATCATTGTTTTGTAGCATCAATAAACTACCATGCTAAAATCTCTTCAGTGCCTATATGACACAAGGATCTCAATTAAAGTTTATTTACTCTACAATAATTTGAAAATTAATCACTCAGTCCCTAACAAGTGGCAGTCATAGTATTCTTGGAGTTTTCATGGTTTGTTGTTAGAGCTAGGGATTTAAATAGACCTGCTATATGTTATATGTTGGGTCTTTAAACAACAATTGAAGTAGTGGGGAAATTCTTAAAGCTCCGCGGAAAGTTTTGTTTCCTGGCTGTCTTCTTTTATTTTTGCATGAAATTGTTGCAGTTTCTTCGAATGTTGTTTAACTATGATCTTTGTCTAGAGTGTTTCAGTGAATTCCTGACATTGTCTTTTTCTATCTTTCTAGCCAAGCGACTCAAAGTGTCGGTCTTTTATCTTATACGTTTTTGCGTAAAACTGGGCAAGATGATGTGATTGTTCCAATGGTAGGCATGTCTACATTCTTATGCCAATTTTCAAACTATCATTGTTTCCAGATGCCTAAATTCATCTTGAATTTTTCCAACCATTTTGCAGATCGATTTTGATGTCTCTAATCACTGGGCTGAACCAATAATATATGGATCTCAGGATGATTGGTCTTCAAACCTGAATACGATATTGGAATGGTCTCCATATGCATCAAAAGATGAACTTCTGCAGCAGGTTCATTTTTATTCTAACATCAAACTCTTTGTTATGTTTTGTCTAGGAGAGTAGATATCTCCGTGGGTAATCACGAACCAATAACACTCACTGTTTTTGCATTTTTGTGGTTGAACACATAGCTTTTTGGGTTATGTGCGTGTTAGTTTTAATGATGGTAAGAACTACGATCACTTACAAAGGCTATGCAGTCCATGGAGGCAGGGCCACATATCTCGGTGTTCTGTATATATGGTCGTTGGAGACAATTTGCTACTCCTTTTGTTTTACCAAGGAGCTGGTACTGTTGTTTGGTAGGGGGGAGCAGTGTAGCCTGAACACCATTAGAAAGGCTGTGAACTGGTTTGGGGTGTCTTTATCCTCAGCCTACTACGACCATCAGACACTTCAAAATAGGCTAAATGAGAATGGAAAATCTTCGAAGTTCCAATGCCTATAGCTTTATGTGTGCGATAGTTCAATGTAAAGTGATGAGTGGGGAAGCCATGGATGACAAGTGCGTGACCAGTGCGGGAGCCATGTATGACAAGTGAAGAAGTGATACTGGAAATAGATGGCATGGGGTGAATTCGTTTTAAATCACAAGAGAAACTAAAGTTTAGAGGGTAATAATTGAGTGGGGTAAACAGGGCATGGGGAGCACAGTACCCATCGACTTTGAAATTAAATCTATTCTGGAATTTGTTTGATTATGCATATTATGCTTAATTAACAATGAAATACTACAATACAACCTCCAACTAATTATATCGTCATTTTTCGAAATTGAATAATCCTGTGCATAACACGTTCCATGTTTGCTTCAGACGATATTAAGATAGAGATAGAAAGGTAAAGTAACATTGTAAGATAGAGATAGAAAGGTACAGTAGCATTTTTCTTGTTATGAAATCATCATGAATCACGAGTGAATATTTGATGACCCAACAATTGCCGTGGACTTGTCTAGAAAGGAGCATATGATCTTTCCTTTACTTGAAAGAAACATTTGTGTTGCCTGATAATGTATGTGTTATTCAAATCAACCATAATGGATGGATAAATTCTGTTTAGTTACATTAAAGTTGTGAGACTTTAATTGGCAAGAATTATTAAATTCCCAAAGAGGACTTTTTGTGGAATACTCCCTCTGTCCCCTTTTAGTTGGTCCCTTATGATTTTTTCATGTATTTGAAGGTGCATAAAAACAACATCTTCAAAAATTATTTTTAATTTTTTTTGAATTAAAATTGTAAGTCATATTTTTTCATTTGGAAAAAGAAAATATAAAATACGAATATTGGAATTATCTTTATTGTGCAACTCAAAATGCGGCAGAAAGTCAAAGGGACAACTAAAAGAGGACGGAGGGAGTATATGGTGACTTATGTTTATGTTCTCGCCTTATGGTCGCATATGATATTATTCATCATTTCAAAGACGTACGGCAAGCTTTCACATTTGTTCTGGACTCGCACTTTCCTGTCTACACTTCCTCACCAGATTTCAAATATTTGTAGTTTGAGGACATTGGCTCTCATGGCACAAAAATAATAATCTACAACTTGTGGCTGAATGATGAAGGCGTATTTGAATTGAGTTTTGACGATGACGATCAGGTATTTTGATACTTATATTCATTTGTATATTTCACATGCATAAATTTCATGCACACATGAAGAGTTTGCAAACAATCAAATTCTTTAGTACTATGTTTATGTCTTTGTGAACTCAGCTATACAGAGCCTTAAAATTTGTCAGCTAATCTAGCCAAGGTATGATGAGCCAATGATGCTTGTCTTCAGAGATACGCGTTAGTGCCTTAGTGATTCCCTTCATGATTAAAATGAAATAGAATAAGTTGAGATGGAAAGACCCGACATTTAGTTGAAGTTTGTATAAAAAAAATAGTTACAGTATTTCTGTTTGGATTTTAGCTAGAGGCTAGACCTTTGGTACATGTGCTAGCAATTGGAACAAGGGAATCGCTTAATTAACTGACCTTGGATGATTATTAGGTTTGTATTTTGTATAAAAAATATACGTATTAAATGACATGGTATATTTTACATTCTGAATCTATACTGTTGTACAGTTTTGAAGGATTTTGTTATTGTTGCCTAGTTTTAAAGTATTCATATATTTTTTTTTCATATGATGATTTGTTTAGATAGTATCATGTTGGTATAATTATCTGTCTCAGGTTTGAATGCGATTTTCTATGTAGTACATTGCCTGCATTCCAGTTGAATTAATGCAGACTCAAGATCTCTATTGTTGTTGCTGTTAACAGGATATTAGATTGAGAGATGAAATCAGCCGTGTGGCTCTGACCAAAGCCTCTAAGAAAGCAATTGAAACACAAGCCCATATATCGTACCAGCTCCGATTTTCGCTAAGGGTGAACCTCCAATTAATGTTGCTATGTCCGTTTTCTATTTCTTATTATTTATTATCTGGTTCAAATGATATACAGAGTTTTTGTCCTGCAGGCATATGCTTCGATGTTGTACCTAAGAAAGTTTAAGAACTTTAAAATTATTCTCAGGGGTAAACCAGTTGAGCAGTATAATATTGCAGATGAGTTGCAACATCGAAAAGTAGTTACATACAGGCCTCAGGTTTCTACTGCAGTAAAAGAGGTAGTTTACTAGAATAGATATGCTTTCATACTTACTTGTTATGTATCTATGCAAAATATGATTTTGTGATGTCTTCTGTTACTCCAGTCTGAGCAGATTTCTTGCACGCTGAAATTTTCTTTATATATATTATCTGCCTTCTGAACTTGAATGATGAGTAGGCTGGATTTTTCCTGTGTTGTTCGGTTTCTTGGTTTAGCACATCTTTTGCAGTCCTAAAACAAGCTTGCTTATTTTCCTGTTTTATTGAAATCTTCTCTTGCCTTTCTGGTTTTCACTTGCACGGTGGTAGGCCTGTATTGTAGTTATGTTTAGAAGGCAAAGGTGGTTGTTTTTTTTGGGTATTCTGAACCTTGCCTGTGGGTGGCGGGAAATGGATTTGGGTTGGTTTTTGGGTAATTGAATATGGGTTTGGATTGGGTCATGACCCAAAACCATATTACACCCATATTTAATTTAAATATGGGTAAATTTTGGTGTGGGTCATAATGGTTATGGGTCGAAACATGGGTAATCCAATATCTTTCAAATATTATATGCATTTAATAGAATCAATTTTTTTTTAAATGAATTGTCATATTTTAATTGGTTACTTTCTCGTAAATATTATGGATCTCGTGTGTGGTTATTCCAATTTAAATTATAATATTATTTCACTTTTTTATTTATTCTAATTTATTATTGAAGATTTAGTAGAATAATTACATATTATATATGTATATGATTTTCATCGTTATTTGATGTTGAATCAAAAATAAAGAACACGAGAATTTAATTGTATGCCACTCTTAAAAATATAATAATCATAGTAATGGTAGTCTTTAAATGAAGTATATGTACACTGTTCTCAGTAATATTATTTTAATTTTAAACATTGTAATCTGTTGTGTAACATACAATGCCAGGAAGTCTTTACCACAATATGCCGGCTGGCTAATAAGTATCAGCTGTGAAGCAAGGGTAAGGGTGCGGGTGTGGGGATACGCGAATTCGGCAAAATTAAAAATATGGGGATTCGGGTGCGGGGGGATTCGGCAATATTAAAATATTAAACTATATATTATATATAATTAAAATCAGTTTTTTTGTTCTACTGCCTCTTCCAACCAAAAAGAATAAAGTCTCCAAATTCAAGGTCAAATCAACATTTAGTCACATAAAAAACCATCATTTAGTAAATAAATATTAGTATATTAACATTAGTTCGTGAAAAATCAAGTCAAAAAGAAAGTCAACCCTCGATAAACAGTAGTCAGTGGTCTTGTATATAGACTAACAACACACATACATACACGACATATATATATATATTTCTAAATTGAAAACACTCAAAGAAGAAAGAACAAAACAGATTGATTACATATACATACATTTACATACAAATCGTTGGAAGAAGAAAGAAGAAACGAACGAGAAGAAGAAAGAAGGGGCTTATCGGAGATGACGACGAAGACGGAGATGAAGATGGCGGCCAACGGAGATGCAGAGACGAACCCCTCCCTTCGATGTAAGTGACGACGGTCGACGGAATCACACCTTTTCGTTTGACTGGAAAATTACAAAACATACCCCTCCTGCATCCCCTTCCCGTATCCCCCACGAATCCCCGCCGAGAAATACGTGGATACGCCGGGTGGCGCACCCGGTACGCACCCCGCCGCACTCCGGCGCACCGCCGCACCCGAACCGCACCCGGTGCGCGGTGCGTTACGTAATAGCCGCACCCGTGCTACCCAGAGTATCAGGGTTATTAATGTAATTTGATAGAAATGCTGAACACCGTTTATCTGTCCAGTACTAGTACATTTATTTGATAGACTAGTATTAGCACTGGTCAGTGCTAGTACTAGTCTATTCTTATTTAAATTATCAACACCATATCTGATTATTATTGATTTATATTGTTGATAATTTTGTGGCAAGCTTGGATTTAAAAAAAAGTGATGCAGGTGGCCAAACATGAAAAATGCAGTACATTTGCAGTCACTTTTTTTACTCTCTAGATTTGTTTTAAAGATTCCTCAACAGTTTGGCATCGTATTTGCTTTCTTATATCTTTTACTGTAAGGATAAAACTCACCATTTATGGTTCAGCTACTTGATTTTTCTAATTAAATAAAAAATTTATACTGTGAGTTAGCTGCATAATTTCATCTGATTGGAATCTCTTGCCTAGTTGGATCAGTTTGCCCATTGAATAAACTTGTAAACCTCAACTTTTATACATATGTGTGCATCAATTCTGCAATGTATAAACTAAATGGTTAATTATCGGTATGTTTGGCCTTGTTTAGCATACTGTGGAAACTACTGTGGGATTTATTAAAGAATTTCCTGCGGTTTCGATCACTGGATTCAACGTCTACCATAAAAATCGACTCATCAGGGTATGTCCAACATTGTTTATCAAAAATGTAATTGTGATTTTTTTTTTTTTACTTTGATGCATGCTGGAGCTAAATTGTACATCTTTATCTTTAATATTGCACATGATATGGCTATATTTTTCTTGTATATATGGTCTCTAAAGTCAGGGAGGTTATTTTTATAGGGTGTGAATGCTGATATATTCTTATCGACACGTTTGAGGATGCATTTGTGTAATTAGATCATAAAAAATGGGACTGTTTTCTTTAAACAGATAATGGTGAGGGACTGGATCAGCTTTGAGAGTGTGACTATATTTTTTAAATTATATCTTTGACCATTGACTTTAAATAAATATATCCCCCACATGTCGGATGTTTGCATGTAATTTAAGAATAAGCTCTGTTATGATGTTATCAGGCTTCAGTAAATTCGTGCTATTTAATAGGAACTTAAGATAGAAAATTCAGGGAAACTGAGCATAAAAAAGATATAGGAAAAATTCAGGATGAGAAGGGATGATTAGGATGAGATGAGATTAAGAGAGATTGGAGGATGGAGATTAACCACTAGAATGACTAAAACAATCCACATGGGGCAAAAACATTACCTCCAGGAGTAAATGACCTGTTTTAAAAATTACTACTTGGAATTATAACTTAACAACCAATGTGCTTTTTCTTTAAATATTCTTTACTTTTGATATCCACAAGTCGTGTTTCTGTTTTTGTTTTTTTTAATCTTTTGTGATGCTAGTAAATGGTACATTGTGTTGTTTCAGCCATTCTGGAAAGTCACTGGTGATGGTAACTCTTGTGGGATAGGTGTTGTTGGTAATGTGCATGACCCCAAAATGCTATATTCGTGTGTAATTTAATTCTTCTTTTTAATTACCTGGTATGTTTATTTCAGGAGTGCTTGAAGCAAATTTCATAGAACCAGCCCATGACAAGCAGGATTTTGAAAGGTCATCTCTTTTCCACAGGCTGGAAAATAGGCTGAAGCAGATGCAACTGGAGTACTGGTGTGCTTTACTTTTTTAATTGACTTGAAAGGATATTTGATTATTTTTGAAGGTGTTCCTATGGGCTATTACTGCAGATAACTTGTGTTGCAGTGCTTTGGCATTTACATTGTTGGACCTAATTTGGTATCGATGCTCTAACTTCTTTTTTACATATTTGATACTGCAGGAGAGGCCACTGTGAATTTGCAGGGCACAGACCTTTAGCGAAGAACACCAGTGGGCGTACTGGACGGAAGGATATTTTTATCAGTCCTCCAGTTGAACTCAATAGGAATGTGCAGCAGAACTTTCAAACCAGTGAAACTGCTATTGGTCTTTCAGCTAATGCCCAAAGTAAGATTATAAACAAACCTTTTATTGCTTCCATCACCAATCCACGACAGGAGTTGAGTGGATTACCACCACGTAAAAGCTGTGGAATAACTATTAATAATGAGATGGCGGTGCAGCCTCCCCTTGAACATGTAGCTGTAAGTTTTACACTTCCTCCACATTTTATCAGTTACTTTTATATTTAAATTTCTACTAAATGATCCAGTGTACTATGGTCTGTAGTGATCATATGTATAGGTAGACATTGAAGATGCTAAATTTGATTTTTGTTACCCTTCATGAGTCACACGTCAAATTCTTTGTTTCATTACAGCTTCATAATGGCAAGTTATCTAATCTCATTCATTAAACCTTTACTGCTAATATGAATCTATTTCTGCATTAATTAATCTTTCATATAGGGAATTCACTAGTGAATCTATATTTCAGGGGAGAATTTCCCATATTTACTTGTAATTTCACGTTTATCTGTGTTAATGTCATATCTTTGATCTGGATACTACAAATTTTGTAATTGTAGATGTCTTTATGCCTTATTTTAGTGGTTTAATCTTTCAGTAATATGCAATAATGCATCACTTTATTATCAACTCTCTCTGCTATTTGTAAGTATGTGTCGTAATTTTTTCATTGTTTAATGACATTCCCTCTAGAATTCTGTTGAAAGACAGCTTGTAGATAGTTCTGGTTCTACATCTATTGATCAAATCTGTGAGGAGAACATCCAACTGTTTTTGAGGTATGTACTACAACAGTGTGCATCTCTGACCTTCTCAACTGAGTTTGTACAATGTTAACAGATCTCTTTTTTGATGAACTTCATCGTGACTATCTGTCAACTATTTTACGTGGTTCCATCCACCCACCCAACAACCTCATACTGTTTTCTTTTTCCATAGGTGTGAGGAACATGCAGAAAAGGAAAAATCGTTAAAACGTACGGTAGGTATATATTACAGGCAATAACAGTGTGCCTCGCAACCTTCTTACTTAGATTCTAATGTCACAAATCCAATGGTTTGTCTAAGAAGAACCTAATAATCCTCTTGGTTTAAATACAAAATAGGTTGAAGAACTAGAGAAGGAATTGGAAGACACCAGAAAAAAGTGTGCTCAACTTTCTTCACACCTGGAAAGTCAGAGGAAGGACAATTATATAGAACAAGCTGCAGCAACTTGATAAAACTTTCTCTGACTTGATTAAAAAAAGTAACAAAGTTTAAAGAATGTATATCTCGCTCGTAGTACCTGCTTACTAGTTGCTTGTTTTACTTACGGTTAACATGTATGCATATCAGTCTCCTTTAGATATGTGTTGCTGCTATTGTGGATAATGGATATAACTGTTTAAGAAACTGTTATGATAATGAGACATAGTTTCCCTTATTTTTAATTGCTAGATAAATGTTATTTAAAATAGCAACAAGTCACTGACAAAGTTATGGGGATTGTAGATGGGATTGCCCTCCATTGACTTGAATAGATGAGCCATGAGGAGGCATATTTCAGTGTCTGTCCCATTATTTCTGTTCTCCACTTTAAATTGCTTTTGTGGAAAGACAAAGCTAGGTACAAACCTTGCTAATGGCGAAGGGAATTAGAAATAGAGTATATTGCTTTTAAGTAATCAAAATATACAAAACTAAATTAAAATATCATAATCAATATATACAAAAATATATTAAAATTTTTAGAAGTGTTGTGTACCTTGAAAGGTCCAGTGAGCCACACCTTGTAAATATATTTGAATGCCCAATTCAATTTGTCAATAGCAGGCCTTGTTTTTGTTTTTTTCCCTGTTTTTTGCTAAAAAGCCATCGTTTTGTTTATTACTTCATTTTAACTTTAACAAATCGTGTATGGCGGCGCACCAATTCGGGCCTTACTGTTGAATTATTTATAGATTAAAATAGGAGTTTTGACATAAAATTGGGGTTACAACTAAATGAATTGATGTTGTGTTTGGTTGGGGTAAATGGAATGAAATAGATGAAATTAAAGGAAAGTAGTGGAGATTGGAGGAAAGATTTAGAAAAAAATGGGATTATGCACATTTGTTGAATTGATGTTGTGTTTGGTTGGGATGGATGAAATGGAATGAATGAAATTAAAGGAATGTAGTGGAGATTGGAAGGAAGATTTAGAAAAAAGTGGAGTTATGCAAATTTGTTGAATTGAATTTGTGTTTGGTTGGGGTGAATGAAATGAAATGGATGAAATTAAAGGAATGTAGCAGAGATTGGAGGGAAGATTTAGGAAAAAGTGGGGTTATGCAAATTTGTTACAATTAGAATTGTAAAGAAAATGGATGGGGTAAGGAATGAAGCATTCCATCTCAAATTGGGATGTTTGAATTGTAGTTTAGGTTGTTATGAATGAAATGAATGAATGAAAATGTTCAATATTTATTTATTTTATATTTCAAATTTCATTTCATTTCATTCCATTTTATTTATTCCAACCAAACACAACTTTAATATGAGCAGTTCAGATTAGTGTAATTAGTTTTGATATTTATAGAAAAAAAAAAATGTATCTAGAGGTGATTTACCTGATTTTACATGCAAAAAACTAAGATTGTTCATATAGGCTAATAATCTCATAATATTGGTGCATACCCGAATAAGATCTCAGGAGCCGGAAATATATTTTGGTATCAATTATTTGGATCTGGATATTCACACCTTAATCCTAGACTAAATGCTTAAGCAGAAAATTAGTTAAACTTATAATCGAATGACCACTTTAGCTAGATGAAAAGGGATGAGATGCTATTTTTTTTTTTGTGAACAAGTATATTTGTATGTCTTATAAGTATGTGTTCTCATAAATTTTAGAATGAACGAGAATCGAATTTAGGATCTAAAATGAGAAAAGATAAACTCTTATCACTTAAGTTATGTCATCGTGCTCTGATGCCAATCTTTTAATTATTCAGAGTTTGTACCTTGTGGAGTTAATTTTATAAAATTTGTATCATTTTCCGAAATTCGATTTATTGCAAAATATGCTTATATATGCTTTAATAATCCAGCTGCTGGTTGTTTCTTAACAAATAAGAGCATTTGTCTTTTTGGTCAGACAAAAAATATTATAGCTGAACTAGGGGTAGAAACAGTGAGTTGAAGTAGGAGCAGCTTTAATACAAGAAAACAAAAGTAAAAGCCTAACTTTATGCAACCTGTTGCTCATACTAGCTACACTGTTATGAGAGGAATAATCTATTGGTGTGATGCTCCAAGATAAATACCTTTGGTGGAGTTTTCTTTTGGTTTAGGAATTATGTTTTTGTCAATGGTGGTTGAGATTCTAATAATTTTTCATTTTTATTAATCGAATTAAAATATTCTCATAATTCAAATTGCACCTTGATATAATGTCAATATAGATTTAATTAGGAACTTAGTTACTTAGCTAGAGATAATTTTAATTTGAGTAATAAATAGCTAAATTAGATCAATAGTTTATTAAAATGAAAGTCTCAATACGTTGACCATAATTCGGTCATTGTGACTTTTAATTAATTTACTTAACGAGCCGGATAACCTAGCAATTTATGGGATAACATAATGGTTAAAATCTTTGTTTTTTTCGTTTTTCAAATGGATATCACTTACTAATTTATAAGATTGAACATAATTCTTTTTTTTCCCTATAACAGAAAAACATATATAAACACTTTGTATACAACAGTAAACTGTTCATTTCTTTGCTGGATTAAGTATCAAAATGGTCACTGAAGTCAGTGGCATGTATCAAAAACTTCACTTTAGTTTTAGTGGTATCAGAATGACAATTCTAGTAACAAGTAATGATAGACCGTTAATTTTTTCCAGTTGACCTGACGGAAACCGTCTTGACTTTTACGTGTATTAACGTTTTAACAGGTGTCTGATGACTAACGCGAATGTGGACATCCACTTGGCGGCTGACTCATATAAAGACATGTATATAAAAATTTGGGGATAATTGTAGCCGTAATTTTGTGAATAAGAGCCGCAGAGCGATTTAGGGGAAAATGACTTAAAGTGTTCAATCGAGGGAAGATATCTTAATTAGCACATACAAGTCGAAGTTGGGCACTGAATACAACTTGAAACTCTTCGATCAACACTGTCTTAGAGGTATGTGATTCTCATCTCTCACATTACATGTGTATAATGTCCTTTTCTTCGTGTGTATATATAATGTGTTTATGTTATAAACTTGAATGTATATATCATCAACACCGTCTTATACATGTGTATTTGTTCATTTAACAGCATGTCTACGAGTAATGTTACTATGCATCTTCACCACCATGGTGATTTTACTAGTTCTCCAAATTTAAATTATATTGGTGGTAAGGTCGAAGTAATTCCTGTGTTTAATACTGATTTGTTATCGTTTTGTGATTTACATTTGTTTGCTGAAAAATATGGGTATGATGAGAATTGTATTGTCTGTTTTAAAAGTAATGGAGTTGATTTTAGCAATGGTTTTGGAGTAGTCTATGATGATGCCACTGTGAGGGAGATAGTTGCAATACATAAGCCCTATGAAAAAATTGAACTGTACGTTGATCATTTCACCCTCGATGGTGCTTTTGATGTACCCAAAACTCCAAACCAAGCCCTTGTTACACAAAGTGAAAGTGATAACGAAGTTAAAGGATAAAAATGTAGGTGCTGATAGTGATGATGATAGTATGGATGACCCAAATTACGAAGATTACACATGTATTGAGAGTTCTGAGAGCTTTAGCTTAGATGGTGACTAAGTCGAGAGTGATGAGGAGTTGAAAACTATAAGACAAAACAAAAAGAGTTTTAAAACATCACTGAAAAATGCAATGCAAGATACTACTACAACCCAAGCATTAATGAATGATGAGTCTGACTTCGATTATGATAGTTTAAGGTCAGAGAGTAGTTCCAGTGAGGATGCGAATGCTAGGATAGGGCACGTTGGTCCTCCTAGTCATAAGAAGAGAAAGAGGGATAGAAAAAGTAAGTGTGAACATGATGGGAGTATTAGGTTGGAAGTTATGCAAAAATTTGTCAACATGGAAGAATTTAGGAATAGAGTGAGAAAGTATGGCAATGATGAGAGAAGGCCAGTTCAGTTTGTTACCAATGACAAGAACAGGTGCCAGGTTATGTGTGATTCACAATGCAGTTTTTATATTTGGTGCAACAGAGATAAAGATAGTGAAAACTGTACAATTAAAACTTTCATAGAAGAGCACCTATGTACTAAGCCTTATAATAATAAGTTAGCAACAGTCAAGTATCTTTGTGAGTTATATGGAGAGAGACTTAGAAAGAATCCACAATGGAAGGTAAAAGAAATGGCAGAGGTGATAAAACAGGAGTTAGAGATACAAGTGTCAAGAATAAAAATTATAAGGGTTAGAAAAATGGCACTAGAAGGTGTTGAGGGACTTTGGCCATGAAATAATTAAAAGTAATCCTCAAAACACAGTGAAAATTGCTACAACAAGGTTGAATGAGGGTGATAAAAACAAGTTCAAAAGGATTTATGTATGTTATCATGCACTGAAAGCATGGTGAAAGGCAGGATGCATGCCACTTATTGGCCTAGATGGCTATTTTCTTAAAATTTCTGTGGGGGGGGGGGGGCAGTTATTGTCAGCAGTTGGGAGGGATGGGAACAATCAGATGTTCCCAATTGCTTATGCTATTGTGGAAAATAAGAATACAGATAGTTGGAGCTGGTTCTTAGATCTTTTGAAAGATGACCTTGATCTAGGGATTGAAGCTGGGTTAACTGTAATTAGTGATCAACAAAAGGGCCTAGAGAATGCAGTGAAGCATTTGCTGCCAAATGTGGAACATAGATTCTGTACTTGGCATCTTTAAATAAATTTCAGGAAAAGAGAATCAGTACTTGTCATTTTTTCTTGCATCTGCAGTGTCATTTGTTACAATTTTAACTTATTAATTACTTTGTTTTGTGGACACAGATTTGTTTCTTTGTTGCTTCGAGGGGCTTTTTGGAATGCAGCATGTGCTACCCACCCTGCAGCACATGCCAGAGCAAAGAAGCAACTAGAGAGGATTTCCAAGCCAATACATGATCAACTCATGCACTTGGATGCCAAAGTTTAGTCAAAGACATATTTTATCACACATTCAAAGACAGACAATATTGAGAACAATATGTCTGAATGTTTCAATGCTTAGATAATAAATGAAAGGTAATCAATTCTTGTAGTTAATGATAGACTTTATGTTGTAGCTAAAATATTAAAACTTTAACTTTTTATGCATCTTTTTTAATTAGGTACATGCATATTATTACTATGATGCAAGAAATACACTTTAAGCTAATGGCAAGAATGAGGATAAGAAGAGATGAGATGAGAAATAGTGAACAAGAGGTCTGTACTAGTATAAAAAAAAGACTTGATACCCTTGTCACTGAATCGAGACAATGGACTGCTTCTTGGGATGTCATGAGATAATTTTCTGTAAGTATTATTTTTTTATGCTTCTTGGTATGTCATGACTTGCATTTTTTGTTTAATGATACATATAATTATGCAGGTCAAATGTGGGACAAGAGTTGTGAGAGTAGATTTAGATGCAGGTCTAGTGACTGCAGGGTTAATGATCTAACAGAAATACCATGTGCACATGCCATTGCAGCCATTCGTGATAGAAGGCAGAATCCAGTGGAGTATCCGTCAGACTATTATAAGAGAACTATGTATCTTGCTTTATATAACCACTCCTTGGAGGCCATAAAAGGTGAGGAGTATTGGGATATTCACTCAACTGATGAGTTACTCCCACCTAACATCCCCAAAAAGCTTAGAGGAAGATCCAAAAAATTGAGAAGAAGGGAACATTGGGAGGGTGAGAGTAGAACTCAATCACAAGCAGTTCAAGGGATTAGTTGTACAAATATTTACAAACAAGAGGGTAATGCACTGCAGTTTGTGTAGGGAAAGTGGACATAACAAGGAAAAATGTCCAGGAAAGACACAGCAAGGGCCAGATTACAAGAATGGATTAAGGGAAACCTACAAGGATAGAGGGCACTCTTGCACAAGTCAAAGCAAGGTGAACCAAAAAGAAAAACTGCAAAAATGTTAAGAAGATAGAAGCTACAAGTAAGAAGAAAAGGGAAAGAGATTGCTCAAACTGTAGAGAAAGCTCCAGAAAAAGCTCAAGAAAAGGCTCCAGAAAAGGCTTAAGAAAAAGTTCAAGAAAAAACTCAAACTGATGAAAGGGACATTGACAACTATGAAAGTGATGCTGATTATCAAGAGTTTGAAAATTATGAAGATTTTGACATTGATATTCCCACTGAAAAATCTGGGAAAGATGAGTCAGGAAAATCTAGGAAAAATCTGGGAAAGGGAAAATCTACAAAATGTAAAAGAGTTGCAGCAAAGAAAAAAACTGGCAAGAATGTTGATGATGCAATGGGGTTCTTTCAAAAAGTTCCAAGAAATAAAATGCCTTTTGTTCCAGGAGAAACAGAGGATTGGGGAGAAACAGGTAGAAACTATGTGAAATTCTAGGAAAATCACAGTGGTCCTATAGTTCATAATGTTGTCTTCATGCCTACACCTGGACTTATACCTTTTTCTGGATCAGGAGGAACTCCACCACCTTCAACTCCACCATTTGCTGAAAGATTTGCTGTCTCCACTCAATAGAGCACCTCATCTGCAGTACCAAAAAAAAGGTCATCAAGGCTAAGCACACAAAGCTCATCTTTCAAGTTCATCAACACTGAAGATGAACCTATATCCCTTGAAGATTGATAAACTTATTCTGTCACAGTGTTCTTTATTTTCATGCTCTTTTGTTAGTACTTTGAACTTTATGTATTGTACTTCTGGTTAGGTCAAGTATGGTACCCTTTTGATTAGGCCAAGTATTATGAACTTTTGCTAGTAATTTGAACTTTAAGTTTGGTACTTTTGCTAATGTTAGCTAATTGCTACTGATATGTATGGCACACTTGCAGTGTTATGCTAAATGCTAATGACATTTATTGTCTTTTCTATCTTTTATTGTGGTGTGTTGTTGTGGTTTTAGTATTTATAACATTGATAACACAGGGACATATATTGATACATTGATCATATTGATACAAATGCATTAACTTTAACCTCCATCTACTACTTTCAATGCACCAAACTCCATCAACCTTATTCATTATCGAAACCTACCCGACCAACCACATTACTTACAACAAGTACTTTTTATCACTAATTCCTACCAATTTGTTGTTCATGAACAACACAAATCCTGCAAATAACAAAAGTACAATACATATTTGACAAAATTTTGGCTTTTTTTTTTCTTGATTCTTCTTCCTCTTCAATGCTATTCTGCTCAATTTATCATGAGCGATCTTCGGTTTTTCCTCTGCAATCACCAACTTCTCCTCTGTAATTTTCAGTTTCTCATTTGAAATCTTCAACTTATCCTCAATTATGTTTTTCTTATGGTTTAGTTCATTCAATATATCGTTTGCAAGACCAGTCAAGCCATCATCAATCCACATAAAAAAGTCACAACCACCAGCATCCTGCAAACACAAAAAACAATAATTAGCTCACTTTTTAAAACTCGTCTTCATGGCTAGATAAAAGATATACCTTCGATTTGGCACAAGTCTGGAACCTCCTTCCATGATTTTTCATAGTCCAAGAGGTACAATATCAAACTCTCTTATTACAATCACAAACTCCGTTATCATATTCACCTAGAGACGAAGTTTTGGAGATTTTCGACATAAGGCTTTTGCTAGCTGCGTTGATGTGAAGGTGTAAAATGTTTCAATTCAGAAATTTTGTAGAAATGAAAGAAGTGAGGAGAAATGTGTTATGAATCCTAATATATACATTACAAACCCAATTATAATCGTTGTATAAATATCTTAGTGCTGATGTGTATGTTAAAAAGTGGTCAAATAAACATATCATCTATACACTTCTCCAATCAAGACGATTTCCGTCAGGTCAACTGGAAAAAGTTAACGGTGTGTCATTACTTAATATTAGAGTTGTCCTTTTGATACCACTAAAACTAGAGTGAAGCTTTTGATACATGCCACTTACTTTAGTGACCACTTTAATACTTAACCCTTTCTTTGATACACACAAATTCGAGATCAGGAATCTGGGTCATCACATCACCATCCAATCATCTCATACCTGTATTAATCTTACAACTCAACACTACACCAATCTAGACCTCAATCTTTCACACACACACACAAGTTAGAGCCTCAGAAACGATAATCAAATACAACACTAAATATTGCAATTCAACTGTACAATCTAAAATCATTCACAAGTTCACTTATACAAACCGCACCTGAAGGCAAGTCTTACTAATACAGCTGAGAATCCTATCAGGCTTACTTGCAGTATTTATCCGGAACTGAATCATCCCAGGGGTAATTCCTCTACTTCTCTTCTGCTGGTACGGAGTTAATCGACCCAATTCTTCTCTTTTTGAAAGGTTTTTATAAAGCAAGAATGAGCTACATAATGCTCAGCAAGTTTTCTGTTTTGAGAAATAATATAATTTGCATCGAAAATCATTTCCAAATCTATGAGCATATATCTCATATTATCAAAATATAACTCGACAATATATATATCCGAGTTTTGAATAAATACTCGTACTCAGTATGAAGTTTTAAGAAAATGATATCATATGAACAAATTAAGTTCATAATAATGATCTTCATATCGTAGCAAAATAGTATACACTATAGTTTTGCTAATCCTTTAGAAAGCTTTTCAAAATACACAGTTCAAGATACTGCTACAATAGTTGCTTTCCAACATACACAAATTGAACCATTGTTAAGGTTCCAAGTATTCCTCAAATTTGAAAATATATACATATACGTATATCATTTTCGTCAAAACACCTTACAGTTCAATTTCTGTTCAGGGAATACATTATTCAACCACTGTTAATATTACCGGTAACTCAGCACCTAGGCTTTCGTTACAATATTGCAGTACAATTCCAATTGGAAGAATGGGATTATGTTGGAGCCTCTTTCACGATATCTAGTGATCAGCCAA
Source organism: Saposhnikovia divaricata (assembly GCA_036435485.1). Lineage (NCBI taxonomy): Eukaryota > Viridiplantae > Streptophyta > Magnoliopsida > Apiales > Apiaceae > Saposhnikovia > Saposhnikovia divaricata. The sequence goes on from CM071594.1 coordinate 233,423,266, forward strand.
TGTATCATGCCTCTGCTTCTCTACCAGTAGAAGGACGACGTTCCCTTATCGGGTTGTACCCTAACCGCATATGGGCCTTAATATTTGGACTACGCCCAAGAACGTAACCCTCTTCCTCCAATCCCCTAAAGAATCCTATCCATCATTGGAACAGAATTTAATCCAGTTCCCCAAGCACAAAGCTTGTTGACAGGTCTGGTAACAGTTCTATATCAAGCACAGAGCTTGTTGATAGGCCTGATAACATTTAATTAACTTTCCTTCCATGAATAATTGAGGAAGTAAATTTGACATGTGGGTTGACCTTAGTCAACAAATTTCATTTACTTAGGAAGCTCATTACAAAACATAACTTTGGAGTTGGTCGGAGTTTTTAAGTACTTAGTCAAACCTGAGCCCCTCCTTACTAGGTAGGGTGTATTACTTATCTGTCTTATAGATAACGAAGGGAGAAAACATTAATACTGGCTCCCAAAACCTTGGGTTCCCGAGTTTTGATAAGTTCGAGAGTGATATCGACACTTTTCGATGAGTGAGACTATTTGTAATTAATAAATGGGAACCCGTACTATTTTTGAATGATTTTCCGATGAACAAAAATAGTTAAAATAATTCTTAAAAGCCTTAAATAAATTTTAATCAATTACTATCCCTTTCAAATCATCTTGGATTATTTAATAAATATTTAATAAATATTTATTAAATAATAAATTATTATTAAACTATTTTTAAATGAAAATTAATATTCACTTTATTAATAAATATTCAAATAATATTTATTAATAAAATTAAAGGCATTTTTAGTCTGAATAATTCCAACTTATATTGATTGGAATATTTTTGAATCGATATTAAGAAAATAAACCGTCTCCGGTGACTCCCGGGTTTTTATGTCCGTACCCGGACAAAATATCTCCGACTCCCTGGTTTAAGTAAACGATATGGGTGTACTCCATTGAGAATCTTATCACATATACATATGCATATATCTATGTATACATACTTACTTAAACTGGTTTATAAATCTTAAGTAAATAAACCAAATATCGCTTGCCGATTCGCAAAGTACTTTTAAAACAGTTCATAGCAGTTATATCACAACAACAACAGTTTATAAAATACTTAAAGTTCAACTTTCGAAAACTTGCATAGGCAGGATCAAAATATAATATTTTGAAAACAAAAGCTTAGGGTTGAAAAACTTGCCTGGAATCCAAAGTACATCTCTCATGTTCCACTCGTTCCGGATAGTTCTAGAAACAGACATAATAATCTTGGTTAGCCTTCTTAACCAAAACAACTACCAAAACCACTGATAAGTACACTCAACTCCATTAACCAATTACGTGATTGTTACATCTTTTGTCTTTACGAGTCCTTAGTTATTTTCTATTAACACTTATCTTGTCAATGACCTTTAATCCAATTCTTTACTCCAATACTTAGTCATGATGTTCTTCAATAACTTTCATGTTTTATCCGACTTGTAATTATCCTTTTATCTTGGCCAAAATGGCTCGTCCAAACAATGCCCTTAGAGTTGACTTTTCGGGAAGTTACTATTACGCGACTCGGGCTCCAACATTTTTAATAAATTGAAAAATCCATAATTAAATATGAAACCACCTCAAGGAACTTCTTGAGTGTTTATGATATTTATCAAAATTTCTTTGCTTTGGAACACATGAGTGTAGATAGGCAAAACACATTTTAGAAACATGGTCAACTATGGAGTTGTACTATTTGCGCTAGTTTCACCAAAATGTTCCTAACTCCTTAACCGTTAACTCAAATGATGCACCGTTTTCGCGTGTACGATCTAGAGAATGTCTACTTTGTAATTAAGCAAGAATTTGGTTCTGGACAGAAGACACATAATTCGGATTTTACTGAACTATGCAAAAGCTTTACAGTGACTAGTGACATCGCGCAACTTTGGTTCCGACATTTTTATAAAATCGAAAAATTAACCTTTTTGTATGATTCTTTTTGGATCGTCTTCTCCACTGAACAAACTTCATACCATCCAAATGTCATGAGTTTTAAATATTGTTAAGGGGTATGAATATATTTTTCAAGTTGGTACTCCATAGAAAGTTGGTTTTCGAATCGTCTTTAGTAAAACGGACGTATATCTTAAACCGTAAATCATCTCGAGACGATCTTTATATGAATACAAACTAAAAAACAAGATCTACCCTTTTATGTCCAGTGGTGTTCATAAATTATGAGTTTTACAGTTCGAAAAGCTTGTTTAAAACAGCCCCAAAATCAAACGGGCATTACGACGGCTATAATAGTAACGATTCCCGAATTTAACTATGTTACTTCCATTAACCAACACAACCAATCAACAACCAACAATTTTAACATCATAATCAGTTCATAATCTTCAAGAACTCATCATCAACATCAACCCATAACAAACAACTATCAAAATCCAATTATATGTACTCCAAACTCCATAAATCATCATATACTTGAATCCCAACTTATATCCCAACATAAATCAAAGTATGGATGAGGGTTATACATTTCTTGAACCCTTAAAACACTTAGGAGTGGTGTAGTAACCTTGGAGAAGCTTGATCTATCCTTAACAAACCTTAAATTAACAAGAAACATCAAGAACACACTTAGTAATTTTCGGAGTTACTATACCCTCCTGAAACAACTGGAAAAACGAGGGTCTTACCATACTTTTCTGGACGAGACTCCTGAATAAGAGTTGTAGAGCATCTCAATACCTTTCCAAAAATCTATAGAACATAAAATTTGAGTGAGAAATGAAGGAGATATGACAGTTTTAATCTGCTGCTCTGTTTTTGGCCGAAAATGAAGAAAAGAAGTGGAGAGTGTTAGTCACAGAGACATGCATGTACTCATATAATAACAAGCCTAAGTATGTGTAATGCGATGCATTACCTACATGACCTCTTAACTGAGGGAACCTCTAGTTGTAGAGTTTCTATTTGTTTTGTACTTGTAATAGGCATCAAACCCTAGTTGTGTAACTGTACTTAGAAAGTCAAGAATAATGCTTGAAAGAAGTTCCAAGGTTCATGCCTCAAGCAAGGAGATAAAGACTGTCAAATAATCACAGTTGGGATTTGAAGAAATGAAGAATTTGCCTAAGTACCAATTCGAGAAGTATGTTTGTTATATTCGAGAAGTCAGAAATTCGATATCTCAAAAGACACTGTTTGATATCTCTGAAGGTCAACTAGTCAAAGCCTTATTCGAGAACTCAGAGATTCGACATGTCTAAATACTCTATTCGAGAACTCATGGAGTCAAAAAATCAAAGCATCATTCGAGTTCTCTAAGAGTCAACAAGTCAATGCTCTATTCGATATCTAAGGGATTCAATAAGTAAAATGCTCTATTCGATATCTCAAGGATTCCTGGAGAAAAGACTTATTCGAGAAGTCATTCGATATGTCAGTTTAACAGTATTCGAGAACTCAGAGTTATCGATCAAGCCAATTCTAGTTCTCGAATCACCAACAGAGTTACTTCTCGAATACAATCTTGGAGACAAAATACTAAAGAATTGTACAAGTTAGAAACCTGCAACAAGCTAAAGCACTTTATGGACCACAATCTATAATGTACTTTGGAAAAGCCTACAAAGAAGCTTGGAGAGATGTACAAGAGACAAAGAGCTAAAAAAGTGGATTTGAACAGAGCCTTAAAAAATCAAACCTGTAGCCGTTTGGATGCTTACTCAAAAAGGATAGACACACTAGAAAGTAAAATTGTTTAGCTACCTTATTTGTAGTAAGTAGGTTGTATTCATGCTCTATAAGGATACAGCCTCACTTCCTTAGAAGTTAAGTTTTTCATACACAATAGAAAACATCTCTCCGAGAAAAACAAAGCTGAGAGTACTAACATTTGTATTCACATATTGTAGCGAAATCTTTATCTAATAAAATATTAGATTAAAGTGATATTGTGTCTTGTGTTATTCTTAATCCGCATTTAAAAATCTACACACACAAACACATATTGTGCTACACTGATTCAAGAACAAAGAAAAGTTCAAGAATCCATTCACCCCCCTCTGTATTCTTTCTTGTGTTCTATACTCAACAAGTGGTATCAAAGCAGGCTGTTTATTCAAAAACAGAAAATGATCATGAATACACCAAAGACTACAGGAGCGGCGAAGGTCCCTAAGTTTGACAAAGAGAACTACAACCTCTGGAAGATCAGGATGCAGTTGTTCATCAAAGCTGCTAATCCTCTATATCCTGAGATACTCAAGAATGGTCCCTTTGTTCCACAATAAGAGATTCTTGAAAAGACTGTTGGAACCATAACCTTTCCAAGATCTTATGTGCCTAAAGAACCATCCAAATGGACAGATACAGAAAAGGAGATGGTTGCCCTTGATAGTCATCTCATGCTGCTGATCATAGATTCAATGGAGATGTCAATGTTTGCCAACATAGCCTCCTGCAAAACAGCAAAAGAGATGCGGGATCATATTTAGATATTATGTGAAGGAACATAGGAAGTTAGAGAAAATAAGAAACAGATACTGGTCACACAGTATGAATCCTTCATGGCTCAGCCCAAAGAAAGTATTACTGATATGTTTGAAAGATTTCACAAGCTAGTGACTGAGCTACAGATGAATGGAAAGGCATACAACACTAAGGAGCTGAACATGAAGTTTCTACTGTCTTCTCCAAACCATCTAGAGCAAAGGGTCATTTCTCTAAGAGAAAGAGATTTGAACAAAGTCACATATGATGTGCTCTATGGGGTTTTAAAAACTCATGAGCTTGAGTTGCTTCAGAAGAGGGCTATCCAAGCTAACCAAGGCAGAATGATAAACACATCATGTGCCTTGATTGTCAACAAATCTATTCAAGACCTAGAAGCATCTACAAGTCAGCTGAAGATAGAAGAGATAGTAGATGATGAAGAAAATGAAGGAGAGGTGACTGAACCTGTTGAGGAAAAGGAAGAAGAAGAGTTCTATACTCTTGAAGAGCTAGATGGCATGGAAAACACATCATATGCTTTCATGGCCAGAAAGTTTCCAAACATCAGATTCAAGAGGAACCAACCCTTCAAACCTCGACCCCAAAGCCATTCATTCAACAAGAGCAAGGCACCTGTGAAAGCAAACAAGAATAAATTCAAAACCAGCCATGTGGATAGGTCATCTATAAGATGTTATAGATGCAATGACCTAGGGCATTTTGCCAGTGAATGCAAGAAGCCTAAAAAGAAGGATAAGGAGTTTCTAGAGCTTGAAGCGAAGTATGAGGCCCTTCTGAAAAAGCAAACACAAGGTAAGGCCTACATAGCTGAAGGGAAGTGTTGGGATGACTCTGATAGTGATGGAGAGGAGCAAGAATTCTACAACTATGCCTTGATGGCTGATTCCAAGGATGAATAATCTCCATCTGACTCTCAGGTACCATCTCTCACCACCATAGATATGTTCGTTTCTGAATATAAATGCATGGTTGAACAATTATCTGTTGAAATGTTTAATATTCATACTAGTATGACTGCTGCTAATGAAGAGATTGCCAAACTGTCTGCTAAGAATGAATTGTTAAACAAGAAGAATGAGGAACTTGAGCTAAATTCTATGCATGTAGATAACCTTAAGAAAGAAGTTGAATATTTGCAGAATAAGGTTCTATGTGCTAGTCAGGTTGAGAAGGCTCTTAGGGATGAACTAGCTGAGAATGAATTCAAACTGAAAGCATTTAGGAACTCCTCTAGTCTACTGTAGTCCTACCATGAGAAAAATCAAGGTAAACCCAAGGCTGCCATTGGACTTGACTATGGCACTCTTAAAGAGAGGAAAGGCTATGCTGTCATTGAAGATGACAGTTGTTCAGGATGAAGTGCCTCACATTTTGAAAAAGACCGAGTCTCCAATTTTTAAAGAACCAACATTTGAAATTGATGAGGATGCCTTACTCATTAAGCAAATGTTGAAAGATGAGGATGAGGCACAGTCTATTGAACGACCAGCATCCTCTAAGAGTGAGAGTGTCAAGTCAAAAACCAAGGAGCCAGTAGGTGGTAAGTCTAGACCTGAGAAGTTTGTTAAGTTTGTATCAGCTGGGATAAATGAATTGTTAACTCGAATAACTTGTAGAAGGGGGGGGGGGTTGAATACAAGTTATATAATCGTGTCTGATTTTTGCTTGATTATATGAACAAGAATAAACGAATGAATCAAACTTTGTTTGTATTAAAATAATCAAATACAAACTCTACCAAAGGTGTACAATACCTTTAGCAGCTGCTGATAATATAAATCTCTCTCTATTTGTTTCGAACTCTCGAATACAAATCTTACGAACTCACTTGCTCACTCACGCACGAACTCTGTTTACAATGATATAAAGAGGGTATTTATAATGCTACCTATCAACTAATAACAGAATTATAATCTATCTATGACAATGTTCTGCCGTCCAGTTGATAGTTTCCATCAATAGAGAATTCGTTTCCTTCACGATATCTTCTTGCTTGTTTTCCAAAACAAAGATCCTGTTTTATAGCACTTGCCAGTTTCTGTAGCATCCATAATGACATCATCAGTAACACGACCGACATCATCAGTAACATGACTGTTATCAGGATTTCCCATTGCATCAGGATCTGATTATCCCATCAGTATTTGATCAGGATCTTATTTAATGTATCAGGATCTGCTCCTCTGTTCCTGACATGTAGTCCCCGATACACTGTTCCTGACATGTAGTCTCTGACGCACTGTTCCTGACTAAATTCTACAGATTACTGTTTAACACATATATCCTAAACAAAGTGCTAAATCCTTTATAAGATCAGGATATACAAGAAGTATTAGCAAAATTCTATTCTTAACATCACAACTTATGAATTATTCCTAACAATCTCCCCCTATTTTTGCTTTAGAATCTGAAGCATAAATCTAAGTTGTAGATGTCAAAACATATAACAATACAACCAGAATAGAATTTATGAATTCAAGATCATGAAGTTAAGTTAAGTACCTCCTTCTTCAGATATAGACATGTATCTAGTACTTAGAAGAAAGAATTCAACTATTTGATACTTCTTTTCCTTTACCACTCCCATGATGAAATTTACCAACTCTGTCACCCTTGTTTCTGCTCCCAGTCTGTTTATCTCCCCCAGTCTGTTGTTGTTGTTGTTGTTGTCTCTGAATTGTCTTTATCTCCCCCTTTTTTACATCAGCAACATTAATTCCAAGAGATTCAGTAACAGAACAAATGAGATTCATCAAAACTGCTTGATTTTCCATAATAGTGACTTGGTTATTTTCAAGAATTTGAAGTCTCGATTGAATATCACTTTGGGATTTCTGAATGTCCTTAAGAATTACAGAATTGACTTCAATGTTGGAAGTGCTTGTTGTATCTTCAGATTCAGATGCAGAAAGAACTTTATCTTCAAGCCTTGTAGAAGAAGTTGCCTGTTTAGAATGATATTCAAGTAATAACATTTGAGTAGAAGTACAAACATCTTCATCTCTCTGATCTGGAGCTGAAGTATGATCATCCTGTCCTTCACCAGTGTTCTGTGTACTAACATCTACAAATCCTGACTCCTCCTTAGATTGATCAGATATTGTTGATGTTTCAATCCTAGTTGATATTGGAAGTACATACAAAGGAATACTAGGATCATTAGGAATATCTTCTAGTACGGGTTGAGTAGAAGTTTGTCTTAGCCTTTCACCTCTTCTGTTAATGATTCCTGCAAGCCTTTTTTTCTGTTTCTGAGCTTTAACATCTGGCTTTGCATTGTGATGTGCTAAGTCATGCTTCTCATACATCTTGATAAAAGAATAAGTACCAGCATCCATACCAAGATTTTCAGACCAAGATTCAGGAAAAACCTGATCCCAGAAATCAAACGATGGTGGTTTCCTAATTTTCTCTCCCTCACTATAGAGTTGATCATCCATACCCTCATTCTCACTTTGACTATCTAAAGTCAACACTCTTTCTAACTCTCCTTTTGCCTGATCAGGAGCCAGCCTCTTTGTGTGTGGATCTATGTCCATCGTTTTAAGTGTATCACTCAAATTTGGATAAGTGCTCTCATGACCTATAGAAAAATAGGGGTTAGAAGAAGTTTTTATACCTGAACTCACATGGAGAGAGGGTTCCTCATATGGCATGGGGCTTGAGGTTTTCTCCAAGGAGTGAGCTGCTATAGTCTCTGAACCCTTACAAACATCTACTTTCTTTCCAGAAACTACAGGCTCCAGTATACCACTTTCAGGTTTTACACTAGACTCTGATGTCTTCAGTAATACTTCATTAGACACCATAGCTAATATGCCACAGTCTTTAAGTGTTGGTTGCTGAGACATACCCTCAAGATGGATAGACTCTGAAAGAACAATATTGGTTTGATCTTCAGAAAAATCAATCAAAGTCATTCCTCCCATATCATAGGGTTTCTCATTTACAATTTCAGTCATCACAGAAGACCTTTCAGCATCATCAATCACAGTTCCTGAGTCATCCAACCTTTGACTAGATGGTTCTTGTGTTACAGTGACTGTGATATGATCTATTCTACTATTCACCACTGGTGCAATAGTATCTTCTGTTGACTGCTTCCCTCTATCAACTACCTCCTCTTGTTCACCTTGAGCTGAAGCATCTTCAACAATGAAATCCTCATCAAATAAATATGCATGAAGTGATTGAAGTGCAACATGCTTAGGAAGTCCAAATTTCTTGTGTAACTCCTTTCTGACTGATACATAGAAGTATGTCTTCATTAAATCAAGCCTTTGATGTAACAGTCCATATTCTTCAGGAAATGAAAGTTTGGGAACTCTTTCAATCAAAAAATCTAGAACAGGCCTGGAAAGCTTCACTTTCAGAGAAATAAGTTCCATAGCCAGTCTGTATGTCAATGTAGTTTCCCATGAAGAATCAAGATCCAGATCTCTCTTGCCAAATACTGACATGGATATAGCATTATTTGTAGAGACCTGCATAATGTTAGTTGGACTTGACACTCTGTGTGTAGGTGACAAATGAATCTTTCTCCTTGTTCTCCTAGTATAGTGAGCAACAGATTTGTCATGAGAAGACTCAAGAGGTGTAGACACAGAAGTGATCTTGGGATGAGATCCTTTTTCAATAGACACAATCTTTTGAGAGACAGTATCCAGTATCTGTTTTTCCTTTTTAAGAACTACAGCCTTTTGAGAGACTGCAGCCTGGCTGTGACTAGGTGTTCCATCTCTTTGTCCTAGCTTAGAAAGTTGAATTGAAGCCTTCAATTCTGCTCTCTCAGCAAGAGATATATTATCATCATCTTTACTAGAACTACTACTTGAAATAACAAATCTTCTCTTCCTTACAACTGATGTCTTTTGAGAAACACCAGAGGTTGGCTTCTTTGAAACAATAGGCTGTGAATCAAAATTTGGTTCTAGAATTGTTTCAGAGACTGTAATGTTTTTGGCTACTTGGGTAGACACAGGGGGGTTCTCCTCCAATTGAGATTCCTGAGTCATTTCACCACCAAAGAAAGAAGAGTTATAGATAGTAGGAAGATGAGTTCTTAGAAGTACCTGAACATGATTTGGATAGTGTAAAGCAGGTATTTTATCTAGATTCTTTTCACTGTCCTTCTTTGTAATGTCAGAGAAAATTCTCTTTTGCTGTACATAAGAAGAAACACAATACTCTCTACCAAATCTAGCTTTAACATCAGGAATGAAATGGTTAATAAACAGTTGCATGAATCTGTGATAATAAACCATATTCCTGTTATGATCTCTTGACCCAAGTTTTATACATATCTGACTTAAGATAATGTGACCAAAATTAATTACTCTGTTATAAAGCAAAGCATATGCAATATGTGATGTAACAGCTGTAATTTGTTGAAAAGAACTACATTTACCAGTAAAGCATTTAGCAATTTGATCAAAGAAGAAAGACCATTCTTTTCTAAGAAAAGATCTATTTAACTGGCTCATGTTATCTAGAGGTCCATCACAACCTAATTTAGATAACATAGTTCTCACATCATCATCAGATGGTACATTCTCAAAATTTGTACTAACAGATAAGCGAAGTACTGAATTAATAATAGATTCAGTAAGATCAAATGAGTCTTGTCCTAAATGTAGAACAATCTTACCTGATTGACTCTGAGTAGAATCAATTACCTCAGCATTCTTCCAACCTTGTGAAACAGCTACTTGATTAATTTGTGGAGATGCTGTCAAGGCATAACTTAATGGTCCTTTCGCCATAAAGTCCATTATCGGGTGAAAATCAGTTGACACCCCTTCCTTGTTGGTGATAGCTACAACATGATTGTTGATTATAAAATCAAAGTCACCAAACTTGAAAGCTACTGATTTGGGTAGTCTTCTTTGAGTTGCCATTTTGATCTGAAAAGAACTTAAGAAATCTTTGAAATTGATTTTGAGAACTCGAGAGTGTTTTTGCTTTAGAGAATGAAATTAGAGAAAGCAATTACACGATTAGAGTGTCAAAATAATTATATTTCAAAAATTCTTCAGACCCATTATCCCACGTTGACACGTAGGTTGACAGGTGTCAGTCCCTGAAAAATGCAGTTACTCATGACTTTTGGAAAATAAAATCCAAAAATGATTTCAGGTAAATAAGTCATGGTAAAAACGAGATAAAAATCAATACTGATCAGCTTCATCTTCCTGATGTGATCTACTCATCAGAATAATCACACAATTCAATGTGATTTTTGAATGAATAAAAAGAATTACTAATCCTGATGTGAACACACTCGTATTCCTGATCAATATCATCCTGATTCCAGAGACTAAATAGAGTTTCCACATGGCATTTTCTTTTACCTGAAAAAGAAATAACAAAATCAATTGGTTAAATTCATTCAATATTTCTTGAAAATACAAGAAATACAGTCACATATAATTATGACTGAATGCATTGATATCTCCCAAATGACTGTTCAGCTTCCCACGTCTTTCTATAAAAGAAACCGACGTCTTATGCCATTCTCCAAAACCATTTCATTCTTTTCTCTTTCCATCATGGCTTTCAACCCAAAGCTTCATATGAACCCTAGCTTTTGGTTCATTACCACTGAGAAGTTCTTTACTCTTGATGATCAGGAGCAAATGAACTATTTCTTAGAAGAGATGACTTTTCTCATCAAGTCAAATATGGTTAATCTTAACCCAAATGATTTCCACAAATCTCCTCTAAAACATCTACCAGTTGGATACAATCCTCCTCTAATCTCTTCACTCCTTGAGGATGAAGAATTTGGTGAAGAGTCCGAGGTTGATCTTGATGGAGATGCTATTCATCTTCTTCAATAAGCATGAAGATGAGTCAGCTGCTCTCATTCAAGTCGCCCAGACAAGGAATTCATTCTTGAGATGCTCCTTGTCCTGAAGTCGATCGTTGAGGATTGAAGCAGCAACAACTTTAGACAAGAATAGAATTATCAGTAGTAGTTAGACAAAAAGAAGAATTGTATTTCATTTTCATGTATGTAATGCTTTTGATTAATGAAAATACAAGTTTCCTTAATATCTACTTGTCTATTGTTGTTTATTGACTGTCATGAATAATAATATAAATTATCAGTATGTATGTAATAAAACTTGCTAACATAGACTTAACAAACTCAGAATTGAACCACCAAATAACATGAACTTCAGAATTTGAACAGTATGACACACAAATTTCACAATCCTGATACTGACGATACAATCCTGATGTCAATACTGATGACGTCAGCATACTGATAGCAATCCTGATGTTTATTAACAAGTCTATCATACTGTAATTTATCAAAGTAAAGTGTTACAGCTTAAGCATTTAACCATCAAGTATAGATCCTGACAAAAATGTAACACCCCCAGATCCGGGGTCAGGGATTGGGTCGTTACGGTCTCATAACTTATACCTAATACTTGACTTGAGTCCATAATAAATAAATCACATGCTGTGACCCCACAATAATTTCCACTCACACACACAACAGTTATAGTCCCAGAGATGAAATTGAAATAAGTCTTACATTAAAGGGTTACGAATAAAAGTTATTACAATCCCAAAAGGATAACATCATAAGTTTAAAAGTTTTGCCATTAATTACATTAATTATACATATAGTTAAACAGGAAACAAAAGCTGTCTAACTATGCTACCTCAGCAATGGCGGCTAGCATCTCAGCGGGGAGTCCGGTGGGTCGGGTAACCTGCTTGCGCCGAGTGCGTCTGACGCGAGCCATCTGTCCTAGCTGTTGTTGTGACATAATATGAACAAAGCAAGGGTGAACGAAAGCCCACCAACAATAATATAACTGAACAGTGATACATATATACAGCAGTTCAAAATATCCGTTGAAATCATATGCCATGCATTAATGAAGTTATTGCAAGGTAATATAAAGGATGAAGTTACCAGGTAACTCAAAGTATTTGTTTGTAGAAATATCTGCTACATCAAAAGTAAGCGAGATATTCTCATTGTTATTAAAAAGAGGAACTTGCAAGAAAAGATTGCAATTCCAATTATGAACACTTTTCCAGCTCTGCCAACAGTAATCATGTTGCAGGAAATAAATATGTTTGGATGATGAACCAATGATGGAGTATTCACCGCGCCCGCTGTTCCAATCTTGATGATCAGTCGAGATCGTACAGCTCAAATTAGGTTTACTACCGGTAGAAGGAAGAACTGACGGCTTTACTTGTCTACCGCCTTACTAGCTCTCCCCGGCCAACGGTTGGGCCAAAGGGGATGGACCGGCGCTACTCGGCCTCTTACACGACTCCTAGTTCAAATAGAGTTCACGATTCTGAATGTAACGTTCGTCTCCCTTTCCCCAAGTATAATACTTGTTGATAAGACTCCATAAAGTAGTCGTATCTAGTTGGAAAGGAAAATTCACCAATAACTTCCAAGCTATTGCTTGGTAACGAATATCAACTTGTTCCAACAAACTTACCCCTCGAAAGATGAGAAGGTACACAATGACTTAATAAGTCAATAGCACCCGCATTGCGAGTGAAGAGAATATTTTATGACCGGGAAGTCGACAAGATAAATAACATTTTCCAAGTAAGGTTCCCTTATTATTAGGGAGGTAGACTCAAAGAAAATGATGTCTGAGAACCTTTCTCGATATAAGATTAATAATAATATGACTCCGAAATATTTTTCGTAATAATCGAAGAAGATAAACCTTATTGAGGTTATTCTAAGTATGGAATAAATATTCAGAGAATATTTATTGAATTAAAAATATTTAAAGAATATTTAGGAATATGAAAGAATATCTTTAATCAGAGTATTTTTCAAATAATCCTTGAAGAAATATCGAGAGAATATTTATTGCATAATTAAATGTTCAAATGAATATTCAAAATAATATTCATTAATTAATAAGACCTGAAAGGAATATTTAAAATAATATTCGATGATTAAATAGAACCCTGGATGAATATTCAAAATAATATTCTAATTAATTAGGAATTTAAATGAATATTGAAAAAGTAATATTCATTTGATGAATAATATTCTAAATGAATATCAAGTAATATTCATTTAGTAATCCAAGCTTTAAAGGAATATTCGAGATAAGACTCGATAAATAAATCAAGCTTCAGATGAACATTAAAATAATATTCGTCAGGTAATTACTATCTTAAATGAATATTCAAAAGTAATATTCATTTAATGAATAATATTCTAAATGAATATCCAAATAATATTCATTTAGTAGTCCAACCTTTAGAAGAATATTCGAAATAATAATCGATAAATAATTCGACTCTGAATGAATATTAAAAATATTATTCGTCGAATAGTTACGTTCAAATAATTATTTGAAGTAAGGATCGTTAAATAAATAATCTCGAACGAATATTCAAATAATATTCGTCGCCCAAATAATGGAAAATATTTACTTAAATATTTTCCTCCGAGGTAATCTCGATATATCAAGAAATATTGACTCCCGGTCTATATTTGATGAATAAGATATATACACCCTTCTCTGAGGGTCTTACAATAACCGGCTTATAATTGATACGTTAGCTATCTAATTTATAAGCCAATAAACAATCAGGGAACAAGCATAATGATATAACTTGAAAGTAGGCATGCATGCTTTGGCATATGTATAACAGAAAACATATATATATATATATATATATATATATGTTAGATATAATTGATGTGATTTAATGTCAGTGTTTAAGTGTTACAGGTAAAGAGAGTTTAACTTGTTATTGAAAGCAGTTGTAACAGAGTTTGAGTATATGCTGATTGCTGGAAGCGCAAACGCTGACAGAGGAAAGCGTAAACACTGATAGCTGAATACATGGAAGCGCAAACACTGTTAGCATGGAGAGAACAGAGTTTGCTAAAGTCTGTCTACTGGGAGCGTCTACAAGTCAACAGAGTTTGAAGATTAATTTAATATTAATATGGAAGCGATATCTTTGAAGATTGGATAGCTATCAAAGAGATTGAGTTGACTTAGAAGACGTGTAGCAATCGTAATTGATATCAATTGTATAGCTTAATTTTAGGAGAATCAATTTACGATTGTACGTAGCTGTATATCTTATAAATACAGTTAGGTTAACCCTAGAAGGGTATCCACCGTGAACGAATATCATTCTTGTAACCTAAGCAGCTCTCTGTGATACTTTACATCACCGAGAGAGGAATTATTAATTCCAAACAGTTTTAAGAGTTAAAACGTGTGTTCTTGTTACTTATTCATACAGTACTTGATTATATATTGTGTATTCGACCTAACAAGTGGTATCAGAGCCAAATCTGTTACTTTATTACAGTTAAAGATCCAAACACAATAGTAATCAATGGCAGAGATACCTCCACCATCTGAGAAAGCTCCTACTACTGTTAGTAGGTATGAAACAATTAGGGTTCCTATACTGAGGCCATTAGAGTATGCAATTTGGAAGGTGAAGATGACCATGTTTCTGGAGGCTACAGATCCAGAATATCTGGACAGAATTTATGAAGGTCCTCACAAACCTACAAAGTTATCTACTGCTGCTGCTGGTGAGGAATCAAAAGTCATTCCAAAAGAGAAGAAAGATCTAACTGCTGAGGATCTTTCATCTATTGCAAAGGATGCGAAGGTAAGGCATTTACTTCACAGTGCGTTAGACAATGTTATGTCTAATAAAGTGATAAACTGCACAACTGCAAAGGAGATATGGGATGCACTTGAGGTTAGATGTCAAGGAACTCCTGCAATTAAGAAGAACAGAAGGAACATACTCACTCAGGAGTATGAGCATTTTGAGGCAAAATCTGATGAAACCATGACAGAAACATTTGACAGATTCTGTAAACTGCTCAATGATTTGTCATTGGTGAACAAAGAGTATGATTTAGAAGATTCAAATCTCAAATTTCTTCTCTCTCTACCTGAAAAGTGGGATGTGAAAACAACCACTATAAGAGATAATTATGAACTTGGTGAAACAGAGATTGATGAAATTTATGGACTACTCAATACCCATGAATTGGAATTGGAGCAGAGAAACAAAAGATCTAGTAGAAAGTCAAAGTCTGTTGCTCTAAAGGCTGAGGAGAAACCATCAAAGAAGGAAGCATCAAGGAGAAAGGCAAAAGGAAAAGCTTTAGTCATTCATTCAGAGAATGAGTCATCAAACACTGATGTTGACTCAAACACAGATGAATCATCTGATTCTGAAGATGATGAGGAGATGATGCAAATGGCTGCATTGATGGTAAAGACCTTCAAGAAGATGGGATACAAGAACTTCAAGAAGGGAAAGAGATTCTCCAAGGACTACTCAAAGTTTGACAAGAAGAATTTCAAGAAATCTGAGGGAAAGGACTTCAAATCTGGTAAGAAAGATAAGTCTGAGATTCAATGCTACAAGTGTAAGGAGATGGGTCACTATGCTCCTGAGTGCAAGAAGGGTAAAACTGAAAAGGCACTCTACACCAAAGGCAGAGATTGGGCAGACACTTCAGATTCAGATGAGGAAGTCAACTATGCTCTCATGGCTACTACTAAGACTGAAAATGATGATCTCAAGGTACCTCCAACTACCTATGCTTATAACACTGATAATATAACTGAATTGAGAATTTATCTTAAAGCATTGCATATCAGTTATAGGGATCAGACTTTAGAAAATGAGAGGATAAAGTCTGAGTGTTCTCAACTCAAAGAAAGAAATAAACTTGTTGAGGAACAGCTAGAGAACATGAATAAAATTCAAAAAGAGAGAGATGATGCAGTGTTTATTGAACAGGAGTTGATAAGTAAGTATAAGCAACTAGAATCTGAATTGGAGGATACTAAACACATCATTAAAACTTGGACACACTCTGGTAAAGACACTCAAGAAGTGTTTCAGTCAGATACAGTAGGTCTAGGTTACTCTGTAGGAGATGAACTTAGATTTGAAAATCAGGTAAAGGTTAGACCACATTGTTCATCTGAAGGTAATGTCATGGGAACAGGTGGACCTAAGACTGAAGCACAGAAAAAGGCTGTTAAAGAGTCATATGCTAAAACTTTTGTTAAAGAGGCTAACATTGGTTTAATGACAGATAAACAACTCAAGCATAAGCTTAAGGAAATAAAATCTGTCAACAAACAGAGAATGCCTAAGAAAAACAGAAATGGTAAGGTAGGCATAACATCAGGAATAAAGCCAATGCTTGCTTCATTAGCTCCTAGGAAAACATGCTTTAACTGTGGTAGCACTAATCATCTTGCTAATTTCTGCAGTAAGAATAAAAACATTAATTCTTTGCCCTCTAAAACTGCAGTAAAGAGTGATTATGTGAGAACAAGACCACAGACTTTATGCAAACACTGTGGAAGTACTTGGCATTCTATTTACACTTGCAGAGATTATCATGCTATTTACTATAATTACTATGAACCCAAACCAAATTTGAAATGGGTTAAAGTAAACTCTGCAAATGTAAACTCTGAAAAAGTTAGCTTAAACTCTGTTAATATGAATTCCGCTGCAAAAGCTAACAGAATTAAGAAAGCCAAAGGATCCAAGCAAGTCTGGATCCTTAAAACTAATAATCAGTGATTGTTTGTGATTGCAGGGCACCAGGGTCAGTACCCTAGTCGTGGATAGTGGATGTTCAGGACACATGACTGGAAATAAAGCCCTGCTATCAGAGTATGAGGAGAAGGCTGGCCCAGAAGTTTCCTATGGAGATGGCAACATAGGACATACACTGGGATATGGCAATATTAATCTTGGAAATGTCATCATCACAAATGTAGCTCTGGTTCCAGGACTCAAGCATGCTATCTGTGAGTCAAATCTGTGACAGAGGATATCATGTAGATTTTCAGCCTGAATATTGCCAAGTGATCAGTAAATCTACAGGGAAAGTAGCTCTAGTTGGAAACAGACACAACAACATCTATGAAATAAAATTGTCAACCAACACTGATGGCAAAGCAGTGTGTCTGTCTACAAGAATGTCAAGTGAAGAGAGTTGGAAATGGCACAAGAAACTCTCTCATTTGAACCTGAACAACATTAATGAGCTAATCAAGAATGATCTTGTAAGAGGTCTACCAAAGTCCTTGTTGAATGTAGAAGGACTGTGTGATTCTTGTCAAAAGGCTAAACAGAGAAAAGTCTCCTTCAAAAGCAAATCTGAGTCTTCAATTGTTGATCCTTATCATCTACTACATGTTGATCTTTTTGGTCCAGTGAATGTGATGTCTCTTGGAAAGAAGAAATATGCATTAGTCATTGTTGATGAATATACCAGATTCACATGGGTATATTTTCTTGCAAAGAAGGATGAAACATCATTAACACTGACAGAACATATAATCCAACTGGACAAAGGGTCAGAGTATCAAGTGAAGATAATCAGAAGTGACAATGGAACTGAGTTCAGAAATTCATCTATGGAAGAATTTTGCAAGAGTAAAGGGATCAAACAAGAGTTTTCTGCACCTGGCACTCCACAACAAAATGGTGTAGTGGAGAGGAAGAACAGAACTTTGATAGAAGCTGCCAGAACCATGCTAGATGAAGCAAAGTTGCCAACTTATTTCTGGGCAGAAGCAGTTCAAACTGCTTGTTTTACTCAAAATGCAACACTGATCAACAAGCATGGTAAAACACCATATGAAATGGTGAAGAAGAAGAAGCCAAATCTAAAATATTTTCATATTTTTGGATGCAAGTGCTTTGTGTTGAAGACTCATCCTGAACAGTTGACCAAATTTGACCTAAAGGCAGATGAAGGAATTTTTGTTGGCTATCCACTGTCAACAAAGGCATTCAGAGTTTATAATCTGAGAACCAGAGTGATCATGGAGTCTATTCATGTGTCATTTGATGACAAGAAAATAACTGGACTTGAAGATGTTAATGATCATGATCAACTGCACTTTGAAAATGAAGATTTATTAAACTCGGATGATACAGATCTGACAAACACTGTTGAGGTCAATTCTGAACCTCTACTGGTAAACACTGAAGAAACTTTTCAATCAGAAACAAGGGAAGAACCAGTTGAAGGGGAGCATGAAGAATCACATCAAAGTGATAATTCAAATACTGATAGTGACTCAATTGATAACTCTGAATCAAACACTGTTGATTCAAACTCTGAACATTCGAATTCTGAGCAGTCACATTCAGGGGGAGCATCAGAAAGTGAAGAAAGGCACCAAGAAAATCAGGAGAGCATGGATCAAGGGGGAGGATCACATGATGACAGAAGCAATCTGCCTTCTGCAAGAAAATGGACTAAGTCACATACACCTGATTTAATTATTGGTGATCCAGATGCAAGAGTAAGGACAAGAAGTGCAACAACAAATGAATGTCTGTTTCATGCATTCTTGTCACAAACTGAGCCAAAGAAAGTAGAAGAAGCTCTGAAAGATGCTGACTGGATAACAGCAATGCAAGAAGAGCTAAATGAATTTGAGAGAAATGAGGTGTGGACCCTTGTACCAAGGCCAAAGAACAGATCTATTGTTGGTACTAAATGGGTTTTCAGAAATAAAACTGACAGTGATGGTGTGATCACAAGGAACAAAGCAAGACTGGTAGCTAAAGGCTATTCACAGCAGGAAGGAATAGATTATGATGAGACTTTTGCACCAGTTGCCAGGTTGGAGGCAATAAGGATGTTTCTTGCCTATGCTTCTCACAAGAAATTCAAGGTTTTTCAAATGGATGTGAAAAGTGCTTTTCTGAATGGAAAACTTGAAGAAGAAGTATTTGTTGAACAACCACCTGGTTTTGTAGATCCAAAATATCCAGATCATGTCTACAGGTTAGACAAAGCACTCTATGGACTCAAACAGGCACCTAGGGCATGGTACGAAACACTTGCTAAATTTCTACTAGAAAGTGGGTTTCACAGAGGTACTATTGACAAAACTCTGTTTTACTTTCAATCTGGTAATGACCTGCTCTTAGTTCAGATATATGTAGATGATATTATTTTTGGATCTACTAATGATAAACTCTGTAAGAAATTTGCCAAGCTCATGCAGTCTAGATATCAAATGAGTATGATGGGAGAGTTAAGCTATTTTCTAGGCTTACAGGTGAAGCAAACAGATGATGGAATTTTCATTAATCAAGCAAAATATACCAGAAATCTTCTCAAGAAATTTGGTATGCTTGACTGTTCATCTGCAACAACTCCCATGGCAACTGCAACAAAACTGGACAAAGATACAGGTTCATCAGTGGATATGACAAGTTACAGAGGGATGATTGGTTCTCTACTCTATTTAACAGCTAGTAGACCTGATATCATGTATGCCACCTGTCTGTGTGCAAGATTTCAGGCAGATCCAAGGGAACCACATTTAACAGCTGTGAAGAGGATTTTCAAATATCTCAAGGGAACTGTAACCTTAGGACTGTGGTACCCAAGAGAATCAGATTTTAAGCTACTTGGTTACTCTGATGCAGATTTTGCTGGCTGTAAGATTGACAGAAAAAGCACAAGTGGAAGTTGTCAATTTCTTGGTGACAGACTAGTGTCTTGGTACAGCAAGAAACAGAAGTCAATATCTACATCTACAGCTGAAGCAGAGTATATTGCTGCTGGTAGCTGTTGTGCACAGATTTTATGGATGAAGAATCAACTACTGGATTATGGGTTGAGGTATAGTAAAATACCTATTTTCTGTGATAATCAAAGTGCTATTGCAATGACAGGTAATCCAGTACAACACTCAATGACCAAGCACATCAGCATAAGGTATCACTTTATCAGAGAGCATGTAGAGGAAGGCAATATTGAGCTTCACTTTGTGCCTACAGATCAACAACTTGCAGATGTTTTCACAAAGCCTCTAAGTGAAGCAACATTTACAAGACTGGTCAATGAACTAGGGATGGTATCTGGTTTTGACTAAACATGTTGGTTAGACTCAAACTCTTTCAAATAAAATGTGTTGCTCATATCTCTGTAAATTGCTAAAGTGCTATGTGAACCTTATTAATTAAACTCTGTCAGCATGATTGTTGGTCATAGACTGTTAATACGTTTGTTAAACTCTGTGAATTCTGAGTTGATTTTTGTCTGAATGAAAATACCGATGAAGAAAAATGTATAGAGCATGATTTTCAGTAAAAAAAAATCAAGATTCTTTTGAGTCACTGTAATCTAATCAGAAATTGCACAGTAAGTTAACACAGCATGATACTGTTTCATATTTAGAGCATCTCTTAGTTTATTTGATCCTAAACTCTGAATCTATGAATACTGCATGCATTGTCTCTCATGAATAACTCTGATATTGATGAACTCTAAACTCTGATTAGTGACACTCTGTTTTCAAGTCATACTTGATTCTTGATGATTCTTTGTTTGCACTTGTGAAAATTTTAAAACTTGAGATGTGTCATTGTTTATTTTGGTGAGAAACAGTTCATGTCTGAACCCTGTGAGATTTTGAGCTGAATAAGTGATTGATACATTTTATATCAATCAGATTTTATTGTTGTGTGATGTTCATCAGTAAGTATGTTGCTCTAGAACTTGCATTAAACCATTTTGGGACTACATGATATATGTGTGCATGAAGATGATAAAGGCATTAGGATTAACCATCTTTCTTCAAACACTGTTCAAAACATCTTTGAACACTGATCATAAACACTGTTCATAAAACACTACCCTTAGTAAACCCCTTTGAGCCAAATTAACTGCTCATTTTTCTTGAATACTGAAGTATTAAGAGCAGTTACATTCGTTTGTTAAATCAAATTCAAGCAGGTGAGTATTTCTTAAGAAAAGATATCTTACTCAGTATATATATATGAAAAAAAAAAAGGGTTATATATACTGATCATCTTGTACAAATATGTACTAATCATTTGACTGAACATTTTGATCAAATAAATTGTTCAGTTAGAAATTCTCATCTCTTCTCATCTGTTTGATTTCACTCAATTATAACCCTGAACAAAGTCCTTTTGATTTGTGCATAAATATAATCGAAGTGGTGTAGATTTGGTGGACATTCAAGCTTATGGTAGTATCTGCTTTTACTGATTGAATCTGAGAGTAAACACTTCACCTAAACACTTGTGTGATGTGAGAGTTTGTGAGACAATCCTTGACATGTAACTCACTGAATGATGCTTTGATGTTTATCTCTTGATATTTTTGTCTATAATGACTGTGTGCTTACTTGGATAATCATGAACATAAACTGGAACAGGGATATTCAGATTTCTGTAATTAAGGAACTACAGAGTTTAGCATTCATCATATACTCTGTGTTTAATATGAGAGTTTGTGCATTCAGTGTTTATTGTTTTGAGTTATGGATTTTATGAAATATTAGATGCTATAAAAATTGATTTGGTAAACTCTGCTACTCACACACGAAAATCACGACTGTGCATTTTTGAAAGGGTTTTTGTGATAAAGATTGAAAATTGGACAAACACTGATTGATTGTGTTATGTACTCTAAGGTAAATTTTCATTAAGATAATTTGAAAATTTTGGAGTAAATGGAGTAGTTGACAACTGTTAATTGGTGTAATTAGTGGTAATGTGTCTTGATAAACGGAACGACAGCGGTAATAATGGCTTTTACTGCGCATGTATTAAGTGAATCGTTGCATGTGTGACACGTGTCCCACTCACTCATCAATATGTCTCATTTTTATACTTTTCAAGGGAACAGTTGCGTGTTTTCAAGTAAAATCGTTTGAGTTTAGTTTTTAATTAAAACTCAAATTACTTTTTGCAACAATCACTTTTACCCACTCGTATTCACTTTACCAAAACAGAAAACATCTTTGTTTTTCACTGTGGCATTTTCACAAACACCTTTCTTGCAAAACATTTTCACAGTTGATTCTTGCTTATTTCTTGATTCAATGGCAACTAAACCTTTCACTGTCTTTGGTCTACGTTTTGTGCCTAACAATTATGCAGCTTTACTTGAGAACGACCGGGCTCCAGAGGCGTTCCATCTAATGCAAAATTTTCTTCGAGATTCTGAGATTGGGCAAGCGCTGGTTGAACCGGCTACTCTATCTGCTTCCCAAGTTGTTAATTTCTGGCAAAACTCAAGATATATAGAAGGAGGAGAGAATGGAGCTCCGTCTATCATCTTCTCTCATGAAGACCAAGAGTTTGTGATTACTCCACAAACTGTTCGTGATGTCATGAATTTCGACACACATACTTCATATGCTGTTGTCTCTGAGCAAAATCTGAGAGAAATGCTAACAGAGATTGGGTACATGGAATCACTTGTCAAGCTGGGCAGTGTGAAGAGGCCAAACTTGAGAAAAGAGTGGAATTTTTTCTTTGATTGTATCACCAGGAAATTTCAAAAGAAGGTCACCAACTGGGATGCTATTCCAATGGACAGTCTGCAAATTGGGTATTCTCTACTCTATGGCAGTGATTTTGATTTTGGTAGATATGTTTTAATGAATTTGGGTGATAAGTTGTCAGAGTCTACTACAGTTTACTTTGCTAGATTTTGTCAACTTCTGTTCAATGCATGTGTTTCTGGGTTAACCATTGATGAAGCTGATGAAATTCAACCTTTTCGAGTCACTAAGAGAATATTCTCTGATATGACTAACAAAGATGTTGGAAAAGACATACCTCCTTTAGTATTGCCACTTGCTTTACAGAACTTTGTCAATCAACCACAAGATTCTCCATCACCAAACCATGAACCATATCAACCAGAACCACAATCTATGCCTGAACCTTTAATCACTGATCGTACAGAAAACATCCCATCACAACCTACTCAATCACCTGAGCCGATACCAACAACCACTGATCAACCTATATCACCTCAAACACAAACAGAACCTCAAAAACAATCTGACCAAATGACTACTGAACCAACAAACCCTGTCACTACCACTCATCCACAACTACCACCAAAGTCAAAAAGGAAGAAACATACTGCAATCAACACCAAACGTTCTAGGGCTAAACAAAGGGCAAATAGACTTTCAACACCATTGGTTGAGGAAAGTTCTAGTGAAAGTTCTAGTGCAGAAGAAGAATTGGTTGCAGTACCTCAAGCTAAGAGGAGAAGGCTTATTTTAACTGATTCTGATGATGAGCATGTTGAAGAGGCTCAAGAGAAAATCTCTTTTGATATTCCTACTGGTGAG
The DNA here is from genome assembly GCA_036435485.1 of Saposhnikovia divaricata. NCBI lineage: Eukaryota > Viridiplantae > Streptophyta > Magnoliopsida > Apiales > Apiaceae > Saposhnikovia > Saposhnikovia divaricata. The sequence continues at coordinate 233,446,961 of CM071594.1, forward strand.
CCAGAGATTATCATAGAACCTATAATACCAGAATCTGAAGTCAAGCTTTCTGAACCAGAAGTTGTTAAGGTTCAAGAACATGAAGCTGTTAGAGATGTTTTGTCTCCAATGGAAGAGTTTGCTGAAACTCCAATTTCTTTTAATCATGAAGCATCTACTCCACCACTCATGGAGGTTACACTTTCTATCGATACTGTTGTTCTTGAAGACACCGTGGTTGCATCACACACTGAGTTGAACTCTGATGCTAATCATGTTTCTGCTCATGGTGAGGAGGTTGATAAACCAGAAAAGGTTCTTTCTTCAGAGCAAACTCCAGTTGATAAAGGAAAACAGGTTGCTCAAGAACCTATTTCTGCTCAAGAACCTATTGCTTCTGTTGCCTCTACTAGTGAGTCGATGAGTGATTCAGTTGAAGCTAAGAGTACAGGAGTTGAACAACCACAAAATCAGACTGATGGTCAGAAAATAGAAAACAAAACAGATTTTGCTGGGCCTTCTAATAATGAAATTGATGCTGGTTATTTGGCCAAGCAAACTGCTGATTGGTACAAGTCAGAGTGTATTTTTCCTCCTGGAAGGGCAGAAAAGTTTCTTGAAGTCAATTCTAAGAAGATTAAAAATCCAGAAATTTTCACTTGTTTACAAGGCACAGTGATTCAAATCAAAACTTTGAATAATAGATTTGATGCTACTCAGAAATCTATTGTTGATCTTCGAACAGAAGTTGCTACTCATGAAGAGAAAGCTCAATTAGCTAATGCTAAGCTCTTTCAACAATTTGCTAAAACTCAAGCAAATATAAATGACAGACTGAGCACAGTTGAAAAGAATCAGATTTTACTAAATGAGAAGGTTGATTCCATTGCAAACTCTCTTGAATTAATCACCTCCATTCTGATTCAAGATGATGATGATGATGTCAAAAAGGGGGAGAGAATTGCTAAAACCAAGTGTAAGCAAACTCAAACTCTGTCAAAGAAAGATCATCTTGATGATGAAGGTACCAATGCTGAGAAGGGCTTAAGAAATGCAAATTCTAGACAAGGACATGGGAGGTCTACAAGGTCAAAGTCTAACTTGGTGATAGATACAAATGCTCAGAGTACTTCTGGTTCAAAGCCAAAGGATTTGTCATTCTCTGACAATCCACAAACAGATGAAGAATTGGCTGCGAAACTATTTCGTGAAGAGAATGCTGAAGCTACACTTGAGGATATTCAAGCTGAAGAAAAGCTGTTGCAGAAAGAGCATTTAAAAGCTCAAAAGTTCAAGAAAGTGAAGAAAATTGTTAAAGCTTCAAAGTCTTCAAGGCCTGTAATGAAAGGAATTGAGATCAAAGAGAGACTATCTGGTATTCAAGAAGAAGAAGAAGAAGAAGAAGATAAAGGAAAGCTGATTAGAAAGTCTTCTATTGATGCCAAGCTGAAGTTAAAAGGAGTGATGGGTGAAGAGAGCAAGAATAAAATGATAATTACAACCTCTGTTGATACACATGTTGTACAGAAGAATGAAGACACAACCTCTGTTGCTACACAAGTTGTGACTACACCAATACTGTCTTCTCAGCTGAAATCAAAATTTGGAAAAGGTGTTCTTTATGATTCGAGTCTTGCAGCTACAGCTCCAGCTACAGCTTCAATGGATTTTACTGATGGTAGAGCTTTATCTGGTAAAATTGCATATAACAAAGGAGGCATTGGCTCACATAGAGATAAAAGACAGAATGTTGCTCTCAGAGATCCTTCTTCATTGTCTGTTCCAGGTCGTGGTGTCACTCAAGAGAGTTTAGACAGACTGGAGTCAGTACAGCTTGTTCATCAGAAAAGTTTAGGGAAGGATTTCTTGTTATACTTCATGGCTGATGGAACGGTGTTCAAGATTGCTGAGAATGATATTGATTTGAAATTCTGGGAAGAACTAGAGTATGTTCTGTATATTTTCAGAGTAAGAAATCAAAGAGCTAAATCAGTTGCAAATGTGCTCAGACAAAAGATGATACAGAATCTTGCAAATAGACATATGAAATACAGCAAGTATGTTCCAAAGTACAGAGACTGGAATGGGAATTTGATTGAAATGCAGAAGGGAACTACAAAGCTGAAGACTGATCTTGGGATTACTGTTCTAGATTTTAATGTAAAGTCTGAAAAAGTGAAGTTTATCAGATTGGGAAATGAAATGAAAAGAAACAAGATCTATGATCTCAAAGCTGCTATTTTTCAAACTGATGAGAATGATCCAGATTTAAGAGAGATCAAGGTAGCTATGGAGATTGAACTTGAAAATGCTGAGAGGAGGTTGTTGATTGATTATCTCAGAACAACTCCAGATCTTGAGGAGGTTAGGTAGACAGAATTTGTAAGTAATTCGAATTTTCTGTAAATTTTGCTAAGTCAAGTTTAAACTCTGATTATATGTTAAACACTGTGTTTTTATTTGTTAGTTTTGACATCATCAATTATTATGAACTTGTACATTTTTCTAATGAACAAGTTGGGGGAGATTGTTAGATATAATTGATGTGATTTAATGTCAGTGTTTAAGTGTTACAGGTAAAGAGAGTTTAACTTGTTATTGAAAGCAGTTGTAACAGAGTTTGAGTATATGCTGATTGCTGGAAGCGCAAACGCTGACAGAGGAAAGCGTAAACACTGATAGCTGAATACATGGAAGCGCAAACACTGTTAGCATGGAGAGAACAGAGTTTGCTAAAGTCTGTCTACTGGGAGCGTCTACAAGTCAACAGAGTTTGAAGATTAATTTAATATTAATATGGAAGCGATATCTTTGAAGATTGGATAGCTATCAAAGAGATTGAGTTGACTTAGAAGACGTGTAGCAATCGTAATTGATATCAATTGTATAGCTTAATTTTAGGAGAATCAATTTACGATTGTACGTAGCTGTATATCTTATAAATACAGTTAGGTTAACCCTAGAAGGGTATCCATCGTGAACGAATATCATTCTTGTAACCTAAGCAGCTCTCTGTGATACTCTACATCACCGAGAGAGGAATTATTAATTCCAAACAGTTTTAAGAGTTAAAACGTGTGTTCTTGTTACTTATTCATACAGTACTTGATTATATATTGTGTATTCGACCTAACAATATATATATATATATATATATATATATATATATATATATATATATATATATATATATATTCAATCACAACAGCAGCCTAAAAGAAGGGAATTGAAACTTGCCTGGTAGTCGAGTACGGTAAGGGGTAGTGGTAGCGGGTCCCGGTTCAGCTTGGTGATCTATAAATAGCCAAGGCATTCGGGATTAATCACTTAACATCTTAAAAGTTAAGTTATTCTTAAATCGAAACACGTTCTCGAGTTATCTCGTTATATCCCTTTTAGTGGATTCCTTTTTATCACTGATCCGACCCGACATTCGTTCATTAATACGACATGTCACTGTACTTATACTTGGGACATACTTAAGTCATACAAGTTCTAAGGTCGATCGTTACGAACCAATATTATACTCCGAGTTTTATCGCCCGTTTTCTAAGTGTTTTACCGAAGTTATAATAGTGTCATCTTTTAGGGGTTCGTTCGCGTTTAACCTCGACTCGAATATTTTTAATAAATCGAAAAATGATCCTTTTGACATACGGTTTTCTTTCACACCTTCCTTTTTACCTCTAGTATTTATTTACCAAGATTCGTCATGACTTTACATATTTTATCGGGGTTCAACTTAAGTTACGAACTTTCGTTTACGGATTCGAACTACTTTTAGTAAATCGGTCATAAATCCTAAACCGTAAGTCTGTTTCACGTGATCTTTATATCAAAACGAAGCTTAGAACATTACCTATCCTATCATGGCAGATAAAGTCTCTGGACAGTAGGGTTTTGACATATAACTAATTACATAATCATGCATCTTAAATCATATAACTAATTACATAATCATGCTTATAATTATCACTATAATCATACCAAGCTAAATCCATCAAGAACATGCTTAAAACTCAAAGTAGATCTAGGGTTTTCAAGTCTTATACCTTCCTTGTAGTATGTACTAGCCTCACAAAGCTTGGTATTGCCCTTGGATAGCTTTAACTTAGCTAGGATCAACCATGAAAACAAGAAAAACAAAGATTAGTTCTTGAAAACACTATTCATCATCACCTTGATGATTTATTTGAAAATGAAAGAAAGTGAATTTGAGGCTGAAATTTCTAGGGGATCTAAGCTATGATATGTAGTACTTACCCTAAAAATTTGAAGATCAAACAATGGTGGGAACCCCCTTTTCTAGCTCCTTGGCCGAGAGTGATGTTTAAGGAAGATAATGGAGAGTTTTTCTTCTTTTTTTTGTTTTTCTTTGCTTTGTTATGACTTAATAAAAGTATTATTATGTATATAACTTGGATGCATCTCCTCCTTTTGTGTTGTCACTCATATATAGGTCCAAGTGTTGGCTTCTTAGTGGAACATGTGTTGGCACCACATTAAACAACTCCATTTTTGGTTAAATGCTAAAGAATCATCCTAGTTGTAGTTGACTTTCATGTGACATACTTTGGTTTCTATTATTACATCCACTTGCACATACATGTATCTTGCTTTCTCTGCTTGATTCTGTGTCCGGTTATTGCTCGTTTCGATTGATCGTTCGTAGGAATATTTCACGGATTTCTATTTAGGGTTTACCGGGAATCTTTCTAATATTAATACTATCGTTCTCCATCTTTCTTTCTAACTTTCAAATTTATATTCCTTAAATCCATTCGTTAAATACTTAAGGCTATCATTGTCCAGGGAACTCTCGGAGAATATAAAAGTGCAGTTTTTCGGAATCCGACAGCTTTTACATACACTTATTTTCCCCCTGGATCACTAATACGAACTCGGAAATCCGTTCCGAATACTTCTATATAGTGTCGTCTCACATTATTCTATACTCCTACCAAAACACTATTCATTATTTATTCTTTACTTATTCTCTTAGGGTTGTACAATTGTCCGTATTCTCTTTCGATCGTTCCTTAACCTTTTTACGGAACTACTGGATTAATCGTTATCGATCTGGATGACATAAGAATATTCTCCTGCTTGAAATTGCCATATCTTATTCCCTTAGAAGATAGATTATTCTTACCTATATTGTCACCCTTTAGCATTCTTCAAGACATAGAAATAATAAAGTCGAATTCCATTCATTCTTTCCAAATATCAATTATTACATTGTAGCCGTAACCACTATTCATTCTTACATCATTAAATACATAAAAGTTTTAATTCCACCCAAAATCTGGGTTCTTACAGTCTCCCCTCCTTAAAAGGATTCCGTCCCGGAATCAGTTTGAAAACAAGTGGGGGTACTTCTCTTGCATTGTGCTTTCAAGTTCCCAGGTTGATTCTTCTACATTGTGGTTCTGCCACAAAACTCTGACTAGCTGAATGACCTTGCTTCGGAGCACTTGTTCCTTCCGGTCTATGATTTCCACAGGTTGCTCTACATAGGTCAAGTCTGGTTGCATGTCCACTTGCTCATACTCTACAATATGCTTGGCATCCGGATTATACTTCCTCAGCATCGAAACATGGAACACATTGTGCACCTGCTGTAGATTCGGAGGCAATGCGAGCTCATAAGCTAGTTCCCCAATCCGTCTCAAGATCTCAAATGGTCCAATGTATCTGGGACTCAGCTTTCCTTTCTTCCCAAATCTCATTAAACCTTTCCAAGGTGACACTTTCAAGAACACTAGGTCCCCTACTTCGTATTCCTTGCCTTTCCGAGCTAAGTCGGCATATTTCCTTTGTCGATCCTGGGCTGCTACCAACCGTCCCCTGATTAGATCTACTGCATCTTTAGTTCGTTGGACCACTTCGGGCCCGAGCATCTTTCGCTCTCCAACTTCATCCCAATACAAGGGAGATCGACATTTTCTTCCATAAAGGGCCTCATAAGGTGGCATCCCAATGCTTGAATGATAACTGTTATTGTAGGAGAACTCAATCAATGGCAAGTGATATTCCCAATTTCCTTTGAAGTTTATCGCGCAGACTCTCAACATATCCTCTAGCGTTTGGATGGTCCTCTCACTTTGCCCATCTATCTGGGGGTGGTAGGCTGTGCTAATGTTCAGCCGGGTCCCTACACATTCTTGAAAACTTCTCCAAAACCTGGAGTTAAATCTAGGATCTCGATCGGATACTATTGCGACTGGGACTCCATGTCGCGCCACTATCTCTTTTAAGTAGATGTCCACTAGTCTGTCGACCGTGTACCTTTCGTTGATCGGGCGAAAGTGAGCTGACTTCGTCAGTCGATCTACAATTACCCATATGGCGTCATGATTAGCCTTGGTCCTTGGTAAACCTACTACGAAATCCATGGCTATGTGTTCCCATTTCCATTCTGGAATCTCTAAGGGATGTAGAAGTCCGCTGGGCTTCTGGTGCTCTGCTTTCACTCGTTGGCAGGTCAAGCATCTGCTTACCCATTCTGCTACGTCCTTTTTCATGTTGGGCCACCAGTAATACTCCTTCAAATCCCTATACATTTTGGTGCTACCGGGGTGCACTGAGTATCTTGAGTTGTGTGCTTCATTTAAAATCTCATCCTTGAGTTCCTGATCGTTTGGGATCCATATCCTGTATGTGTACCTCATGATCCCTTCCTTGTCTCTTTCACACTTAATTTCTTCCCCGGTCATTATCTCTTCTGTGGAGTTCTCTTCTTCCTCCGTCATCCGTTCCTGGCACAACCTAATCTTTTCTAACAATGGAGGTTGGATTCTAATTTCCATCAACTTTTCTTGGCCCTCTCCAGGTAACTTAACCTCAATTTCCAACTTCTCAAAATCTTTCACCAGTTCTTCCTCTGAAGTTATCATTTTGAGCTTTTCTTTCCTACTAAGGGCGTCAGCCACCACATTGGCTTTGCCCGGGTGATAGCGAATTTCACAGTCGTAATCCTTGATTAACTCTAACCATCTCCTCTGGCGCATGTTAAGCTCTTTCTGAGTGAAAATGTACTTGAGGCTCTTATGGTCAGTGTAAATCTCGCACTTTTCCCCATACAGGTAGTGTCTCCAAATCTTTAAAGCGAAGACTATGGCTGCTAGTTCTAGATCATGCGTGGGATATCTGACCTCATAATCCTTCAATTGCCTAGACGCATACGCTATTACCTTGCCGTGCTGCATAAGCACGCATCCCAGTCCTTTATGCGAAGCATCACTGTAAATCACGAAATCTCCTTTTCCATCAGGTAATGCCAGCACTGGGGCTGTCACCAGCCTCTTCTTTAACTCTTGGAAACTCTTCTCGCATTTCTCAGTCCATTCAAATTTCTCGGTTTTACGGGTAAGTCGAGTTAATGGAGCTGCGATTTTCGCAAAGTCTTGGACAAATCTCCTGTAATATCCGGCCAGTCCAACGAAACTCCTCACCTCGGTTGGAGTAGTTGGCCGTTCCCAGTTTGAAACTGCTTGTAACACCCCCAGATCCGGGGTCAGGGATCTGGTGGTTACGATCTTACATCCATTCATAATACTTGACTTGAGTCCACAATAAATAAATCACATGCTGTGACCCCACAATAATTACCACTCACACACACAACAGTTATATAGTCCCAGAGATGAAATTGAAATAAGTCTTACATTAAAGGGTTACGAATAAAAGTTATTACAATTCCAAAAGGATAACATCATAGGTTTAAAAGTTTTGCCATTAATTACATTAATTAGTTAAACAGGAAACAAAAGTTGTCTAACTATGCTACCTCCCAATGGCGGCTAGCATCTCAGCGGGTAGTCCGGTGGGTCGGGTAACCTGCTTGCTCCGAGTGCGCCTGACGCGAGCCATCTGTCCTAGCTGTTGTTGTGACATAATGTAAACAAAGCAAGGGTGAGCGAAAGCCCACCAACAAATATATAACTGAACGATAATTTAAAACAGTTCAAAGCTATCTTTCAAACCATATGCCATGCATTTACGGAAATGATGCCAGTATACTATGAACGATGAAGTTACAAGGTAACTGAAAGTATTTGTTTGAAGAAATATCTGCTACATCAAAGTAAGCGAGATATTCTTATTGTTATTAAGAAGAGGAACTTGCAAGAAAAGGTTGCAATTCCAGTTATGACACTTTTCCAACTCTGCCAACAGTAATCATGTTGCAGGAAATAAGTAAATTTGGATGATGAACCAATGATGGAGTATTCACCGCGCCCGCTGTTCCAATCTTGATGATCAGTCGAGATCGTACAGCTCAATTTAGATTTACTACCGGTAGAAGGAAGAACTGACGGCTTTACTTGTATACCGCCTTGCTAGCTCTCCCCGGCCAACGGTTGGGCCAAAGGGGATGGGCCGGCGCTACTCGGCCTCTTACACGACTCCTAGTTCAAATAGAATTCATGATTCTGAATGTAACGTTCGTCCCCCTTTCCCCAAGTATAATACTTGTTGATAAGACTCCACAAAGTAGTCGTATCTAGTTGGAAAGGAAAATTTACCAATAACTCCCAAGCTATTACTTGGTAACGGATGTCAACTTGTTCCAGTAATCTTACCCCTCGAAAGATGAGAAGGTAAGCAACGACTTAATAAGTCAACAGCACCCGAGTTGCGAGTGAAGGGAATACTTTATGACCGGGAAGTCGACAAGATAAATAACATTTTTCCAAGTAAGGTTCCCTTATTATTAAGGAGATAGACTCAAAGAAGAATGATGTCTGAGAACCTTTCTTGATATAAGATTAATAATAATATGACTCCGAGATATTTTCTATAATAATCGAAGAAGATAAACCTTATCGAGGTTATTCTAAGTATGGAATAAATATTCAGAGAATATTTATTGAATTAAAATATTTTACAGATTATTTAGGAATATGAAAGAATATCTTTAAATCAGAGTATTTCCCAAATAATTATTGAAGAAATATCGCGAGAATATTTATTGCATAATTAAATAATCAAATGAATATTCAAAATAATATTCATTACTTAATAAGTCCTAAAAGGGATATTTAAAATATTTAAAATAATATTCGATGATTAAATAGAACCCTGGATGAATATTCAAAATAATATTCATAATTAATTAGGAATTTAAATGAATATTGATAAAGTAATATTCATTTAATGAATAATATTCTAAATGAATATCAACTAATATTCATTTAGTAATCCAAGCTTTAAAGGAATATTCGATGTAATATTCGATAAATAAATCAAGCTTCAGATGAATATTGAAGATAATATTCGTCAAGTACTTAATATCTTAAATGAATTTTCAAAAGTAATATTTATTTAATAAAATAATATTCTAAATGAATGTCCACATAATATTCATTTAGTAGTCTCATCTTTAGAAGAGTATTCGAAATAATAATCGATAATCAATTCGACTCTGAATGAATATTGAGAAATATTATTCGTTGAATAGTTACGTTCAAATAATTATTTGAAGTAAGGATCGTTAAAATAATTAGTCTCGAACGAATATTCAATAATATTCGTCGCCCGAATAATGGGAAAATATTTACTTAAATATTTTCCTCCGAGGTAATCTCGATATATCAAGAAATATTGACTCCCGGTCTATAATGATGAATAAGATGTATACGCCCTTCTATGAGGGTCTTACAATAATCCGGCTTATAACTGATACGATAGCTATCTAATTTATAAGCAAATAACAATCAGGGAAAAAGCATAATGATATAAATTTGAAAGCAAGCATGCATGCTATGGCATATGTATATCAGAAAACATATATATATATATTTATTCAATCACAACAACAGCCTAAAAGAAGGGAATTGAAACTTGCCTGGTAGTCGAGTACGGTAAGGGGTAGTGGTAGTGGGTCCCGGTTCAGCTTGGTGATCCATAAATAGCCAAGGCATTCGGGATTAATTACTTAACATATTAAAAGTTAAGTTATACTTAAATCGAAACACGTTCTCGAGTTATCTCGTTATACCCCTTTTAGTGGATTACTTTTTATCACTGATCCGACCCGACATTCGTTCGTTAATACGACATGTCACTGCACTTATACTTGGGACATACTTAAGTCATATGAGTTCTAAGGTTGATCGTTACGAACCAACATTATACTCTGAGTTTTATTGCCCGTTTTCTAAGTGTTTACCGAAGTTATAAAAGAGTCGTCTTTTTAGGGGTTCGTTCGCGTTTAACCTCGACACGAACATTTTTAATAAATCGAAAAATGCTCTTTTTGACATACGGTTTTCTTTCACACCTTCCTTCTTACCCCTAGTATTTATTTACCAAGATTCGCCATGACGTTACATAGTTTACGAGGGTTCAATTTCAGTTACGAACTTTCGTTTACGGATTCAAACTACTTTTAGTAATTTGGTCATAAATCCTAAACCGTAAGTCTGTTTCACGTGATCTTTATATCAAAACGAAGCTTAGAACATTACCTATCCTATCATGGCAGATAAGGTCTCTGGACAGTAGGAGTTTGACATGGAAAATGGCATACAAAACATGGTATTGTAAAATCGGGCATTATAACGGCTGTAAATCGAATATCTACCAATTTCGAATCTTCCCATACACATAGTATCCAACCCAAACAACATATACATGACTTATATACATGAACTGAGGCCAAGCAATGCCTTTCCATTCATCTAGCTATTTACATCATTTATCCAAGATCCATACATAATCATGCTTATAATCTTAACATAACCATAACTAAGCTATATCTATCATAAACATACTTAAATCTCAAACAAGGGTTAGGGTTTCAAGAGATTTATACCTTCCTTAGATAGTGATATATCCTTACTAAGCCTTGTATGGTCCTTAGGAGTGATTATGCTCGCTAGATCAACCATGAAAAATCAAGAAAACAAAGTTAGTACATGATAAACACTATTCACCCTCCTCTTGTTTGATTTTTTTGAAAATGGAAACAAAGGAGTTTGGTGCTAAGATTTTGAGGAGATAAGTTTTATGAAATATAAGTCTCACCTTAAAAATTTCAAGAACAAACAATGGTGGGAAGGTTGAGTTTGGATTTTGAATTAGGGTATGGCCGAATGGAATGGAAATGGGGGGGGGGAGAGAGTTGCTTGGTTCTTTTTGATTTTTGTGTTTTAATCTCATCCACTCTCATCCACTTACAACATAATATCTTGTAAAAGTCACTTTATTAAAGTGATAAGGTGTTGGATGATGAAATGGCAAGACATGTGTTGGTTTTATGGTGGTTAGAGCTTAACTAGGTAGTTACTTTGCTAAGCACTTGGTTCTTCCTCTAAGGTGCTAGTTCCTTGCTTCTAGTTTAGTTACTAGATATTTATACTAGTAGCTTGCACAAGACTCTTGCTTCCTCTGCTTGTTTCTGTGTCCGGTTATTACCCCTTTCGATTGATCGTTCGTGGGAATATTTCACGGATTTCTAATTAGGGTTCACCGGGAATCCTCTTTATATTAATACTTTCATTCTCCATCTTTCATTCTAACTTTCGAATTTATATTCCTTAAATCCATTCGTTAAATACTTAAGGCTATCAGTGTCCATGGAACTCTCGGAGAAAATAAAAGTGCGGTTTTTCAGAATCCGACAGCTTTTACATACACTTATTTTCTCCCTGGATCACTAATACGAACTCGGAAATCCGTTCCGAATACTTCTATATAGTGTCGTCTCATATTATTATATACTCCCACCAAAACACTATTCATTTTGTATTCTTTACTTGTTCTCTTAGGGTTGTATAATTGTCCGTATTCTCTTTCGATCGTTCCTTAACCTTTTTACGGAACTACTGGATTAATCGTTATCGATCTGGATGACATGAGAGTATTCTCTTGCTTCAAGTTGCCATATCTTATTCCCTTAGAAGATAGATTATTCTTACCTATGTTGTCACCCTTTAGCATTCTTCAAGACATAAACATAATAAAGTCGAATTCCATTCATTCTTTCCCAAATATCAATTATTACATTGTAGCCGTATCCACTATTCATTCTTACATCATTAATTACATAAAAGTTTTAATTCCACCCAAAATCTGGTTTCTTACAGTCTCCCCTCCTTAAAAGGATTCCGTCCCGGAATCAGTTTGAAAACAAGTGGGGGTACTTCTCTTGCATTGCGCTTTCGAGTTCCCAGGTGGATTCTTCTACATTGTGGTTCTGCCACAAAACTCTGACTAGCTGAATGACCATGTTTCGGAGCACTTGTTCTTTCCGGTCTATGATTTCCACAGGTTGCTGCACATAGGTCAGGTCTGGTTGCATGTCCACTTGCTCATACTCTACAATATGCTTAGCATCCAGATTATACTTCCTCAGCATCGAAACATGGAACACATTGTGCACTTGCTGTAGGTTCGGGGGCAATGCGAGCTCATAAGCTAGTTCCCCAATCCGTCTCAAGATCTCAAATGGTCCAATGTATCTGGGACTCAGCTTTCCTTTCTTCCCAAATCTCATTAAACCTTTCCAAGGTGACACTTTCAAGAACACTAGGTCCCCTACTTCGTATTCCTTGCCTTTCCGAGCTAAGTCGGCATATTTCCTTTGTCGATCCTGGGCTGCTACCAACCGTCCCCTGATTAGATCTACTGCATCTTTAGTTCGTTGGACCACTTCGGGACCGAGCATCTTTCGCTCTCCAACTTCATCCCAATACAAGGGAGATCGACATTTTCTTCCATAAAGGGCCTCATAAGGTGGCATCCCAATGCTTGAATGATAACTGTTATTGTAGGAGAACTCAACCAATGGCAAGTGATCATCCCAACTTCCCTTGAAATCTATCGCGCAGACTCTCAACATATCCTCTAGCGTTTGGATGGTCCTTTCACTTTGCCCATCTGTCTGGGGGTGGTAGGCTGTGCTCATGTTCAGCCGGGTCCCTACACATTCTTGAAAACTTCTCCAAAACCTGGAGTTAAATCTAGGATCTCGATCGGATACTATTGCGACTGGGACTCCATGTCGCGCCACTATCTCTTTTAAGTAGATGTCCACTAGTCTGTCGACCGTGTACCTTTCGTTGATCGGGAGAAAGTGAGTCGATTTCGTCAGTCGATCTACAATTACCCATATGGCGTCATGATTAGCCTTGGTCCTTGGTAAACCTACTACGAAATCCATGGCTATGTGTTCCCATTTCCATTCTGGAATCTCTAAGGGATGTAGAAATCCGCTGGGTTTCTGGTGCTCTGCCTTCACTCGTTGGCAGGTCAAGCATCTGCTTACCCACTCTGCTACGTCCTTTTTCATATTGAGCCACCAGTAATACTCCTTCAAATCCCTATACATTTTGGTGCTACCGGGGTGTACTGAGTATCTTGAGTTGTGTGCCTCATTTAAAATCTCATTCTTGAGTTCCTGAACATTTGGGATCCATATCCTGTATGTGTACCTCATGATCCCTTCCTTGTCTCTTTCGCACCTAATTTCCTCCCCGGTCATTAGCTCTTCTGTGGAGTTCTTTTCTTCCTCCATCATCCGTTCCTGGCACAGTCTAATCTTTTCGAGCATTGGAGGTTGGATTCTAATTTCCATCAACTTTTCTTGGCCCTCTCCAGGTAACTTAACCTCGATTTCCAACTTCTCAAAATCTTTCACTAGCTCTTTCTCTGAAGTTATCATCTTGAGCTTCTCTTTCCTACTAAGGGCGTCAGCCACCACATTGGCTTTGCCCGGGTGATAGCGAATTTCACAGTCGTAATCCTTGATTAACTCTAACCATCTCCTCTGGCGCATGTTAAGCTCTTTCTGAGTGAAAATGTATTTGAGGCTCTTATGGTCTGTGTAAATCTCGCATTTTTCCCCATACAGGTAGTGTCTCCAAATTTTTAAAGCGAAGACTATGGCTGCTAGTTCTAGATCATGCGTGGGATATCTGACTTCATAATCCTTCAATTGCCTAGACGCATATGCTATTACGTTGCCGTGTGGCATAAGCACGCATCCCAGTCCTTTATGCGAAGCATCACTGTAAATCACGAAATCTCCTTTTCCATCAGGTAATGCCAGCACTGGGGCTGTCACCAGCCTCTTCTTTAACTCTTGGAAACTCTTCTCGCATTTCTCAGTCCATTCAAATTTCTCGGTTTTACGGGTAAGTCAAGTTAATGGAGCTGCGATTTTCGCAAAGTCTTGGACAAATCTTCTGTAATATCCGGCCAGTCCAATGAAACTCCTCACCTCGGTTGGAGTAGTTGGCCGTTCCCAGTTTGAAACTGCTTCTATCTTGGAGGGGTCAACCAACACTCCTTCTCTATTGATCACGTGCCCTAAGAATTGTACCTCATTTTTCCAAAACTCACACTTGGAGAACTTGGCATATAACTGCTCCTTCCTGAGTATTTCTAAGGTTATCCTTAAATGTTCAGCGTGTTCTGCCTCTGTCTTTGAGTAGATGAGAATATCATCAATGAAAACTATCACGAATTTGTCCAAATATTCCTTGAACACTCTATTCATTAGGTCCATGAAGGCTGCCGGGGCGTTGGTCAATCCAAATGACATAACTAAGAACTCACAATGTCCATATCTGGTGCGGAATGCAGTCTTTGGGATATCTTCAGGTTTAATCTTCAGTTGGTGATATCCCGTTCTCAAATCAATCTTAGAGAAGTATTCAGCTCCTCTTAGTTGGTCAAACAAATCGTCTATCCTGGGCAATGGATACTTATTCTTTATGGTTAGCTTGTTCAATTCTCTGTAGTCGATGCATAACCTCATACTTCCATCCTTTTTCTTAACAAACAACACTGGTGCGCCCCAAGGCGACACACTGGGCCTTATCATGCCCTTATCCAACAATTCCTGTAATTGTTCAGCTAGCTCCTTCATTTCTACTGGGGCTAGTCGGTACGGGGCCTTCGAAACTGGCGCCGTCCCCGGGGCTAATTCGATGGCAAACTCAATTACCCTATCAGGTGGTAGTCCGGGAAGATCTTGTGGGAACACGTCCTCGAACTCATTAACTACCAGAATGTATTGCAATCTTGGCACTTCCTTCTGAGTATCTATAACGTAGGCTAAATAAGCCTCGTTCCCTTTTCGTAACAATCTCTTGGTTTGCGCCATGGTCAGAATTTTCTGGGTCTGTCGCATTCCCTTAAACACTATTTCTTTCTTCCCTGGGGTTTTCAACTTGACCTTTTTCCCTTTACAATCTATCCGCGCATCATTGCGAGACAACCAATCCATACCCAAAATGACATCGAATTCCCCTAGCTTAAAAGGAATTAAATCGACATAGAAGGATCGTCCTCCTATTTCTAGCTTACAATCGGGGTGAATTTGATTAACCGGTACGATTTCCTGATTAGCTATTTCTACTAGTAAGGAATCTCTTAGTGGCTGGGTTTTAAGTTTCAACTTATGCGCAAAATCTCTAGATATAAAAGATTTAGTTGCTCCTGAATCAAATAAGACATTTGCACTGACTGAATTGAGAGAAAAAGTACCTGCTATCACATCTGTGTCCCTCACCGCATCTTGTACTGACATATTAAAAGTCCTAGCAGTTGGTGGCCTATTTGAGGCAACCTTGCTTGCTCCTGATGCTGCTGGTTTGCTCTTTGGGCAATCCTTCCTCATGTGCCCTCGCTGTCCACACTGGAAACAGGTTGTGCTGTTAGGGATGACCGTGGTGCAAGAGGTAGCATAATGCCCAGCTCGCCCACACTTATAACAGTTTATCTGCTTCAGGTTGCACACCCCGGAGTGCCTCTTCCCACAAGTAGCACACAATGGCAATGGAGGTCGAGAAGGGTTGGAACGGGACATTCCTGATTGATGGCCGCCCTGGCTCACACTTACACTCGCAGATGGTTTAAACCCTACATTCCTCCCTGGTAGGGAAACCGCTCCTCGATTAAACTTGGTTGGGGGTTTTCCTCCAGCGGATCTTCCGCCCAAACTAACATGCTTTCTCTTTATCCCCCCTTTCTCTCTCTCTCTCTGCATCTGATCACTACCAGCCTCCACAATGGTTGCCTTCTGCACCAAGGTGGCATAATCTGTAATCTCTAAAACCGCCACCCTATTCTGGATCCATTGCTTCAGCCCTTGTTGAAACCTGTTAGCTTTCTTCTCTTCTGTGTCTACAAACTCTGGCCCAAATCTCGATAGCTCAGTAAATTTGGCCTCATAGTCAGCCACTGACATATTGTTCTGTTTTACTTCCAAGAACTTAAGTTCCATATGGGTTTTCATGAACTTCGGGAAGTACTTCTCCAGGAACAATTGTTTGAACCTTTCCCAGGCTATGACGGCATCAGTCTCCATGTTCTTCTTGGCTTCCCACCAATAGTTGGCCTCTCCCTTTAGTAGGTAAGTAGCGAAAACAGTCTTCTGAGCCTCATTGATACTCAGAATCTCAAAAGATTTTTCCATTTCCTTGATCCAGGCCCTCGCCTCAACGGGATCAGCCGATCCGTGGAACTCTGGGGGCTTAAGGGACTTAATGGCCCTAAAGGAATTTGCCACTGAAGTGTTGTTGCCTGGTGGTGGTTGGGGGTATTGGTTCAAATTCTGCCTAAGTAGATCCATAAACTGGCCCATGGGGTTTCCGCCCTGGTTCTCCCCTTCCTGTTCTACTTCAGTTTCTCAACCCTCTATTTCCCTTTCAAATTCTTCAGAGTACAGGGGTTCATCCTCTGCTCCATACTGGGAATCTTCTTGCTCATTATAGTCCTGATATTGTTCCTCACTACTTTCACGGTTTTCCTCGTGTTGGTTGTGACTCTCTTGGTCAGTAGATTCTCGGGGGTTAGCCCTAGTGCCCATTCGTCTTGGAGGCATTTTACTGAAAATTTGGAAAATTATACATTAGGTTCACTTACCTGTTTTAAAGGATTTTTCCTTGCATAATTCTTTACATGATTGGGTTTAAAATCCCACAGTTTTATATCTCATGGCAACTTAATCGAAAAGTAATACATATGCTAATAAACTCGTGATCACATCCCAACAAAATTGTAATGACTGAAAGGGAAACAAATATATACCAGGTACCGAAAAGGTACAACATCCGAGTTACAACGATAGTTTAAAGTACAGCCATCCTAACAACAACAACAAGTCAAAAGTGAAATACGCTGTCTATCTGTCTAGTCTGCAAAAAGGGAAAACAAGTACAAGAAAACCATCCCTACAAAAGCCGGCACTACTATGTCCGTACATGACTAGACAACTAGACCACTGCATCACTACATCTGAAATCAGCCGCCACGACGAAACATCCTCCGAACCCTCCCCATGGCGATGCGGAAAACCTCCTCAGCCACTGCTCTGTCTACCCTACCATGCCCATCAGTAGGCAACTGTCGCACCCTCACCCGAGCCCTCAGCTCGATGCGGGTCACAGCCCTATACCCAACCCTGTCACTGATAGTCCTCCTGCCCTGCAACCTCATCCGGGCGGCTCTCTCTGCTGCGAACTCACTCCTAGACTCTGCCAACCTGGCATCTGCCACAGACAACTCTCTATAAAGCCCGTTCACAATCAAGTTGTGAACACATACTGGGACTCCTCCTATCGGGGCATGAGGTGGGGTGGATAGCTCAGCTGGAGCGGCAGTCTCTGTCTGCTGGGGCTCTGGGGTAAGCTCCTCAAACTCGTCGGGGTACGGGCTCACAGGTAGTGGTGGTGGGGTAGGGGCTCTCTCAACATGGAGGAGTGGCACAAAAAACTCCCTACAGCACCAACTACTGGCTCATCTATATCTCCCTCAACACCCTCATCTACCGGCACCACCTGATCCGTGGTCATGTCAGTGTCATCTCCCAAAGTCCTGATCTCAGACACAACCCAATAATCATCATCCTCAACCACTAACTCAGCATCCTGTCCTGTCTGGATCCCCTCCGGGTCCTCCTCCCCCTCAGTCTCAACAACATCTGTGTCAACATCAACCTGGACCTCCTCAGGGTCCTCCTCCTCAGACTCGATCACATCAGTATCAGCATCAACCTGGACCTCCTCAGCCTCCTCCTCCTCAGGCTCAGTATCCTCCTCAGGCAAGTGCTCATAGTACGGGTCCCTAGTCCAGAACATGTCCTCATCATGCTGTCTCGCAGCTGCCTCCTGGGCCGACATGTCGCTCGCCTACACAAGACGAACTATGTTACTATCATGATACTTAAAAAGTTCCCGTAAGGATTTTAGGTGAACCTGGCAAGGGTTCTTATTATATTATTGAATTTATTATTATATAACGTCGTATCATCTCTTGGGATATATAACTCTCGCTCTGATACCATCTCTGTAACACCCCCAGATCCGGGGTCAGGGATCTGGTGGTTACGGTCTTACATCCATTCATAATACTTGACATGAGTCCACAATAAATAAATCACATGCTGTGACCCCACAATAATTACCACTCACACACACAACAGTTATAGTCCCAGAGATGAAATTGAAATAAGTCTTACATTAAAGGGTTACGAATAAAAGTTATTACAATCCCAAAAGGATAACATCATAGGTTTAAAAGTTTTGCTGTTAATTACATTAATTATACATATAGTTAAACAGGAAACAAAAGCTGTCTAACTATGCTACCTCAGCAATGGCGGCTAGCATCTCAGCGGGTAGTCCGGTGGGTCGGGTAACCTGCTTGCGCCGAGTGCGCCTGACGCGAGCCATCTGTCCTAGCTGTTGTTGTGACATAATGTAAACAAAGCAAGGGTGAGCGAAAGCCCACCAACAAATATATAACTGAACGATAATTTAAAACAGTTCAAAGCTATCTTTCAAACCATATGCCATGCATTTACGGAAATGATGCCAGTATACTATGAACGATGAAGTTACAAGGTAACTGAAAGTATTTGTTTGAAGAAATATCTGCTACATCAAAGTAAGCGAGATATTCTTATTGTTATTAAGAAGATGAACTTGCAAGAAAAGGTTGCAATTCCAGTTATGACACTTTTCCAACTCTGCCAACAGTAATCATGTTGCAGGAAATAAGTAAATTTGGATGATGAACCAATGATGGAGTATTCACCGCGCCCGCTGTTCCAATCTTGATGATCAGTCGAGATCGTACAGCTCAATTTAGATTTACTACCGGTAGAAGGAAGAACTGATGGCTTTACTTGTGTACCGCCTTGCTAGCTCTCCCCGGCCAACGGTTGGGCCAAAGGGGATGGGCCGGCGCTACTCGGCCTCTTACACGACTCCTAGTTCAAATAGAATTCATGATTCTGAATGTAACGTTCGTCCCCCTTTCCCCAAGTATAATACTTGTTGATAAGACTCCACAAAGTAGTCGTATCTAGTTGGAAAGGAAAATTTACCAATAACTCCCAAGCTATTACTTGGTAACGGATGTCAACTTGTTCCAGTAATCTTACCCCTCGAAAGATGAGAAGGTAAGCAACGACTTAATAAGTCAACAGCACCCGAGTTGCGAGTGAAGGGAATACTTTATGACCGGGAAGTCGACAAGATAAATAACATTTTTCCAAGTAAGGTTCCCTTATTATTAAGGAGATAGACTCAAAGAAGAATGATGTCTGAGAACCTTTCTTGATATAAGATTAATAATAATATGACTCCGAGATATTTTCTATAATAATCGAAGAAGATAAACCTTATCGAGGTTATTATAAGTATGGAATAAATATTCAGAGAATATTTATTGAATTAAAATATTTTACAGATTATTTAGGAATATGAAAGAATATCTTTAAATCAGAGTATTTCCCAAATAATTCTTGAAGAAATATCGCGAGAATATTTATTGCATAATTAAATAATCAAATGAATATTCAAAATAATATTCATTACTTAATAAGTCCTAAAAGGGATATTTAAAATATTTAAAATAATATTCGATGATCAAATAGAACCCTGGATGAATATTCAAAATAATATTCATAATTAATTAGGAATTTAAATGAATATTGATAAAGTAATATTCATTTAATGAATAATATTCTAAATGAATATCAACTAATATTCATTTAGTAATCCAAGCTTTAAAGGAATATTCGATGTAATATTCGATAAATAAATCAAGCTTCAGATGAATATTGAAGATAATATTCGTCAAGTACTTAATATCTTAAATGAATTTTCAAAAGTAATATTTATTTAATAAAATAATATTCTAAATGAATGTCCACATAATATTCATTTAGTAGTCTCATCTTTAGAAGAGTATTCGAAATAATAATCGATAATCAATTCGACTCTGAATGAATATTGAGAAATATTATTCGTTGAATAGTTACGTTCAAATAATTATTTGAAGTAAGGATCGTTAAAATAATTAGTCTCGAACGAATATTCAAATAATATTCGTCGCCCGAATAATGGGAAAATATTTACTTAAATATTTTCCTCCGAGGTAATCTCGATATATCAAGAAATATTGACTCCCGGTCTATAATGATGAATAAGATGTATACGCCCTTCTATGAGGGTCTTACAATAATCCGCCTTATAACTGATACGATAGCTATCTAATTTATAAGCCAATAACAATCAGGGAACAAGCATAATGATATAACTTTGAAAGCAGGCATGCATGCTATGGCATATGTATATCAGAAAACATATATATATATTTATTCAATCACAACAACAGCCTAAAAGAAGGGAATTGAAACTTGCCTGGTAGTCGAGTACGGTAAGGGGTAGTGGTAGCGGGTCTCGGTTCAGCTTGGTGATCTATAAATAGCCAAGGCATTCGGGATTAATCACTTAACATATTAAAAGTTAAGTTATACTTAAATCGAAACACGTTCTCGAGTTATCTCGTTATACCCCTTTTAGTGGATTACTTTTTATCACTGATCCGACCCGACATTCGTTCGTTAATACGACATGTCACTGCACTTATACTTGGGACATACTTAAGTCATATGAGTTCTAAGGTTGATCGTTACGAACCAACATTATTCTCCGAGTTTTATCGCCCGTTTTCTAAGTGTTTTACCGAAGTTATAAAAGAGTCGTATTTTTAGGGGTTCGTTCGCGTTTAACCTCGACTCGAACATTTTTAATAAATCGAAAAATGCTCTTTTTGACATACGGTTTTCTTTCACACCTTCCTTATTACCCCTAGTATTTATTTACCAAGATTCTCCATGACGTTACATAGTTTATGAGGGTTCAATTTCAGTTACGAACTTTCGTTTACGGATTCGAACTACTTTTAGTAATTTGGTAATAAATCGTAAACCGTAAGTCTGTTTCACGTGATCTTTATATCAAAACGAAGCTTAGAACATTACCTATCCTATCATGGCAGATAAGGTCTCTGGATAGTAGGGGTTCGACATGGAAAATGGCATACAAAACATGGTATTGTAAAATCGGGCATTATAACGGCTGTAAATCGAATATCTACCAATTT
This sequence comes from Saposhnikovia divaricata, assembly GCA_036435485.1. Lineage (NCBI taxonomy): Eukaryota > Viridiplantae > Streptophyta > Magnoliopsida > Apiales > Apiaceae > Saposhnikovia > Saposhnikovia divaricata. The sequence goes on from CM071594.1 coordinate 233,468,348, forward strand.
TGAATCTTCCCATACACATAGTATCCAACCCAAACAACATATACATGACTTATATACATGAACTGAGGCCAAGCAATGCCTTTCCATTCATCTAGCTATTTACATCATTTATCCAAGATCCATACATAATCATGCTTATAATCTTAACATAACCATAACTAAGCTATATCTATCATAAACATACTTAAATCTCAAACAAGGGTTAGGGTTTCAAGAGCTTTATACCTTCCTTAGATAGTGATATAGCCTTACTAAGCCTTGTATGGCCCTTAGGAGTGATTATGCTTGCTAGATCAACCATGAAAAATCAAGAAAACAAAGTTAGTACATGATGAACACTATTCACCCTCCTCTTGTTTGATTTTTTTGAAAATGGAAACAAAGGAGTTTGGTGCTAAGATTTTGAGGAGATAAGTTTTATGAAATATAAGTCTCGCCTTAAAAATCTCAAGAACAAAAAATGGTGGGAAGGTTGAGTTTGGATTTTGAATTAGGGTATGGCCGAATGGAATGGAAATGGGGGGGGGGAGAGAGTTGCTTGGTTCTTTTTGATTTTTGTGTTTAAATATCATCCACTCTCATCCACTTACAACATAATATCTTGTAAAAGTCACTTTATTAAAGTGATGAGGTGTTGGATGATGAAATGGCAAGACATGTGTTGGTTTTATGGTGGTTAGAGCTTAACTAGGTAGTTACTTTGCTAAGCACTTGGTTCTTCCTCTAAGGTGCTAGTTCCTTGCTTCTAGTTTAGTTACTAGATATTTATACTAGTAGCTTGCACAAGACTCTTGCTTCCTCTGCTTGTTTCTGTGTCCGGTTATTACCCCTTTCGATTGATCGTTCGTGGGAATATTTCACGGATTTCTAATTAGGGTTTACCGCTCTTTAATATTAATACTTTCATTCTCCATCTTTCATTCTAACTTTCCAATTTATATTCCTTAAATCCATTCGTTAAATACTTAAGGCTATCAGTGTCCAGGGAACTCTCGGAGAAAATAAAAGTGCGGTTTTTCAGAATCCGACAGCTTTTACATACACTTATTTTCTCCCTGGATCACTAATACGAACTCGGAAATCCGTTCCGAATACTTCTATATAGTGTCGTCTCATATTATTATATACTCCCACCAAAACACTATTCATTCTGTATTCTTTACTTGTTCTCTTAGGGTTGTATAATTGTCCGTATTCTCTTTCGATCGTTCCTTAACCTTTTTACGGAACTACTGGATTAATCGTTATCGATCTGGATGACATGAGAGTATTCTCTTGCTTGAAGTTGCCATATCTTATTTCCTTAGAAGATAGATTATTCTTACCTATGTTGTCACCCTTTAGCATTCTTCAAGACAAAAACATAATAAAGTCGAATTCCATTCATTCTTTCCCAAATATCAATTATTACATTGTAGCCGTATCCACTATTCATTCTTACATCATTAAATACATAAAAGTTTTAATTCCACCCAAAATCTGGGTTCTTACACTGCTTCTATCTTGGAGGGGTCAACCAACACTCCTTCTCTATTGATCACGTGCCCTAAGAATTGTACCTCATTTTTCCAAAACTCACACTTGGAGAACTTGGCATATAACTGCTCCTTCCTGAGTATTTCTAAGGTTATCCTTAAATGTTCTGCGTGTTCTGCCTCCGTCTTTGAGTAGATGAGAATATCATCAATGAAGACTATCACGAATTTGTCTAAATATTCCTTGAACACCCTATTCATTAGGTCCATGAAGGCTTCTGGGGTGTTGGTCAATCCAAATGACATAACCAAGAACTCATAATGTCCATATCTGGTATGGAATGCAGTCTTCAGAATATCTTCAGGTTTGATCTTCAGTTGGTGATATCCCGTTCTCAGATCAATCTTAGAGAAGTATTCAGCGCCTCTTAGCTGGTCAAACAAATCGTCTATCCTAGGCAATGGATACTTATTCTTTATGGTTAGCTTGTTCAACTCCCTGTAGTCGATGCATAACCTCATACTCCCATCCTTTTTCTTAACAAACAACACTGGTGCGCCCCAAGGTGACACACTGGGCCTTATCATGCCCTTATCCAACAATTCCTGTAATTGTTTAGCTAGCTCCTTCATTTCTACTGGGGCTAATCGGTACGGGGCCTTCGAAACTGGCGCCGTCCCCGGGGCTAACTCGATGGCAAACTCAATTACCCTATCAGGTGGTAGTCCGGGAAGATCTTGTGGGAACACGTCCTCGAACTCATGAACTACCAGAATGTCTTGCAATCTGGCACTTCCTTCTGAGTGTCTATAACGTAAGCTAAATAAGCCTCGTTCCCTTTTCGTAACAATCTCTTGGTTTGCGCCATGGTCAGAATTTTCTGGGTCTGTCGCATCCCCTTAAACACTATTTCTTTCTTCCCTGGGGTTTTTCCCTTTACAATCTATCCGCGCATCATTGCGAGACAACCAATCCATACCTAAAATGACATTGAATTCCCCTAGCTTAAAAGGAATTAAATCGACATAGAAGGATCGTCCTCCTATTTCTAGCTTACAATCGGGGTGAATTTGATTAACCGATATGATTTCCTGATTAGCTATTTCTACTTGTAAGGAATCTCTTAGTTGCTGGGTTTTAAGTTTCAATTTATGCGCAAAATCTCTAGATATAAAAGACTTAGTTGCTCCTGAATCAAATAAGACATTTGCACTGACTGAATTGAGAGAAAATGTACCTGCTATCACATCTGTGTCCCTCACGGCATCTTGTACTGACATATTAAAAGTCCTAGCAGTTGGTGGCCTATTTGAGGCAACCTTGCTTGCTCCTGATGCTGCTGGTTTGCTCCTTGGGCAATCCTTCCTCATGTGCCCTCGCTGTCCACACTGGAAACAGGTTGTGCTGTTAGGGATGACCGTGGTGCAAGAGGTAGCATAGTGCCCAGCTCGCCCACACTTATAACAGTTTATCTGCTTCAGGTTGCACACCCTGGAGTGCCTCTTCCCACAAGTAGCACACAATGGCAATGGAGGTCGAGAAGGGTTGGAACGGGACATTCCTGATTGATGGCCGCCCTGGCTCACACTTACACTCGCAGATGGTTTAAACCCTTCATTCCTCCCAGGTAGGGAAACCGCTCCTCGATTAAACTTGGTTGGGGGTTTTCCTCCAGCGGATCTTCCGCCCATACTAACATGCTTTCTCTTTATCCCCCCTTTCTCTCTCTCTCTCTCTGTGCATCTGATCACTACCAGCCTCCACAATGGTTGCCTTCTGCACCAAGGTGGCATAATCTGTAACCTCTAAAACCGCCACCCTATTCTGGATCCACTGCTTCAGCCCTTGTTGAAACCTGTTAGCTTTCTTTTCTTCTGTGTCTACAAACTCTGGCACAAATCTCGACAGCTCAGTAAATTTGGCCTCATAGTCAGCCACTGACATATTGTTCTGTTTCAGTTCCAAAAACTTAAGTTCCATCTGGGTTTTCATGAACTTCGGGAAGTACTTCTCCAGGAATAATTGTTTGAACCTTTCCCATGCTATGACAGCATCAGTCTCCATGTTCTTCTTGGCTTCCCACCAATAATTGGCCTCTCCCTTTAGTAGGTAAGTAGCAAAAACAGTCTTCTGAGCCTCATTGATACTCAGAATCTCGAAAGATTTTTCCATTTCCTTGATCCAGGCCCTCGCCTCAACGGGATCAGCCAATCCGTGGAACTCTAGGGGCTTAAGGGACTTAAAGGCCCTAAAGGAATTTGCCACTGAAGTGTTGTTGCCTGGTGGTGGTTGGGGGTATTGGTTCAAATTCTGCCTAAGTAGATCCATAAACTGGCCCATGGGGTTTCCGCCCTGGTTCTCCCCTTCCTGTTCTACTTCAGTTTCTCCACCCTCCATTTCCCCCTCGAATTCTTCAGAGTACAGGGGTTCATCCTCTGCTCCATACTGGGAATCTTCTTGCTCATTATAGTCCTGATCTTATTCTTCACTACTTTCATGGTTTTCCTCGTGTTGGTTGTGACTCTCTTGGTCAGTAGATTCTCGGGGGTTAGCCCTAGTGCCCATTCATCTTGGAGGCATTTTACTGAAAATTTGGAAAATTTTACATTAGGTTCACTTACCCGATTTAAAGGATTTTTCCTTGCATAATTCTTTACATGATTGGGTTTAAGATCCCACAGTTTTATATCTCATGGCAACTTAATCAAAAAAATAGTACATATGTTAATAAACTCGTGATCACATCCCAACAAATTGAAATAACTGAAAGGGAAACAAATATATACCAGGTACCGAAAAGGTATAACATTCGAGTTACAACGATAGTTTAAAGTACAACCATCCTAAAAACAACAATACATCAAAAGTGAAATACGCTGTCTATCTGTCTAGTCTACAAAAAGGGAAAATAAGTACAAGAAAACCATCCCTACAAAAGCCGGCACTACTACGTCCGTGCATGACTAAACAACTAGACTACTGCATCACTACATCTGAAATCAGCCGCCACGATGAAACATCATCCGAACCCTCCCCATGGCGATGCGGAAAATCTCCTCGGCATCAGCTCTGTCTACCCTACCATGCCCATCAGTAGGCAACTGTCGCACCCTCACCCGAGCCCTCAGCTCGATGCGGGTCACAGCCCTATACCCAACCCTGTCACTGATAGTCCTCCTGCCCTGCAACCTCATCCGGGCGGCTCTCTCTGCTGCTAACTCCCTTCTAGACTCTGCCAACCTGGCATCCACCACAGACAACTCTCTATAAACCCCGTTCACAATCAAGTTGTGAACACATACTGGGACTCCTTCTATCGGGACATGAGGTGGGGTGGATGGCTCAGCTGGAGCGGCAGTCTCTGTCTGCTGGGGCTCTGGGGTAAGCTCCTCAAACTCATCGGGGAATGGGCTCACAGATAGTGGTGGTGGGGTAGGGGCTCTCTCAACAGAGAGGGGTGGCACTCGCAGTCCGGAACTCCCTACTGCATCCTCCACTGGCTCAACCTCATCTACAGCCTGTCCAACAACAGCAGCCATGACCTGGTCAGTGGTCATATCAGTATCCTCCTCCATGGTCCTAATCTCAGATACAACCCAATAATCCTCATCCTCAATAACTAACTCAGCATCCTGTCCTGTCTGGATCCCCTCCGGGTCCTCCTCCCCCTCAGTCTCAACAACATCTGTGTCAGCATCAACCTGGACCTCCTCAGGGTCCTCCTCCTCAGACTCGATCACATCAGTATCAGCATCAACCTGGACCTCCTCAGCGTCCTCCTCCTCAGGCTCAGTATCCTCCTCAGGCAAGTGCTCATAGTATGGGTCCCTAGTCCGGAACATGTCCTCATCATGCTGTCTCGCAGCTGCCTCCTGGGCCGACATGTCGCTCGCCTACACAAGACGAACTATGTTACTATCATGATACTTAAAAAGTTCTCGTAAGGGTTTTAGGTGAACCTGGCAAGGGTTCTTATTATATTATTGAATTTATTATTATATAACGTCGTATCATCTCTTGGGATATATAACTCTCGCTCTGATACCATCTCTGTAACACCCCCAGATCCGGGGTCAGGGATTGGGTCGTTACGGTCTCATAACTTATACCTAATACTTGACTTGAGTCCATAATAAATAAATCACATGCTGTGACCCCACAATAATTTCCACTCACACACACAACAGTTATAGTCCTAGAGATGAAATTGAAATAAGTCTTTCATTAAAGGGTTACGAATAAAAGTTATTACAATCCCAAAAGGATAACATCATAAGTTTAAAAGTTTTGCCGTTAATTACATTAATTATACATATAGTTAAACAGGAAACAAAAGCTGTCTAACTATGCTACCTCAGCAATGGCGGCTAGCATCTCAGCGGGGAGTCCGGTGGGTCGGGTAACCTGCTTGCGCCGAGTGCGCCTGACGCGAGCCATCTGTCCTAGCTGTTGTTGTGACATAATATGAACAAAGCAAGGGTGAGCGAAAGCCCACCAACAATAATATAACTGAACAGTGATACATATATACAGCAGTTCAAAATATCCGTTGAAATCATATGCCATGCATTAATGAAGTTATTGCCAGGATAATATAAAGGATGAAGTTACCAGGTAACTCAAAGTATTTGTTTGTAGAAATATCTGCTACATCAAAAGTAAGCGAGATATTCTCATTGTTATTAAAAAGAGGAACTTGCATGAAAAGATTGCAATTCCAGTTGTGAATACTTTTCCAGCTCTGCCAACAGTAATCATGTTGCAGGAAATAAATATGTTTGGATGATGAACCAATGATGGAGTATTCACCGCGCCCGCTGTTCCAATCTTGATGATCAGTCGAGATCGTACAGCTCAAATTAGGTTTACTACCGGTAAATGGAAGAACTGACGGCTTTACTTGTCTACCGCCTTACTAGCTCTCCCCGGCCAACGGTTGGGCCAAAGGGGATGGACCGGCGCTACTCGGCCTCTTACACGACTCCTAGTTCAAATAGAGTTCACGATTCTGAATGTAACGTTCGTCTCCCTTTCCCCAAGTATAATACTTGTTGATAAGACTCCATAAAGTAGTCGTATCTAGTTGGAAAGGAAAATTCGCCAATAACTTCCAAGCTATTGCTTGGTAACGAATATCAACTTGTTCCAACAAACTTACCCCTCGAAAGATGAGAAGGTACACAATGACTTAATAAGTCAATAGCACCCGCATTGGGAGTGAAGAGAATATTTTATGACCGGGAAGTCGACAAGATAAATAACATTTTCCAAGTAAGGTTCCCTTATTATTAGGGAGGTAGACTCAAAGAAAATGATGTCTGAGAACCTTTCTCGATATAAGATTAATAATAATATGACTCCGAAATATTTTTCGTAATAATCGAAGAAGATAAACCTTATTGAGGTTATTCTAAGTATGGAATAAATATTCAGAGAATATTTATTGAATTAAAAATATTTAAAGAATATTTAGGAATATGAAAGAATATCTTTAATCAGAGTATTTTTCAAATAATCCTTGAAGAAATATCGAGAGAATATTTATTGCATAATTAAATGTTCAAATGAATATTCAAAATAATATTCATTAATTAATAAGACCTGAAAGGAATATTTAAAATAATATTCGATGATTAAATAGAACCCTGGATGAATATTGAAAATAATATTCATAATTAATTAGGAATTTAAATGAATATTGAAAAAGTAATATTCATTTGATGAATAATATTCTAAATGAATATCAAGTAATATTCATTTAGTAATCCAAGCTTTAAAGGAATATTCGAGATAAGACTCGATAAATAAATCAAGCTTCAGATGAACATTAAAATAATATTCGTCAGGTAATTACTATCTTAAATGAATATTCAAAAGTAATATTCATTTAATGAATAATATTCTAAATGAATATCCAAATAATATTCATTTAGTAGTCCAACCTTTAGAAGAATATTCGAAATAATAATCGATAAATAATTCGACTCTGAATGAATATTAAAAATATTATTCGTCGAATAGTTACGTTCAAATAATTATTTGAAGTAAGGATCGTTAAATAAATAATCTCGAACGAATATTCAAATAATATTCGTCGCCCAAATAATGGAAAATATTTACTTAAATATTTTCCTCCGAGGTAATCTCGATATATCAAGAAATATTGACTCCCGGTCTATATTTGATGAATAAGAAATATACACCCTTCTCTGAGGGTCTTACAATAACCGGCTTATAATTGATACGTTAGCTATCTAATTTATAAGCCAATAAACAATCAGGGAACAAGCATAATGATATAACTTGAATGTAGGCATGCATGCTATGGCATATGTATAACAGAAAACATATATATATATATATATATATATATATATATATATATATATATATATATATATATATATATATTCAATCACAACAGCAGCCTAAAAGAAGGGAATTGAAACTTGCCTGGTAGTCGAGTACGGTAAGGGGTAGTGGTAGCGGGTCCCGGTTCAGCTTGGTGATCTATAAATAGCCAAGGCATTCGGGATTAATCACTTAACATCTTAAAAGTTAAGTTATTCTTAAATCGAAAAACGTTCTCGAGTTATCTCGTTATATCCCTTTTAGTGGATTCCTTTTTATCACTGATCCGACCCGACATTCGTTCGTTAATACGACATGTCACTGTACTTATACTTGGGACATAGTTAAGTCATACAAGTTCTAAGGTCGATCGTTACGAACCAATATTATACTCCGAGTTTTATCGCCCGTTTTCTAAGTGTTTTACCGAAGTTATAATAGAGTCGTCTTTTAGGGGTTCGTTCGCGTTTAACCTCGACTCGAATATTATTAATAAATCGAAAAATGATCCTTTTGACATACGGTTTTCTTTCACACCTTCCTTTTTACCTCTAGTATTTATTTACCAAGATTCGTCATGACTTTACGTATTTTATCGGGGATCAACTTAAGTTACGAACTTTCGTTTACGGATTCGAACTACTTTTAGTAAATCGGTCATAAATCCTAAACCGTAAGTCTGTTTCACGTGATCTTTATATCAAAACGAAGCTTAGAACATTACCTATCCTATCATGGCAGATAAAGTCTCTGGACAGTAGGGTTTTGACATGGAAAATGGCATACAAAACATGGTATTGTAAAATCGGACATTATAACGGCTGTAATACGAACGTTCCAAAAATCACAATCAACAACCCAAGCCACACCGGGCATCTAAACAACTTATACACATAATAAGCATCTCACAAGTCCAGAGGCTACTGATCTTAGCATCAAAACCATCATGCATCTTAAATCATATAACTAATTACATAATCATGCTTATAATTATCACTATAATCATACCAAGCTAAATCCATCAAGAACATGCTTAAAACTCAAAGTATATCTAGGGTTTTCAAGTCTTATACCTTCCTTGTAGTATGTACTAGCCTCACAAAGCTTGGTATTGCCCTTGGATAGCTTTAACTTAGCTAGGATCAACCATGAAAACAAGAAAAACAAAGATTAGTTCTTGAAAACACTATTCATCATCACCTTTGATGATTTATTTGAAAATGAAAGAAAGTGAATTTGAGGCTGAAATTTCTAGGGGATCTACGCTATGATATGTAGTACTTACCCTAAAAATTTGAAGATCAAACAATGGTGGGAACCCCCTTTTCTAGCTCCTTGGCCGAGAGTGATGTTTAAGGAAGATAATGGAGAGTTTTTCTTCTTTTTTTTGTTTTTGTTTGCTATGTTGTGACTTAATACAAGTATTATTATGTATATAGCTTGGATGCATCTCCTCCCTTTGTGTTGTCACTCATCTATAGGTCCAAGTGTTGGCTTCTTAGTGGACGATGTGTTGGCACCACATTAAACAACTCCATTTTTGGTTAAATGCTAAAGAATCATCCTAGTTGTAGTTGACTTTCATGTGACATACTTTGGTTTCTATTATTACATCCACTTGCACATACATGTATCTTGCTTTCTCTGCTTGATTCTGTGTCCGGTTATTGCTCGTTTCGATTGATCGTTCGTAGGAATATTTCACGGATTTCTATTTAGGGTTTACCGGGAATCTTTCTAATATTAATACTATCGTTCTCTATCTTTCTTTCTAACTTTCAAATTTATATTCCTTAAATCCATTCGTTAAATACTTAAGGCTATCAGTGTCCAGGGAACTCTCGGAGAAAATAAAAGTGCAGTTTTTCGGAATCCGACAGCTTTTACATACACTTATTTTCCCCCTGGATCACTAATACGAACTCGGAAATCCGTTCCGAATACTTCTATATAGTGTCGTCTCACATTATTCTATACTCCCACCAAAACACTATTCATTCTTTATTCTTTACTTATTCTCTTAGGGTTGTACAATTGTCTGTATTCTCTTTCGATCGTTCCTAAACCTTTTTACGGAACTACTGGATTAATCGTTATCGATCTGGATGACATGAGAATATTCTCCTGCTTGAAATTGCCATATCTTATTCCTTTAGAAGATAGATTATTCTTACCTATGTTGTCACCCTTTAGCATTCTTCAAGACATAGAAATAATAAAGTCGAATTCCATTCATTCTTTCCAAATATCAATTATTACATTGTAGCCGTAACCACTATTCATTCTTACATCATTAAATACATAAAAGTTTTAATTCCACCCAAAATCTGGGTTCTTACAAAAAATATCAAGTCTATAAGCTGAAACAACATACCTTGCTACTTGTGCAGATGTTAAAGATCTAAAAATTTAACATTCCTAACTCACTAATCAATCTAATGAATGTGGCCTCATCTAGTGGTTTAGTTAGAATATCTGCAAGCTGTTTATCAGTAGGAACAAAATGAAGTTCCACAGTACCATTTTCAATATGTTCTCTAATAAAATGATACCTGACATCAATGTGCTTAGTCCCTGAGTGTTGAAATGGATTTTTTGCAATTTTGATAGCACTAGTATTATCACAAAACATAGGAATATTACTAAGTGTCATACCATAATCCATCAACTGATTTCTTATCCAAAGGAGTTGAGCACAACAACTGCCTGCTGCAATGTATTCAGCTTCTGCAAGTGAGGTTGAAACTGATTGCTGCTTCTTGCTTGCCCAAGAAATCAATCTGTTTCCCAAGAATTGACATGTACCTGTAGTGCTTTTCTTGTCTATTTTACACCCTGCATAATCAGAGTCTGAATAGCCAATTAGGGAGAAATCAAATTCTCTTGGATACCACAAACCAAGATTTGGAGTTCCCTTGAGATATCTAAAAATTCTTCACAGCAATTAAATGAGATTCCTTAGGATCACTTTGAAATCTAGCAGATAAACAGGTAGAGAACATTATATCTGGTCTACTTGCAGTTAAATATAACAGTGAACCTATCATGCCTCTATAGCTAGTATTATCAACACTCTTTCCCTTAAGATTAGAGTCTAGCTTAGTGGCTGTTGCCATGGGTGTCTTTGCAATTGCACAATTTTGAAAGTCAAACCTTTTTAAAAGATCTTTGATATACTTTGACTGATTAATGAAAATACCAGTCTCAGTCTGTTTGACCTGTAAGCCTAAAAAGTAATTTAGTTCACCCATCATGCTCATCTGATATTTAGACTGCATAAGCTTGCTAAACCTAGCACATAACTTTTCATTAGTAGAACCAAATATAATATCATCAACATAAACTTGAACTAAAAGCAAATCACCTTTTATCTTTATAAAGAATAGAGTTTTGTCAATTGTACCTCTTGTGAAGCCATTTTCAAGAAGAAATTTAGACAAAGTCTCATACCATGCTCTTGGTGCCTGCTTCAGTCCATAGAGTGCCTTGTCAAGTTTGTAGACATGATTTGGAAATTTTGGATCAACAAAACCAGGTGGTTGTTCCACATACACTTCCTCATCAAGCTTGCCATTTAGAAAAGCACTCTTTACATCCATCTGGTATACCTTGAATTTTGAATGAGTTGCAAATGCAAGAAACATTCTGATTGCTTCCAATCTTGCTACAGGTGCAAAGGTTTCATCATAGTCAATTCCTTCTTCCTGAAAATAACCCTTGGCTACCAGTCTTGCTTTGTTTCTTACAATCATACCAGATTCATCTAGCTTATTTCTGAAAACCCATTTAGCACCAACAATAGATCTATCTTTAGGTCTTGGTACCAGTTTCCAAACTTTGTTCCTCTCAAATTCATTCAATTCTTCCTGCATTGCTATTACCCAATCAGGATTCTGTAAGGCTTCTTCAACCTTCTTAGGTTCATTCTTTGAGAGAAAACAACTGTACAAGCATTCATTTTGAATTGATCTTCTAGTTCGAACACCACTATTTGGATCACCAATTATCAAATCCTCAGTATGATCCCTTGTCCATTTTCTAACAGGTGGTAGATTGCTCCTGCTAGACTCTCCCCTTAAGTTAGTGGTATTTCTTGTAGAAGAACTTTCTCTTCCTTCAAAAGCTCCCCTTTGATCAGTAGAATCAGTGAATTCAGTACTGCTGCTAGTTCCTGATCTTCCTTCATTAGACTCTGAAGGATCAGTTCCTGATGAAGTAGACTCTGAATGACCAGTCTGATCCTGATCAGTCCTATGTTCTCCTTGATTGAATTGCTCCCCCTCAACAGTAGCATTCCTTTGAGAAGCAATAGAGATTTCCTCTGGAGAATCTTCATCATCACTGGAGGGAATCTCAGAATACTAAAGATTTTCAAATTCCAAATTGTCATGACTTTCATCAGTTTGCAAAATTCCAAACTTCTTATCATCAAATGCAACGTGAATTGATTCCATAACAATGTGAGTTCTGAGATTGTATACTTTAAAGGCTTTTGATGCTGAATATCCTAGAAATATTGCTTCATCCGATTTGGCTTCAAATTTCTCAAGTTGTTCTGGATGAACTTTCAGGACATAGCATTTGCATCCAAAGATGTGAAAGTATTTCACACTTGGTTTCTTTCCTTTGATCATCTCATAGGGAGTCCTGCCATGAGCATTTACCAAGGTACAGTTTTGAGTGAAACATGCAGTGTTGATAGCTTCTGCCCAAAAATAGGTTGGAAGCTTTGCATCTGCAAGCATGGTTCTTGCTGCCTCTATGAGAGTTCTGTTCTTTCTTTCTACTACACCATTTTGCTGAGGTATTCCAGGTGCAGAAAACTGTTGAGCAATTCCACTATCTGCACAATACTCCTCCATTGTAGAATTCTTGAATTCTGTACCATTGTCACTTCAGAGCACTTTGACCTTGTACTCAGAGCTATTTTGAATATTCTTGACAAGTTCAATGATTTACTGAGGAGCTTCATCCTTGTTGTGTAGAAAGAATACCCATGTGAACCTTGTGTAGTCATCCACTATAACTAGAGCATATCTTTTCTTATTGATAGACATAATGTTTACTGGACCAAATAAATCAAGATGCAGCATGTGAAATGGTTTAGTAATTGAATTTTCTGTCTTGCTCTTGAAAGTGGTTCTTCTTTATTTTCCAAGCTGACAAACATCACAAAGTCCATCTTGCACATAGTTTGCCTGGGGTAGGCCTCTCACCAGATGATGCTTAACAAGTTGATTAAGCTTCTTGAAATTGAGATGTGAGAGATTCTTGTGCCAATTCCAGCTTTCATCATTTGATGCCTTGCTGTAAAGACATCTGACGGTTCCTTTAGATGTGTCACTTAAGCTGGCTTCATATATGTTACCATGTCTCTGACCAGTCAGAACAATGTCTCCATTCTTCATATTCAAGATTTTGCATCCCTTACTGTCAAAGATTGATTGGTAACTCTTATCACCCAGTTGACTTATGCTTAAAAGTGTGTGTTTCAAGCCTTTAACCAGTGCTACATTTTCTATAATGACATTCCCCAAAATAATTGAGCCATATCCCAGAGTTTCTCCTTTGTTGCCATCTCCAAAGGATATTACTGGACCAACTTTCCTCTCAAACTTTGTAAGCAGGGACTTCTTTCCAGTCATATGTCCAGAGCATCCACTGTCCAAGATAATTGAATGCTTCTTTCCAATGCCCTGCAAACAAAAAGTAGCTAGTTAGAATTTTTTAGGACCCAACTTTGATTGGATCCTTTCTTACTAACTTTTGAACCAACAGGCTTTGAAAATTTTGCTTTTGATTTACCTGTTGCAGAGTCAACCTTAGACTTAGATTTCACAAACTGTTTGTGACTAGGAGTTTCAGATTTCAGAGAATAATAGTCATAATACAGTTCATGATATTCCTTACACATATAAATGGAATGAAGTAAACTACCACAATGATAACAGGGTTCTTGTGGTTGGTATTGAATTCTCTGAGTCTTGGGGAATCTGGACTCAGTTTTCCAAGAAGGTTTTTGATTGCAGTCTAGGGCCAAATGATTATGATTTCCACATTTATAGCATTTCTTCCTAGGTGCATCAGGTACATTCTTGTAATTATTCTCTTTGTTAATACCTTCTTTTCCATTCCTATTTCTTCTGATCTTGCTAGACTATGAAATACTTTCTAGTCTATGTTTCAACTGAGACTTAGACAGAAAACCTATGTTTACATTCTTAGGTTTTTCTAACACTCTTTCATCTGAATTGCTATTGTTAATTCTTTTGTGCACAACTGGGGTACCTTTAGAATCAATAAATTTAACATGTTTAGGTTCAGAAACTATCTTCTTACCTTCAGATTTGGATATGCTAGCTTCAGGCTTACTATCATCACTAACAATAGCTACAGTATCTTCTTTCCTAGCCTTATCAAAACCTAAACCATTAACTTTACCCAAAATTTGATTTTCAATGATTTCTTGAGTCTTTTTACCAGAATTGTTAACGGTTTTAATCACATCTCTCTCTTGCTCTAGTTCTTTTCTAACATAGTCATAAGCCTTAAGAATAACATCATAATCATGCTTAGCTTTATTAGAACTTAATTTATATTCTTCCATTTGAATTAACTCAGATTCAAGAAAATTATTTCTACTAACTAATTCATCATTCTTAGCCTTGAGTTCATCTTTTTCACTAGCAAGAATTTTGAAATTAGTCATAAGATTCTTAAACTCAACATGAATAGATCTAATATCATCAGAATCTAAGCTATCAAATGAATGAAGAGAGTGAAGTGATACCTTAACAGAAGATGAAGAAGTTTTCTTTGGAGATCCAGGCTTGTCTGAAGCACTTGCCATCAATGCAATGTTGTCATAATCCAATTCATCTTCAGAATCACTAGAGTCTGCCCAATCCTTCTGTGTGACCATGAGTGCATTGCCCTTCCCTGAATTCCTAGGCTTCTTACACTCACTAGCAAAGTGTCCAAGCTCACTACAGTCAAAGCACTTGATCTTGGCTTTATCAAGCTTGATAATTATACTCTAGCCTTTGTCATTCTTCTTCTCCTCTTTCTTCTGAAAAGTACTTTTGCTAAATCTTCTCCTATTGAATCTTCCTTTCTTGAAAGCTTTAGCAAACATAGCAAAGAGTTCTTATAACGCCTTAGAAATTTCAGAATATTTTAATTACTAAAAGTTATTTATTTTATTATTAAATATGAATTATGTGGTGTATAAATTGGTTAAGGAGGTGATGTATCTGTGGAATAATATTTGGAGGCCTGGTTGGTGTTTTATACGTGTTATGTAAGCCCGACTATTTTAATTATATTTTTGGGATTTATTTCGTATTTAATTTCGTTATATTTACTTTCCGAGAATTTTATAAAAATCATCGGGACTAGTAAAAATTACGAAATCTTTTGCATTATTAACTTTATTAGTTTATTTGAGTTTTAAAAATATTGTATGGATTTGTTTGATTTTTTAAGGATTTTAAAATGATTTTATGAATTATGTTTCATTTTATGGGTTTAATCTTGTAAAATTCATATTTAATTCGTTTTTGATCCTAAAAATATTTTAAAAATATGTGGGTGATGGTAATTTTTCATTCTTTATTTTAAAAATTGAGAATTTAATATTCCACCTATTTTTAGTTTAATTGTTATTTTTATTTGATTTTTTTTTATGAATTCAGTTTAACAGAAATTGTGAGAAAAAGGGGTATTCCTTTAACATTTCCCCCAAAATCAGTATAATACCTAAATCCTTAATTGAGTTAGCAGCAGTCGAAGCTCTCTCCCTTTTCTCGATTGTTCTAGCGAGTTCTCTCCAAATCTCTCTCAAAATCTCAATCTCTCTTCCTCTCTCTCTCTCTCTCTCTCTCTCTCTCTCTCTCTCTCTCTCTCTCTCTCTCTCTCTCTCTCTCTCTCAGTCTCTCTCTCTCCGTGAGTTCCTCTCCCTCTTAGCAATCTCAACTGTCAATTAAACTCTCCCCTCCCCTGCTGTTTAACTCGAATCGTGAGGTATGAGTGAGTGTTCTTGGCGACCTATGTTATGAGATTAAATCTCTCCTTTGCTCCAGCGTTTTGTTGTTGATTGTTGATGTGTGTGTGTGTAAGTTATGGTGTGTGTAATGGGTTTGGGAGTGCAGATTTTCGTGTAAGCCCGTGTGTGTGTGTGTTCGTTGATGACCCGCGACTGGTGGGTGGTGTTAACTGATGATAAGGCTGCATATGTATATGCAGTGATGTATCTGTTCTTGTTGTTCGTTGTTGTGATGTTGGTCAGTTCTTGTGCTGGCAAGCTCAGTGTGAGCGTGTGACATTGTCAGCTATGGTTCCCCTGTTTCTGTGATGTATACTCCGTTATCATTTCTGCATATACAACTTACATCTGTGATTATTGGTTCGGTGTGATTACTGAGTCGATATTGTTGCAGTTGGGTTGTGTCTTTGTGACTTATGGTGCCTTACTTCACTGCCCTGTATACAGTTGACTGTTATTGTGGTTAATGAAAGCTGTTACTGGCTTATTGTTTGTTCAGTTCCCCTGCATCTGTGCTTGTTAAATACATACACGAATTGTTGTATTGAGTCAAGCATTACTACCAGTCTATGTTATGATGTTATAATTCGACTATGGTGGTTGTTTTTTTTTATTTGGATGATTTAATCAGTGTTATGATTACCCTTCTGTGAAATTATCTGTTAAATTGTCCGTAACTATTTTGTGCGGAATTTCGAGTTGGAAACCCTATTACGGGTACCCTCAGGATTTTGCCCCATCGACAGTGATGTTTAATGTAAATTGAGTCGATGGAATATGGCGATGATGATTATTTTCTATGCCAAAAATATTTAATATTTATTATTTACTTAATAAATTGTAATTTATTATCGAATTGGTATTAATTGCTTAAACGGTATTAGATTATGAATCAGAGAATTGAAAATGCAAATCGAAATGTGAATTGGGTTTGGATATTAATTATTTAATTTATAATGAATTGGAATGTGAATTAAGAAGTGGATTTGATTGGAATTGACAATTGTGTTAGTGGTGTCGGCTGTATCCCGACTGGCAATTCCCCGCATAAAGGGGATGCCGTCAAAATTTTTCTAAAATATATTAAAATCATTTCTTGAAAATGAGTATGTATAATTATACAATTTACACGAGTTGTGAGTCGGGCTTCATATTTTAAAATCTATGTATTATGTGTTAATGTGACTATATGATTAAATACTTTTGTCTGTGGCTTATATAATGATATTATATGATTAAATAAACATAAATTAGGAGACTATTCGCAGGGGTAGACTAAGTGGGATGTTTATATTGATTAGCGAATATTAAGCAGAATTCTAAAATAGTGCTATATTGTGTGTAGATCCCGTGGATAAAGGGAAGGCTAAAGCTGAGGACGTAAAGACACTTCGGATTCTGTGATTTTCTAGTTAAGGCAAGTAATTTGCTTCAATTATCTTTCAAATGAGTTATGATTATAAAAAAACCTAATTCATATGCTTATTCGAATTATTCTTGCTATAATTGTTCCGTTAATTTCCCGAAATTTCGAATACTTAATTGTTATACCCCAAATTGATTCTACTGAGTTGTTGATTCTTTTAGTGAATTGATTTACATCCATATCCCTTGCAAGTATATATATTGAACTTGTCGATATCTAGATCAGAAATTACCCTACCTCATTTCATTTTACGAGATTTGAGATGTTGACCTGGAACGAGAGTGTCCAGGGTGTTTGACAGTTGAGGTGGTCGATTGTTCCGACACCTGATGCCTAGTTATAGGATTGGACTGTTAGATTTTTTTAAAATGTGGACCGTAAGGGTTGGACCAGATTCGTGGTCAGAATTTATTAAGGCCAATGTGTGCCGTGGATCCATTAAGGACATTGCTGTGTGCGTTTGTCCGGGGTTAGTGCGTGACTGATCAGCAGCCTAACCTTATGATTGTTTTTATTTATAAAATGCATGATAGTCTAATCCTCTTCTATCTTATGATTCAGACAGAGACGTATCTTTCAGTTGAGCATACATATTGTGATTGTTAATTCTTGACAATCTTGCAGATGTTTCAGTTTGTTATGCTGTTATTTATATATAAACTTGCTGAGCATTTTAGCTCATTTGCTTGCTAATTCTGTTTCCTCAGCTAAGCACGAAGATGTCTAGAAGGAGTGGACCATCTGGTTGGGGTAGCCATAGAGGCAGCCAGAGAGTCGAGGTGGTTGGCTGGGTAGTGAGCATATATCTCTGTTTTATATTATGTCTGTAGTAGTAGACAGATTATTACATTTGATGGGTTGTATATTATTTGATTCAGTTCTGGGTTGTAATAGCTATTGGTAGTTGTTTCATACAGTGACCTGTGAGCGGTCTGGGTTGGCATGGTTTTATTTCCTTACGGTTTAGTATAACTTATGCAAGTGGACTGTTTTAGTTCTACTTAGTTGATTGAGCAGGTGGTTAGTTCGATTTACGAACACATCATGCCGAAATTTCTAAAATTTCTTCTATAATAATGTTTAATTGAGTATAAGAGTTTATAATCTTAATATTGGCAAGTGAGGGTGTTACAGTTCTTGCATCTCTAATTCAGAATCATTATCTTCAGAGTCTATATCTTCAGTCTCTGACTCAGAACTTTCTTTGCTCTTCTTCTTCCTCAAGTCTCTTTCAGTAGATTCAGACTTTTCTTCTGGAAGCTTCTTTGATTCAGACTGAGCAGTGAGTGCAACAGTTTTCATCTTTCCTTCACTCCTGCTCTTTTTCTGCTGCTTGTCAAGTTCATTAGCTCTCAATTTTCCATAAACTGCTTCTAATGATATTTCATCAAGATCATTAGCTTCCTCAATTGCAGATATCTTCTCATTGTAAAAATCAGGAAGAGCTTTCATGAACATTGTATTCAGATCCTCCAAGTCATAATAGTTACCATGCATGGCCATCTCATTGATGAGTTTAGTAAACCTATCAAAGGTGTCAGTAAGTGACTCACCAGACTTGGATTCAAAGTACTCATACTGTTGTATGAGAAGTGTCCTCATATTCTTCCTGACAGGTTTCGTTCCTTAACAGTGAACCTTTAGATTGTCCCATATCTCCTTAGCAGTTTTACACGAGAGAACATAGTTAGTGAGAACAGAATCAAGACTGTTGAATAGTATGTTTCTCACTTTAGCATCCTTAAGAACGTTCTCCTTTTCCTTATCTGTCCATTCAGATTTAGGCTTCTCTGCTGTATGTTCTGGAACAACTTTTCCTTCGACAGTTGCTTGAGGAACAAGTCTTGTTGGAACAAAAGGCCCATCTCTGATTCTGTCAAGATAATCAGGATCTGTTGCTTCCAAGTGATGCAACATCTTCACTTCCCATAGAGTATATTCGTTTCTCTTGAGCATAGGGATCTTAGTATTACCATCCTTGTAACCAGACATGATTGCAGATCTTTATGATTATTCGAAATCAACCTGCTCTGATACCAATTGTTAACTCGAATAACTTGTAGAAGGGGGGGGGGTTGAATACAAGTTATATAATCGTGTCTTATTTTTGCTTGATTATATGAACAAGAATAAACGAATGAATCAAACTTTGTTTGTATTAAAATAATCAAATACAAACTCTACCAAAGGTGTACAATACCTTTAGCAGCTGCTGACAATATAAATCTCTCTCTCTGTTTGTTTCGAACTCTCGAATACAAATCTTACGAACTCACTTGCTCACTCACGCACGAATTCTGTTTACAATGATATAGAGAGAGTATTTATAATGCTACCTATCAACTAATAACAGAATTATAATCTATCTATGACAATGTTCTGCCGTCCAGTTGATAGTTTCCATCAATAGAGAATTCGTTTCCTTCACGATATCTTCTTGCTTGTTTTCCAAAACAAAGATCCTGTTTTATAGCACTTGCCAGTTTCTGTAGCATCCATAATGACATCATTAGTAACACGACCGACATCATCAGTAACATGACTGATATCAAGATTTCCCATTGCATCAGGATCTGATTATCCCATCAGTATTTGATCAGGATCTGACTTAATGTATCAGGATCTGCTCCTCTGTTCCTGACATGTAGTCCCCGATACACTGTTCCTGACATGTAGTCTCTGACGCACTGTTCCTGACTAAATTCTACAGATTACTGTTTAACACATATATCCTAAACAAAGTGCTAAATCCTTTATAAGATCAGTGATAAGTGCATAATTTTGCATATTTTTATTACCTATTTATTTCTTGAATTCGTATTTTAATAAATTATTTTGTTGCATTTCAGGAAAATTCGAGAAAAATGAAGAAATGGCAAAATGAAGAAATAAAGTTCAAAAGACCGCATCTTAGGGCTTAAGAATTTATTTTAATTAATAAATATTTTATTTGATTAGAAAATTATATTTATAAATATCTAATAATATTAGATATTTATTTTTATAATTTTCGGATTAAATTATTTATTTATTATTTAAAAATTATAAGTCGTGCGGGATAAAAAGCATTTCTACGAAGCCCATCTATACACAATAAAAGTGGCCAACCAATGTTGATTTTTCCATGTGAAGGAATCTAGAAAAGTTAAAGAAGATGGGTGGAGTTGGTGTTTTTGGTTGTAAAGTGTTCAATAATTTCATTTATTTATGTAAAAGTTGTACTAATTCTTCCTATAAATAGGAAGTAACTCTCCATCTTTGAGGACACCAATTAGTTTCAGTACAATCCTAAATTCAGTTGTAAATTTTCTTTGTAAACATTTTTATTTTTAATACGTATCTATCTTTTATTTTCGTTAATTCGTACGTTAGTTTCCCCTATTTTTGGTTTCTTCGATCCATAACAAAACCCAGTTATTTGTTGTTTCCTTTCTTAGAATTAGCAAATCAATTTTTTTCCTTATTCTCCTTTCCTCCCACTGCATACACGAACTTCCCTTCCGTCTCCACCATCTCCTTCTTCGATTTCAACACAGTCTTTCCCCCCCTGTTTTCTTTGTTCCGATTCAAGCCCATATCTCTATCTCTTTTCGTTACTCATCTCCCCTTCCCCTTCGTATTTCTCTTCACCACGACAACCCTCTTTTTCCCCCTTCTTCACCTCTGCAAACTCGATTCAAACACACCCCCATTTTCCTTATTTTCTCTGTTGAGTTGCTGTGCGGCGTCATTGAGATCGACCGAGTCAAAACTCGGTTTACTTTCAGGAAAAACGAGTTTTCGATTAATTGATTGTAGTATTTTGTTTTTGTTGGTTGTTTTTGTTCGTCCCTTGGTCTTTGTTTTGTGGAATTATGAAGAAATTTCCGAGTTGTTGTCTTGCTGAGTCAAGTCGAGTCCATCGAATCTTTGCTGAGTTTTAATTGTCGAAGTATGGTGGTCGAGTAGCTGTTGGTTTTGTCGAGTTTTAATCGTGGTTTCCTGTTCGTTGGTTCAAGTTCTTTGTTTGACTGTTATCACCAAGCCTGCGATTTGAGTGTCCTAGTTGTTATTTTATGTTGATTTTTGCTGTTTTGATTTTGCCCTGAGTTTTGAGTTAAGCTGAGTACTGAGTCGTAGCAAACCTTATTTTCTTTTTAATCGTTTTTCTTGTTGTTGATGTCTGTACCGAGTCGCCATTCTGAGTCACCGAGTCGGTTCCATTATTGAGTTGCAGTGTTTATACATCTTAGCTCCGTGATTCAATTTTTAGCTGTTTGTGTGATTGTTTTTAATCTGAGTTCGTTAATGGGTTGTTGTTTGATTTGGTTTTATAATTAGCTATTCTGCATCGTCATTTGGTGTCATCGAGTTTCCAAGTTGCTGTGTAGTCTCGAGTTGCTGTTGAGTATTTTTAGTTTCGTTAAATTTAGTTTGTGATCCGTGTATTTTGAATATGAATCTAAGCCGTGTATTGAAATTTTGTTGTGTTGATTAAAATTTTGGCTAGTCCTAATTATAAATAGATCATGTTGAGTTTTTATTAAAGTTTTATGTAAATAAAAATTGATTTAAATTCAAATAGTAAAATTGCAAAAATTCGATTTTTAGTTTAAAATAGATTAATTTAATTTTCTTTTAATAAATAGTTTTAGGAATTAATAGTAATAGAAAAAAATCCAAATTGCCTTAGTTCGAATAAATTAGAAATTAAGACTGACTATTTTTTATGTTCTTTTAAATTTTAATTGTTTAAATTAAAATTAGATTAAATTAGATTTTCTTTAAATTTTATTTAGGAAATTTTAATTCAAATAAAAAAAATGAGAAATTCAGTTTTTAGTTTAAGTAGATTAATTTAATATTCCTTTAAGAAAAATAGATTTAGGAATTAAATAAAAAATCCAAATTTTATCCCAATTGTTCTAGTTCGATTAAATTAGGAATTAAGGATCGCGAATAAAATTATTCCCTGTGGATCGAATCTTAAATATTAAAACGATGATCGTGCGCTTGCGATTTTAATTGTATCATTTCCGCCACATCAAGTTTTTGGCGCCGCTGCCGGGGAACTAATTATTTTTTGCACCTTAATTTTTTATTTTTCGGATTAGTTTTCTTTCGCTTGCCTTATTTTTATTTTGAATTTTTTTTAGGAAAGTTTGGAATGTCGGGAATCTTCTCACGGAGCTCGGAACAAATTGGAATTCTTGGAAGCGTGCTTCGGTAACCCGTATCTCATTCTGTTCGCCTTTTTATTTTTAGAAAATCACAAAAAAATCAAAAAAATCAAAAAAATCACAAAAAAAAAATTAAAAATTAAAAATCCAAAAATATTATTTGTAAATACATAATTGTTGCATCATGCATTTAATCACTTAGGGCACATCATCTAGATTTTTTTATATTTTTTGTTTTTTAATTTTTCGTACCTATAAATTGTGGTGATTGCTGGAGGACCCAAAGGTACGTTAAATTCTTCTTTTCTTTAGATTAGAACATGTAGTGTAAGCATCCGTAATTGTTTACCGCTTTCGTATATATCTCATTGTTTGTTGCATTCATTCTAATAAATTTTAAGGGCAAAACACATCAAAAGATAAGGGAAGGGATTTCATCACTCTTTCCTTGGCCCAAAAACAATTTAATCCATCATTTTGCATACCAAGCCTTTAATAAAATTAATTAGACGTTGGCCCCTAGAAATTTCGCGCTCAATCAGGAAGGTACCTAAGAAACGAAGTAATCGTTAATTATTCCGACTCTTTGGTGTCGAGGCAAGCGAAAGCTTACCTGGCTAATTAAGATTTGGTGTCTAAGTGACGAGTTTGGCCTCTTGGCAATGCCTGCTCTAATCTGGCCAAATCGGTCCGAATAAATTCTGATTTACCGAGTTTTTGGTGGTCCTTACGGTTAGGAGCAAGGTCTAGTTATTTTATTAAGGAACCCTAGATATAGGATTTTTCTTTTGATTTTTCACCCTTTCTCTTTTGTGTGTTTTCCGCACTTGCTTGCTACGTGGTTACTTCGTTGTTTATGCAACCTACTTGGCTTAGGGAGAATTCAAGACTAGTTAGAACGATTGCGATTCCTTCTTCTCCCGAGATCGAGACCGAGCCCGTAGAACTTGTTGAACTTGAACCGATTTTAACCATGGCAGTCTCGTTAAAAGATCGTTGCTACCCCACCCGTTCCGCTCAACCTTCGTGCATCCTTCTTCCTCCCGTGAATGGTAATAATTTCGAGATCAAAGCTCACCATATTAGCATGTTACCTAAGTTTACCGGGAGTGAGGGAGAGGATCCGTATATTTTCCTTCATGAATTCGAGGAGGTTTGTGCTCTACAAAAAATCCAACAATTGACCGAAGACTCCATTAGGCTTAGACTTATCAACTTCGCCTTAAAAGAAAATGCCAAAAAATGGTTGTATAGTCTGCCCGTTAATTCTATTTCAACGTGGGAGGGATTTGTGATAATTTTTCTTAAAAAATATTTTCCAAACCATAAGACTACAAGGATTACAAACGAAATAAATCAATTTCATCAAAAGGAAAATGAGTCTTTTTGGAAGTATTTTGATCGTTTTAAAAATCTCTTATCACAATGCCCCCACCACGGAATAGAAAAATGGAGGCTTCGCAAGATTGTTTACGAGGCCTTGGATAGTCCAACAACCGCGTTGTTAGAGTCTATGTGCCAAGGAAGATTTATGGAGAAAAATGAAGACGAAGGGTGGGAGTTTTTCGAGGAATTAGCCGAAAAGACTATGTTGTGGGAGCCTACTAGGGAACCTCACAAGTCCAACGAGTCATCTAGTTCTTCTAGGGGTATACACTCAATTGGAAACAATATTGCAACCGATGCCAAGCTAGCTACCCTTGCTAGGAGACTCGAAGCTCTAGAAACTCATAGTAGTCCCCCACCCATGTCTATGTACCCAAATTTTAATTCTTCCAACTTTGAGTCTCAACCCTGTCCTGATTTTGAGCAAGTGAACGCAATGTTCCAACCAAGACCTCGGAATGACCCGTTCGCACCAACTTACAATCCCGGGTGGAAGAACCACCCTAATTTCTCTTGGAACCAAGGCCAAAATTTCCAATCTCCACCACCTTCTCAAAAGCCGAACTTTCCAAACCAAGTTCCGTTCTCAAACACGACTCAAAATCACATTCCTTATCAAAATCAAGCACTCACCCACCCACCAGGATTTCATGAGTCGGATAAGAGAATTAACTCCTTGGAAAAGACTCTCGATGCGCTTCTAAAATCAACGACTAATTTGGCTCAATCTCAACAGACCTTCTTGCAAACCATGACTCAAGATAGGCAAATTCTAAATGCTAGTACTCAAGCCATATCTAAGTTAGAGGTCCAAGTAAGCCAATTAGCCAACGCCATTTGTGAACGAGAGAAGAACAAACTTCCAAGTCAAACCGAGGTAAACCCTAAGTTTCCAATCAATCAAAGACCTCCTCACAATGTGAACGCTGTTATTTCCTTAAGGTCCGGTAAGCAAGTTGAAAATCATGTCGGTGACAAGTCTTCCGAAGAAGACGAATCAAATTCTGAACCAAACGCTAATCTTGAATCCGAGAGTTCTAAGGAACAAGGATCAACGAGTGGGACAAAACCCGTCCCCAAAGAACCTAATGAACGAGTCTTTAAGCCAAAAGCTCCTTACCCACAACGCCTCGTCTCTAATAAGCAAACTGCTCAATTAGACAAGATCTTAGAGGTTTTCAAGCAAGTTAAAGTTAACATTCCTCTTTTAGACGCGATTCAACAAATTCCTTCGTATGCGAAATGTTTAAAAGATTTGTGCACACATAAGCGAACTACTCATGTCCCTAAGAAGGCCTTTTTGACCTCCCAAGTGAGCTCAATTCTTTCTAACCAGATTCCCGTGAAATATAAGGACCCCGGTTGTCCCACAATTTCATGTGTCATAGGTAATTCTTTTGTGGACAAGGCGTTACTCGATTTAGGCGCCAGTGTGAACTTGCTTCCATATTCTGTCTACCAAACCCTAGGGTTAGGAGAACTTCAAAAGACGAACGTTACCCTCCAATTAGCAGATAGATCAATCAAAATTCCTAAGGGGATCATCGAGGACGTGCTAATTAAAGTTGGAGATTTCGTCTTTCATGTTGATTTTGTGGTACTAGAAACCGAACCGGTTAGGAATCCGACATATCAAATTCCCGTCATTCTAGGACGTCCGTTTCTAGCCACTTCGAATGCTTTGATTAATTGTAGGAATGGATTGATGAAATTAACATTCGGGAACATGACCATTGACCTCAATATCTTTCATGTTGGGAAGCAACCCGATGATTTTCATGATCAACCTATGGATGTTAATTTAATTGATGAAATAGTTGATCAAAATTTCATGACCCCTAATGATGCTCTTGATTTTTGTTTAAGCCACTTTGGTCAAAACTGGGATGTTTCCGAATATACAAATGAGGTCAACCAAATGTTAGAATCCACCATTCCTACAAATAATCATGATGTTGCACCATCTCCCATGTCTCTTTTCGAAACTAGTGAACCCGTTGAGTCGACGCCGCCCGATTTAGAACTCAAACCTCTTCCCGACACTCTTAAGTACGCCTTTTTAGGTCCTAACGAGTCTCTTCCCGTTATTATCGCCTCTGATTTGACCGAGTCACAAGAGCATGAGCTTGTTATGGTACTTAGAGAACATAAGGAGGCCATAGGTTGGAGTATCTCTGATATTAAAGGAATTAGCCCGGCCATTGTCCAACATCGAATTCACCTAGTTGATGATGCGAAACCCGTTCGAGATCCTCAACGGCGTTTGAACCCCACCATGATGGAAGTTGTTCGAAAAGAAATTCTTAAGTGTCTCGATAATGGGATCATTTATCCCATTTCTGATAGCTCTTGGGTCAGCTCCATTCAAGTAGTTCCGAAGAAGTCTGGCATTACCGTTGTCACCAACGAGAATGATGAGCAAGTGCCCACCCGTGTTCAATCCGGGTGGAGGGTATGCATAGACTATAGGAAACTCAATTCTGCCACTAGAAAAGACCACTTTTCCTTGCCTTTTATCGATCAAATGTTAGAAAGGTTAGCCGGTCATTCGTTCTATTGTTTTCTAGATGGTTATTTTGGCTATTTTCAAATTCCCATTGCTCCCGAAGACCAAGAAAAGACCACTTTCACATGTCCCTTTGGAACCTTTGCCTATCGACGTTTAGCCTTTGGTCTAACCACTGCTCCAGCCACTTTCCAAAGGTGTATGATGAGCATCTTTTCTGACATGGTAGGGGATTTTCTCGAGATCTTTATCGATGACTTTTCCATCTTTGGTTCGTCTTTTCACCAGTGCCTAAACCATCTTGAGTAAGTTTTAAAACGGTGTAAAGAAACCAACCTCGTTCTCAACTGGGAGAAATGTCATTTCATGGTTAAGGAAGGGATCGTTCTTGGTCATAAAATTTCTGAAAAGGGGATAGAAGTCGATAAAGCCAAAGTTGACCTCATTGCAAATCTACCCCCACCCAAGTCGGTCAAAGCCATTCGTTCATTCCTAGGCCATGCGGGTTTTTATAGGCGTTTCATTAAGGATTTTAGCAAGAAGGCTAGACCCTTAACCAATCTTCTCGGGAAGGATGTCAAATTCGATTTCAATAGCGATTGTTTACAATCTTTTGAGCATCTTAAAAAAGAATTGACTTCTGCCCCAATCATTCGATCTCCCGATTGGAATCTCCCCTTCGAGTTGATGTGTGACGCTTCTGATTATGCGGTAGGAGCTGTTTTAGGGCAACGAATCGATAAGATGCCCCATGTCATTTACTACGCTAGCAAGACTTTGAATGATTCCCAACTTAACTATTCTACCACCGAAAAGGAACTTCTAGCCGTAGTCTTTGCTCTCGACAAGTTTCGATACTATCTTATCGGTTCGAAAATCATTGTCTACACCGATCATGCCGCTCTTCGTTATCTATTCTCTAGGAAAGACTCTAAAGCCCGATTGATTAGGTGGATTCTCTTGCTTCAAGAGTTTGACCTAGAAATTAGGGATAAAAAGGGTTCTGAGAATGTTGTCGTCGATCATCTATCCCGCTTGATAGTGGAGTCCACCATCGACTCTCCCGTAAACGAATCTTTTCCGGACGAGCAACTTCTGTCCATCTCTACTCCCCCTTGGTTCGCCGATATTGTCAACTATCTTGCAACCGGTGACATTCCCTCTCATTGGTCCTCTCAAGATAGATCGAAATTTTTCTCACAGGTCAAACACTTCTTTTGGGATGACCCGTATCTCTTTAAATACAGTCCCGATCAAATCATTCGGAGGTGCGTCCCAAATCATGAATTTAAGAATATCCTTTCTTTCTGCCATGACCAAGCCTGTGGAGGGAATTTTAGTGCTAAGAAAACAGCCGCCAAAATCCTCCAAAGCGGTTTTTATTGGCCCACTTTGTTCAAAGATGCTGCTGAATACTGTGCCGCGTGTAATAGGTGTCAACACTTAGGAAAGATCACTAGGAGAAACATGATGCCAATGAACCCCATCTTAATCATTGAGATTTTCGATGTATGGGGTATCGATTTTATGGGCCCCTTTCCTAGTTCCTTTGGCAACCTCTACATTCTGTTAGCGGTCGATTACGTGTCTAAGTGGGTGGAAGCCATTGCTACTAAGTCCAATGATAACAAGGTCGTTCTTAAATTCCTCAAAGAGAATATCTTTTCTCGTTTCGGTACACCTAGGGCTATCATCAGTGACCAAGGCAAGCACTTCAAGAATCGTCAATTTGAGTCTCTTTTGAAAAAGTACTCAATAACTCATCGACTAGCCACCCCTTACCATCCTCAAACTAGTGGGCAAGTTGAAGTCTCGAATCGTCAAATTAAGCAAATTTTAGAAAAGACTGTCAACTCGAATAGGAAGGATTGGTCAACTAAGTTGATAGATGCCTTGTGGGCCTATCGGACCGCCTTTAAAACCATTTTAGGCATGTCCCCTTATCGGATTGTCTTTGGCAAGGCCTGTCACTTGCCCGTTGAGCTCGAACATAGGGCCATGTGGGCCATTCGAGAGTTAAATTTTGACTTACCGACCGCCGGTAGTCATAGGAAGTTGCAATTGTCTGAACTCGAGGAGTTGAGAAATGAAGCCTACGAGAATGCCAAAATCTATAAACAAAGAACTAAGCTTTTTCATGAAAAATCTATTTTGAGAAATCTTTTTCTCCCGGTCAAAAAGTTCTTTTGTACAATTCTAGGCTTCATTTATTTCCCGAGAAATTGAGATCCCGATGGGAAGGTCCTTATATTGTTAGGATCGTTTTTTCCTCACGGTGCTGTTGAAATTGAAAATCCTAAAAATGGTGATATATTTAAAGTTAATGGACAGAGACTCAAACCATTTGTAGAGCTGCCAATTGATCCCGAGGAAGAGGTTATCTACCTCATCGATCCATGAATCAAGTAAGTTTCTTCAGTAGGTAATTGTAAACTCTCTTTCATCCTTATCAGGTATTTTCTCACCATTCTCCCTTGTCATTTATCCTGCATTTTGCATACATTGAGGACAATGCATGATTTAGGTATGGGGGAGGGTTTTAGTGTAAATACATAAAATTGAAAAATCCAAAAAAATTGAAAAATTTTAAAAATCCAAAAATAGAGTTATTTTAGCTTAGTTATCCTTCCCACTCTTTAAATTCTAGAACTAGTTGGTGTTGGCTATTTTTCGAAAATTATATGTATAATGCCTTTAGATAATTTGAACGTAGTCAGGTAAGGTTTTCCTCATGAAACTTGTGTCGAACAAATTTTTGCTTAAAAGTCCAAGACGACACATTTGCACAAGACTTTTGATGGAAGAATTGTATAGGAATGTTATTCGATACCTGAGAGAGAACCCACATGTTAGAACAATGTCGAATCAAACCTTTGCGAGAAGAAAAAAAAAAGAAAAAAGAAAAAGAGTCAATAAATATTTGTAGTTGTAAAGTGCTAGTGTGATTTTGTAATAATAAATTCTTAGTAGGGAAATCGGCTAGGTTGGGCTCATTAATAACCCGAGTAAGTAAGTCCGAGGGGACTTTGTGACTAACAACCTAAGGTCCCTTGTGATCTGGGATTGTTGACCTAAAACTCGCTAAATGGGTATTGATGCAAAAGTCTTTTGGGACCTCAACCATTGCACGGTCGGTCTAACTACTAAGAACGTGAAGTTTGGATAGATACTTGTTTTGATAGAGATTGGGTCAGTTCAATATTGGTTGAAAAAGAGAAAATATTCGTATGCAGTTAATCCATCAAAGGCCTTAAATTCACTACACACCTTGGGATTTTTTGTAAATTTTTAGTCTAATCATGTGGATTGTGGGAACCTATAACTTGGCTATTATTAGAATAATCTTTAAGGCATGTATTTTCGTACCAAATCATTTTGTTGACACCAATGAAAGCTAGGTTGAAAGAGGAAAGTTGGATACTTGCTGACTTATCTCAAAGATTTTATGGGTATATCTTCTGTAAACCCTTAGGAGACAACACTCCTCCTGTAGAGATCGTCTATAGGTTTAACGGGTTGGTAAACCTAAAATTACCCGTGATTCCTACGACAGTGAGTATAGGTTTTTCATTATGCATTTTTCTTTTTGTTTTACTCGAGGACGAGCAAAAGATAGGTATGGGGGCATTTGATAAGTGCATAATTTTGCATATTTTTATTACCTATTTATTGCTTGAATTCGTATTTTAATAAATTATTTTGTTGCATTTCAGGAAAATTCGAGAAAAATGAAGAAATGGCAAAATGAAGAAATAAAGTTCAAAAGACCGCATCTTAGGGCTTAAGAATTTATTTTAATTAATAAATATTTTATTTGATTAGAAAATTATATTTATAAATATCTAATAATATTAGATATTTATTTTTATAATTTTCGGATTAAATTATTTATTTATTATTTAAAAATTATAAGTCGTGCGGGATAAAAAGCATTTCTACGAAGCCCATCTATACACAATAAAAGTGGCCAACCAATGTTGATTTTTCCATGTGAAGGAATCTAGAAAAGTTAAAGAAGATGGGTGGAGTTGGTGTTTTTGGTTGTAAAGTGTTCAATAATTTCATTTATTTATGTAAAAGTTGTACTAATTCTTCCTATAAATAGGAAGTAACTCTCCATCTTTGAGGACACCAATTAGTTTCAGTACAATCCTAAATTCAGTTGTAAATTTTCTTTGTAAACATTTTTATTTTTAATACGTATCTATCTTTTATTTTCGTTAATTCGTACGTTAGTTTCCCCTATTTTTGGTTTCTTCGATCCATAACAAAACCCAGTTATTTGTTGTTTCCTTTCTTAGAATTAGCAAATCAATTTTTTTCCTTATTCTCCTTTCCTCCCACTGCATACACGCACTTCCCTTCCGTCTCCACCATCTCCTTCTTCGATTTCAACACAGTCTTTCCCCCCCTGTTTTCTTTGTTCCGATTCAAGCCCATATCTCTATCTCTTTTCGTTACTCATCTCCCCTTCCCCTTCTTATTTCTCTTCACCATGACAACCCTCTCTTTTCCCCTTCTTCACCTCTGCAAACCCGATTCAAACACACCCCCATTTTCCCTATTTTCGCTGTTGAGTTGCTATGCGGCGCCATTGAGATCGACCGAGTCAAAACTCGGTTTACTTTCAGGAAAAACGAGTTTTCGATTAATTGATTGTAGTATTTTGTTTTTGTTGGTTGTTTTTGTTCGTCCCTTGGTCTTTGTTTTGTGGAATTATGAATAAATTTCCGAGTTGTTGTCTTGCTGAGTCAAGTCGAGTCCATCGAATCTTTGCTGAGTTTTAATTGTCGAAGTATGGTGGTCGAGTAGCTGTTGGTTTTGTCGAGTTTTAATCGTGGTTTCCTGTTCGTTGGTTCAAGTTCTTTGTTTGACTGTTATCACCAAGCCTGCGATTTGAGTGTCCTAGTTGTTATTTTATGTTGATTTTTGCTGTTTTGATTTTGTCCTGAGTTTTGAGTTAAGCTGAGTACTGAGTCGTAGCAAACCTTATTTTCTTTTTAATCGTTTTTCTTGTTGTTGATGTCTGTACCGAGTCGCCATTCTGAGTCACCGAGTCGGTTCCATTATGAGTTGCAGTGTTTATACATCTTAGCTCCGTGATTCAATTTTTAGCTGTTTGTGTGATTGTTTTTAATCTTAGTTCGTTAATGGGTTGTTGTTTGATTTGGTTTTATAATTAGCTATTCTGCATCGTCATTTGGTGTCATCGAGTTTCCAAGTTGCTGTGTAGTCTCGAGTTACTGTTGAGTATTTTTAGTTTCGTTAAATTTAGTTTGTGATCCGTGTATTTTGAATATGAATCTAAGCCGTGTATTGAAATTTTGTTGTGTTGATTAAAATTTTGGCTAGTCCTAATTATAAATAGATCATGTTGAGTTTTTATTAAAGTTTTATGTAAATAAAAATTGATTTAAATTCAAATAGTAAAATTGCAAAAATTCGATTTTTAGTTTAAAATAGATTAATTTAATTTTCTTTTAATAAATAGTTTTAGGAATTAATAGTAATAGAAAAAATCCAAATTGCCTTAGTTCGAATAAATTAGAAATTAAGAGTGACTATTTTTTATGTTCTTTTAAATTTTAATTGTTTAAATTAAAATTAGATTAAGTTAGATTTTCTTTAAAATTTATTTAGGTAATTTTAATTCAAATAAAAAAAATGAGAAATTCAGTTTTTAGTTTAAGTAGATTAATTTAATATTCCTTTAAGAAAAATAGATTTAGGAATTAAATAAAAAATCCAAATTTTATCCCAATTGTTCTAGTTCGATTAAATTAGGAATTAAGGATCGCGAATAAAATTATTCCCTGTGGATCGAATCTTAAATATTAAAACGATGATCGTGCGCTTGCGATTTTAATTGTATCATTTCCGCCACATCAATCAGGATATACAAGAAGTATTAGCAAAATTCTATTCTTAACATCATAACTTATGAATTATTCCTAACATGAATCTAAAAAGAAAGTGGCTAATAAGAAGAAACAGAACAGAAATGGCAAACTAGGGATTAACAAAGATAATAACTATGCTTATATGCCTAATGCCCCTAGAAAAACTTGTCAAAATTATTTCAGTACCAATCATTTAACTCATGCATGCAAGAAACCAGTTGATAGTGTGCCCAAACCTTTCTATGACTGTTCTGTGCCTTTAGGACATAGAGATGCTCCATTCTGTGATAAATTTGACTGTATACCATGCAATATGAATGTCATGACTAGTTGTTTCAATCTGAGAAGGCAATTCATTGATGGTTGTATAAGTCACAACTCTCACACACACTACACAAGGTCAAAGTCTTTAAGTCCTCCTAGAGCTAGGAAGGTACCTCTGTCACCTAAGTCTGAAACCTCAGGTTCTAAGACTTTTAACAGTGACAAGAAGACTAACACCAAGAAAGTTGATAAGTATGTTGTTTATGATAAAACTGTTTCTAAGCCAAATGGACCCAAACTTGTTTGGGTACCAAAGAAGAAGTAATAACTTTGTGTTTGCAGGGCAAAGAAAGTGAAAAGAAGGTCATGTGAATTTTGGACAGTGGATGCTCAAATCACATGACTGGTGATATGGCCCTGCTATCACAATATGAGGAGAAGGCTGGCCCAATGGTTGCTTTTGGAGATGACAACATGGGTAACACATTGGGATATGGAAAGTTAAAAGTTGGTAATGTCATAATTGAAGATGTAGCACTAGTCAAGGGTCTCAAGCATAATCTGCTAAGTGTTGGTCAGTTTACTGATAGAGGATTCAAGGTAAATTTTGACAAAGATGAATGTTTGATCACTCACAAGAAGACTGGTGATTTTGCTCTATCTGGAGTAAGGAAAGGAAGCCTGTTTGTAGCCAATATGGACTCTGCAAACACGGACAAAGTTTGTTGCTTCTACTCAAAAGCATCAAATGAAGATTGTTGGCTATGGCACAAGAAGTTATCACACCTGAACTTCAAGACCATTAATTCTCTGGTCAAAAGAGAGTTAGTGAGAGGCATGCCCACACTTGAATTCTGTCAAGAAGGAGTGTGTGAGGCTTGTCAAAAAGGAAAGATGAAAAGGTCAAGCCACAAGTCAAAGACAGTGACATCAATCACCAAGCCCCTACAATTAATTCATATGGATTTGTTTGGGCCTGTCAATATTATGTCACTCTCAAGAAAGAAGTATGCCCTAGTGATGGTTGATGACTACACAAGGTATACATGGGTGGAATTTCTAGCATCAAAGGATGAGGCTCCACAAGTAATCATTGAGCACATAAAGAAAGTTGATAAGGAAGCAAAAGCCAACAATGCAAGTGTAATTGCATTGAGAAGTGATAATGGAACAGAGTTCAGGAATGCCTTACTTGAAGCATTTTGCAAAGAGAATGGCATCTCTCAACAGTTCTCAGCTCCAAGGACTCCACAACAAAATGGAGTAGTTGAGAGAAAGAACAGAACTCTAATTGAGGCTGCTAGAACAATGTTGCTTGATGCAAAGATGCCTACATGTTTTTGGGCTGAGGCTGTGAGCACTGCATGCTACATTCAGAACAGAACCCTCATCAACAAAAACACTGTAAAGACACCTTACAATTTGATGACTGGAAAGAAGCCTACTCTAAAGTATGTTCATACTTTTGGAAGCAAGTGCTTTGTGTTGAAAGACAATTCAGAATATGTTGGGAAGTTTGATGCAAAGGCATTTGAAGGAATTTTTCTTGGCTATTCAATGGAGAGAATTGCATACAAGGTTTATGTCATCAGTCAAAAGAAAGTTATGGAAAGCACATATGTGACATTTGATGACAGCAAACTACCTGGATTAGATGAAGCCAATGATGAAGATAGAGATCCATTAAAGTTTGAAAATCTAAATGATTCTGATGAAGAGATTGAAACTAAAGTTGAAACTCAATTTCAACAAACTCAAGTGAATGATGATGCAAGAGAATAATTTGTTCCAATCAACAGTGAAGAGACTAGCATCCAAGACACACCTATGAATAGTAGCAACTTCACAGGGGGAGGAAATGAAGATGATCATGATTTGGATGATGAGGCAACATCAAGGTTAAGAAATCAAACTGAGCACTCAAGGAAATGGGATAGATCACATACTGCAGATCAAATCATTAGAGATCCAAATGCAGGAGTGAGAACTAGGAGAGCAACTCAAAATGAGTGTCTCTATGGTTGCTTTCTATCTCAGATTGAGCCTAAGAAACTTGATGATGCACTGTTGGATCCAGATTGGATTATTGCTATGCAAGAGGAGCTGAATCAATTTGAAAGAAACAAAGTATGGGAACTTGTGCCTGCACCAAAGGACAGAACCATTGTTGGAACAAAATGGGTTCTCAAGAACATGATGGATGAAAATGGTGTGGTCATTAGAAACAAAGCAAGGTTGGTTGAAAAAGGATACTCTCAACAGGAAGGGATTGATTATGATGAGACTTTTGCCCCTGTTGCTAGATTGGAAGCCATCAGAATATTCTTGGCATTTGCAGCTTATTCAAATTTTAAACTCTATCAAAT
The DNA here is from genome assembly GCA_036435485.1 of Saposhnikovia divaricata. Classification (NCBI taxonomy): domain Eukaryota; kingdom Viridiplantae; phylum Streptophyta; class Magnoliopsida; order Apiales; family Apiaceae; genus Saposhnikovia; species Saposhnikovia divaricata. Next base: position 233,503,226 of record CM071594.1, read on the forward strand.
GAATGTCAAGAGTGCATTTCTGAATGGAGAGTTGGAAGAAGAAGTTTATGTGTAATAACCACCTGGCTTTGAGGATCCACATTTCCCAGAGTTTGTCTACAGATTGCTTAAGGCATTATATGGACTTAAGTAGGCTCCAAGGACATGGTATGATACTTTATCACAATTTCTTCTGGAAAATCAATTCACTAGAGGCACATTGGACAAAACACTGTTTCACAAGAAGCATGGTGATGTTATTATCCTAGTTCAGATCTATGTGGATGATATCATATTTGGCTCTACAAATGAGAAGTTGTGTGAGAAATTCTCTAAGCTCATGCAGAGCAGATATGAGATGAGTATGATGGGAGAGCTGACATTCTTTCTTGGGTTGCAAGTTAGTCAGAGGAAGGATGGTATCTTTATCAGTCAAACCAAGTACATCAAGGATTTATTGAAGAAGTTTGACTTAGGAGATTGCTCACCTGCAAAGACACCCATGGCCACTGCCACTAAATTGGATGAAGATGCTAAAGGCAAGAAAGTAGATATCTCAGTCTACAGAGGCATGGTTGGTTCCTTACTCTATCTCACTGCAAGTAGGCCAGACATCATGTTTGCTACATGTTTGTGTGCAAGGTTTCAATCAAATCCAAAGGAGTCACATTTGATTGCTATAAAAAGGATACTTAGATATTTGAAGGGAACTCCAAACTTGGGTTTATGGTATCCTAAGGACACAGGGTTCAATCTGGTTGGTTATTCTGATGCTGATTATGCTGGATGCAGAGTGGATAGGAAAAGCAGCTCAGGTAGCTGCCAGTTTCTTGGACAAAGGTTAGTCTCTTGGTACAGCAAGAAACAACAATCTATGTCAACTTCCACAGCTGAGGCTGAATACATAGCTGCTGGAAGTTGCTGTGCTCAAGTGCTTTGGATTAGAAATCAGCTTAGAGATTATGGACTTATGTTGGAAAGAATTCCAATCATGTGTGACAACACAAGTGCAATCTCTATAGTTGCCAATCCTGTAAATCATTCTAGAACAAAGCACATTGACATCAGATATTATTTCATTAGGAAGCATGCAAATAATGGAACCATTGAGTTGCATTATGTTCCTACAGATAAACAATTAGCTGATATATTCACTAAGCCATTGGATGAAGCCACCTTCACAAGGTTGGTTAGTGAGATTGGAATGCTGAATTCTTCAGAATCTGGCTAAGTGAAAATATCAACTAGATTATTGCAGCAGTAAACACTTAATTTATCTAAATTCTCAATATTTTTGAAGTAAGTGTTGGTAGGAATATGATTTATAAATATTTCAAATCTGTTGCATACGTTGAAATTCATATTCGAATTAGCTTGAAATTTCTATGAAATTTTAAGACTATCACTATTTAATTTGTTAGAATATTCTTCATTTGAATAATTCTGGTGAATTTTTGAAAAGATAGTGAAAATTAATTTTTATGAATGGAAAGTGTAGATCGATAAGTCAGACTTCTCGAATGACTGTCATGTCTATGATCGACTTCTCTAACAAGTCTATTTGGAACACTCTTGAGTTCTCGAATAGTGCATTTTGGAGAAATCGAATAGAGACTTGCTTGACTTCTCGAATAAGACATTTGAGTTCTCGAATAGAACATTTGAGTTCTCTAATGACTGAGTTCTCGAATAGAATATTTGAGTTGTCGAATCATTTGAAAAGGCTGAATTTCCGCTGAATCTTAATCGTTTTTGGATTTTTATTCAGAATTTTAAATCACTCATAAAAACATATTTTATTTAATTTAGAATTATGTTAGAAGTTAGATAACTGCCAGCTATGAGTTACAAACTGCTTGAGATATTGAATAAGCCTTTCTTGACTTATCGAATAGTTGTTTTATACCTCTCGAATGACTGACTTGTCGATACAGAACATATATCTAATCGGCAACTCAAGTCACTCACATATATACAATTCCACAACTGTTCAAATCATTTCATTCAATTTCTTAGGCAGCTAAAGTTCCAAAACCTCTGAAAACCCTAACGTCAAAAGCTAAATTTCTTCTTCAACCTTCATTCTCTTCTCACCTCTCTGTGTAACAATGGCAAATACCCAACTCACAATTCCTACCCACACCAATTTCATAGCAATAACCAACGATGTTGAAGCACCCAATGCAAACTTTAAGTGCTTCGTTCGATGGATGGCTGAATCATACATCAAGGATGCACTTTCAGCCAACCCAACTCTGTATCTAGACCTACTGGAACAGTTTTGGAGAACTGCTACTGTGGAGGTCGTGGCCCTAGAGACTGCAATAACTTCATACGTAATCTACTGCAAGATTCAGGACAAGGAAATCACCATCACTACTGAATATATGAATCAAGCACTGGGGCTACAACAAGGAGTGTATGACCCACTAGCCACGAATGCTGAATTGGAGGACTTCTTTGATTTTATCAACTACTCAGATAGAATCAAGCTTGGAAGTTTGAATAGGAAGTACTTGAGAAAGGAATGGAGCTATGTCTTTGCCACTCTTCTTCAAGTCTTCACAGCAAGGAATTCTAGCTTTGATCAAGTCAGCACACCTGTTCAACAAATAGGCTATGCTCTAGCATATGGGAAAAAGATTGATGTTGGACTGATCATAATGCAAGAATTGTATAGGAGACTTGGTAAGAACTCAACCAAGAGAGGTAATGCAATTTTCTTCCCTCGCTTTATTCAATCTGCACTTAATTTCATAGATAATAAATTGATTGAATTGCCTGGGTTAGACAAAAATAGAATAGGCTATCCGAAATCCATGACCAAACTCATTTTTGGTAGCTTGGAGACTAGGAATGATGTGGATGTAAGACTCGAAATAACTCCCCATATGGAGAGCTTATTTAGGACTTACCCCCACAACATGCCAATATTTGCCTCAAAATCAGAGTTAGCTAGGCCCAAGCAAGTAGAGCAAAATGCTAACCCAGGGCCTGCTAACCAACCCCCTCAGCCAAACAACTTACCAAACACAGAGCCACCTGCATCATCCTCTCAACAGGGTGGTGTCAGTACAAAGGAGAAGAAGAGAAAACAGGTTGCTTCTGAACCTCTAAAAATCTTAACTGAAGCAGCCTTGGCTGTGGAACTAGGTCTAGGAAGTGAGGAACCTGAGTCACCCTTACTAAGGCCAAAGAAGAAGAAGAAATTTAAAACCACCTCTTCAGTCACACAAATGGCTGAAGTTGTAAAATCAGGGGCACACAGTTCACTAGATGTATCCTCTCAACAGGGTGCATCTATAGAGTCAAGCATCCTTCCCAATGCACAATCCTATAAAGAGTCAGCACATGGGAGTGATAAGGCTGGTACAACACTGAGTGGAGAGCACATCAATATTGAAACTCCCTCTATTTCTCAGGGGGAGTTGCCAAAATCCATTCTAAAAGACACTTCTCTTCCAGAATCTCACACTAAAATTTCTTTGGAGCCTGCAACTCAAGCAATTGAAGAGCAAGGCATTGATCACCAAGAATTTTCTTCTCTTGGTGAGCCAATGGACTCAAGTGACTTAGTGCATGACACTTTGCTCACCACCCAGGAACTACATTTAGATGGTGAGGGAATGCGAGCTGGGGCATATCCTAATGACACCATCAAAAACACAAAGGATTCACTAGTTTTCACTAGAGACTCTGTGCCTGTGTCAACTATTGGTGTAACTCATCCCACATCTGTGGAGACACCAGTAGTAGAGTCATTCCATCCGATTACAGAAGTTGCATCTGTAACTGAGGAGTCTAGCTTGCCTAGCTCTAGCTCTGACTTTATGTCACAATGGATGAAGCCTGTGCAACATGGCAGTGCTTCAGGATCAGGATCTGTTCCACCACAATTGACGGTTGAAGCACTTCAAAGCTTAGCTGTGGATCAGATTCCTGAGTTCACAAAGATTGCTCAACACCTTCTTACTTCAAATCTGCCAAACCCAGACTATGAGGCTATTCTCCTATGCCACAGAGATGATGTGGAGATGCAAAAGGCAAAGATAATAGATGATGCTGAGAGAGATGGCAATGTAGATGCCTGGATGCAAGGAAAATTTGATCTCACTCTCAATGAAGCTCTTCAGTATTTAAGAGAGGAATACATCACTTCACTGGGTTCAAATGCTAAATCCCTAAATCCTGGTGAAGTGTATGAAGCCATCAATGACTCCTACAAAGGATTCCTCAAGGCTGCACACTACCTTGGCAAAGGTGTCAAATCAGAAGTCAACAAAGTAAGTGATGCAACAGACAAGTCTGTGGGAGAGATAAAGAGGGCCTTTGATGCAAGGTTCCTTCAGTTGGACAGTGTTCTCAAAGACATCAAAGTTTGCAACTCCACCTGCACCAAGATGGATAATGGTCTAGCTATACTGAAAGATGCTGCCACAGGTCTGGGGCATAAATTCCAAATCTTATCTGATCAGACAACTGATGCAAATGCCATGCTCAGGACCCTCTTTGCAAACCAGTATGGAGACAAGCTGATCACTGAGGTTCCAGTGCATGAGATGACCAAGTTCGAAGTACAGAGACTTAAAGAACAGTCACTTTCTGGTTTCAAATCTAATGAGTTATTCAAAAAGGTGGCTGCCCTGGAAACAAAAGTGACATCCCTCAAGAAATCCAATGCTCATCTAACAGACACAATAGCAACTATCTCTGAGCAGTTGAGCACTCAAGCCTCCACCACAGCTGATGTTCTTCTGCATCAACAATCTATGTTGTCTGCAATGATAAAGCATGTGGGTCTCCCTCTTCCAGATGAATCTGCCAATCTCACCTCTTCCAACCCAAGGGCCCCTACTAAAGCCTCAGTGCCTGACTCCAAGCCTAAGGGGGAGAAGAGAAACCTAAGGGACTCAAAGCCTAAGGGGGAGTCAAAAGAAGAGAAGTCTAGAAAGGAGAAACCCAAGGAGAAAGGTATTACAATATCTGAGGGTGGTCAAATCTCAAAACCTACAATCTCTCATGTTCAAGGCAAGGGCAAAGCCAAAGTCAATGCACCTCTACCTTCTCTACCAACTGTCACTCTACCTCCTGTACACATCACTACCCCAAGTGGCCAAAAATAAACCATCACCTCTACAGTGGTTGCAGGATCTATGCCAATTGTGCAAGCTAAAACCTCCAGAAATGAAGTAGATCAACCAGTTGAAGTGGATGTAGTTACTGAGGCCAAGCTGATAGAAGTAGCAAATTCAGAAACTTATCATGATGCTGCCTTCTTGAAGTTTCTGCAAGTCTCACAAGAAAAGGTTGGAGGGGATACATTGGAGTACAGAAGGAGTCTGAAAGAGTAAATCAATTATCTGACAGTGATTCCAAGGAAGCTAAATCAAATCTATCTCAAGGAGATTATAATGGTGACCAGTAATAAAATATGGCATCTATCTTATGATACCTTGGAGGCTCTAAAATTCACAGAGATTGATGCTATCCTGGGGATGATAGAAAAGATGGGAGAGAACAACAGAAGCCTATATACTGATCTGAGGAATGGCCAATAATCTAGGTTGCCTGAAGTTTGCAATTATCCAAGAACAATTATCTATCAGTCTGGCACAAGGATTGGGGATATCAAACAATTGGTCATTCCCAATGATCTCACCTCTCGAAATCACAGACTCATTATTGACATCATTGATCTACTGTAAGAGAAAAAGGGGATGAGGACAGCTGAGGAGATAGAAGCACTAAAAATCCTAAGATCATTCATTGCAACTGGTGTAATTCAAGAAATGGCCAAGCCAAGGAGGAATAAGGATGACAAAGATGAGGACAAGAGTGATGGGAAGGGAAAACATCACAGGAGTGATAAGGGTGATGAGGATAAGAAGAAGAAGAAGGACAGTAAGGACAAGAAGGATGATGATCAAGGCAAAGTCTATGAGAGGAAGAATGGAAAACAGCAAGCCTTAGGCATTGCTAGTAGTAATCTCACCACAACACAAGACTCTAAGTCTAGGGTGAATGCTGTTAGTAATGACCTACCAAAATCTAATGCCATGGCTTCTGCAACTATTTTACCACCTCAAGAAGAGAAGAAGATTCATGTCAAGAAACCATCTGTATGTTTCAAAAAGCAAACTGCTAATGGAATACTACAATGGTCTACCAGCAAAGGTCACATACTATTGCCAGGCAACCACACTAAAAGGATCAAATTCAAACAAGCAGCAAGAAAACCAAAGCTTCCCAAATCAAGAACCCTAACAATCTATCCAGGCCTAAAACTCCAACCACTAGATGAAGACTACAATGAAGACCAACTGGAATACCTTAGAGCTCAAAGAATCTATCATGTTTCAATCATTGATGTCTCCCTTGAGATCAAGTATACTGATGGAAGACAGAAGAAGTTTAAACAATGGCAGTGTCAAAATTGGGGCAAGTTATATGACATAGAAAGGATTATTGCCATGTTGGATGCAAATGATAAAGTGGAAAGAGTATGGAAGCTGGAACTGATTGACTTTGTGAAGATGAAGTGAGATCATGAAGAGCTGATGAGAAAGGGGTGTCTTGAGAAGTGGTTGAAAAGGGAAAAAGAAATTGATAAACTGGAAGTTGAAGCAGAAGTGTTAAGGGCTAAGGGATTGTGTAGAGTTCAATTCAATCCCTATGTTGTAAAGTATATGAGGAGAAATGGAGATCATGTCAATATAAGAATGAATCTACTCAATCACTATCCTGCCAACATTCTGAAACCAGTACTTGAAGATTTCAAAGACTCTATCTTGCTTGAAGAATTGGATACAATGGCAGAAATTATAAGAGCTATGGATGAGAATGCAAGGAAGGAAAAAGAAAGAAAACAGAAGGCATATGATTATCTACTAGCCAAGGAAATGGAGATGGAATCAAATGATAAAGGCTAGCATCTCAACATAGTCTGTAAGATTACACACTTGTATTTCTATTCATGTTCTTAGTTCAAATCTACATACCTGTACTTTTCAAGGCTTTATCTTTATGTATGTTAGGCTTGTTATCAGGCATGAAATTGTGACTAAGGGTCTTACTCATAATTTGGGGGAGATTGTTAGTCACAGAGACATGCCTGTACTCATATAATAACAAGCCTAAGTATGTGTAATGCTATGCATTACCTACATGACCTCTTAACTGAGGGAACCTCTAGTTGTAGAGTTTCTATTTGTTTTGTACTTGTAATAGGCATCAAACCTTAGTTGTGTAACTGTACTTAGAAAGTCAAGAATAATGCTTGAAAGAAGTTCCAAGGTTCATGCCTCAAGCAAGGAGATAATGTAGCATCCCAAAATCCGGGGTACAGATATGGGGCCACTAGCCACTAACAACATTATACAATCCTGGATATAAACAACATATAATAATAAAACCCCTTAACCAAGATCATATACAGGTTATGGTATGAAACAACTGTCAAATTACTATTACAATCCATCCTCAGAATAAAATGTTATACAATTCTATGAATAAATAAAATCACTGTCTAACTGAATATCCAACCTTGACGAATTCCAACCACTAACCAATGAGAATCCGCAACCCGATCGTCTCCTCTCGCTACTAGAAAGCAACACCAATGACCATTACTAGGTTCACTAACCTTCTCTATTAGCTGAAGAAAACAAACAAGCAAGAGTGAGCCAACAATGCTCAGCAAGTGCAATAGTGATAACAATTTCAATAACGATGACAATTCTGATAAACAAAGGGGTTTCATTTCATTCTATGAAGGAATCAGTTATATTAACTTTTAGATTGCCACAAGGGCCAACAATTCACCATTAATAAGGTGCATCAGAAACTAGAACTGATAAGAGTTCCGATATCAAAGTATTATTAAAACAGACTTCCAAGGAGTCAGGAACTGAACATCTCAATCTCAGAGTATAGATTAGAATTGGAAATTTTATTTATTTTAAAAAAAAACATCAAGGTTAGGCTGCTGATCAGTCACGGACTAACCCCGGACAAACACACACAGCAATGTCCTTAATTGGATCCATGGCACACATTGGCCTTAACTTCCGACCATAGTATGGTCCCACCCCGAAGGGTTTTACGCCCTAAGGGCCATTTTTAAAAACATTTCCAATTCTATATCATCCACACTAGGTGTCGGGACAATCGACAACCCTTGATCTCCAAACAACTGGAAACTCACGTCCAGAATACCAACTCAAGATTAAGAGTTAATAAGAAACAACAGCATCGTCTAGTATCGACAAGTTCGATACACTACAGGGAGCAACGAACAATTTGGAATAAATACCAAATGACAATTCGAATAAATACCAACAAGATGAATATGAATAATTTGGAATTTATAACGACAACAATTTATCTAAAGAGAAATTTCACTTGAGCACATAAAAGATATACATTGCAATAAAATTTTCAACCATCAAAACTCTAAGTTAAAGCGAAGATATGGTTAAATACTAGGCACACTGGAAAGTTTGAGTTTCCATAAGCAAATAAAATGGCTTAAACATTTGTTTGAAAACGATTCCAATATGGAACAGTTCAGATCAATTTGAAAGAAAACATTTTTCTAAATGGGGGTCCATTGGTGAAGATTTGCAAGAAATAAGAGTTTCGCTAGCAGGCTTTCATAAGAGTTTAAAATCGAGGATTTCCTTTATTTAAGGAATTCAAAAACCAATTTGACGAAAATAGAAGAAATGGCATTCCAGGGATAAGAAAATGAGCGAGAAAGATTATTTGTAAAGTTCTTTGCAAATCGGATATTTGAATTACGGGTAGGGGAGATAAACATCATCACACTTATCTGAAAAAGTACATGTCTCATCTGCCATCTAAACTTGGCCAAGTCATCACATACTATAAATAAACCAAATTGAATCACTTGAACAATAAATGAATAGCAAGAACACTTGCCTCGATTTACGGAGTTCCTGATTTTCACATCGATACTCAACTTAGATTCTCGTCAGTCTCTTTCCTTACATGTGGGTTTCTTACTTGGCCCTATTTTCATCTTTACTTCATCGTCCGCTAAACTTAACGTCACTTCACCCATCAACTTTGATACTTGTCCTTCTGTTCATCCTTCAGATTACTCGCGCATTGTCCTTGGCCAGGTTTCCTACTCAAACCATTTTTTCAGGTCAAATACTATTTTAGTACCCAACTAACCAAAATCTTATTATTTTGCTTTATTCTACCCATACGCATCCTATATCGTTTACACACATATTTTATATAAACATATACAATCATTTTCACAAAATAGCTTTAATATAACCACTAGGTCAAATACTTACTTCACCTAAATACTTAACACAGATGGTCACTTGATACTTAGATACCATCTAGGCAACCACTTCACAGCAAATTCACAACATACTTTCAAATCATCGAAATCAAATAAATTAAATAGATTTTAAATAGATTTACAGGGGAATTTTAGAAAATTTCGGCATGAAGTATTCGTAAATAGGACTATTCCCCTGTTTTTCAATTCAACCATTTACCAACCAAATTATATAAAAATAGAGCTACCTCAATTTGTAGCAAAATAAAAGTAAACATATAAGAAAAGTACCCGCCCTGACATGCGGCACATAGCACATAAGGAATTCTGCCTCGACATGCAGTAAACACATAATAATTTATATTAGCATTAACTACTACTTACGTTACATCAATAATCGTATCACTCACGCATTTTAATGATACACGTGACAATCAATTATTGATATTCGTAAGCCCTAGGGAACAACCCCTAGCATTAACTATTTCTTACGCTATATCAATGCTCACATCACTCAAGTATATTAATTATACTCGTAATAGTTAATCATTGATATTCGTAAGCCCGAGGAACTAGTTGAAGAGAATTACACAAGTCCTTAAATATTGACACTTAAGACTTGTGATCTCATTGCAACTCCTCGCAGATAAACACATAATAAAATGAATCTAACAATTAATCTTTGATAAATAACATTTTAAAACCATAAGATCAGGAATTAAATTCTTATTTTAAGAAAACTTTGTGAATTAGCCTTTTTGTAAGTTGGACTATCCCGGGGTCACAACCCCTCAATTTTTAATCAAAACTAAATCAAGACATACCACACAGCCTCTAGGGCCAGTGGTACTTTCAGAATTCACCACATTAACATCTACCAAATATAAGGTTTAATTAATTATAAGATACTTAGTCAAAACCATTTTGTCCATACGTTTAACTGATCACCACGTAATTGACAAGTATAGCATTTAACAGATAATATGACTCGACCTATAACATTTAGCACATAGACATTTATAACTAGTATAACCACATAACTCCATGTATTATCCGACGATTGATAAATACCCACTAACGACCACTCAGTCCAAATATTATATCAAAACCTCAATTATTACCAAAATCACAGTTAACAACCCCCAATCACTAAACCTGATATTAACGAGACCACAAAATATTTTCGACAATTACAATTAGCAAATAATAATTAACAATTAACAATTAACAATTGACAATCATCTAACATATAATTGAACCCATAATTAATCTCAAAATTAATTAACCATTAATAAATACTAATCCAAACATATTTCGGACTCACAATTAATCCCCACAATCATAATTTACAAATATGCTTTCCGAATTAAATAACGGGAATTAAAACAATAATCCCACAATTTAAATCTAATTTAATTACAACAATTAACATAATTTATTCAAAAATGTAAATTAAATAATTTACATCGGAAAATAATTTAAAGTAAATAAATAAAATATATAAAAAATTATACCTATTCTATGAATATTGAACATCACCACCATCTCCACCATCTCTCTCTCTCTCTCCCTCCCTCCCTTCTCTTCTCTCTTTCTTTCTCCCTACTGCTGCTACAGTACTCGCGCCACCTCTACTTCAGCTGACCACCGCGGCTCAGCCCCTGCTTACCGACGACCTGTCCCCTACGGTGCACCACTGTAACACCCCCAGATCCGGGGTCCGGGATCCGGTCGTTACGGTCTCCAATTCTGTCCACAATACTTGAACTTACCTCAACATAAAATAAATTACATCTTTATGACCCAACACAACAATATAAATCACACCCGTTATAGTCCCAGAGATGAAATCAGAGTAACAACCAAATTTTATTAAACACATTATAAGTTCTTACAATCCAAAAGAATTTCAATATGAATACATACTCTTTGCCATCCATTTGCATAAGCCATGCTAGACCATATAATTGGTACTGAAAGAATAAATCTATCCTACAAATAGCTTTCTCTTCGGTTCTGGTAGTCTCATCGTCCTCGCCAGCGTCGAGTGCGCCTTGTGCGAGTCATCTGGTCTAGCTGTTGTTGTGATATAATAATAAAGTAAGGGTGAGCAATAGCCCACCAACAATAATATTTAACTGAACGATAATATATAACAGTTCAAAAGTATCTTTCAAACCATATGCCATGCATTTACGGAACTGATGCCAGTATAATATGAACGATGAAGTTACAAGGTAACTCAAAATGTAAATATATGTGGGAATATCTACTATGTTGAAAATAAGCAAGATATTATCATTTATCATATAAAGAGAAACTTGCAAGGAAAATATTGCAATTCCAGTTATTAACATTTTTCGAAGTCCTACAACCTGAAAGAAGTCTCTTCGATACGTGTTGCGGAAGACACCGTCAACTTGAAAGAAGTCTCTTCGATTCGTGTTGCAGGGAATTCCCAATTTGGGAGATGAACCAATACTGGAGTTATCACGCGCCAACTGTCCCACTCCCTGATGATCAGTCGGGGATGGTACAGCCCAACATAGTTTACTATCGGTAGAAGGAAGAACTGACGGCTTCACTTATCGATTGCCTTTAATGGTAACTCCCTGACCAATGGTGAGGCCTTGTGATGGACCGCGCGACTCGGCCTCTTACACACGACTCCTAGTTCGAATAAATCCACAGCATTGAAACGTAGAGTTTGTCTTCCCTTCCCCAAGTGAAATACTTGTTGATAAGACTCCACAAAGTAGTCGTATCTAGTTGGAAAGGAAAATTCACCAACATTTCCCAAGCTTTTGCTTGTTAATGGATATCAACTTGTTCCAACAATCTTACCCCTCGAATGATGAGAAGGTACACACAGACTTAATGAGTCCATAGCAACCAAGTTGCGAGTGAAAAGGATAAATTATGACCGGGAAGTCAACAAGATAAATAACCTTGCTCAAGTAGGTTCCCCTATAATATGGAAGTTTGAGCGAGCATTTAAATCCTTCTAAGCTAGATTTAAATGAAAAATAAAAGAGTTGGGAACCTTTCCTTGATAAAATAGTCGTAACAAGACTCCGAAATATTTAAATAATATCTGGAGGTGAAAGGTAATCTCCGAATAATATAAATCATTTTAAAAAGAATTTAAAAGAATTAAATAGATATTCCGAGAATATTTATTAACTCAATAATAATTACGGAATATTATTAACTCATAATATTGCTCGTAAGTAATCCTCGAATGAATATATGGAATTATTTACTAAATAAATCCCTCCTTAAATGAATATTCGAAATAATATTCATTAAATAATTAAACTCCAATAAATATTTAAAATAATATTCAATAAATAAGTCAAACCTTAAATGAATATTTGAAAATAATATTCATTTAATAAATAATCTTCTAAATGAATATCCAAATAATATTCATTTAGTAATCAAAACTTTAAAGGAATAATCGAAATAATATTCCTTAAGTAAATAGAACTTCCAATGAATATTTTAAAATAATATTCGTCAAGTACATAAAACCTTAAATGAATATTCGAAAGTAATATTCATTTAATAAATAACATTCTAATGAATATCAAAATAATATTCATTAAATAATCAACTCTAAATGAATATTCGAAACTAACATTCATTTAATATCTCTCGACTGAGATAATACTCGAATAACATTCCTCGAGATATTTCCAAGTAATTGATACTTTATGGAAATATAAATAAATTTTAATAATAACATTCCTCAGATAAATAATAATCTGTCGTTGGAATCCCTCCGGGTTTCCACGACTATCTATATCTCAAAATACCGACTCCCGGTCTATATTTAAGAATGAATATCATATGCCCTTCGCTAAGGGTCTTATCAAAACAATCCGGCTTATAACAGATAATTCGTATCTAGTCTATGAGTCAATATCAATTCAGGGAACAAGTATCATAATATAATTTGACAATAGGCATGCATGCTATGGCATATGTATCAGAAACAACAGATTTACATATTATCACAACAACAGTTCCAAGGTATTGGAAACTTGCCTGGTACTCAGGTGTGGGTGGAGATAGCGTGTCCTGGGTCTGCTCGATGATCTATAAAGAATCAGAACATTCGAGATTAACCACTTAACACCTTTTAAAAATCTAAGTATAAACTTCACTTAAGTCGAAACACGTTTTCGAATTATCTCGTTATACACCTTTTAGTGTAACTCTTTTTATCACCGATCTGATCCGACTTTCGTTCATTATTAAGACATGTCATCATACCCACACTCAGTATATACTTAAGTCGTATAAGTTCTAAATTCGATCGATTATGAACCGAGATTATACCTCGAGTTTTATCGTTCGTTTTCTAAGTGTTTTACCAAAGTTATAACCAAGCGGGTTTTTAGGGGTTCGTTCGCGTTTAACTTTGATTCGAACATTTTTATAAAATCGGAAAACGATCCATTTTACATGTGGTTTTCTTTCATACCTTCCTTATGACCCCTAGTATTTATTTACCAAGATTCGCCACTGAGTAACATGCTTTACGAGGGTTCAATTGAAGTTACGAACTTTTACTTACGGTTCCGAACCAATTTTAGTAATTTGACCATAACTCCTAAACCGTAAGTCGGAATGTCTCGATTCTTGCGCCAAAACGATCTATGGCTCGAGATCTACAAGGACCAGTCATCATATTATCAAGGTCAGGAAATTATATTTACTGTCATGCTCGGTTTCTAAGTGTTAACAAAAATTCGGCATTACGACGGCTATATATCGAACGTTCTAAAAATCATACCAATTCAACCAAGCCACACCGGGCATCGAAACAACTCAAACACATATTTCTCATCCTCAATCTGTCCAAAATCATCTACTAACATCATATCATAACCATGTTTAGATCCACTAACAAAATCCGTAATCATGCTTATAATCATGCTAATACTATAACTAATCTTATATCATCAAGAACATGCTTAAATCTTCAAAACAAAGCTAGGGTTTTGATGAGATATAACTTCCTTGGAGGATGTAGAGACCTTAATAAGCCTTTACTAGTCCTTAGAACACCTTAACCAAGCTTAACTAACAAGAATCATCAAGCACATAATTAGTGATTTTCGGATATGCTAAAATGCAGTGGAAAGATCATGAAAAACGAGATCCTTACCTAGGTTTTCTGGATGAGGCTTCTAAAGGAGAGTTGTAGAGAATCTAACCAGCTTTCCAACAAGATAAAGAACACCAAATTCCATTGAGTAATGAAGGAGATATGGCCGTTTGAAAATCGTCACAGAAACTGACATGAATCTGGACAGTTTGCTTCTTCAACTTGGGGAGGTGATTTGCCTAGGCTATACTACTTGGATTGCTATGAAATTTGGAGCGAATATTGTCCATGGAGTGGAGAGGTTGTGGTTAAGATTTGGTGATTTTATCATGGATAGAAATGGAGATATTAATTTGTTTTTGGAGAGTGTTTCTGCTGGGCAGTTTTGAGAGAGTTTGTGTTTTGCTAGCTTCTCTTGCACTCATCTAGCATAAAGTGATGTGTTTGGATAATATCTTGCTAAAGTAGGTTTAATAAAGCGATGATGCAATGGATGATGAGAATTGCATGGATAAGTGTTGATCTTTGGTGGTGTTAAGGCTAACTAAGTAGTTTCTTTTGCTAAGTACTAGTTTCATCTCTAAGTATGCTATGTTAAATATAATTGATGTGTTTTAATCAGTGTTTAAGTGTTACAGGGAGTTATCAGAGTTTAGCTGGAAGCAGTCAGAGTTTGCGTAAACTCTAACAGTTGGAAGCTTGACAGAGTTTGTTAAACTCTGTCTGGAGGAAGCGCGTCTACTGTTCAACAGTGATTAAAGATTAATTATGGAAGCGATATCTTTGAAGATTGGATAGCTATCAAAGAGATCGAGTTGACATAGGAGACGTGTGACAATCTGTAATTGATATCATTGTATAGCTGATTATTAGGAATATCAATTAGAGATTGTATCGTAGCTGTATGTTATATAAATACAGATAGGTTAACCCTAGAAGGGTATCGATAACGAATTATCATTATTGTAACCTAGCAGCTCTTTGTGATATTTTTACATCACGAAGAAGGTTTGAAATACAAGAAGTTTTTAAGTGCATAAACGCTTTTACTTGTTAATCTCTCATACAAAGTTGATTATTATTTGTGTATTCGGCCTAACAAGTGGTATCAGAGCCAATCTGTTACTTTATTACAGGTTAAGATCCAAACACAACAATAATCATGTCAGAAATTCCTCCACCAACACCTACTGTTTCTGAAAAGGCTCCTACTACTTTGAGTCGTTATGAACCAATCAGGGTTCCTATTCTGAGGCCATTAGAGTATGCTATGTGGAAGGTCAAGATGACTATGTTTCTGGAGGCTACAGATCCAGAATATCTTGATAGGATTTATGAAGGCCCTCACAATCCTACAAAGCTATCTGTTGCAGTTGCTGGTGAAGCAGCAAAAATGGTTCCAAAGGAAAAGAAGGACATGACTCCTGAAGATCTATCATCAATTGCTAAGGATGCAAAAGTTAGGCATTTACTGCATAGTGCCTTAGACAATGTTATGTCTAACAAAGTCATTAACTGCACCACTACAAAAGAGATATGGGATGCACTTGAAGTCAGGTGTCAAGGAACTGCAGCTATTAAGAAGAATAGGAGAAACATACTCACACAAGAGTATGAGCATTTTGAGGCTAAACCTGAAGAGACCATGACAGAAACATTTGATAGATTCTGTAAACTGATTAATGATCTGTCATTGGTCAACAAAGAGTATGATCTAGAAGACTCGAATCTCAAGTTTCTTCTTTCTCTACCTGAAAAGTGGGATGTGAAAACAACCACTATTAGAAACAACTATGATCTTGCTGAAACAGAGATTGATGAAATTTATGGACTGCTCAAAACTTATGAATTGGAAATGGAGCAGAGAAACAGGAGATCAAGCAGAAAAGGAAAGTCTGTTGCTCTTAATGTTGAAGAGAAGCCTCAGAAGAAAGAGGCAACAAGAAGGAAAATGAAGGGAAAAGCTTTGGTCATACATTCAGAAAGTGATTCACCAAACTCTGATTATGATTCAAACTCTTCTGAATCATCTGACTCTGAGGATGATGAAGAAGAAATGAGAAAAATGGCTGTGCTGATGGTGAAGACTTTCAAGAAAATGGGCTTCAAGAATTTCAAGAAAGGAAAAAGGTTTTCTAGGGATTCAAATGAAGACAGGAAAAACTACAGGAAGTCTGATAAGAGAGATTCTAAAGGGAAGAAGGATAAGTCTGAAATTCAATGCTACAAGTGTAAGGAGATGGGTCACTATGCTCCTGAGTGCAAGAAGGGTAAAACTGGAAAGGTACTCTACACTAAAGGCAGAGATTGGGCAGATACTTCAGATTCTGATGAAGAAGTGAACTATGCTCTCATGGCTACTACTGAATCAGAATCCTCTGAAAATCAGGTACCTCCAACTACCTATGCTTATAATATTGATGACATTGCTCAATTAAGAATTTTTCTTAAGTCATTGCATATAAGTTATAGGGATCAGACTTTAGAAAATGAGAGGATAAAAGCTGAAAATTCTGAACTTAAAGAGAGAAATAAACTTGTTGAAGAGAAACTTGAAAACATGCAACAAGTTCAGAAAGAGAGAGATGATGCTGTTTGCAAAGAACAGATTTTGCTTCAGAAGTATAAACAACTAGAATCTGAGTTGGAGGAAGCAAATAAGAAAATTAGGACTTGGACTAATTCTGGAAAGGACACTCAACAGATTTTTCAAACAGACACTGTTGGTCTAGGTTATAATGAGGGAGATGAACTTAGATTTCAAAATCAAGTTAAAGTCAGAACTAAATTTGTTCATGGAACCAGTAAATTTTTGTCTGAGAATGAAAAAGAAGCTGTCCAAAGAAAACCAGTAAAAACTAGTGTTAAACAGGTTAATATTGGTTCAATGACAGATAAACAACTCAAACATAAACTGAAGGAGTTAAAATCTGTTGAGAAAAAGAAAGTGTCAAACAAGAACAGAAATGGAAAAGTAGGCATCACTTCAGGATATAAACCAATGCTTGCTAGTTATGCTCCAAGAAAGACATGTCATAACTGTGGTAGTACTAAGCATCTTGCAAATTTATGCAAGAAAAATAAAAATATAAATTCTTTACCTACAAAGTCTGAGGTAAAGAAGGATTTTGCTAGAACTAAGCCACGGACTCTATGCACACACTGTGGAAGCACTTGGCATTCCATCTATACTTGCAGAAAATATCATGCTATCTATCATAATTACTATGAACTGAAACCCAATCTAAAATGGGTTAAAGTTGATACTGCAAGTGTAAACACTGATACTGTTAGCTCAAACTCTGATAATGTTAATTCCGCTGCAAAAGCTAACAAAGTTAAGAATGCCAAAGGATCCAAGCAAGTCTGGATCCTTAAAACTAATCCTCAGTAATTGTTTGTGATTGCAGGGTAACAGGGAGGCAACCCTAGTCGTGGACAGTGGATGTTCAGGACACATGACTGGAAATAAAGCCCTGCTATCAGAATATGAGGAGAAGGCTGGCCCAAAAGTTTCTTATGGTGATGGCAATATAGGAAGAACATTGGGATATGGCAGTATCAATCTTGGAAATGTCATCATCAACAATGTAGCTCATGTCCCAGGACTCAAGCATGACTTGCTATCTGTGAGTCAAATCTGTGACAAGGGATATCATGTAGATTTTCAACCTGAATATTGTGAAGTTATCAGCAAATCTACAGGAAAGGTTGTTCTAGTTGGTCACAGGCAAAACAACATTTATGAAATCAAGCTTTTGATAGACTCTGTTGGAAAAGCTGTTTGCCTGTCTACAAGAATGTCTAGTGAAGAGAGTTGGAAGTGGCACAAGAAACTCTCACATTTGAACTTGAACAACATCAATGAATTGATCAGAAAGGATCTTGTAAGAGGACTCCCAAAGACCCTGTTAAATGTTGATGGCCTATGTGACTCATGTCAGAAGGCTAAACAAAGGAAGTCATCTTTCAAGAGCAAAACAGAATTTTCTATCACTGATCCCTATCATCTTCTGCATGTTGATCTCTTTGGTCCAGTAAATGTTATGTCTATTGCAAGGAAGAAATATGCTTTAGTCATTGTTGATGAATACACTAGATTCACCTGGGTGTATTTTCTAGCAAAGAAGGATGAAACTGCATCGACTCTGATGGAGCATGTGAAGCTTCTGGACAAAGGATCAAGCAACAAAGTCAGAATCATCAGAAGTGATAATGGAACTGAGTTCAGAAATGCAACAATGGAAGAATTCTGCAAGGACAATGGAGTGAAACAAGAATTTTCAGCACCTGGTACACCACAACAAAATGGTGTAGTTGAAAGGAAAAATAGAACCTTAATTGAAGCTGCCAGAACTATGCTTGATGAAGCAAAATTGCCAACATATTTCTGGGCAGAAGCTGTTCAAACTGCTTGTTTTACTCAAAATGCAACACTGATCAATAAGCATGGAAAGACACCATATGAGATGGTGAAGAAAAAGAAGCCTAACCTGAAATACTTTCATATTTTCGGGTGCAAATGTTTCGTTTTGAAGACTCATCCAGAACAGTTGACCAAGTTTGAGTTAAAGGCAGATGAAGGAATTTTTGTTGGCTATCCACTGTCAACAAAGGCATTCAGAGTTTACAATCTGAGAACTAAAGTGATCATGGAATCTATACATGTTTCTTTTGATGATAAGAAGATAACTGGACTTGAAGACAAAGATGAATATGATCAACTGAACTTTGAAAATGAAGTTTTAAACTCTGATGAAGGAAACTCTGATGAATCAATTCTGACAGACTCTGTTGAAACAAACTCTGAACCTCTACTGGTAAATTCTGGAGAAACTTCTCAGTCACAACAAAGAGGAGAACCAGTTGAGGGGGAGCATGATCAAGATGAAGACTCAAACACTGATACTGAGTCAACTGAAAAATCTGGATCAAACTCTGATGCTTCAAACTCTGAAAATTCAAATTCTGACTCTGGACAGTCAAGTTCAGGGGGAGTCTCAGAAAACGAAGATAGATCACAACAGAATCAGGAGAGCATGGATCAAGGGGGAGGATCACATGCTGACAGAAGTCATTTGCCTTCTGCTAGGAAATGGACTAAATCACATACACCTGATTTGATAATTGGTGATCCAGATGCAAAAGTAAAGACAAGAAGTGCTACTGCAAGTGAATGTCTATTCCATGCATTCTTGTCTAAAAATGAACCAAAGAAAGTGGAAGAAGCTCTTCAAGATGCAGACTGGATAACAGCAATGCAGGAAGAGTTAAATGAATTTGAAAGAAATGAAGTTTGGACCCTTGTACCAAGGCCAAAGAACAGATCTATTGTTGTTACTAAGTGGTTTTTCAGAAACAAGACTGACAGTGAAGGTGTTATCACGAGGAACAAGGCTAGACTGGTAGCAAAAGGTTATTCACAGCATGAAGCTCCACTCTATCATGAATGCGTTCCAGAATCGTTTCATCTCATGCAGAACTTTTTGAGGGATTCAGAGATTGGACAAGCTCTGACTGGACCTGCTACTCTTTCTGCGTCTCAAATTGCTTCATTCTGGCAGAATTCAGTTTATGTGGATGGAGGAGAAAGTGGAACTCCTACCATTATCTTCACTTACGAAGACCAAGATCATGTGATTACTCCACAGACTGTACGAGATACAATGGGGTTTGATACACATACTTCCTATACTCTCGTTAATGAAACTTATCTGAGAGAGATGCTACAAGAGATAGGTTACATGGAATCTCTTGACAAGCTTGGCAGTATAAAAAGGCCAAATCTCAGAAAAGAATGGAATTTCTTCTTTGATTGCATAACGAGGACGTTCCAGAAGAAAGTCACAAACTGGGATGCTATTCCAATAGACAGTCTTCAAATCGGGTATTCTCTGCTCTATGGTTCTAATTTTGATTTTGGTCGACATGTTTTGATGAGCTTAGGTGATAAATTTTCAGAGTCTACCACTGTCTATTATGCTCGTTTCTGTCAAATGTTGTTTAATGCATGTGTACCTGGTCTTGAAATTGCTGAAACTGATGAAATTGATCCGTTTAGAGTCAATAAGCGCATATTCTCTGATATGACTAACAAGGATGTTGGTAAAGAAAATCTTCCTGAGTTTGTCATGCCTCTTGTTCTACGAAATTTTCTAAATCAACCACAAGAACCACAACAAGACCAACAGGAACCACAACACGATGCACCACAACAAGATGAACCTGAACAAGAACCACAACAACCTGAACCACACCCTGAACCTCAACCAGAACCAAACACTGAATCACCTACAAAGCAACCTTCACCCACTTCAAACACAAACTCTGATTCGTCACAATCTCCACCAGCATCACAGTCTAGAATGCAAAGAGTTAAGAAGGCAGTTACTAAACGACGTGCAAGTCTAAAGCAGGCAGAAGAGACACAAAGCAAATCAAAACGGAAATCTCCTGAAGCTGTTTACACTAGAAGGGGGAAAAGAATGAAAGCTCGGGCAAACATATCTAAGTCACTCTCAGTGGTAGAACAAACTCCACCAACTAGTGAAGAGGATTCAGATAATGTACTTCTAGCGAAACGAAGAAAAGTAATATTCTCTGATTCTGTGGATGAAGATATTGAAGCTCCAGAGGTTGTTTCACAGCAAACACCTCCTGTTGAGGTTGAGAAGGATGTAATACCTGCAGAGGATGTAATGCCTGCGGAGGATAAAATGCCTGCAGAAGAGGATGCGAGAGATGGTGTTTCTCCAATAAATGATGTTCCTGATTCATTTATGCCATTCTCTGATCCTATCTTTGATATTGGTGTAGCTGATCAACCTACGTCTGTTCCTTCTGAAGCTGTGGCATCTCATACTGAGATATTATCTGATGCTCACCACACTGTTGAAGAAGGTGAAGAAATTGATCACGGAACCAAAGTAACTTCTCAGTCAATGCCTGTTGCTGAGCCTGAGCAACATGAAGAAAATCCTGAAAAGCCTACAGAAGATATTGCTAAACCTATGGCTGAAGATGAACCAGTTAAAGCTACAAGTGTTGAAGCTGAAGGTGACAGTAGTGCAAACTCTGATACTTCTCTGAGTGCACCAGTACAAACTGATGATAAACATACACCTTTTTCTCAACCTTGTACTTCTCATGAAGTTGAGAGAGCACAATTTGCCAAGAATGCTGCTGAATGGTACAAAGAAGATTGTATTTTTCCACCAGGAAGAGCAGCTAAGTTTGTTAAGCAAAGTGCTGATACTATCTCTAATCCAGAGATTCTTTCTTGCTTGAAAGCAACTATAGTTCAAGTTAAAACTCTGGATAGACGATTTGATGATACTAATTTGGCAATCACTTCTTTGCGAAATGAGGTTGTAGCTAGAGAGATGAAAATGGAAACACATTCAAAACTAGTGACTACAAAATTCTCTAAAGCTCAAGACAATATCCTTGCCAGACTGAGTAAAGTTGAAGAGAACCAGTCTGATTTATCTGCTAAAATTGATTCTATTGCTACCTCCCTGGAGTTAATTACTTCTATCCTTATGCCTGATGATGTCAAAAAGGGGGAGAGAGTTGTCAGAAGGGATAGTGCTGGAGATGGAGGGGCAAGTAACAAAGGAAAGAAAAAGGCTGAAGAGGTTCAAACTCTGAGAACTAGTAAGTCATCCAAATCACAGTCTGTTGGGAGAAATACTGATACTCAAGGAACTTCAAGGACCAAGAGTTTACTGTTATCTTCAAATCCACAAACTGATGAAGAGTTGGCTGCTAAGTTGTTCATTGAAGAGAATGAGGAAGGAGTAACGATTGAGGACATTGAAGCTGAGGAAAAGAGTTTACAAGAAGAACATCTTAAAGCTTTAAAGTCTGATAAGGTACAAAGAGGAAAAGCTCCTAGACCTGTTGTTAAAGGTGTTGTGATCAGAGAGAGGACTGATGTTAGTCAAAGTTCTCGGTTCTCAAAGGAAGCAATTGCAGCAGAGGCTAAACTTAAGCTAAAAGGCATTGAAGGTGAAAGTTCACAGAAGAAAGTTACAACTTCTGTTGCATCTCAAGCAATGATCACACCTTTACACTCTTCACAGTTGAAATCTGTTTTTGGTAAAGGAAGAATTTCTGATCCAAATGTGTTATCTGGAGTCTCAATGAATATTTCTGATGGAAAAGCTTTATCTGGCAAGATTGGAAATAATAAGGCTGGACTAGGTTCACATAGAGATAGAAGGCAATATACTGGTCCTAGAGATCCTTCTTCACTGGCTGTTCCAGGTCGTGGTGTTCCTCAAGAGAGTCTGGATAGACTGGAATCAGTGCAGTTGGTTCATCAGAAGAGTTTAGACAAAGATTTTCTTCTATACTTCATGGCTGATGGGACAGTATTCAAAGTTGGTGAGGATGATATCGGCTTGAAATGTTGGGAAGAACTAGAGTATGTTCTATATCTTCTCAAGGTGAATAGTCGAATGACTCAATCAGTTGCCAATGTACTCAGACAGAAGATGACTCAGAATCTGGCAATTAGAGGACAAAAATACAACAGCAGATATATTCCTAAGTACAGGGATTACCAAGGCAATCTCATTGAAATGAAGAAAGGTACTGCAAAGTTAAAAACTGATTTGGGAATCACAGTACTTGACTTCAATACTCAGGCAGAAAAAGTCAGATTTATCAGACTGGGTAATGAAATGAGAAGGAACAAGATTTATGATCTTAGGGCTGCTATTTACCAAACAGATGAAAGTGATCCTCAACTCAGAGAAATCAAAGAAGCAATGAAGATTGAACTTGAAAATGCAGAAAGAAGATTGCTGATTGATTATCTCAGAACCATGCCAGATCTTGAAATGATTAGAGATTAAGTTCTGTAAGAATTTTCTTATTCTCTATAGTTTTTAAGCTTAAACTCTGAATCTGTATAAACACTGTATATATCTATTTGTTTTGACATCATCAATTACTGTCATTAACTTGTACATTTATGCTAATGAACAAGTTGGGGGAGATTGTTAAATATAATTGATGTGTTTTAATCAGTGTTTAAGTGTTACAGGGAGTTATCAGAGTTTAGCTGGAAGCAGTCAGAGTTTGCGTAAACTCTGACAGTTGGAAGCTTGACAGAGTTTGTTAAACTCTGTCTGGAGGAAGCGCGTCTACTGTTCAACAGTGATTAAAGATTAATTATGGAAGCGATATCTTTGAAGATTGGATAGCTATCAAAGAGATCGAGTTGACATAGGAGACGTGTGACAATCTGTAATTGATATCATTGTATAGCTGATTATTAGGAATATCAATTAGAGATTGTATCGTAGCTGTATGTTATATAAATACAGATAGGTTAACCCTAGAAGGGTATCGATAACGAATTATCATTATTGTAACCTAGCAGCTCTTTGTGATATTTTTACATCACGAAGAGGGTTTGAAATACAAGAAGTTTTTAAGTGCATAAACGCTTTTACTTGTTAATCTCTCATACAAAGTTGATTATTATTTGTGTATTCGGCCTAACATGCTAGTTGCATGAGTCATCACTTGGTTTGCTAGATATTTTCCACCACTACATGCATGTATCTTGATTCCCTGCTTATTTCTTTGTCCGATTATTGCTCAATTCTTTGATCGTTCGGAGGAATAACTCATTCGTTTCTAGTTAGGATTTTACCGGAATCCGTCTTAATATTTAAACTATCATTCTCCATTCTCTTTAATAAATCTTGAATCCATATTCCTTAAATCCCTTTTATAATTCCCTAAGTCTTTCAGTGTCCGGGGAAATCTCGGGGAAAATAAAAGTGCTGTTTTTCAGAATCCGTCAGCTTTTACATACACTCTTTTTCCCCCTGGATCACTAATACGAACTCAGAATTTTGTTCCGGGTACTTCTATATAGTGTCGTCTAATAATATTCCTAAATCCACCAAAATCACTATTCATCCATTTTTCTTTACTCATCCTCTTAGGGTTGTACAATTGTCCCTGATCTCTTTCGATCGTACCTTAACCTTTTTACGGACCTACTGGACCAATAACAGATATCGATTTGGATGACATAAGAATAATCTTCTCCTTTAGAATTATCAAATCTCAACTCCCTAGGAGATAGAGAATTCTTACCTAAGTTGTCAACCATTAGCATTCTTCAAGACATATAAATATTTAAATCGAGTTCCATTCCTTCATTCATTATCTCAATCGTTACATCGTAGTCGTAATCACTATTCACCATTACCTCAGTACATAATAAAAAGTTTTAATTATATCCAAAATTTGTGGGTTCTTACAGTCTCCCCTCCTTAAAAAGATTCCGTCCCGGAATCAGGTAGGAAGCAAAGAGTCGTTTGTCTATCGTTTCACCTTTCAGCTTCCCGGTCAATTCTTAGTCGTTCTACCCTTTCTCAGCACATCTACTAGTGCTACAATACTTACTTTATCCTTTTCCATCTACTTTGCTACTTTTCATACAACACACTATCCGGGTTATGCTCATACTCAGTCTTATCCTTATTGATACCTGCAGTAACATTGGTATTGATAAATGGATTTTATATCCATTTAGAGCATTCTGAATCGGCTTAAATTGATTGCTTTGGCCTCAAGTTTGTGGTAGTTTTGATGTGTTTTGTTTAATTGTGCAGGGTTGAAGAAATATCGATTAAGGGTGTAGTTTCTGTCGTTTTTGGAGTTGATTTATGATATGGAATGAAGAATGGAGGCTAATGTCAGCTACCAAGATGTATACAAGTCAAGAAGGATTAAAGACGGAAGCTCATGCAAAAGGAACGAGAAGATAAGGCTGAAAAACGAAGAAACAGTGCAGTCTGCACCAGATTTGAGCAGTCTGCGCCAGATTTTGAGTTTTTATGCAGATTGCGGCCGTGCAGACTGCCCAATTCGCGCAGGGTGCGCCAAGACGCGCTGGGAAAAATCAGCCAGAATTTCTGATTCTTGTTTTGGCCATATCTTGAGTTCTAGAAGTCCGTTTTCAGCGATCTTACAGTCCACGCGAAGCTAACGAGATTCTCTATCATTCTAAAGTGGTCCAAATGTCAAAACACGACTGGAACGGTCCAAAAATACTGAAGAAAAGTCAGCTACGAATTTTCCTTCAAAACAGAATCAGTTTAGGAAACGTATTTTGCAGAATTCTATTTTCACAAGGAAATTGCTATAATTCTTACTTCAAATCAGTATGGTAATTGTCCTGAATGGCTAGAACATTCTAGAATCAGTCTTAAGCATGGAATTTGCAAATCCTATCCCGTTTAAAGATGGAAATTGCTGGTCTTCTATTCCAACTCTAATATGGTAATTGCTTGATGGAGAGGCAACTTGGGGCTATAAATACACATCTTGGGGGACAGAAAAGAGGGACGATTAGATATCAATTACTTAGGATTATTTGTATCTTTTTATACTTTGTTTTTATCATGGTTTCATCAGATCCCATGATGACGAGAGGTTCAATTATGAACTAATCGTTGTCATGTGATTCTAACGGATTTGTCTATGTAGCTTAGTAGTTTGATTGCTTTAAAGATTTGTGTGTAATGAATTCTTGATATCCTCGTATGGTTGTGATTCATGTGTTTAGATGCGTCATGAACATCTAATTTGTTAATCTCTTGTGAAGCGAGAGTGGATCTTGAGATTTAGAACTTGCCATGCTAGCATAGGATAGGTTGATGTTTTAACATCATGATTTGTGGCGTAAATAGAGATATTATGCTGCCCTATGTGATCTTAATAGACAACTTGTTCTTCAACCGTTATGTTTTCAAATCTTATAGAGATATAGGGTCTAAACATAATTGGTGTCTATTCATCTTCTATCTCTTTTGTGGATATATGATTAGTTTGGTGTTTGTATACCGAGAGGTAGCTTATACTTGTTCCGTGTTGTCTGATCAGATATCATAACCATCACATGCATTGATTAAAGGCATCAACTCTAAGCGAAGTAGTTAATGAAGTTAGGATCCCATGTTTTCTCTTGCAGACATAATTAGATTTCAATTCTTGTTAGTTTGTTAATTCTTAGTTTTATTAATTTGTTTCTTAGTTAATTATAGTTAATTAAAATCTTGTTATTTGTCTTAGCAGTGCATAATAACCATACATTGTTGCATAGGTACAAAACTGAATTAAAACCATAACCAGATCTCTGTGGGAACGAACTCAACTTTATTCTATATTACTTGTGACCACGTACGCTTGCGTGATATTGTGTAAACAAGTTTTTGGCGCCGCTGTCGGGGATCATCGGTGTTTTATTTTTGGTTTATGTGCTTGTCAATAGTGGTAGTTAGAGTTCACTGACTCGGATTTGTTTTTCTTACCTATTTTGTAGTTTGGTGAGTTTCAGGTACTTGAGTGTTTGAAGATGGCATGCGAGGAGTTGCCATGGTGGGCATATTCGAGGACATCCATGCCTTATCAATGTGAGCGGTGTTTTGGCGTTCATGATCCCTCACAATATTGTTACTACGAAGGAGTTGATCCATATGTCACTTATGAAGAACAACCATATTTTCAATACCATCCTCAATAGTACCAGCAAGATGTGCCAGATATGTCATATTTCTTTAGAAGTGAAGAGTTTCAACATCAGCAACCTACTCCTACTTTTCAGTCAGATGAGGTTGATGTTATGGAGGAGATTAGGATGCTTGCAAAGAGTTATGAGGAGTCTACCAAATCTATGGGGACACTACTTGCTCAAATTATGAGTGCCTTGGAACAAGAGAAACAACAATGCATATTAAAGGCAATTCCAGAAAATAACGGTGACTTGGAGCAAGGTACTGCATGCTTAATTGAAGAAGACAAATTCCAAGGTGAGGTGAGCATTCACAAGTCATGTGAGGAATTTGATCATGCTGGTGAGGTGGATGTTTTGGAAAGGGCAATATTTGGGACAGACACTGATGAGCTGCACAAATTTCAAGAATTGGTATGTGCGTACCAAGAGGCTGATGAACATGGGAAAGATGCAGGTCTTCTACTTGTCTCAGATTATAAAGATGGAGGTAGCGCATTAGAGCCAATGGAGGAAGTTCTCGTTGAGGAACCAAAGGCTTCAGCAACTTACATCTACCCTCCTCCATTATATTCAAGCGAAGCCCACGAGTGTGTGTTGTTCTACAAATTGACAGATTTTGGGTCAACAGATGAAGGCATTGGAATAGGACATAGTTGTTACATGAATAGGCCAAGCGAGGAGAAGGGGCAGAAAGTGTGCCGCCGTGATGACGATGAAGTCTCACGAAGAGAGGACCAGGTAAACTATTATCATCCTTAATGGAGGCTTGGAAGTAACGTCAAGCTATTGACGTTAAAGAAGCGCTTCTTGGGAGGCAACCCAAGCATTGTTGTATACTGGTATGTTTTCTACTTTCCCTCGTATTTACTTCCATTCAATGAGGACATTGAATATTTTAAGTTTGGGGGTGGTTTGAGGGATAAGTAGTGTATATGTAGTTATATGTGATTGTTAGTCATTGTGTTCATGTAGGATTTCATGCTTTGCATATTAGTATTAGTAAATTATGCATTTATGTTCGTGATATCTACGTTTGTTTCATATAGGACATTCTGTTTTTATATATCATGTGAGTTCATAATAGTTTGCATTTGCACCCATGCTTGATAGGAATTTTGTGTTGTTGACGCTTTTGATTGAGAAGTGATATGCTTTGTTCTTGTGCACACACATACACTAGTAAGTTGAAGCTAGTAGACTTATTGAATGTTGAAAGTAATTAGAAGGACATGAATATGTGCAAGATGATTTAGTTTGCATTCTTTGAATACAAGTAGGTGCATTAGAGAGATTTTTGCTTGGGATTGAGTATGTTTATCCCGCCAAGTGAGCTTTTGAGCCATATTGCATTTGTTGCAATTTATTCGTTTGCTTGAGTGTCCACGGATTGTTTGCATTGCTAGCAGTTGTTTGAGGTCTTTCTTGAAACGCATGACATTATTTGACGATTAAAATGATAAAGGCATTTAGGATTAACCGCATATTTTCC
Organism: Saposhnikovia divaricata; assembly: GCA_036435485.1. Lineage (NCBI taxonomy): Eukaryota > Viridiplantae > Streptophyta > Magnoliopsida > Apiales > Apiaceae > Saposhnikovia > Saposhnikovia divaricata. The sequence goes on from CM071594.1 coordinate 233,531,670, forward strand.
CATATTAGCACACCATGTTTACATGATCAATTAGTTAACCCGTTGAGCTTAATCCTATTTTTTCGGTGACATACCACATTACTTGCCTCGACCTTTTTCTTGTATTTGCCTTACATTAATTTGAACTCACATTGTCAAAGGCTAGTAGAGTGCTTAAGGGAGTAATAAGGTGTGCAAGGAGGGGTTTATTGTTGGTCATACTTTTGGGGGAAATATTGAAAATTGGGTTTAGTGGTTTACTTGATAGTCGGCATGCGTAGTAAAATCATGGGATCATTGTTATTGTGTATATTATTGTTCTTGTTGCTTTAGCTCTCGAGAAAAAAAAACAGAAAAAAAAAAAGAAAAAAAGAAAGAAGAAAAAAAATATATATATATATATATATTATGTTATGAGAGCATGTTTGTGTTTATTGTGATCCTACTTTAGTCGACTATTCGAGTGTTTTTGTTGAATAATAAATTATGTGGGGGGGGGGGAAATAGGTGGTTGTGTATGATTATTAAGTTCCTACTAGCTTTTGACACTTCACCTGTTTTGGCTTATTTGACATACCTTGTCCCTAGCCCCATTACAACCCAAATAAAGACCTTTTGATTATCGTCATTGATGTATGTTGTGTTAAGAGTTAGATTGATACCAAATGTCAAGCATGCTTATAATTTTGTTGGAATTGAGTGATACACTTACCCTTGTTCTTGAGTGAATATTCTTTTGTGAGTGGATTGTGAGTGTTTGCTTGTTTTTGCGTATGAGATCCCGTGTTTTGTCTCAAAGATGTACTCTTGTAGGCTTAGCATGTTTACTAACTTATTCTTACACTTGACATGGACTTGTGAGAACTTATGCATGTTCATTGAGTAGACAATCTGAATGCTTGCACTTTCGACACCAAGACATAGCGTATTTACTTTGATTCTTAAGTTGATATGGCATGAGAGGATTTGAAGGTATGGTAGGATATTAGTACTAGATTAGTTGCATTTGTCATATTAGTTGCATTTATGCATTGCAATGGATTTTGTGGGTACATTCACTATAGGCCCTCACGAGACCTTACTCGTCCACTAGGGCTGTCTAGGGGTTTAAAGGGCTTGTTGCATATGCCAAATGCAACCGTGATCACCTACGGAAGTGGTACTAGTTTGTTAGATAGTTTGTAATTGTTTATACTTGAGGACAAGCATCGGTTTAAGTTTGGGGGTGTGATAAATGGATTTTATATCCATTTAGAGCATTCTAAATCGGCTTAAATTGATTGCTTTGGCCTCAAGTTTGTGGTAGTTTTGATGTATTTTGTTTAATTGTGCAGGGTTGAAGAAATGTCGATTAAGGGTGTAGTTTCTGTCCTTTTTGGAGTTGATTTATGATATGGAATGAAGAATGGAGGCTAATATCAGCTACCAAGATGTATACAAGTCAAGAAGGATTAAAGACGGAAGCTCATGCAAAAGGAACGAGAAGAAAAGGCTGAAAAACGAAGAAACAGTGCAGTCTGCACCAGATTTGAGCAGTCTGTGCCAGATTTGGAGTTTTTATGCAGATTGCGGCCGTGCAGACTGCCCAATTCACGCAGGGTGCGCCAAGACGCGCTGGGAAAAATCAGCCAGAATTTCTGATTCTTGTTTTGGCCATATCTTGAGTTCTAGAAGTCCGTTTTCAGCGATCTTACAGTCCACACGAAGCTAACGAGATTCTCTATCATTCTAAAGTGGTCGAAATGTCAAAACACGACTGGAACGGTCCAAAAATACTGAATAAAAGTCAGCTACGAATTTTCCTTCAAAACAGAATCAGTTTAGGAAACGTATTTTGCAGAATTCTATTTTCACAAGGAAATTGATATAATTCTTACTTCAAATCAGTATGGTAATTGTCCTGAATGGCTAGAACATTCTAGAATCAGTCTTGAGCATGGAATTTGCAAATCCTATCCCGTTTAAAGATGGAAATTGCTGGTCTTCTATTCCAACTCTAATATGGTAATTGCTTGATGGAGAGGCAAATTGGGGCTATAAATACACATCTTGGGGGACAGAAAAGAGGGACGATTAGATATCAATTACTTAGGATTATTTGTATCTTTTTATATTTTATTTTTATCATGGTTTCATCAGATCCCATGATGACGAGAGGTTCAATTATGAACTAATCGTTGTCATGGGATTCTAACGGATTTATCTATGTAGCTTAGTAGTTTGATTGCTTTAAAGATTTGTGTGTAGTGAATTCTTGATATCCTCGTATGGTTGTGATTCATGTGTTTAGATGCGTCATGAACATCTAATTTGTTAATCTCTTGTGAAGCGAGAGTGGATCTTGAGATTTAGAACTTGCCATGCTAGCATATGATAGGTTGATGTTTTAACATCATGATTTGTGGCATAAATAGAGATATTATGCTGCCCTATGTGATCTTAATAGACAACTTGTTCTTCAACCGTTATGTTTTCAAATCTTATAGAGATATAGGGTCTAAACATAATTGGTGTCTATTCATCTTCTATCTCTTTTGTGGATGTATGATTAGTTTGGTGTTTGTATACCGAGAGGTAGCTTATACTTGTTCCGTGTTGTCTGATCAGATATCATAACCATCACATGCATTGATTAAAGGCATCAACTCTAAGCGAAGTAGTTAATGAAGTTAGGATCCCATGTTTTCTCTTGCAGACGTAATTAGATTTCAATTCTTGTTAGTTTGTTAATTCTTAGTTTTATTAATTTGTTTCTTAGTTAATTATAGTTAATTAAAATCTTGTTATTTGTCTTAGCAGTGCATAATAACCATACATTGTTGCATAGGTACAAAACTGAATTAAAACCATAACCAGATCTCTGTGGGAACGAACTCAACTTTATTCTATATTACTTGTGACCACGTACGCTTGCGTGATATTGTGTAAACAGGTATCACTATCACACTGCGAATTCGGAGGTAACCTCGCTCGAACTGTGCATTTCCTGATTGCTTTAATCTTCGCAATCTCGATCAATATAGAGAAGTGGAAAGATTTATTGAGAGATCACTATGATCAATTGAACATTTGTTATATTGCATCGTCAGTACAGAAGGGGGCCAGCCTTTAGTACTTGACAAGCAATTAAACAAGTTATTGTATTCCACTTAGACTTCTATCACATAGACAGATAGTCACGTAGCAGGACCTCCCCTCCTTAAAGGGTTGTTCTTCTCAATTCATAAAGAAGATGAATAAGAGAGAAGAAAAGAAAAGAGTTCTAAAGGATTATAGAAAGTTTTCATGATTGTAAAATATCATACTCAGAATTTAACTCTGAACTATAGAGGTTCATTAAAGAAGAAAATAATCATAATTATATCCAATACTATTTGATCACAATCTCACGTGTCAACATATCTTGCTGCTTTGTCCACTATTCTATGGACTTATACTCTGGTTCAACCTTAGCACACTTACTTTTCGAAAATCTTTGAACCTCTCAGGTTAAATCTTAGTTTCTCACTTGACACCATTGTTACTGACATTCCATGTCACGCTACTAGCTTTTTCATATATATAATATTAACACTATTAGGTTTTCATCCCGAGAATTCATCAGAAAACCCATTTATTAATCGATTCATAACATTCCTTGCTTCACATTCCCTAGTTGCTTTCCCAGTCTTTTCTTTATCAATCACATCCTTCTTATTTTTTGATTCTTATTTACTTTTATTATTTACTTCTACCTTCATCTCTTTATTGAGACATCTTTTGCACTTTGTACCTCCTTATTGGTATCCCGTCACATTTCCTCTATAATCATCACATTATTCCAATTTAAACTCTCCGAAATGAATCTGGCCGATCCCTTTAACTTAGATCCGGTATAATCTACTTCTGCCAACCTTGTTTATCATCACTTGTTCTTTTCTACCCGTGGTTTTCCACAGGTTGTCTTTCTTAAGTCAAACCAGGTCGTATATCTACCTGCTCGTACTCTTATCATCTATCGAGCATCTGCATTATACTGGTGTAGCCTTGCCACATGAAACACGTTACGATCATGCTGTAAGTTTTGGGGATAAAACTGGCTCGAATGCCACCTTCCGAATACTTTTAAACTCTCGGGTAGCCTAATAAGTCTCGGGCTCAACTGCCCTTCTCTCTAAGTCTCATTAATTCTTTCTACGGGAATACATTTAGCATCATGAATCATCAGCCTCATATTCTCTATCTTGTTTGCGCATAAGTACACTAACACAAACTTTGTTGTCATTCATCAACATGCCATTTAGCTTATCAATAGCAGCACTTTCTTTATCTTGACGTTGTCATCTACTTTCTTAGAAGAATCACCATCGCTTGTTGTTTACGTAGTGCGTTAATAGCTAACCATGCGGGTTTTAATCCTTTAGGGAGATAAAGTAATCACTATTCCTTATCCAAAAGGAACACTTCCTGAACTTGATGTAGATATTACATGAAGTAGATAAAATTGCAGAAGAGTTTCAAGCACCGTAGCTATGTCAGGTTGATGAAACTATCACTCATGCAGCTTTTATAAAAGACTGGAAACTTAACGGTTTACTTCGTCAATTTTGTATCATGGTCCTGGTTTGCCTCAAAACGGGACCTTCTAAGGTACGTAATATGCTTAAGACTCCATCAGGAATCGAATCTTTAGTTAAACTATTATTACCTTCAATTCTTGCACAATCATCAAAAGGAATGTAAATTCCTCCACTCCGATATGACCTTCAAGGTCTTTCCAAATATTATTTTGTTTCTTCGGTATGAACATTTGTAATTATTCCTTTATACTTAGACTGTCGGCCACCTCATTGGCCTTTCCTGATAATAATAATTCCTTGTAATCCATGTTTTCTGGATACATTCCAATTCAAATTTTTCTACCTCATTCCCATCACTATTGGGTGAAAGCATTCTCCCTTAAGCTTTGCTGAAGGAGAAAAATATATCTATCAGTCTTTTTCCATAAGTCATTGCTTCCACCTACCCGTGGGAACTTTATCACATTTATTCCCCATCCTACTTAGGATACTTCTTTTCTTAGTTCTTTCCTTATCTTATGATAATCTCAACCTTTATAGGTTCAATTCATACTTCCTCAGGGTTTCATACATGCCTCATCTGGCATTATTGTTACTATGTCATACATTCCTTGTAACACCCCCAGATCCGGGGTCCGGGATCCGGTGGTTACGGTTTCCAATTCTGTCCACAACAATTGAACTTTCCTTAATCATAAAATAAATTACGTCTCTATAACCCAACACAACAATATAAAACACACCCGTTATAGTCCCAGAGATGAAATCAGAGTAACAATCAAATTTTTATTAATCACATTATGAGTTCTTACAATCCAAAAGAATTTCAATATAATACATACTCTTTGCCATCCATTTACATGAGTCATACTAGACCATATTCTTGGTACTTGAAAGAATAAATATACCCTACCAATAGCTTCTTCTTCAGCTCTGGTAGTCTCATCGTCCTCGCCCGCGTCGAGTGCGCCTTGTGCGAGTCATCTGGTCTAGCTGTTGTTGTGATATAATAATAAAGCAAGGGTGAGCAATAGCCCACCAACAATAATATATAACTGAACGATAATGTATAACAGTTCAAAAGTATCTTTCAAACCATATGCCATGCATTTACGGAAATGATGCCAGTATAATATGAACGATGAAGTTACAAGGTACCTTAAAGTATTTGTTTGTAGAAATATCTGCTACATCAAAGTAAGCGAGATATTCTTATTGTTATTAAGAAGAGGAACTTGCAAGAAAAGGTTGCAATTCCAGTTATGACCCTTTTTCAACTCTGCCAACAGTAATCATGTTGCAGGAAATAAATAAATTTGGATGATGAACCAATGATGGAGTATTCACCGCGCCCGCTGTTCCAATCTTGATGATCAGTCGAGATCGTACAGCTCAATTTAGATTTACTACCGGTAGAAGGAAGAACTGACGGCTTTACTTGTGTACCGCCTTACTAGCTCTCCCCGGCCAACGGTTGGGCCAAAGGGGATGGACCGGCGCTACTCGGCCTCTTACACGACTCCTAGTTCAAATAGAATTCATGATTCTGAATGTAACGTTCGTCCCCCTTTCCCCAAGTATAATACTTGTTGATAAGACTCCACAAAGTAGTCGTATCTAGTTGGAAAGGAAAATTTACCAATAACTCCCAAGCTATTACTTGGTAACGGATATCAACTTGTTCCAGTGATCTTACCCCTCGAAAGATGAGAAGGTAAGCAACGACTTAATAAGTCAACAGCACCCGAGTTGCGAGTGAAGGAAATACTTTATGACCGGGAAGTCGACAAGATAAATAACATTTTCCAAGTAAGGTTCCCTTATTATTAAGGAGGTAGACTCAAAGAAGAATGATGTCTGAGAACCTTTCTTGATATAAGATTAATAATAATATGACTCCGAGATATTTTCTGTAATAAGCGAAGAAGATAAACCTTATCGAGATTATTCTGAGTATGGAATAAATATTCAGAGAATATTTATTGAGTTAAAATATTTAAAGAATATTTTGGAATATGAAAGAATATCTTTGATCAGAGTATTTCTCAAAATAATCCCTGAAGAAATATCAGGAGAATATTTATTGCATAATTAAATAATCAAATGAATATTCAAAGTAATATTCATTACTTAATAAGTCCTGAAAGGAATATTTAAAATATTTAAAATAATATTCGATGATTAAATAGAACCCTGATGAATATTCAAAATAATATTCATAATTAATTAGGAATTTAAATGAATATTGATAAAGTAATATTCATTTCATGAATAATATTCTAAATGAATATCAAGTAATATTCATTTAGTAATCCAAGCCTTAAAGGAATATTCGATATAATATTCGATAAGTAAGTCAAGCTTCATATGAATATTGAAGATAATATTCATCAAGTACTTAATACCTTAAATGAATTTTCAAAAGTAATATTTATTTAATAAAATAATATTCTAAATGAATGTCCACATAATATTCATTTAGTAGTCTCATCTTAGGAGAGTATTCGAAATAATAATCGATAATCAACTCGACTCTGAATGAATATTGACAAATATTATTCGTCGAATGATTACGTTCAAATAATTATTTGAAGTAAGGATCATTAAAATAAATAATCTCGAACGAATATTCAATAATATTCGTCGCCCGAATAATAGAAAATATTTACTTAAATATTTTCCTCCGAAGTAATCTCGATATATCAAGGAATATTGACTCCCGGTCTATATTTGATTAATAAGATGTATACGCCCTTCTATGAGGGTCTTACAATAACCGGCTTATAACTGATATATAACTATCTAGCTTATAAGCCAACAATAACATTCAGGGAACAAGTATATCAATTCAACTTGAAAGTAGGCATGCATGCAATGGCATATGTATATCAGCAATCATATATATATATTTATTCAATCACAACAACAGCCTAAAAGAAGGGAATTGAAACTTGCCTGGTAGTCGAGTACGGTAAGGGGTAGTGGTAGCGGGTCCCGGTTCAGCTTGGTGATCTATAAATAGCCAAGGCATTCGGGATTAATCACTTAACATATTTAAAAGTTAAGTTATTCTTAAATCGAAACACGTTCTCAAGTTATCTCGTTATACCCCTTTTTGTGGATTACTTATTCTCACTGATCCGACCCGACATTCGTTCGTTAATACGACATGTCACTGCACTTATACTTGGGACATACTTAAGTCATATGAGTTCTAAGGTTGATCGTTACGAACCAATATTATACTCCGAGTTTTATCGCCCGTTTTCTAAGTGTTTTACCGAAGTTATAAAAGAGTGGTCTTTTAGGGGTTCGTTCGCGTTTAACCTCGACTCGAACATTTTTAATAAATCGAAAAATGATCCTTTTGACATACGGTTTTCTTTCACACCTTCCTTTTTACCTCTAGTATTTATTTACCAAGATTCGCCATGACGTTACATAGTTTACGAGGGTTCAATTACAGTTACGAACTTTCGTTTACGGATTCGAACTACTTTTAGTAATCCGGCCGTAACTCCTAAACCGTAAGTCCGTTTCACGTGATCTTTATATCAAAACGAAGCTTAGAACATTACCTATCCTATCATGGCAGATAAAGTCTCTGGACAATAGGGGTTCGACATGGAAAATGGCATACAAAACATGGTATTGTAAAATCGGGCATTATAACGGCTATGTTTACACGCTTTTCCAAATTTTTATCATTATCAAAACACCCTCCAACAACAACCAATTCAAGACCTAAAGTTTCTCATCTATTCTAAGTCATGATATCTCAAGAACAACTCAAATCCAACAAGTATGAAATATCAATAACAACCAATTATACATACATGGATCTAAGCATACTAACACCTCTCCATCACATATCCATCCAAAAAGATCCATAAACTCAAAGTAGTACTAAGGGTTCTTGAGCTTTATACCTTCCTTGGAGAGTGAATAACACTTGTTAAGCCTTGAATGATCCTTAAGTAGCCTTAGTATACTTGAATCAATCAAAAGAAAACAAGAACACAAAGTTAATACTTAAAAGTTACTATTCATCACCATCTTCTTGATTTTATATCTCAAGATTGGTATGGAATTTGAAGATGAAATTCATAGGATATCTTAGTTATGAAATATAGGACTCACCTTAATTTTCTTGAGATTTAACAATGGTTGGAAGTTGGACTTTGGATCTTGAATTATGCAAGAAGTCGAATGGAAGGAGAATGGAGAGTGGTGGTGTTTGCTTGGCTTGGTTCCTTGCTCTCTTGCATTATTGTGAAAATATCTAACATAAAGTTGCTTTATTAAAGGTACTAGGTCATGGCATACATCATCTTGGTGGACAAGTGTTTAATTTGGTGTGGTAGGATGAGAAAGCATGCTAAGTACTTGGTTTGATTGCTAAGATTGCTAGTTAGCTTTGTAACTAGCTTGGTCTCTTTGATCTTATCTTGCATAAAGTGATTATGTCACCTTCCACTAGCTCATCATACCTCTTGGCTCTCTGCTTGTCTCTTTGTCCGGTTATTGCCCGTTTCGATTGATCGTTCGTAGGAATATTTCACGGATTTCTAATTAGGGTTTACCGGGAATCCTTTTTAATATTAATACTTTCATTCTCCATCTTTCATTCTAACTTTCCAATTTATATTCCTTAAATCCATTCGTTAAATACTTAAGGCTATCAGGGTCCAGGGAACTCTCGGAGAAAATAAAAGTGCGGTTTTTCAGAATCCGACAGCTTTTACATACACTTATTTTCCCCCTGGATCACTAATACGAACTCGGAAATCCGTTCCGAATACTTCTATATAGTGTCGTCTCATATTATTATATACTCCCACCAAAACACTATTCATTCTGTATTCTTTACTTGTTCTCTTAGGGTGGTACAATTGTCCGTATTCTCTTTCGATCGTTCCTTATCCTTTCTACGGAACTACGGGATTAATCGTTACCGATCTGGATGACATGAGAATATTCTCCTGCTTGAAATTGCCATATCTTATTCCCTTAGAAGATAGATTATTCTTACCTATGTTGTTACCCTTTAGCATTTTTCAAGACATAGAAATAATAAGGTCGAATTCCATTCATTCTTTCCAACTATCAATTATTACATTGTAGCCATAACCACTCCTCAGTGGTTTCCTACCTTCATTCTTAAATCAATATAATAACATCCCAAAATATCAAATCCTCAAAGTTAATATCTCAATTCTTGGATTATAATAATATTTAATCCACTGTCCGGTCAAATATTATACCGAAAAAGAATTTGGAATTTCTGAATTCCGATCGTCTCTGCATTCACTTATTTCCTCCGCGTATTACTAATATGACTTCGAAACATCCATATCACGTCCCGTACATAGGGTGGCGTGAAAAGTTTTCCAACTTACAAAATCGCTATTCATCCACCAAATTACTATGCACGTACAGGAAACACTATGCACGTACGGAAACACTATGCACGTACGGGAAACACTATGCACGTACTCATTTCCCTTCCAGGATCCATTAGCTCCCTCCTGGATGGTAGATTATTCTTATCTAGGTCCTCAACTATCGAATTACTCTATTCTGACAATATACCAATGCATCAAGATCATTGTCCAAAGCAATATCCATTCATTACAATCATTGTTCTTTGAAACCACCATTCATTAGAGTTGGTGACCTTGTTGTTGGAATCATTGTTCCTCATTTTATCATTACTTAATAAAAAGTTTTAATTATATCCAAAATTTGGGGTTCTTACAGTCTCCCCTCCTTAAAAGGATTCCGTCCCGGAATCAGGTAGGAAGCGAAGAGTCGTTTTCCTGTCGTCCACTTTTTAGCTTCCCGGTAAATTCTTAGTCGTTCTACCCTTTCTCAGCACATCTTCTAATGCTACAATCCATACTTTATCCTTTTTCCATCAACGTTGCTACTTTTCGTACAACTCACTATCCGGGTTATACTCTTACTCAGTCTTATCCTTATTGATACCTGCAGTAACATTGGTATCACTATCACCCTACGATTCGGAGGTAACCTCGCTCGTACTGTGCATTTCCTGATCGCTTTAATCTTCGCAATCTCGATCAATATAGAGAAGTGGAAAGATTTATTGAGAGATCACTATGATCAATTGAACATTTGTTATATTGCATAGTTAGTACAAAAGGGGGCCAGCCTTTAGTACTTGACAAGCAATTAAACAAGTCATGGCATTCCACTTAGACTTCTATCACATAGACAGATAGTCACGTAGCAATACCTCCCCTCCTAAAAGGGTTGTTCTTCTCAATTCATAAAGAAGATGAATAAGAGAGAAGAAGAGAAAACAGTTCTAAAGGATTATAGAAAGCTTTCATGATTGTATAATATCATACTCAGAATTTGCCTCTGAACTTTAGAGGTTTATCAAAGAAGAAATTAATCATAATTATATCCAATACTATTTGATCGCAATCTCACGTGTCAACATATCTTGCTGCTTTGTCCATTATTCTATGGACAAATACTCTTGTTCAATCTTAGCGATACTCACATTCGGGAAATCCTTCAACCTTTCAGGTTAAATCTTAGATTTCTCACTTGACATCATTATTACTGACATCCCATATCATGTTACTAGCTTTTTCATAACTATAATATTGACACTATCAGGTTGTCTTCCTGAGAATTCATTAGAAAACCCATTCATAACATTCCTTGCTTCTCATTCCATAGTTGTTTCCCCAGCCTTTTCTTTATCAATCACATCCTTCTTATTAGCTGATTCTTACTCATTTCTATTATTTACTTTCACCTTCACCTCTTTATTGAGACACCTTTTGCACTTGGTACCTCTTTATCGGTATTCCGTCAAATTTATTCTATAATCATCACGTTATTCCAATTTAAACTTTCCGAAATGAATCTGGCCCGATCCCTTTAACTTAGATTCCTATAATCTACTTCTGCCAAACTTGTTTCTCATCCCTTGTTCTTTTCTATCCGTGATTTTCCACAGGTTGTCTTTCGTAAGTCAGACCAGGTCATATATCTACCGGCTCATGCTCTTATCATCTATCGAGCATCTGCAGTTTACTGGCGTAGCCTGGCCACATGAAAACCCGTTATGACCGTGCTATAAGTTTTGGGGGTAAGGCTGGCTCGAATACCGCCGTCCGAACACTTTTAAACTCTCAGGTGGCCCAATAAGTCTCGGGCTCAACCGCCCTTCCCTCCAAGTCTCATTAATTCTTTCTACGGGAATACGTTTAGCATCACGAATTATCAACCTCATATTCTCTATCTTGTTTGTGCAGAAGTACACTAACACAAACTTGCTTGTCATTCATCAACATGCCATTTAGCTTATCAATAGCAGCACTTTCTTTATCTTTACGTTGTCATCTCCTTTCTTAGAAGAATCACCATCGCTTGTTGTTTACGTAGTGCGTTAATAGCTAACCCTACGGGTTTCAAATCCCTTAGGGAGCAAAGTAATCATTATTCCTTATCCATAAGGGACACTTCCTGAACTTGATGTAGATATAACATGAAGCAGATAGAATTGCAGAAGAGTTTCAAGCATCGCAGCTAGGTCCGGTTGATGAAACTATCACTTATGCATCTTCCATAAAAGACTGGAAACTTAACGGTTTACTTCATCAATTTTGTACCATGGTCCTGGTTTGCCTCAAAACAGGACCTTCTAAGGTACGTAACATGCTTAAGACTCCATCAGGAATCGAATCTTTACTTAAACTATTATTACTGTTAATTCTTGCACAGTCATCAGAAGGAATGTAAATTCCTCCCTTCCGATATGACCTTCAAGGTCCTTCCAAATATCATCCTGTTTCTTCGGTATGAACATTTGTAATTATTCCTTTATACTTAGATTGTCGGCCACCTCATTGGCCTTTCTTGATGATAATGATTTCTTGTAATCCATGTTTTCTGGGTACATTCCAGCTCAAGTTTTTTTTTTTTTTTTCCTCATTCCCATCACTGTTGGGTTAAAGCATTCTCCCTTAAGCTCTGCTGAAGGAGAAAATATAACTATCAGTCATTTCCATAAGTCATTGCTTCCTCCTGCCCGTGGGAACTTTATCACGTTTATTCCCAATCCTACTTAGGACACTTCTTTTCTTAGTTCTTTCTTTATCTTAGGATAATCTCAACCTTTATAGGTTCAACCCATACTTCCTCAGGGTTTCATACATGCCTCATCTGGCATTATTGTTACGATGTCATACATTCCTTACCAAACTTCCATTTTTGAAGTTCGGAATATTACCTTTTTCCTTGTAAGGTTTCATAGGCCATCCTTATCATTCCTCCGGTATTTTCTGGGTACCGGGTATATCAAAATGTCATTGATCAATACTCTAATAATTCTATCTATGTTCTTTCCAGAACTCTTTTTAATAATCCTTACCGGTCATTGTTGCCTTAGCAAGTCCAGCTCATATCATCTAAAGTCATAATGTCGTTATTAGGGTTAATGCCACCCCTTGTGCATTCCCCAGGGTTTGTCTTAATTTATGGATATCCTATCCTTAATTCAACTGCCAAGGAATTCTTGCATCTTATAATTGGCAATCAGATCACGTATCCTTAATAAAGGTCTCTTTTCAATCATTCTCATTTGATAATCGATCGGTGGTTTAATGCCACCCTCTTCTTTCAGATAGTTGTCAGCCTATTTGGCCTTCCAAAAAGGCAACGTATGCCTATCTCTTCTCTTACCGAACTTGTTAATGGTAGCAAGGATGTTCTGGAAGATATTGGTCGAGTTCAACGTGAATCTCTTAGTGCTCATCGCTCTTCGCAAAGGTACTTGCCTCAGACAAAATTCCTACAGCATACTGTTCAATTTCTGACCTTTTCTATACCCTCTTTATATACCTTCATTGTTTACTTTCCTCCGTCATAATATATTCATGGTATTCATGATACCCTAACATCATACATCTCAAGTCACTATACTTCCATTTTACTCGAAATCTTGGACAACCATATACACATGAGTCACTTCAGTACGGGTGACCCCATCCCAAAAAGGTCTAGTGAATTCCCAATCAAAACATGGGTTGTTCGGTAGAAGATTCAAACGATCTCATTAATGTTTCCTTTATATCAGAAGCCCTTGCAGTCGGTGCTTTCTTAGAAGCAACCCTGCTTTGTCCTTTCATTGCTGGTCTAGTCACTCGATAATCCTTTGTGACTTAGCCTCAACTGGCCACACTAAAATAGAAAAATATATGATTGTAGGGGTTGGCTAATAGCATTACTTTTCTAGCAATTGCCGGCATAGTGCCTTCTTCTTTGATACCTTTCTACCTTTCCAAAACTTTACTCCATATAAGTCTTAATCGACTACTCGGCACCGTCTCCGGTCACCTTTCCTCCACTTTTATCTTTTCAACTATTCTTATCAATCCTGCGTGCCACGCAAGCTTGCCATTCCTGGCATAACAGCCTTTTCACTTAAGTCAATCCCGGAGTTTCTCCATCCGGCTAGTTTCTTACTTACATTTCCTGTTTTCGTCCAATCTTACTTCATCATTTTATCACTACCGTCGGTTGTAATGCTCAGGGTCCGTTTACTAACCCATCTTACAGCATCCTTACCCAAATCACAGGGTTTGCTCCAGTTTCTACTCTCTTCCATGACATTCTCTGATAATCAGAAAGACAAGGTTTTCCAGAATTCACCGAATTCCTTTCCAGACTCAGGGAAATTTTGATCAATCTACCCACCTACTGGTAACATTAAGGAGACCAGTTTCGAAACCTGAAGAATAGTTCTATGAACCTCCAAGCAGGTGGAATCATAAGCAGTCATAGTTAACGAAATAATCATCATCAGATTGGAAGTTTACCCACTAGAGAGGAATCAATTATATCCATCCCTTAGAAGGGAATCAATAGTCTCAAACTGAAACCTGTCACAACGTCCTGATATTTAATACTACCAAATGTCGGTCTACCTAACCCTTTATGCGAAGCGTCATTGGAAGCACAAAGTCTCCTTTTTCCATTAAGCAATGCCAGCTCTTGGTCATTACCAATTTCACCTTTTAGCTCCAGGAAGATTTTCTCACATTTTTCTCTTTAACTGCTGATCTTATTACTTGATCTATTATAATTCCGTGTCGGAGTAAACTTAAGGTAACTACTATAATCCATTCAAAGAGAAGAAGGAATTTAATATTCCTCTGAATCACATGCATCTAACGTTTCTGGTTCATCATTTAACTGAGTTGAATTAACTCTATACTCAGTCTCTGGCAGTAGTCTCATTACGAGTTCATCTTGACTCACTGGTCTTATCTTCCGGTAGGTTCTGAGATCATTGTCTTGCTTACTACTTCCTTATATAATTTTACCCAATCATGCTGTCACTTCCCAATGTCTTTACTTTCTACTGATTCATTCATGAACATTTCCCTGAATAAAACCACCTCATTAACCTCACTTTGGTTTCGTAAATTATAACCTATGACATCTGCCTTCTCGTGGCAAATTATTACTGACAATATTCATACTGATTCATTTATCAAATGATATGGCACTTACTGCCTCAGTCTCAACTATTCCTAGGGACTCTGCTCCTCGCCCTAAATCGATGTCTTTGATAATCATACATCCCTCTAGCCCTTTCTTCGTTAATATGGAAGTCTCTAGGGATTCTCGTCTATTCCCGTATAAGATCTCAAGTGATCCTTTCAATCCGTCTTACTTGCTGGTACTACCTCCAGTAGACCGGCTACGAATTCAACATGCATCTTCAGATCTCTTAATAATATCTCGGTTCTTTATACTCACTATTCTGAGCACCATATCTTAATCATCACAATCATTCTGGCTGCGACCCTCATTACCAAAGGGTAAGCTCCTTATCCTAACAGGATTTTCCTTATCTGCTGGAACCTCTTCCGGGTCTCCAGTAGGGTACTCCATCGAATTACTCGCTGATCTTCAGCATATAAAGCATCATCGCGCTGTTGCTCGTATGCCTCAAGGTCAGTCACCTTACTCGTCGATACGATATCGAGCTAAGTTACTATCATTATACTTACGAGTTCCCATAAGGGTTTTATATGTCATCACTACATTAAGTAGTCCGACTATGAACTTGGCAAGAGTTCTTATTATCTTATTGAATTTATTGTTTTAACGTCACCTCATCTCTGGGGTTTATAACGTACGCTCTGATACCACTTCTGTAACACCCCCAGATCCGGGGTCCGGGATCCGGTGGTTACGGTTTCCAATTCTGTCCACAACAATTGAACTTTCCTTAATCATAAAATAAATTACGTCTCTATAACCCAACACAACAATATAAAACACACCCGTTATAGTCCCAGAGATGAAATCAGAGTAACAATCAAATTTTTATTAATCACATTATGAGTTCTTACAATCCAAAAGAATTTCAATATAATACATACTCTTTGCCATCCATTTACATGAGTCATACTAGACCATATTCTTGGTACTTGAAAGAATAAATATACCCTACCAATAGCTTCTTCTTCAGCTCTGGTAGTCTCATCGTCCTCGCCCGCGTCGAGTGCGCCTTGTGCGAGTCATCTGGTCTAGCTGTTGTTGTGATATAATAATAAAGCAAGGGTGAG
The DNA here is from genome assembly GCA_036435485.1 of Saposhnikovia divaricata. Lineage (NCBI taxonomy): Eukaryota > Viridiplantae > Streptophyta > Magnoliopsida > Apiales > Apiaceae > Saposhnikovia > Saposhnikovia divaricata. The sequence continues at coordinate 233,547,829 of CM071594.1, forward strand.
CAATAGCCCACCAACAATAATATATAACTGAACGATAATGTATAACAGTTCAAAAGTATCTTTCAAACCATATGCCATGCATTTACGGAAATGATGCCAGTATAATATAAACGATGAAGTTACAAGGTACCTTAAAGTATTTGTTTGTAGAAATATCTGCTACATCAAAGTAAGCGAGATATTCTTATTGTTATTAAGAAGAGGAACTTGCAAGAAAAGGTTGCAATTCCAGTTATGACCCTTTTTCAACTCTGCCAACAGTAATCATGTTGCAGGAAATAAATAAATTTGGATGATGAACCAATGATGGAGTATTCACCGCGCCCGCTGTTCCAATCTTGATGATCAGTCGAGATCGTACAGCTCAATTTAGATTTACTACCGGTAGAAGGAAGAACTGACGGCTTTACTTGTGTACCGCCTTACTAGCTCTCCCCGGCCAACGGTTGGGCCAAAGGGGATGGACCGGCGCTACTCGGCCTCTTACACGACTCCTAGTTCAAATAGAATTCATGATTCTGAATGTAACGTTCGTCCCCCTTTCCCCAAGTATAATACTTGTTGATAAGACTCCACAAAGTAGTCGTATCTAGTTGGAAAGGAAAATTTACCAATAACTCCCAAGCTATTACTTGGTAACGGATATCAACTTGTTCCAGTGATCTTACCCCTCGAAAGATGAGAAGGTAAGCAACGACTTAATAAGTCAACAGCACCCGAGTTGCGAGTGAAGGAAATACTTTATGACCGGGAAGTCGACAAGATAAATAACATTTTCCAAGTAAGGTTCCCTTATTATTAAGGAGGTAGACTCAAAGAAGAATGATGTCTGAGAACCTTTCTTGATATAAGATTAATAATAATATGACTCCGAGATATTTTCTGTAATAAGCGAAGAAGATAAACCTTATCGAGATTATTCTGAGTATGGAATAAATATTCAGAGAATATTTATTGAGTTAAAATATTTAAAGAATATTTGGGAATATGAAAGAATATCTTTGATCAGAGTATTTCTCAAAATAATCCCTGAAGAAATATCAGGAGAATATTTATTGCATAATTAAATAATCAAATGAATATTCAAAGTAATATTCATTACTTAATAAGTCCTGAAAGGAATATTTAAAATATTTAAAATAATATTCGATGATTAAATAGAACCCTGATGAATATTCAAAATAATATTCATAATTAATTAGGAATTTTAATGAATATTGATAAAGTAATATTCATTTCATGAATAATATTCTAAATGAATATCAAGTAATATTCATTTAGTAATCCAAGCCTTAAAGGAATATTCGATATAATATTCGATAAGTAAGTCAAGCTTCAGATGAATATTGAAGATAATATTCATCAAGTACTTAATACCTTAAATGAATTTTCAAAAGTAATATTTATTTAATAAAATAATATTCTAAATGAATGTCCACATAATATTCATTTAGTAGTCTCATCTTAGGAGAGTATTCGAAATAATAATCGATAATCAACTCGACTCTGAATGAATATTGACAAATATTATTCGTCGAATGATTACGTTCAAATAATTATTTGAAGTAAGGATCATTAAAATAAATAATCTCGAACGAATATTCAATAATATTCGTCGCCCGAATAATAGAAAATATTTACTTAAATATTTTCCTCCGAAGTAATCTCGATATATCAAGGAATATTGACTCCCGGTCTATATTTGATTAATAAGATGTATACGCCCTTCTATGAGGGTCTTACAATAACCGGCTTATAACTGATATATAACTATCTAGCTTATAAGCCAACAATAACATTCAGGGAACAAGTATATCAATTCAACTTGAAAGTAGGCATGCATGCAATGGCATATGTATATCAGCAATCATATATATATATTTATTCAATCACAACAACAGCCTAAAAGAAGGGAATTGAAACTTGCCTGGTAGTCGAGTACGGTAAGGGGTAGTGGTAGCGGGTCCCGGTTCAGCTTGGTGATCTATAAATAGCCAAGGCATTCGGGATTAATCACTTAACATATTTAAAAGTTAAGTTATTCTTAAATCGAAACACGTTCTCAAGTTATCTCGTTATACCCCTTTTTGTGGATTACTTATTCTCACTGATCCGACCCGACATTCGTTCGTTAATACGACATGTCACTGCACTTATACTTGGGACATACTTAAGTCATATGAGTTCTAAGGTTGATCGTTACGAACCAATATTATACTCCGAGTTTTATCGCCCGTTTTCTAAGTGTTTTACCGAAGTTATAAAAGAGTGGTCTTTTAGGGGTTCGTTCGCGTTTAACCTCGACTCGAACATTTTTAATAAATCGAAAAATGATCCTTTTGACATACGGTTTTCTTTCACACCTTCCTTTTTACCTCTAGTATTTATTTACCAAGATTCGCCATGACGTTACATAGTTTACGAGGGTTCAATTACAGTTACGAACTTTCGTTTACGGATTCGAACTACTTTTAGTAATCCGGCCGTAACTCCTAAACCGTAAGTCCGTTTCACGTGATCTTTATATCAAAACGAAGCTTAGAACATTACCTATCCTATCATGGCAGATAAAGTCTTTGGACAATAGGGGTTCGACATGGAAAATGGCATACAAAACATGGTATTGTAAAATCGGGCATTATAACGGCTATGTTTACACGCTTTTCCAAATTTTTATCATTATCAAAACACCCTCCAACAACAACCAATTCAAGACCTAAAGTTTCTCATCTATTCTAAGTCATGATATCTCAAGAACAACTCAAATCCAACAAGTATGAAATATCAATAACAACCAATTATACATACATGGATCTAAGCATACTAACACCTCTCCATCACATATCCATCCAAAAAGATCCATAAACTCAAAGTAGTACTAAGGGTTCTTGAGCTTTATACCTTCCTTGGAGAGTGAATAACACTTGTTAAGCCTTGAATGATCCTTAAGTAGCCTTAGTATACTTGAATCAATCAAAAGAAAACAAGAACACAAAGTTAATACTTAAAAGTTACTATTCATCACCATCTTCTTGATTTTATATCTCAAGATTGGTATGGAATTTGAAGATGAAATTCATAGGATATCTTAGTTATGAAATATAGGACTCACCTTAATTTTCTTGAGATTTAACAATGGTTGGAAGTTGGACTTTGGATCTTGAATTATGCAAGAAGTCGAATGGAAGGAGAATGGAGAGTGGTGGTGTTTGCTTGGCTTGGTTCCTTGCTCTCTTGCATTATTGTGAAAATATCTAACATAAAGTTGCTTTATTAAAGGTACTAGGTCATGGCATACATCATCTTGGTGGACAAGTGTTTAATTTGGTGTGGTAGGATGAGAAAGCATGCTAAGTACTTGGTTTGATTGCTAAGATTGCTAGTTAGCTTTGTAACTAGCTTGGTCTCTTTGATCTTATCTTGCATAAAGTGATTATGTCACCTTCCACTAGCTCATCATACCTCTTGGCTCTCTGCTTGTCTCTTTGTCCGGTTATTGCCCGTTTCGATTGATCGTTCGTAGGAATATTTCACGGATTTCTAATTAGGGTTTACCGGGAATCCTTTTTAATATTAATACTTTCATTCTCCATCTTTCATTCTAACTTTCCAATTTATATTCCTTAAATCCATTCGTTAAATACTTAAGGCTATCAGGGTCCAGGGAACTCTCGGAGAAAATAAAAGTGCGGTTTTTCAGAATCCGACAGCTTTTACATACACTTATTTTCCCCCTGGATCACTAATACGAACTCGGAAATCCGTTCCGAATACTTCTATATAGTGTCGTCTCATATTATTATATACTCCCACCAAAACACTATTCATTCTGTATTCTTTACTTGTTCTCTTAGGGTGGTACAATTGTCCGTATTCTCTTTCGATCGTTCCTTATCCTTTCTACGGAACTACGGGATTAATCGTTACCGATCTGGATGACATGAGAATATTCTCCTGCTTGAAATTGCCATATCTTATTCCCTTAGAAGATAGATTATTCTTACCTATGTTGTTACCCTTTAGCATTCTTCAAGACATAGAAATAATAAGGTCGAATTCCATTCATTCTTTCCAACTATCAATTATTACATTGTAGCCATAACCACTCCTCAGTGGTTTCCTACCTTCATTCTTAAATCAATATAATAACATCCCAAAATATCAAATCCTCAAAGTTAATATCTCAATTCTTGGATTATAATAATATTTAATCCACTGTCCGGTCAAATATTATACCGAAAAAGAATTTGGAATTTCTGAATTCCGATCGTCTCTGCATTCACTTATTTCCTCCGCGTATTACTAATATGACTTCGAAACATCCATATCACGTCCCGTACATAGGGTGGCGTGAAAAGTTTTCCAACTTACAAAATCGCTATTCATCCACCAAATTACTATGCACGTACAGGAAACACTATGCACGTACGGAAACACTATGCACGTACGGGAAACACTATGCACGTACTCATTTCCCTTCCAGGATCCATTAGCTCCCTCCTGGATGGTAGATTATTCTTATCTAGGTCCTCAACTATCGAATTACTCTATTCTGACAATATACCAATGCATCAAGATCATTGTCCAAAGCAATATCCATTCATTACAATCATTGTTCTTTGAAACCACCATTCATTAGAGTTGGTGACCTTGTTGTTGGAATCATTGTTCCTCATTTTATCATTACTTAATAAAAAGTTTTAATTATATCCAAAATTTGGGGTTCTTACATTCCTTACCAAACTTCTATTTTGAAACTCAGAATGTTAACTTTTTCCTTGTAAGGTTTCTTAGGTCGTCCTCATCATTCCTCCTGTATTTTCTAGGTACAGGGTATATCCAAACGTCATTGATCAATAATCTAATGATTCTATCCATGTTCTTTCCAGAACTCTTTTTTTTTTTATAATCCTTACAGGTCATTGTTGCCTTAGCAAATCCAACTAATATCATCTGAATTCACAATGTCTTTATTAGGGTTAATGTCATCCCTTGTGCATTCCCCAAGGTTTGTCTTAATTTATGGATATCCTAACCTTAATTCAACTGCCAAGGAATTCTTGCATCCTATAATTGGCAATCAGATCATGTATCCTTAATAAGGGTCTCTTTTCAATCATTCTTATTTGATAATCGATCGGTGGCTTAATGCTAACCTCTTCTTTCAGATAGTTGTCAGCCTATTTGACCTTCCAAAAGACAACGTATGTCTATCTGTTCTCTTACAGAACTTGGTAATGGTAGCAAGGATGTTTTGGAAGATATTGGTCGAGTTCAACGTGAACCTCTTAGTGCTTATCGTTCTTCTCAAAGGTACTTACCTTGGGCAAAATTTCTACAGCATACTGATCAATCTCTGACCATTTCTATACTCTCTTCATATACCTTCATTGTTTACTTTCCTCCGTCATAATATATTCATGGTATTCATGATACCCTAACATCATACATCTCAAGTCACTATACTTCCATTTTTACTCGTAATCTTGGACAATCATATACACATGAATCACTTTAGTACGGGTGACCCCATTCCAAAAAAAAAAGTCTGGTAAATTCCCAATCAAAACATGGGTTGCAAAGGGTTCAGTAGAAGATTCCTACGATCTCATTAATATTTCCTTTATATCCGAAGCCCTTGCAGTCGGTGCTTACTTAGAAGCAACCCTGCTTTGTCCTTTCATTGCTGGTCTAGTCACTTGATAATCCTTTGTGACTTGGCCTCAACTGACCACACTAAAATAAAAATATATGATTTTAGGGGTTGACTAATTAGCATTACTTTTCTAGCAATTGCTGGCATAGTGCCTTCTACTTTGATACCTTTCTACCTTTCCAAAACTTTACTTCATATAAGTCTTAATCGACTACTCGGCCCGTCTCCGGCCACCTTTCCTCTACTTTTATCTTTTCAACTATTCTTATCAATCCCACGTGCCACGCAAGATTACCATTCCTGGCATAACAGCCTTTTCACTTAAGTCAATCCCGGAGTTTCTTAGTCCGGCTGGTTTCTTACTTACATTTCCTGTTTCCGTCCAATCTCACTTCATCATTTTATCTCTACCATCGATTGTAATACTCAGGGTCCGTCTACTAACCCATATGACAGCAACCTTACCTAATCCACAGGGTTCGCTCCAGTTCCCATTCTTTTCAATGATGTTCTCTGATAATCAGAAAGACAAGGTTTACCAAAATTCTCCGGATTTCTTTCCAAAATAAGGGAAATTTTGGTCAATCTATCCACCTACTGGTAACATTAAGGAGACCAGTTTCGAAACCTGAAGAATGGTTCTATGAACCTCCAAGCAGGTAGAACCATAAGCAGTCATAATTTACGAAATAATCGTCATTAGATTAGAAGTTTAACCACTGGAGAGGAACCAATTATAAACATCCCTTAGAAGGGAATAAACAGTTTCAAACTGAAACCTGTCACAACATCTTGATACCTATACGTCCTGATATTCAATATTACCAAATGTTAGTGTACCTAACCACTAGTCTTAGAAGGAACATTACCGTCGGAGTTGGTTGTTCCACAAAAATTGGCACTACTAAGGCCATCCGAACCTGGTGAACCGTGCTGTCCGAATGCATCCGCAAGTACTTTGTTGTGCTGTGCAAGCACACATCCTAATCTTTTATGTGAAGCATCGTTGGAAGCACAAAGTCTCCTTTTTTCCATTAAACAATGCCAACTCTTGGTCATTACCAATTTCATCTTTTAGCTCCAGGAAGATTTTCTCACATTTTTTTTTCTTCAACTGGTGATTGTATTACTTGATCCATTATAATTCTGCATCGGAGTAAACTTAAGGTAACTACAATAATCCATTCAAAGAAAAGAAAGAATTTAATATTCCTCTGAATCACATGCATCTAACGTTTCTGGTTCATCATTTCACTGAGTTAAATTAACCCTATACTTAGTCTCTGACAATAGTCTCATTACGAGTTCATCTTGACTCACTGGTCTTATCTTCCGGTAGGTTCTGAGATCATTGTCTTGCTTACTACTTCTTTATATAACTTTATCCAATCATGCTGTCACTTCCCAATGTTTTCACTTTCTAACTGATTCATTCATAAAATGGACATTTTCCTGAATAAAACAACTTCATCAACCTCAATTTGGTTCCATAAATTACAACCTATGACATCTGCCTTCTCATGGCGAATTATTACTGACAATATTCATACTTATTCATTTATCAAATGATATGGCACTTACTGCCTCTTCTCAACTATTCCTAGGGACTCTACTCCTCGTCTTATATCGATGCCTTTGATAATCATACATCCCTCTAGCACTCTTTTTGTTAATATGAAAGTCTCTAATGATTCTCATCTATTCCCGTATAAGATCTCAAGTAATTCTTCCAATCCGTCTAACTTGCTGGTACTACCTCCAGTAGTCCGGCCACGAATCCAACATGAATCTTCAGTTCTCTTGCTAATAGCTTAGTTCTTTATGCTAACTTTTCTGAGCACTATACCTTAATCATCACAGTCTTTCTGGCTCCGGCCCTCATTCCTCAAGGGTAAGCTCCTTATCCTAACAGGATTTTCCTTATCTGCTGGAACCTCTTCCGGGTCTCCAGTAGGGTACTCCATCGAATTTACCCGCTGATCTTCAGCATATAAAGCATAATCGTGCTGCTGCTCGTATGCCTCAAGGTCTGACGCCTTACTCGTCGATACGATATCGAACTAAGTTACTATCATGATACTAAAGAGTTCCCATAAGGGTTTTATAGGTCATCACTACATTAAGTAGTCCGACTATGAACTTGGCAAGAGTTCTTATTATCTTATTGAATTTATTGTTTTAACGTCGCCTCATCTCTGGGGTTTATAACGTACGCTCTGATACCACTTCTGTAACACCCCCAGATCCGGGGTCCGGGATCCGGTCATTACGGTCTCCAATTCTGTCCACAATACTTGAACTTACCTCAACATAAAATAAATTACATCTTTATGACCCAACACAACAATATAAAACACACCCGTTATAGTCCCAGAGATGAAATCAGAGTAACAACCAAATTTTATTAAACACATTATGAGTTCTTACAATCCAAAAGAATTTCAATATGAATACATACTCTTTGCCATCCATTTGCATAAGTCATACTAGACCATATACTTGGTACTGAAAGAATAAATCTATCCTACTAATAGCTTTCTCTTCGGTTCTGGTAGTCTCATCATCCTCGCCAGCGTCGAGTGCGCCTTGTGCGAGTCATCTGGTCTAGCTGTTGTTGTGATATAATAATAAAGCAAGGGTGAGCAAGCCCACCAACAATAATATTTAACTGAACGATAATATATAACAGTTCAAAAGTATCTTTCAAACCATATGCCATGCATTTACGGAAATGATGCCAGTATAATATGAACGATGAAGTTACAAGGTAACTCAAAATGTAAATATATGTGGGAATATCTGCTATGTCGAAAATAAGCAAGATATTATCATTTATCATATAAAGAGGAACTTGTAAGGAAAATATTGCAATTCCGGTTATTAACATTTTTCGAAGTCCTACAACCTGAAAGAAGTCTCTTCGATACGTGTTGCGGAAGACACCGTCAACCTGAAAGAAGTCTCTTCGATACGTGTTGCAGGGAATTCCCAATTTGGGAGATGAACCAATACTGGAGTTATCACGCGCCAACTGTCCCACTCGCTGATGATCAGTCGGGGATGGTACAGCCCAACATAGTTTACTACCGGTAGAAGGAAGAACTGATGGCTCCACTTGTCGATTGCCTTTAATAGTAACTCCCTGACCAATGGTTAGGCCTTGTGATGGACCACGCGACTCGGCCTCTTACACACGACTCCTAGTTCGAATAAATCCACAGCATTGAAACGTAGAGTTTGTCCTCCCTTCCCCAAGTGAAATACTTGTTGATAAGACTCCACAAAGTAGTCGTATCTAGTTGGAAAGAAAAATTCACCAACATTTTCCAAGCTTTTACATGTTAATGGATATCAACTTGTTCCAACAATCTTACCCCTCGAATGATGAGAATGTACACACAGACTTAATGAGTCCATAGCAACCAAGTTGCGAGTGAAAAGGATAAATTATGACTGGGAAGTCAACAAGATAAATAACCTTGCTCAAGTAGGTTCCCCTATAATATGGAAGTTTGAGCGAGCATTTAAATCCTTTTAAGCTAGATTTAAATGAAAAATAAAAGAGTTGGGAACCTTTCCTTGATAAAATAGTCGTAACAAGACTCCGAAATATTTTACATAATATCTGGAGGTGAAAGGTATATAATCTCCGAATAATATAAATCATTTTAAAAAGAATTTAAAAGAATTAAATAGATATTCCGAGAATATTTATTAACTCAATAATAATTACGGAATATTATTAACTCATAATATTGCTCGTAAGTAATCCTCGAATGAATATATGGAATTATTTACTAAATAAATCCCTCCTTAAATGAATATTCGAAATAATATTCATTAAATAATTAAACTCCAATAGATATTTAAAATAATATTCAATAAATAAGTCAAACCTTAAATGAATATTTGAAAATAATATTCATTTAATAAATAATCTTCTAAATGAATATCCAAATAATATTCATTTAGTAATCAAAACTTTAAAGTAATAATCGAAATAATATTCCTTAAGTAAATAGAACTTCCAATGAATATTTTAAAATAATATTCATCAAGTACATAAAACCTTAAATGAATATTCGAAAGTAATATTCATTTAATAAATAACATTCTAATGAATATCAAAATAATATTCATTAAATAATCAACTCTAAATGAATATTCGAAACTAACATTCATTTAATATCTCTCGACTGAGATAATACTCGAATAACATTCCTCGAAATATTTCCAAGTAATTGATACTTTATGGAAATATAAATAAAGTTTAATAATAACATTCCTCAGATAAATAATAATCTGTCGTTGGAATCCCTCCGGGTTTCCACGACTATCTATATCTCAAAATACCGACTCCCGGTCTATATTTAAGAATGAATATCATATGCACTTCGCTAAGGGTCTTATCAAAACAATCTGGCTTATAACTGATAATTCGTATCTAGTCTATGAGCCAATATCAATTCAGGGAACAAGTATCATAATATAATTTGACAATAGGCATGCATGCAATGGCATATGTATCAGAAACAACAGATTTACATATTATCACAACAACAGTTCCAAGGTATTGGAAACTTGCCTGGTACTCAGGTGTGGGTGGAGATAGCGTGTCCTGGATCTGCTCGATGATCTATAAAGAATCAGAACATTCGAGATTAACCACTTAACACCTTTTAAAAGTCTAAGTATAAACTTCACTTAAGTCGAAACACGTTTTCGAATTATCTCGTTATACACCTTTTAGTGTAACTCTTTTTATCACCGATATGATCCGACATTCGTTCATTATTAAGACATGTCATCATACCCACACTCGGTATATACTTAAGTCGTATAAGTTCTAAAGTCGATCGATTATGAACCATGATTATACCTCAAGTTTTATCATTTGTTTTCTAAGTGTTTTACCAAAGTTATAACCAAGCGGATTTTTAGGGGTTCGTTCGCGTTTAACTTTGATTCAAACATTTTTATAAAATCGGAAAACGATCCGTTTGACATGTGGTTTTCTTTCATACCTTCCTTATGACCCCTAGTATTTATTTACCAAGATTCGCCACTGAGTAACATGCTTTACGAGGGTTCAATTGAAGTTACGAACTTTTACTTACAATTCCGAACCAATTTTAGTAATTTGACCATAACTCCTAAACCGTAAGTCGGAATGTCTCGATTCTTGCGCCAAAACGATCTATGGCTCGAGATATACAAGGACCAGTCATAATATTATCAAGATCAGGAAATTATATTTACTATCATGCTCGGTTTCTAAGTGTTAACAAAAATGCGGCATTACGACGGCTATATATCGAACGTTCTAAAAATCATACCAATTCAACCAAGCCACACCGGGCATCCAAACAACTCATACACATATTTCTCATCCTCAATCTATCCAAAATCATCTACTAACATCAATATCATAACCATGTTTAGATCCACTAACAAAATCCATAATCATGCTTATAATCATGCTAATACTATAACTAATCTTATATCATCAAGAACATGCTTAAATCTTCAAAACAAAGCTAGGGTTTTGATGAGATATACCTTCCTTGGAGGATGTAGAGACCTTAATAAGCATTTACTAGTCCTTAGAACACCTTAACCAAGCTTAACTAACAAGAATCATCAAGCACATAATTAGTGATTTTCGGATCTGCTATAACGCAGTGGAAAGATCATGAAAAACGAGATCCTTACCGAGGTTTTCTGGATGAGGCTTCTAAAGGAGAGTTGTAGAAAATCTAACCAGATTTCCAACAAGCTAAAGAACACCAAATTCCATTGAGTAATGAAGGAGATATGGCCGTTTGAAAATCGTCACAGAAACTGTCATGAATCTGGACAGTTTGCTTCTTCAACTTGGGGAGGTGATTTGCCTAGGCTATACTACTTGGATTGCTATGAAATTTGGAGCGAATATTGCCCATGGAGTGAAGAGGTTGTGGTTAAGATTTGGTGATTTTATCATGGATAGAAATGGTGATATTAATTTGTTTTTGGAGAGTGTTTCTGCTGGGCAATTTTGAGAGAGTTTGTTTGCTAGCTTCTCTTGCACTCATCTAGCATAAAGTGATGTGTTTGGATAATATCTTGCTAAAGTAGCTTTAATAAAGCGATGATGCAATGGATGATGAGAATTGCATGGATAAGTGTTGATCTTTGGTGGTGTTAAGGCTAACTAAGTAGTTTCTTTTGCTAAGTACTAGTTTCATCTCTAAGTATGCTAGTTGCATGAGTCATCACTTGGTTTGCTAGATATTTTCCACCACTACATGCATGTATCTTGATTCCCTGCTTATTTCTTTGTCCGGTTATTGCTCAATTCTTTGATCGTTCGGAGGAATAACTCATTCGTTTTTAGTTAGGGTTTTACCGGAATCCGTCTTAATATTTAAACTATCATTCTCCATTCTCTTTAATAAATCTTGAATCCATATTCCTTAAATCCTTTTTATAATTCCTTAAGTCTTTCAGTGTCCGGGAAAATCTCGGGAAAATAAAAGTGCTGTTTTTCAGAATCCGTCAGCTTTTACATACACTCTTTTTCCCCCTGGATCACTAATACGAACTCAGAATTTCGTTCAGGGTACTTCTATATAGCGTCGCCTAATAATATTCCTAAATCCACCAAAATCACTATTCATCAATTTTTCTTTACTCATCCTCTTAGGGTTGTACAATTGTCCCTGATCTCTTTCGATCGTTCCTTAACCTTTTTACGGACCTACTGGACCAATAACAGATATCGATTTGGATGACATAAGAATAATCTTCTCCTTTAGAATTATCAAATCACAACTCCCTAGGAGATAGATAATTCTTACCTAAGTTGTCAAACATTAGCATTCTTCAAGACATATAAATATTTAAATCGAGTTCCATTCCTTCATTCATTATCTCAATCGTTACATCGTAGTCGTAATCACTATTCACCATTACCTCAGTACATGATAAAAAGTTTTAATTATATCCAAAATTTGGGGGTTCTTACAACCACCACGACTGCCGCCGCGTCTCCTTCTCCTGCCCACAGCAGCTCCGCTGCAACACCCCCCACGCACACACTCACGCACAAGTACACACACACACACACACACACATACACCTATATCTATGTATATATGCATAATAATTAACCCCCAAACTTTCTTTTCTCTCATCCCTTTTCTTCCCTCTCATTCTCTCCCCCGCTGTTATTTTTTTTTCTCTCCACCCTTGTTTTCTCGATTGTTCTAACTAATGGGCTGCTGGTTCCCTTAATGGGCTTGGCCCAATTCCTCTTATTTCCACTCTACTCTCTTTTCGGCCCAAACATATACTAATAACCGACTTCTATAAATCACAACTGAATAAAACCTTCAGAAAATTACACTTTTCATTTTTTTAAAATAAAGAATATAAAATTACAAGCACACACATATTTTTAAAATATTTTTCGGATCAAAAATGAATTAAATATGAATTTTAAAAATTCTGATCCTTTAAATACAATAAAATTCTTAAAATCATTTTAAAATACCACAACACCCAAATTAATACACCCAAAAATTTTAAAAACTCAATAAATATATAAAGACAATATTACAAAAAAAAATTCATGATTTTTAATAACTCCGATAATTTTATAAAATTGCTAGAGGATCAAAAATGCATGATTTAAATATATTTAAATCCTCAAAAATAAAAATAACAATACACCGACCTACACAGCTTACCCAAATCATCACATAATCACGTAAACGTAACTTCACACATATTCCACTTTCCAACAATAATCACATAATAATATCCATAATTTATATTAAATAATTATTTCTAAATTCGAAATTTTCTAGGGCGTTATATCCTTCCCCCTTAATAGAATTCTGTCCTCAGAATCAATCCTAAGGACATAAGTAACAGTCCTTCTCAACCATCTTGCTTCCACTTCCCAAGTCATATCCTTCAACTCTAGGATTTTCTCCATACCAACTCATTCATTACTAAGCTCATTCTGCGAGCCCTCATATTCCGAAATAACCTTAAACTTTGGTTTCGGAGTCTTATTAACTCCAAACGTTTATCACACGCGAACGAATATCTTATTTTCGAAATCAACATGACCTTTTCGTATAATGAACTATACCCTGCGTCAAAACTATATTACCACGCCAATCTTTCACAATAATACCACCGTGCAATTTGCCCTAAATTTACAACAACCTATACTTGGTATAATTCCCACGCTTTACTTATAACCACACGATTTCAAATAGAATTTCGAGAAAAGAATCTCAAGAAATCCTCCGATCGCTTCCACTCCACTTTTCAAGTACTATGTTGATCGTGAAAGGAATAATTAAGAAGTTTCTTTCTGTCTTTAGTCCCATATTTTTACCGAGTACCCAATCTGGAAACTTAGCATCATACCATCCATTCGCAGTCGCATCCTAGCAATCGGATACTACAATCAACACATACGTCCCTAGATGCACATCAAGCATAATTCAATTAACAACTTGATTCTCACTCTTATAGAATATTCTGGTTTGCTAAGTCTTTGTGAAACATAGCCTCGATTATTTGCAGCTTTTGATAGCTAATATACTTGTCATCTTGTCTGATGAAATATCAAATTTATTACCATTTCTCCGAGGTCACAACTTCACTCGATATTAATCATGAAACAATTCTTTAACAATTTCCAACAAGCTCCCGCTTTTATCATCAGGAATCTTCCACTTAACATGCATCACCACTTATTTACATTTCCTAAAACAAACCTTCCTTAGATAAAATTTTGAGAGAAAGAATATCAAGAAATCCTCAGTCATTCTTACTCCTCCTTCACGTGCAACGTTACTTGGTAAGGGAATAATCGGAAACTTCTATCCATCCTTCATCTCATTGTTTTACCATGTAACCATCCCGAACTGATAACCATTTTCCTTAAATCATATATATATCTTATTCGCAGCAGCTCACTATTCCGCGTCTCTTGAAATCAACTTTCAAATAACAGCTTGAATACTTGACGAGTTTCCGAATTTAACTTTACACGCTACGTCTTCAACATTTAACACTACTCACATTATCCACAAAATCATGACTTTCAAAATTCATATTAAGATCCTTGTGCCAAATTTTCTTCCTTTTTCTTGGAAACGCTTAAAATCGTTCTCGATTGATTTGCACACGCTACATGAGTCTTCGATCATCTTGATATGTGATCTACGATCATATTAAATTCTTCATCTGAATGTCGTTTGAAATCTTATTCACTGGAATATACTTTGACTTAATTGTCTCCTTTCTGATATCTCCTTATACAAAACAATTTCATTCCCTTGGTATAACAACTTCTTGATTTGCTTAATCGTTAAGATCTCAATATCTGCTCCTGATCTCAAAACACCGCCCTTATCTTTCTCAAAAATTAAAATCTCCCTTTTTCTGGTCATCACAATTTGCTCACATTTCGTTACTAGGAAATAAATCTAATCCTGAGTTATATTTAAATCTCTTTCTAGTTATTACAAACACTTCCTGCTAACTTCCTTCATAACCGTTTTGAATTTCTAGATTCTTAATAGTCATAAAAGCAGTCCTGCCACTCTCTTCATAATTCCCCAAGATTGATATGATATTATTTCTGGAAAAAATTTCCCATCTTTCCAAGCTCATAGCACATAGCTTTAACTTCTAACTCTGCTTCTTGTTACCACACTACCCTTCTGGTTACAGCCACAACTTCCCACATTTATCTTGATAAAATCTCTAGGGATCCTACTCTCGAAATCTTATTTTCTGATCATGGGATCTCGTTAATTTCTGCTAATTCTCATTCTATAGGCAACTACTGTGTCCACTCTTCTAACTCCAAATCTTCGGGATTCCACATTCTTCCCTTAACTAATTTATATGTTTTCTGTTTAATCGCTTCTGGAAACCTCCTGGTTTCCCCTTCTTTCTCCTCTTGTCATTTTATTTCATCTTGGTCAACTTTCCTCCATCCTTGATAATTATGACTTTCTACCCTGGCTTGCATAAGTTATTTACTCCACATAATCACCTTACCCCTCATTCAGTCCTGATTCTTCTTGATAATTCTTACAAACCATTCTGTTTCACTTCACTCTGCTTTATCCAAGTCATCCTTCTTGTTTCTAACATCTTAGGTCCAACAACGGCTCCAACATTCAAATCTTATGATATTCTATCTACTATTTTTGCCCTTCAATAGATGTCCAAAACAACATTTCTTCAGCATTGAACATCTCATACCCAACATCTCCGTCACCATTCTCTTTTCATCCTTTAATCGTATCTGTAATCATATGCTTTTCTTTGCTGTCCCTTTTTCCGTTATTCAGTTCTCATTAGCCACAAATCTTGTCAATGATTTATTGGTCCAATAAATATTCCAATTTGGCATGGCATATCTGCCTTAATCACCAAATTCTTAAACCTGCATAACCGATTCTTCGTCCATGCAGTTATAGTTCTATCATTTAAGACGTCGTCACGCCCATCTTCACATTTCTTCATCATTAGGAATTTTTGAAAACATCAAATTTCTGACAAAGGAAGTCAATAAAATGAATGGGCATCAATATGAATAAAGACTAAGTTTGTTTGATAAAGCTTTTATAAAAGAGTTTAACCGAGAGATCAATATGATCTTTTGAACTATTATTAGGTTGCATTTGTCACCTGGTTAACCACCATAGTACAGAAGGATGGCCAGTCCTTAGTACTTTCGTGACAAACACAATCAGTGGCGTCCTACTGGACTTCTATCACAAAGATAAGATGTCCCTGAATCCCTATCTACATAGGTTGTTCATCTCGGCTGGAATAGAGAAATTCAAGCATTCATGGTAATGGAAGGGATTCAAGAGTTTCGAAAATCTTCATGTAAAATTGAATCAAGTACTCTCTGAAAAATTCAGACATTTTCGAAAGAACGAGATTGAAATCGACTAAATCTGAATATGAAATTCATCATCAATTGATGTATAAAAGACTTTTCAATAGATGCTTCAATGATTGATCAAGCAAACATTCAAGAAATTCCTAATTATTCATAATCTCACTCTTGTCGACTAAGCACTAATATACTTAGCTGCCAAAAACCGGCCTGACAATAATGAGTTGAATAAATAAGAAGATCTCAATTCATTCTCGATTTTGGACCGTTATTGCGTAACGAATGCCTTAGCAACGATACCAACCGGGAATTAATTTACGACAATTCAAAAGAAGACTAAGAAATTTCATTAAGCAATGAATTTGAAAGAATCAACGATTAAGGGTGTACAACTACGCTCAACTTCCAATTCTTGCTAATAATCGCTTCCCACTTCGCATTCTTAACCTACTCATACCATCTCCGAAACGTTCACATCGAAACTAATATCATAGAAAGTTCTAGATTCTACGCAAAGATCTCGAGATAACGTCCCCCGAACAGATAGCTCCAGCTGCCCACTTAGCTTATACCGCTTCGGTTTTGCTGTTTTGCTAATATCCCAATCCTTAAACGATTCGAACTTCTGCTCGCGCGATATCCCGAAAGACCGATTAACGTCGCAACTCATATTCCGTTTCAGTGACCATAACCTGTAGCTCTGATACCAACTTGTAGCATCCCAAAATCCGGGGTACCGATATGGGGCCACTAGCCACTAACAACATTATACAATCCTGGATATAAACAACATATAATAATAAAACCCCTTAACCAAGATCATATACAGGTTATGGTATGAAACACCTGTCAAATTACTATTACAATCCATCCTCAGAATAAAATGTTATACAATTCTATGAATAAATAAAATCACTGTCTAACTGAATATCCAACCTTGACGAATTCCCAACTACTAACCAATGAGAATCCGCAACCCGATCGTCTCCTCTCGCTGCTGGAAAGCAACACCAATGACCATTACTAGGTTCACTAACCTTCTCTATTAGCTGAAGAAAACAAACAAGCAAGAGTGAGCCAACAATGCTCAGCAAGTGCAATAGTGATAACAATTTCAATAATGATGACAAATCTGATAAACAAAGGGGTTTCGTTTCATTCTATGAAGGAATCAATTATATTAACTTTTAGATTGCCACGAGGGCCAACAATTCACCATTAATAAGGTGCATCAGAAACTAGAACTGATACGAGTTCCGATATCAAAGTATTATTAAAACAGACTTCCAAGTCAGGAACTGAACATCTCAATCTCAAAGTATAGATTATAATTGGAAATTTTATTTATTTTAAAAAAAAAACATCAAGGTTAGGCTGCTGATCAGTCACGCACTAATCCCGGACAAACGCACACAGCAATGTCCTTAATTGGATCCATGGCACACATTGGCCTTAACTTCCGACCATAATATGGTCCCACCCCGAAGGGTTTTACGCCCCAAGGGCCACTTTTAAAAACATTTCCAATTCTTTATCATCCACACTAGGTGTCGGGACAATCGACAACCCTTGATCTCCAAACAACTGGAAACTCACGTCCAGAATACCAACTCAAGATTAAGAGTAAATAAGAAACAACAGCATCGTCTAGTATCGACAAGTTCGATACACTACAGAGAGCAACAAACAATCAAGATTCTTCACAGATATCGATAAGTTCGATACCATATAGGGTGGAAAATATAAGGAATGACAATTCGAATAAATACCAACAAGATGAATATGAATAATTTGGAATTTATAACGACAACAATTTATCTAAAGAGAAATTTCACTTGAGCACATAAAAGATATACATTGCAATAAGATTTTCAACCATCAAAACTCTAAGTTAAAGTGAAGATATGGTTAAATACTAGGCACCCTGAAATGTTTGAGTTTCCATAAGCAAATAAAATGGTTTAAACATTTGTTTGAAAACGATTCCAATATGGAACAGTTCAGATCAATTTGAAAGAAAACATTTTTATAATGGGGGGTCCATTGGTGAAGATTTGATAGAAATAAGAGTTTCGCTAGCAGGCTTTCATAAGAGTTTAAAATCTAGGATTTCCTTTATTTAGGGAATTCTTAAACCAATTTGACGAAAATAGAAGAAATGGCATTCCAGGGATAAGAAAATGAGCGAGAAAGGTTATTTGTAAAGTTCTTTGCAAATCGGATATTCGAATTACGGGTAGGGGAGATAAACAGCATCACACTTATTTGAAAAAGTACATGTCTCATCTGCCATCTAAACTTGTTCAAGTCATCACATACTATAAATAAACTAAATTGAATCACTTGAACAATAAGTGAATAGCAAGAACACTTGCCTCGATTTACGGAGTTCCTGATTTTCACATCGATACTCAACTTAGCTTCTCGTCAGTCTCTTTCCTTACATGTGGGTTTCTTACTTGGCCCTATTTTCATCTTTACTTCATCGTCCGCTAAACTTAACGTCACTTCACCCATCGGCTTTGATACTTGTCCTTCTGTTCATCCTTTAGATTACTCGCGCACTTTCCTTGGCCAGGTTTCCTACTCAAACCATTTTTTTCAGGTCAAATACTATTTTAGTACCCAACTAAGCAAAATCTTATTATTTTGCTTTATTCTACCCATACGCGTCCTATATCGTTTACACACATATTTTATATAAACATATACAATCATTTTCACAAAATAGCTTTAATATAACCACTAGGGAAAATACTTACTTCACCTAAATACTTAACACAGATGGTCACTTGATACTTAGATACCATCTAGGCAACCACTTCACAGCAAATTCACAACATACTTTCAAATCATCGAAATCAAATAAATTAAACAGATTTTAAATAGATTTACAGGGGAATTTTAGAAAATTTCGGCATGAAGTATTCGTAAATAGGATTATTCCCCTGTTTTTCAATTCAACCATTTACTAACCAAATTATATAAAAATAGAGCTATCTCAATTTGTAGCAACATAAAAGTAAACATATAAGAAAAGTACCCGCCCTGACATGCGGCACATAGCACATAAGGAATTCTGCCTCGACATGCAGTAAACACATAATAATTTATATTAGCATTAACTACTACTTACGCTACATCAATAATCGTATCACTCACGCATTTTAATGATACACGTGACAATCAATTATTGATATTCGTAAGCCCTAGGGAACAACCCCTAGCATTAACTATTACTTACGCTATATCAATGATCACATCACTCAAGTATATTAATTATACTCGTGATAGTTAATCATTGATATTCGTAAGCCCGAGGAACTAGTTGAAGAGAATTACACAAGTCCTTAAATATTGACACTTAAGACTTGTGATCTCATTGAAACTCCTCGCAGATAAACACATAATAAAATGAATCTAACAATTAATCTTTGATAAATAACATTTTAAAACCATACGATCAGGAATTAAATTCTTATTTTAAGAAAACTTTGTGAATTAGCCTTTTTGTAAGTTGGACTATCCCGGGGTCACAACCCCTCAATTTTTAATCAAAACTAAATCAAGACATACCACACAGCCTCTAGGGCCAATGGTACTTTCAGAATTCACCACATTAACATCTACCAAATATAAAGTTTAATTAATTATAAGATACTAAGTCAAAACCATTTTGTCCATACGTTTAACTGATCACCACGTAATTGACAAGTATAGCATTTAACAGATAATATGACTCGACCTATAACATTTAGCACATAGACATTTATAACTAGTATAACCACATAACTCCATGTATTATCCGACGATTGATAAATACCCACTAACGACCACTCAGTCCAAATATTATATCAAAACATCAATTATTACCAAAATCACAGTTAACAACCCCCAATCACTAAACCCGATATTAACGAGACCACAAAATATTTCCGACAATTACAATTAGCAAATAATAATTAACAATTAACAATTAACAATTGACAATCATCTAACATGTAATTGAACCCATAATTAATCTCAAAATTAATTAACCATTAATAAATACTAATCCAAACATATTTCGGACTCACAATTAATCCCCACAATCATAATTTACAAATATGCTTTCCGAATTAAATAACAGGAATTAAAACAATAATCCCACAATTTAAATCTAATTTAATTACAACAATTAACACAATTTATTCAAAAATGTAAATTAAATAATTTACATCGGAAAATAATTTAAAGTAAATAAATAAAATATATAAAAAAATTATACCTCTCCGATGAATATTGAACATCACCACCATCTCCACCATCTCTCTCCCCATCTCTCTCTCTCTCTCTCTCTCTCTCTCTCTCTCTCTCTCTCTCTCTCTCTCTCTCTCTCTCTCTCTCTCCCTGCTTGCCGGCGACCTGTCCCCTACGGTGCACCACCACCACTGCCGCCGCGTCTCCTTCTCCTGCCCACAGTAGCTCCGCTGCTACACCCCCACGCACATACTCACACACAATTACACACACACACACACACACACACACACACACACCTATATCTATGTATATATGCTTAATAATTAACCCCCAAACTTTCTTTTCTCTCATCCCTTTTCTTCCCTCTCATTCTCTCCCCCGCTATTATTTTTTTTCTCTCCCCCCCTTGTTTTTTCGATTGTTCTAACTAATGGGCTGCTGGTTCCCTTAATGGGTTTGGCCCAATTCCTCTTATTTCCACTCTACTCTCTTTTCGGCCCAAACATATACTAATAACCGACTTCTATAAATCACAACTGAATAAAACCTTCAGAAAATTACACTTTTCATTTTTTTAAAAATAAAGAATATAAAATTACGAGCACACACATATTTTTAAAATATTTTTCGGATCAAAAATGAATTAAATATGAATTTTACAAATTCTGATCCTTTAAATACAATAAAATTCTTAAAATCATTTTAAAATACCACAACACCCAAATTAATCCACCCAAAAGTTTTAAAAACTCAATAAATATATAAAGACAATATTACAAAAAAAAATTCATGATTTTTAATAACTCCGATAATTTTATAAAATTGCCAGAGGATCAAAAATGCATGATTTAAATATATTTAAATCCTCAAAAATACAAATAACAATACACCGACCTACACAGCTTACCCAAATCATCACATAATCACGTAAACATAACTTCACACATATTCCACTTTCCAACAATAATCACATAATAATATCCATAATTTATATTAAATAATTATTTCTAAATTCAAAATTTTCTAGGGCTTTATAGATAAAGACTGTCAAATAATCACAGTTGGGATTTGAAGAAATGAAGAATTTGCCTAAGTACCTATTCGAGAAGTATGTTTGTTATATTCGAGAAGTCAGAGATTCGATATCTCAAAAGACACTGTTCGATATCTCTGAAGGTCAACTAGTCAAAGCCTTATTCGAGAACTTAGAGATTCGACATGTCTAAATACTCTATTCGAGAACTCATGGAGTCAACAAGTCAAAATATCATTCGAGTTCTCTAAGAGTCAACAAGTCAATGCTCTATTCGATATCTCATGGATTCGATAAGTAAAATGCTCTATTCGATATCTCAAGGTTTCCTGGAGAAAAGACTTATTCGAGAAGTCATTCGATATGTCAGTTTAACAGTATTCGAGAACTCAGAGTTATCGATCAAGCCAATTCTAGTTCTCGAATCACCAACAGAGTTACTTCTCGAATACAATCTTGGAGACAAAATACTGAAGAATTGTACAAGTCAGAAACCTGCAACAAGCTAAAGCACTTTATGGACCACAATCTGTAATGTACTTTGGAAAAGCCTACAAAGAAGCTTGGAGAGATGTACAAGAGACAAAGAGCTAAAGAAGTGGATCTGAACAGAGCCTTACAAAGTCAAACCTGTAGCCGTTTGGATGCTTACTCAAAAAAGATAGACACACTAGAAAGTAAAATTGTTTAGTAACCTTATTTGTAGTAAGTAGGTTGTATTCATGCTCTATAAGGATACAGCCTCATTTCCTTAGAAGTTAAGTTTTTCATACACAATAGAAAACATCTCTCCGAGAAAAACGAAGCTGAGAATACTAACATTTGTATTCACAGATTGTAGCGAAATCTTTATCTAATAAAATATTAGATTAAAGTGATATTGTGTCTTGTGTTATTCTTAATCCGCATTTACAAATCTATACACACAAACACATATTGTGCTACACTGATTCAAGAACAAAGAAAAGTTCAAGAATCCATTCACCCCCCCCCCCTCTGTATTCTTTCTTGTGTTCTATACTCAACAGAGAGCTTTTGTTTACTTTTGGAAAATGATAAAGTGAAGATAATGAATTATTTTGGTGTGATATACATCAATATATCAGCTGGGTTTCTTTGTCAAAAGCTAGGATTTGATAACTTCCTTGGTTGATTTTTAGCATTTGACAATCTAGCACCTTTTCCATGAAATATGGAACTTGTCCCTTGCACTATTCTAGTTAGTATTTAACTAGGTTGGTTTGCTTTATAAGTATCTAGTTTGCATGACACTTAGCGTGCATGGGCTTCTTTACTTTCCAACTTAACACTTGTTACGTAATTGTTTTTCGTAATTGCGGTTAATACCCGAAATATTTCGCGATACAAATCTTTTCATCGTAATTCCTTACTATTGCAAGCACTTGTAATTCTTTTAAATAGTGGAATTCAAAATTCATAATTTCCCTTTCATAATGTAATCCTCGTATCCCTTAATATCTCGTAAAATATGACCATCTGAAATAATGGATTTCGTCGAAAACTAACGACTTTTACATACACTCATTTGCATCGTAAAGACGTAATATCAATTCGAAATCTCCATTTAATAATTCGTACATAGCGGGGTTGCAAAAAAAATTTTCTTCCACCCATAAAATCACCATTCATCCAAGTTTCAAATATTCGCAAAAATTAGAATTATTACAGTGAAGCTTTTGATACATGCCACTTACTTCAGTGACCACTTTGATACTTAACCTTTTCTTTACTACACACATTTTAATTGTTAGTGGGGTTTGGTGTTCTCTTGTTAGTGTTCCCCTTTATGTACTTCTGAACTACGTTACTCCAATTCTAGTCAGAGCATCTCCACATGTCACATACGATGATTAGTATATAATATAAATAAATATTGTTATATTGTTGTTTAAGTATAGTTTTTTTTTTTTTGAAAAAAAGGAATCCTTTCATTAATCAAAAGTCATACAACATCTATAAATACAATCGAAATTGGGCATACGCTTAAGAATATCGTTGTTGAATCATATCTTTCTAGAGAGGCAACCAAGCGATTTGAAGATGATTTGAATATAGGTACTTGTTTTCATCTGACTGTTTAATACAATCGACCATAGATGCGATCCCATAATAACATTCATCCCTGAATCAAACCTATAAAAATTTTGCTAATCTAGCTATAACTTCGGCCATGAAAACAAAAACCAAACCCTCACATGCAGAAACTAACAAAAACCGAATAAATTGGGAACTTATTGAAGGAAAACAAGATTTTACAAAAAAAAAAAACGAAAAATAAAGGGATTGAAGCTTTTCACCGATAAAAACTGATGAAGCTCCCTAAAATTTTTTTAATGGAGACTAGGATTTAGAGGAGAGAGAGTGTCCAGGTTAAATATGTTAGAATTAGATTTTTTTTTTTTTGTCTAAAGTATAGTATTTTATTATTAGTAACAAGAAGCAAGTCATCACGTGGAAATATAATAAACATAAAAAATTTTATAAATTGAAATTGAAAGGAGAAGCGAAACATTGTAAAGTTACAGGCATTTTATATACGTGGTCTATCAAGAGCAGGACTCCTGAATTGGAGAAGCAAATTGTTTATATATTGATTAGTTTCATATAAATGCTTGCGTTTTATGCATACTAGCTTATAACCCGTGCAAAGCACAAGCTATCATATATTATAAATTAATGAATTAATACATATATTATTTGATTTAATATAAAATTTAATTTATTTTAATAAATTTTATTATTACTTTCAAATTTAAATATGTTCCATACTTAATTTCATGACATAAATAAATATCATTAATTTAAAGTTTTTTTTTAAATTTATTTTAAATATTTTAAGAATTCAAAAAAAAAATTAAAAATTATGTAGTTTTTTATAACCTAAAATCGTAGAAGAAAGAATTGTAGTAAAAAATGTGTGCAGGCGATGATTTTAATCGAGATATAACTGAAAACGTTTATAATTCTATAAAACATGTGCTTTTTATTTTTAATAAATATATATAATTTTAAAGAATTTAGAATTTTTTACACGTTATTTTAATAAAAAACAAATTAAAATGTATTTAATTTTAATTAAAATTAAAAATATTTCAATTATATTTCCATTAGAATTCTCCACCAACACCCAACTTCTCTTCAGACTCTTTCGAGAACCAATATCTTTTAAAATTAATATAAAGAATTTCAATATAAAAATTTATTAATGAGTAAACAAATTAAAAAAAGGAAAATTAAAAGAAAAATAAATATACTATTTTTACGTACTATATTTTTATAAGGAAAATAGGGTATAATTGGTTGATTAGTTAAAATCTTTCTAAAAAACTTAATCGCACATCTAAAAAAACAAATTAAAATATATACTATAATTTACTAAAAAAATAAAACACATAATTTACATAAATACATACTTTATGAGTTATACTTCAACTGAAATTTAACTACATGCTCTTTCAATTATATTTTTAATATAATTTTTTTACTTGTTATTTTTAGGATGGTGTTAACAATTTTTTTGGAAGGCGTTAACCAACCAATCCGTACAAAACACGGACTATTATCTATTATTATTATTATTATTATTATTATTATTATTATTATTATTATTATTATTATTATTATTATTATTATTATTATTATTATTAATTAATATATTAATTATTTGATTTAATAGAAAATTTTATTTTAATTTATTATATTAATAATTTTAAATTTATATATGTTTCATACTTAATTTCATGACATAAATAAATATCATTTAATGTTAGTTTTAAATTTATTGTTGAATATTTTAAAATTCAATAGATATTTTTAAAATTTATTTATTGTTACCTAGAATAATAGAAGAAATAATCGTAGAAATAAGTTTGTGCGAGCGATGATTCTAATCAAGATATAATTGAAAACATTTATAATTCTATAAAACATGTGGTTTTTTATTTTTAAAAAATTACATACTCTCTCCGATCCATTTATGTTGATGAAACAAATTAAGGGTTAAATATGTTAAGTTTTTCTAAATGTATAAACAATTGAGAGTAAGTTTCACAGTTTTCACTTGATTGTTAAATAGGTGTTAAAATTTTATTGTTTATTATATAGTTTTAGATTGTCTTTACTTTGTTGATTTATAATTTTTTGTAAATTTGTTAATATATATATATATA
The DNA here is from genome assembly GCA_036435485.1 of Saposhnikovia divaricata. Lineage (NCBI taxonomy): Eukaryota > Viridiplantae > Streptophyta > Magnoliopsida > Apiales > Apiaceae > Saposhnikovia > Saposhnikovia divaricata. The sequence continues at coordinate 233,573,874 of CM071594.1, forward strand.
ATTGAAAGATTATGTAATAATTAAAGAGTTTGTTATTAAGTTAAATATGTAGTTTATTTTTTGCAAAATAAAATTTTATATGCATTTTAATTTATTTTTTATTTGCTGGAAAGTGTTACTATACTTTTTGGGAAGGTGTTAACCGACCGACCAACCAATTATACCCTATTTCGCTTATAATAGTATAGTATAGACTAGTTTATAGCTCGTGCAAAATAGGGGTTACTTTTAAATACTTTTAAAATTATATGATTAAAAAAATAGAGTATAATAATTTATTATGAATATAATTTAACTTTGTAATTAATTAATAAAATTATTAGTAATAATAATAATAATAATTTAATAAATGATATGTATTGATTAGAACTAATAATATAAAATCTTAATTTATATTTGTTGTTGATGGAATTCGAATGATCTTTAGAAGTGGGATTTAAATATAAAATATTCTAACGGCTATCATCTATTTACTAAATATCTAATGATCACTATTTTTTTAGATGATTGAACCAAGTTGAACCAAACAACCAAATTATACCTTTATTTGCTTATTATATAATAGTATCGATAGTATAGATATATGTGTTCACGGCTAAAAACATGTCATATGTCTTTTGATTTTTTTTTTGAAAACACTACCATTTGCTTTTCAAATTAGATATACTGTATATAACAAAAAATTTCCCATTCCTAGAAATGCTTTAATTTGTGTACGTACATATATTTCCGTAACAGTTATACAGAAAAATAATGATATATAGACAGCCTTTAAGCAAAATTTATGTTGTTAAAAAAAACCCCATAGTACTATACTCTTTGATAATCAGTACCATTAAAAGTAAGTGCACGGGTTCTTTTACTTTTTATAATTATTTTTTGATATAATTATTTTCTTTTCCTAATAATAGTAATTATAATTTAATTTGTCTAATATATTAATTAGTTTTCACAATAAAATTGATTTAAATAATTAAGATTGATTAAAACAGTTTATTTATGAGATTATAATTGTTATACCATATTTTTGGTATGTCTAATAATCTCCCAAATTTCTAATATTTATTAATATTTAATTCAGATTAATAACTATTTCTTAACCGCTAAGTTTTATCCTTTCTCTGAAACGAGGAAAGAATCAATCTCAATCAATCTATTATGAAAAATATCTCCAAATGATATTTCTTCAAATCAGGAAGATATCACAACGTCAAGATTAAATCAGATAAAATCAATAATTGTTCACATTAACGAAATTTATCCCTAAAGTCTCTTAGGGATAGACACAATTTCACAAGAACTGTGTAGGCTTGATCCTATATAAACATAGGGACGCAGGCAACTTAGCATATGGGATCCGATACACGAGACAAATCGAGACACCTGCCAAGTCCAGCCCCTCTCTTTTTTACAAACCCTAATCCCCTAACATTCATACAAATTCGCTCTATTATTTCAACAATCCTCTGATTTCGTGTTGTTACGAAATTCCTCCAACAACAATAATGTTAATTATATATTAGTAGTAATAATAATAATTAATTAATTATAACTAAAAATGTAAAATTTTAATTAAATTCGTTGTTGACGGGATTCGAACCTGGGTCATGGTAGTATAATACTCCCTCAGTCCCTATTTAGTTGGCACATTTGCAAAAAAAAAAAAAAAATTGTCCCTAAATAGTTGTCACATTCCTTGTTTCAATACATATTTTTACCAATTTTTCCATATATACCCCTTTATTTCTAATGCCAATATTTGACTTTATGTTTAATATACACTCATAACTCATCATTTAATGTTATGATTGCGGGCAAATATGGAAACAAATTATATAATTAATTCTTTCTTAATATGTGTATTTTTTGCAAATGTGTCAACTAAAAAGGGACGGAGGGAGTACTATAAAAGAGAATGTTCCTTTATAATAGATCTAACGCCTCTCATCTATTTACTAAAAATCTAACTATTATTATTCATTTTATGGTTAAAAATGTTGAATCATGAACCAGATTATCCCCCAGCTAATTTGCTTATTATTGTATAGTATAAATAATTATAGAAAGAATGATCAGATTACACTACTTTTGTGAATCTACTACCCTAAATACCTATCGACAGGAGACTTTGCCCTTTCTACCTATTGAATACGCATGTCTATAATGCGTATTCCCTTTACGCATATATCCAATACGTATTCCACTTATATGGAATGAAAAATGATTTGTTGGTCAGCCACATAACAAATGGGTGACTACGCATAACTTTAATTTGTATAAACACTACGCATATAACAAATGCATAGGGTTTCAGCATTTATTCGGGTTTAACTAGTTTTAATTTGGGTTCAACGGGTTCCATTTGTGGTTTAGAAATATTCAAATTTTTAGTTAAAATTTTTAAATTTTATCTATATTCCCTTAGGGATTCAACAGTTAATTTTTTGGGGTTCAATATTTTCATTTTGGGTTTTGGAAATATTCAGAATAACGAATAAACCGTATACGGACTTAGAGTTTAGGGTTGTTTACAACCCTAAACCATAATTTATCTAGATTTCAAAAAAATCGGGACTGATCCCCGATTTTTTTAAAAATCAAGGCGTCGGAGTGATTAAAATACTCAATTTTTTATTAAAAATTTTAAATTTATCTATATTCCCTTAGGGGTTCAGCGGTTAATCTTTGGGGTTCAACTTTTTCATTTTGGGTTTTAGAATATTCAAAATGATGAATAAATCGTATACGGATTTAGGGTTTGGGGACCCTAGACCCAAAACCCTAATTTATCCTGATTTTTAAAAAATTGGAACCGATTTTTAAAAATCAGGCCACCGGACTCCGTAAAATTAATAGTATTTTTTAATAATTTTTGTAAAGACACATTTACCAAAAAATGGTAACATCAGGTAACGTAACATTTTAGGTTAAAACACGCAAACAAATAAAAAAATTATAATTCTACTAAAAAAGATTAGCAAAACAAATACGCATAATATAGATGCATTGCCATCCTATACGCATAAGCTGAATGCGTACTCAATTTAACTAAAAAAAAATAAAAAATTCCACTAACCATGCAAGGGGAAGATACGCGGGACGGGTCCACGCAAACATGGAATGCGTATTCGAAGGGTATTTTTGACAGCCGGCTCCGCTTGTGGGTATTTTGGTAGTTTAGTTTGAAAATGTGGGTTTTATAATATTATAGATATCTATATTATATTATAATAGCCGAAATATTAAAAAATTTGGTATCTATTTTTTTTGTACAACGTATTTTTATTTAACTACCCTTTCTTATATATTAATATATTTTTATCTAAATACCCTTACTTAAATTTATCTATATTATTATATTAAAATAAAAATATTGAAAGATTTTAAAAAATATTATTATAAATAATAAATCAATTTCCTTTTTTATATAAATAATGTTACATTTTATATTTTTTTCAATAACTAATCGACTTCCTTTTCAGGAAAAACTTACATTTTATTTAATAGAATATTTCCTTAATTATATCTGTATGTATTAGTATATTAAAACCAATATATTAAAAAATATATAAAAAAAATTAGTTATAGTTAATCAATTTCATCTTACCTTTTATATTTTTATATAAAAAATATATAAAACATGTTACCTTTTATATTTTTTTCAGTAACCAATCAATTTCATTTTTCAAGTAAAATTTACTTGTTCTATTTAATAAAATATTATAATTAATAATAAAATTATCGATTACTTTTTTCAGATAAAATGTATGATCTTTTCTATATTTTCTAATTAAAATCCCACTTTTTTTTGAAAATATCACGGGCAGCGTATATATAATTATTATAATTAAATTATATCATTTAAAAATTTTGAACTTACAAAATTTGTATCTTAAAATTATTAATACTAATTAAATATATATATATATATATATATAATATTAATTTGTTAATATGCACACAACACAGACTGTACGTATTATCAGAAATACGAACTCATAAACTTCTGATTACTATACCTCTAATGAAAAAACTTCTGATGAGAAAAAATTTCGAAGTAACTTGGATCAGTCCCCCTAAATACATATAGTCCCCTTGAATCAAAATGATGGTTCCGTCCGTCCAATAATAGTTAGGTAAGATATAAAGTTGGTTGGAGTAATTGTTAATGGGTGGGGGCACGTAGGGATAGGGCCACCTAGGTTGTGTAGATCTAAGATGGGCTGCAGGCTTCACTCAAAATAATGAAGGTAACAAACCCTAGTTTTGTCCAGGTTAGCCAGTGGGATATAGAGAGGGACCAGTACCCAGTCCTGCCAACAGTATCATATGCACTCTCTTATCAGTTTCATGCTAAGCACCTTATTCTGTAATGTTACTACTTACTAGATACCTTGCCGCTTTGTCATCAACACCGTTACATATGTTACATCCCTGGGACACTTGATCATATATATTATACAACATTTGTTGTACAGTTAAAAGCACTAGACCTTTTTTTATAATTTTATTTTTTTGTATTGCGTGTGACTAGTAAATGATTGAATGGAGTTTCTTATAATGAAGTATGAACTACATAGATTCAGCAGTTAGGTATGCGTATAGAGGTGAGCTTTCTAACATTGTTATTCTGTACGGGAATGAATTATGTGGGTCTTTTTACAATTAATCTGCCGAAGTCTATAAATTCAAGGTACGTACGTTATCTCACATATTATCTAGACTAGATTTCATAAATCGAAAGCTAGTGATATCTTGATCACAGTAAGCTAGCCATAATTTGCGAAAAATTCCATCTCATTTTTAATTTCTTGGATATGTTTAATTATTCGCACACATATGGTCGTCGCATATAAATAGTAAAATTGTTGAATTTTAAGACCTTAGTTAAGATAAGATAAGCTAAGGAATGGACAAACAGAAAGTAAAACAAATATAAGTTCTGTGTTAAAATAATTAAATGACTACATGAATATTAATAGGCTAAATGCCCAGATGGTGGTAACTAGAAAATACCTAAACACTCCTACTTTATCTCCACTACTTCGACTATTTCTAACGTTTACTCAACTATACTGCACGACCAAGTTATATACATACAGCTGATTAAATAAAACTTAAACAATTTATTCTTATGTTTTTAAAAGTCCATAAGTTTTAGATTAAATTCCAATAATCTCCCCTTACCTGAAACTTGTCTTAGATGCCCATCTGGCAACATCATTTGCCCATTTGATATCTTCTTCATCAGCCCGTATTGACTTTCAACTGAGCTCGTTTGGCTTTCAACATAGCCCGTATGGCTTTTCTTCCTGCCTACACTCAGACAAGGTTCAACACGCCCGTATGGATTTCAATCAGCCCGTATGGCTTTCTTCACAAGCCCATATGACTTTTAGGTAGCCCGTTTGGCTTGTTGTATTCTACAATACTAGCTCATTTGGCTCATCTTCTTCACGTTATGTGTTCTCCAGTTCTCATGCTTATCCTCCAGCTCACTGACCACATATCAATTGCAGTTGTAACATCAAGAATATACGTGCACACACATAATTGATTCACATACATAGTTGCATATAACCTCCCATTTTAATAACTCAAGTGAGGAATTACATTCTCCTCATCTAGTAGCAACATATTACTACTGAACTTTGTACCAAAACCATCATTATTCATGCTATAAAACAAGAACACCTGGTATAGCTCCAGCAAACTATTCCCTATCTCTTTCGCTGCATCATGCCTGTCCTGTATTTCAACCACTGTCTCCAGCAACAATTCTAGCAACTCCTCCATTTACTGCCCCTGCACATAACATCACACACACTAACAAGACATTGGAATAGCCACTGCAACCAACCACCAACCCGCACCTATACTACTATCGATGCCAGTTAAACAAACGGCCATCACCACCTTCAAAATAGAACATTCCCAGCAGAAAAATGATCACAAAAAACAACAAACAATCACACTTTTACCACCACAAACCAACCCGTCTCCTGCTCTTCAACAGCCACACGCTGTCGCCTCCTTCGGGAGCTTCCCTGCTCCGCTTTCTGTTGCTTTCCTCCTGCCATCTACAGCTTTTTCTCGACCACATTTGCAGTTTTGCATTCAGCAACCATATGTTGCTTTCTTACTGCCATCTACAACTTCTTCTCAGCCGACTTCTTAAAGAAAACAACCATTGACGTCGTGAGGCTCTGCTACCCAGTGATGAAGCTTCACTCCAACACCGCACATCATCAAACTCAGCTCCTCCTCCCTGGTCTTGCCATCTTCGTCATTGTGCTGCTGCCACCACGGCTGCTGTGCTGCTACTATAACATCAACCAATTCTTCATTCTCTGTCACACACCTGCTTATGCCTCAAGAATCGGTAGCTCTAATACCATGTTGAATTTTAAGACCTTAGTTAAGCTAAGCTAAGGAATGAACAATAGAAAGTAAAACAAATATAAGTTCTGTGTTAAAATAATTAAATGATTACATGCATATTAATAGGCTAAATGCCCAGGTGGTGGTAACTAGAAAATAGCTAAACACTCTTACTTTATCTCCACTACTTCGACTACTTCTAACGTTCCCAACAATTACTCAACTATACTGCACGACCAAGTTATATACATACAGCTGATTAAATAAAACTTAAACAATTTATTCTTATGTTTTTAAAAGCCCATAAGTTTAGATTTAATTCCAACAATCTCCCCCTTACCTGAAACTTGTCTTAGATGCCCATCTGGCAACATCATTTGCCCATTTGATATCTTCTTCATCAGCCCGTATTGACTTTCAACTGAGCTCGTTTGGCTTTCAACGTAGCCCGTATGGCTTTTCTTCCTGCCTGCACTCAGACAAGGTTCAACATGCCCGTATGGATTTCAATCTGCCCGTATGGCTTTCTTCACAAGCCCGTATGACTTTTAGGTAGCCCGTTTGGCTTGTTGCGTTCTACAATACTAGCCCATTTGGCTCATCTTCTTCACGTTATGTGTTCTCCAGTTCTCATGCTTATCCTCCAGCTCACTGACCACATATCAATTGCAGTTGTAACATCAAGAATATACGTGCACACACATAATTGGTGCACATACATAGTTGCACATAACCTCCCATTTTAATAACTCAAGTGAGGAATTACATTCTCCTCATCTAGTAGCAACATATTACTACTGAACTTTGTACCAAAACCATCACTATTCATGCTATAAAACAAGAACACCTGGTATAACTCCAGCAAACTATTCTCTATCTCTTTCGCTGCATCATGCATGTCCTGTATTTCAACCACTGTCTCCAGCAACCATTCCAGCAACTCCTCCATTTACTGCCCCTGCACATAACATCACACACACTAACAAGACATTGGAATAGCCACTGCAACCAACCACCAACCTGCACCTATACTACTATCGATGCCAGTTAAACAAACGGCCATCACCACCTTCGAAATAGAACATTCCCAGCAGAAAAACGATCACAAAAAACAACAAACAATCACACTTTTACCACCACAAACCAACCCGTCTCCTGCTCTTCAACAACCACACGCCGTCGCCTCCTTCGGAAGCTTCCCTGCTCCGCTTTCTGTTGCTTTCCTCCTGCCATCTACAGCTTTTTCTCGACCACATTTCCAGTTTTGCATTCAGCAACCATATGTTGCTTTCTTACTGCCATCTACAGCTTCTTCTCAGCCGACTTCTTAAAGAAAACAACCATTGACGTCGTGAGGCTTTGCTGCCCAGTGATGAAGCTTCACTACAACACCGCACATCATCAAACTCAGCTCCTCCTCCCTGGTCTTGCCATCTTCGTCACTGTGCTACTGCCACCACGGCTGCTGTGCTGCTACTATAACAACTACCAATTCTTCATTCTCTGTCACAACACCAGCTTATGCCTCAAGAATCGGTAGCTCTAATACCATGTTGAATTTTAAGACCTTAGTTAAACTAAGCTAAGGAATGAACAATAGAAAGTAAAACAAATATAAGTTCTGTGTTAAAATAATTGAACGACTACATGCATATTAATAGGCTAAACGTCCAGGTGGTGGTAACTAAAATATAGCTAAACACTCCTACTTTATTTCCATTACTTCTACTATCTCTAACGTTCCCTACAATCACTCAACTATACTGCACGACTAAATCATATACATACAGCTGATTAAATAAAACTTAAACAATTTATTCTTATGTAATTAAAAGCCCATAAATTTTAGATTAAATTCCAACAAAAATTAGATATCAAAATTTTCAGCCCTTTGCTACGAAGATATATAATTAAAAGAATGAAGTTACCTGGTAAAAGTATGCATGTGCGAAGTAAGAGGACAAAGGCCACAAGGGTAAGAGTCTTGTCAACCCTTGTCTGCCTTTATAATAAATGTCTTCATTATTTTCTGAATGAAAGCAATATTTGCTTTTTATCTAATTGTGATGCAAGTTCAGTAACTTGCCCTGAATAATATTGCTGCGGTGCTGCCTACAAGAAATAAGAAATTTACTGCAATTTCTTCGTACACAAAGTCATCATATTTAGCATCTGCCGTCTGCACTATAACTAGTGTTCGATGAAATGACTAGCGGCATATTTAAGTTTTGCTATCCCGGCAAGAGAATAAATAGTACCATGCATTCATGATTTATTTATTTTCAATCTTATCTGACTGAAGCTGACGTTGGATCAACAATCCAAAATTTAAAAAAATAAATAAACAATCATAAATAAAATAATATATCCGTCATGTGTGAGGTAAAAGAAAGCAAAACAGTGTACCAAGTACAAGCAATTATGTCAACCTGTCAATAAACAATTTACGCATGCAATTTTAGTTTTACTCGTGCCATTTGACACATTTTTAAAAATATTCCAGGTAAAAAAGCAATTGTGTCAATCTATCAATAAGCAATTTACACAATTTTGGTTTTACTCCCACGATTTGACACATTTTGAAAAAGTACTATGACAAATTGCACGAATTTACTAGCCTTAACTTTTTTAATTAAAGACTACCAAACAAATTATTGATTCTATATATAATCCAATTATATTCCGTTTTACCTAAGGGGTATGTTCTATAACAAACGTATGCTGCAGTATCGCAACGGTTTTTGGTGTGAAAACAGAAGGATCCATCTCTCTACGTACCGCAGAAATTTTTTGCGGTACGGTATGCTGCAACATACGTATGTAGTTGACCATCAGCTTTAAATATATTCTCTACATAACAAGTACGGATCACAACTTAAGCAGGTTACCGACCCAAATAATTGCGTTCCCAGAAAATATGAAATAAACAGGAGAAAAAAGAAAGAGGGAATAGACATTTGGTTGTAACAAGTGGTTGGGGATTGATGCATACTGTATTATTTATAGTGTTGATGCATCTTCCCTACAAAAGATTTGATAGTGGACAAGGTGTGCAGAAGAAGTTAGCATCAAATGGGGAACATTTTGTACGGGTAAGCCTATCAATCATCCAAAAGAAGTACCAATTTTCTATATAAAATCAAAGGAGATCGAGAAAAGCATCACAAGAACTGATTTTATTGTCTTTAATATGATGATGCTAAATCTCTTCTACCTGTACATAATTGTTTTTGCAGCCTTCTCAGCTTCCTCAGACTCTATCCTGGATAACCATATATATGTATATATGTGGAGAATTCAAGGTCATGTCACGGGCTAAAACGATGTATAATGCTCATGAAAATAGTAACTATTTAAGAATTCACATATGTTAGAATACGATATATATATATATATAAGATTTGGTTGAGGTCTTTCTCTAACACTTTGAAATTTTGGACGAGTTGGTGATTTAACATGGTATGAGATCTTGGTCGGCTAGGATCTCACGTTCAACTCCTAGCTATTCCCAATATATTTTCAAACTTTATTATGAACACGGAGGTAAATAAGTTCGTGATTCGGTCTTTGATCCAAAAATAGATATTCAAATGAGAGAAAGTGTTCCCTTGAGCTTTTAGATGAGCTTGTGCTAATAGTTGCGGCACAACTTGTTGTCCATACACTTGTACAGTGTAAACTTGTAGGGGCAATCTAAATTGGAGAAAATAGTATAATTTTAAAGACAGTTGTGCTAGAGAATTTTTATTTTAACCACATTTTAAAAAGAAAAAGTAAACCACTAGAATGTTCCAAATGGAGCTTGAACCCAAACTACATTCTACAACTCTATTTAATGAGAATGCTTAGGAAGGAAACTGTACATGAGAATGCTTAGGAAGGAAACTGTACATGGTGCATGGCTCGAGCACTGATTACTTTAATCATTACACACCAGTCCAGCACAGGGAATGAGAAAGCAACTCTAATTAACTCCCAGCTAACCGACAATATTAACACATAGATCCAGAAACAAGGGACAAGCTTAAATTATGGAGAGGGGATACTGCATTTTATAAGCAAATTGTTCTGCTGGTTTCTAACACGTTTCTTTGTTATGAATGCCAAAACAAATTTAAAAAATACGAAATTTTTCATCAATATTTTTACTTTATCAAATGTATTATAAACTAATTATGCAACGAAGGAAAACGAGATTTACAAATTACCACCAAATGACAATGTGATTACAACAGATCAGTTGTATCTGATACAAATTTGTATCTGATGATTTGTAATGCGATGTTGCCATGTCGTTGTTCACTTCTCACATAGGTGGAAGGCCATGGGAGAGTACGTACCGCTTGTGATCATGATATACATCTATATTTAGGACCACTAAATAGTTAAATTACTGTTTAATGAGTGTTAAACTGTTGCTGGCAGCTAGTGTATCAAATCTATAGCAATAACACTCCTAACAAAATTTATCTTGCAAGTAAATTAAAGTAGTTATGGTAATATTTTGCTTAGCAAAAAAAAATAGTTATTGAGAAAAACTGCAGATTTATTAAAACTGCATACCAGACATTGGGAATAAATTTTGTAGGAACTGAGCAGAAAGAAGGGTGAAGAAACACAGTGGAAGATCTAGCACAGGCAGCGGAAGATCGACGAGCTGTCTCGGGGGAGTACGTGTACGTTGTCCTCCTAGTGATGATGGGTAGTACTTTCTGGGCCTTGATCGTATAGAATACCCTTGAACACATGGCCTCCAATGCTAACAGCCGTTTGATAAGCAAATTGGTCTTCCCCAAGATCATCAATAGAACTCACCCGAACGCAATTAAAAACTGCCGATGACCTTACTTCTGCAGGAAAATTTCCAAACCCTAAAAACAATTACATCACAGAATTAACGTTGTTTTTATGTTAAAATCCGATTAGAAGAGAGTAAAAAAAACATATAATCCGTAAATAGTGTTCTCAGAAAGGATATTAGTAGTCCACTAAAAAATTCTTTCTCAATTTCCTCTCTACTTGACCTAGGTCATGGTTTCCAATTTCTACTCTCACTTCTTCTGTACTTCAAATTAAATTAATTGAAAAAATTTGTAACATGACACAAAACAATAATTAAGCTTCTTAAAAACCCTAATTAGTAATCCTTAACAACTTTTGCAATTTGTGAGTTGCGATTAATTCTTAAGTTTAGTAATTATATACCAGAGGGTGAGGAACTGGGATGAGTTTGTCTCGGTCTTTTGGGGATCTCGGTATGCTGCTGAAGCTGCGGCTCTTGTTGTTGCTGCTGCTGCCTCTGACGCCTTTTCGAAGCAGAAACCCAAGTACTCTTGACATGAGTTTGACACTCAAACCCTCGGCTAGTGCAGCAAGTCCTACATCTCCTATGCGTACAATCTTTCTTAGCTTGATTTCCGCAATCTTCACAGTTTATAACTCCACTTCCACCAACACTGCTACTGCTACTCATCATCAAAAAATCACCAGATCTCTCCTCACCAAGCGACATAACGCCGCTACCTCCCACCCCTCCTCCTCCCGTACCAGCGGATTGTAACAACACCGGGTTGGGATGCTGATTCCATAGCTCGAAAGGAATCCGGTCCGGAGGAATATTGTAATAGTGCTCAGGAGGTCCATGAGGATTATTAATATCGCTTCTGCTATACAAATTCCAAGTTTCGGAGCTTTGGTTCGATCTGTTGATGCGTTGTTGCTCATCTTGATTAATATTAATGTTACTCCTACTCGCGCCGCCTCGACTTCTTCCTGCTCCTCCTAGTGAAAAAAAATCAGACATTTTGCTGTCTCTAAGCTGCCTTGTGACCTAAAACTCAATTGTGATGAATGATGACAACAATCCATAGCAGACATAAACCCACAATTATAGCTTTATCAGTATCCAGTATGTAAACATGTATATATATGTTACACTAAATATTTGATACCGGATTTTGTGTGGGGGCTAACTGTTTAGGGATATGATGTTGAGTTTGGAAGACAAAAGGCAGAAAAGAAACTAAGATTGAGCTAATTAGGATATCATAAGGTTGATCCTATACAAATATATGTGTTACAAACTTACTCTTTGCCTAGCTATATCACTAGTTTATGTGGTTGTGTGGTCGTTATATATGTAGCAAAGGATCCAATGGTCATGGGTTTAACACACATTTAAGCTAAAAAAAATTTCAATCCGGTCAGTAGCTATCGAAATCCAAATTGACCCAATTATTTTTTTTCCCGTTCTCTCGGCTTATTCAGTGCTTCAAAACGGATTTTAAATCAAACTTTGCCTATGATTTTTTTTGTCATATAAATATTTGGATCCTCGATCGATTTTATATTTATACAAGCATTTAATTTACTCGGATGTACCTGGGAAAATTTGGATCCTTGACCATATAAAAGCTAGTATTATTTATCCGAATTAAGACAAATTGTACAAAAGAATGACTCAAAATGTTACTCTGTGAAAACAAAGCCGTAACATATTAGATTCTTCTTGAAATACTATTCAAATTCATTTGAATTTGCGTTAATGTACGTTTGTTCGTTCATCCTAGAGTATAAATTGTTAAATTTTTCATTTTGCAAAGTACTTGGAACATATATTTGTTTATTTACATGCATAAAAATATGATTGCTGTAATTTCAAAACATAATATAGTGATATATCTTAAGTACACATTAAAATATTGATGGAATTATAAAGAGAGTACCCTAAAACTGAACATTTGTTGGAAAGTCAAAAAGTTCTGCATTCAGGCCGAGACCACTTTGTTGTAAGTTGTTTACAGAAGATCAGTGTTAACGCTGCGTCATGACAGGCGCAAAAACACAATCCAAAATTTCTAGCATATGTAGTCACTGCTTTGACATTTTTCTGCACCTAAAATTTGTAAAAAGCTGAGAACTACAGGTCTGTGCATCCCTGCCATAACGCCGCCATTGCTAGAAGCTAGACATGAGCTATATATAAAACGCCTCTCCCTCTCTAACTTAACTTGTGCTAGCTAGTTCTCTTCAATTAAGCAAGTACAAATAGTACTAGTACGTATTAGTTGTTGTCCCAGTAGGAGCTATTAGTACCGTTTTCATTTACTTGCCTGTTCAAGATCTTGCGGGCTTCTTAATACTTTCATGAGTAATATTCTTAATACTTTGTGCGTAATTACTTTGGATATATTCTCTCCATCTTTTTCTTAATACTTTTATAATATTGTGCATAATGACTTTCGATATATTCCATCCATCTCGTTTATATTTATCACAGTTTCATATTTACTTCAAACCACATTGCTAAATTATGATATATCAAATGTTAAATAAAATGGAATGGAACAAATTTTTCTTTCAAAAAACTCATCATTCGAATTTGATAGATCAAATTTATTCAAAATTCAACCGAAAGCAACGAAATGTTGCTAAGGTCAAAGATTCATGACGCAACACTAGGAAAAACAAGTGCTAATACATAAGAATAAACACGAATTCGAAAATATTATTATGAAATTCATCGGAAAGATGAGAAAACTCTCAAGAATTTTGATTTAATAATAAGATAATGATTCAGTACAATCCGATAATGTTTATATATGTAGGAATATGAAACCCTTAAAGCAAAAGAAATAAAACAAAATCCGAATTTAAATAAAATATACATCATAAAGTAGCATGATCACGCAGACTTGGGCACGAGCATGCATACCGTTGTATTTTTCAATTTTGGCATGGTCAAGTTTTGACATGATCATGCAATCCAACAACATGATCATGCAATCATGCATACTCACCAACGTGATCATGCAATCCTCAACAGCGTGATCATGAATTCATGCCTTTATTACGTAGTGTCCTTCCTTCTCTCGATCCATGAGCCTCAATTCACATGAAAAATCCTTCTACATCAGTCTCCTCCACTTCCAAAGAACTCGATCCCGAGTTCTCATCTAGAAAAAAAACAAAGTCTGCTGTTTGTCTCTGCATGATGGTATCTTTATAGGCAAATACATTATTAGAATCTTGTGCTAAAATTTTTCCTCTGAAATAACTTTCAAACATGTAGGCACCAAAAAAATTAGTCCAAACCAAGCACGATCAACCATTGCAAGCACAAATATAGAATCGACATCAAACATCTCATGTGTTGAGACACCACACATCCATACGATTGCTCTAAGACAAACTTATCATGCAGTAGATAAACAAAATAAGCCATACCATCATTCATGAACTCGTTTATCTTCTCCCTACTGTTGATGTAGTTTTTGTGAAAGTTCGTTCGCAGGAAATGACTGGTATCAATACCAATTTCAAGTCTTTTATCTCTCACAATCTAAAAGCGTGGAAGAATTTGTGGGTGTGTAATTATCTACTAATTAATATAATAAACAAATAAAAACTCTATAATAAGTATGAGAGAAAGCAATCCAAGAATTGGAGTTCTTCAATTGGATATCATGAATGTCTAATTTATGTCTCTTGTTTCATTAAAAACAATCCTTCAAATTAAATGTTTATAAAATCCTCTCCTAAGGTAAATTATAGTGCCTACAATCATCCATTAATCGTCATTCCCATGATCAATCAAAGTATGACTATAGGCTATTACGAAACAAGGATTATCAGTTTCACAATTCGCATACCAATCTCCCGATCTAATACTTAACTTGTGTCTTTCATATCATGTACTAGAATTACAACTCCTCTCCCGATTCGTTATAATTTCTAGAGATTCAATTAAAAGTTCGCGACTATTCTAATTGTATAAAGCGCTCAATGACAGATTAACATACCAAGAGAATCATAATATAATCAAACAAACTCAATAAGCCAATGAATACTACCCAACTCTTGGATAAAGGGGGTAACTACTCATGATAAGATAAAGAAAAAATATGAATTAAGATCGCAAACCATGAGCATAAAAGTTAAAGCACAAAGAATACAACTTTAAAAGTTCCTTGGACATCCTGATGAATCCCTTCACTCCTTCTTCCAATCTCCCTCTCAAAGTGTTTCTTTCCAAAGGATGACCATCCTATTCTATTCTACAATATGTTATGACGGTGTTCTCTACAATATCTAAAAACCTAATATAATAAAGAGTTTTAAAGCTTTTCAAGAAATATATAAGTAATTTCCCGAAACAACTTGAATTTTGAATGTGAAATTCGTAATCTGTCTTATAGGCATGTTTATGGACTACTCCAACTGGAATATTGATGTTGGACCAGTATTGAGTTGTAGATAATTTCGTTAGATTCCTATGGACTGTAAGATCACCCAATTCTGATGTCTGAAACTCGAATTAGGACCCAAACAGTGATCGTTACGTGTGTAGCCCAATAAATCTGAATTTTCTTGTAATCTAAGTCCAAATAAACTCAAATCTTTCTAAGTTTGGGAATTCTTTATTTTCTATCATAAAAGGTTAAACTATAATTAATAATATCCAATTATTTATAAAATACAATAAATATAAGAATAAAATCATATCAAATACAGATAAATATATACTCTATCACTTATTTTTCTAACTTACATTCATATCAAGCTGATATGGTCTACCAAAACAAACTCACATGAATCCATATTAAAATTATCAAAAATAGTAGTATTCTTGTATTTCACACTAGCGATGTTCATCACATAATGTTCACTTATGTAAGAGTCAACCAATGGATTATCCCAAACAACATTATATGATGCTACATAAGTTTGTGGATGCAACATGATTTCATTAATTGTCTTCCTCAAATTAAACGACTCGTGATATTCACAATCTCAAAAATTTGGGGACTCAACTTGTATAATGATTGGACTAAGTTTTGATATTGCATGTCATTCATCGAGTTATAATTGTCAACGGACAATTTGATGCACATTTAATTTTATTTTCTTCATCGTTCTCAACATCATAGACATCGTCAAGACTTTTGTTATTGTGTTCTTGTATGTCCTCATCTTTTTCTTCTTGTTTAACAATATCTGTTGGGTTTCAACCCAATATGATGTTATGGGTTTGGGTAGATAATTAGATACCAAGTATGATTAGAATTTGGTAGATAATTAGAAACCAAATATGATTATGCTTGTATGGTAACTTGGTGGCTAAGTTTGTGATGGCTATATATACATAGTCATATTATATTTGTTTGATGTGTGAAAGCTTAAGAGATGTAGTCCTAAGTATTGTTTGAGAGATGCTTGAGCATTGTTGGCTCAAATATCAGGGTTGGGACACCGTTAAGGTGTTATTGTTTTGATGTATTATTGATTATTGATTGGATTAATAATACAAGTTTGGGACGTGGGTGTTTTCCCGTCAAGTATTTGTGTGTTTTTTGTTTCGCGCTTTGGAGAATCTTGTCAACTAATCGATTGGTTATGTGTGTGCTTTGCATTGGAGCTTATGAATATCGGATTGTGTAATCCCCTAACCTAACAAGTGGTATTAGAGCCAAGGTTCGGGTTCGTGATGGATGAGGTTAAGGAAAAGTTCGAGGTTCAATTGATCTGGCAGAGTACAATGAAGGATTTGTTGACAAGGAGATTGATGCTAAAACGGGAAAAGACAAAGTTACGTAAGGTTTGACGGTTGGCTTGCACCGTGGATCAATCCTGTGTTCGGACTCGAGATGGAAGAAGATGGAAGAGGTCATCGAAATTGTTTCAATGGCTTAATCAACCAGGTGAACTATTTTGATGATACTAGTGATTTTCTTCAAGAGACCGAAGGATTGTGAAAGCAAGGATCGGGTGACTCAACATGTGGAAGAGCACTCATGGTGGTTGATGCACGTGATTTTGTAGATGGAAACATCGTTATGGTGAAGAACGATGGGTTTGGAGGGTCACTAAACGGGTTTTAGCGACACTCAATGATCAGAAGAGCAAGATGAGTATATTATTATTCGAGGGGAGGCGTTGGCGAATGGACGTCAATGGCTTGATGGGTACTGTTCAATCCGATATGGGTATTGAGTTGAAGGGGAGGATTGTTGGGTTTCAACCCAATATGATGTTATGGGTTTGGGTAGATAATTAGATACCAAGTATGATTAGAATTTGGTAGGTAATTACAAACCAAATATGATTATGCTTGTATGGTAACTTGGTGGCTAAGTTTGTGATGGCTATATATACATAGTCATAGTGTATTTGTTTGATGTGTGAAAACTTAAGAGATGTAGTCTTAAGTATTATTTGGGAGATGCTTGAGCATTGTTGGCTCAAGTATCAGGGTTGGGACACCGTTAAGGTGTTATTGTTTTGATGTATTATTGATTATTGATTGGATTAATAATACAAGTTTGGGACGTGGGTGTTTCCCCGTCAAGTATTTGTGTGTTTTTTGTTTTGCGCTTTGGTGAATCTTGTCAACTAATCGATTGGTTATGTGTGTACTTTGCATTGGAGTTTGTGAATATCGAATTGTGTAAGTTCCCTAACCTAACAATATCCACTGTGACTAAATTAGTAAACGGATAATTTTCACAACTCACAATTTCACACTCATCTTCAACTATGTTCACGTCTTCCACAATGTTCAAATAATTTTTCACATATTCATAACAAAACTCTTTTTTTGTCTCCCACACCCAGTGACCTATCATCTTTTAGTTGAGGACATTCGTCAAACATGTTATCAACATGATCAGGCTTGGAATTTTGAAATGTGTCATCTTCTTGTCTACTTTCAATAAAAATCTTACACTCATAATTCTCTGGTGAAAACCTATCCATCATCAAACGTTTTATCCATCATCATAATTTGATTGACTCTTTCCTTGTCGCCGTCTCTGAATAACAATTCTTTCACACCATGTAGAAACAACACTCTTCAACCAGATTAATACCATCTTGACTTGTTTATTCTCAAGAACATCCATCATATCAAGGAAACGATCAACATTAATATTCCAATTTAAAAACTCATCAACTCCTGGAGATCCATAGAAAAATGGTATATCAGCCTTTACAATATATATCATTTGCATTTATAAATTGATTACCCATAATCGTCTTTGAGATATAACTCTCACCAACACAATATTTACCCTCTCGATGGACTCGATTCTGATCTTCTCTTTCATCCTACATTACTTGTTATTTCATGTTTTCTATCAAAATAGTCATCATGTCTCTCAAAGTCTTGAGAGTCACGGTAAAAGCTGACGTAAACTCTACAAGATCTTGTTTGGTAATTGGTTCATCTCCCATAGTGAATCAAATAGAGAAAAAACAGGATAAAGCCTGCTCTGATGCCAACTGACGCAGCACGGAAGTTTAGGAAAAGTAAGCGCTAATCTTAAGAACAAACACGAATCCACAAGCACTAATTCGAAGATATAAACTCTGGAATCCATCAGAAAGATGAAAAAACTCTTTAGGGTTTTGATTTGATTATAAGATAATGATTCAATATAATACGATGATGTATATATATGTAGGGATATGAAATCCTTAAAGCAAAAGAAATAAAATGAAATTTGAATTAATTAAAGTATAATAATTATTATAAAGTATTATGATCAAGCAGACTTGAGTATGAGCATACATGTCTCCAACTTGCCATCGAAAAGCTATTGTTATATTTTTCAGTTTTGGCCTGGTCATGTAATCCAGCAATGTGTTCATACAATCATGCATACTCAGCAATGTGATCATGCAATCCTCAACAACTTGATTATGCCATTACTACCTAATGTTTTTCTCCTGATTCATGAGCCTTAATTCGCATGGAAAATTCTCCTACATCAATTCGGCATGATTTGGCATTAAAGCAAGTCCAATGATATATAATATCTTGTTCCATATCCATTATACCTATTATAGTCCAACATGGGTTTTGTTCCTATTTAGTAAATTACAAATTTAAAATTTATCCTTAGATTATATTAATGTTAAAAAAAATTGAAGTTGTAAGGAATTGAACCCATGACCATTCAACACCTATTACTTGATGTTGACATGTACAACCACTATGACAAATCACTTCTTTGTGAAAAAATTTAAACTCATTCACTACATGCCCAAATAACCCACTTATTAGAAATATTTGTTTTATAATTAATTCAGGATAAAAGTATTTACATAATTATATTAATTTTAATAATTTGAATTTTGATAAGAATTTAACCTACGACATTCATTTACTTATAAATTTATATCCACATTTATTTTTATGATTTATTAGGGATAAAATCATTAAAATATTTTTCACATATAATAGTAAAAAATAGTAGTCGGGAAGAGAAAATATAAATTGACAGATATAATGTCGTTGAAGTCAGAATTAATAAAGGTAGCTAGGTGGCCGAAAATCAATCAAAAAAAATCAAAGTGAGGAAGTATGTGACGGAAAATTAGTAGAAGTCTATCTCAAGTAGGTAAACGGGCGGAAATGAAAATAGATCTATAATTTTTTTTTACAATATTTCTCTCTTTTAAATTATGTATATATATATATTAGTTAAATGGCCGGAATATGTTTATTACTCCATTTTTCCCACTAGGTTCTTTACATTTGGGATAAACGCATTTTAAAACTCATATAAAGTATAGTTTCATAAATTATTTTAAATTTTTTTCTTATGAATAAAAATTTAATGTTTTATTCAAAAAATTAAATTTTAAAAATAAGTTATGAAACTATACTTTACATACACCTTAAAATGCATGCTCATCAGTGAAAAAAATTGTACAGGAATGAGAAGGACGGAGGGAGTATTAAGTTAATACAAAAAATGATAAATAAGGTGTATAACATATTTTTACTCGATATCAGTATAATATTCTATTGTAAGTATTAAAAGTACCAAGGTTACCGAAAATTTGTTAAAAAAATCGAAGTGAGGAGGTAGGTGATGGACGTAGAAGTCTATCTCGAGTAGGTAAAAGGGGGAAGTGAAAATAGATATATAAAAATTTATTACAATATTTTTCTCTTTTAACAATTATGTCTATATATTAGTCGAATGGCTAGAATATGTTTATTATTAAATTAATAAAAAAATGAAAAATAAAGTGTATAACATATTTTTACTCGATATCAGTATAATATTCTATTTTATTAAGTATATTTGCATTATATCGGTTAATCCTATTAGCATAGGGTAATTTATAGATTGACTAATAAAAAGTTTAAAATATTGAAAATAAGGAATAATTTACATATGAGATTTGGATCTGGTAAAAAAAATGTCAATATGATTTTGATATCTTTAGTCTCTCGCACTATATTTTTGCAGCATTTTCGTAATATGCTAATGTTATTAATTTCATACAAAATGAGTTTTACAACTATATACTTAAATAGTAATTTATCAATTTCACTTGAGTTTTAAACTCCAATGCGAGTTTCACCCCGTTGTGAGACTAATAAACTCAAATATCTCCGATATATATAATGTCTTATTATCATGGATGTGGTATGTGTATTTTTTTATTTCCCGGATATCATTTTGGTGTTACCTCAAATTAAAATGATATTTCTTGAATGCTTCATTATCATAGTTATGTCTATCTTCTTTTCATAGATTAAATTTTATTGTACACGTGAACTTTTGCAACATAATTCATTTGGTGCATACATTAACCCATCTCATTTTAAAAACTCATTATGAGATATGACACTTTTATTTTAGTTACTCATGTATTTGGTTGAATTTGGACATGTCTAAATATGTTTTGTCTTGAAATTTAAGATATTACCTTGGGTTTTTGAAAGTTCACTTATGACAATGGATGGTACAATGTATTTGAAGAAAAGATTTTGTTATGGTCAATTTACTATTGATCCTAGAAAAGCACACATCAAATATTTATTTTGATGTGCACAACTATTAGGATAAATTTGTTCTCCTTGTTCTCTAAAATTGGTCGGAGAAAAAAATTCAAAATTGGAAATGTGCGCTGAGATTTTTCAAGCAGAACATATGACTCAATTATTTGTATTTTTTCGCCACATTACATTATTTCTTACAAAATTAGAAATAATATAAAATTTAATTCTTCCTCCGTCCCAAATAAATAAGCCAGCTATTTTTTCACGCATTTCAATACATCAAGATTATTTTGGTAATACTTGGCAGTTACAATTACCTCTTTCCTACTTCTTTCAGTCAGTCATTCTTCTCACACTGACCAAACACAACTAAAAATATAAATCTTACGGTTCAGAATCTGATAATATTTTGAAACTATAACATCTTAGATAGATCAAAATACGTGAAGTAGACTAACATGAGAAAATTATATGAATTATCATATGACCCGTACTTTGCACGGGCTATCATGCTAATATATATTATACAACAAAAACCAAAATTCACAACTACAATTGTGTGCTAAGAACAATGCTATAATTTGATCTAAATATATAACAAAAAATTTATGAAGTTATAATTGATAACCCATCAAAAAGTGGAAAATGGGAGGAAAATGGATAAAGGAGTGACATCTTTTTTTTACCTAATCAAATAACATGGTTGCACATCTATTTTAAAACTATTTTAAAATAAGATTTAAAATAATGCATTGGAGAAATGGTACTATTTTAACATTAAAAACTACTTTTTTATACTACATTATAACAATAACTTCATCTATTTTAACCAGTGTTCTAAAAATCGGCCTAGGCGGCCGATTAATCGGTGCCTAGGCGCTAGGCGGCCAATAAACACCTAAAATCTTCAAAAATCGATCATTAAGCATTTTTTTTATTAGGCGGCGGTTCTAGGCGATATTAGGCGGTTTAATGAGTTAGGCGGAAATAATCGATTTGGCGGCAATTAATCAGGATTAATCGGTCAAATTTTTAAAAAACTATCAAATTAAGAATAAAACTTTAAAAATATAATTTTTTTAATAAAAAATATAATTTACATATGAAAGGGTAAATTCACTCATCATATTTAATAATAAAATGAAGATATTTATAATTTTGCTTATAAAAAAATATATTTCTAAATACTAAAATTAAATTATATAAAAAAAATATTTTAATACATCCGATTAATGTTCCGATTAATCATTCTGATTAATTACCGCATAGTCA
This sequence comes from Saposhnikovia divaricata, assembly GCA_036435485.1. Lineage (NCBI taxonomy): Eukaryota > Viridiplantae > Streptophyta > Magnoliopsida > Apiales > Apiaceae > Saposhnikovia > Saposhnikovia divaricata. Next base: position 233,596,324 of record CM071594.1, read on the forward strand.
TTAATCGCTAGAAGGTAGGCTCACCACCGAGACCCGCTAGTGATTTTTAGAACATTGATTTTAACACAATCGAACATGCTTTTATAATCGAAAAACAATCGAAAGCAAAGAGTTAGATATTGTTTTAGCGGAATAATTAGGAGGGATGAGGATGACTAGTTTTTAAGGTGGAAATGATGATGAGAATGAAAAGTTTGCATTCAAGTAGAACAACTTTATGCATGTGCGAATGAGATAGTAGCTAGGCTATGGTACAACAATCAACTGTGCGCTTTTACGTTCAAACATAAATTACAAATTACAAAATGCTAGGCTGCATGTGGAACCTCTCAATTATTGACATACTTTCGTTTATTAGGAACACAAGTTTTTTATGTGTTTCGGCTATATATTCCTTCCATTTCATGAAAGCTTCAATTCTTCTCCCTTTACTTTTTCCAGCTCACCGAAAGGTTTTCAACTACTAATTATAAGCTTTTTCTTCACGGGCTTTCTTTATGTTTTTCTTAATATTGGTAAATTCTATAAAATTGTTTACGAGCCCCGACGACTTGAAAATAATTGTTTTGTTTTCTGAGTATTATTTGCGTTACTGCCTGCAAATTCGATCTCGAGCCTTGTGTTTTTGCCTGCCACGGCTCACAACAGAGCTGCTATTACCAGCAACTTTTGCTTATTGTAAGTATATTATTATGGAAAATATATTTTTTGTATAAAATTAGTACTCCCTCCACCACTTTCAATGGTTAACATTTTTCAAAAGAATGTCTTGCACGTATTTTTAAGATGTATTTTAAAAATTGTTTTAAAATTTATTTTTAAAATGTTCTCTTTTTATATAAAAATTTAAACATGCAGTGCATCAGCATGTAGGCATTATTTGGTGTTCAGACACAGTCAGCTACCTAGTGTGTTGTGGGATCACCTATATCACATTTCCCAATGTTAACGAACCAACTCTGCTATATTTATTACGTACTAGTATTTATTTAAATATTATGCATATAATTGGACTAACCAGTTTTGTACTGATCCTTGTTTCACAATTTTGCCAAGTGTAGAAATTGTCGGGTAGCTCTGCTTGTGTGTATAATAACATAGAAGAGTTATAAATATTGTATAAGCAATGTGAGCTAGTGATGAAGACAGGTAATGTAAGAGAATGTATTAACTCTTGTATTACAATCTGTGATGTGTGTTACATATCCAAAAATCAAATATATATATATATATAGAAAATTTAACATACAAGAAAGTCTATGCTAGTACAAGAAAGTCTAAACTTGTATGCTGTTGATAGTCTAAACTGAGGCTGCAATTTGTAGAAGGTTGAGTGTAGAAATATGACTTTAACATATTAGACTTATTTTAACACCCCCTCAAACTGAAGATGGTTGAAGGAACATCTTGAGTTTGGAAACGAAAGCGCGAAAACTGCCAAGAGAATGAGTTTTCGTAAAAATATCTGCAGTATTTTCAGTACTAGAGACAGCACAAACATATATTCCGTCTACTTGGTAGTATTACTTGGGCCATTCTTCAAAATTAAACCCAGATAATTTTACCAGCACACTTGATTCCTGAACTAGGTCAAGCCCATTAGTTTCATTCATTTGGGTCCAATAACAGGTTTGGGCCACACCAAAATCAGCCCACCTGAGCCACATATATAATAAATCCATGATTTATTGGCATAAATTACAATCCTGCATCCAATCTTTTACAGATCTTACAAGTTGACACTCCAGCTTCTGTCAACTGACACATCAGTCCCTAGACTATTTTATTGTAGTTCCTGAAAATTTCAAAGTTACTTTTGAGCGCTTTCTTTACAAGAATTAAGGGAGGTTGCATTTTGGATGAACACATCATTTTCCTTGATCTCAAGCTATGCGTAGCTTTTTCAACGAAATGCATATTTGGCGATCCACTAATGCAACCTCAGATTCTACACCAGAAATTGCATCAATTAGTGAGCTTGAATCCATTCACAGTCACTACGGGATCCTCAGACAGGACAACCTCTTGGGACAGAACGTTGCCGCAAAAGGTTCTAATCGACATTCAATTTCTATATTATAACACACATATATATACATATTATTGTCATATTCATATATATTCGCTCGTGATTTCAACGTATCACAACATAGCACTCATATATATATGCATATGTTAGTCGTATACATATATATATTGGCTTATATTTTCATAGCACATATATATACATATAATTTTCACATTTATATATATGTGCTTTATGATTTCAACATATCACAACATAAGCACACTGATATGGGTGAAAAATAAACCCTAAAGACATAATTAATATAGTATTTATTGGCTCATAAATAAGGCCCGGAACCCTAGTTGGGCATTAAATTCGTGGTTAATGATTAAGCCCAAAAGAACAGCCCAAACCGGGGATGCCCGGTATAAGCTTGTTTCTAACATGGGCCTGATCCACAAACCAGGAACGTTCTAGAAACAAGGAACGTTCTAGAATATCCCAGGGATATTATGCAGCCTCCAGGGCACCTAATTCGACATGGAAACTAACTCCTACACAGAAGGAGTCAGAACCTTCCTCAATAACGGTGACTTGTCTACCAAGTCTCCAAACCATATTACGATTCTAAGGCTTCCACAGCCTATATAAAGGGCCAGACCCCTCATCTCAGAACTACGTTTTTGGCTTGATTGTCAACTTTGAGATACGTAGGCATCTTGTGAAGACTCGAATTAGGTCACGGTAACACAAGCGCAGCCATTAAAGCACGAAGCTCACGAACCCTAGCCGCAATTCGATAACCCTACTTTTTATTCCACAACATTTGTCACCGTCTGTGGGACGAAAACATCAACCATGGTTAACACACGAAGAACGACAATCGAGAACGTTCCTGTTACTTCTGATCCACCAGCCATCTCCACCGCTCTACCTGTTGTTACGGAACAAGGGTATGTACCCCCATTAACAGAGAAAACCACTCAGCCTCAAGTTTCTCAACCCATAGGGACGAATATCCATGTTGAGAGAACCTTACCAGTGGACGTCCATCCAGGACGGGAGACCAATCAGCTTCAGATGGTGGTCTCACCATTAAATAGCCGTCCCCCACTCTCAGGAGTTCAGATCTCCACCACTACACTCCCCGTGAGCACCGATCCGTTATACGGATTGCCTAACTATCCCCCAAATCGAAGGGATCTTGGGCCAAGAGGCCATGCCCTGCAGATACATGAGTCGTATCACCCTCCTTACATTAGAGGCTTGAGCCCTGATCAAGGATATTATGACTACTCTGTTCCTTATACTGATGATTCTTCATTTGAGGATGACGATCGAGATCAAGCCCCGAGGAGGCGGCATCCAAGCAAGGAGCCTGTAAGGACTCGAAGAATCCATGATGGAACTCCTCAAACAGCCGCTGAGAGAATCAAGGCTCATGAGGCTGAGATCCAAAGGCTAAAGGACGATATAGCCAGGGAGCAAGCAAGGCAGAACCAGAATAGGCCCCCTCCAACTTCGAAGGAGATTCCCTTCATTGATTTGGAAAGGTCTTCTAGGAGACGAAAAAGGGCTGATGCCCCAACCGGAGGAGCTACGAGGGTGGAAACCCCCAGGGGTGATCCCAAAGACCTGATGCCACTTGGGGACCCTGACGATCCCACACCCCCGTTCACTGAGGAGGTGATGAACGCTCGTGTTTCCCGAAAATTTAAGATGCCCACGATAAAACCATACGATGGAACGGGTGATCCTTCGAATCATGTCAGGACGTTCTCAAACGCATTGCTGTTACAACCCGCTAGCGATGCTCTTAAGTGTAGGGCGTTCCCTCAAACCCTGGCAGGCATGGCTCAACGATGGTATAGCCGGTTGCCCGCAAACTCGATTGGCTCTTTTAAGGAATTGAGCACGGCTTTCATTAATCAATTCGTTAGTGGAAAAGTCCATGATAAAAGCTCTGCATATCTTATGCAAGTGAAACAAGGAAAGAATGAGAACCTAAGGGATTATCTCAAACGCTTCACCAAGGAGACTTTGAATGTCCCTGATTTGGAAAATAAAGTAGCTATGATAGCCCTGGAGAATGGAACGACGAACACCTTCTTTCAGATGTCGTTGGAAAAACATCCCCCTGAGAGCATGACTGAGCTCCAAAAAAGGGCAAGCAAATACATAAAGGCTGAGGAAAGCATGAGGAAAGCAGAGGTCTCTACCGAAAGTGGTGGAAACGGGAACTCTAGGAAGCGAAAGACAGAGCAGGAGTATGATTCTAGGGATAAGTATCCCCGAACTAGCGAGGACTCCGACTCTGCCTCTAAGAACCAAGGACCAAGGTTCACTGAGTATGCAAGGTTGAATACTCCTAGGAGTCGAATCTTGTTGGACATTGAGAAGGATAAGGATTTCCGATGGCCGAAGCCACTCAGGGGTGATCCCGTAAAGAGAAACAAGAATCTGTATTGCAGATTCCACAGAGATGTGAGGCATGACACTGATGATTGTAATCAACTCAAAGATGAGATCGAGTTTTTGATCCGTAGAGGGAAACTGAGTCACTTCACCAAGAGTGAAGATCGTGGTAATCAGAGAAGAGAGTATGATAGGAGCGACGATGATCAAGATCGTAACCCACAACCCGAGGTCCAGTAATCAACATGATCTCAGGAGGCCCGACCGCGGCCGGGACAACAAAGAACTCTCGGAAGGCTTATGCCCGAGAGGTGATGCATATTGTCGGAGAGGCACCAAAGCATGCAAGAACCGAAGTAACAATTGAATTTGATGATTCAGACCTTGAAGGGGTGAAGTTTCCCCACGATGACCCACTGGTCATAACTCCTATGATTGGAAACTCAGAGGTGAAGCGAGTCTTGATAGACAATGGAGCTTCCGTCGACATTCTGTTTCATGATGCGTTTGTGAAGATGGGGTACAATGATTCTCAGTTGACCCCCAATAACATGCCTATATATGGATTTAATGGAGTGGAATCCAAAATTGAGGGAACTATTCAGTTACCCGTCACGATCGGACAGAAGCCAATGGAGGCCACGCAAATGTTGAACTTTTTGGTTATCAAAGCATCTTCTACTTACAATGTCATCCTTGGGAGGACTGGACTTCACGCTTTTAAGGCTGTGGCCTCAACCTATCACATGAAGATCAAGTTTCCAACCAGGAATGGTGTAGGAGAACAAAAAGGTGATCAAAAAATGGCTAGGAGCTGCTATGTAGCTGCGTTAAGGCCTGATGGAGTCGGGGGGCAGGTCCTTCCGATTGAAGACGTGGATGTCCACAGTGATAAGGAAGACCTAGAAAGGTCGGCAGAGGACATCACACAAGAGCCTCGAACAGCTATTAAGGCTATGGCATCAACTGACTTTGTGGTTGAATGTACCATTGGCAACCAAGAAGTCGGGGGGCAGGAGATAGTACCCCAAGCAGGAAGTGAACTTCGGAATAAGAATGAGGAGATAGGAAGGAGTAATGGGTGCTCTATTCTGATGAAGCATCAAAAACAAAATCAAGCGATGCAGGCCTAGTCTTGCAAGAGCCCCGATGGGTTCAAACTATCTTAATAGGACTTAGCTTCATATTTATCTAGTAGAAGTAGAAATAAGGTTCTATGAAACCATTGCAGAGCATGTTGCTCCAAGTAGGACAGTAGTACTCTATGTAAGGGTTGAACCCATTTCAAGTTATTAATGCAAGTTTGTTTTTTGTTCTCTATTCTGTAATTTTATTTATGTGCCAAGCACCTGATGTGTGTAAGTCAAAGATGACCAAGTACCGAAAATAAAAGAATACACGAATGGAAACAAACAAACCATAAATAAAAACCCTGAAGGGTCGAGAGTTAGGTTATAATACAACCAAATAAGAGTTTAAGTCCTTGAAGGACCTTGGATAAAAGACAAGATGATTAAAAAGCCACATCTGGCAATTAAAGCCATGTAAGGTTGTAGAGGCTAAGAACTAGCTACTCTTCAATATTTTTTAAGTACCTGGAGTGAAGATACAAGGATGAAGCAAATAAAGAACCTTGAATTATAGTCCTAAGGTCAAGGGATATAAGAATATCCTTGAACAAGGATTAAGAAGTCCAAGCAAGTTTTCGTCTCGGAAGTTTAAAAGGTAAGAAGCCCACGGGGTTGTATTTCTCAAAATCTAAATCGAGGATCAACCTTAAATCCTTGACCTAGAATCAAGAAAAATGAGAAGCAAAGATAGGTTTGAAAACCCTGAAATCAAAACAAAGGTTTGAGACAAGCCATGAAAGACATGAAGTCAAGTAAGGGATCCTAGAGAACTTTAGTTTGACATCAATCCAAAAGAAAGATCGTGAATACTTGGTAGTCGACATATGAACACCAACATTGAACATGTGAATATCAACCTTGAATTCTAGGTGGAGAAACACGAGATATTAGCCATGAAGGCCAAGAATGTCAAACTTGAGGGGGTCATGAACCTCCAATCAAGATCCAAAGGTTGAAGCTTCAAGTCAAAACTTGAAAACCAATCTGAAATTTTGGTTTCTCGATCCAGAATGCCAACATTGAACATCTAACACCAGCGTTGAACACTTGAATATTAACCCTGAAATGGAGATTTAAAACGTCCTAGGGAAGGTTCAAGACCTCATGGGATCGACCAGAAGCCAAGGAGGCCTTCAGCCAACCTTAAGGAGCCGACCAGAGGCTCTAATGTTTTGGTGGTTTAAAACACCCAAAACTTGGCTTGAAACCATGTGAAGGTAGTCCAATATGCACTCTTTCATCAAAACTTCAAGGTTCAAGTTTAAAGAACTTCCTTGAGGTTGAAAACCCTTAATTTTGAACATCAACATTCAACACTCGAACAGCCTTAAGGCCGAGAACATGCCAGCCGAGAGGCCGCTAGAGAAGCCCCAGGAACCAATACAAACATTGAAGCCATGATGGCCAATTGAGCCAAGGAAAGTTGTTTTAAAAACTCTAGGTTGATGTCAACCCAAGATGAGGAGTCTGCAGAAGCCACTTACCATAGGCTAATAAACAAGCAAGATTTTTGCACCCTTGACCGGGAAGACCAAGGAGGTCTACGGGAATGACATGTTAGTCAGGAGCCTAATCAAGGCATGCCATATTAAGAACCTCAAAGAGGCATTTGAAGTGTCGAGGCACCACAAGATGATGTTGAATCCAACCAAGTGTGCCTTTGGCGTGGGATCTGGAAAATTTTTGGGTATGATGGTTTAAAAGCGAGGCACAAAAGCCAACCCTAATAAGATCAAGACAATCCTAGATATGGAATCACCACGTTCCATAAAGGACGTACAGAAATTTAATGGAAGAATTACAGCCTTAGGGAGATTCATCTCCAAGTCTGGAAACAAGTGTTTGCCTTTCTTTCAGGCTTTGAAGAAGGTGAAAAATTTTGAATGGACTTCAGAAAGCCAAGAGGCCTTTGATCAGTTGAAAAAGTACATGGCTGAAGCCCCGTTGTTGGCCAAACCTAGTCCCGGAGAGACCTATATCTATATCTAGTTATATCCGAACAAGCATTGAGTATCGTTCTCATTCGAGAGGAAAACAAGGTTCAAAAGCCTATCTACTACGTTAGCAAGATGTTGCACGGAGCTAAGTTGAATTACTCTCCCATTGAAAATTTTGCTTTGGAACTGGTAACAGCCCCAAGAAAGCTACGATCGTACTTCCAGGCACACAAAATTGAAGTCCTGACGGACCAACAGTTAAAAAGCATATTGCATAGCCGGAAGGCCAATGGAAGGCTAATTAAGTGGGCGATAGAACTCGGATAATTTGATATCGCGTACAATCCTCGAATTGTAATGAAGCCACAGGCACTTGCCGACTTCGTGGTTGAATGTACCATTGACAACCAAGAAGTCGGGGGGCATGAAGGCACAACACCCTAGCAAGGGCAAGATGAGACACCCCAGGAGGGAGAGAAAGATGAAGTTCACAAGGAATATTGAGTGACCTATTTTGATGGGACATCAAAAACAAAAACAAATGGAGCTCGTTTAGTTCTACTGACCATTGATAGCTCAAGATTGAATATGCCTGGAAGTTGAATTTATCAACGACCAATAACGAGGTAGAGTAGGAAGCCTTAATAGCCGGACTAAGCTTGGCTCTAGCCATGAGGGCCAAAAAACCTTAAAGTCTGTGGAGACTCAAGGCTGGTGATAGCCCAAAAGAATGGAGATTTTGAAACCAAAGATGAAACGATACCAGAGGATTATAAAATCACAGTTGATATGGTTCGAGGAATGCCTCCTTGTATAATGGTCGATGCCTTGTCTAAATTCGCCTCATCTGAAATCGAGAATTACACTAGAAGTGTCTACTATCAGGTCTTGGAGACCCTCACTATAGAGCGCACGTTGTTGGCGCCCATCGACGTTGGAAGTTGCTGGATAGATCCCCATCAAAGCTCATCTTGAGACTAGTTGGCTCCCTGATAATGCCTTGGAGGCACGAAAACAATCAGTGAAAGCATTGGGATATGCATTGATCTAAGCCTTGATGGCTACCAAGGCTGCAGGCCTCCACTCGAGCTAGTCGTTTGAATTCAAGGTCTCGAATCAAGGATTCAGCAAATGGGTCAAAGCCCTAATGGTCTCTCAAACATACGCACGGATACGAGAAATACCCATGAAAAAACTGTTTTTGCTCCAAAAGTGCCTTAAATGACTTTTTTGGGGTCGAAAAGTGGGGCAAATAGGATAAATCATATTTACAGGACCTAGAGCTCTAAAATACCTTCGATTTGATATATCGTGGGTCTCCATCGGAGTAACGAGTCAAAAGTTACGGATGATTTTGTGCATACGATGCTTTTTCGACAAAATTCAAACCAAGGCAAGGTCCTATGAACATATGAAGAAGGTTGGAATCAAAATCAAGGGTAAAAAACCAACCAAAATATCCTAGAGTTGAAGTTAGGTGTTGAAAACAAGGTAATTCCTTGAATAAGCAACTAAGAAACAAGGACCTCTGTGATAAGGGGGGCAAGGCCAAGGTTGTTTAAAACACCCTATTGTAAGTATGCAAGGATGTCTGGAAGCCAAGGGTCATAGTTTAACCCAAGGTTATTTGAAACCAAGAGTTCAAGAACAAGTTAAGACCCGGAAGGTCCTGAAAACTAAGAAGTAGGTTGTTTGAGATCAAGGATCACAAAACCAACCATGGTGTTGTAAACTCACTCTAGAAACAAGGAGGGGAGTTCAAAACAAGATTGGGCTTTGGTCAAAATCAAGGTCAAAAGTCAAAGTCAAAGGTCAAAGTCAAATAGTCAAAAGTTTGCCAAAATTCAAAAAAAAAAAAAAAATTGGGATGGGGCCCAGCCGACCAGGTCCCCTTGGTCGAATGGCCGACCAGGCTACCTTGGTCAGGTGTTTTGAACACCTGAACCCCCTAGGTGATTTCATGACCCTCCAGAACGCTTAAAAATGCTCCGTTTGTGCCCAAATTTGAGATTTAGAAACCTTGTAAGGTTCTCTACAAGCCTAGGTAGGTCTCTCAGTGATTTCAAGAAGTTGAAAAAAAAGGGTGTTTGAAACAAGGTCTGGTTTGAAAACCAGCTCAGAATGAGGCATTTTGCCTCTAAAACGTACAAAAATGCATATTTTCATGTGATTCTTGCTCATACCAGGAGATTATAAGAATCCCTATCATATAAGCTCAACTTCAAAATTTGAGTTTAGAAATGCCAGGGGTGTTTGAAACCAGGAGGGTGTTCGAAATCAGGAAGGTGTTTGAAACACCTTGTCCAGAAGGCCGTATTTCTTGCCTAGACAACTCAAAAATGGGTATGTTCACTTGATTCTTTCTCCAACCAGGAGATTATAAGAATCCCTATCATATAAGATCAACTTCAAAATTTGAGGTTAGAAGTGTTAGGGGTGTTGAAAAATCAGGTCTGGTTTGAAAACCAGAAACCCTTGGCGTGTTCGAAACACCCCACCCCTCAGCCAACCAATATCAGCTGCGGATCCATGATTCAAACATGATTGAAAGACTGAGGGTTTAAGGACATGAAGTTTCAAGCAATCAAGGTGATTCGTTTGAGAACAAGTTACTACAAAACTCTTAAGGAGGGTTTGAAAACACCTCCGGGCTGTCCATGCTGTTTGGGCCATATCTCGAGCTCCGGATATCGGATTTGGACGATCTTACTGTCTACGCGAAGCTCATTAAATTCTCTATAGTCTTGGGTGGGTCCCAGCCACCATTGGCCAAATGGCCGACCAGGGTAGGCCGAGCAGAAATATGGGGGAAAAATGGGTCCAGGTGTTTCGAACACCTGGACCCCTAGCTGATTTCGTTTGGCTCTAGAACGCTCAAAAATGGGTATTTTCACGTGATTCTTTTTCCGTCAAGGAGATTATAAAAATCTCTATAATATGAGCTTGACTTCAAAATTTGAGGTTAGGATTTTACTAATCGCAGTTAGGGGGTGATTAACCTCGTTTAGCGATGTTTAAGGATTTCCACTCGAGTATTAACCTATCTTAAGGTTAAGAATGGATATCCTAGTAATAATTACATCAAGGACGAGTTAGTTACCCTCGATTAAGGCATTTATAGCCCCGTTTAGTGTTGTTTAGCCCCGATTAGGGCCGAATTAGTGTCTTTTGCTGAAAAATTAGCTTTATTAAGGCTTACGAGCGATGACCGTCTGATATTAACCCTAACTTAGATAAGTTGAGGGAAATAAATCACTAATGAATCTATGATAAAGGATCCTATGCACGAATTACACTTGGATTAGTGTCTACGAGCTCGAAACGACACTAATCCTATTCCCGAAAGGCCCTGAAATCTTAAGAAAAAGGTTCGAGAGGCCAAGGAACGTTTAACTTTCTTAAGTATTAACTTGGGAGAGAACTTTAGTCATTGTGAATGTGTAGGTCGCTCCACACTTCATTGTAAGACGATATACCCTGGTAGGGCCGATGTGACCTTAAACTTCTACGAAATCAAGTTTTCCTAGAAGTTGGGGGGCAAATGATATGGGTGAAAAATAATCCCTAAAGACATAATTAATATAGTATTTATTGGCTCATAAATAAGGCCCGGAACCCTAGTTGGGCATTAAATTCGTGGTTAATGATTAAGCCCAAAAGAATAGCCCAAACCAGGGACGCCCGGTATAAGCTTGTTTCTAACATGAGCCTGATCTACAAACCAGGAACGTTCTAGAAACAAGGAACGTTCTATAATATCCCAGGGATATTATGCAGCCTCCAGGGCACCTAATTCGACATGGAAACTAACTCCTACAAGGAAGGAGTCAGAACCTTCCTCAATAACGGTGACTTGTCCACCAAGTCTCCAAACCCTATTACGATTCTAAGGCTTCCACAGCCTATATAAAAGGCCAGACCCCTCATCTTAGAACTACGTTTTTGGCTTGATTCTCAACTTTAGGATACGTAGGCATCTTGTGAAGACCCGAATTAGGTCACGGTAACACAAGCGCAGCCATTAAAGCACGAAGCTCACGAACCCTAGCCGCAATTCGATAACCCTACTTTTTATTCCACAACACGAACATATATATAAATATCACAGTTATATACACATACGCTTGTGTTTTCAAACAACACACATAAGTAGAGATTGATTGTCATTTCACCCGTCAACAAGTGGTAAAGGGCACGGTCCATCTTCATGCTGTCTCTAGTACTAAAAATGCTCAAATTATATGTTATATATGTGCTATGAAAATATGAGCCAATATATATGTATACGACTGACGTATGCATATATATATGAGTGCTATATTGTGATACGTTGAAATCACGAGCGAATATATATGAATATGACAATAATATGTATATATATGTGTGCTATGAAAATAAAGCGGATATATATATATATATATATATATATATATATATATATAACTGTGATGTGTATATATATATGTGTGCTATGTTGTGATACGTTGAAATCACGAGCGAATATATATGTATATCACAATAATATATATATATATATATATATATATATATATATATATATATAGGCTAAAAGTAAGCCCTAAAGACACATTAAATGTGGCATTAATTAGACCCAGTATGGTCCAAGCGTGGGGCCCACCAGATGGCCCAAAAACCATAATTAGATATTAATTTCGTAATTAATATTGAGGGATAATTAACAGCTGGGAAGTACAAGTCAAATAATGATATTATCTCTCCAAAGAGTAGCCTCCAAGGCACATAGTCATACAAGGAAACAGACTCCTACAAGGAAGGAGTCTAGATCTAACTAGACTTGCCCACTAAGTCACCTAACCCTACTATAATTTTGAGGCTTCTCAGCCTATATATAGGGTCAGACCCCTCACCCTAGAACTATGTTTTTTGGCTTGATCTTTGATATTCATCAAAGTACGTAGGCATCTTGTGAAGGCAGATTCAGCCACGAGCACAAGAGCAGCCATTAAAAGCACGAAGCTCACGCACCTTAGTATTAAACACAATCAAACCCTAGCCCCAATTTAATAACCTAGTTTTTATTCCACAACATTTGGCACCGTCTGTGGGAAGACAACATCAACCATGGTTCAAACACGAAGAACAACATGAACCTCGACTGAGGCCATACCCCTTAGCTCTGCTCCACCTGCCACTTCTGATCCGCTTATCACTACCGAAGAAGGACAATTACCCCCATCAACAGGGGCGGTCATTCAACCTCTACTCTCTTAACCCTCAGGGACGACTCCCCATGTTGAGGGAACTCTACCGGTGGTTATCCATCAAAGCCAAGAAACTAACCCTCTTCAGATGGTGGTTTCTCCTCTTGGTAACGTTGATCGTACGCTACCCCCGGGGGTACAGATCCACACTACGGATCTCCCCTTGAATACCAACTCGATGTATGGGCTGCCTAATTATCCCCCTCGACAAAAGGAACCTGGACCAAGCGGTCATGCCTTACAGATCCGAGATCGAGAGTATGATGACTACTATGGTCCCTATACTGATGATTCATCATCATCTGAGGATGATGATCGAGATGAAGCCCAGAGGAGGCGACGTGCTAGCAAAGAACCTCTAAGGAGGACGCGTAGGATCCATGATGGACCCCCCTTGACAACTGCTGAGAGGATAAGGCTTATGAGGCTGAGATCTTAAAGTTGAAGGACGATATGGCGAGAGAACAAGATAGATTGAATCGAACTCAGCCTCCTCCAACTACAGAGAGGATTCCTATTATAAATCTGGAGAGGCCTTCAAGGAGACAAAGAAGGGCCGATACCCGAACTGAAAAATCAATAAGGGTGGAGACCCCCAGAAGCAACCCCAAAGATCTAATGCCACTTGGGGATCCTGATGATCCTACACCTCCGTTTACTGAGGAGGTGATGAATGCCCATATCTCAAGGAAGTTCAAGATGCCGACTATTAAGGCCTATGATGGGACGGGCGATCCCGTAAACCATGTTAGGACATTCTCAAACGCACTGCTGCTGCAGCCTGCGAGTGACGCTTTAAAGTGTAAGGCGTTCCCTCAAACCCTGTCGGGCATGGCTCAAAAGTGGTATAGCCGCCTACCTGCAAACTCGATTGGCTCTTTTAAGGAGTTGAGCGCTGCGTTTGTCAGCCAATTCATTAGTGGGAGAATTCATGAAAAATGTTCTGCATCCCTCATGTATGTGGTGCAGAGGAAGAATGAGAATTTGAGGGATTATCTCAAGCGATTCACCAAAGAGACGTTGAATATCACTGATCTGTAAAATAAGGTGGCCATGGTAGCTCTAGAACACGGAACCACTGACCTCTTCTTTAAAAGGTCTTCGGCAAAACATCCTCCTGAAAACATGGCCGAGCTCCAACGAAGGGCCGATAAGTATATCAAGGCTGAGGAGAGCATGAAGAAGGAAACCGCAGGAGGTAATGGCAAGGGTTCCAATGACTCAAAGAAACGAAAGCAAGAGAAAGAGTACGACGCTAGGGACAAGTTTCCCCGGGCTAGCAAGGACTCCGAGTCATCTCCGAAGAAGGGTTTGGGGCCGAGATTTTCTGATTACGCAAGGCTGAACGCTCCTAGGAGTCAGATTTTTTTAGATATTGAGAAGGATAAAGACTTTCGGTGGCCAAAGCCACTCAGGGGTGACCCCGAAAAGAGAAACAAGGATCTGTATTGCAGATTCCACAGGGATGTGGGACATGATACAGATGACTGTAGACAGTTAAAGGACGAGATTGAATTTTTGATCCAGAAGGGAAAGTTAAACAAGTTCACCAAGGGTGAAGATCGTGGAACCCAGAAAAGGGATTATGATATGAGAGACAGTGATATGAGGGATAACGATCGTGATCGTAACCCAAAGCCCCGAGGGCCAGTTATCAATATGATTTGGGGAGGCCCGACAACGGCAGGCACAACCCGAAACTCTCGAAAGGCCTATGCCAGAGAAGTGATGCACATCGTGGGAGAGGCCCCGAAACGTGCTAAACCGCGATAGTAATTGGTTTTGATGATCCAGACCATGAAGGGGTGAAGTTCCCCCATGACGACCCGTTGGTCATAACTCCTGTAATTGGAAACTCAGAAGTGAAGCGGGTCCTGATAGACAATGGAGCTTCTGTTGATATCTTGTTTCATGATGCTTTTGTAAAAATGGGGTACACTGACTCTCAATTGACTCCGACCAATATGCCTATCTACGGATTTAACGAAGTTGAGTCCAAGGTTGAAGGGACTATTCAGCTGCCCGTGACAATCGGGCAAGAACCTAAGGAAGCCACCCAGATGCTGAATTTTCTGGTGATTAAGGCTACCTCAACGTACAATGCAATCTTGGGGAGGACCGGACTTCATGCGTTCAAGGTTGTTGCCTCTACCTATCGCATGAAGGTCAAATTTCCAACCAGGAGTGGTGTTGGAGAACAGAAAGGAGATCAGAAAATGGCCAGAAGTTGCTATGTGGCTGCTTTGAGAGCTGATGGAGCCGGGGGGCAGGTACTCCCGATTGAAGACATGGATGTCCGCGGTGATGATGAACACCGAGGAAGGCCAACAGAGGACTTGGTTCCCATACCTCTAGAGTTGGGCGACCCTGGAAAAGTTACTTATGTAGGAGCTTCTCTGAAGGAACCCTTGAAGGGCAAATTGATAACATTCTTACAAGAAAACAGTGATGTGTTTGCTTGGACAGCGGCTGATATGCCAGGGATTGATCCCCAACTTATAACTCAGAAATTGAATGTCGACCCTAATCGGAAGACAATACAGCAGAAGAAGAGGAACTTTGCTCCTGAAAGGCAAGTGGCCATTAAGCAAGAAGTTGATAAGCTCTTAGAAGCTAGATTTGTGGAAGAAATTCAGTTTCCCGAATGGTTGGCTAACCCTGTGATGGTCAAGAAAGCAAATGGGAAGTGGAGGATGTGTATAGACTTCACTGATTTGAATGATGCATGCCCGAAGGATTGTTTTCCCTTGCCAAGGATAGACATGTTGATAGATGCCACAGCTGGACATGAGATGTTAAGCTTCATGGATGGGTTCAGCGGCTACAATCAGATTAAGATGCACAAGGATGACATCCCAAAGGTATCCTTCATAACTGACTTTGGTGTTTTCTGCTACCTTGTTATGGCTTTTGGTCTAAAGAATGCAGGAGCTACCTATCAACGACTGGTGAATAAGATATTCGCCCATCTGATTGGAAAAACCATGGAGGTCTATGTTGATGACATGTTAGTCAAGAGTCTGTTCAAGGCAGACCATATAAAACACCTCAGAGAGGCATTCGAAGTGCTGAGGCACCACAAGATGATGTTAAATCCAGCCAAGTGTGCTTTTGGAGTTGGATCAGGAAAATTTTTGGGGTTGATGGTTTCGAAGAGAGGCATAGAGGCCAATCCTGATAAGATCAAAGCGATCATGGACATGGAACCACCCCGTTCTGTAAGAGATGTACAGAAGCTAACCGGCCGAGTTGTAGCACTGGGAAGATTTATCTCTAAGTCTGGTGACAAATGTTTGCCATTCTTTCAGGCATTAAAGAAAGTGAAAAACTTTGAGTGGACCCTTGAGAGCCAGGAGGCCTTTGAACAACTGAAGAAGTACATGGCTGAAGCCCCGTTGCTGGCCAAACCTAGTCCCGGTGAGACTCTTTATCTATATCTGGCAGTATCTGAGCAAGCGTTGAGTGCCGTTCTCATTTGAGAATAGAAAAAGGTCCAGAAACCTATCTATTATATGAGCAAGGTGTTGCACGGGGCTGAGTTGAATTACTCTTCCATTGAGAAGTTTGCCTTGGCATTGATAACAGCCTCGCGGAATCTAAGACCGTACTTCCAGGCACATAAAATTGAAGTCCTGACGGGCCAACAGTTGAGGAACATATTGCATAGCCCAAAGGCTAGTGGAAGGCTAATCAAGTGGGCAATTGAACTTGGAGAATTTGACATCACGTATAAACCTCGAACAGCCATTAAGGCTCAGGCATTGGCTGACTTCGTGATTGAATGTACCATTAACAACCAAGAAGTCGGGGGGCAGGAGATGGTAACTACCCCTGGGAAAGAGGATGAGGAACTTGTACCTGACCTGAAGGAGTATTGGGTGCTCTATTTTGATGGAGCATCAACAACAAAATCTAGTGGTGCAGATTTAGTCTTGCAAACCCCCGATGGGTTCACAGTTGAGTATGCTTTGAAATTTGGCTTTCCAACAACCAACAACGAAGCTGAGTACGAAGCCCTAATAGCCGGGTTGGGCTTGGCCAGAATCATAAGGGTCAAGAATCGCAAAGTGTGTGGGGATTCAAGACTAGTGGTATCGCAAGTGAATGGTGAATTTGAAGCCAAGGATGAAACTATGGCGAAGTATTTGAGAATTGTGAAAGCTGTTATGACTCAGTTTGATGAGTGCTACATGGAACACATTCCTAGAGAAGAGAACGTTAAGGCTGATGCCTTGTCTAAGTTTGCTTCTTCTGAGATCGAGAATTATGCAGGGAGTGTCTACTTCCAGGTCTTGAAGGCCGCATCCATCAACTCTAAGTTGGTAGCACCAATTGATATAGAAGGCTGCTGGATAGATCCTATCAAGGCTCAACTAGAAACCGGATGGCTCCCTGACAATGCCTTGGAGGCACGGAAGCTGTCGGTAAGAGCATTGAGATATGCCTTAATCGAAGGCATCCTTTACAAAAGATCGTTTGTCATCCCATACTTGAGGCGTTTGAGACCTCAAGAGGTAAGAGAAGAACTAGAGGAGGTTCATGAAGGGATCTGTGGACAACACTTGGGGGGCAGAGCCCTAGCTCACAAAATCACTCGACTAGGATTCTACTGGCCAGACAAGTTGTCCGATGCACAGAATTATGTCAAGCGGTGCGATAGGTGTCAGAAGCACGCTCCAATTGTAAGACAGCCGCCCGAGATGTTAACCTCGATTAACTCTCCTATTCCGTTTGCAATGTGGGGAATGGATATACTTGGTCCCTTTCCCGTAGCATCTGCACAAAGAAAGTTTCCGATAGTGGCCATCGACTACTTCACTAAGTGGATTGAGGCTAAGCCCCTAGCCAAGATAACCACCAAACAAGTTGCCCAGTTCTTTTGGGAGAAATCATTTGCAGATATGGAATCCCCCGAATTCTTGTGACGGATAACGGAACGCAGTTCAATAATCAAGAGTTTAAGAAGTACTATGAGGAAAATGCAATTGAGCTTCGTTTCACTTCAGTAGCACATCCACAAGCAAATGGGCAAGCAGAGGTTGCCAATCGAATTATCCTGGATGGACTGAAGAAGAGGGTCGAACGTTCAAGGAACACTTAGGTGGATGAATTGCTACCTATACTTTGGGCATACCGCACCACTTGTAAAGTGACAACTGAAGCAACCCCGTTTCTGTTGGCTTATGGAGCCGAGGCAGTTGTGCCCCTCGAAATTATGCATGGATCACCCCGAGTTGAGGCATATGAGCCGGAGACTAATGAAGAAGGATGAGACTAGCCCTTGATCTGATTGACAAGGTCAGGGATGAAGCAAATGCCAGGAATGCAGAACATCAGAAGAGAGCAACTTTCCATTACAACCAAAGGGTTAAAGAGAGATTCTTTCGACCAGGAGACTTGGTTTTAAGGAAAATAGAGGCCTCTGGAGTTGGTCAGAAGGGAAAGCTAGCCCCCAATTGGGAAGGGCCTTATCGAGTCAAGAAGACACTGGGGCGAGGATCATACAAGTTAGAGACATTGGAAAGAAACGAGGTGCCACGTACCTGGCATGCTTTTAACCTGAAGATTTATTATGTTTAATCTATCCTTGTAAGGACTTAGCTTTTTATCTATTTAATAGGAGAAGTAGACATAAAGGTTCAATGAAACCATTTCAGGGCCTTATTCCCCGAATAGGAGACATACTATCTATGTAAGGGTTGAACCCATTTTATCAACATTTTTCGACTGCTTAATGAAGTTTGTTTGGCTTTTCTTCTGAGTCACTTCTTTTGTTAATATAAACACGAAAGACAAATGTTGAACTAGCTTATGAGTTTAGTACCAGCCAAAAGACCAAGTACCCGAAAAATTCTAAAGTTTAACGAACTATAAGCAAAGGCGAGAAAATGAACACAACAGAAACTAACTGCATAAATAGTTAAGTTAAAAGGTTACATAAATAAAGGCCCGAAGGCTATTGAGTTAAATGGAAAAAACCAAGAGTTCTGATAAACAAAAAGATAAATAAATAAAGCTTAAGAGGCCTTAGGGGCCTCCTTAGCATGAGAATCATCCTCGGAGCTAATGGCTGTAGTGGATCCATCCGCAGCAGAATTAGCAGGACTGGACCGAACTAGAGGAAGTTTAGGATCCAAGGCTGAAGTAGTAGCATGCTCCTTGACCAAAGCATCGTCCTCCCCGAATAGCTCTTCGCTGGAACCAGGCTCATTAACTAATAATGAGGCAGGAAGATGAGGGCTCACAAAGTCTGAAAGCTGGAATAAGCCAGGATGGCTCCTCAGAACAACCTCAAGAGCCTTGTTCCATCCCTCAGTAAACCGGCTAGGAAAAAGCATCTCATCATGCTGATACATAAGACTCTTGTACTCAGCTGAATCCAAGTAGTCATCAATCAGCTTTTCCTTGTCATCCTTCAATGCCACTAACTCTGCCTGAGCACCAACCAACTCCTCCCCCTTCTTTTTCAGCTGCTCCTCTAGCTGATTGATGTGCACTCCTCTTCTGGGACTCAGTCTCAAATCCTTTGGCCTTTTCCTTCCAAACCTTGGCTTGGTGGAGTAAGCTCTGGAAATGGACGTTAGCCTGTACAAAAACAACAGAGTGGTAACACAAGAATAAAACAAAGAGTATAATTTGGAAAAATAAAGTTTGAAACTTACAACAGCTAGAGCATTCTTCTTTGCCCGGGCCATCCTGGAAGTTTCGTTATTTGGATCAGGGGAAGCTTCCACAAGCATCTTTGCAACTGAAATGACATAAATGGAAACACAATTGAATAAGTCAAGTATGAAAATAAGAAAAAAACAAAGGCAGGAAAGAAAGTTACCCCGTTCAGAAACTTGTGAGCGGCCTACTGCCCTCAGAGATTCTTCATTTATGAGGCTTTGGCAGGTTATAGACATACCATCGCCTTTGGTTAAAGTGTCAAAAGCAGCTTGATCCTCGGTACTAAGGGTGATCCCCTTAGCATTCCCATCTGAAACCTTCGAAAAGGTTTTTCTAAAGAGGGTACCCCAGTCACCACCCTCCCACTCAAGATAAGCAAACTCTTTCTTCCAACCAGGGTTGTTGTCTGGTACTGATTTACCATTAAAGATAGGGGGACTTTGGGACGAAGTTTGATATATACCCAGCCAGAATATAAAGCAGGGTTGTTGTAAATTTGGAAAATTTTGCGAAAAAGGGCAACAGATAAAGGAAGGTTTTGCCTTAGGCACAAAACCATAAAACACAGGATTATTCTCCATGCGTTTGGGGGTAGTTGACAAGGGCTGCACTGAATGTCAGCTAAAAGGCGGGGGATGAACTCATGAAAAGGGAAACGGAGGCCCGCTATTAAACACTCCCTATAGATACACAAGGCGTTGGGCCTTCAATGACAAGGCCTGTCACCTGGCCCAGCTGGGACGAGTTTATAAGGTTTTCTAATTTTATACAACTTGTTATATCTAATAATTTCGTCAGTATCGTGATATGTATTACAACAATCATATGCATCTAACTCGGTTAAGAAGGGATAGTCGTCTGCTCGTTCATTTAACATATCTAAAAGAGATGTGTAAGGAGAGCGAATTTGGAAGGTACCTTTGGAAGCGGCTGAGTTCATTTTCATAAGGCGAGCTTGAGCTTTGTCCGCCATTGATGAAATCTGGAGATTCTCGACTTAAAACGGAGAAGATGACCGGAGAAGAAGGCCGGAATTAACCGAGAAAAACTCTAAACGAAATTTGAGAGAGACTTCTTAGATAAAAGTTGAGAGCTCAAAGGTGAAAATGTGAAGTGAGAAGTGAGAGTGTGAAAAATGAATTCTCAACTCTCACTCTTATATAGGAATGAACAACCGGTTGGAATACTTTCAAACGGTTAGAAAACCTACGGTGACCGGTCAGAATTCCAAAATTGACCTACTAAAGGTCCACGAAACCGGCCCAAATTAAAGCCCAATTCTGGAACGTTCTTAGAAAAAAATCCTGAATAAATATCAAAGATATTTTAAAGAAATATCATAGATATTTTGAAGAAATATCAAAGATATTTCTGACGTTTACAAAAAATCCTAAACCCTAACAAAAGATTTTAAATTTGAACTGAGAATTGCCTGGACAGGCCCATTATAGCCATGAGGTCAAGCCCATCCATAAAGAAAGAAGGTATTTCTATAAAAATACACACTCCAGGAAAAACTTGTAAAGCCTCGAAGGCCCAAAAGTAGAAAGGCCCATTAAGAAAAAGCCCAAAAATTCTGAGGACCTTATTTCGATCAAGATTCTGGTCGAAAGGACCAAGAATCCTGATCGAAAATATGTTCGACAAGAAGAAATTTTGACGCTTAATTCGACCAGAATCCTGGTCGAAATGACTAGGAATCCTGGTCGAAAATGTGTTGACAAGAAGAAATTTTGACCCTTAATTCGACCAGAATCCTGATCGAAATGACTAGGAATCCTGGTCGAAAAGGCTGTCGACCAAGATAAATTTTAACACTTAATTCGACCAGAATCCTGGTCGAAATGACTAGGAATCATGATCGAAAAGGCTGTCGACCAAGATAAATTTTAACACTTAATTCGACCAGAATCCTGGTCGAAATGACTAGGAATCCTGGTCGAAAAGGCTGTCGACCAAGATGTATTTTGACACTTAAATCGACCAGAATCCTAGTCGAAACGACCAGGAATCTTGGTCGAAAAAGTCTTCGAGCAGAGAACAACTGAACGCATACTTCGACCAGAATCCTGGTCGAAACGACCAGGAATCCTGGTCAAAAATCCCTTCGATCAAGATTTTCTGAGGCCCTTATTTCGACCAGAATTTTGGTCGAATTCCTGGTCGAAAAATTTCAGTTCTGATCAAAATTTGTTTTGAAAAATTGATTTTTGGTCATCAAATCATCGTGGACATGGAATTTTGATAAGAAAAATAACTGTGGGTATTATACAACTCAAAAATATATATACGATACGGGAAGTACTATGCATGATTCCTTCATATTGAATGGGAAAAAATTCAGTAACAGAAGTTACTTGAAAATTATTGTTTAGCCTCGTATAAGGCAAATCGTCGTAAATGTGTAGGTCGCTCCACACTTTACATTAAAACGATACTCGTGAAACACTAGTGTACAATTGTAAACCCTGACCCAAGTCTCGAAAAAGACCATTAAAACTTCAAGTAAAACCTGAGCAGTTTTCCTAGAAGTTGGGGGGCAAATGATATGGGCTAAAAGTAAGCCCTAAAGACACATTAAATGTGACGCCCCTAGATCCGGGGTCGGAGATCTAGGCGCTCACGGTCCATTTTCCATTAATAACATACCTGTTCTTGCACATAATATAAATAAAATAGCCATCGACCCCACAATAACTCACACCGCACACACACACAGGTTAGAGCCTCAGAAACATCACAACATTGATTAAGCAGTAATAAAAGTATCAGAGTTATTACAGACCGAATTAAATAGTATTTATGCTACCAGCGACACTTCGATATGAAGCGAAGTTGGCGGCTTGAAAGTTTGTTACGATACACTGCCTTGCACAGGTCATACTGATAAATAAAACGAACTAACAAAAGCTGCCAACCAATCCGGCTAATGGGGCCTACCGGTGGAATCTCAACTGCTGGCTCGGGTCTAGTCACCTGCTTTCGAGCAGTCTGTCTGGGTCTTGCCATTTCGCTTAGCTGTTGTGTTTGTAAAATTTGAAAACAAGCAAGAGTGAGCAACTATAGCTCAGCAAGAAATATATGTATAAGGTAAGCAATATAACATTTCATATGATTAGCAGTTATTATACTTGTTTGTATCAATCAGATATAAAATCACTTGTCATTGTTGATAAATCTCGAAGGTGCAACAATATGTGCCCTTGTTTTCAAAATAAACTGGCAGTTCTAGATACTGCATTGAGTCAACATCTTTCTCATCAAAATAGAACAGTATCAGCAACTTGGCACAAAATCCTAAGAAGCAGTGTCAAAGCATTTTTCCAAAATGGAGGAATGTGACTTAAAGAAAACACAAAACCTGACAAGGATTGACGATGATCAGTCGCCACATCCAAGTCCAATAATCCGCGGGTCTTCTCTACCGGTAGAAGGATAGAAACTACATCCGTAACTATCCCCGGGTGAAAACTACATCTGTAATCACCCTCGATGAAAACTACATCCGTAATCATCCTTCGGCAACACCTGGGCCGGAATAATAAGTGATGGACCGCCTGGCTCACGGCCGCTTACACATCCCGGGAATCGTTCGTCAACGGTTCCCACACCTGCCAGAGTCCCTTTTTCTTTTTCTTTTTCTTTTAAAAACCGTATTTTGATTGAAAACTGAGTAGTTGAGGTCCGACATCAGTCGACCGATGATTCTTGAAATCATACAAGAAGCAGAACCTGACCGGGGGTTTTCGAAAATGTTTTGAGTTCGAAAGAGTTCGAGTTTGAAAGTATTAAATGTATCTTGGATTGACTTCGTCTTTAAAATAATGAAAGATAATTAATAAATAATATTTTAAGATTTAAGATTAATAATTAATAAAATAATTATTCGATAAAATAAACTTTTAATCCAAGATAGGGTTTCGAGTATTTACGAAGATATGAACATAATTACTTGAGTATACGATACTCCCCGAATGACCCTTCGGGTTTTCGCAGTCTAGATACGACATAATAATATACCGCTCCCCGGTCAATAGTATATACGGACCGCTACGACCTCTATTGCTAGAGTCGTTGTCCGAACAAAACATTTCAATCTAAGTTCAAGGGGTACAAGCATATAGGTACTTATACAATCTCAATTGCATCAATACTTCGATAACATAACATTTGATATAGTTGAAAACTACAAACACAACAGTGAAAGTCCTTGTATATGTATAAGTTTTGAAAAGTAAACTTGCCTTGGTTTGGTTGGGGTGGTCGAGCGTGCGGAGTCGAACGATCTATACATAAGCAATAACCGCTCGTTAGTACCTTAACAATATCTCTTTAATTACGGGGTTTTAGGGGGGTACGAAATTAACTTAATGACTTCGTCCTATGACACTCTAGCCCCACTATAGGTTCATGTCATCACTCGATTACGCTCGTCACTTATTCGACTTAATTTAGTTACCACATTCGAATCATAACCATTACCCCTAGAATCATGCTCTACTAACGACTTTTTCCCTTGCGCGAAATTTACTCTAGCATTTTTATAAAATTCAAAAATTCATATTTTAATCCAATTCTTTTTGGGTGGTCTTCACCACTGCATTTCCTAGTTTCTCAAATTTTTCCATGATCCCACATATATTTTTAGGGGTTTAAACAAGGTTCACAAGGGGGTCACTTAGTGCAGCCCGAAATCCAGAAACACAATTTACTTCTCTGGCCATAACTTAAAATCTATACATCACCTAGTTATGAACCTTACACTTCCAGAAACTAAATTCAATTATCTTTCCAACAATATATGGTAGGACCTCAGGGGACAAGATTTGAGGGTTCAAAACCATGTTACAAGGCAGGTCAATGTTCCTGGAAACTCAGCAAGCATGTATTCACTTAGATCAACCAATTTTCTCAATTCCACAACACAACCAACACTTAATCTACTTAGTGCATGCTTTATATCACTCATGGAGATACGTATACTATTCACAATCATAAAAATCACAATCACAACATCAAAACTCAAGATCCATGTCATCCATTACTTATACAACCAAGATTAACACATATATACATGGATCTACTACCAAACATCATAAACACTACATGGCCAAAAGGGTTTGTGATTTTTATACCTTCTTGAGCACCTAGGAGCCTTGGATAAGCCTTACAAAACTCAATAACACCTTGAATGGTCTCCTACAATCCTTACAATCCAAGATCTAAAAGAAAAACCAAACATGGTTACTATTCACCAAATCTTTAACAATTTATAACTTGAATTTGGATGGATGAAATGGCTTGAAACTCTTAACATACCTTGCTTAGATGATGTAGAGGGCCTAGTAATTATGTCTTGATTTATGAGTGATGAGAAATGGGGGAGGAAGAATTTTCTTCTTCCTTTTTCTATGTTGGCCGAGAGCTTTTTCTTCCAAGGGGGGGGAGAGCTTTTGGTCTTTTTGATTTTTGTGTTGTTGGTTGAAATAATTGATAAAGTTAGGGTTGGGTGATACATAATGTGTATGTATAGCAAGGTACTAGCATAGGTATGGTCACATGTACTACTTGTCTCCCCTTTTTGAAAAGCAAGCTAACTAGTTACTATTCCCCTTCCATTTGGTTAACTAGTTTGCTTATTTCTAACCACTTGGTTGCATGGGACTTGCATGCAATACTACTCCTTGTATCACTATTCTTCCACCAATGCTTGTCATTTAATCTTTAATTCGTATCGTATCTTAATTAATCTCTCGTAATAATACTTTGTCGCGTAGAGATTTCCCCTATAATTCCTTAAGTACTTAATTGTGTAAATCCCTCGAATATCCATAATTCCTCGTCAGAATTCTTAATAAATCTTTTAATACTCTAATCATTCTCAAATCCCAAGTTTTATAAATCTTACTAACCATAAGACTCTTGCCTTCCCAATCTTCCTTTTATCTTACATAGTGAATGTAACAACATAGTTTCTCAGACAATCAATTCTATTAATCAACAGGGATGACTAGAAAGGTTCCAAATTGACAATTCCACATGATATTAAATAAAAGAAAATATTACCAAAAATTATGGTTCTTACATTAAATGTGGCATTACTTAGACCCAGTATGGTCCAAGCGTGGGGCCCACCAGATGGCCCAAAAACCCTAATTAGATATTAATTTCATAATTAATATTGAGGGATAATTAACAGCTGGGAAGTACAAGTCAAATAAGGATATTATCTCTCCAAAGAGTAGCCTCCAAGGCACATAGTCTTACAAGGAAACAGACTCCTACAAGGAAGGAGTCTAGAACCTTCCTCAAGGCTGACTTGCCCACTAAGTCACCTAACCCTACTATAATTCTGAGGCTTCTTAGCCAATATATAGGGTCAGACCCCTCACCCTAGAACTACGTTTTTTGGCTTGATCTTTGATATTCATCAAAGTACGTAGGCATCTTGTGTAGGCAGATTCAGCCACGAGCACAAGAGCAGCCATTAAAAGCACGAAGCTCACGCACCTTAGTATTAAACACAATCAAACCCTAGCCCCAATTTAATAACCTAGTTTTTATTCCACAACAATATATATATATATATATATATAAGTGCTATGAGTGGACATATATGTATAAAATTGTGATGTGTATATATATGTGTGCTATGTTGTGATGCGTTGAAATCACGAGCGAATATATATATATATATATATGTATATCACAAGTAATATGTATATATGTGTGTTGTGTGTGATATAGAGATTGAATGTCGACTAGAACCTTTTGCGGCAACGTTCTGTCCCAAGAGGCTATCCTGTCTGAAGATCCCGTAGTGACTGTGAATGGATTCAAGCTCACTAATTGATGCAATTTCTGGTGTAGAATCTGAGGTTGCATTAGTGGATCGCCAAATATGTATTTCGTTGAAAAAACTACGTGTTGTTGGAGGAATTTCGTAACAACACGAAACCGGAGGTTTGCTGGAATAGTAGAGCGAGATAATGAGTATGTGGCTGTTTTAGGGGATTAGGGTTTATGAAAAAAGAGGGGGCTGGACTTGGCAGGTGTCTCGATTTGTCTCGTGTATGGTCATATCCTCTGCCAAGATGCCTACGTACCTATGTTTATATAGGATCAAGCCCACGTAGTTCTGCGCAATTGTGTCTATCCCCAAGAGACTTTAGGGATAAACTTCGTTAATCTGGGTAATTACTGATTTTATCTGATTTAATCTTATCGTTGTGATATCTTCCTGATTTGAATAATATCATTTGGAGATATTTTCCGTTATTGATTGATTGAGATTGATTCTTTCCTTGTTTCAGGGAGAGGATAAAACTTAGCGGTTAAGTAATAACTATTAATCTGAATTAATAATTAGTAATATTAGAAATTTGGGAGATTATTAGACATGCCAAATTATGGCATAACAATTAGCCCCCAGTCTGCACTGAAGAACTAAAAATCTTCAAGCTTCCAAATTTCTTGGGAGTCGCTGAAAAAACTGAAACTAGATGATTAGAAAAACAATTAGAGCACCATTGTGCTCGTTAGGCGTATGCGGATTCAAGTGTGATAGAATGTGATAACCACTATAAGATATATATATATATATATATATATATATATATATATATATATATATATATATATATATATATATATATATATATATATATATTTGCCAAGGTTTTCAAATGTGCGAGCATAAATAATATTTTTGAAATCCTTTGCGATCCTTGTTGTCTAGTTAGGACCATAGCACTTGTATATATCTCGGACTGACATACACGCTTTTCAAGTGTCTGATGCAACCACATAAGGATGTGTCTTCGTTTCTGGCGGGATTGTTAATAAGAGATGTAGATGTAGTTATGGTGAACTTCGCACGCGTCCCTTATTGGGTTAGCTGTGCTATAAAGTCTTAAAGATAGTTTGCATAGGGATGCCTCCACCCATTCGATATAGAGAGATCTCATGGGCCTTCAATAATCCAGAGGGTGCTGCACTTTACTAAGCATGTAGCATTGCGAGATTTATAGCTTGTCCAGGCTACCTTACTTGGCACTTAAGTTCGCAAGTTTGAAAATATTTTTGACATATATGTACTATCGCGACGATATATGAAAAATATTTTACAAATCCAAATGTAATAATAAATATGCTCTTTTAAGAATGTCGCGATATTTATTTGTTCGAAAATAATGCTCCTTTTCTTTGTAGAAAATCTTTTACAAAATTATGCGTCTCGCATATATAATTTTTCTTCAAAATATGCAGCTCGTACGGGATTGTAAAATAAATCCGCAATTCATCAACATAAATATCAACAATTCATCAGCATAAATATCTCGTACGATATTTTCTAAGTCGCAATAATTTTACAAGCATAAAAATATATTGCTCGCACGAATTTTCTGAATAATAAATATTTTTTCTGAAAATTATTTAAAAACATGACATGAGCATGCATGGCAAGATATTAATATAAAATAAATTGCAAAAAAATAAAAAATAAATTGAAGACTTATCTTTGGAGAGCTCGCTGCAATTCACTGCTCCACCACTATCCTCTGCGAAGTCTATATGTTGTTCGGGCAGTTCTAACTTGCGGGCTCCAGTTTTTCATTCCCTTTTTTTTAGTTCGTACTGTCGAGTCTTGTGTCCATCGTAGCTTCATTGTTTTTTCGTGGGTCCCATCAACAATTACCTTCTTGGTTATGCTTTTTGATCCTACTTTTTTCACTTTTGTCTTGTTTTTTTTCTTCCTTCCTTTTTTTACATGTCTTTGGCCTTCGGTTGTTTATCTTTTTTTTCCTTTGTCGCCTTAAACAATTCATGCCTTCCTGCCTTCATCTCGAACAGAAGCTGTTGTGTTATGCCCCAAAGTTCTGTGCCTGTACGGATGAAGCCCAAAACCCACGTAAATTTGATTAAAATTATTCGTCCTCCACGAATAATAAAATAAAGGTCCTTCTTCTAGCGCCAAATGTTGTTGGAGGAATTTCGTAACAACATGAAATCGGAGGTTTGCTGGAATAGTAGAGCGAGATAATGAGTATGTGGCTTTTTTAGGGGATTAGGGTTTATGAAAAAAGAGGGGGCTGGACTTGGCAGGTGTCTCGATTTATCTCGTGTATCGGTCATATCCTCTGTCAAGATGCCTACGTACCTATGTTTATATAGGATCAAGCCCACGTGGTTCTCCGCAATTGTGTCTATCCCTAAGAAACTTTAGGGATAAACTTCGTTAATCTGGGTAATTACTGATTTTATCTGATTTAATCTTATCGTTGTGATATCTTCCTGATTTGAAGAATATCGTTTGGAGATATTTTCTGTTATTGATTGATTGAGATTGATTCTTTACTCGTTTCAGGGAGAGGATAAAACTTAGCGGTTAAGTAATAATTATTAATCTGAATTAATAATTAGTAATATTAGAAATTTGGGAGATTATTAGACATGCCAAAATTATGGCATAACACTACGCATAGCTTGAGATCAAGGAAAATGATGTGTTCATCCAAAATGCAACCTCCCTTAATTCTTGTAAAGAAAGCGCTCAAAAGTAACTTTGAAATTTTCAAGAACTACAATAAAATAGTCCAGGGACTGATGTGTCAGTTGACAGAAGCTGGAGTGTCAACTTGTAAGATCTGTGAAAGATTGGATGCAGGATTGTAATTTATTCCAATAAATCATGGATTTATTATGTGGCTAAGGTGGGCTGATTTTGGTGTGGCCCAAACCTGTTATTGGACCCAAATGAATGAAACTAATGGGCTTGACCTAGTTGAGGAAACAAGTGTGCTGGTAAAATTAGCTGGGTTTAATTTTGAAGAATGGCCTAAGTAATACTACCAAGTGGACGGAATATATGTTGGCCCAAACATTGAGTGATCTAATTAAACAACCGAAGTGGCAATATAATAAATAGAGCGGGACATGATATACATGGAGAAATTAATTTTTTTTTGCGTGTGAGGCTTGAAAGGAATAGAAGGAAATAGGTATGGAGAATCATTTAGCACAGAAGAGCAATCGAATCAATATCAAAATGGATTCGATTTTCTGCGGAAGCAAGTTTGGTTTGAGTTGGGTGAGTTACCGAGTTGACTCGGACCGAGCCGAGACGGGCGAGTTTAGTTGTGTTAACTCCGTGACTCGTCGTTACGAGTTAAATGGAAACAAGGTTAATGATGTGTAAAGGCTTTGTGTGTGTTTGGTATATATTGTGGTGGTATGAAGTTGATTTAAGAAGTGTTTGTTTAAGATATTGAGTGGACGCGCAAGGTGTTTGTGAAAATGTCACAAAGAACAAGCTCGGAAGAGATGAAGCTACCGGAGACAATGGCTTCCATCGGAATAACACAGGTAAGGATCTTATGGCTCTGA
The DNA here is from genome assembly GCA_036435485.1 of Saposhnikovia divaricata. Lineage (NCBI taxonomy): Eukaryota > Viridiplantae > Streptophyta > Magnoliopsida > Apiales > Apiaceae > Saposhnikovia > Saposhnikovia divaricata. The sequence goes on from CM071594.1 coordinate 233,626,112, forward strand.
TACCATGTGAAAATTGTGAGGGTAGCTCTGCTTGTGTGTGTATAATAACGTAGAAGAGTTAAAAATATTGTATAAGCAATGTGAGCTAGTGATGGAGACAGGTAATGTAAGAGAAGGTATTAATTCTTGTATTACAATCTGTGATGTGTGTTACATATCCAAGAACCAAATATTTAGAAAATTTAACATACAAGAAATTCTATGCTAGTACAAGAAAGTCTAAACTTGTATGCTGTTGATTGTTTATTACTGAATGATGTTGATAGTCTAAACCATGGCTGCAATTTGTAAAATGTTGAGTGTAGAAATATGACTTTAATTTTAACACCAAGTACAGTTGTTGTTGGAGGAATTTTGTAACAACACGAAATCGGAGGGTTGTTGGAATAATAGAGCAATTGTGTATGTATATGGCTATTTTTAGGGTTTAGGGTTTATAAAAAAAGGGGGGGTTGGACTTGGCAGGTGTCTCGATTTGTCTCGTGTATTGGTCATATCATCTGCCAAGATGCCTACTTACCTATGTTTATATAGGATCAAGCCCACGTAGTTCTGCGCAATTGTGTCTATCCCTAAGAGACTTTATAGATAAACTTCGTTAATGTGGTAATTACTGATTTTATCTTATTTAATCTTATCGTTGTGATATCTTCCTGATTTGAAGAATATCGTTTGGAGATCTTTTCCGTTATTGATTGATTGGGATTGATTCTATCCTCGTTTCAGGGAGAGGATAAAACTTAGAGGTTAAGCAACAATTATTAATCTGAATTAATAATTAATAATATTAGAAATTTGGGAGAATATTAGATATGCCAAAAATATGGCATAACAACTAGCCCCCAGTTCTTCAGTGTAGCATGCTGCAGTGGAGAACTAAAAATCTTCAAGCTTTCAAATTTCTTCGATCGCTGAAACAACTAAAAACAGAAGATTAGCAAAACATTTAGAGCACCACTATGCTCGTAAGGCGTATGCGGATGCAAGTGTGATAGAATGCGAAGACCAGTATAAGATATATATTTGCCAAGGTTTTCAAATGTGCGAGCATAAATAATATTTTTGAAATCCTTTGCGATCCTTGTTGTCTAGTTAGGACCTTGGCGCTTGTATATATCCCGAACTGGCATACACGCTTTTCAAGTGTTTGATGCAACCACATAAGGATGTGTCTTCGTTTCTGGCGGGACTATTAATAAGAGATGTAGATGTAGATGTAGTTCTGGCGAGCTTCGCATGCGTCCCTTGTTGGGTTAGCTGTGCTACGAAGTCTTAAAGATAGTTTGCATAGGGATGCCTCCACCCATTCGATATAGAGAGATCTCACGGACCTTCAATAATCCAGAGGGTGCTGCACTTTACTAAGCATGTAGCCTTGCGAGATTTATAGCTTGTTCAGGCTACCCTACTTGGCAATTTAGTTCGCAAGTTTGTAAATATTTTTGACATATATGTACTATCGCGACGATATATGAAAAATATTTTACAAATCCATATGCAATAATAAATATGCTCTTTTAAGAGTGTCGTGATATTTATTTTCTTCGAAAATAATGCTCCTTTTTTGTAGAAAATCTTTTCCAAAATTATGCGTCTCGCATATATAATTTTTTCTTGAGAATAATGCAGCTCGTACGGGATTTTAAAACAAATCCACAATTCATCAATATGTAAATATCCACAATTAATCAGCATAAATATCTCGTACGATATTTTCTAAATCGCAATAATTTTACAAGCATAAAAATATATTGCTCGCACGAATTTTCTGAATAATAAATATTTTCTTGTAAAATATTTTAAAAAAAACATAAATCCAATATATGCATGCATGGCATAATAAATGTGCAATTTGCAGAAAATAAAATTAAAAGATAAAATGCTTATCTTTATTTTGCATTTCCATTCGATTGCGAATTTTCCTAATGCTTCGTCTTTTTTTTTTTAGTTCCTGTTGCGCTCCGCATCCTGCCTTGTGGTTTTTTCCTTCTTTTTTTCTTTCTTGCCGCAGCACTTGCTTCGTTCCTTTTTTTTTTCACTGCAATGTCGCCTCTTGTTCTCTTCCATCAAATATGTAAATGTATATTCCCAGGCTTTTTCCTTTTTTTTTGTTAAGTTTTGATCCCTGCTTCACGTCTTGACGTCCTGTGTTTCAAGATAACTTCATTGTTTTTCTGCGGGTCCTACCAGAAACCACCTTCCAGTCTTGCGTTTTGATCCTACTTCCTTCACCCTTCGATCTTTTGCTGGCTCCTAATTTTTTTCTTTATTGTTCGTTCGCCGCCTCCGTTTGAAGCTGTTGGTTCCCGAATACAAATTAACTCACCACATCGTCGTGATTTTGTTATTTGTATGTATAAAAAGCCAAACCCCCCATAAATTTAATTAAATTATTCGTCCTCCACGAATAATAAAATCCCCTCCTTCTAGCGCCAAATGTTGTTGGAGTAATTTCGTAACCACACGAAATCGGAGGGTTACTGGAATAATAGAGCAATTGTGTATGTATATGGCTAATTTTAGGGTTTATAAAAAAAGGGGGTTGAACTTGGCAGGTGTCTCGATTTGTCTCGTGTATCGGTCATATCTTCTGCCAAGATGCCTACGTACCTATGTTTATATAGGATCAAGCCCACGTATTTCTGCGCAATTGTGTCTATCCCTAGGAGACTTTAGGGATAAACTTCGTTAATGTGGTAATTACTGATTTTATCTGATTTAATCTTATCGTTGTGATATCTTCCTGATTTGAAGAATATGGTTTGGAGAACTTTTTCGTTATTGATTGATTGAGATTGATTCTTTTCTCGTTTCAGGGAGAGGATAAAACTTAGAGGTTAAGCAACAATTTTTAATCTGAATTAATAATTAGTAATATTAGAAATTTGGGAGAATATTAGATATGCCAAAAATATGGCATAACAACAGTAAAACCACTATAAATTAATATTGTTGGGATCGGAGAATTCTATTAATTTAGAGAGGTATTATTTAATCGATAAATTAATAATTATTGATTTATAGAGAATTTTTGACATTAAAGAAAATTATTTTTCAATTATATACAGTTAAATAGAATGAATTGTACAATTAATGTTTTATACTTAATTCAATTAATTCAATATATATTGTTTTACAAATTCGATGAGTATTTGCGAGATTCATGTATATTTAGATGATGTCAAAGAAAAAATAACATTTTTTGAACCTTTTTCACGTAAATAAGTTTCCAAAACATCAAAAACATTGATTAATAACTTTTTAATGCTTTACGAAAACACCAAATTCGAACTTTTGGCTGAAGCAAAGAGGGTTAAGAATGAGTTTCATATAAATTCAAATACATATATTTTTATGATTATAAAGTACTTATTAATTTATAATATTATTAGAACCATATATTTTTATAGGATTTTTCAAAAAAATTATTATCTTATCTTATTAATAGAATGAATTCTATTAATTTTTATAGGACTTATTTTTATAGAACTTAGAGAAAGTATTAATTTATCGAGTATTAATTTAACGAGGTTTTACTTTAGTAGTTGTTGTCACTTGTCAGCAAATATAGTTGATGCATGTAGATTTGGAATGCTTGTTTATACAAGGAGAATGACGAGACAGTGTTAAAGCAGTCCCTTTTTTACTTTTCCCCACTTTATTAAACTAGTTGTAGTCATCAACTCGAGTTTCACGGTATAAAGTGGACACCGATCTTTACCAAAAATGCTACTGTTCTTCCCATGTTTACCCTGTGCAATGCACTGATATATTAGTATTGCTCAAGCTTTGTTACATAGTTTTACAAGAATACATTACCCAAATATGTGTATATATCTGGTGATCCACTCGGTAGCAGAACGGAGGAGGCCAATCTAGGTTGAAGTCCTTACGGAGCACAAATTTTCTTTCGTTTTTTTTTTCAATTATAAACCAGGATTTTTCTGATTCCTGTTTCCGCTACTGTGTATGATCCATGTACAATGTATCGTAGAGCAGCGCAGTTAACCATGGCTAATGATCATGCGTTTGAATTTTCACTCATCGGCTCAAACTTAAAAAATCTACATAAAAAATCACCGAAAAAATTGTTACCATTCTTCTCCCCAACTCATACCTTCACACATTTGTGCTGCGAGAAACTAGTGTTACTGGGAGAGATGTCGTCTCATATTAGGTGGGATAGTTACTAGCACAAGACGAAAAGCAAAGTATAGGAGTAGTTGCTTCTCATGGTAGAGGCAAAGAAACTCTTAGGTGTATATATATATCTCAATCAATCAATAACGGAAAAGATCTCCAAACAATATTCTTCAAATCAGGAAGATATCACAACGATAAGATTAAATCAGATAAAATCAGTAATTACTACATTAACGAAGTTTATCCCTAAAATTAGATACTATGTACGAGACAATTTGGCATTCCTAATGGTCTTCATAGCCGGATAACAGAATCCAATTTGTATGATTTGTTTGAAATGCGTACCTCTAAACAGTTTCAGATCAGTAGCTTAGACTTCTGTCAGCGTTGCAGTTGACATTGTCATTACAATCAGGCCTTAGTTTGTGAATTTCTCCTGATTCTTCTAGGTTAATTAATGTCCACAATAACAATAACCAGAGCTTCTATAACATGAGTTTCATCTTATCTTACCTCCTGGCTCCTACTAAGAAAACCTCGACTCCTCACAACAGATGAAGAACATCCCATTACACAACAGATGTAAAATCAATTTATTATTTGGTTACAGGTTATATCTTCAGGAGTTCAATTAAAATATGCACAGTGCTAAATGTGGCAGATAAACAGATTGTAAACTGTCAAAGTGCCAAAGCTATTCTGCTCAAGTTCAATACAAATCTTATAAACAAGTTCCAAGTTTTAACAGCATGGGAGGGATTTACCTATACAGCTAAGAAGCAAGGACACGGGTGCGGGGATGCGGGTGCGTAGTACGGGGACACGTGAATTCGTCAAATTTAAAAATATGGGGATACGGGTGCGAGGGGACACGTCATGCATAATTATAAATTTTCATTTATAGTTCAGGTTACATAGAAAACGATTGGCAGAACCAAGAATTGCATGCAAACTGAATAAAATGCATAATTAATTCATCCAAAACATGAAAATATAAGTATAATCTCTTCGTTTATGCAAAATTGAACATGATAATCAATACGTTTGTATTTGCTTATGGGTATTGATACTTAATTTTGTGAACATGCTTAGTTAACACAAATTTTGACTATAATTGATGAAAACAAAATTTGAAAGTACGATTGTAGAAGAATCCCCGTGTCTAATATGGGGACACGCGTGTCCAATAATCCGACACGGGGATATGGCAGGTGACCCAAGTGTCCCTGCTTCCTAGCTATACAGGCATGCACATATTTATGTCAACATATGTGTCAAGTGTAAAAGAACCCACAAGTTTTTGGATCTCATTATTTGAACTAGATAGTTTGTTTTACTGTTCTGTCACACAGGGAATTAGAGAAAGTATCATGTGAACTATCTCTTTAAACCCATGTAGAGCAAGAACAGTCCCCAGTAGTCAAACATGTAAGCCAACCTCAAAAACTTCATTTTGAAATCCCTCCATGGGGGATGCCTTGCCTCTAGTTCTAAGTGGAAGCTTCTGTGCAGAACTGCTTTCTCGTGGCTGAATGCATCAAATGAGTACTTCCCATGATATCTTCCAAACCCGCTCTGCCCAACACCTCCAAATGGTAAAGCATCACACACAAACTGCAATTTGTAAAGTCCGATACATTAACATTGCAGCTGTAAATTGTAATGAATATCTTTTCCATGATTTGGAAAACTAACAGAGAGATGGACTAGTACTTGAACTACGGTGTCATTGAAAGTAACACTTCCAGAAGATGTTTCTCTTACTATCTGCTTCTTGAATGCATCATCTTTAGTAAATGCATACATAGCAAGAGGCTTTGGCCTTGAGTTTATGAACTCGATGCTGTCCTTAATTTCATCCAACTACAGTTCAACATTTGGAACAGAATTGGTTAATAACTTCTAGCTACTCCTCCTATAAATATTCCATAGTAATTCTTACTGTGATAATTGGAAGCAATGGGCCAAATATTTCCTCTTGCATGATCTCAGCATCAAGAGGAGGATCCAATAAGATAGTTGGTTCAATAATCCTGTAACAGTTAAAAATACATCAGTAAGCTTCCTTTCACCAGATTTTTGAAATTGGTAAATAATTTTAAGAGTCATACAAATTTTCTTCATCTACTTTTCCGCCATAAACAATAGAAGATGCGACAGCAGGGTCTTCAATAAGACTGCGTAATCGATTGAAATGGTGCTTGTTGACTATCCTGCTGAGGTTCTTCAAGCTTTTCACGTTTTCACCATAAAATCTTCTCACAGTCTTTTTCAATAATTCTACCTGGGTAGTTAAAAATAATCTTTAGTTAAAAAGATTGTTAGAAAATTACAATACTACTGTTTAAAAATATATAGTATAATATACTATAGCTAGTACCAAGGTTGATGAAAATTTGTGTTCCACGAGGATATAATCAATGGCTATACAGGCTTGTCCACTGCATGGTCCCCACTTTCCGGCAGCTATTCGTTTGGCAGCCACCTTGAAACCCAAATTACAAAAATGGTAAGCATAGATGAATTGGCCTGTTTTACTTGATCAATCTGGCGGTTTTTCTCATTTATGTTCTTATTCAATCATGGAGTTATATTGCCTTCAATGCAAAATATTGAGTTCCGCTAACTTTGTGATAGCATGCAGTTTGTGATTACAAGAGTAATATTCTTCCAACTTTGTGATAGCATGCAGTTTGTGATTACGAGAGAAATTTTAAATAGGCAACCTTCAAATCTAAGGGGGCAGACAGGGAGTCTACGATAGTTGGACATTTTCCACCAAGCTCCACTGTGACTGGTGTTAAATGATTCAATGCTGCAGACATGACAATCCGGGCCACTCGTGCACTTCCTAAACATAGCAAATATAGTCGTTCAAATTGATCGAAACTCATAATTAACAAAAAAATGTGGCCAGTAGTTCACACTGTGGAATTCACTTTGATCTTGTTCTTCATTAGCAATTGTAAGAAAGCAGTTCTGTGAAATATAATTTGTTGAATACAGAGTTGACTGGATGTTTATTATTAATTATCATACCTGTAAAGAAGATTTTATCCCATTTCTGCTGCAGCAGATTTCCAGCTACGTCTATTCCACCTTCAACGACTTTAATGGCTTTGCAGTCCAGGTAAGCCGGGATTGTTTTAGCTAAAAACGCAGAAGTTTCTGGGGAGAGCTCGGAAGGTTTTATGACCACAGTGTTCCCTGCAGATATGGCTCCAATCAATGGGTCCAAGGCCAATGCTGCCAGCAAGGGATTCTTTTGTTATTGACTGTAGATATTTTCACAATTGAACAATTGAAAAATCCAACTTAAGAGATTATAAATAACTAGTACTCTTGTTAAGATTTAATCAGACTTACTGATAGGAAAATTCCAAGAAACAAATATAAGTACGATGCCTAGAGGTTCTGGCAGCACTTCTGCTCTTGATGGAAAAAACAGCAACGGTACTCGAGTCTGGCCAAAGAAGCAAAAATGGTTAGTGAATAGATCACTTCAATAGAATTTTTACATGACACCAGTGTAACAGGGCTGTGAAACTAAGTATTTGGATATAATGTAATTGTCATGCTCAACTAGGTGTTATTTCCGAAAGTGCTACTCCGATATCAGCTGAGCTCTAATACGATGTTAAACTAACAACTTCCCTGTAATTGCATAGTACTGCCAAATGTGCTTAATTATATTATATAACTTTATTCTTTAACATAGAAGTGAAGAAACACTACCAAAGTAATTAGTCTATTAAATTTAAGAGGATCTTGAATTTCCATGGCCTCGGCTTCTCAACTAAGTTTCTCTCAGTCAGATGTGTTAAAACTCGAGAGTAATCCATTTTCTAAATACAGTATAGATGCAACATGCCAAGCTACTTCATCCCAGTATATCATGACCCTTTATTCTTTTTAGGCCATGTTTGTTTCGAGGGATAATAATTCCTGGATAATAATCTCATCATTTGTAATCATTTGGATTATAATCCTTTAAATTATCTCATTTCATGTTTGTTTTGAATTATTAAGTTTAGGATTGCACAATAATCCTTTATAAAATATTTGTTTTGAGGGATAACCTATGAATTGGACTATTATCCTTTAAAATTTCTAATCCTATATTTGTCTATAATCCTTTAAGAAAATTACTTGTGGAAGGGGACTAAATAATACGTGCTCCAACTTATAATCCAATCCCTTATCCTGACCAAACAAACATGAGATTACTATTTTAAAGGACTATAACCTCAATTTAATCCCAGGTAAATTTTTACAAAACAAACATGGAATTAAAATTTTTATTGAATTATAGTCATATCTGCTGCTTAATCCCATGAAACAAACATGAGAGATTAAAAAGATAACACACGTTTTTGGGAGCCATCCATTTGTCGATGCAGGACAAGGCATGTGTTGCAGTTTTCTTCACTACTCCAATCTGCAGCAAATGGATTCCCAACTGAGAGTTATTGTCTGATTATACATAATCTATAAAAAAAATTGCAGAAAACAGAGTGAGGCAGAAAATTAGACTCACCTAATACTACTTCAAAAATGTACTGCTTGATTATAGTTAAAAGTTCACAAACATTTAAATACTTGAGATCACTTACTTCATCACGATAAACTTCGATGGGGTGTTTCCCGAGATCATGGTGAAGCGCTTGAAAGATTTGGTCCTCATTTTCATTAAGAAGTCTGATGATTGCTTGAAGTTGGGATTTTCTCCAAGCAGCATCTCTTGTTCTTCCACTATTAAAACTCTGTTTCAGTTCACTCAAGTTAATGGTCATTCCCACTTCATCCATTTCTTGGTGGGATAACATAAAATGTATTCAAATCTTCTTTACCTTTCACCTATTACCAGATGCATGTTTACATATACACTCATTTTCCTTATATCAATATGGAGGAGTACAGTTTTAGTCGGCAACATTAACTTTTGTCACCAATATTTTGCTTTTTGTACTAATACTAACAACTAACCGTATTAATAATTAGCTAAAAAAACAACTAACTGCATTAAAAGCATGCCAACTGCTAACGCCTAACCCTTTTAGACTTTTGCACACATTTTAATTATGTAGAAAATTTAAACGGGAAGAAATATCTACAAATGATAGGAAAATCAATGTTACATGCAATATACAAGTAAAAAATTTATTACCATTATTGTTCAAAAAAATTTAAGAATGTAAATCAGTTTTATACCAGAATCTCTTGCCAGTTATTCCTCTGTAGAATAGATAACAAGAAGTATTAAAACGTTGTGTTAGTAAATAGGTCAATTTCGCAGCGTACTAAAATTTGTTAAAATTTAATAAACTATGAACCTTAAAGAATATAGTTCCGATAAAGAGAGTTCGTGTCAGATTTCAGTTAATCAAGTCAAGTTTGTGTAATTTTCATATTTTGTCCGTGTAAATCGTGTTGATTATCAAGTTGGGTTTGGCCGGTGTGTTCGAGTTTACTGTTTTAGATAGTAGAGACCATATGTTTTCAGGACACATCTGGGCGGAGTACATGGCTTTTTCTGTACTATATCAGGCTCAGCTTGGCCAAAGTGACAAGCTACTATAACTTATGTCACCTTATGATGGTCCACCATACACAATGTTTTTATTCATATGTGTGTACATATATGTATGCTTAAACAATTGTAGTTACACTACAATCCTACTTTATATGTGACTTTGCAGAAATAGTAAGGCTATTCTCTACCTTTAACTTCAGCTTCAGCAACCTCATTTGTCAAAACATGTATCCGATGGAATAATTCCATCATCCTCATATCTCTATTATTGATGTGGTTCTTGGTGGAGTATTTATATAAGTACACAATAAGATAGATAATCAGAGGAGGGAGGATAGAGAGAAATCTAGAGACAAAGTAAGAAGAGATCAACATGGGTCGTGGAAAACTCGAGATCAAGAAAATAGAAAACAGAACAAGCAGGCAAGTCACTTACTCTAAGCGAAGAAATGGTATCTTCAAGAAAGCTCAAGAACTTCATGTGCTGTGTGATGCAAAGATTTCTATCATCATGTTCTCCCATACTGGCAAACTCCACGAGTACACCAGTCCTAACACTTCGTGAGTCTCTCTCTCTCTCTCTCCCTCTCCCTCTCCCTCTCCCTCTCCCTCTCTCCCTCTCCCTCTCTCTCTCTCTCTCTCTCTCTCTCTCTCTCCCCCTCTCCCTCTCTCTCTCTCCCCTACATCTCTCCCTCCCTGCCTCCCTCTCTATCTATCTCTCTAGTTCTTATAAAAGTTTGTCAGAATGTATGTGTCATCTTGTGTACGTTCAATACAAACGGTGTTTAGGTAGGGAACAATATTAAATAAAATAGAACTTCAATACAAACAGTCTTAGTAGCAGGGAACATGATTAAATAAAATAGAACTTCTAATTATCTTTAAACATGTTTTGTATGCTTCGTGTTTGTTTTTGGTTAATATTCAGGATGAAGCAGATATATGATCAGTATCAGAGGACTCAAGGTTGTGATTTATGGAGTACGCACTACCAGGTGTGTCTTTATATTGTTCCATATCTGTCTCACTGTCTGTGTTTAATCTGCAAACCATAAGGCTATCCAAATTTAAACTAAACTTAATTTCTAATTTTATCTTTTATATACAATGATATGGCTTGTCTGACTCATGTAGAATATGCAAGAAACCTTAAGAAAAATGAAAGAGATCAACAAAAGACTCCGGAATGAGATCGGGTAAATTAACAAACATCACTGAGATGCTATAATTTATGGATTTGTATAGAATTTTTCTGATTTGTTGATTAATGGCGACAGCATAAGAGTTGGTAACGGTGATTTGAGCAATATGAATGAAAGCGAACTGTATCGTATTGAGCAGAAGATGGAAGACTCTGTTGCTGCTATACGCGAGCGCAAGGTTACTTTTAAGTATTAACAGTACAATTTTGGTATAGTTAGCCAGTTGACATAATTCTCGAAACGTTTTGAGGGATAGTTGGTCATTTAACTAATATTTTTTTAATTATCTTCTAGTCCTTCGATAAACATTTAAATGTGGACTCCTCAATTACGGATTTGAGTCCATGATTTTCAGTTCTTAGTGTTATTACAGTTCTATGTATGTTATCTGATGAAATTGGTGCTTGATATGTTAATTGTTACAGTATCATGTGATAAAAACTCGGACCGATACATGCAAGAAGAAGGTCAGTACTAAACTTAATTTTCGTCTTTGTGGCTAGGAAGTTCATAGTTAGTGAAAGTTAAAGAACAGCTAACTTGATTTACTTTGATGCGTACAGGTGAGAAACTTGGAGGAACTGCATGGACATCTCCTACTTGATTTTGTAAGTTGCAAAAAGTTTCAAGTATATTAGCATACATGAGTTTATTAAGCACTAATGAAATTTTTTCAAAGTGCCGAGTTGATGAGTTGTTTGGTGTTGGTATTGTGATGTATAAAGGACGCGATATGCCTAGTTGATCCGAGGTACGCAGCAATGAAGGAAGATGGAAGAGCATACGAAGTGGATCCTGTTTTATATGGAAATGGACTGTATAATCACCGGTTTTATGCTGACTTTTACCAAGGTGATGGTGTATCAGGTGGCCCTGACCTGCGCCTAGCTTGATACTCTGTTTGTGGGAGTGCACACACTGTCATGTTTTAATTTAATCAAAATCATCTCTGTTTGATTAAAATTATCAGCTAGATTACTAAATATCTTATTTGTCGAGGACCTGTATCGTAACCTGATGTGTTCTTTAACAATCTCTTCAGGATGGCTTTGTGATACTATGTTATAACTTTCAAGTAATTAAGCAATGTCACAAGGAACAACCGAGTTGTTTCTTTTTGACCAACATGATCTACTCCAGTCATAAGAATCAAACACTAATAACTTTATTTTTGTGGGCTATAGACCATTGTGCACATTGAACATACATGCCACAATGTCTATATCCATAGTTAGGATGATAGCCGAATAAGATGGACAGACCTCATCAATTATCGAGGCCCTTTGGTGTAACTTAAAAAAAAAAAATTATTATTTTAAATAAATAAGTTGATTATAATTGATAATTAAATTAGAACTTATAAGTCAGTAGAGTGTTTGATAAATTAGAAATTATAATTCAATTTATTTAATTATTTTTTGTAAATTATAAATTTTCTATTTTTATATTATATATATATATATATATATATATATTATAATTATATTTGATGTGAGTTACATGAAAAAAATTAGGGACTAGTACAAATAAGTAGTTAAGTTGAAAAAAAGTTGAGACTTTCTAATTTTCAATTTATAAATTTTTAAGATAATAAGTCATTAAAATAAGTTGTAAGGCAAACACTTCAAATTAAGAATTTATGGACTTATATGAACTTTAAGTTCAAAAGAAGTTCGGCCAAACAGGCACATATGCTAACTTATATACTATTACTCCCTCCGTTTCAATATATTTGTTTCTTGAATTTTTGGCACGGACTTTAAGATGCTTTGATGACAAAGTTAGAAATGTTATTATTAAAATTTCTTTTAATTGAATAAAGTTATTGATTTAATATTTTTATTCAAAAAAAGAAATTTTTATAAATAACATTTTTAACTATGTGGTCAAAACACCTTAAAATTCGTGCAAAATAGTAACAAAACCAAACCAAACCAAACATACCCAGTATATCCTGCTCAGAGCAGGGTCTCGGGGGGTGAGATGTACGCACACCATGCCCCTGCTTTTAACGGTAGGGAGGCTGTTTCCGTGAAAACCCCCGGCTAAGTGCACATTAAGCTAATAGTGTGTGATATTCACAAGGGTTATCTAAGATTTAAAAAAGGCTCATCGTCATACCTGAGCCCATGGCTTAGAACACATGTGGCTTACCTACCAGGGGATAGAATACTCCGCTATGCAAAACACTCAGATCTAAGATAACACCTGGCCCAGCTACCTGAAACTGCAAAACTAGAAAACAGAAGACAATAAAACGAGAAATGAGAACGAAACAACCGAACTTCTAAGATAAGCTAATTGAGACAACCCAACTCTGAGGCTCTCAACCACAGAGCCGCTCCCTAAAAGAGAATCCACCACTCTGATCTGGCGCCTCCAAGAACACCTATCAGCGGTCATGGTCTCATTTAAGTTTAAGGCCTTTAAATCCAACCTAAGCTGCTCTTCCCACGACCTCCTCGATCTACCTCTCCTCCTCACCCCAACAATCGAAAGACTCTCGACCCTCCTTACTGGGGCTTCAGCCAGCCTCCTACAGACGTGGCCGAACCATCTCAATCTCCCTTCCCTAACTTTCGCAGACAAAGGCGCCACCTCAAGCTCGCTCTTAAAAACCACATTCGGGATTCTATCCAACATCGTGCGCCCACAAGACCACCGTAACATCCTCATTTCAGCCGATTCCAACTTGCTCTCGAGGGCCTTCTTCGCCGCCCAACACTCCGAACCATATAACATCGCAGGACGGATTGCCGCTCTATAGAATTTCCCTTTCAACTTTAACGGGACTTTCTTGTCGCACATCACCCCTGACGCTGCCCTCCACCTTAGCCACCCAGCCTTGATACGATGCGTGACATCGTCTTCAATCTCACATTTCTTCTGGATGATCGAACCCAAATACTTGAACTTATCCGTACGAGGGACGATCTGATCTTCAATCCTAACCTCCACCCCTTCCTCGTTGGCCTCGCCACTGAAGTTACACCAGAGATACTCGGTTTTAAACCGGCTCAGACGCAAGCCTTGGGGCTCCAAAGTAGATCTCCATAACTCCAACTTCTCGTTCACCTCCCCCCTCGACTCCGTCACTAACACGATATCATCAGCGAAAAGCATGCACCAAGGGACGCCATCTTGAATCCCTCGCGACATGACATCTAGGATAAGGGCGAAGAGAAGAGGAATTAGGGCCGACCCCTGGTGTAGCCCAATCTCAACAGGGAAAAAACGGGAGTCACCAACTGGGGTCCGGACGCAGGAACTAGCTTGGGAGTACATGTCTTGAATCACCCTAACGTACGACGATGACACTCTCCTCTCCTCAAGGCTCTTCCAAATAGCTTCACGGGGGATGCTATCATAAGCCTTCTCAAGATCAATGAACACCATATGGAGGTCTTTGCGACGTTCCCTGAACTTCTCCATAAGGCGTCTGAAGAGATGAATGGCCTCGGTCGTTGATCTCCCAGGCATAAAACCAAATTGATTCTCTGAGATTTCAACTTCTCTTCTAATCCGACATTCAACCACTCTCTCCCAAAGTTTCATAATATGACTGAGTAATTTAATACCCCGATAGTTACTACAACTCTGAGCATCTCCTTTGTTCTTGAAAAAAGGGACCACAATACTACGCCTCCATTCAGCTGGCATCTTAGCACCCAAGAGGAGCATATTGAACAGATCTGCTAGCCATTGAACGCCAACCTCACCAAGACACAACCACACCTCGATTGGGATCTGATCCAGACCAACCGCCTTCCCTCTAGCCATTTTTTGAATGGCCCCCTTGACTTCATCCTTGCTGATACGCTCATAGGAACCAAAAGAACACACAGACGAAAGAGAGACCTCTTGCTCCACACTGGCACCACTCCTCCTAGCCTCATTGAAAAGAATATGAAAATACGAACTCCACCTCTCCTTAATAGCATCTTCATTCACTAATAATTGGCCTGAATCATCCTTAACAAACTTAACAGAGCCCAGGTCGCGCCGCCCTCTCTCCCTAGCTTTAGCTATTTTAAAGATAGCGTTCGCTCCTTCCTTGGTATCTAGGCGCTTATACAGCCCCTCATAGGCTTCACCTTTGGCTTTATTAGTAATACTTATAACAAAGCAGATATTCAAAAACAGAGGGAATACTTAATACTTGGATGCTTTATTAGTAATAGATTGACTAACTTCAAAATTTTAAATAAAGAAATTAGGGAGTCTGACAGATAAGAGCAACTCCAAGAGACTAGTTAAATGGCCTTCTAAATGAAAATATAAGGATTTTGACAAAATATGTCACTCCAACAGCTTCTTTGTCGTCCTTTAAAAGTTTAGCTTGCTCCTCTTCCTTCTTATTTATAAGGTATCTAGTACCATTCCTTATTTCATTTTTCATAAATAAAATATTAATTTCCCTCCATTCTCATTCTCTTTTCCCCCTCTTTCACTTTTTTCCCTCTCTCTTTCATTTGAATTTAATATTATTATAATAATAAAGAGTAAAAATGAGGAGTATTGTTGGAATTGTCATGCCTTATAACATCCTAATTAAATCATTAGGATCATAATTATTTATAATATTTATAAGGGATATGCTAGGAGATTATTGGAGTTGCATAAGTTCGTGAGATACATGGGATTTACATGCAAATATGGGATAGACATTTTTGTAAAATTAGAATTTTTTTAATTAGTTCTTGTGAGTCCAATCATATTTAAAATGTATTTTTTAAGTATCTCAGACAAAGTTCCCTTAGATCAATCTCTCAAAATAAATAAATTGAGACGTAAATTATCTGCACCTGCAATGCAAATTCTGTTTCTCTCCCAGTTCTTTTCAAGTTTTTGAAAGTATTCTACTCGTATTTTTGTTAAGTTTTTCTTCATTAAAATATGGCACAACTGAAGTAAATTAAAACAAACACATCATCTTCTTCTTCTTCTTCTTCTTCTTATTCTAATTCCTAAACTGAAGAACACAATGTCAATCCCGAAGTATTTCCGTTTCCATCAACCATCGTAGCAATCCTAATTTGAAATAATCTCAGGGTCGAAAAATTCATATTTAAATTACATCGTAAGCTCCAGTAATGGTGCGTACTCAACTATTCCCACATTTGAAGTGTCAAGTCACCAAACTAAGGCACCACCGTTTGACCCCCTCGTAAGTAGCTTATAAGTTACTCCCTCTATCTCTTAAAACTTTTCCTGTTTACCTTTATCACGTTTGCCAACGCACACTTTTGATCGTTAATATCTTTAATTTCGTATTAGTTTTAAATATAAAAACTTCACTGTATTAAAGTACTCATAAATACGAATTCAACAAGATCACTCATGACTATATTTGGACTTATAGATTAGACGTAAATTAGTAATTTGTCTCATGTTATGAACAGTCCCGACATATTAAACGAGAAAAGAATTGTGAGACGGAGGGAGTATTTATTTCCAAAAAAAAATCATAATTACATAATTTTTTTTAGAAAAAAGTGTGTATGGGAGAGTTTAACATTGATTATCTTGCAAAATAATTTACTTATTTTAGAAAAAATACATATTTGCGTATTTTTTTTAAATAAGTAACTTATTTATGAAAAATAAAATTTTTCAAAGAGGACCTAATTTTTCATATGGGTTAGAACTTAGAAGTTGGGTGGATGAGTCCTCGGGCTCAGGCTCAGGGCTCAGGAATTCGGCATTGAGAAGAGTACATGAACATGGGTAAACAAAATAATTATTTCCTTGAATCATAATTAACGCACTTGGATGCAAATAAGAAGGGAGGGAATGAGGGAATCATATGAGTCGAAAGAAGGCGGGTGATAAGGGGACAAAAGCTGGGCCCAGATGTAACTCATTAGTACTTCGTACTTGTGTAGTTGCCTTCACGCTTTTGCTTCAAGGCATGCCGTGTCCAGGATTCATTACAATAATATTGTTCCATCTTTTTACTGTCGTAAACATAAATTACTCTGTACCAATGTACTCTAGTATTTTTGTTATTATTATTCGGTACTGTGTCACCTTAATTGTTTAACTTCATTTTTCTCTTCGATTTCTTAGGACGTATTTTGGGCAATTCCAAGAAACTACTTATAAGACCTCTTAGATTAAAATTTACTCGTAAATTTGGTATAAACGGTTTCTAAGTTGCTGCTGGAAATGTTAGGAGACTCTTTTACTCTCATTTAGGATTGTTACATGTGGGAGATAGTTTTTTTTTTTTTTTGGTTACTCCTACAACATAATGTCATAGCGTGAAACATAATTACCGTAGTCCGTATATATAATGATGATGGGTCTTATATGCATACCAAAAATCGTATGTGTCAGGATATAATATATTACGATAATCACTTTTTTTTTTTTTGAATAATATTACGATAATCACTTGTTCGTGACATTCACTTACAAATTTTATTAGAATCGATTTAGATATTGTTAGAGTTACCCTATGTCCTTTCCAATTGTTAATATTTTTTAAGGGATGTTCAACATGCATTTTAATGTATTTTAAGGATAATTTCGTAACTTATTTTTTAATTTTTTTTTTGAATAAAAATAATGTTTAATTTTTTATAAAAAATAATATTTTAAAAATGAATTATGAAACAATCCTTAAAATACGTGTCAAACATCACTTAAAAAATATTAACGATTGAAAAGGAAGGAAGAAATTGGAAAGGACGAAGGGAGTATATGTTATGCCATATTGTTTCAAAAGAGAAAATGTGTTATGCCATCTTTTATTCACTAAACAAATATTCATTTTCCTACTTTACAATACCTTTCGGTGAGGTTTTAGTTTAATATTATATTCTTATATATAATAAGTATAAGAGGGATTTTATCCAAATTTTTGGTTTGGTATTACCAAAATTATATGATCTATTTGATTAAAAATAGACGATCAAGATTAGATCATAATAAAAATAAAATTATAAAGGATATAATTACAAAAGGTTGCATTAGAAGTGAATTTTAAAAAGAAAAATTATAATCTAAAAAGAATATAATTAGAAAAGGTTGTATTAGAATTGAATTTTAAAAAGAAAATTATAATCTGAAAAGCATATAACAAAAAAGCTTGCATTAGAATTGAATTTTTTATTAGTATTAAAAAAAAATTAATATTTACTATTTGGGCTCTATTTTGAGATCTATAAATCAGATTTAGATGATTTTACAATCCACGCGAATCTCATAAAATTATCTTTAATTTAATGATGATTTAATAATTATTATTCAAATGAAAATACTCAGAATCTCATTAAAAAAAATTAATTACGAATTTTTACATTAATCTTATTCAATGTAGAAGTCCTACAATATTGATAATACTATTCAATTTCGAAAACATAATTGTATATGATTTAAATCATTGACATATACATTTTCGTATTTCAATATAAATACACTTTTTAGTTTATAACGTATTAAAATATAAAATACTTTTTAATGCTAGATCCAACGGTTTGATAATTGTATATGATTTAAATCATAATTGTATATGATTTAAATCATAATTGTATATGATTTAAACAATTGACATTTATTTATAAATCTTTATCGTACGAAGGACCAGACAATCGATTATCAAAGTTTTGGACAAAATTTCTCTTACACTTATTATTAAAATTGTATTTGGTTATTAGTAGAACTATCTTCAAATAATTACAAGGATATTTTGATAATCAAAACGAATTATAAGTATAATTCATAAATCAAATAGAATTTTCAACGTAAAAAATTGTCAATTTCTTCTCTTTTTTGTTTTTACGTAGATTTAATTAGAAAAAATTATTAAACCATTACTAAATTAAAGATTATTTTGTTAATTTCACGTGGGCTGTAATCGTCCAAATCAAATTTTAATAATTCAAGATAGAGTACAAATATTAAATCGAACGCATAAAATCTTATAGTCCCTCCGTCCCTTTTTAGTTGGTGATGTGCTAAAAATAAACATTTAAAATCGCAAGCGCACGATCATCGTTTTATATTTGTGATTCGATCCACAGAGACTATGTAATTTTCGCAATCCTTAATTTTTAATTTAGGCGAACTAGACAATAAGATTTGAGATGAGAATTAATTAACCTAATTAGCCAAGATTATCAAATAATATAGAAAACCTAGGAATCCAAATCCGTTAATCAATCATAATTAACATCGACTCGCCCTAAAATCAATTCTCTTTTCTTCACAAATAAGATATATCAATCAACGAGACAAGCATATACTACGAAACTTGTTATCTAACAATAACCTATCAAAACTTCAAAGAGCAAGCATAGGCTATGAAAAATAAATCTGGTAACAATAATATATCTATATCACTTTGTCAATTGAACAATTAAGCACTAAGAAAAATTATGAGAATCAATTAATAGGAACGAGAATAAATCAAAACAATTAAATTAACTTCATCTTCATCTTCATCCTAGGACAAGAAAATTAGCTAGTCATGATTTAACTAATTAAAGAAAAGAAACCAAGCAATTACGAATTAAAAAATGAAACTAACTAAATTACAAAAGGTAAAGCCATGATTAGAAGATTATCTAACTAATAATTACTAATAATGCATTAATGATAAAGGCAATAAAGGTTTAAATAAAACTAACATGCACGGATGAATATAAAACAAAAAAGTAATTGGGCTAAGGAAGTGTACTGGGCCAGACAAAGAAAATCAAATAGGGGCTAGGATACATGACTCTGCAAAACTCAACAGTCGGACTCAGCAAATGAAAATAAAACGCAGCTACGAACAACAACTCGTGAACACATAACATCGAACCAACAAAAAGACAAAAAGACAGAAAATAATTTACGGAAGATTAATAAACTAATATTTTTTTGAATTTTTTTATTATTCTAACACATCAAACAAGAAAATTAGATTTACAATTAAAAATAAACAAACCCACAATAAAATTGAGATTTAAAGGGGCTCAATTATGATTATTAACTAAGAACAAGAAATTAAAATCGTTACTTTCAACCCTCAAGCGATTAGCATTTCGCTACTTTGTCCACTCATCGGATTTACGAAAATAACGATATCAAGCCAAATATAAAAGAAAGAGCAAGACAAGTAAATAAAGAGGAAATGAAAATTTGCATTTAATAAAATGAAAGTGTTTGCAAGATGGAAGCTACAAAATTTAGGGTAAGTGAATTACAACTAAGATGTATTGAAAGAGAGAAAGCAAGAATCGGCAAAAGAAAAAAAATGTAAAGCAAAAAGTGAAGCAAAAGTAAAGTAAAAATGTAGTAAAAGTTTAGCAAAAGGAAAAGTGATCCCCCTTCCTCTCCTGGTCTCTCTTCTATTTATAGGCCAACTATATCACCAATTGTAAACAAAGGTTGCATCCGTGCATTTGACAATTTATCACAAGTTGTAGTTTTTCTGCCATCCATTTATGACTGTTGAAATTTTAGAAATCATTGACAATCATCAATAAGATGTGACTTAAATGGGAGGGGTATTATTAAATCAGAATTAGGGTTTTGGGGGTGTGTTTTGAAATATTCCTTTTTGCTCCAAGCTCCCAATTTTTTCCTTCTTATTTTATTCTAGTCATTTTTCTTCCTCTTTTTCCCTTCCTTGTACTTTATTTCTTTATTTTGTCATTTCTTTATTTTCCTCGAATTTCCTGAAATGCAAAAAAATAATTTATTAAAATACGAGTTCAAGCAATAAATAGGTAATAAAAATATGCACTTATCAGTTGGCACATTTGCAAAAACCACAGATATTAAGAAAGAATTAATTATGTAATTTGTTTCCATGTTTGCCCTTAATCTTAACATTAAATGAAGAGTTATGAGTGTGTATATTAAATATAAAGTCAAACATTGGTATTAGAAATAAAGGGGTATATATGGAAAAATTGGTAAAAATATGTATTGGAACAAGGAATGTGACAACTATTTAGGGACAAATTTTTTTTCCAAATATGCGAACTAAAGAGGGACGGAGAGAGTATATATCAATTTTTTAACAACAATTTGATATGTAAATTAATAACAAGTGAAATTTTAAAAATATAAATAATTATATATATTAAAAAAGGAACCGTTCGTTGCACGAGTTATAAACTAGTAATTATTATAATTGTAAGGAATAATATAAAAAATATTAATATTGGAATTGATACAATAAATTACAAAAATTCGTACTACAATATATATTTTTAAGTAGGAGCCGGAATGGTTGCACGAAAATGAGTGCACGAAAAAATAAAATTGTAAATTTATAACCTTTATTAATAAGCGAAATCACTTTTTAATTTTACTATTTTGTACTAAATTTAAATTTGGTTTGCACCATATTTTGATTTCACCCCTAAATTCATATTTTTCCTAAAATTTTATGTTGTTTGTTGGTCCCGGAGTATTGCAGAAGGGGGGTTGAATGTAATACCGATAAATTCAAATCTTTACTTCAACAACAATAATTAAGATTCTGATCTATCAGTATACGAAATGCAAACACAAGTGATAGCTCAAGATAATCTCACAAAATGAATGTTTTATTTACTTTGCAAAGTGTGTTGCTACAACCTTGAGAAAAGATGTTTTCTCAAGCTTTGGTTTCTTGAGTCGATTCCGTTCTCCAAAAAAAGAAAATGAGAGATGTTCCTCTATATTGACTATACTACTCTAACATCTCTATCACATGGGTTGTGGAGCTGGTGTCATTTTCAAGTGGCATCTCTTTACAATTTGCACACCCATGTGACTTTCCTAACTTGCTATACAAACAGAGTTATCATTATATGTAAAGCAACCTAGATACTTTCTTTTTCAAACTAACACAATTCTAGTAGATGTAGATTTGTCATACTCTTGAATTGTCGAGCCTTGTCTTGTGATCTCTTAAGCTTCTGTCGTAGTCTTGCAGGTCTGCTACAATCTTTGACGAGTTGCAGCAAATCTGTTTCTTGAACATCTAAACTATCAAGGGTTTGACTGAGATAAATCCCCAATTCAAATAATTCAGTGAGAAAGTAATTTTAGACGCCAAGTCTGCTTTCAAAAGAATGTTCCTTGGTTGACAGTATGAATCCTCGCCATTGTTGTTGTCGGAATTCCAGACTTGCTGTCAAGCTATAAGAATGTTGTTGCCTTATACTTCCGCCAATGTTGCTGTCAGATTGGATATACTGTCATGACTTGCAACATGCTGTCTTCTTGTAACCTTACTTTCAGTTCAATGACAGTAACCTTATGCTTGCTGTTGAGCTGATGCATTTCTTGAGGCTTGAACATTTGAATGAACTTCTTTCAAGATACATACTTATTAAATTTACAGCAATTATTCTGGTCACAAGAACACACTCTGGCTGTGACAGTATTGTAACGCCCCCAAATCCCTTACAGGAATCCAGGTCGTCACAACTCTTGCGGAATACTTGAACACCTACTCATAGTATAATCTACAACAATATTCTTAACAACTCCATCTTTTATACCACAGGTTATAGTCTTAGAACAAGCACTCAAAATACAAAAGTTATTACAATACAAACTCACCTCCCAGAATCTCTGAAATATTATTACAGAATACAAAACACTCAATAATAACGCATTAACAACTTCTTTCCATCTTGTAACCTCCTTCGATATTATAATGCTAATGGATTGAATTTAATAGCCCTTCTCCTTCCCTTTGACACGGATCGCCATGCTAGAACCGTCTTTAGATGCCGCTGATTAATAATATTTAAATAGCAAGAATGAGCCAAAGAATGCCCAGCAAGTATATACAGATATCATATAATACAACAACAAACCCACTCAAAATATGTTTTTACTACTCTATAAGAGTTATCCTCTGATATGAGTATAAATACATTTGAAAAGAGATTAACTCAGAAATTCTTATAAATCTTGAAATACTACTCCAATATATCTCAATAACTTCTCGAAATACTACTCGGAAATAAATCAATAACTTCTCAAAATACTACTTGAAAATAAATCAATAACTCCTCATAACTACTCAATTTATTTGAAATAATATATATAACAACTGCTCACATCAACACCCTAGTTAACAGAACCACAAAGGCATCTATTAACTGATAGGATGTCAATGATTGGATTTCTGCTCAGAACGCCTACTCAAGTAATGGATGATCAATCCATTATCACTACTCGTTTTCTATCGATAGAAGGATGAGCCGAAGTCTCGAACACACCCTTAATACTACTCAGTTGGGCCGGTACGTTACTCCGGTCACTTTTGCCTTCATAAGCAATGAACAATAGACACCAATAATATAGTTTCCCTCTCGAACGATTAGAGGAAGTATTATGAAAAACTGTTCTGATTATGGAATCGAAATGAGGTGACCCATATCAGTATACATAACTTACTTTATATATACTCCCACTATTAAATATAAACTCGAATGAAGTATCTCAATAAACATACTAATAATATGGAACAACTTATGAAATAAATTTGAACACCTCATGATATAATATGGCTGGATAACAGCTCAACAATAATATGTATGTAAATTGCATGGATAAAGTCTTGTATAAATCGCTCGAAAGAATACTTGATTTTGTAAATCGAAAACGTAATCAGCATAATTATGAATTTAAAAATATAAATACTCCGAACAATGGAGTACGAATTAGTAAACTTGCCTGGGCTCTGCGGTACGATACTTCACCTGGCTCCACGTCTCTGATTCTCTATAACCAAAAAAAAAACTCACTTTATTATGCCCGACATTTCACCTTCTAAAACCTAGATCAGCTATTTTGTACTAATTTCAGCTTTAGTCTAAAACAATGTAATTCAATC
This sequence comes from Saposhnikovia divaricata, assembly GCA_036435485.1. Classification (NCBI taxonomy): domain Eukaryota; kingdom Viridiplantae; phylum Streptophyta; class Magnoliopsida; order Apiales; family Apiaceae; genus Saposhnikovia; species Saposhnikovia divaricata. The sequence continues at coordinate 233,649,825 of CM071594.1, forward strand.
CGATTAATAATAATAATCCAATAATAAATATCAGCCTCTGTATTTAATTCTATTTATTCCTAATAATCTCTCTTTTTATCAATGAATTATTGAATCCCTAATTCCCGATCAGATAATCACTAATTATTTCTAAATGATTGCTAACAATTAATTATTCAAATTGTACTTCTAATTTAAATTAGCTCTTATAAATTCTCTAAATTTCCCTAATTTAATTAATATTAATCTCACAACCAAAATTATTCAAGAATCTATTTTTATTCTCATTAAATCCATAATTATTACTCTCCCTAACTACGAATTTCTCTAACTTAATTAAGTCTAAAATAATAACTATTTATTCATAATTATTCCCTCTTTTATTACTAATTGCTAAATCTCTAAATTACATCCAAATAATCATTAAATATTTATATTTAATTACTGAATCAATCATTTATCTCTCACAAATTAAATAATACTCCTACTTTTAACTAACCTAATTTAAAATCCAAATAATCACAAAATAACTCTTTTTAAATAATTAATAAATAATCCATTTTATTAAACTCTTTATTTCTCACCCTTTTAATAAAATTACAATTACATAACTCCTTTTATTACTCATCATTTTTTTAAAAAAAAAATAATAAATCAATTATTAAAACCAACTTTTAAACACTCAACCAATTATTTATTTATTATCTCATTATTATAACAGTCCGGCCAAAAAAATCTTCCCACATCACCGGCGCGTGGGCCACCGCCGGTAATCTCTCTCCCTCCTCCCCGTTTTCTCCCTCTCTACCAATCTCTCTCTCCCTCCCGTACATCTCTCTCTCTCTCTCTCTCTCTCCCGAACTCAATCTCTCCATCTCCCTCTCTCTTGCCCGTCTATCTCTCTCCCTCTTTAGATTTCTATCTCTCTCATCTTCACCTCTCTCTCTTCGAAATCTTAACACCTCCACCACCCTCCTCCTGTACTCCCTCATCACAACCACCGCCCCCAGTCAACACCACACAACATCAATCTCCCTCGGCAATCTCTCTCTCTCAACCTCAATCTCTCCAGTCACTCTCCGTTCTCTCTTTTCCAATCCTTCTCCTGTTCTTTCTCTTCCCCAACCTCTCTCATTCCCTCTCTCTCAAACCGATTCAAGCACGGCCACAAGACACACAATCAAATCTGAAAATACTCTCCCCAAGCTGAAATTATAAAACCAAGGAAATATTAATCGGAAGAAAAAAAAAATTAACTACCTGTGACTCTTTTGGTTTTGCAGAGGAAAAAAAAATATAGGGGAAAGAATTATAGCTTGTTCTGTGTTTGTGATATAGGTTCGGTTTACTGGATATCTCCCCCCCCCCCATCTGTGCTGTTGACAATATATATATATAATTGAACTCTGAAATTTAAAAAAAAAACTGGATTTTTGTTTTATAAAATTAGAAAGTAATTATAAAGGGGAACAAAATAAAGTGGGATTTTAGTGCCCATACTTATTTTATTTTTATAAAATTAAAAAGTAAATAAATGGGGAACAAAAATGAAGTGGGCTATTTAATAATTAAAAAGAATTAAATGTGGAAGACAATGGAATTTTAGTGCTCCTTAACTATTTTTAGTGGACAATTAATAAAAAAAATTTGAAGACAAAATCATTAATGAAATCATTTTTAAAATAAAAATAATGATTATGTCTATATTTAATGAAATATTTGGTGAAAAGATATCATTTTTCCCCTTCTAATTAATATAAAACGAAATTCTAATTTCGTTTCTTAACATAAATACGACTCAAAATTTAAAAATACTATTTTTCTCAAATTTTTAATAAACCCTAATATTTAAATATAATACGAATATAATAATTTTAAAATTTTATAAAACGTACAAATTAAAATATATATATATATATATATATATATATATATATATATATACTAGTGCATCGTTTCCTAAATAATTTAAATAAGAATCGAGTAAAAAGAAAAATTTATTCGGAAAATTTTACGGATATTACAGTCTTCCCTCCTTAAAAGGATTCCGTCCTCGGAATCAACGTAGGCAATAGCTAAGGCTGCTTATTTGCTCTCTACTCTCCGATATATCCTCAACCCTTTGTACCAATTATATACTCGTCTATTTCGATTATAATTTCTCATGCTAGACTGTCGATCCCATCTAAGATCTCATTTTATCATACTTCTATTTTAATACTGGCTCATCCTTTATATACGTATTTACGATATTTAAATAACCGCGTACCTGCTATTTCGTCCATCTCTTTCATGCCATCGGCCAACGTCATGTTAAAAACCCTGGCGGTTGATTGGTTACTAACAACTCCACTGCTTTGTCGTGATGTTGCGGGTCCCGTTGCTGACACTTTACAATCTCTAGAGATATGTCCCTCCTTTCCACATTTGTAGCAAACTACTCCCTTCGTGGGACAATTCGCCCGATTATGCCCCTCTTGACCACAGTTATGACACCTACCTTCTGATTTTGCACATGCTCCTGGATGCTTCTTTCCACACACTTCACAATCTTGCAGTGGTGGTCTTGGTTGCCTAAACTGGCTCTCGTTTCCCTGTTGTCCTACTTGTACACTACCCGCACTTTCTGCTCGGTTGGATCCTCCAAATCCTGTAGACTGAAACCCGGGCCTCCTACCATTTTGGTTCTGAAATGTCCCACTAGTCGGATATCCTCCCCAACTCTCTGCTTTTCTTTTCTTCCCTTCATTTCCCTTCGGATCAAAATTACTTCCTGCTTCTATTACTTCCGCCTTATTCACTACTTTAACATACTCAGTAAGCTCAAAAGCGGCCACCCTAGTTTGTATCCATGGTCTCAGTCCATGTTGAAACCTTCTCGCCTTCTTCTTATCAGTATCTACGAAATGTGGTACAAACCTAGATAATTCAGTAAACTCCTTCTCATACTCAGCAACAGTCCTATTATTCTGCCTTAGTTCCAGGAATTTTATCTCCATATTACTCTCCATATGCTCAGGAAAATACTTCTCCAAAAACAACTCAGTGAACCTTTCCCAGGTTATTATCCCTACAGGTTCCATTTCTTCCTTAGACTCCCACCAATAATTCGCCTCTTCTTTCAGCAAGTAGGTGGCAAAGATCGTCTTCTGCCCTTCTTCTACTCCTATAATCTTAAATGATTTCTCCATCTCTTTCAGCCACGATCTAGCCTCGACTGGTTCCCCAAACCCTTTAAACTCAGGTGGATGAATTGACTTAAAAGTCTTAAAAGCTGCTGCGGTTTGGTTCCCTACATGGGGTATAGGATCCTGATGTCCACGGTCTAGGGTTTGCCTCAACAAATCTACGAGTTGGTTAAGTCCTTGATTGTTTTGGTTGTTATTCCCTCCGGTAGAAGCCTCACCTTCTCCGGAGTTAGCTCCGTTTCTCCTTGGCGGCATTTTCTAAAAAAAATCATTTCGTTCAATAAAACTACATATCCATGAGATGTTTATTATGAAAACAAAACAGTATATATCGGTACATATGCGTATATATACATAGATATGTATGCATCCATATATATATATATATATATATATATATATATATATATATACTTACGTATACATACTTCTATATACTCATTATAAACCCAATAAATAAATCATGGTAATGCGCTTTTCTTGTTCCAAATGATTCTACTATCGGTAATGGCCGTCATGCCTCCTCCCTAACTATTCCTTGAGATCCTACTATCTATATACCTATCGATTCCTTGGCTGCTAAACTCTCTATTATATAATCATAACTCCTCTCTACTCTCGTTCTAAGGTTTATAACCTACGGCTCTGATACCATTACTGTAACGCCCCCAAATCCCTTATAGGAATCCAGGTCGTCACAACCCTTGCGGAATACTTGAACACCTACTCATAGTATAATCTACAACAATATTCTTAACAACTCCATCTTTTATTCCACAGGTTATAGTCTTAGAACAAGAACTCAAAATACAAAAGTTATTACAATACAAACTCACCTCCCAGAATCTCTGAAATATTATTACAGAATACAAAACACTCAATAAAAAAGCATTAACAACTTCTTTCCATCTTGTAACCTCCTTCGATATTATAAGGCTAATGGATTGAATTTAATAGCCCTTCTCCTTCCCTTTGCCACGGATCGCCATGCTAGAGCCGTCTTTAGATGCCGCTGATTAATAATATTTAAATAGCAAGAATGAGCCAAAGAATGCCCAGCAAGTATATACAGATATCATATAATACAACAACAAACCCACTCAAAATATGTTTTTACTACTCTATAAGAGTTATCCTCTGATATGAGTATAAATACATTTGAAAAGAGATTAACTCAGAAATTCTTATAAATCTTGAAATACTACTCCAATATATCTCAATAACTTCTCGAAATACTACTCGGAAATAAATCAATAACTTCTCAAAATACTACTCGAAAATAAATCAATAACTCCTCATAACTACTCAATTTATTTGAAATAATATATATAACAACTGCTCACATCAACACCCTAGTTAACAGAACCACAAAGGCATCTATTAACTGATAGGATGTCAATGATTGGATTTCTGCTCAGAACGCCTACTCAAGTAATGGATGATCAATCCATTATCACTACTCGTTTTCTATCGATAGAAGGATGAGCCGAAGTCTCGAACACACCCTTAATACTACTCAGTTGGGCCGGTGCGTTACTCCGGTCACTTTTGCCTTCATAAGCAATGAACAATAGACACCAATAATATAGTTTCCCTCTCGAACGATTAGAGGAAGTATTATGAAAAACTGTTCTGATTATGGAATCGAAATGAGGTGACCCATATCAGTATACATAACTTACTTTATATATACTCCCACTCTTAAATATAAACTCGAATGAAGTATCTCAATAAACATACTAACAATATGGAACAACTCATGAAATAAATTTGAACACCTCATGATATAATATGGCTGGATAACAGCTCAACAATAATATGTATGTAAATTGCATGGATAAAGTCTTGTATAAATCGCTCGAAAGAATACTTGATTTTGTAAATCGAAAACGTAATCAGCATAATTATGAATTTAAAAATATAAATACTCCGAACAATGGAGTACGAATTAGTAAACTTGCCTGGGCTCTGCGGTACGATACTTCACCTGGCTCCACGTCTCTGATTCTCTATAACCAAAAAAAAAACTCACTTTATTATGCCCGACATTTCACCTTCTAAAACCTAGATCAGCTATTTTGTACTAATTTCAGCTTTATTCTAAAATAATGTAATTCAATCCGATTAATAGTAATAATCCAATAATAAATATCAGCTTCTGTATTTAATTCTATTTATTCCTAATAATCTCTCTTTTTATCAATGAATTATTGAATCCCTAATTCCCGATCAGATAATCACTAATTATTTCTAAATGATTGCTAACAATTAATTATTCAAATTGTACTTCTAATTTAAATTAGCTCTTATAAATTCTCTAAATTTCCCTAATTTAATTAATATTAATCTCACAACCAAAATTATTCAAGAATCTATTTTTATTCTCATTAAATCCATAATTATTACTCTCCCTAACTACGAATTTCTCTAACTTAATTAAGTCTAAAATAATAACTATTTATTCATAATTATTCCCTCTTTTATTACTAATTGCTAAATCTCTAAATTACATCCAAATAATCATTAAATATTTATATTTAACTACTGAATCAATCATTTATCTCTCACAAATTAAATAATACTCCTACTTTTAACTAACCTAATTTAAAATCCAAATAATCACAAAATAACTCTTTTTAAATAATTAATAAATAATCCATTTTATTAAACTCTTTATTTCTCACCCTTTTAATAAAATTACAATTACATAACTCCTTTTATTACTCATCATTTTTAAAAAAAAATAATAATAAATCAATTATTAAAACCAACTTTTAAACACTCAACCAATTATTTATTTATTATCTCATTATTATAACAGTCCGGCCAAAAAAATCTTCCCACATCACCGGCGCGTGGGGCCCACGCGCCACCACCGCCGGTCATCTCTCTCCCTCCTCCCCGTTTTCTCCCTCTCTACCAATCTCTCTCTCCCTCCCGTACATCTCTCTCTCTCTCTCTCTCTCTCTCTCTCTCTCTCTCCCGAACTCAATCTCTCCATCTCCCTCTCTCTTGCCCGTCTATCTCTCTCCCTCTACCTCTCTAGATTTCTATCTCTCTCATCTCCACCTCTCTCTCTTCGAAATCTTAGCACCACCACCACCCTCCTCCTGTACTCCCTCATCACAACCACCGCCACCAGTCAACACCACACAACATCAATCTCCCTCGGCAATCTCTCTCTCTCAACCTCAATCTCTCCAGTCTCTCTCCGTTCTCTCTTTTCCAATCCCTCTTCTGTTCTTTCTCTTCCCCAACCTCTCTCATTCCCTCTCTCTCAAACCGATTCAAGCACGGCCACAAGACACACAGTCAAATCTGAAAATACTCTCCCTAAGCTGAAATTATAGAACCAAGGAAATATTAATCGGAAGAAAAAAAATTAACTACCTGTGACTCTTTTGGTTTTGCAGAGGAAAAAAAATATAGGGGAAAGAATTATAGCATGTTCTGTGTTTGTGATATAGGTTCGGTTTACTGGATATCTCCCCCCCATCTGTGCTGTTGACAATATATATATATATATAATTGAACTCTGAAATTTAAAAAAAAAAACTGGATTTTTGTTTTATAAAATTATAAAGTAATTATAAAGGGGAACAAAATAAAGTGGGATTTTAGTGCCCATACTTATTGAAAAACAACACCTAGAGGGGGGGTGCATAGGTGTTTATGGTTATTAATGTGAATTTATGAACTGTTTTGAAAATAACTGAAAACAGCTTGCTGTTTGTAATAACACAGTTCACAAACAGCACGCTGTTTGTATCTAAAATGCAATGCAGAAAGAATATAAACAGTAAGTAAAAGGGACACACAATCTTTTAGCCAGGTTCGACCCCTAATCCCCTATGGTCTACGTCCTGATCCCTTACCAAACTTGGTAAGAGAATATATTATTGATCAACTATAATCCAATTACAAGATACAACAATATATCTCCCTTAACCGTTGCTGCTTACAAATGGCTTGCTGTTTCCTGTGCTGAACTAGCTCTCTAAGCAATACTTCCCAAGTATCCTTCTCTAGCCTAGTTCGACCCACCCTAAACCTTAAGCCAACCTTGTACAGCAACAAATCAATTACACCTTGAACAATACAAAGATTTGAATAGATACAACTCAACCTATGAACCCTCTGAATATATATATGCGTGTATATAGGGGTTTGAAAGGTTTAGAAAGATTTTGCAATGTAAGCTTGGTGGTTGTGTATATTTTCTTGTTTCTGCACTTGATAGATATTCAATAATGGATGATAAAGAACTGAGCAAGTTCAGTCCTTTAATAGATGAACAAGAATTAGCTTGAATTGATTCCAACGGTATGAAATGAAACCGTTAGAGATGATGAATTGTTTAAGAAAAAGAGATGAGCGTGAAGTTCTGAAAATTCAGAAGAGATGGAGCGTGTATAGAGTCAAAAACATGGAGAGAATATTTGTTATGATGAGTCCCATGTGTTGTCTTTGAATGGAGGTATGGTGGGTATTAAAATAATGAAAAGTAGATCTTACTTTTCTTATTTTAAGACAAGGAATAAATTTGTCTCCCAAAATGTTTGAAATATGAGAGCTGACATATTTAGATTAATTCAGAGGGCCCTTACAAATATTCCTAACAATGTTTCCACTTGATGCTCTTTGAATTCCGAATTGATCTTTAATTCTGTCAGACACAATCAGCTTGCTGTTTGTGAAGCTGGCACGCTGTTTGTGAGACTGGTATGCTGATTGTCCATGCATTTGGCTTGCTGTTTGTGATATACTGATTATATAATCAGTAAGCTAATTTTTCCTGCAAAACCAAGTTAGTACAGTACCGAAATAACATAGCAAGTTCATGTCAGCTTGCTGTTTTGGTTCTGGTGAACTGAACAGATACATGGCCTTATACTTTTGCATTTACATATCATCAACCAAGTTTCCTGAGAACATAGATATGTCTGTTTGATCTTTATCTACAGGAATTCTGAACAGTTGAAAATGGCTTGTTGTTTGTACAAATGGCTTGCTGTTTGTACAAATGGCTTGCTGTTTGTGACAAACTGAATATACAATCAGTAAGCTATTATACCCTGCAAAACCAAGTGAGTACAATACAGAAATACATGATGTTTTATATTGTTTGTGTATTGACTGTGTGCAACTGGCTTACCAAACTATCACTGTATCTCAACTTTGGCTTGCTGTTAGATAGACTGATTATACAATCAGTAAGCTAGAGTATCCTGCAAAAACCAAGTGAGTACATACACAAATAGCATGCTGTTTTATATCTACTAATAAGCCAAATGGCTTACTGTTTGTGATCATCAAAACTTTACACAACTAGCATGTTGTTTTATATCTACTAATAAGCCAAATGGCTTACTGTTTGTGATCATCAAAACTTATGAGTATCAATCTCCTCCTTTTTGATGATTACAACTAATTTAGGAGAATTAGAATAACTCCCCCTAAATCTCTGCATCTCAAAATTAGATATAAAACAATAATCTAACAAGATCAAATAGAAACATCCAATAATACATTTTCATTAAGTATTTTCATTAAGTATTCTCCTAAAGTTCTCCCCCTTAATCCATCAAAAATTAAAACACTTAAGATCAACAAATGATATGCAGAATATAATGCATTCAGTATACCAATTGTAACATGCGAATAGAACAAATGGTAAGCTAACATGTCCTGCAAACAATCATTCAGCATGCTGTTTTAGATAGAACACATACCAAGTTGCATTCGAATGACTGAAAATCTTTCTTCAGCAAGAGGCTTTGTGAAAATATCTGCAAGTTGAAATTCTGTTGGAACAAAGACCAACTCTATCTTGCCTTTAGCAACATTATCTCTCAAGAAATGGTGTCGAACATCGATATGCTTCGTTCTTGAGTGATTCACCGGATTCTTTGAAATATTAATGGTGCTAGTGTTGTCACAATTTATTGGAACCTTTTCACAATTGATATCAAAGTCCCTTAGTGTTTGAATCATCCATAGAAGTTGAGAACAACAGCTCCCAGCTGCTAGATACTCTCCTTCGGCCGTGGATAACGCTACAGAAGTTTGTTTCTTGCATTGCCATGAAACCAAACTTTGTCCAAGAAATGTACAAACACCACTAGTACTTTTTCTATCAACTTGACAACCTGCATAATCTGCATCACTATACCCAACAAGATCAAAAGTATTTGTGATAGGATAAGACAAACCAAGAGAAATGGTACCACTTAAATATCGAAAAATTCTTTTAATAGCATTTAAGTGAGATTCCTTAGGATTGGATTGAAACCTTGCACAAACACACACACTATACATGATGTCAGGTCTAGAAGCAGTTAAATATAGTAAGCTTCCAATCATACCTCGATACCTTTTGATATCAACTGCCTTACCATTTTCGTCTGCAAACAGCTTGCTGTTTTGGATCGTAGGAGTTGATTTTGGTTTAACATCTTCCTAACCAAATCTTTTGAGCAGACTTTTTGTATACTTGGATTGGTGCACAAAAATTCCATCTTTAGATTGCTTGATTTGAAGACCCAAGAAATAATTGAGCTCACCCATCATGCTCATTTCGAACTCACTATGCATACACTTTGAAAACCACTTGCACATTGATTCATTAGTAGCTCCAAAAATAATATCATCCACATATATTTGAACAATTAAAATGTCTTTACCATTTTGCATAATAAATAATGTGGGATCGATTTTACCTCGAATGAATCCATTTTGGATTAGATACTTACTAAGCCTTTTGTACCAAGCTCTAGGGGCCTGCTTTAATCCATAGAAAGCCTTCTTTAGCTTGAATACGTAGTTTGGAAATTGATCATGCTCGAATCCAGGAGGTTGTTTGACAAAAACTTCCTCTTCCAGCACGCCATTTAGGAATGCACTCTTCACGTCCATTTGATATAGCTTGATTTTCTTGAAACATGCATAGGCTAGAAGTATTCTTATTGATTCCAAACGAGCAACAGGAGCTTAAGTTTGATCAAAGTCAATGCCTTCTTGTTGGTTATAGCCTTGAGCTACAAGCCTTGCTTTATTTCGAGTAACGGTGCCAAATTCATCAACTTTGTTTTTGAACACCCATTTTGTTCCTATAATTGAAGCATCTTCTGGAGGCTTGACAAGTTCCCAAACATCACATCTCTCAAATTGATTTAATTCTTCTTGCATAGCCATGATCCAATTTTCATCTTCTAGTGCTTCATTGATATTTTTGGGTTCTTCTTGAGCTAGGAAGGCAGCATGAGCACAATAATTTGCCTTTCCTCTTCTTGTTGTGATTCCATCAGTAATATCACCAATAACTAACTCTGGGGGATGATTCTTGACCGTTCTTGTTGACCTCGGTAAGGAATGTTGAGCTATTTCTTCATGAGTAGTCTTTCTTATCTTTGCCGGTGGTAACTGATCTTCCCCATCATAGAGAGGTAGTTTCTCAGTAGCCCTTGAACCTCTAGGACCTTCCAAAGTCATTCTTGCCATTTTTGAAATAGCATTTTCAACTTCAGCTTGCTGACTTGAACTTCCAGCTTGCTGTTTTGAACCTCTAGCTTGCTGATTGTCAGTATTTGCATCCTCCTTGGCTTGCTGACTGTCAGTTTTAGTCTCAACTTCAGCTTGCTGGTTTGAACTTCCAGCTTGCTGTTTTGAACCTCCATCTTGCTGATTTGAGCCTTCAGCTTGCTGATTTGAACTTCCAGCTTGCTGATTTGAACTTCCAGCTTGCTGTTTGTCAAAAATTTGAGGTTGCATATTTTCTCTTTCACTTGCAAATTCTTCCTCATCTCTTGGTAGATCATTGTTAGGTTCTTGAAATGTAACATCAATAGATTCTTCAACAATATGTTTATTTATATTATAAACTCTATAAGCCCTACTTGTTAAAGAATAACCAAGAAATATAGCTTCATAGGATTTTGTATCGAATTTACCATCTTTGCCAATTGTCTTGAGCACAAAACACTTAGAACCAAAAATTTTGAAGTAACTGATGTTTGGCTTCTTGTTTCTCAACAATTGATAAGGAGTTTTATCCAAAATAGGCCTGATTATGATTCGATTCAACAAATAGCATGCTGTATTCACAGCTTCGGCCCAAAAACTCCTAGGCAGCTTGCTTTCTTGCAGAAGAGTCCTTGCAGTTTCTTGAAGTGACCTATTCTTCCTTTCCACCACACCATTTTGTTGTGGAGTCCTTGGAGCAAAAAATTCATGGGATATTCCTCTTTCTTCACAATATGCAATAAAGTTCTCATTGATAAATTCTCCTCCTCTATCACTTCTTATGCCTACAAGTCTTGTATCATGCTTGTTCTCAAGTAATTTTATCAGTTTCTTAAACTCATTAAAAGCACAATCTTTAGTACGAAGAAACAATACCGAAGTAAATCTAGAATAATCATCTACAATTACAAAGCCATATTGTTTACCTCCAATACTCTTATAAGATTCTGGACCAAAAAGATCTAAGTGCAGAAGCTCTAAAGGTTTAGAAGTAGATACCATTTTCTTTTGCTTTGTGAGTGCTTCGAATTTGTTTACCCAATTGGCATGCTGAACATACTTCAACTTTAGTATATTTCAGTTTTGGTAGTCCTCTGACCAGATTCTTGCTTGAAAGTTTATTAAGCAAGTCCATGTGTGCATGTCCCAATCTTCTGTGCCATATATATGGATCATTGTCTATTGCAGCCAAACAGCATGCTGTTTCCTGCAATTCGAAGTCTAATACATATATATTTCCTTCCCTTCTAGCAACTAGTGGGATTTTGTTAGCACCAATAGTAATAATAGTTTTGTCTATGCCACACTGAACAAAATGTCCATCATCAAATAATTGAGTGACACTAAGTAAATTATATGAAAGACCTTTGACATATTGAACTTTATCGATCAAAATATTACTATTACCAATAGAACCAATACCAAGGATTCGAAGAGTCTTGCTATTGCCAATTGTAACTCTTCCTCCTTTCTTCATTCTGAGACTAATGAACTGAGATTTGTCTCCACACATATGTCTAGTGCATCTGCTATCCAAAATCCATTGTTTTGACTTCATTTTAGCGGCAAGGCAAATCTACAAAAAAAACAAACACCAACTCAATGTTTTGGCACCCATATAGGTTTGGGTCCAAATTGGTTAGTAGCAATAGTATATAAAACATTTAAATCAGTTTTCTTGATCCACATTTGGACCACTTTCGGTGAATGGTAAGCTGTTTTCCTTCTGACAGAAGCATTCTGGCATGCTGTTTGCCCCCTGACTTGTTCTTTCTGGTAAGCTGTTTGTCGACTAGCTGTTCCATTCTGGTATGCTGTTTTCCTTTTATGATTGATTTGAACCACACACTGACTTTCCAGATGGCCTTTTCCACCACACTTATTGCATGTCTTCCAAGGCATAGCATAATCATAAGGTATGCCATTTCTTCCATCGTATTTGAGTGCACCATGCTTGTTGTTGAGGTTTAAGCTAACTCCTTCTCTAACTAAAGGGATATTTGCCTTCTTCATCATTGTCTTTAAGCTGTCTTCTCCTTGAACAAACGTTTCCATCCCTTTCTCGAGATCCTTGACCTCTTTTTCCAGGAGAGAGATCAGTTCAGCTTGCTGTTTGATAAGAATGGCGTGCTGTTTGTCTGCACATTCAGCTTGCTGTTTTCTTTTCTCAGCAGATTTTGAAGACTCGTCTTGGCTAGACTCTTTGAGCTTGAATGATTTAATGCTTTTATCTCTATCTTCAATCTCTGACCTTAGATGTCTTAGTTCTTTCATAAGAACCTCATTTCTTTGTATAATTAATTTATTAACTCCTTCGAATTGAATGAGTTTCTCCTTTAAATCAGCAATAAGATCATCATGGTTGATTTCAGGAGCCTTTTCAACCATTAACTCAGAAATGATTTTCTTCAAATGAGTATTCTTCTTTTCAAGCTCATTATTTTTATTTTTCAATTCCATGAACTCAATGATAGATACATTACTAGGCACATGCATGGTTAGTTCATCTAGCATGGTAGAAGTAGAAGGTAAATCAGAGTTAATTGAGTTTACCTCACTTGCATCATCCGAATTTGAATAATCACTATCCACATTTTCTTCTCTTATGGATCCTTCATCATCAATACCAACAAAGGCTAGATTGTCCATCTCATCACTTGAGTCATCATTAGAAGTTGATTCCTCATCATCATTCCATGTTAGGAGTGGCGCCTTAGATTTATCTGTGTCACATGAAGCAGCTTGCTGTTTTGGATTGACGTCACATGAAACAGCTTGCTGTTTTGGATTGACACATCCTTCTTTTGTTGTAGATTGATAATGTATTTCTAAGGTATCCCATATCTCCTTTGCTGTGATGCACGAACTGACCTTGGCAAAATTTGAATCTGAAAGACCACAAATCAGTGTGTACTTGGCATTTCCATTATAGCTTGCTTTAATCAATTCTTCCCCGGTAAGATCATCAACATCTTTTGGCTTGCCGTTTTCATCCAAAAAGGTAAATGGACCATCTTTAACAACCAACCATTCAAGTGGATTTCTGATCAGAATCATCTTCATCCTTAGTCTCCATAAATCATAATTTTCTGCACCAACGAGAAGTGGTGGCATGTTTGATGATTCTCCCTCTTCATAAATATGTGCCATAGGATCTGTACTTTCCTGTTACAGAATTGTTAGTACACCAAAGCTTTGATACCAATTGAAAAACAACACCTATAGGGGGGTGAATAGGTGTTTATGGTTATTAATGTGAATTTATGAATTGTTTTGAAAATAACTGAAAACAGCTTGCTGTTTGTAATAACACAGTTCACAAACAGCACGCTGTTTGTATCTAAAATGTAATGCAGAAAGAATATAAACAGTAAGTAAAAGGGACACACAATCTTTTAGCCAGGTTCGACCCCTAATCCCCTATGGTCTACGTCCTGATCCCTTACCAAACTTGGTAAGAGAATATATTATTGATCAACTATAATCCAATTACAAGATACAACAATATATCTCCCTTAACCCTTGCTGCTTACAAATGGCTTGCTGTTTCCTGTGCTGAACTAGCTCTCTAAGCAATACTTCCCAAGTATCCTTCTCTAGCTTAGTTCGACCCACCCTAAACCTTAAGCCAACCTTGTACAGCAACAAATCAATTACACCTTGAACAATACAAAGATTTGAATAGATACAACTCAACCTATGAACCCTCTGAATATATATATGCGTGTATATAGGGGTTTGAAAGGTTTAGAAAGATTTTGCAATGTAAGCTTGGTGGTTGTGTATATTTTCTTGTTTCTGCACTTGATAGATATTCAATAATGGATGATAAAGAACTGAGCAAGTTCAGTCCTTTAATAGATGAACAAGAATTAGCTTGAATTGATTCCAACGGTATGAAATGAAACCGTTAGAGATGATGAATTGTTTAAGAAAAAGAGATGAGCGTGAAGTTTTGAAAATTCAGAAGAGATGGAGCGTGTATAGAGTCAAAAACATGGAGAGAATATTTGCTATGATGAGTCCCATGTGTTGTCTTTGAGTGGAGGTATGGTGGGTATTAAAATAATGAAAAGTAGATCTTACTTTTCTTATTTTAAGACAAGGAATAAATTTGTCTCCCAAAATGTTTGAAATATGAGAGCTGACATATTTAGATTAATTCAGAGGGCCCTTACAAATATTCCTAACAATGTTTCCACTTGATGCTCTTTGAATTCCGAATTGATCTTTAATTCTGTCAGACACAATCAGCTTGCTGTTTGTGAAGCTGGCACGCTGTTTGTGAGACTGGTATGCTGATTGTCCATGCATTTGGCTTGCTGTTTGTGATATACTGATTATATAATCAGTAAGCTAATTTTTCCTGCAAAACCAAGTTAGTACAGTACCGAAATAACATAGCAAGTTCATGTCAGCTTGCTGTTTTGGTTCTGGTGAACTGAACAGATACATGGCCTTATACTTTTGCATTTACATATCATCAACCAAGTTTCCTGAGAACATAGATATGTCTGTTTGATCTTTATCTACAGGAATTCTGAATAGTTGAAAATGGCTTGCTGTTTGTACAAATGGCTTGATGTTTGTACAAATGGCTTGCTGTTTGTGACAAACTGAATATACAATCAGTAAGCTATTATACCCTGCAAAACCAAGTGAGTACAATACAAAAATACATGATGTTTTATATTGTTTGTGTGTTGACTGTGTGAAACTGGCTTGCCAAACTATCACTGTATCTCAACTTTGGCTTGCTGTTAGATAGACTGATTATACAATCAGTAAGCTAGAGTATCCTGCAAAAACCAAGTGAGTACATACACAAATAGCATGCTGTTTTATATCTACCAATAAGCCAAATGGCTTACTGTTTGTGATCATCAAAACTTTACACAACTAGCATGTTGTTTTATATCTACTAATAAGCCAAATGGCTTACTGTTTGTGATCATCAAAACTTATGAGTATCACTTATTTTATTTTTATAAAATTAAAAAGTAAATAAATGGGGAACAAAAATGAAGTGGGCTATTTAATAATTAAAAAGAATTAAATGTGGAAGACAATGGAATTTTAGTGCTCCTTAACTATTTTTAGTGGACAATTAATAAAAAAAAATTTGAAGACAAAATCATTAATGAAATCATTTTTAAAATAAAAATAATGATTATGTCTATATTTAATGAAATATTTGGTGAAAAGATATCATTTTTCCCCTTCTAATTAATTTAAAACGAAATTCTAATTTCGTTTCTTAAAATAAATACGACTCAAAATTTAAAAATACTATTTTTCTCAAATTTTTAATAAACCCTAATATTTAAATATAATAAGAATATATAAATTTTAAAAATTTATAAAACGTACAAATTAATATATATATATATATATATATATATATATATATATATATATATATATATATATATATATATATATATACTAGTGCATCATTTCCTAAATAAAATTTAAATAAGAATCGAGTAAAAAGAAAAATTTATTCGGAAAATTTTACGGATATTACAAGTATGTTCTACTTAGAAAAACTAAGGGGTCATTTGTTAAATCTAAACCGTATTTTCTGAATGATTGCAAATTTGAATGAATGATAAATCTGGATGATGGATGAACAATGTCGTTTGATAAATAATTTTTAAATTTTCTGAATGAAATATTTACTCGAAAAAATTGATTAAATTAATTTACATTTTATAAATTTATTTATTTGGATAATATAAATTTAAGAAAAATACTAGAGGTACCAGGTACAACAATGTTTACAAAATGCAACGTGTTAGATTATAATTGGTTATAACTCAGTCAAATGTAACGGACTTTCACATCGATATCAACTAATAGTAAAATTTAGTATTGTCTCATCATTGATGCCAAGTTATTTTGTAACAATTTTGGTACTCAATTTATTACCCCTACCATTACTCTAAATATAATATTAAAAAAAACATAAATATTTATACCAACAACAATTTTTTTTTAATGTCATAGCAGTATATTTGGAAAGAAAATAAATTAATTTGAAAGTTTTGAGGAAAAAAAATTCATGTTTTACAGTAATTTCATTTTTATAATAAACCCTTAAATTATTTTCTAATAAAATAAGGATGGATACATAACGACAATAATTTTAATATATAAAAAATATCAACTGTAAAGGTATGAGGTGAGTGAATGATGCACTATTTATTATTTGAACCATTCAGATACATTTTGAAGAGCCAATCGTCCAGAAAAAAATTGGCTCGTCCAGAAGAAATTTGGATTACAAAAATGCAAAACAAACAATATGAATGGTCAAAACAGAATCGTCCAGTCCAGATTCACTCATCCAGTTGTTAACAAATGCCCCCTAAGTATAGAAATATCTAGTCTAGTTAAGTTGTCTCTAAGTTATCACCCATAAATCCTAACATGTTTTTTTAATTATAAAAATAAAAACCTATTGTAACTATAATTCTCTTTTTACAATTATTTTAATTAACATTATGTAAAACACCAACGGAGTGCAATCTGAAAAAATCTTTATTAATAAGTAATTTTAATGGTAATTTATAACCATAACGAGTTTCCAGTATAAGATCCATTACATAATGTTAACTTGATTATCTCAAAATAACTTTTAGTAAATAATAAATCTATAATCAATCAATAATCTTTAAGTAATTTTAATGGTAATTTATTGTAGTAAGTATAGTTTAAGAACATACCTGAAAGTAAGATTATAAAGATAAAAGGTACTGAAAATTAGTTCGAGACACGTGAAAACCACACTATCCTTAAAACAGATAAGCCCCTTCCGTGTGGTGCTTGAAGGTGTGTTGGCTTTCGTCTCCCAGGATACAACGAACTGAGGTGATCTTTAAGCACTTGAGACCCACCTCCTACAAACCAAACAAATATGCCTCTATCTCACAGAATTGACCCTAGAGTTTCTAAGAATAATGCAAATAAAACTTGTATAGTTTTTTTTTGTGTCACAAAAAATTTGATACCCAAGTACTCCTTATATAGGAGTGAAAAATTTCTAACATACTAGTGTAATAACTTTGTAACCTCCCTTATAATATTCAAATAAAATAAATTCACATTATTATAGGAGTTACAAAATTAAACATATGAGTTACAAATCAAAGAAAATAATATGAACTTAATTTTTATTCAAAATAGTCCAACATTTATAAGCATAATGAGTTTCTTCAATACGATCCATTGACTAATGTAATCTTGATTATCTCAAAATAACCTTTAGTAAACAATAAATCTATAATCAATCAATACTCTTTATTAATAAATGAAATTTCTTTTCGTTGGAGTGCATTCATACCAAATTTTGGTTTTAAATATATTTATTTATTTTATTAATGTAAATATATAATCATAAAGACAGCTACTTCTACTATAAATCTTACTACATACACCTACTTCTATTAACACATATTTTTACTATAAATCTTACTGGAATGCACGAGTCTTTTTAGGGTTTTTTTCTAATATATCCCATTTGAAAAGACTGTTTATGAATATGTCCTATTTTTAATTTTAATTATAAATATCTCCCATTTTACTAATACATTCCATTTTTAAATATAACCGTGATTAACTTACCAACTTTATATTATTAAAAGACATTTTTGTCCTCCTAACTAATTAATATGCCCATATAATAGATCTACCCACTGTTTTCATTGGACTGACAAAATGTCAAAATACATTCTTAACTTAACATACTTCTATGTAACGAAAGTCATATAGTAAACCCTCAATCTTGCCTCCCTAACCACTTAATTCTATATTAGAATATGTTGCTTCATGAAGACTTTTATCCGATTGCAAAAACAAACGAGCAAGAACGAAGGAATTCTCCATTGCCTATCTACAAAAATGTCTTTAGGACCAGGAGAAGTTCCGGTCGGTGGGTGGTTCCGGTGGGTGGATGTGCCCCTGCGGGGCCAGGAAGTAGGGATGGCAAAAAAATCCGATCCGACGGATACCCGATCCGAAACCCGAAATTTTGGATAATCCGAACCCGATTTTTTGGATTGGATTTGGATTTGATTTTCAGACCCGAAAATTTTTGGATTTGGATTTGGGTTTTATGAAACCCGATCCGAAACCCGATCCGAAACCCGAAACCCGAAACCCGATCCAAACCCGACCCGAACTATAACAACCCGAATATTTTTGAATAAATTATTACTATTTATTATTATTATTATTTGGCGTTGACGATAGATTTGATGAGTGAAGAAATATTCGAATATTATTTTATTATATTTGGAATGTGATTTATTTAAATTTATGGGTGTGTTTAAAATTTTTGTGGATTTTATTAATGTGATTTAAATTGCTACGTGATTATGTGAATTTGTGTTTGTGCTTTTGTGATGATTTGTGTATTTTTATTTATATTTCGAGGATTTAAATATATTTAAATCATGCATTATTGATTTTCTAAAAAATTTATAAAATCATCGGAGGGTGTATAAATCATGAAATCTTATGAAATATTCTATGTTATTATCTTTTTATATTTATGGACTTTTTAAAAATTTGAGTTCAATTTATTTTGAGCATTAAGTATTTTAAAATGATTTTTACAAGGCTTTTTGTTTTAAAAGTACAAATCTTGTAAAATTCATATTTAATTATTTATGGTCTCCAAAAATATTTTAAAAATACCTGGAGAGAGGTAATTTTGTGTTTTAAATATATATGGGAGAAGTTTTATTTATAAAGCATTGCATATTTTTACATGGATTTTTGAATTTGTGTAGTGGCATTTTTATTTAAGTAATGTAAATAGATAATGGGGAGTAAATATTAATTTGGGCCAAGCCCATTTACATGAACACACAGCAGACAGAAATCGGGGAGAGAGATTGGGGGATAAGAATTGGGGGAAACTCAAATTAGGGTTCCTAGAAGAGATTTAGGGGTTTTAATTTTTGAATCAATTGAAACATACACACACATATATATAAGCACGTGTGTGTATATGTTTGTGAGGTGTGTGTGTGTGTTTATATATTCGCGTGTCTGTGTGTGAGCAAGCAGGAGGGAGGTCGCGCGCAGGGGTAGCAGCGGCCGGAGGGGTTGCCGGCGAGGGACCGTGGCGGGCTCGTGGCGACGTGGTGGTGGCGAGGCGTGGTGACAACAGCAGTAATAAGGGAGAAAGAAGAAGAAAGGAAGAAGAAGAGATGAAGAGAGAGATGGGGCTGCAGAGAGAGAGATAGCAGGGAGAGAGATACGACAGAGAAAGAGAGAGGGAGAGAGATTCCCGGTGACTGCGGTGGGGTAGTTCCGACAGTGGTGGTTCTGTGGCGGTGCTCACGCGAAACAAAGCGTATCCTTTATTATTTTAATTTTAATCTTCGTAATTAAATTTTCGTTTAGTTTGATTATGCGAGTAATTATTTTCGTTAATTATTTCGGAATATTAATTGTGAATGGTATTTAATTTTTGGTATGTCAATTAAATAATTTTATGGATGTAAATCGTGTTTTGGAGATTTAATTTAGAAACTCGATATACGTTCGAGTTTAAATATTTTTCAAAGGTTGATGGTTAATTATTAGAGATTTTATTTGTTTAGAGTTGTTAGTCGAGTTGTTTATGATTTCGATGGTTAAATTGGTTTTAAATAATTGTGAGTGGATCTCGATAAATTATACTTGGTTGAATTATATTATTTTAGTAGAGGTTGAGTGTTGGTATAACTAATAATGGATTTGGATGGAATGGATATTGTTGATTTTGTGCTTGTAGGGGCTGAGACCTCGTAGGTGGAATTGTTTTGTGATTTGTTGAGGGGCTATGACCCCGGGATGGTCATATTTACAAATACTACATGCCGAATTTTCTAAAAATTCCCTATACCTAAATTTATTTAACTTATTTGATTTGTTAATAAGTGTGTAATTAGATCTATTAGTTGTGTATTGATATTTGTAATTAATTTAGATTATAAAATGTGTTGATAGTGTTAAATAGTATGTTTGCGAGAGATTAAGAGTTGATTATGATTATGTGGTTAAGTAGGGTATAAATTTGGTTATAAATGTGGTGAGTATGTATTAAGTAAATTCTTCAATGTTCATTAATTAAGATATGTATTTCTAAAAGTTATAAACTGTTAAAATATTTAGTTGTTGTTAAATCCTTAAGTGAATATGCATATGTGCTTAAATGATTACTTGACTATATGTTTAGTAATTATCTTAGAATTGGGTCAGACTTAAGTTATCTGGGAGATTATGTGTTTATGTGATTAAGCGTCAAATGCCATCAGTATATGTATAATTTCTTATGTGTTTATCTGCGAGGAGTTGAAATGAGATCACGAGTCTTAAATGTCAATATTTAAGTACTTGTGTAATTCTCTTCAACTAGTTCCTCGGGCTTACGAATATCAATGATTAATTGTCACGAGTATAATTAATATGCTTTAGTGACGTGATCACTGATGTAGCGTAAGTAATAGTTAATGCTGGGAGTTGTTTCCTAGGGCTTACGAATAGCAATGATTGGTCGTCACGTGTATCATTAAAATGCGTGAATGATATGGTCATTGTTATAGCGTAAGTAGTAGTTAATGCTAAATGTAAATGATTATGTGTATATGTGTTTATTGCATGTCGAGGCAGAATTTCTTATGTGGTAGTGTAGCTGCAAGTCAGGGCAGCATTATTTATTCTTTTATATTGTTTAGAATGTTGATTGGTTGAATTGGGAAAACAGGTGGTTAGTCCATATTACGAACGGGTCATGCCCGATTTTCGGTAGAATTATAGTCTTTTAAGTGTTTAAACATTTATAGAATATGTATATATACATATGGATGGTATTTCAGGGATTTAAGTATTGTTTACGCTTAACTACCAAACACGCGTGGACTCAATCGCGATGAATCAAATTCGTGTCGATAACAAGTACATCGGACCAAAGAAGGACCAAATGAATGATCGAATATCATGGGACAGACGAAGGAATGGTATTCCAAGTCGCCGAGTGTATTTATAGCTAGGACCTAAGGCAAGTTATTTAACTATACTCTATTGTTCAGAGTATGTAATATATATTTTAAAAGTATGATGCCTGAATTTCAAGTTTAAAAGAATATATATATATATATATATATATATTTATGTTGGTTGCTATATATAACATTGTGATTGTTTAAAAATGAAAGTCCTGTTATTATACATGTTTCCCAAAATGTTTATTCCATATATCGGATGCTTCTCTGTTCCTAAATCTTTTAGTATTGCTTCCTAAAATGGCTTAATTAATTAAAGATGTTTTTTTTAAAAAAAAAAATCCTTATACTGGGCTGATCTGTTATCAATGAGTATAAAGGACTGAAAAGTGAAATGTTTTAAAGTATTAATAAGATTGTTTATAAATTGGATAAGCGTAAGAGGCTAGGGTGGTCCTAGTCCAGCACTTTTGTTTAGCGTAAGAGGCTAGGGTGGTCCTAGTCCAGCATTAAAGGCCAATGTGTTGCCTAATTGGGAACCCAAATCTCAAAGGAAGGGGGACTTTACGTGGCTGATCACCCGTATTGTCCATAAACATGAGGTTTATAAATCAACTTAAAATGTTTTAAAAAGTTTTACGGAAAGTATGTTTTATTGATGGAATTGTTTTAAAGAGATGAATGTTTTGATAAGCTATATCTGTTTTACTGTAGATGGTCATTGTTTTAGAAATTGTGTATATCAGAGTTAGTTGTTGACTATATGATAAAATTTGAAACCTCGGTAAAATAATGAGATTAAGGATGGATAGAAGTTCCCAGTTATTCCCTTCGCAAGTAACATTGTACGTGAAAGCGGAGTAAGAATGATTGGGGGATTCTGGATATTCTTTCTCTCAAAGTTTTATCTGGGGCAGAGATGGTTTGTAGTAAATAGAAGAGTGTTATGTTAGGATAAAAAAAAGGGTATGAGTAAAGAAAATAGATAATGTTATTTTATAAGAGAAGTTGTATATTTTCGCTCGCTGTGAATCAAACATCAAAAATTTTTGTAGACTGATTTTAAACTAATTCGAGATTTATATTGTCACTGAAGCATTTGTTGCACAGTTACAGTAGAATCGAGAATGAATCAAGATCTTCTTACTGTTCTCATTTCACCATTGTCAGGCTGGTTTGGCAGCTAAGCATATGAGTGCTTAGCCGACAATAGTGAAAATTGTGAATAGTTGAGAATTTCTTGCAATTGTTTTGGATTTCTAAAAATATTGTTTCCTAGTAGCTGAAGCATCTGTTGCTCAGTGAACGAGGGTTTTTTTTATCAAAAGTTAGTGAAAGCTTCTAAAGTGTAATTCCATAAATTATCCCTTTATCAAGGAATTTTCGTAATAGGTATTTTATAAATGATATCATCCATACATTGGATTTGAAAACTTCAAAATTATTTTAATTAAGTGGTATACTCTATTATACTTGCTGAGCGTTTTTTTTTTCCGCTCATTCTTGCTTTTGTTTTAAATCTTATTTTTCAGAGATATATTAGTGAAGCAGTTGAATTAGTTAGCTCGAAGCAGGGCATTTTCATGGACACAGTTTTGGCTCAGAGCAACATTGGTATAGTCTACTAGATGTACAGTTAGAATGGTATGATGTGTATCGTTTGTTGTAATAATTGTTGTATTAGTTATTGTGGCTGTTGTATATCCTATATCAGGGTGATACCGATGGCATAGGTTGTATAAAGTGATTGTTGTAGTTAGAGTTTTGAGTTGTAATAAAAGAAGATGTGCTAATATTTTTGGATTCTTGTTCCTAGTCTATAACCTGAAAAGATTCTTGGGTAAGTTTGGGGTCGGATGTATTGTTTTAGATTTATCTATTTGCAGTGATTATTTATTATTAAGGTTTTTCACGGTAGCGACCCATTTCCGTTGACCCCCGGATTTGGGGCGTTACACGAACCCGAAACCCGAAAAAAACCCGAATATATATATATATATATATATATATATATATATATATATATATATATATATATATATATATATATATATATTATTTATATCCTAAATTTAATTTAAAATTTATACACATCCAAGTATTGATGCTAACTATTTTTCTAATAATTTGATTTTCCCCTCTTTTTTAAGTAGTTTGTAGAATTACTTGATAAATTAAATAAAATTAGGAAAAAAAGTCAAAATTTGATTTGAAATTCATACACAACCAAGTAGTCATATTAAGTACTAACTAATTTTGATTTAAAATTTTCTTCCATTTTTAAGTAGTTTGTAAAATAAATTAAAAAATTAAATTAAATTAGAAAAAAACCATAATTTGGATAAAAATTCATAAATACCCAATTAGTCATACTCACCATGATTCTATGAATACTACAAAACAACTAAAAATAGTAGTAGTGGTAGTAGTAGTAATACTAGTATGGATGTTAGAAATTTTAGAAATTTCAAGTTTAGTGACTCGACTAGGGTTTAGGGTTTCTAGGGTTTCAATTTTTGATTTTTTTTAAAAATATTTCTAAACGATCCAACCGTACGGATGTTAAGATCTTTCATTTTCAATGTTATTGCCAAAATTTCAAAGAAAAAATAAATTTATTTGCTTTTATAATTTAACAGTTAACTCGTACTTTGACTAATAGTTAGTCCCTAAACAAGGTTTCGTCCCTGATTCGTGTTTCGATTTTTTTCAAAATATTTATCGATGATCCAACCGTACGGATGTTAAGATCCATCCTTTTAAATGTTATTGCCAAGATTTTAGAAAAAAATAAATTTAATTGATTTCGTAATTTAACGGTCAACTAATAATTTGACCGGTACCCCTAACTATTATAAATTTAAAGAATTAGTTATTAATTTATAATTTCAAAAATAAAAAAATATAAGTTATATATATATATATATATATATATATATATAAATTTATATAAAATGTATAATATATAATTTATAATGTATAAAAATATATGGTATATATTTAATATGTATATTACATTATTTATAATATATAAAATATTAAAAATGTATTGTTTAATAATCATAATTCATAAAAATGACAATTACATTACATTAGGGATTTACTGATTTGGGGGTAGTTCTCTATCACTCTATTAGGGATGGCAAAAAAATCCGATCCGACGGATACCCGATCCGAAACCCGAAATTTTGGATAATCCGAACCCGATTTTTTGGATTTGGATTTGATTTTCAGACCCGAAAATTTTTGCATAGATAGGTTGGTAGGTATATATAATCCTGAAATATTTACAGTTCAAGAAATCTCCTCTCAAACTTCATGGGAAAAGTGCCTATGTTACCTATACTAGATTTGTCTTGGGAACATGATATTTAAGAGCAGGAAAAGGTTTGCAGGGTTCCAGCATAATAATGTATTCCAATTTGAGGATCTAGTGGTCTGCAACACCTAATTTGGTGCATGTATATTCAGTATTCTAGATAGCTGCATTTTCTAAACGTGTACACATTTGATGATATTTTCTGCACTTGGTAACTATTTCATGTTCTCTTCAATTGTGATTTTCTGATGTTTTATGCACTTCTGCTTTGCAGGGTCTGATGAAGCAAGAGAAGTGGGCAAAAAGCTCAGGCAGGAATTCCTCTGCTGTTTGTTTGTATGGTGGCACTTGTCTGGCTTGGTTACCTTATGCACAAGCAGTAGATAACAATTATTGTTAAGATGCTGCGAGGACTCTTTATGAAATATTACTGTAAATATTGTTAAGTTGTAAGTTGATACTTTGTATTGATCATGGTCATGGAAAAACTTAAGACTGTATCTTTATTTGCTACTGAAGTCTGAAATGTGAAATGCAGGTGATCAAAAAAAAGAAGTGAAATGCAGACTTTAAAATTCGGGTTTTTATTTTCGGGTTTCGGGTTTTTATTTCGGGTTTCGGGTATTAATAAAAAATTTTCGGGTTTTGGGTATACCCGAAATCCATTGGATCGGGTTCGGATTTCAGTTTTCGGGTATTTTTCGGGTTCGGGTCGGGTTCGGGTTTTATCCAAAAAATCGGGTTTGGATTTGGATTTTGCAAAACCCGACCCGATCCGACCCGATTGCCATCCCTACCAGGAAGAGGATAGGAAATGGGTGGGAGAAGGGGACATTGTAGTCTTAATTATTATAAATATATATATATATATATATATATATATATATATATATATATATATATATATATATATATATATATAATTATATGTATACGAGTTATATGTGAGTTAGATTTTAACAATAGGACATGTTTATAAATTATGAATAAAATGGGATATAAACATAAAAGTACCCCTTAATTTGGGACATATTTGATAAATTTCCGTCTTTTTAATATATGTTGTTGATGGAATTCAAACATTGGATTTTTAGTAGAGTAGTTCAAAATATAATATTTCTTATTACAAGATCCAACAATTCTTAATTATTTAATAAAAATCTAACGATCAATATTCGCTGTATTTTTAAACCACTGAACCAAAAAATAAACAATCATACTCACGTTGATTTACTATAAACGTACAAATGTTTAATATATTTTATTAATGATTGCAAGATAGGGTGTGATATTTTTGGGTATATATTAATGATTGCAAAATTGTGTTTTAAATTAAAAGGTAACATATTTTAATTAGAAAATGAATATTATTGATTGAAAAATCTGGCATAATTGATATTTTTATATGTTTATAAAATTTAAAATCTTTAATGAAAAATTAATGTGTTTTAATTAAAAAAAGTAATTGACTAAATAACATTAATAATATTATTTTATTATTTATTAATTAAAATAAAAAATCATAAATCATAAAAACCAAAATTTTCAATATTTTAACTCTGACACAATAATATAAATGACACAATCGAAATTTTGTTACAAGTATCAAATCAAATTAAATTAACATAACTTTATCTAATATTATTATGTGCCCCTGAGGCCGTGATTGGCACACGTTATTAATTGGAATAGTAAATAACAATAAGTACTAACAATATTTCAAGCGAAAGTAATTTACCTGTTTCTAGAGAATGAGGTTCCTTCAATATCTTAGAGCATCTCCAACACACTCGTAAGTGAATTCCTAAAATCATAATTTGAGGATAATGCAAGAAAAATGAACTCCAACAAACTCCTAAACCTTCCCTAAAAATTTAAGAGCCTTGTGATCCTCTTCATACTTAAGATTTTCTTTCCTCTCCCTACTCCATTTTTTATTGCAGAATTTGTTTTGTTGCTCAGAACTAGAATCTGTTTTTGTTTTAGAAATTTTGAAATGTGCAGAAATTTTGAGAAATCTGCAAA
The DNA here is from genome assembly GCA_036435485.1 of Saposhnikovia divaricata. NCBI lineage: Eukaryota > Viridiplantae > Streptophyta > Magnoliopsida > Apiales > Apiaceae > Saposhnikovia > Saposhnikovia divaricata. The sequence goes on from CM071594.1 coordinate 233,676,854, forward strand.
AATTTTGAAATCTACAGAAATTTTAAAAAATCTGCAGAAATTTTGAGAAATCTGCAAAACATTTGAGAATTCAGTAGAAAATTGAGAAATCTACAGAAATTTTGAAATCTGCAGAAATTTTGTAAATTACAATATGCAGAATCTATTTATTATAATATGCAGAATCTGTTTGTTACAATATGTAGAACCTGTTAAAATATGCAGAATTTGTTAAAATAATATATAGGGAGTGAGTATAAAGATCATTGTTGGAGATGATTAATAAATCTATGTTTTAAACTACTAGGAGCCAATATTAGGGGAGAGCACGGTTCGGTTCGGTTCGGTTTTGCCCCGAAACCGAACCCGAAATCGCATGCCTTCGGTTTTTAAAATTGAAAACCGCAACCGCAACCGAACCGTCGGTTTCGGTTTCAGTTTTAAAAAGCTCGGTTCGGTTTTTAACGGTTCGGTTTCGGTTATAAAACCGAACAAAAAAATTATAAATATATTACAAGACTTTAAATCTATAAATTACAATGTTCTCGATTTTTAAACAAAGTAACTGAGTTTTTAAATGAATACACTGTGTGTATATGTTAGTGGTAATGTTATATGACAGTATCATATGACATTAGTAAGCTAATAAGTTATACAGGGCTCACAATATATTTTAACAAAATTTATACATGCATGTGTGATAATGTGCAATGTATATGAGTAAATGACAAAATGTACTCTCAGTTGCTAATACAAAAGCAAATTAGAACTTTCTCATGTAATATGTAAATTGATTGCAATATAATCTTAGTTTTAATACAATTTACATGATAGTAGAAACCTATATATATAGTTTACGAAAATGAGAAGTTACCAGCCCGAGTAGTCACCAGAAAGTTTTATAAATTTATATAAATTATATATTTATTTTAATAATCAGTTCGGTTCGGTTTTAACCTAAAACCGGAACCGAAACCGAAAATTTCGGCTTTTAAAAATCAAAAACCGCAACCGCCGGTTCGGCTTCGGTTTCGGTTTTTTCGGTTCGGTTTCGGTTCGGTTTCGGTTTCATTTCGGTTTTTTGCTCACCCCTAGCCAATATGTAATAATATTTCTAGAGAGTGCCTTAGGAGTGTGTTGGAGATGCTCTTACAATATCTAAGATTTAACTTGAACTAGCCAAATTTTTTATATAATATTTCCTTTGTTCCATAATACTTTTCCTATTTACTTTAGACACGTTGCCAACATATATTTTTGATAGTTAATATCTTCAATTTCGTATTAGTATTAAATATAAAAACTTCACTGTATTAAAGTACTCATAAATATGAATCAAACAAAATCACTAATGACTATATTTTGTCTTATAAATTATGCGTAAATTAATAGTCAATCACTTACAGTGAACAGTGTCCAAAGTCAAAATAAGCAAATTATTTGGGAACGGAGGGAGTAGTAATTTATTATTTAAAAAGTTAGTTAAATTTGTTCATGAATTCTAAATCAAGAGAACACCAAATGCTACAAACCTTTTTCATTTTTTATTTTATCAAGAGAACACCAAATGCTACAAACCTTTTTCACTTTTTATTTTACCGGGAGTAATAGGATTGTGTCCAACAATTAGTCTTCTAAGTACCAACAATGAGTGAATGAGTGATGGGGATACGCAGTTTGGATTTTCTGAGTGTTTTGTTTTAAAAATTCTTTGTTCAACCATAAGAGAGTCTTCTAGAGGTATAGAATAAACAAGTGGGTTTGTATCTGTCAAGCACACATGCTAAGAATTCGTGTTTGATGAGTTGTTAAATTTTGATAGATAAATATTTATGTGAATGTAAGGGGATCCATTATTATTAATGAAATCTCTACCGATTAAAATTTAATAATTAAGTTAACACGAATTTTTACCCTTCAATACATAGTAGAAAATTCGTAAACAAGTAGAGTGGGAAAGTTTTTAAAACTTAAAACTTGAAATGCCTCGGTTGAAAGTTTGCAGCTTTCAATAGCCCCGCAAATCAAGGCAGTCGGTGAATGAGTGAATCACGAGCCAAAAGAGGGAATAATTTTTTTTTCTTTACTATTTTAAAGTTAAAATCAAAAGTTAATGGCATTGATTTTGAGTAAACAAGTAAGATGAATGACAGAATGTCATTAATTTTAATGAAATAGAATAAGAAAAAATATTAATTATATGTAACATAATTTTACTTAATTTATTTCTTAATACATAATTTAATACATTATATTTGTAGTTGTGAACATTTTAAATAACAATATATTTATACTTACTTCGAATGAACCTTTACATAATCGATTAAAACAAATTATGGACTACAAAAATATAGTTCATTCCAACAATTGTTATAAATAAATATTAAACACACACAAGTAGAGCAGAGAAATGTAATTGAACTAAAATAGGTGCAAATAAATATTTCTTTCATCTAATTTATATTTTATGCTTATAATTGACAAATAAATCAATAATTATAACAAACATATAATTTTCTTTTTAATTAAATTAATATTAGCACTAAATTTATCGTAGTACTATATGTAAGTAGACTTTTGAAACCAATAAAATATAAAATATGAAAATCATTAGAGAATCAAATTTTAAACTTGAAATTCTTCTCAAATCACAACAACAATCTATACATGTATGTACACATCCAAATTCCACATACACACACCCAAATCCAAAACCATCGTAAGAGCATTTTCGATGGGACTGGCTAAAAATGATTGACTAAAATAATATTTGCTAAATCTGTAAGGTATTTGGTGAAAACGGTGTTGGCTATAATAGTTGGCTATAGTTTAAAAATAGTATTTTATTATTATTTCAAGTTGTTATAAATCGAATTTATTCTTTTAATATGGTAATAGATGACGTGTAATTTTGCTACAGGTCTGCTACAGGTCTTTATGGTTCGACAAATATAGCCAATATCACGGGATTGGCTAAAATTATACACAAGGGATTTGTACCGTTGGAGTGCAAATTTTTTTACACAATCTCTATAATTTTTATTTAAGGTATTCCACCTAAACTTTTAGCTAAGGTTTTTCCCCATTTGAGATGCTATAACCTATTAAATATATCAAAATCCGCTAACTGATTATCTAAGTTCAAAATATTATGCATTTGTCATTGTCACTAACATGTGGACTTAATTTGAACACTTATCTCTAATCCTAAATGTAAAAAATCAATAATGTGTATCCAAGTCACTTAATACAGAAGTAGTCAAGTATAAATCATCTGTACTCCTAATTATAGTATCTATATTTACTACAATAAAATCTGGATAAATGAATATTTGATACATAAATAACTTCGTTAAATGATTAATTTTTTCCGATCTCGATATAATAAAGACAATGTATTTTTTATCTCAATAAATAAATAATCTTGATTAATGAATAAAAATTTTCAGTCTCGACAGTTTTCATTTATCGAGATTTAACTGTACCTAAATATTTTCATTAATTTTTCAAAGGGTAAAGAGTTTCTACCTGACACTGTAGGAAACTTTTCTACAGTGTCGCCTTAAAATCACGATTTTGCTGCACATATGATATGCAAACTGATCGTTGAGAGATGGAGAAAAATACAATGAAGTTAGATTTCAAAAAAAAAAATCACTAATTGACGGAAAAATCAAAATAAAAATAGAGTAAATTAGGTGGGATTATGTGTGTGAGAGTGTATTCGATTTGTTTGTCGTGCCTCTAGCGGGGCCGTTGAATTAGATTAATCTATCACCCAAATTTATTTAAGACGATATTATAAAAAAATTTACTACAATGTCAGGTAGAAACTCTTTTTACTTTTTCAAAATCACATCTTACTTCGATTTCAAAAATGATAACTGCAAAATCAATATCAAGAACCAAGGAAAAAAGATAGTAATCTATACACAACAGAAAACAGTAGGAAAAAGATAAGAAACGGGCACATACATGTGTACAGATGACTATATACACACATATACGCACTTAATTACAATTAATGCTTTACCCAACGCACCACCCTCTTTATATTTTCCTCACTTCATTCACCTCTTTTCATCCCCCACCGTTTTTCCCTCCCTCATCCTCACAGGTTAACTCCTTCTCCTTCCCCTTATAAAGTATTTTTATTTCACGTTACATAATTGTTTTTATTTTCCTGGCTTTTAATTTGTTTAGGTTAAACAAAACAATGGAGCGAGTACAACATGCGTTGAAAAACTGTTCTGACGAGACGGTTGCGAAGCCCGCGGCGGCGCAACTAACATTTTCTGATGATTTTTGGAGTAACGCACAGTCTGCCGACGATTTCTTCGTGGATAATCTCCTTGATTTTTCAGAAGCACCAGTGTTGGATGAAGAACAACACAACGAGGACTACATACAGCAAGACAAAACCGGTGTGTTAGAACGTGAGCCGGATGTTAAACCGGAGGTTAAAGTCGAGGGTTCCGCCGGTTCTGTTGCCGGTAGCGATCTCTGTTTTCCGGTAACTTTACTACCCTGTTTTTTCTTCCTTGAATTGCGTGCTGTTATGAAATGTTCTCTCTCTGTGCGTTTAAAATTGCTAACGTCTTTTTTATGTACGTAGTTTTTGTTTTTTATTTCAAAATTATCCTAAATGATTTCAAAAATAAAATTATAATAAATATGAAATTATGAAACTCTTCAGACAAATTTTTTTTTTAATGCGTATAACTGTTGTTTTGTGATATCTGTAATTAAGCAGACCGTATTAATCGTTCTTTTAAGATGACAAATTTAAATTAGTAACATAAATCTCGTAATAATTTAATCTCGATATTTTGTTTCAGGCGGATGACGTGGCGGACCTTGAGTGGCTATCACACTTCGTGGATGACTCTACTGCCGGTTACTCATTAACAGTTCCACCCGGAACATTATCTGCTAAACCGGACGTGAAATCTCCTGAACCGGAAATAACTCCCTCAGCAAACACGATTTTCTCAACGGTTCAAACCAAGGCAAGAAGCAAGCGGACTCGAACCGGTGGCCGAGTCTGGTCACTCGGTTCAAACTCACTCACTGACTCATCCTCATCATCTTCCTCCTCGTCCTCTCTCACGACGTCGTTTCCATCTCCTTCAAACCCTTGGGCATTCTACGAGTTGGCTCAGTCAGCCGAGTCAGTGTTTGGCAAGCCGCCGGCTAAGAAAAAGCAAGCCATTGAAGCCCAGCCGCGCCGTTGTAGCCACTGTCATGTTCAAAAGACCCCTCAGTGGCGAACCGGTCCACTTGGTGCTAAAACGCTTTGTAATGCTTGTGGTGTCCGGTTCAAGTCCGGTCGGCTCTTGCCTGAGTATAGACCGGCTTGCAGCCCGACATTTTCGAGCGAAATTCACTCGAATAATCACAGGAAAGTGATGGAAATGCGGCGAAAGAAGGAGGGTGAAGATGGTTTTGTAATGCCGGTTTAGTTAGTGAATTAGAGAGTGTAGGTTAGGAGTAGGAAAAAACCGGGGGTTAGGAGTGAACCCGGTTCAGAAGTAGGCCATGTTTTAGTTGTGTTAAGATGTTTTCTTCATGGTTGGTGCGGTAGGTTTCGATTTGGAGTCATGAAGCAAGTAAACTGATTAGGCGAGACGTTAATGTACTCTTTCTTTTAAATCTTTAATTTTTCGTATTTTTCTGTATTATTAAAAAGTTTATTGTTTTATGTCTATGGGCCTGTTTGGGGTTTATTTTGTAGGGAATTTATTGCTTACTAGCTTAAAACCCGTGCGATGCACGGATTTTTTTTTAATATTGTATTAATTTTTTTCATTAGTTTAAATTACCTTTTTAAAACATGAATTTTGGAGGCTTAAATTTTTATATGAGATGATTTGATAATAATTATATAAATGTTATCCGTGATATTTTTAGAAAATGAGGGATTTTAGTTAGAAAATATTAGAAAAGATGATAGGTTTTAGTAGAAAAAAGTAATTGATTAATTATTATTTTATAAAATTATTAATTTATTTTATTTAATAGAACGCCCGTGATTAGAAAAAGAGAGGATTTAGTTAGAAAAAATCAAAAAAATAACATGTTCTAGGTGAAAAAGGTAATTGATTAGTTTATAGTAATTATAATTTAATTACGTTATTTTACTAAATACAATTGCTCGTAATATTTTTAGAAAAGGAAAAATTAATATTGTCCGTGATATTTCTATTAAAAGAGGGATTTTAGTTAGAAAATATAGAAAAGATGATACGTTTTAGCTGAAAAAGGTAATAGGTTAATTATTAAAATTATAATATTATTAGTTTATTGTATTAAATAGAACCGTCCGTGATATAATTTGAAAAAAAAGAGATTTTAGTTAAAGAAAATAGAAAGATAACATGAAAATTAAAAGATGACATGATTTATGTTAAAAAGGTAATTGATTAGTTTATAGTAATTATAATTAAAATATGTTATTTGACTAAATAAAATTACTCATACTTTTTAGAAAATTAGAAATAAATGTTGTCCGTGATATTTTTAGAAAAAAATGGAATTTAATTAGAAAAAATAGAAAAGATGATACGTTTTAGCTGAAAAGGTAATCGGTTAATTGTTAGTATTATAATATTATTATTCTATTTTTATTAAATAGAAATGCACGTGATATAATTGGAAAAAGAGGTTTAGTAAGAGAAAAGAAAAAAGGTAACGTGTTTTGACTTTAGAAGGTAACCGTCCATGATATAATTGGAAAAAGAGAGATTTTAGTTAGAGAAAATAGAAAATCTAACACGTTTTGGCTAAAAAAGTAATTTCAGTTAATATTAATTATAATATAATTATGTTATTTTATTAAACAAAACTGCTCTTAGTGTTTTTAAAAAAGAAGAATTTTTATTTAGATAAAATGTAAAGATATTGTATTTTTAGGAAATTATTAAGTCATTGAAAAAATAGAAAAGGTAATATGTTTAACCTGAAAAAGGAAATTAATTAATAAAGGAGAAATTTTAGTTAGATAAAATATAAAAGATATTGTATTTTACCTGAAAAAGGAAATTATTTAATTATTGAAAAATAGAAAAGATAATATGTTTAATCTGAAAAAGCAAATTGATTAGTTAGTATGATGGAAATTATTAATATTATTAGTTTATTGTATTAAATAGAACCGTCCGTGATATAATTTGAAAAAGAGAAATTTTAGTTAGAGAAAATAGAATGGTAACATGAAAATTAAAAGATGACATGATTTTATGTGAAAAGGGTAATTGATTAGTTTATAGTAATTATAATTAAATTGTGTTATTTTACTAAAGAAAATTACTCATACTTTTTAGAAAATGAGAAATAAATGTTGCCCGTGATGTTTTTAGAAAAAAATGGTATTTAATTAGAAAAAATAGAAAATATGATATGTTTTAGCTGAAAAGGTAATTGGTTAATTATTAGTATTATTATTTTATTTTTATTAAATAGAAATGCCCGTGATATAATTGGAAAAAGAGAGGTTTTAGTAATAGAAAAGAAAAAAAGGTAACGTGTTTTGACTTAAAAAGGTAACCGTCCATGATATAATTAGAAAAAGAGAGATTTTTGTTATAGAAAATAGAAATGGTAACGCGTTTTGGCTGAAAAAGGTGATTTTAGTTAATAGTAATTATAATGTATTTATGTTATTTTATTAAACAAAACTGCTCGTAGTGTTTTTAAAGAGGAATAATTTTTATTTAGATAAAATGTAAAGATATTGTATTTTTAGGAAATTATTAAGTCATTGAAAAAATAGAAAAGGTAATATGTTTAACCTGAAAAAGGAAATTAATTAATAAAGGAGAAACTTTAGTTAGATAAAATATAAAAGATATTGTATTTTACCTGAAAAAAGAAATTATTTATTTATTGAAAAATAGAAAAGATAATATGTCTAACCTGAAAAAGGAAATTGATTAGTTATGATGGATTTTATCTATAATTGAGTAAGGATAAATAAGTAAAATCAACAAGTAATGTACCGACCGACCGACCGACTGACCAACCAAACTTTTAATGTTTCGGCTTTTATATAATAGTATAGATACGGTCATAAGAACTTAGAGCAACTCCAAGAGTCTCCTTGTGTTTTCCTTATAAATATTATAAAATATTAGGCTCTTAGTAATTTAGGATATTATAAGGTACGACAACTCCAACAAGCTTCCTTATAATTGATCCTTATAATTATTAAATAATAAATAAAAGAAGGAAGGAAGAACAAAAAAAGAGGGAAACAATTGAAAAGAGGAGGGGAAATAATATTTTATTGATAAAAGTGAAATAATGGAGTCCTTAAAGATAAGGGATTACATGATGCTCTTAACTTTTTAAAGAAAAGTTAAGAGCTTGTTGGAGCACAATTTTAAACATAATCCCTTATAATTTGAGTTAGGAGGTCGTATAAGGGATCTCTTGGAGTTGCTCTTATGAGGGGTGTTTGTCTATTTAAGTTTATATGTTGATAAGTTGAATGTTAGAAATCATAACATTCAATTTATGCCAATAACTTATTTTTCGATATACGCAATATATAATATCCTTCAAATCTTCAAAATTATATATCTTTTGATCTGTTCATTAGAAAATTGATATGTATATATCAAATTACTCTACTCATCGAGATCTATCCATTGACATCCATTGATATATATTAAAAAAACAAATATTTTGAAAATAATAAAAAAAGTTAACTTATAAGTTCTGATTTTCCAAACACTCTACTGATTTATAAGTTCTGATTTACCAAACACTTTACTGACTTATAGGTTCTGCTCTACTTATCGCTTATATGACATTTATGCTTATAAGTCATAAGCTACTATTCTTAAGATACCCCAAACATCCACTATATATGGAACTGTTACCCGGCTTATGGTTAGGGATGACAATTTGTACCGAGCCGATGGATACCCGATCCGTTTCGACCCGAATGGGTCCAATCGAACTCGAAAATTTCGGGTTTGGATTCGGGTTTGGGTTTGATTTTTAAACCCGAATCAATTTCGGGTCGGGTTTGGGTTTTGACAATAACGACCCGAACCCGACCCGAAAACCCGAAACCCGTATCAAACCCGATCCGAACCCGAACCGACCCGAAACCCGAATTAATATATGTTATTATTTCTATTATTTTATACATAATATTTAACATTTAATATATATTATCTATTATTATTTATATTTAACATTTAATATGTAATAAAAATTAAATTTTATATATTAATGTTTTATATTATTTTTAATATAAAAATATTTAATTTTTATTTATTTTTTTTTCGGTTTCGGGCCGGGTTTCGGGTACCCGAAACCCGTTAGTATCCAACGGTTTCGGGTTTGGTCAAAAAATTCGGGTTCGGGTTTGAGTTTGACAAAACCCGTTTCGACCGATCCGATTGCCATCCCGACTTATGGTAGTTGTCTAATTTCCACATTCGACTACATTCTTTAACTTTTTTTTTTTTTTTTGTAAATATATGTTAGAGATTTCAAAAATATTATCAAATTCTTTTTAAGTTATTTGATTTTATCAACGTGGCAAAATATAAAATTTTACTAATGGGATTAGAGTGAGTGTATGGGAAGTTATTATATTAATTATTCTTATAATCATATAAAAATATGTGATATTTGAAAACATTTTTTACGTTTCATATCATTTTTCAAAAGATATAAGGAACTAGGACTATTTGATAAATTCGGTCAAACTTATGATTTAACATGTTATCGAATTTGAGTTTAGGCAAAAAAAAAATGCTTTTTTTCTTTTTGCTGAACAAAAAAAAATGCTTATTATATACACTAACTTATAATCCGTGCAGAGCACCGATTTTTTTTATTTTTTTCTTTTTTATAATATAATATAATAAATATTAATTTTAATATATTATTTACAAGTTACTTTTAAATTGTTTTAATTTGTTTATAGTGTAATGATATTATAAATATTAATTTTACTATATTGTTAGCGGGATTTGAATCTTAGATATCTGTATAAAATGTCTCTTTTATTATTATTATTATTATTATTATTATTATTATTATTATTATTATTATTATTATTATTATAAAGTAATATGTAATTGACGGAATTTGAACCTTGAACCTTAATATAGACATTTTTTAGTATTGTATCTAATGATCATCATCTATTCAATTGAAAGATCTAACGGTTGTGAATGAAAAAAATAATAATAAATGAGGAATTAATCAAATTACTAATTATATTCATTCTAAGACATTCCGAGAGCGTACTTACTGAAAACCTTCATATTTTGCAACATGTCCTAAATATAAAAATATTATAAAATATATTATATGAGTACTAAATTTATTACTATATATTAAATTTCAATACAAGGTAAAAATTGCCAATTTAATGGATGTGAAGTTACGATTTTATCCTTATATTTTCAAAAATTACAAAAATGCTATTTTTTAATAATTATGTAAAAGGTAGTGAAATTATGTTTGTGCAGGATGACCTTTTTCTATCAAACTCATATTATAACCAACTTTATTACACTTAATTTTGACTTTTGTTTAAAAATTCTATAGGATAAAGCATATCTTCTCTTCTTGTCTATTCCTCTTTTATTTTTATTTTTGAGTAAATAAAATATTTATTCATATTATTTGTATAATATTGGATAGTTAAAATTACAAAAAAATATTCTAATCGATTGAGTATACTCTACAATTCTCATTTGCCATTTTAGATAACTGATATAAAAATAAATTTTTAGATTATAATACTGTAATCGAGTAAAAAAAAGATTAATTTACATGTGTCTCCAGGTAGATATTAAATTCTTGAAATAAAAAATAAAATTTGATTTCAAGAAATATGTAAATTTTAGTTATCCAATCATACATATAATTAATAATTGCATAACATTAGTTTTAGATATATAAAAATTTAAACATGTGAGTTATATTAGGGGGTTTTGATCGACCAATTATTTAGACTTTCAATGAATTAAATATATGATTGGTCTAAAAACATAAATATTTAAACATACACGCAAAATAATTGAAATAATGTTAAAAAGATGAAACTCTAAAAAATGATATATGTTATATATAAAAAAGTAACATAATTAACATTCAATAAAATCAAAAAGATATAAATTTTTAGATCATAAATATTATAAAAATACAATAATTATTTATAATGATCAATTAGACTATAACTCAAATATAAAGTATGGTACATATGAATTTTTATATAATATGACAAATTGATCAAAATAATATATAATGGTTGAGTATTAGATCAGTATACGATAAAATCAAAAAAATTGATTGTAAATTTCATATACATGCATGGGTCATTAAGGTCGTGATATGGGCTAAAAGTAAGCCCTAAAGATGCATTTAATGTGGCGTTAATTAGACCCAGTATGGTCCGAACGTGGGGCCCATTTACGAGGCCCAAAACCCTAATTAAATATTAATTTCGTAATTAATATTAAGGGTAATAAACAGCTCAGCAAATAATAGTCAAATAAGGATACTACTCCTGCGAGATTTAGCCTCCAAGACCCAATTCAATATGGAAACTGATTCCTACAAGGAAGGAGTCTAGAACCTTCCTCAAGGAGGTGGCTTGCCCACCAAGTCTCCGAATCCTACCATAATTCTAAGGCTCTCGCAACCTATATAAAGGGCCTGACCCCTTATTCTCAGAACTACGTCTTGGCTTGATTCTCAATAACGAGATACGTAGGCACTTTGTGTGGACCGATCAGCCTCGAAACACGGAAACAACCATTAAAGCTCGAAGCTCAACAACCCTAGCATTAATAATATACAAACCATAGTTTTATTCCACAACATTTGGCGCCGTCTGTGGGAAAACAACATCAACCATGGTTCAAATACGAAGAACATCACCGACCTCTACCGAGGCCATACCCCTCAGCTCTGCTCCGCCCATCACTAAACAAGTGCCCCCAACAACAGGGGCGATCACCCAACCTCAAATTTCTCAACCTATAGGGATGATTCCCCATGCTGAGAGTACGTTACCTGTGGTCGTCCATCCAGGTCAAGAAACCAACCCTCTTCAGATGGTGGTCTCTCCACTTGTTAATCCTACTCATCCGCTACCACCGGGAGTACAGATCCACACTACGGATCTCCCCATGAATACCAACCTGATGTATGGGCTGCCTAATTATCCCCATCGACAAAGGAAACCTGGACCAAGCGGTCATGCCTTACAGATCCGAGATTATGATGACTACTCTGGTCCTTATACTGATGATTCATCATCATCTGAGGACGATGATCGTGATGAAGCCCCGAGGAGGCGACGTGCTAGCAGAAAGCCTCTAAGGAGGACACGAAGTATCCATGATGGACCCCCCTTGACAACTGCTGAGAGGATCAAGGCTCTTGAGGTCGAAGATCTTAAAGTTGAAGAACGATATGGCGAGAGAACAAGCTAGATTGAATCAAACTCAGCCTCCTCCAATCACATGGAGGATTCCTATTATCGACTTGGAGAGGTCTTCAAGGAGACAGAAAAGGGCTGATGCCCCAACTGGAAGAACAACAAGGGTGGAAACCCCTAAGGGTAACCCCAAAGATCTGATGCCACTAGGGCATCCTGATGATCCCACACCCCCGTTTACTGAGGAGGTGATGAATGCTCGTATTTCAAAGAAGTTCAAGATGCCGACAATCAAGGCTTATGATGGAATGGGAGATCCCGCAAATCACATCAGGACATTCTCAAACGCACTGCTGTTGCAGCCTGCAGGTGATGCTTTAAAGTGTAGGGCATTCCCTCAAACCCTGTCGGGCATGGCTCAAAGATGGTATAGTCGCTTGCCCGCGAATTCGATTGGCTCCTTTAAAGAATTGAGTGCTGCTTTTATTAGTCAGTTCAGTAGCGGAAGAGTTCACGAGAAAAGCTCTGCATCTCTCATGTATGTGGTGTAAGGAAAGAACAAAAATTTGAGGGATTACCCCAAGAAATTCACTAAGGAGACATTGAATATCACTGATTTGGAGAACAAGGTGGCCATGGTAGCCCTCGAACACAGAACCACTGATCTCTTCTTTAAAAGGTCATTGACGAAACACCCCCTGAGAATATAGCTGAGCTCCAACGAAGGGCTGATAAGTACATTAAAGCTGAGGATAGCATGAAGAAAGAGGCCGCAATAGGTAATGGAAAAGGTAACAATGATTCAAAGAAGCGAAAACAAGAGCAATAGTACGATGCTAGGGACAACTTTCCCCGAACTAGCAAGGTCTCTGACTCACCGCCACCGAAGAAGAGTTTTGGACAAAGATTTTCTGACTATGCCAGGTTGAATGCTCCTAGGAGTCAGATCTTGTTGGAAATTGAGAAAGATAAGGACTTCCGATGGTCGAAGCCACTTAGGGGAGACCCCGCAAAATGAAACAAGGATCAGTACTGTAGGTACCATAAGGATGTGGGACATGATACCGATGATTGTAGGCAACTCAAGGACGAGATTGAATTCTTGATCCGAAGAGGGAAGCTAAGCCAGTTCACGAAGGGTGAAGATCGTGGAAATCAAAGGAGGGATTATGACAGGAAGAATAATGATCGTAGGGACAACGACCGTAATCGCAACCCACAACCCCGAGGGCCAGTTATCAATATGATCTGGGGAGGCCCGACAGCGGTCGGCACAACTTGAAACTCTCGAAAGGCATATGCCAGAGAAGTGATGCACATCGTGGGAGAGGCCCCGAAACGTGCTAAGACTGAAATAGTGATTGGTTTTGATGATTCAGACCTCGAAGGGGTGAAGTTCCCCCACGATGACCCGTTGGTCATAACCCCTGTAATTGGAAACTCAGAAGTAAAGCGAGTCCTGATAGACAATGGAGCTTCGGTTGACATTCTATTTCATGACGCATTTGTGAAGATGGGGTACACTGACTCTCAGTTGACCCCGACCAACATGCCTATCTATGGATTTAATGGAGTTGAATCCAAGGTTGAAGGAACCATTCAGCTGCCTGCGACTATTGGGCAGGAACCTAAAGTGGCCACTCAGATGCTGAATTTCTTAGCAATCAAGGCAGCCTCCACATATAATGCGATCCTGGGAAGGACTGGGCTTCATACGTTTAAGGCTGTGGCCTCTACCTATCACATGAAGATTAAGTTTCCAACTCGTAATGGTGTTGGAGAACAGAGAGGAGATCAGAAAATGGCTAGAAGTTGCTATATAGCTGCTTTAAGAGCCGATGGAGTCGGGGGGCAGGTCCTTCCGATTGAAGACATGTATGTCCGAGGAGATGATGAACACCGAGGGAAGCCGGCAGAAAATTTGGTTCCTATACCTCTAGATCTCGGAGACCCCGAAAAGGTTACATATATTTGAGATTCTTTGAAGGAACCCTTGAAGGGCAGGTTGATAACTTTTTTACAAGAAAACAATGATGTGTTTTCTTGGACAGCGGCCGATATGCCAGGGATTGATCCCCAACTCATAACTCATAAGCTGATTGTCGATCTGAAGCGAAAGACAATAAAGAAGAAGAAAAGGAATTTTGCTCTTGAAAGGCAAGAAGCCATTAAGCAAGAAGTTGACAAGCTCTTAGAGGCTGGGTTCATTGAAGAGATTCAGCTTCCCGAATGGTTGGCTAACCCTGTGATGGTCAAGAAGGCAAATGGAAAGTGGAGGATGTGTATAGACTTCATTGATCTGAATGATGCATGTCCAAAAGATTTTTTCCCTCTACCCAATATTGACACGCTGATAGATGCCACTGCTGGGCATGAGATGTTGAGTTTCATGGATGGTTTTAGTGGCTACAACCAGATTAAGATGCATAAGGATGACATCCCAAAGGTATCTTTCATAACTGACTTTGGTATTTTCTGTTATCTTGTTATGGCTTTTGGACTAAATAATGCAGGAGCTACTTACCAACGATTGGTGAATAGATATTCGCTCATCTAATTGGGAAAACCATGGAGGTCTATGTTGATGACATGTTAGTCAAGAGCCTATTCAAGGCAGACCACATTAAGCACCTCAGAGAGGCATTCGAAGTGCTGAGGCACCACAAGATGATGTTGAATCCAGCCAAGTGTGCCTTTGGCGTTGGATCAGGAAAGTTTTTGGGATTGATGGTTTCGAAGAGAGGCATAGAGGCCAACCCTGATAAGATCAAAGCGATTCTGGATATGGAACCACCCCGCTCTATACGAGATGTACAGAAGCTAACGGGCCGAGTTGCAGCCCTAGGGAGATTTATCTCCAAGTCTGGTGATAAGTGCTTGCCTTTCTTTCAAGCATTGAAAAAGGTGAAAAACTTTGAGTGGATGCCTGAAAGCCAAGAGGCCTTTGAACAGTTATAGAAGTACATGACTGAGGCCCCGTTGTTGGCCAAACCTAGTCCCGGAGAGACATTGTATTTATACTTGGCGGTATCTGAACAAGCATTGAGTGTCGTCCTCATCCAAGAAAAAAGCAAGGTTCAGAAACCTATATACTACGTGAGCAAGGTGTTGCATGGAGCTGAGTTGAATTACTCTCCCATTGAAAAATTTGCTTTGGCATTGGTGATAGCCTCGAGGAAGCTACGCCCATACTTCCAGGCACATAAGATTGAAGTCCTGACGGACCAGCAGTTGAGAAACATATTGCACAACCCAAAAGCAAGTGGAAGGCTGATTAATTGGGCGATTGAACTTGGAGAATTTGACATCACGTACAAGCCTTGAACAACAATCAAAGCTCAGGCATTGGTTGACTTCGTGGTTGAATCATTGGCAACTAGAAGTCGGGGGGCAGGAGATAGTACCCACCCCTGAAGGTAAGGATAAAGATGAAGAGCTATTGTCAGATCAGAAGGAATATTGGGTGCTCTATTTTGATGGGGCATCAAAAACAAAATCTAGTGGTGCAGGAATAGTTTTGCAAAGTCCCGATGGGTTCACAATTGAGTATGCTTTGAAGTTGGACTTCCCAACAACCAACAACGAAGCTGAGTATGAAGCCTTGATAGCCTGATTGGGCTTGGCCAGAATCATGAGGGTCAAGAACCTTAAAATCTGTGGAGACTCAAGACTGGTAGTCTCGCAAGTGAATGGTGAATTTGAAGCCAAGGATGAAACTATGGCGAAATATTTGAGAGTTGTGAAAGCTATTATGACTCAGTTTGATGAGTGCTATGTGGAGCACATTCCGAGAGAAGAGAACGTTAAGGCTGATGCCCTGTCCAAGTTCGCTTCTTCGGAGATAGAGAATTATGCAGGGAGTGTTTACTTCCAGGTCTTGAAGGCCCAGGCCATCAACTCGAAGTTGGTGGCACCAATTGATGTAGGGAGCTGTTGGATAGATCCGATCAAAGATCACTTAGAAACTGAATGGCTCCCTGACGATGCCCAGGAGGCACGAAAGCTGTCAGTAAGGGCGTTGAGATATGCCTTGATTGAAGGCATTCTTTACAAGAGGTCTTTCGTCATCCCATATCTGAGATGTTTGAGGCCCCATGAGGCAAAAGAAGAGTTAGAGGAAGTTCACGAAGGGATCTGTGGGCAGAACTTGGAGGGCAGAGCCCTAGCTCATAATATCACTCGTTTGGGATTCTATTGGCCTGAAATGTTGGCCGATGCACAGAATTATGTTAAGAGGTGTGACAGGTGCCAGAAGCACGCTCCGATTGTAAGGCAGCCTCCTGAGATGTTAACCTCGATTAACTCTCCTATCCCTTTTGCAATGTGGGGAATGGATATACTTGGACCTTTCCCTGTAGCTTCAGCACAAAGGAAGTTCCTGATAGTGGCCATCGACTACTTCACTAAGTGGGTTGAGGCTAAACCTTTAGCCAAGATAACCACCAAACAAGTCGCCTAGTTCTTTTGGGAGAACATAATTTGCAGGTATGGAATCCCACGAATCCTTGTGACGGATAACGGGACACAATTCAACAACGAAGAGTTCAAGAAGTACTGCGAGGAAAATGCTATTGAGCTTCGCTTTACTTCAGTAGCACACCCGCAAGCTAATGGACAGGCAGAAATAGCCAATCGAATTATACTTGATGGACTGAAGAAGAGGGTCGAACGTTCTAGGAACACTTGGGTAGACGAATTGCTGCCTATACTTTGGGCGTATCGCACCACTTGTAAAGTGACAACCGGAGCAACCCCATTCTTGCTAGCTTACGGAGCCGAGGCAGTTGTGCCCTTGGATATTATGCATGCATCACCTCGGGTTGAGGCATATGAACCAGAGGCTAATGAAGAAGGCATGAGGCTCGCCCTCGACCTAATTGATGAGGTTAGGGATGAAGCAAATGCCAGGAATGCGGAGCATCAGAAAAGATCATCTTTCCATTACAACCAAAGGGTTAAGGAGAGATTCTTTCAACAAGGTGATTTAGTTCTAAGGAAGATAGAGGCCTCTGGAGTTGGCCAGAAGGGAAAGCTAGCCCCCAACTGGGAAGGGCCGTATCGAGTCAGGAAGACATTAGGACAAGGATCCTACAAGCTGAAGACCTTGGATGGAAATGAGGTGCCTCACACTTGGCACGCTTCGAACCTGAAGGTTTATTATGTTTAAGCTATTCTTTTAAAGGCTTAGATTTTTATCTATCTATTAGGAAAAGTAGCCATCTATGTAAGGGTTGAACCCATTTCAAAATATTAATGCAAGTTTGTTTTCCATTATATGATTCTATGATTTTAATTACGTACCAAGCACCTGTCGACTGTAAGTCTAGAATGACCAAGTACCGAAAATAAAGAACATACGAGTAAAGAAAAACAACTGCATAGATGAGATGCCCTGGAGGGCCAAGGTTTAAGTTACAGACATTATCAAATAAAAGTCTAAGTCCATGAAGGACCCCGAATGAAAATAAACACAGCCATAAGTGGCTAACAAGGCCATGCAAGGCCACCTACTCATGTGGAGCTTCATCAGAACTCTATTCCTCTCCAGATTCTTCCTCGTCAGACTCTTCCTCATCTGAATCATCCTCCTCAGAGCCGCTACCATCTTTGGCTGTCACTTGCGCCCCAGTCCTCTCTACCTCGTCTTCATTCCGAATCAATCTTATTTCGGGGATCGGATGTCGAATCATTCCATCTCTTCTTGCAGGCATCGGCTTCTTCCCATGAGAGCCCAAGGAGCCTGAGTCACGGCTAGCAGTTGGAATAGCCTTCTTAGAATCAGAGCTTGATGGCTGAGAAACAATTGGGACCCCAGAGTCGTAAGCAGCCCAGTTAGGGCAAGGGAAGTTGCTCGGGTCGATCATAGATGGATATTTACTGCTTACAGCCTTGATAGCTTTGTCCCAGCCTATGGACATGTTCACGGAGCGCACTTCATCATCATGGTCATCAATAAAGTTTAGAAAGGCATCCGACTGATGATATGCTTCAACTACTTTTTTGAACTCAGTTGTTTTCTTTCTGTGCAAAGAGTTGTACTGCTTCTGATAAGATTGAGCAGCTGCCTCAGCCTGGATGGCCTTAGACTCCAAGTCTGGATTCTCCTCTTGCCACCTCGCTTTCTCTTGTCTTAAGGCTATGTTGTCATCCCTGAAAGCTCACCCCTGACGGGTAGCAGACTGAAAATAGGCATTGGCCTGAAACAAGAAAATTGATAAGGCATTTATAGCATCAACATAAGTAAAGACATCAAGCTTGAGGATACGAATGTTATACCTGATATAGAGCCTGTGCCCCAAGGCGCTCAGACTCTTATGTGTTGTCCCAGGCACACACCGTTGCTAAGTCAGTAGGGGTGATGGAGCATTGGGACCAATCCAAGGCCAAAGTAAGGCATCCCAAGACAGAGTTTTGTTCGCAGATACCCCAAATAGGGGTGAAGGGTGATCTCATGTCACCTTTGGCACCTCTTCTGAGAACATCCGGCGAAGAACTTAGGAATTTGCACATCAGCAGGACTTGCCAAGGCTTCTGCCTTCTTCATCATCCTCTTAGTAGGGATCGGCTGATTCTTGGGACGGCTGTCAATCTATTCGGCAGCTGAAACAAAAAAACGAAAAAATATCGGAATAAGAACAAACGAAGTTCATAACGGACAACAAAGATAAATTACCCTCAAGTGAAAGAAAGCTGAGGCCAGCTTCGATAAGCTTTCTCTCGTTCAAGAAAATTTTGTAATGGGTATGACCATTGTCTGCTAGTAGTCTATCTCGGCTTAGAAGCTCTTCCTCATTTAGATCACATATGAAGTGTGAACTATCTTTCACATCTCCGAACTTTGTCACAAAGAATTGGCTCCAGTCACCCCTCTTCCACTTAAGAACCACAAACTCTCGTGGCCAGAAGTGATGAGAATCCGGGACGGAAAGAGTGTTCACTATCTGAGGAATTCTGGTTCTATGTTGAATGCTGATCCATCCTTTCTTAGTGTCAGGAGAATTCTTCACTGTAAATATACTCCGGAACATGGTAGTGCTCAAGGGAATGCCCAGATCCCGGCACCTTATTATGAAGATTGTGACAAATATACAAGCATTTGGATACAGTTGGCAAGGGTGAACTTGTAGTTCAGCTAGAAGCCTGATGATGAACGGGTCAACAGAAAACCTCAAACCCGCATCGAGAGCACCTTTAGTGATGCAAAACCTCTCCGGGTGCCAATTACAAGTTCTGTCGGCCAAGCCCGCAGTACAAACCTTAATCGCATCTGGAAAGCTGTAGGTGTTGGCAATTTGCTCAACTTACACGGACTATGATATGAGTCAAGTTCTGAAATATTAAGGAATGCTTCCCTCATAGTACTTAGCAAATCTAAAAGAGAATCAAAACGACGATCAATGTATGAAGGAGGTCTCAGTCTAGCTTTACCTCTGAGAGATCGTGCCTTGCTTCTTTTGGCCATTGCCTCGGCCATGGAAACTGGAGGAGTAGGTGCACGGCTGTTGTCTGACATGCTTGAAGCTTGAACTTCAACCTGAAACCTTGATAACTTGAGAGCTTGAAAACAAGAAGTGAAAAGAAGATAAGTGAATGAAAATGAGGACTCCTCCCACTCTTTTATAGAAGATGGGTGACCTCCTATACCGGGTTGAAACACAGCTCGGTTCGCATTTGCAGGTCATTTATCGTTTATGAACGAAAAAAAGATGAAATTCATCTGTTATATATGAAAAGAATCATAACAAATTCATACGATTTCGAAGAGGAAAAAAAGGATTTAAACGAATATACAACGCCAAGCTACGCCATAACACTTGACTGAGCTTTAAGAGTTAATTACGCTTAAGGAAGATAGATTACCAGAGATTAGCAGTGCTAATAAAGAGATTAATTATGTTTGAAACAGAGAAAGGTTGATAGTCAACAACCAAGTATGAAGACCATGATTCAATGTTGATGAACATGGTTGAATGTTGATGAACATGATTCAAGGTTGATAAAGAGGATCATGGTTCAAGATTGATGAAAGGATTCAAGCGTCACGAATAAGCTCCGAGAGGCACGAATAAGCTCCGAGAGGCACGCCAAGGAGCCGGAGGAGGGCCAACAAACCACCTGGCAGCCGACCAGCTGTCGGAGGAAGGTCCAGCCGACCTTCTGGAAGCCGACCAGCTGTCAGGGGAAGGCTGAAGCTGACCTCTTGTCAGGTTGGCTGACCACTAGGTGATTTTCAACCTTCTAACATGACTATTGACCTTGGAACATGATCAACAACCTCTGAACGTCAATTTAGATGTAGGAAGTATGCACCGTTTAATGTCATTTTATGCCATTTAACATCATTTAAACACCGTTTAAATGTCGTTCAAGGCTGAAAACATCGCGAAAGAAGCTCCGGGAGGCACGACGAGGCGTCGGAGGAAGGCCAGCCAACCTCCTGGCAGCCGACCAGTCACCAGAAGGAGGCCCAGCCAACCTCCTGGCAGCCGACCAGCTGTCAGGGGAAGGCCTGGCCGACCTCTTGTTAGTTGGTCGGTCAGATTGCGATTTCAGCGCGATCTTCGACTTTCCAGGGTGATCGTCAACCTTCGAACATGATCATCGACCTTCGAACGTGTTTAGCAACCTTTGAACGTCAAGTCAAATGCTCGAAATATGTTTGGTTGACCGTTATCTTGAAAGAAAACGGCATCCAAAGCCAAGCACCGATTAGTGCTGTTTAGGGTCGATTAGCACCGATTAGCGCCGATTAGTGCTGTTTAGTGTCGATTAGCACCGATTAGTGCCGATTAGCACCGATTAGCGTCGTTTAGCACCGTTTTATGCCATTCAACGCCGTTTAACGTTGTTTAGCGCTGTTTAGTGCTGTTTAACACCGTTTAATGTCATTTAATGTGGTTGTAAACTCGTCGGTCGCTCCACGCTTTACATCAAAAGACGATACTCGTGAAACACTAGTGTACAACGATAAACCCTGACCCAAGTCTCGAAAAAGGCAGTTAAAACTTCAAGGAAAACCTGATCAGTTTTCCTTCAGTACCTGTGCCTTGCACGGTTTTTACGCTAGCGGATACTTATATACCCTGTTCGGTGCTTTAAAAACCAAAAATCGGTATTAATCAATGAAGATATTTTTAGTGATTAATCAAATAATCGATAATTAATCGAAATGATTAATTAGAACATTAATTGGAGATGATTTAATTTAATAAATAAATATATGTTCGCACTAAATCACGCAAGCGTACGTGGTCACAAGTAATATAGAAAAGTTGAGTTCGCTCCCACAGAGACTGGTATAAAATAGATTATGCACCTATGCAACAATATATGATCTCTATTCAATGCTAAGACACGTATCAAATTTGGGTTTTGGATTAACTAATTAACTAAGAATCAATTTAACAATAATTAGATCTAATTCAATAACGAGATTTAAATCTGATTTACTTATGAGAATAAAAACATGGGATCCTAACTTCATTAAATATTTCGCTTAGAGTTGATGCCTTTAATCAATGCATGTGATGGTTATGATAACTGATCGGATAACACGAAACAAGTATAGGCTATTTTTCAGTATACGAATACCAAACTACTCATACATCCACAAAAGAGATAGAAGATGGGTAGACACCAATTATGTTTAGACCCTTTATGTATATAAGATTTGAAAACATAACGGTTTAAGCACAAGCTATCCATTGAGATCACATAGGGCAGCATAAGATGGTTAAAATTACGCTACAAATCATGATGTCAAAACATACATAATCCCATGCTGGCAAGTTCTAATCTTTAGATCCACTGTCGCTTCAATAAAGATAAACAATTTAGATGTTAGCTACGCATCTAAAAACATTAAGCACAACCATACGGGAATATCAAGAATTCATCACACACAAATCTTTAAAGCAAACAAACTACTAAACTACATAGATAAATCCGTTAGAATCCCATGACAACGATTAGTTCATAATCGAACCGCCCGTCATCATGGGATCTGATGAAGCCATGATAATAAACAAAGTCTGATTGAATACAATAATATTAGAGTAAAGAGTTAAGAAAACAAATCCGAAATCCAGAGTATCGCCTAATTTAGAAGAATACAAAAGTAGATCTAGATCTCCGAATGCTGTCACGTCCTTCCGGGAATCCGTCTCCAAGTCTGAATCTCTATTCTTGGCTCTCTCTGTATTTATCTGGGGTCTTGGAACGTTTTAAGATGATGGAGTGAGTTTATATAGGCCTCAGAAGTCTTGTCCTCCAAGAAAACGTCCAAAAATACCATTTAAATTCGAAACTGGATTTTTTTCCAGAATCTTCACGCGCCGTAGCGCCCGTTCCCGCACCGTAGCGCGCCCTGCAGCCTCCCCGCGCGCTCCTGCGTGCATCTGCACGCTCCTGCGCGCCAGTGCTTCTGCCGAATGCTGATTTTTGTGCTATTTCTTCGTTGTAACTCCATTTTCTCCCGTTCCTTTCGCGTGGAATGCCGTTCTTCAATCCCTTGAATCAAAGTCTCCTCCAAGATCAACGAAAATCACCAACCCTAGCCGATGTTTTACAATTCTGCACAAATAGACGAAAACACATAAAAAATACGACATACTTGAGTCCAAGTTAATAAATTTAAGCCGAAACGAAGCATTCCAAGTGGATATAAAATCCACTTATCAATATATAACTATATTTACACACCAACAAACAATTTATCATCAAAATATTGTAAAGCAAACCATATTTCATTGATCGATATATTTAATAGTTAGTATATTCTAACAAGAATAGAATTTTTTACATTTTGTAATATTACAATTTAGTTATTATAAACATACCTTAATGTTAAAAACAACCTTAAAAATAAATAATTTATAAAATAACAATAATAAATTAGATAGTATGGAATTAATAAACGAAATTTGTAACAATCAACAAAAAATTTTCACATTTACATACTACTCAATTTTCATAAATTTACTGATTTCAAATGAATTTAATTGAAATTGGAAGAATTTTGAAAATGAGGAATATAGGTGTTGAAGTAAATTTTCGTTAAGGACTAAATTTATTTTGGGTATTTGGATAAAGCTTGGAAGAAGAAAAGACATGAATAAAAAGAACACAATTAGGATTTTGGGATATTTAGAACTGCTATTGAAAGTATATTAATCAATAATAATTTTCAGATCTTAGTTAAGGTGCCTACGTACCCTTATTTATAGGGTTCAAGTCTATGTAATTCTATAAAATTTTGGTTAAAATTTGTCTTAGGCCCAATTCATGTATTATGCGTTGGCGGCAAGTTATCTTTTTAGGATCCTAGATCCTTGTACTGAATATCATTCGATTTAAAGTCATTGTCTTTGGCGCCCATAATGTTTTGATGAAATTGACCCATTAGGTCGTTAGTCTATCATTGACAAGCATCAATAAAAAGATGTATACTTTGGCTTAGAATTATGCCACTATTATCTAGTCATTGGCGAGAGTTCTTGAGACCTACATATATTTATGGACTGCTGACAATGCATGGTATAAAATATAGGGTACTGACGATCCATAGTATAAAATATCCAAGTCATGATATAGTACCAACAGTAGGGTCATATTCTGTTTTTTCATGAATTTTTTTTGAAAAATATTAATTTGTTTTGAAAAAGTCTTTTTTGACTTTGATCGTTTTTTGACCATTTTAACCGATTAATCACCGTCTCGATCGACTCAATTGATTCTTGATCGATTATTCAAAAAATCGCTATTTGATACGATTTTTGCTTAATCAAGACGGAGTCCACCCTTCTAGCGATTAATCTACCGATTAATCGAGAATTGATCAGCGATTTTAAGAACAAAAATCCTATTACATATTATAAAAATATAATATTTTTTGAAATATTCCATATGTAAAATATGTTATGAAACATTTTTTAAATTGAAAATGAAACCCATAGTTCTATAAATTTTTAAGTGGACCAGTGTCTGCATATTTTCATATATTTTCACAGTTCTTAATGTTATAAAAATTCTCGATTCAGTTGATTAATCCTTTACAAGGTACCTAATCGATTCGTATATAAATATGTAAACAAAAATTCATATAATTAACAACATATGAACCTTGCAAAGTATATAATTAAAGAATAACAAATTTATAAAATTTTAAAATATATTCAACAAATAATAAGGTTAATATGAATAAGGTAGATAGTGTTAGAATATAATATAATATAAAGATCCTGTTACCAAAAAAAAAATACAATCAATTTGAAGAAGAAAATGAGAAGAAAAAAATAATCGAATCACATGTTTTAATTCAACATGCTGAAAACAATAAGTTCAACCCTCAATCAACCGATCCCGGATCGAATCAACCTAGCTCTAGATACCATGATAAAGTATGGGCAAGGGTTGTCTCAGTTGGTTAAAATGAGGCCATCTCACCTCTTGGTCACAGGTTCGACTCCCATGGGAGGCGGATTTGTGATTATGCCATCCTGGGGCAAAGCCTGTCGCACTTGTGCGGTTTGCCTTGGATCACGTGGTTTGCAGGTTATTGCGTGAGCCCATGGGTTTACCCAGAGCGCACCCGAAGGGTAGCGGCTGCGGGTTCCCATGTTAAAAAAAAAAAGAAAAGAGAAAACTAGTATATAATGAAACTTGTTATCAATTACAATAGAAAAGGGGTTTATATAACCAACATCCAACAATAATTAAGGAAATTATTATAACAAGGAGACCAATATAATAATATAATAATATGCTAAGATTATATATGTTAACAGACACATTATTTCTTTATTTAATATGCCCTAATTTGATATTTGTACAGATTTCTAGATAGACCAGTCAAGATTTTTTCTTTCCCTCCGCTGAACCGAACTTATGAAAAGTCCACATGGGGGTGAGTTAAATTGAAACGGCTCAACTTGTGAAGTAGGCCGTTGAAAAAGCAATACGATTATGAGCAAGCGAACATGAGACTAAGGTGGTGGTGGGCTGCCTAGGTGATAATATAGCATCTTTTATGGCGTGTGTATTACTTTTTCCTTTGTATCATCCCCTCATTCGCCACCCCACCCCACCTCACCTATTTTCCCTGTTACTCTGTTAGGTTGTTACCCTTGAATCTGGATAACACTGCGCAATAATTTTGATTGGTCCCTTTCGATAGACATTTTACATCCTAGTTACCTTTGTAAAAATTCATATAGCAAGGGACGAAACTAGCATGAATTAATCAAGGAAAATATTACTTGAAACTTTAAGTTGATGATACATATGTTCTTCAACTTTAATGTATAAACAACTTGTACAGAGCACTGAGTACTGAACAAGCTTTTCAGCTAAATAATCACTGCAATATAGATGTTGCTGTGGACCATTCTTTTGTTGGACATCACCACAATGCAAGTAACCAGACTATGTGTGATACTGCTTCCATCATTTTCTTTTTCTTTTCAATATTTCAGTTTTTATATCCTTGAATAGCACCAAACTTTTCAGGCTTTTTAAAAACCTTTATATGGAAAAGTGTTGGCGTTTGTAGAATTAGTTCAGAGCTGAAATTGAATCGTGATCGTGAAACTTGTAAACTTGTACCAACCAAATTATGTTATTGGCTTTCATATCAATATTAGAACAGAACAAGCTTCCAAATTCGCAGAAACATCATCATCTCCGATAAGCTGCCAATTATAATGGGAGCTCATATGTGCACCAGTGGCGGACCCAGGATGAAAATCTACTGGGGGCCAAACTAAAGATGAAGAGAAAAAAACTGAACTAAAGGTGAAAAGAAGAAGAAAAATGAATTTAACTAAAGATGATATTAAGAAAATAAGGAAACATGCTGTTGTACCCGAGTATTTGCTCTCAAAATAAGGCTCAAAACCACTTGGCCAATTGGTAATATACAAAATGTATTAATAGAACATATACTTAAACTCAAATTGACTGGGTGCCCTTGCCCCCACTACTAGTATGTAGGTCCGCCCCTGATGTGCACACCCATCATTTATAGGTGAATACATTTGCATTTCTTATCAATAGAAGCATATTTTACACATTGAGAAATAAAAATTAATCACCAATGAACAATTATATATGAATATAAAATTATTAAACATATTTTTTATGCTTTTTTTTAAAGTACATATGTACTTTTCATGCTTGATTTTTTTTTACCATGCTAATGTGATTTTTGAATATTGAAATTATATATTTTTTTTGGCAACAATCGTTCAACAAGTACTCAAACAAGTACAAACATACCAATCACCAGATTACTATTATTTTATTACCATTCAATAAAATTATATTTTATTATTGAAAATACATCATGTGTAAAATAGCTACCATTTTATAGTCCAATTACTAAAAATTATTATTTATTATTTTCTCAAACCCGTAATAATAGTCATATTTGATTTTCAGTGGTCAATTTTATCCATCTTTAATCAAAATATAATTCTTTATTGTAATTTTAGAAAATTCATTATACTGTAGAATGGGTTAAATATAATTTCTTATAATAATACCAAATTTTATAATTTATGTATGATTCATGAAAAAAACATATATTTGAATATATCACATCTTCTTAAATTAAAAATTAAGATGTAAAATTAAAACTAAATTTCACTAAAAAAAAGTTTATTCACTCTTGTTCACTAATTTATTATAAAATTATAATAAAATTAATAATTAAACAAAAATATAAATTGAGGATATTTAAATCATATTGCTGATACAGATTGTACACGTAAGTGTGGTGTGTGCACATATCACCTCCCATTCTAAATTACGAACCACCTTATGGGCGGGTTGCTTAACCGAACACACACTAATCATTGATAATTCTAATAATGTTAACATCTTCAATTACTTGGTCACTAGAGGAGTAATGCGAGATTAAATTTGACGATCAAAGTTTTACGTTAATTATATAGTAGACGTTAGTATTGACAATTCCTCAATCTGGTTTAACCCAATTGAAAACCAATTGAAAAATGCTAGAGTTAGCAAATTAGGTAAATGATTTGACATTATTTTGATTGGTTATAATTGTAATGGGCCCGGCAGGACCATCCAATTAAAAATTCCAAAATATCAAGTAATTAGTAACATGTCATTTGATAACAAATTTTGACACTGCATAAGACCTCTCGTAAGTTGTAACCTATCTGTTATTGGCTACAGCCTTTCACTGATCGTCTAGGACTAAATTCTAACATAAAAGATGAATGCATGCATACTAACTTCTAGTTAATCTATACCACGAATTAGGTAAGCAGAAAATTCGGAAAATTCACATACTAGTTCAATAGTCGTTGCAAAAGAATTCCCCAAAGTTTGAAGGTGTTGATCGGAAGACCAATCTTTTTCTTTCAGCAATTTGTAATGGTTTAACATTAAACTTGATCCCAAACTGATTAACATAGTTTTTGTTGGCACAAAGTAAACTGCATACATAATGTATGTATAAAACTGGAGAAAAGAAATATTCTGAAGGACTGATTTTATTGAATGAAAGCACATTACAATATATAGAATGAAAGCAATAGAAAATTCCTATATAAACTAGGAACTGCCAAAACTCACGCTCCTAAAATAATAATTGAATCACAATTTTTATTTTTACTGCTCCTACAATATCTCCTCACATGTGAAGATTGCATCCAACAACCGTTTGCAGATTTGTAGGAAATCAGTCACGAGACAAAATCAAATAATTAACAAACAAATAAACCAACTTCCAAGTTTAGATTAACCCAACAAACACTACCTTAATCTAAACTTATCTGAGCACACTTTCTAACCCCAAGCTGGTTCCTCATTCGTTCGAACTTAACAGCAGTAATGGCCTTGGTGAGAGAGTCTGCACGTTGATCCTCAGAGTTCACATGCTTCACAATTATTTCTCCGTTTTCCACACACTCCCGTATGAAATGAAACCTAACGTCTATGTGCTTGCTTCTACCGTGAAAGACCGAATTTTTGGCAAAGTCGATAGCAGATTTGTTATCAATGAACAAAAGGACCGGACCAATATTGCAATCAGTAACCTGTGATAATAATTTCCTCAACCAGATAGCCTGACAAGCTCCTGCCGTAGCTGCCATGAGCTCAACTTCACAAGAGGAGAGTGCAACACATTTTTGCTTCTGCGATGCCCAGGTTATCAGACTTTTATTAAGATAAAACACCATGCCTCCCGTGCTTTTTCTGTCTTCCACATTACCTGCTAAGTCGCTATCTGAATATCCGATCAGCACCTTGTTATCACTGTCCCTTATATAGATTAACCCGTAATCCAGTGTCCCTTTTATATAGCGAAATATTCGCTTTGCTGCATTTAGGTGCATCGTTGTAGGTTTCTCCATGAACCTACTCACAATTCCAACGGAATAGGCCATGTCTGACCTAGTGTGAACCAAGTACCTCAGCCCTCCAATTACACTTTTGAACTTCGTGGAGTCTACTTCTAGCCCTCCCTCATCCTTGTTGATGACTTCACTTGGGTGCATTGGAACCTTAGTCGAATTAGCCTTGTTAAGAACCTTCTTTGCATATCCTTCTTTGCATATCCTGTTTGATTTAGTTGTATAAAACCATTACCCTGCACCACCTCTATGCCCAGATAGTATGTCAATTTTCCCAAGTCGCTCATGTCGAACTAGCTAGCCATCTGTCTCTTGAACTCTGTAATAATAGTAGTATTCGATCCCATCACTAGTAGATCATCTACATATACTCCAATGATCAAAACATCACCTCCCATATTTTTGGCATAAACAGCCTGTTCATACGCACACCTTGTGAAACAAAGTTTCTCCAAGCACTGATTTAACTTCGAGTACCACGCACGTGGTGCTTGTCGTAGGCCATACAACGCCTTAAGAGTTTGTAAACCAAGTGTTCTTTACCATGTTTAACAAAACCCTCAGGCTGTCGAACATACACCTCCTCTTTAATTTCTCCATTTAAAAATGCCATTTTCACGTCTAAATGGTGTACTTCTCAGCCTCCCTTTGCAGCCGTATGGTCTCAATTCGTGTGACTGGTACAAAAACTTCATCGAAATCCACTCGCTGTTTCTGCACATATCCCTTAGCCACAATTCTTGCCTTATATTTGACAATATTCCCACTGGCCTCTTGCTTTATCTTGTAAATCCACTTTAAATCAATGGGCTTTCGATCTTGAGGTAGCTCAGTTAGCTCCCAGGTTCCGTTTTTTCAACAGCAGCCATCTCAACTTCCATTGCCTTCTTCCACTCATTATGTTTTGCAGCTTGATTATAATTCATGGGTTCGTCCACTCCCATAAGGTACAACTCGTCATCTTCTAGTTCAATCTGTTCAGTCACGTTGTAAATTTCACTGAGATGCTTGTATCTTTGAGGTTGTTCTTCCGTTTCTGCACTTGTGTTTGAAGCCTCTGAACTTTGCGAAATACTTGAAGGTGTATCAATGTCTGAACTCATTGAGCCTCGAGAGATGCTTGAAGGTGTACCAATTGTTGATTTTGACGTATTTCCTTCAGCTTGATCACTGTACTTCTGGCACTTCTGAGTTATTTATAAACACAGTGAATGTTCCAGCTTGTGTCATTTGTGAATCTGCTTCTTCACCCCAGTTCCAAGGTTTCCTTTCGTCGAACACCACATCTCGACTTACACAAACCGCTTTGGTTTCAGGATCGTAGAGTCTGAATGCCTTGGCCCCTGGTTCTTTTCCGAGATAAATGACAGCTTTGCTTCTGCTATCAAGTTTCTTTAAGTTGACACTGGGCAGCTTCATATAAGCTACACCCCCAAACACATGAATGTGTTCCACATGTGGTTTCTCCTTCGACCAAGCCTCATAAGGAGTGACCCCGGTTACTGCACGAGTGGGTAACCTGTTAAGTAAATAAGTGGAGTGTCGAATTGCTTCTCCCCAAAAATAATTTGGTATGTTCATTTCCTTTAAGAGGCTCCGTGCCATTTCAATCATGGTTTTGTTTCGCCGTTCAACTACGCCATTTTGTTGAGGCGAGTACGGCGTAGTGAAATGCCTGACAATCCTTGCTTCTTCACAATATTTGGAGAACTCCTTTGATATGAATTCCCCACCATTGTCCGTTCTGAATGTCATAATTCTTTTCCCTGGACTGTTTTCAACCAAAGCATGAAATCTTTTGATAGCATCAAACGTTTCACTCTTGTTTTCAAAAGATAAGTCCACATTACACGACTATAATCATCTATCAACAGAAATATATATATCTATTACCTCCAGATGTGCTTGGTGTGATGGGTCCACAGAGATAGCCATGAACTAGCTCAAGGGGTTTTGTTACAAAGAAATTCGACTGATGTGGAAAGGCCTTTCTGGTTTGCTTAGACATTAAACAAGTACAAACATACCAATCACCAGTGCACACTTCAACCGGCTGACTTATCTTTGGCATGCCATGTACCATATCTGTTAGGAATAATTCATAAGTTGTGATGTTGAGAATAGAATTTTGCTTATACTTCTTGTAAATCCTGATCTTATAAAGGATTTAGCACTTTTTATAGGATATATGCGTTAGACAGTAATCTGTAGAGTTTAGTCAGGAACAACAGTGCATCAAGGACTACATGTCAGGAACTGAGATCAAATCCTGATACGCCAAGTCAAATACTGATGGATGTCGAATCCTGATGCAAGGTGGAATCCTGATATCAGTCGTGTTACTGATGATGTCATTATGGATGCTATAGAAACTGGCAAGTGCTATAAAACAGGATCGTTGTTTTGAAGAACAAGCAAGAAGATATCATGAAGGAAAGAATTTTCTATTGATGGAAACTATCAACTGGACGGTAGAACATTGTTATATATAGATCATTGCTTTCCGTTATTAGTTGATAGGTAGCATTATAAATACTCTCTCTATATCATTGTAAAAGAGTGGATTTTGGAGTGCATATCGTGTGAAGCTCTGTATAAGGTTTGTATTCGAGAGTTCGAAACAAACAGAGAGAGAGATTTGTATTGTCAGGAGCTGCTAAAGGTATTGTACACCTTTGGTAGAGTTTGTATTTGATTTATTTAATACAAACAAAGTTTGATTCATTCGTTTGTTCTTGTTCATCTAATCAAGCAAAAATCAGACACGATTATATAACTTGTATTCAACCCCCCCTTCTACAAGTTATTCGAGTTAACAATTTGTATCAGAGCAGGTTGATTTCGAATAATCATAAAGATCTGCAATCATGTCTGGTTACAAGGATGGTAATACTAAGATCCCTATGCTCAAGAGAAACGAATATACTCTATGGGAAGTGAAGATGTTGCATCACCTGGAAGCAACAGATCCTGATTATCTTGACAGAATCAGAGATGGGCCTTTTGTTCCAATAAGGCTTGTTCCTCAAGTAAGTGTCGAAGGAAAAGTTATTCCAGAACATACAGCAGAGAAGCCTAAATCTGAATGGACAGATAAGGAAAAGAAGAACGTTCTTAAGGATGCTAAAGTGAGAAACATACTATTCAACAGTCTTGATTCTGTTCTCACTAACTATGTTCTCTCTTGTAAAACTGCTAAGGAGATCTGGGACAATCTAAAGGTTCACTGTGAAGGAACAAAACCTGTCAGGAAGAATATGAGGACACTTCTCATACAACAGTATGAGTACTTTGAATCCAAGTCTGGTGAGTCACTTACTGACACCTTTGATAGGTTTACTAAACTCATCAATGAGATGGCCATGCATGGTAAATATTATGACTTGGAGGATATGAATACTAAGTTCATGAAAGCTCTTCCTGATTTCTACAATGAGAAGATATCTGCAATTGAGGAAGCTAATGATCTGGATGAAATATCATTAGAAGCAGTTTATGGAAAATTGAGAGCTTATGAACTTCACAGGCAGCAAAAAAAGAGCAGGAGTGAAGGAAAGATGAAAACTGTTGCACTCACTACTTAATCTGAATCAAAGAAGCTTCCAGAAGAAAAGTCTGAATCTACTGAAAGAGACTTGAGGAAGAAGAAGAGTAAAGAAAGTTCTGAGTTAGAGACTGCAGATATAGAATCTAAAGATAATGATTCTGAATCAGAGATGCAAGAACTCTTTGCTATGTTTGCTAAAGCTTTCAAGAAAGGAAGATTCAATAGGAGAAGATTTAATAAAGGATCTTTTCAGAAGAAAGAGGAGAAGAAGAGTGACAAATGCAAGATTACAATTATCAAGCTTGATAAGGCCAAGATCAAGTGCTTTAACTGCAGTGAGCTTGGACATTTTGCTAGTGAGTGCAAGAAGCCTAGGAATTCAGGGAAGGGTAATGCACTCATGGTCACACAGAAGGATTGGGCAGACTCCAGTGATTCTGAAGATGAATTGGATTATGACAACATTGCATTGATGGCAAGTGCTTCAGACAAGCCTGGATCTCCAAAGAAAACTTCTTCATCTTCTGTTAAGGTATCACTTTAATCTCTTGATTCATTTGATAGCTTAGATCCTGATGATATTAGATCTATTCATGTTCAGTTTAAGAATCTTATGACTAATTTCAAAATTATTGCTAGTGAAAAAGATGAACTTAAGGCTAAGAATGATGAATTAGTTAGTAGAAATAATTTTCTTGAATCTGAGTTAATTCAAATGGAAGAATATGGGTTAAGTTCTGATAAAGCTAAGCATGATTATGGTGTTATCCTTGAGGCTTATGACTATGTCAGAAAAGAACTAGAGGAAGAGAGAGATATGATGAAAACCATTAACACTTCTGGTAAAAAGACTCAAGAAATCATTGACAATCAAATTCTTGGTAAAGTCTATGGCTTAGGTTTTGGAAAGAATAAAAGTGAAAATTTTGTAGCTATTATCTTGGATGATAGGAAAGAAGAAGCTAGCACATCCAAATCTGAAGGTAAGAAGATAGTTTCTGAACCTAAACATGTTAAATTTGTTGATTCTAAAGGTACCCCAGTTGTGCACAAAAGGATTAACAATAGCAATTCAGATGAGAGAGTGTTAGAAAAACCTAAGAATGTCAACATAGGATTTCTGTCTAAGTCTCAGTTGAAACAGAGAATAGAAGGTATTTCAGAGTCTAGCAAGATCAGAAGAAATAGGAATGGAAAAGAAGGTATTAACAAAGAGAATAATTACAAGAATGTACCTGATGCATATAAGAAGAAATGCTATAAATGTGGAAATCATAATCATTTGGCCCTAGACTGCAATCAAAAACCTTCTTGGAAAACTGAGTCCAGATTCCCCAAGACTCAGAGAATTCAATACCAACCACAAGAACCCTGTTATCATTGTGGTAGTTTACTTCATTCCATTTATATGTGTAAGGAATATCATGAACTGTATTATGACTATTATTCTCTGAAATTTGAAACTCCTAGTCACAAACAGTTTGTGAAATCAGAGTCTAAGGTTGACTCTGCAACAGGTAAATCAAAAGCAAAATCTTCAAAGCCTGTTGGTTCAAAAGTTAGTAAGAAAGGATCCAATCAAAGTTGGGACCTAAAAAATTCTAACTAGCTACTTTTTGTTTGTAGGGCACTGGAAAGAAGTTCAATTATCTTGGACAGTGGATGCTTTGGACATATGACTGGAAAGAAGTCCCTGCTTACAAAGTTTGAGAGGAAAGCTGGCCCAGTAATATCCTTTAGAGATGGCAACAAAGGAGAAACTCTGGGATATGGCTCAATTATTTTGGGGAATGTCATCATAGAAAACGTAGCACTGGTTGAAGGCTTGAAACACACACTTTTAAGCATAAGTCAACTGGGTGATAAGGGTTACCAATCAATCTTTGACAGTGAAGGATGCAAAATCTTGAATATGAAGAATGGAGACATTGTTCTGACTGGTCAGAGACATGGTAACATATATGAAGCTAGCTTGAGTGACACATCTAAAGGAACTGTCAGATGTCTTTACAGCAAGGCATCAAATGATGAAAGCTGGAACTGGCACAAGAAGCTCTCACATCTCAATTTCAAGAAGCTTAATCAGCTTGTTAAGCACCATCTGGTGAGAGGCCTACCTCAGGCAAATTATGTGCAAGATGGACTTTGTGATGCTTGTCAGCTTGGAAAACAAAGAAGAACCACTTTCAAGAGCAAGACAGAAAATTCAATTACTGAACCATTTCACATAATGCATCTTGATTTATTTGGTCCAGTAAACATTATGTCTATCAGCAAGAAAAGATATGCTCTAGTTATAGTGGATGATTACACAAGGTTCACATGGATATTTTTTTACACAAAAAGGATGAAGCTCCTCAGCAAATCATTGAACTTGTCAAGAATATTCAGAATAGCTCTGAGTACAAGGTCAAAGTGCTTAGGAGTGACAATGGTACAGAATTTAAGAATTCTACAATGGATGAGTATTGTGCAGACAATGGAATTACTCAATAGTTTTCTGCACCTGGAACACCTCAGCAGAATGGTGTAGTAGAAAGAAAGAACAGAACTCTAATAGAGGCAGCAAGAACCATGCTTGCAGATGCAAAGCTTCCAACCTATTTCTGGGTAGAAGCTATTAACACTGCATGTTTCACTCAAAATTGTACCTTGGTAAATAGCCATGGAAAGACTCCCTATGAGATGATCAAAGGAAAGAATCCAAGTGTGAAACACTTTCACATCTTTGGATGCAAATGCTATGTCCTGAAAGTTCATCCAGAACAACTTGGAAAATTTGAAGCCAAATCGGATGAAGCAATCTTTCTAGGATATTCAGCATCAAAGGCCTTCAAAGTATACAATCTCAGAACTCACATTGTTATGGAATCAATTCATGCTGCATTTGATGATAAGAAGTTTAGAATTTTGCAAAATGATGAAAGCCATGACAATCTGGAATTTGAAAATCTTAAGTATTCTGAGATTCTCTCCAATGATGATGAAGGTTCTCCAAAGGAAATCTCTATTGCTTCTCAAAGGAATGCTACTGTTGAGGGGGAGCAATTCAATCAAGGAGAGCACAGTACTGGTCAGGATCAGACAAGTCTTTCAGAGTCTACTTCATCAGGAACTGATCCTTCAGAGTCTAATGAAGGAAGATCAGAAACTAGCAGCAGTATTGAATCCACTGATTCTACTGATCAAGGGGGAGGTTTTGAAGGAAATGAACACTCTTCTACAAGAAATACCACTAACTCAGGGGGAGAGTCTAGCAGGAGCAATCTACCACCTGTTAGGAAATGGACAAAGATCATACTAAAGATTTGATAATTGGTGATCCTAATAGTGGTGTTCGAACTAGAAGATCATTTCATAATGAATGCTTGTACAGTTGTTTTCTCTCAAAGAATAAACCTAAGAAGGTGGAGAAGCCTTACAGGATCTTGATTGGGTAATAGCAATGCAGGAAGAATTGAATGAGTTTGAGAGGAACAAAGTCTGGAAACTGGTACCAAGACCTAAAGATAGATCTGTTGTTGGTGCAAGATGGGTTTTCAGAAACAAGCTAGATGAATCTGGTATGATTGTAAGAAACAAAGCAAGACTGGTGGCCAAGGGTTATTCTCAGGAAGAAGGAATTAACTATGATTAAACCTTTGCCCCTGTAGCAAGATTGGAAGCAATCAGAATGTTTCTTGCATTTGCAGCTCATTTAAAATTCAAGGTATACCAGATGGATGTAAAGGGTGCTTTTCTAAATGGCAAGCTTGATGAGGAAGTGTATGTGGAGCAACCACCTGGTTTTGTTGATCCAAAGTTTCCAATTCATGTCTACAAACTTGACAAGGCACTCTATGGACTAAAGCAGGCACCAAGTGCATGGTATGAAACTTTGTCTAATTTTCTTCTTGAAAATGGCTTCACAAGAGGTACAATTGACAAAACTTTATTCTTTAGAAAGATAAAAGGTGATTTGCTTTTAGTTCAAGTTTATGTTGATGATATTATATTTGGTTCTACTAATGAAAAGTTATGTGCTAAGTTTAGCAAGCTTATGCAGTCTAAGTATCAGATGAGCATGATGGGTGAATTAAATTACTTTTTAGGCTTGCAGGTCAAATAGACTGAGCTGGTATTTTCATTAATCAGTCAAAGTATATCAAAGATCTTTTAAAAAGGTTTGACTTTCAATATTGTGCAATTGAAAAGACACCCATGGCAACAGCCACTAAGCTAGACTCTGATTCTAAGGGAAAGAGTGTTGATAACACTAGCTATAGAGGCTTGATAGGTTCACTGTTATATTTAACTACAAGTAGACCAGATATAATGTTTTCTACATGTTTATGTGCTAGATTCCAAAGTGATCCTAAGGAATCTCATTTAATTGTTGTGAAGAGAATTTTTAGATATCTCAAGGGAACTCCAAATCTTGGTTTGTGGTATCCAAGAGAATCTGATTTTTCCCTAATTGGCTATTCAGACTCTGATTATGCAGGGTGTAAAATAGACAGAAAAAGCACTACAGGTACATGTCAATTTTTGGGAAACATATTGATTTCTTGGGCAAGCAAGAAGCAACAATCAGTTTCAACCTCAATTGCAGAAGCTGAATACATTGCAGCAGGCAATTGTTGTGCTCAACTCCTTTGGATAAGAAATCAGTTGATGGATTATAGTATGACACTTAGTAATATTCCTATGTTTTGTGATAATACTAGTGCTATCAAAATTGCAGAAAATCAAGTTCAACACTCAAAGACTAAGCACATTGATGTCAGGTATCATTTTATTATAGAACATATTGAAAATGGTACTGTGGAACTTCATTTTATTCCTACTAACAAACAGCTTGCAGATATTCTAACTAAACCACTTGATGAGGCTACATTTATTAGATTGGTTAGTGAGTTAGGAATGTTAAACTTTTAGATCTTTAACATCTGCACAAGTAGCAAGGTATGTTGATTCAGCTTATGGACTTGATATCTTTGTCAGGATCTATACTTGACTGTTAAATGCTTAAGCTGTAACATCTTACTTTGATAAATTTCAGTATGATATAATTATTAATAAACATCAGGATCAGGATTGCTATTAGGATGCTGATGTCATCAGTATTGACATCAGGATTGTATCGTCAGTATCAGGATTGTGAAATTTGTGTGTCTTACTATTTCAAATCCTGAAGATCATTCTATACAGTGGTTCAATTCTGAGTTTTGTTAAGTATATGTTAGCAAGTTTTACCACATGCATACTGATAATTTATATCATTATTCAGATCAGTCAATAAACAACAATAGACAAGTAGATAATAAGAAAACTTGTATTTTCATTAATCAAAAGCATTACATACATGGAAATGAAATACAATTCTTCTTTTTGTCTAACTACTATTGATAATCCTATTCTTGTCTAAAGTTGGGGCTTTTGAATCTTGCTTCTTTCATTTGTCTAAGAGACAGGACAAGGAGCATCTCAAGATCCGCGTTAGGGATTTTAATTGCCTCATGTGCTTCTAGACCTCATCTCAGGATGACTAGAATGAGAGCACCTAACTCATCTTCATGCTTATTGAAGAAAATGAATAGCATCTCCATCAAGATCAACCTCAGACTCTTCGCCAAATTCTTCATCCTCAAGGTGTGAAGAGATTAAAGGAGGATTTTGTCCGACTGGTTGATGTTTTAGGGGAGATTCTTAGAAATCATCTGGGTTAAGACCAACTATATCTAACTCGATGAGAAAAGTCATCTCTTCTAAGAGATAGTTCACTTGCTCATGATCATCAAGAGTAAAGAACTTCTCAGTGGTAATGAACCAAAAGCTAGGGTTCATATGAAGATTTGGGTTGAAAGCCATGGTGTAAAGAGAAAAGAATGAATAGGTTTTGGAGTATGGCATAAGGCGTTAGTTTCTTTTATAGAAAGACGTGGGAAGCTGAACAGTCGTTTGGGGGTTATCAATGCAGTCAGTCATAATTATGTGTGACTGTATTTCTTATATTTTCAAGAAATGTTGAACGTATCTAACCAATTAATTTTGTTCAGATTTTATTTTTTTCTTTTACAGGTAAAAGAAAATGCCACGTGGAAACTCCATTTAGTCTCTGGAATCAGGATGATATTGATCAGGAATACAAGTGTGTTCACATCAGGATTAGTAATTCTTTCTATTCAGAAATCACATTGAATCTTGTGATTATCTTGGTGAGAAGATCACATCAGGGGAGGAAGCTGATCAGTATTGACTTTTATCCTTATTTTATCCTGATTTATTTACTTGAAATCAAATTTGGATTTTATTTTCCAAAAAATCGTGGGTAACTGCATTTTTCAGGGACTGACACCTGTCAACCTACGTGTCAACGTGGGATAATGGGTCTGAAGGATTTTTGAAATATAATTATTTTGAAACTCTAATCGTGTAATTGCTTTCTCTAATTTCATTTTCTAAAGAAAAAAACACTCTTGAGTTTTCAAAATCACTAATCAATTTCAAAGCTTTCTTAAGTTCTTTTCAGATCAAAATGGCAACTCAAAGAAGACTACCCAAATCAGTAGCTTTCAAGTTTGGTGACTTTGATTTTATGATGAACAATCATGTTGCAGCTATCACCAACGAGGAAGGGGTGTCAACTGATTTTCACCCAATTATGGAATTTATGGCGAAAGGACCATTAAGCTACGCCTTGACAGCATCTCCACAGATCAATCAAGCAGCTGTTTCACAAGCCTGGGAGAATGCTGAGGTAATTGACTCTGTTCAGGGTCAATCAGGTAAGATTGTCCTACACTTAGGACAAGACTCATTTGATATTACTGAATCTGTTGTTAATTCAGTGCTTCACTTACCTGTTTGTTCAAATTTTGAGAATGTACCATCTGATGATAATGTTAGAACTATGTTGTCTGAATTAGGTTACAATGGACCTTTAGATAACATGACCCAGTTAAATAGATCATTTCTTAGGAAAGAATGGTCTTTCTTCTTTGACCAACTTGCTAAATGTTTTACTGGTAAATGTAGTTCTTTTCAAAATTACTGTTATTACATCTTACATTGCATATGGCTTGCTTTATAACAGAGTAATTAATTTTGGTCACATTGTTTTAAGTCAGATGTGTATTAAACTTGGGTCAAGAGATCATGACAGGAATATGGTTTATTATCACAGATTCATGCAATTGTTTATTAACCATTTCATTCCTGATGTTGAAGCTAGATTTGGTAGAGAATATTGTGTTTCTTCTTATGTACAGCAAAAGAGAATTTTCTCTGACATTACAAAGAAGGACAGTGAAAAGAATCTAGATGAAATACCTGCATTACACTATCCAAATCATGTTCAGGTACTTCTAAGAACTCATCTTCCTACTATCTATAATTCTTCTTTCTTTGGTGGTGAAATGACTCAGGAATCTCAATTGGAGGAGAACCCCCCTGTGTCTACCAAAGTAGCCAAAAACATTACAGTCTCTGAAATAATTCTAGAACCAAATTTTGATCCACATCCTATTGTTTCAAAGAAGCCAACCTCTGGTGTTTCTCAAAAGACATCAGTTGTAAAGAAGAGGAAATTTGTTGTTTATAGTAGTAGTTCTAGTGAAGATGATGATAATATATCTCTTGTTGAGAGAGCAGAATTGAAGGCTACAATTCATTTTTTTAAGCTAGGACAAAGAGATAGAACACATAGTCACAGCCAGGCTGCAGTCTCCCAAAAGGCTGTAGTTCTTAAAAAGGGAAAACAGTTACTGGATACTGTCTCTCAAAAGACCGTGTCTATTGAAAAAGGATCTCATTCCAAGATCACTTCTGTGTCTACACCTCTTGAGTCTTCTCAAGATAAATCTGTTGCTCACTATACTAGGAGAACAAGGAGAAAGATTCATTTATAACCTACACACACAGTGTCTAGTCCAACTAACATTATGCAGGTTTTTACAAATAATGCTATATCCACGTCAGTATCTGACAAGAGAGATCTGGATCTTGGTTCTTCATGGGAAACTACATTGACATACAGACTGGCTATGGAACTTATTTCTCTAAAAGTGAAGCTTTCCAGGCCTGTTCTAGATTTTCTGATTGAAAGAGTTCCCAAACTTTCATTTCCTGGAGAATATGGACTGTTACATCAAAGACTTGATTTAATGAAGATGTACTTCTATGTATCAGTCAGAAAGGAATTGCACAAGAAATTTGGACTTCCTAAGCATGTTGCACTTCATTCACTTCATGCATATTTATTTGACAAGGATGTCATTGTTAAAGATGCTTCAGCTCAAGGTGAACAAGAGAAGGTAGTTGATAGAGGGAAGCATTCAACAGAAGATACTATTGCACCAGTGGTGAATAGTAGGATAGATCAGATCTCAGTCACTGCAACACAAGAACCATCTAGTCAGAGGTTGGATG
This sequence comes from Saposhnikovia divaricata, assembly GCA_036435485.1. Lineage (NCBI taxonomy): Eukaryota > Viridiplantae > Streptophyta > Magnoliopsida > Apiales > Apiaceae > Saposhnikovia > Saposhnikovia divaricata. Next base: position 233,717,586 of record CM071594.1, read on the forward strand.
ACTCAGGAACTGTAATTGATGATGCTGGAAGGTCTTCTGTGATGACTGAAATTGGAAGTGAGAAACCCTATGATATGGGAGGAATGACTTTGATTGATTTTCCTGAAGATCAAATCAATATTGTTCTTTCAAAGTCTATCCACCTTGAGGGTGTGTCTCAGCAACCAACACTTAAAGACGGTGATATACTAGCTATGGTGTCTAATGAAGTATTACTGAAGACATCAGAGTCTAGTGTAGATCCTGAAAGTGGTATACTGGAGCCTGTAGCCTCTGGAAAGAAAGTAGATGTTTGTAAGGGTTCAGAGACTTTAGCAGCTCACTCCTTGGAGAAAACCTCAAGCCCCATGCCATATGAGGAACCCTCTCTCCATGTGAGTTCAGGTATAAAAACTTCTTCTAACCCCTATTTTCCTGTAGGTCATGAGAGCACTTATTCAAATTTGAATGATACACTTGAAAAGATGGACATAGATCCACACACAGAGAGGCTGGCTCCTGACCAGGCAAAAGGAGAGGTAGAAAGAGTGTTGACTTTAGATAGTCAAATTGAGAATGAGGGTATGGATGATCAACTCCATAGTGAGGGAGAGAAAGTTAGGAAACCACCATCGTTTGATTTATGGGATCAGGTTTTTCCTGAATCTTGGTCTGAAAATCTTGGTATGGATGCTGGTACTTATTCCTTTATCAAGATGTATGAGAAGAATGACTTAGCAAAGCACAATGCGAAGCCAGAAGTTAAAGCTCAGAAACAGAAAGAGAGGCTTGCAGGAATCATCAACAGAAGAGATGAAAAGCTAAGACAATCTCGTACTCCACATGTACCAGAAGACATTCCTAATGATCCTAGCATTCCTCTATATGTACTTCCAATATCAGCTAGAATTGAGACATCAACAGTATCTGATCAATATAAGGAGGAGTCAGGATTTGTAGATGTTAGTACACAGAATACTAGTGAAGGACAGGATGATCATGTTTCAGCTTCAGAGCAGAAAAGTGAAGATGTGTGTACTTCTACTAAAGTATTATTACTTGAATAGCAATCTACTCCAGTAGAGCATGCTACACAGACAACTTCAACAAGGATTGAAGATAAGGTTATTTCTGCATCTGAGTCTGAAGATACAACAAGCACTTCCAACTTTGAAGTTAATTCTGGAATTCTAAAGGATATTCAGAATTCTCAACTTACTATTCAATCGAGACTTCAAACACTTGAAGATAACCAAGTCACTATTATGGAAAATCAAGCAGTTCTGATGAATCTTATTTCTTCTGTTACTGAATCTCTCAAAATTAATGTTGCTGATGTCAAAAAGGGGGAGATAAAAACAATTCAGAGGCAACAGACTGGGGGAGATAAACAGACTGGAGATAAAGGAAGAACTAAGAGTGACAGAAGTCAACAAGGAAGTGGAAGCATCAAATAATGGAATTCTTTCTTCTAAGTACTGAATACTATGTCTACATCTGAAGAAGGAGGTACTTAACTTCATGATCCTAAATTTATAAATTCTATTCTAGTTGAATTATCATATGTTTTGACATCTACAACTTAGATTTATGCTTCAGATTCTAAAACATAAATAGGGGGAGATTGTTAGGAATAATTCATAAGTTGTGATGTTGAGAATAGAATTTTGCTTATACTTCTTGTAAATCATGATCTTATAAAGGATTTATCACTTTTTATAGGATATATGCGTTAGACAGTAATCTGTAGAGTTTAGTCAGGAACAGCAGTGCATCAAGGACTACATGTCAGGAACTGAGATCAAATCCTGATATGCCAAGTCAAATACTGATGGATGTCGAATCCTGATGCAAGGTGGAATCCTGATATCAGTCTTGTTACTGATGATGTCATTATGGATGCTATAGAAACTGGCAAGTGCTATAAAACAGGATCGTTGTTTTGAAGAACAAGCAAGAAGATATCACGAAGGAAAGAATTTTCTATTGATGGAAACTATCAACTGGACGACAGAACATTATTATGTATAGATCATTACTTTATGTTATTAGTTGATAAGTAGCATTATAAATACTCTCTCTATATCTTTGTAAAAGAGTGGATTTTGGAGTGCATATCGTGTGAAGCTCTGTATAAGGTTTGTATTCGAGAGTTCGAAACAAACAGAGAGAGAGATTTGTATTGTCAACAGCTGCTAAAGTTATTGTACACCTTTGGTAGAGTTTGTATTTGATTTATTTAATACAAACAAAGTTTGATTCATTCGTTTGTTCTTGTTCATTTAATCAAGCAAAAATCAGACACGATTATATAACTTATATTCAACCCCCCCCTTCTACAAGTTATTCGAGTTAACAATATCGGATGTTGACATCAATTTCATTGCTTTAAAGTTGACATGGCCTAGGCGAAGATGCCACAGCCAATCTTCATCCTTACTTCTTGCCAATAAGCACTCAGATTCACCACTATAAAGAAGAATTTTATAAAGTCTGTTCATAGAGCGTTTAACCTTTATAAGTAGCGGACCTTGTTCTTCATGAACCCAGAGATTGTCGCCCTTGAGAGCGATCTTGTAACCGTCTTCTAAAAGTTGCCCAAGGCTTATTATGTTGCTTCGAAGAGATGGAATATATTACACTTCTTTTAATGCTCTGCTTTCCCTGTTCTTACACTTCAAGGTAATCGTTCATTTACCCTTAATTTGTACCACCCAGCCATCAGCAAACTTCACCTGACCCGTTACTCTTGTGTCTAAATTGTCAAATTTAGAGTGTTGCCCAGACATGTGATTACTCGCAGCATTGTCTAAGTACCACAAATTTGACTCCATCTCTTTTTCCTTGTCCGCTTATTGCAGCCTAGGTGTTACATGTTCCTCGTTGATCAGCAAGGTAACTTTGTCAGATTTCTCACACTTAACCATTAACAATGCCGGTTCATCGTCTGGGATTTGGGCGAAATTGTGGCATCCCACAGATCCGGGGTACAAATCTGGGATCCCTAACCTCAGTATAATTGAAACATTCCTGTGCAGATGCATAATAATATAATATAAAAGGACAATCCCATAACTAAGATCACATACAAGCCATGGTCTGAAACAAGCTACTAAATATAGTTATTACATCCCAAGTCTGAATTTAAAATATTTTACAAACCAACTTTAAATTAATATGTCTGACAACCCAAAAGCATATAATATAAAGCTGCTTAAGTAACTACCCGTCCTATCACAACCACACGACAGTCACATCTTCCAGCTGAACCACTCCTCCTAGACATCCTCAGTTTTAGCTAAAGAAAATAAATGTCACAAAGCAAGAGTGAGCCAATAATGCTCAGCAAGAATAATAACTGTGTATTAAGGCATAAGCTGATATAAATATCATCAAGCACCGGATAATCTCACAAATGCGGTAAAGATCTGAATATGAAACAACTCAAGTTCTGTCATTAGATTAGAATTGGGTTTTTATTTTTATTTTAAAAGAATTAGTGGAGTTAGGCGGCTGATCAGGCCAACACTAACACCGAACAATGCACACAGCAAAGTCCCTCTAAGTGGATCCTCGGCACACATTGGTCTCAACATCTGACCATTAAACTGGTCTCCCCGAAGGGGCATCCGTTGACCATAATATGGTCTCCACGAAGGGACATCCGAAAACATTCCAATTCTATATCCAACGCACTAGGTGTCGGAACAATCGACATCCTCTGTCAATCAAACATTCTGGAACACTCATGTTCCAGAACAACAACTCAACTGGTCGAATAAAGGAATCAACAGTCTATCTTAGATATCAACGGAATCGATATAGTAAATGGGGTGATAACTGAATAAACAACAATAAGAATAAATGTCGACGAGTTCGACAATAATTGGGGTGATAATTGAATAAATAACAGTAACAATAAATATCGACGAGATCGATAATAAATGGGATAACAACATAATCGGAAGTTTTAAAATAACTTTCACTTGAACAAGAAGTGAAGGGAAAATACTTGCCTGGTACGCAAAAGCTTTTACAAGCTACTGGTCTGATAAGTACTGCTTTGCCTCTGTCCCTCTGGCTTGACTCTATAATAATTAGGTTAAGTTAATCACATGCATAGAACAACTTAGACTTGCTAACAGTCAACACACATGATCCACATAGCACCTAATCACGTAATTCTCACATAACAGTTCATATAACTCGCTCTAATAATTAACTGAACTCAAGAAATATTTTTAAAACCATTTTAAATCTTGGTTTTTAAATAAAATCCCATCATAATATTTGAAAATATTTTTAGAATATTTTCTGGATTTTAAAACAATTTTCTACTATTTTTAAATCATTTTACATTAGAAAATAATTAAATAAAAAATTAAATAATTCTAATTAAATTAATTAAGATCAACTAATAACTAATTAATAAAATTATTTGATAAATTATTACATTAATCAAACAATTAAATTAATTAAATCATTATTTGAAATTAATTAACATAATTAAAACTATTTAATTCTTAATTATTTTTGAATTAAAACAAACAAATAAATGACTTTTGAAAATAAACAAATTAATAAATGAATATTCGGAAATATTTCTGAATTTTAAAATATAATTTACAAAATAATTTTCCAGATTTTCAAAAGAAATTTAATCTTTTAAAATAAATAATAAAATCATAATAATTTGGAAAAGTAAAATAAAATTTTACCATTTAAGGTAAAAGTAAATCCATAACTAAATTATTGCCCTGGTAAAACAGTTAAAAGTTAAAACCGAAATGTTTTACTACACCATTTACCAAAACAAATCAAATCATCCACACAAATAAAAATAAAAATGAAATTAACCAAGAACATGATGAATGTTCTTCATCACTGCAGAATCCGGCTGTTCGTGGCCCAGATTCCGGCCGGCCACAACTTCCGGAGATGTCAAAACAGCAACAATCACTACGTTTTTGCACGGTTTTGCTTCCTAGACTCAATAAACATCCTTTCCCCCTCCTTCCTCTGTTACCAGAACATCACCAACTCGCCTCACGAGCCATTCCGCTCGATTTTCGGCGAACCCAACAAACTTTCCGGCAAAACTCGAATTCTCTTATTTCTAAACCAATTCCAGCGTTTGAAATGTCAAATTAAAGATAGAAGCGCATACAATCTTCTCATGGTTTAAGTTTTTACAACCGAACAACAACAATTACAAATGAATCAACTTAAATTTCCAAAATAAACTTTAACTCGAACCTCACATCCGGCAACAGAATTACGAACTTGATGATGCAAAACCACTATAATAAACCCCCTAATGCTATAAGAATCATCAGATTCAACCGAAATTCAACACATCAAAAGTTCCTAATTTTAAGAACCATAAACCCTAAAATTCGAATATTAATAAGAAAATTAATAAAAATTCAAGGAATGTACCTGTGGTTGATTTGATTACAGATTATGGGAGTAGAGATCACGAGCTTAAATTTGACTACAAGAACAACAAAAACAGACACCGGAATCACCTCCAACCAAAGCTTCAATCTTCAAGAACACTATGTATTATTTGATTTTTCTTAATTTTGAAAATAATTGAAATAGAAAGTGATGAATGGATGATGGACAAGTGGCTGAGATCTGATTGGTTACCAAAAAGTAAGATGTGGATTGGGTTTGGATAATATCACGTGCACAGTCGTTTAATTAATCCCGAAAGTACAATTTTACGGGTCCGATACGAATGAAATATTTTCGTGAAAAATGTCGAATTAAATACTGAAAGTTTGTAGAACTGATAAAACAAGTAAAAATAAAATTTGCGGATGTTTTGGGATTTATTGGATAAATATTGATACGAATTGATTTAAAAAAATCAAAGCCCCAGGGATTTTGAAAACGGGATTTATCGAATAAAACGAACTGATTATACGAATTACGAAAAAGACTTCTGTTCGAATTCTAATAACCCATATCACATACTAACCACATACGGGAATCTTTTCGAAGCTTAACATACTTAACATATCGACTTAACAACCTCGAATAAAATATAAAATATTTCCATTCTCGTTCACCAAAACAGTGATTTTATAAATTAAATATTCAAGGTTCTTACAAAAATTGGCTTCCTCCTTAACCTCTCTGTCTCGCTTAGGCTTCTTGCATTCTGCTGCGTTGTGACCATATGCACTACAGTTGTAGCAACGAACTTTACTCTTGTCTTGTGTACCTCTGTACCTTTGTGATGTTGCCTCATTTCCTCCTTTATTCGACCTCTTCAACCACTCCTCCCTTGTAAGTAGTAGCTTGCTTTCGTTTTTCTCTCTTTCAAGCCACTCCTCCTTGGTGAGCAACAATTGACTTCCCCCTGTTTCAGTCTTCCCTTTTATTCTTTCTTCGTATGCTTTCAATGAAACCACCGTTTCATCCACCATCATTGTCTAAAGGTTTCCAAACTGTTCAATAGTAGATGCGATCTGCAGGAATTTTGTCGGTACCGCCCGTAGTAACTTCTTAACCATGTAGCTTTCTGCAACTTCTTCCCCTAGTGCACGAATGTTAGTGACCAATCCATTCATTTTCATCAAGAAATCATCAATAGTGTCTGTCTCCTTCATATTCATAGACTCGAACTCTGCCTTGAGGGTCTGCACCCTTGCTGTTTTGACTTGATCTGCACCCTGGCACAGGGTCTTTATTGCCTCCCAAGCCTCCTTTGCATTTTCCTTGTCAGCAACAGAAAGTAGGACATCTTCGGGAATGGCTTGATAAATCGCAGCCAGAGCGATCTTATCCTTCTTCTCATCAACCATTGATGATTTAGGGTCCTTTGGTGATATAGCCTCCTAAACACCATGGGCCTGCATATATACCTTCATCTTCATAGCCCAAGCTGTGTAGTTCGCCCTTGTTAGTATGGGGTAATTCAAACTGATCGTTCCATCCTTGTTCTTAGCTGTCTCCATCGTTTGTGCCTTAGGCATATACTTGGGCATCAACAAGATAATCAAGCTCTGATACCAATATGTTGGCACAAAGTAAACTGCATACAATTGTGTATGTATAAAACTGGAGAAAAGAAATACTCTGAATGACTGATTTTACTGAATGAAAGCACATTACAATATATAGAATGAAAGCAACAGAAAATTTTTATAAACTAGGAACTGCCAAAACTCACGCTCCTAAAATAACTGAATCACAATCTTTATTTTTACTGCTCCTACAATATCTCCTCACATGTGAAGATTGCATCCAACAACCGTTTGCAGATTTGTACGAAATCAATCACGAGACAAAATCAAATACTTAACAAACAAATAAACCAACTTCCAAGTTTAGATTAACCCAACAGTTTTTTCCCTGACATGTATTGAATGAAAGAGATAATAACATAATTCACTTATCTAAGGCCCATTGAGAAGTATTGAACAAGTAAACTAAGAAAGTCACGGGTACAAGTAACAACTTGTGAACAAACTAGGGGTACTGTTAAATATATATGAGTATAAGATCCTTGAAAGGGTCTTCCCCAACACCTTAAGGTTTTGGGTGAAACGGTTTCTAACATGGTATCAGAGCTCTGGTGTTTGTGGAGGTCTCGAGTTCGAACCCCACCGCCCCTAATATCCTCAATTTAATTTGACACTAAGGAATTGTTCCAAAAATGGACTCCTAGTGACCACTTTTACCCCGTAGTGGGCTTGCGAGTGAGGGGGAGTGTTAAATATATATGAGTATAAGATCTTTGAAAGAACCTTCCCCAACACCTTAAGCTTTTGGATGAAACGGTTTCTAATAGGTACTAAATACTAATTATCAAAGATTGCTTACTAGATAGCCCGATCGAGCTAGTAACCGCAGTTCATGACAGTTTTAGTTTAAAATGTAAATGAAGAAACAAAGGCTCAACTTCTAACTCAATCAAGGAAGGTTACATATTGCTTCATTTGCAGCATTAATACATATAAGAAATTTGGAAATAAACAAGGAGGATTATTCAAAAAAGAAATGCATACACCCTTTCAAACTTGCCATGCATGCATGTTCACGTAGAGTGCCCAAATCCATATTATGAAATGAAGCTTTGTATATTAGTTGGAGGGTGGAGTATGAGCTTTTCCTCCGTTAGAGCTTCCTCCAGCTCCACCACATCCCCACCACCAACATCCACTTCCACTTCCTCCACCCCACCCCCATCCCCCACCACCTCCACCGCCGCCTCCTCCCCCTCCGCTACCCCCACCCCATCCATATCCCCCACCTCCCCCACCGCCACCACCTCCTCCTCCTCCTCCTCCTCCTCCTCCCCCACCTCTACCTCCACCTCCACCGCCACCACCACCACCACCACCACCTCCACCTCCACCTCCACCTCGTCCTCCACCGCCACCTCCACTTCCGGCTCCTCTTCCACCTCCACTTCCACCTCCTTTCCCTGCGCCATTTCCTCCTCCATGTTTCTTTTTATGCGCTCTACTACTTCCTTTTTCACTTCCTCTTCCACCACCTTCACCACCTCCTCTGCCACCACCATTTCCTCCTCCACCTCCGCCACCACCATTTCCTCCTCCACCACCTCCTCCGCCACCATTTTCTCCTCCACCTCCGCCACCACCATTTCCTCCACCACCTCCTCCGCCACCATTTCCTCCACCACGACTTCCACCACCATTCATTTTCATTTCACTATCTGCCAGATCCTCATTTGACGAAAAATCTGTTGCTTCTTTTGCTTTCACCGCATTAACATGAAAATTAGGCGAAAGTTTTCGTGTGGAGTTAGTACCATTGTAATGTTCAGGAACATTCATATTCATTACCTCCCCATACTTACCAATCGCATTGACTAAATACGGACCTAACGCAACTGCGAAAAAAATCATCATTCTTCCGAAACTCATTTTCTCTATTAGCTACACAACTTATAAGTTAAATTGCTCATTCATCACTCATTGAATCGTCTATATATTAATTTATACTCCTCTTAGGCTCTTTATATAGCTGATCAATAGTAATGCATGTCACATGTTATACATATATTTACGGTTGTAAAGATATCGACAAGAAATGTGAAATAATATTTTATGTACGGTGGCCACTGTAACAAACTCGAAGCTAGCCACCAATTAATTAGATGATGAGATGAAGGCTAGTGCAAGCGTAATGAGAGTGTATGTTTTTGATATTCCTTGCACCTCAAGTTCTCCCCACCCTACCTAGCTTTTCGTTCTCTCTGTACTGCATGGTTTAATTGTATTATATAAACACACACATGCATGCATGTGTGTGTTTATAAAATACCCAAGTTGTGGTATCCAACTATTCATACTCTAGCTTTAGATTAAAGAGTGGATCATTCCATATAGGAGTACTTTTCTAGGTTGTAGATTGATCAACTTATACTAAATTATTATTCTAATTCTATATTTACAGTAATGGATTCTCCGAAGATTCGGATTCCTTGGGCGAAAAACTGTAATAGCTAGCACATGATAACATGTTAACGTTACAACAAGTTTTACAAAATTACAAAGGGTTAAAAAGACTTAATTACTTCTATATATGAAGTACTTGGGTGACTGTCGTAGTACCGTATCAAATTCTTGAATACGCAGATTCTTTCATAATCTTACTTTCAAATTTTGTTTTCACCAAATATTGTTATCAAAATTTGTGTTAAATAATTATTTTCACAAAAAATTAAATATCAATATCGATAAGCAAATCCAAAAATACTGATTATCGTGTTCAATTTAGCATAAATGGAAAGATTTTACTTATATACAAGTATGCATTTCATTCAGTTTAACAAATTATGCATTCCATTTAGTTTGTATATAATTCATGGTTTTGACAATTGTTTTCTATATATGTAACATGAAATATACATGAAAATTTATATATAGTTATACACGATGTGTCTTCCCGCACTCGTAACCCCAAATTTTAAAATTTACCGAATTCATGTGTATGCCCATACTACGTACTCACACGCCAATACCTGTGTACTTGCTTCTTAGCTTTAATTCATTTATACATGCATGTCTTAGTAAGCTCTTCTTAAGAATCTTTCAAGAACTCACTCCCATAATTGCTATATAAGGAAGGTACTTAATTGTGTTAATCAAATCGGGCTAAAGCTGTTAGTACCACTTAAATACAACCGAGGAATGTTTACGAGATTATATGAGCATCTTTTGTCTCTATCAGACCACCAGTGTACGTAGAATTTATATATTGTAATTAGTGGGCTGCAAACTGAGAAGGAAACCTAATAGACCACAATCCAATTTGCAGTGCTTTGGACTAATTTGGGGATAAATAATAAGGGGTTAATGAAACTTTTATCGTGGTACTCGACATGTAGCTCATGCATGCACATGCTCCGTATCTCTATACGTACAAAAATGTCACCTTCAATTTTGAATCTACGCATTAGACAATTATTTGGGATATTAAAATGCAGCTTTAAAAAGTTGGGGAGTGACAAAATGTAATCGGATAAGTGAACTATACGGACTTAATTACGGCTAAAAGAATATGCTAAATATGACAGTACCTTCTTTCACAAAAAATTGAAAATATGAATATTTATTTTTAATATTTACGCGATGTCCACCAAAAAAGAAAATTTTAACTAAAATATAAACGTGTCTTTTAAATATTTACTCATTGTCCTCTAAAAAGAATTTTCTGGATATGTGCTGATAGTGAGTTGTAACAATAATGTTTTGAGTACAATGTAGGGATGGCAAAAAAAACCGATCCGATGGATACCCGATCCAATTCGACCCGATTGGATCTTACCGAACCCGATTTTTTGGATTTGGATTTGGATTTGGATTTGGATTTGATTTTTAAACCCGAAAGAGTTTGGATTTGGATTTGGATATTAACTATATCCAACCCGATCCAAACCCGAAACCCGAAAACCCGATCCAAACCCGAAACCCGAAAAAAACCCGATATATATATATATATATATATATATATATATATATATATATATATATATATATATATATATATATATATATTCATATATACATATATAATCTTAAAAAAATACATATTTATTTTTATGTTTTTGGAATCTGGATATTTATTTGTAATTGTAATTTTATTTTTTATGAAATTTTTATGTAATTCGGGTTTGGATAAACCCGAACCCGATGGATCGGGTTTGGATTTTGAATTTCCAGATCCGATTGGATTTGGATCGGGTTTGGATTTGGATTTCAGATTCGGGTTTGGATTTGGATATCACAGGTATCCAACCCGATCCAACCCGTTGCCATCCCTAGTACAATGAGATAGATTTTACTAATAAATATTATTATTGGTGTATATATTAATGTGAATGTAGGGAATTCATTAAGTTATAATTCATCAAATTAATTTAGCAAAAAAAAAATAATTTATCAAATTAAGAGATTTATCATTTTATAATTTTTTTAAAAATATGTAATTCTATCATTTTCCTAATATTTTGATAGGCGGAATTAAGACTTAAGAAGTAACTTTTGCTTCAAGTCGGGAGTGGCAATAGTGGCAGTGGATCTATGGATGTGGCAGCCATGTGATAAGCTAGCTAGTTGTGTATCAGTGTATCCCATATCCATACAATGTCCAGCTGGGTCATATAAGTAATGAGTAATATTAGACGTAAATAATTGATTACGTAATTTTTGTATAAAATGAGTTAAGTTTCATTAATATGAATTTTTATTGGTTCATATTAATGTAAATAAATGATTTATTGAATTATAACCAATCAAATTAATACAATAATAATTTTGTAAAACTTTTTCGTGAAATTTATGTAACTCTAGACACTTATAATTTTATAAAACTTTTTTATGAAATTTATGTAATTCTAGCATTTTCCATAATTAAAAACGAACCTTATGCTATAAATAAACATATGGTTGCATACGTATGTCATACGTAATTAGGTATAGGATCGGAGGAAGCATGCGCACACACATATCTGATGCCGTTTGGGATTGCTTAAAATAAGTTATTTTTGATTTGATGGAAGTGTTTTTAACTTAAAAGTTGTTTGTTTTAAGTTAAATGAATGTGTTTGGGTAATTTTACTTAAAGTTAAATGGAGGTTAATAATTTTGACTTAAAGTAAAATTTTACTAAAAAAAAAAATTAAATTCATAATATTTAAACTTTACAAGAGTCCTGAAAAAAAAAATTGGATAAGCATAAATCATAAGTCAAAAATACATAAATGAAGCTTATTACTTAAAGGAATTTTTTAACTTAAAACCCGAAAGAAAGTTACCCAAACGGAACAAAAGCTCCTAAAAGTTACTTTCTCCTAAAAGTCGGAGAAGCCAAACAGGCTCAAAACAACGTAGTTGAGAGATGTTGGTCATCATCAACTTTCCATTTGAGAGATGCTTCAAGCAACTGTTGTGTCCCCCATTAATTTCGAGAAGCGTCATCAGTGCATCCAGTTGTTTTACATTTACATTTATCCTGATGGAGTTCGGAATGGCATATGTAATTAATGTTAAGGTTTAATGACTGATCAAGTGTTTCGTGACTTAACTCAGGTCCTCACAAGATGCCTACGTATCTTGCAAATATCAAGAATCAAGCCAAAAAACGTAGTTCTGAATGTGAAGGAACAGGTCCTTATATAGGTGTTGAAAACCCTAGAATTAGAGTTGAAATAGGAGACTTGGTGGGCAAGTTATTCAGTTGGCCCAATTCTAGAGCCTTCCAAGAGATAAGGAGATAAGTATTGAAGGTGTATGCCTTGGAGGCTACTCCTAGTATGATTTAGTTTCCTTTTCAGACTCAATCTTGAAGATTGAAACTGGCTGATTTATTAATTACGAATTTATTATCATAAATAAGGTTTTGGGCCTCACTAAAGGGCTTTAACCTTGGACCAATCTAGGCTTATTAAATACCACATTAAATGTATTTTTAGGGTTTGCTTTTAGCCCATATCATTTGCCCCCCAACTTCTAGGAAAACTGATCAGGTTTTCCTTGAAGTTATTACGGCCTTATTCGAGACTTGGGTCATGGTTTATCTTTGATATCGTTTTGATGTAAAGCGTGGAGCGACCGACGCGTATACAACGATGTTAGATTATGCCAACAATATTGAACGGTGCTAGACGGCACTAAACTTCACTAAACGCTACTAAACAGCCTTAAACGACGTTTAAACGATGTTAAACGACGCTAAACGGCGCCAAACGGCACTAAACGTTACTAAACAGCCTTAAACGACGTTTAAACGATGTTAAACGACGCTAAACGGCGTTAAACGGCACTAAACGGCACTAAACGTTATTAAACTGCCTTAAACGACGTTTAAACGATGTTAAACGACGCTAAACGGCGTTAAACGGCGCTAAACGGCACTAAACGGCACTAAACGTTACTAAACTGCCTTAAACGACGTTTAAACGATGTTAAACGACGCTAAACGGCGTTAAACGGCGTTAAACGGCGTTAAACGGCACTAATTATCACTAATTTGAAAATATTAAATTGCGCTTCGAGCATAAAATTATTTTTCCATATTTCCGGAATTTTTGGAATTTAATCTCCAACTTTTCTCAGAAAAAATATTATTTTTTCTCAGAAAAAATATTATTTTTTCTCATTTTTTTTTCCGACCTAAAACGAGGTCGTGTAAGGCATGAGAATTGCCCAGGTCGTGTAAGAACCGACCTCAATTCACGAGGTGGTTCCAGGTCGTGTAAGGGCAACATACGGAGCAGGTCGTGGCATTTTCGACCTCAATTCACGAGGTGAATCGAGGTCGTGTAAGGCCTCCAAAACAGCCTGGTCGCATGGTCTTCAACCTCAATCCACGAGGTGGATTGAGTTCGTGAAAAGAAACCAGAGAGGCCAGCTCGTGTTGCTTGCAACCTCATCCTACGACGTGGATGGAGGTCGTGTATGGTCCATTAACTGGGCTCGTCGTTTAACCTACGACCTCACCTTACGAGGTGGCTCGAGGTCGCCTAGGGGCAGATAAATGGGTACCTCGCGAGGCCTACGAACTCATCTTTCGATCTAAATCGAGGTCGTACAAGGGCGTTATAAGAGGCACGTCGTGGGCCTTACGACCTCATCCTTCGACGTGGATCGAGGTCGTGTATGGTCCCAGGGAAGGCCTTGTCGTGTTAACTACGACCTCACCTTACGAGGTGGATCGACGTCGTGGAGTTTTATATCAATTATTTTTCAGTTTTAATTTTATTTATTTATTTATTTAGGAATTTCTCGATCCTTCTGGATCCTTCTATAAGCTTCCAGACTCTGGGCCTTGGTTTGGGCCTGTGGGAGGTAACCGGCTATAACCTGTTACACAACATTCAAACCGGCTAAATGACCGGCTGCGTTGAGTATAAAAGAGTGAGAAGTGAACTCATTTCTCACTTCACTCAAACTTTTCACTAAAATTTCTCTCTAGAGCTCCTAGTTTCAAGTAGTTTTCGGCAAGAATTTTTCCGGCGAAAGCTCTTCCTCACACAGAGGTTTCTGGGTTTTCTTTGAAGATCATCTTTCAAGCATTCATCTTAAGAGCATCAATGGCAGATGATAGAGAAGCTAGGAGGTTGAGCAAGATGAGTGCATCATCGCGAGGTACCTCTTTCCCTCCTATACGTTCCAAATATACTTCCTTGATAGACATGATTAATCAAAGAGGAGATGAATATCCCTCTGTATCTGCATTAGATTCTTATAATCATCATTCGAGATTTTTTGATGCTGAGAAAATCAAAAAATTCAACAAACTCTTCAATGTTCGTTCCCCCTTAAAATTAGTCCCAGCTGAACCAGGGGATCGTTCTTGTCATTGGAAGCCCCATGCCTTGTGCATATACAAGGATGCTATCATGGCTGGGCTTCGTTTTCCTTTTCATGATTTCATCCCCACCTTATTGGCGGATGTTCAAATAAACCTTTGTCAGCTAGTTCCAAATGCTTGGAGGGCCATTCTTTGCTTCATGGTCCTCTGTTTGAAAAACAACTTTCCACTATCTGTTTCTCTTTTTAGGAAGATTTTTCAATTTAAAAATAGTGCAATCACTTACCCTGGCTGGGTATATATCAGCCTTCGTGTTACGATCCCAAATATCTACGATCCCTCTTCAATTCCTGATAGTAACCCTAAATGGAAAGAGGAATTCATGTACCTTGTGTGGGAGGGGGGTGATTGGGGCACCCTCTTTCGTAGCTCCTTTGGGAAGGTAACTGATGGGAATTCAGATGACATCGAGCTAACTGATGCCGAAAGAGCTGCTTTCAACACCCTTACTGCCGACAAAGGGGAAACTCACTTCTTTACTCTCCATGAGGAATTTTCCCTCAAGTCTGTGGGTCTTTCTTCTGTTACTGATAAGGGTAAACCCCTCCATTCTTTTACCTAGTTTTTCATTCATTTTGCATGTTACGTTTCATTTGTTACTACTTTTGTCTTTTGATTTTTCAGCTGCGAGGGCCATTAATGAGCTCCAGGAACATTTGGCTGGGGAAACTCCCCGTATGAAGAGGAGAAGAGCTACAAAGGACCCTCGGGGACAGCCCGCAGAGCCTGCCTTTCTAAGGCCTCATAATGTTGCTGATGTAGAAGAGGTCAGTGGGGCTGCCTCCTCTGCTAAGAGTTCTGTTTTCCGTCCTGCTTGGGGCATCAGAAAACAGGACTCGGTTGTAGGAAGCACCAAACACTCCAAAGATTGGTCCTACCACTCAATCACCCCTGCTGATTATCGCGATATTGTCGTTTCCCGCGATTTGGAGGGTGTTGAGCTAATTGGTGCTCAGGCTCTTGCCACCGTAAGTATTTGTTTTTACCTCGTTACCTTAGATTTTTACTTCTTGCCTATTTTTAACTTGTTGTTTTTCAGGGCAACACCTATTTCCAGGCAGCCATGCATCATGCCAAGTCTTGGCGAACTCAGGCTGGGACTCACAAGATGGATCTTGACCAGTCAAGGGCCCAAGTTACAGGCTTGGAAGAGAAGTTGAAGGCGAAGGAGGAGGAGCTGGAGAAAGCCTATGGCAGCATTGCTGAGCTTCGCCAGGGCAAGGAGGATATCATAGATGATTATATGGACTCCGAGGACTTTCAGAGGCTTATGGCTAAGCATGATGATCTTATCTATCCAGCCAACTACTTTAGTGGTTGGAAGGGGGCACTAGATGCTGTTTCTGAGAGGCACCCCGGGCTGTTCCAAATTGGTGATATTCCTTGCCCTGAGGCCCCGTTGGAGCTGGCCAAGTTGCTGGAGTCTCAGAGAATCACCCCCATGGAGGAAGATGAGGAGGAAGAGGAGGAAGGGGAGGATGCTACTGACAGGATTTTAAACCCTGCTGGCTCCCCTCTCCGTGCTAAATCTGGCGGTTCAGTAGCTGGGGATTCGACTACCCATACCAGCACTGACAGAGATTTACCTGCTAGGAGTATTGGGAAGACTAAGGCACCTTGATTTTATTTATGTTGGCCCTGCGTGGCATGTCTTTTGATGTTTTGCTTTCTTTAAATTAGCAACCTTGAAACTATAGCCTCCGGGCTTTGCTTATTTGATTTATGCATTTTCTGGTTTTTCCTTCTATTTGGTTGCTTTGCCTTTTGTATTTTGGCTTACTTTAGCTAGAAATTCTAAATATGCTTTTGACACATAACAGACATAAAACAACAACTAAAGGAGGAGAAAACCAAATTGCATTAAAACTTGAAATGGGCCTAGCCCTTACATAATACTCTATTTCCTACTCAGAGTTTAAAAAACTCCAAAATGGTTTCGTCGACCTTATTTCTACTTTCCTAACAGATATAAGCTACGTCCTTCATAGGATAATCAAACATAATAGACCTTGAGATTCGATGCATGCCAAGTGCAAGGCACATCGATTCCTTCCAGAGTCTCCAACTTGTATGATCCTCGACCCAGTGTGCTTTTGACCCGATATGGGCCTTCCCAATTTGGTGCCAGCTTTCCTTTTTGTCCAACCCCGGATGCTTCAATCTTTCTGAGCACTAGGTCTCCTTGACGGAAGAACCTTTCTTTCACCCTTAGGTTGTAGTAGAAGGAAGCTTTCTTCTGATGCTCCGTATTCCTAGCATGGGCTTCATCCCTTACTTCGTCGATCAGATCGAGGGCTAGTCTCATTCCTTCCTCATTGGTGTCTGGTTCAAAGGCCTCCACCCGTGGAGATACATGCATGATTTCCACGGGTACTACAGCTTCAGCCCCGTAGGCTAACATAAATGGAGTTTCTCCAGTAGTCACCTTGCATGTGGTTCGGTATGCCCAGAGTATGGGTAGTAACTCATCCACCCAAGTATTTCTGGAGCGTTCCACTCTTTTCATCAGTCCATCGAGGATGATTCGATTGGCAACCTCAGCTTGACCATTAGCTTGAGGGTGGGCAACTGAGATGAATCGAAGCTCAATCCCATTCTCTTCACAATAGTCCTTGAACTATTTGTTGTTAAATTGTAAACCATTGTCCGTAACGAGAATTCGTGGTATTCCGTATCTGCACATGACATTCTCCCAGAAGAATTGCATGATTTGCTTGGCTGTGATTTTAGCCAAAGGTTTGGCCTAAATCCACTTTGTGAAGTAGTCAATAGCTACAACTAGAAACTTCCTTTGAGCAGTGGCCATAGGGAAGGGCCCAAGAATGTCCCTCCCCCACATAGCAAACGGGATGGGGGAGCTAATGGATGTCAACATCTCTGGTGGTTGTCTAACCACTGGTGCATGTTTTTGGCACCGATCACACTTTTTCACATACTCTTTGGCATCAGCCATCATCTCAGGCCAATAAAATCCAAGCCTGACTATCTTGTGAGCTAGGGCCCTGTCCCCCAGGTGTTGTCCGCAAATTCCCTCATGGACCTCCTCAATAGCTGATTTGGCCTCTTCGGGCCTTAAACACTTTAGATACGGAATCACAAAAGATTTTTTGTAGAGTATCCCCTCAATCAGAGCATACCTAAGTGCTCTCACAGATAATTTTCGTGCCTCCATGGCATTAGTTGGGAGCCAACCGGTCTCGCGGTGTGCTTTTATGGGATCAATCCAACATTCCCTCACTCCAATAGGTGCGATTAACTTTGAATCGATGGTAGGGGTTCTCACAACTTGGAAGTAGACACTTCCAGAGTAATTCTCTATCTCAGAGGAGGCAAACTTAGATAAGGCATCAGCCTTGGTGTTTTCCTCCCTCGGAATGTGCTCAATGTAGCACTCATCAAATTGAGTTATTATTGCCTTCACAAGCCTTAAGTATTTAGCCATGGTTTCATCCCTCGCCTCAAACTCTCCATTGACTTGAGCCACAACCAACCTTGAATCTCCACAAACTTTAAGATTTTTGACCCTTAGGGCTCTTGTTAAGCCAAGTCCAGCTATCAGAGCTTCGTATTCTGCCTCATTATTGGTCGTTGGAAAGTCTAACTTCAGGGCGTATTCTATTATGAATCCATCGGGACTTTGTAAGACAAGACCTGCGCCACTTTTTTTCGTTTTTGATGCCCCATCAAAATAGAGCATCCAGAATTCCTTCTCCTCTATTATGGGTTCCTTGTCTTCCTTATTGCCTTCCTGAGGTATCTCCTGCCCCCCGACTTCTTGGTTGTCAATGGTACATTCAACCACGAAGTCAGCAAGTGCCTGAGCTTTGATGGCCGTCCTTGGCTTGTACTTAATATCGAATTCTCCCAACTCAATTGCCCACTTGATTAGCCTACCACTGGCCTTAGGGCTGTGCAAAATATTTCTCAACGGCTGTCCTGTAAGGACCTCAATCTCATGTGCCTGAAAATAGGGCCTTAGTTTCCCAGAGGCAGTTACCAATGCTAAAGCAAACTTCTCAATAGCGGAGTAGTTCAACTCTGCTCCGTGTAAAACTTTACTCACATAGTATACGGGTTTTTGAACCTTGTTTTCCTCCTTTACCAGCACCGCACTCACAGCTTGACCTGAAATAGCCAAGTAAAGATAAAGGATTTCTCCCGTACTTGGCTTGGCCAACAGCGGGGCCTCAGACATATACTTCTTCACCTGCTCAAAGGCCTCTTGGCTTTCTTCAGTCCACTCAAAGTTTTTTACCTTCTTCAAAGTTTTAAAGAACGGCAACCACTTGTCCCCGGATTTGGAGATGAACCTCCCTAACGCAGCAATCCTCCCAGTTAACTTCTGTACATCCCTTATAGAACGTGGTGGTTCCATGTCCAAAATAGCCTTGATTTTGTCGGGGTTGGCCTCAATTCCCCGTTTTGAGACCATAAGACCCAAAAATTTTCCAGACCCAACACCAAAAGCACACTTGGCCGGATTCAACATCATCTTATGGTGCCTCAGCACGTCAAATGCCTCGCGTAGGTGTTCAATGTGATCTGCCATGTGTAGGCTTTTCACCAGCATATCATCCACATAAACCTCCATAGTCTTTCCAATGAGATGAGCGAAGATCTTATTTACCAACCTCTGATAGGTAGCTCCTGCATTTTTCAGTCCGAAAACCATGACCAAGTAACAATACACACCGAAGTCGGTGATGAACGATACCTTTGGAATATCATCCTTACGCATCTTGATTTGATTATAGCCACTAAAGCCATCCATGAAGCTTAACATCTCATGCCCAGTCGTGGCATCTATCAGCGTATCGATCCTTGGCAAGGGAAAACAGTCCTTTGGGCATGCGTCGTTCAAATCAGTGAAGTCTATGCACATCCTCCACTTTTCATTAGCCTTCTTGACCATTACAGGATTGGCCAACCATTCCGGGAACTGGATTTCCTCGATGAACCCTGCCTCTAGGAGTTTGTCAACCTCCTGTTTTATGGCTTCTTGCCTCTCAGGTGCAAAATTCCTCTTCTTTTGTTTCACTGTCTTCCGGTTTGGATCCACATTCAGGCTGTGTGTTATCAATTGGGGATCTATCCCTGGCATGTCAGCTGCTATCCATGCGAAGACATCACTATTGTCTTGCAAAAAGGAGATCAATTTGCTCTTCAAGGGGTCTTTCAAAGATGCCCCGATGTAAGTAACCTTCTCTGAATCTCCCAGCTCCAAAGGTATGGGAAGCAATTCCTCTGCTGGTTTTCCTCTACGCTCTTCATTCTCCCGAACATCCATATCTTCGATTGGGAGAACCTGCCCCCCGGTTCCATCCGGCCTTAGTGCGGCCACATAACAACTCCTTGCCATCTTTTGATCCCCTTTCTCTTCTCCTACTCCATTTCTGGTTGGGAACTTAACCTTTAGATGATAGGTAGAGGCAACCGCCTTGAAAGCATGTAGTCCCGTCCTACCTAGGATAGCATTGTATGTGGATGTAGCTTTGATAACCAAGAAATTTAACATCTGAGTTGTCTCCCGTGGCTCTTGCCCTATAGTCATGGGTAGCTGAATTGTTCCCTCGACCTTCGACTCTACTCCGTTGAATCCATATATGGGCATGTTTGACGGCGTCAACTGAGACTCGGCATATCCCATTTTTAAGAAGGCATCATGAAACAAGATGTCCACCGATGCTCCATTGTCGATCAAGACCCTCTTTACTTGGGAATTGCCTATCACAGGTGAGATAACCAGGGGGTCATCATGGGGAAACTTCACCCCTTCAAGGTCTGAATCATCGAATCCAATCGATACTTCTGTCTTTGCACGTTTTGGTGCTTCCCCTACAATGTGCATTACTTCTCGCACATACGCCTTTCTAGAATTTCTACTTGTCCCGGCCGCTGTCGGGCCACCGAAGATCATGTTGATTACTGGCCCCCGGGGCTGCTGATTGTGATTACGATCCTCATCTTTCCTATCATAATCCCGCCTTGGGTTTCCCCGATCCCCATCTTTGCAGAATTTATTCAATTTTCCCCTGCGGATCAAGAACTCAATTTCATCCTTCAATTGTCTACAATCGTCGGTATCGTGACCCACATCCTTATGGAACCGACAGTACTGATTTTTGTTTCTTTTCTCAGGATCAGTCCTTAGTGGCTTCGGCCATCTCACATCCCTGTCTTTTTCTATCTCCATCAAGATTTGACTTCTTGGAGTATTCAGCCTTGCGTATTCCGCAAACCTTTGCCCGGGACTCCCCTTTTTAGGGGCTGAATCAGAATCCCTGCCCGTACGTGGGTACTTATCTTTAGCAACATATTCCTGTTCCGACTTCCATTTCTTAGAGTTGTCACCGTTTCCGGTGTTCCCCGTCCCTGGATCTTTCTTCAGACTATCCTCCGCCTTGATATATTTGCTCGCCCTTTGTTGGAGCTCAACCATATTTTCAGGGGGATGCTTAGCCAATGACATTTTGAAATAAACATTCGAAGTTCCATTCTGTAACGCCACCATGGCTACCTTGTTTTCCAAGTTTGTAATGTTGAGCGTTTCCTTTGTGAATCGCTTGAGATAGTCTCTGAGATTTTCATTCTTTCCTTGTATCACAGTCATGAGAGATGCGGAATCTTTCTTATGAATTCTTCCTCCTATGAACTGGCTAACAAAAGCATTGCTTAGCTCTTTGAAAGAGGCAATGGAGTTTGGTGGCAGGCGGCTGTACCAACGTTGTGCCATGCCCGCTAATGTTTGGGGAAACGCCCTACACTTCAAGGCGTCACTGGCAGGTTGTAACAGCAATGCGTTAGAGAACGTCCTTACATGATTGGCGGGATCTCCCGTTCCATCGTAAACCTTTATGGTAGGCATCTTGAACTTCCGTGATATATGCGCATTCATCACCTCCTCAGTGAATGGAGGGGTTGGATCATCAGGATCTCCAAGTTGCATCAAGTCTTCAGGATTGCCTCTGGGGATTTCGACCCTCGTGCTTCTACCTCTAGGGACTTCGGTCCTTCTCTCTCTCCTTGGGGTGTTTTCTAAATCAACAAAAGTAATGTCCTCTCCCGTCACTGGTGGGGGTCGATTCTGATTCTGTCTTCGCTGTTCGCTTTCTATGTCCTCCTTTAACTTTTGGATCTTGGCCTCGTGAGCCTTGATTTTTTCAGCAGCCGTTAAGGGAGGTCGGTCATGGGTTCTTCGGCGTCCAATAGGTTCTTTACTTGGACGACGTCTTCTCGGGGCTTCATCCCTATCTTCTTCCGAGGATGAATCATCAGAATACGGGCCTGAGTAGTCATAGTATTGCTGGCCTTGATTGGGTCCTAAACCCCTGATGTAAGGTGGATTGTACGGCTCGTGTATCTGGAGGGCGTGACCACTCGGTCCGGCCTGATACGGGGGATAATTAGGCAACCCATATAGCGGGTTCGTGCTTGCGGGGATCACTGTAGTAGAGATCTGAGCGGTGGGTGGAGCGGACTGCCCTCCGAGAGGGGCGACCACCATCTGAAGGGGATTCGTCCCTTGGGTGGTGGGATTCGTCATCAGGGGTAACGACTCATGAGGTTGTGCTTCAGTTCCTTGTGGCCGAGTGATCAGCGGTTGAGAATTCACCCCTTGGGGCACTTGTTCCCCAATCGGGGGTGCAGTGGTGTTAGTGATGGTTTCAGAAAGTGTTGGTGTTCTCCGGGTGGTAACCATGGTTGATATCTTCTTCCCACAGACGGCGCCAAATGTTGTGGAATGAAATATAGGGTGTATTTACTGCGTAATTAATGCTAAGGTTTATGAGAGCTTCGAGCTTTAATGGCTGATCAAGTGTTTCGTGACTTAACTCTGGTCCTCACAAGATGCCTACGTATCTTGCAAATATCAAGAATCAAGCCAAAAAACGTAGTTCTGAATGTGAAGGAACAGGTCCTTATATAGGTGTTGAAAACCCTAGAATTAGAGTTGAAATAGGAGACTTGGTGGGCAAGTTATTCAGTTGGCCCAATTCTAGAGCCTTCCAAGAGATAAGGAGATAAGTATTGAAGGTGTATGCCTTGGAGGCTACTCCTAGTATGATTTAGTTTCCTTTTCAGACTCAATCTTGAAGATTGAAACTGGCTGATTTATTAATTACGAATTTATTATCATAAATAAGGTTTTGGGCCTCACTAAAGGGCTTTAACCTTGGACCAATCTAGGCTTATTAAATACCACATTAAATGTATTTTTAGGGTTTGCTTTTAGCCCATATCAATGTCATTCCCCTTTTTTTTTTCTTTTGACAAATTAATATATTGAGCAGCATTTTTATAGCATGGCTTGTATAAAAAGACAGTTGCATTTTACAACAACGACCTTATCGAAAATTACAAACATGTAAATTACAAATGTTGAAATCCTTTATATATATTATAGGGCAACATGGCCTTTTCACCCATTTAGTAATTTACTAAACTATCCCTGCATCATGTTAATGTTAAAAAAAAATGGATTTTAGTGGATTTGAACCCATGACCTCCATGTACCAATTTTCTTTTGTCCACATTATTACCACTACACTAGAACACTTTAGTATACATTTTTTTAAAATCATTAATTGCATGCACAAAAAATCCACTTGCTACATTTCCTTTAATAATATAACAATATTCTTATGTTTGCATATATTAATACCGCTACGCTAGAATACTTAAAGATACACTTTTTAAAATCAATATTTGCATACGCAAGCAATCCACTTGCTACATTCGCTTTAATATCTATTTTCAAATTTATTCGGGATAAAAGTTATTAAAATGATAATAACATGTAAGATATTTTGACCGACTGAATGTACGTGTATTTAATATAGATGAACATTTCTTCCGATCTGCCCGACCCCGATTTAATACCTTTCCCGTTTGGAGATTCGGAAACTTTTTCGGGTTTGGAAAGGGAAACATGAAATGTTATAAATAAAAACTTGGGGATGGGAACGAGCTGAGGGATTAAAGCATCTCGGATAAGGGGTCATTTGTTAAATCTGAATATCACTTTCTGAACCATTGATTATCTGAACGGTTGAATAATCTGAATTATGAACGAAAGTTGTTGTTTGATAAAATAAAAAAGATTCTGAATGACTACATATTTTGAGTTTTTTTGTTAAACATATTTTCCGAATAATTAAAATATTTAGCCAATAATAAGTTTTAAAAGTAAGATGAATTATTTTTTCAAGCTTTTTCGATAAATACCCAAGTTTAGAATTTTTTTTGCAAAGGTATTTTTTTAAAAAAATTATATTGCGAAAATACCAACTTATTTGCAAAAATACGTTATTTGTAAAAATACAGTCTGCAACCAATCAACTAAATACAATTGTTTGCAACCACATATGCAACTCTATGAAAACTTTGCGCAGCTGCATATGCAACCTGATAATATTATATTTTTGCAAAATGTTTTTCCTGAAAAATGTATTTTTGTAAATATTTTTTTTGCCAAAGAAAGAAATTTCATTAAAACTTCAGATCATCCATCATTACATGGTAAAATTCCGGAAGGGCATCCCCTTTTTTCCAGATACGTTCAGCTATTGAACTCGTGTTACTCGCTATGTAGTGAGCAACCTTATTCGCGGAACGTTTAACAAAACACAACGCAACATTACGTTCTTTCAAACCAACCAACAACGATTTACAATCGTTTATAACTCTACCTAGATAAGACAGATTCGTAGAAGAAGAACGAACCACCTGTATCAAGGAAAGACAATCAGTTTCGACTATAACATCTGTGCATTCCCTTTTCTTGACCCAACTAAGAGCTTCACGAACACCTATTGCTTCAGCCATAAAAGGATCCATATCTCCTTGCTTACAACTCGAACATGCTTCCACCAACTCTCCCTGATGATCACGAGCAATCATGGAATAACTGTAACGTCCTGAATCTTCGAAGATAGCAGCGTCAGTATTGATCTTAATCCTCCCTTGCTGTGGTCGCTCCCAGCGCGCTTTGCCATCTGCCTGAGTCATAAACCCAAGAAAGTTGTCAAATGACCGATCTTGTGCACATCTCCACTGATTAAGACTGAGTAATGCTGAATCCACCACTTCTTAAATTTCCCCACTCTTCTGTTTCCAGACTACTTCGTTTCTATTTCTCCATCAACCAAGGATCATTCTTTATGCTCCGTTTGTAAATATTTTAATAATATGGTAAAAGTATAAAAAAAAATTAGAAAAAATTGCATTTTTGGTAAATATTCATTATTTTTTTATTATATATTTTTTGAGTTTTTTTAACATCTTTATGTTAGAAAAAACGTGTGTACGAAATACGATTGCCAAAAAGTTAGTTTGGCATAAATTATATAATTTTAAAATCAGGTAATCATATTGAATAGAATAGAGATATAATATACATACCTAATATTCAATAATTATTGATGCATACAACAAAGAGATTTGAATGGTTCAGTTGGAATTCTAAGGGTGGTGTCGTCCACAGGAATGTGGGAGTCGTCCAGCACCATCCAGATTTCTAAATAATTAACAAACAATTTGAACGACAATCACATGAATGGTTCCGTTCATCTTCTTTAATTCAGCCATTAACAAATGAACCCTAAATCCCCAATTCCCGTTCCCCAATCGATTATCATATTTAAGAAAAAATAATTTTTTAAATATATATATTGTAGATTATTAAAAATAAATGTAATTTAAAGATTCAATTTTTTTTATAAATTTAACATTTCATAACATTAGAAATGGCATGGAAATAACTTACAACCAGTTCGACATGCCAAAAGATGGCAATGTCACAATTGTTGGACAGAACCCATTTATCAATGGGCTTAAAAGCTTGTTTACGCAGGCAAGTAACACCATTTGTTGCATCGAATTTAACATTTCATAAATATAATTTAATTTTAATAATATTTTTCATCTTTTATTAAAATTGCAATTTATAACATAATAATAAATTTATCATGATTTATCAAAATAATTTGATTATCCAATATATTAGAGAATATATAAATTTTAATTAAAAAAAAATAAGAATCTCCAAATTTTCATAGGGATCCTCGTTCCCCGTTCGAGGTAGGAATCATGGAGGAAAATAATCCCCATTTTGGGATCGATACGGGTTCAACGATTAGGTTCAAAATTTTAATTAAAAATAAGTTCGAAATTTTAATTAAAAATATTAAAATTCATGATTTCTCGCGGGGATACGTATTTTCCTTTCGGGGCAGGAATCGGGATAGAAATAATTCTCATTCAAGAACCGAAACAGGTTCATCGATTTTGTTCGATCGAATTCGGAGATCGGGATGGATATAGCACTCCCTGACCTTGAATTGACCCGATGCCCATTTCCAACCAACATGAATTCATTTAGTGTCAGATTTGGACATTTAGATACAACTAAATATCAACAAAAGAATAGGTACATCAATTTTTTAGCAACTTAAGAACAAACGGTAATACAACTAAATATTTGATAATAATATGTTAATCCAATTTGTTGACAAATGTTAGATGAGTTTGATTGAAATTCAAAAGATATAGTGTGATCACAATAACATTTGAAAAACGTATACATGTTTAATGTGTGAGAGGTATGATAATTAACTATTTTATTATCATAATATCTATTTAGCTCGTAACCACAACTATAATTTTATATAAATATGAAAATGGAGGTCGCTGAGAGGTTGTAAAGAAGAATGAGAGATGATCGAAAAGAGAGGAAGTATAAACAAACTTGAGATTGTTAAAGACGAAAGATAGATGATGTGGCAAGCTTGAGAGGAAGGAACGGATCTGAGATGTATAGCGAGGTGACATGATAGTGGTCGGAAAGAGGCCGAAGTAAGAAGGTACCTGATCAGTAATAAATTGGAGGAGAAGTGAGATAGGCTACTTGATCAGTAATAAATTAAGGAGATATAAGGTAGACATATGGGTAGAAGAGAAATAGATATTTAAAATATGTTGTGGCTAAGATTGAAAGTAGTTAAAAAATTGTTGTCGTGGTGATCCTTTTAGGATTTCTACTGAAAAATACTGTTATCGTGGAAATATTTGATAGCTGACAATTAACTCTAATATACCACTTTTGTCGGTCATTCTTCTCGCATTAAACAAGTACCACTATAAATATGAATCTCGAAATTTAGAGTGTGCTAATAATTTGAATTTAGAATGATTATAACTACTGAATCGGTAGACCGTTGCAGTGAAAGGTAAAATAGACTAACAAGAGGATACAATGGATTTTATCGCAAAATTAAACAAATGTTATATGAATTAGAATGTGGCCCGTGCCTTGCACGGGCTTTCATGCTAGTTTTCTTTAAAATGTAAAATTAGAAAGTGACGAGCAAAAAATTATGGGCTTATGCGGAACAGAGTTTGGGCCATATCATAAGTACATGCGATGGGAATCAACTTAGTACGTTTCTTCTACTGGGCCAGCGTTTTAGGACGCTGCAAATAATTGCTCTGTTGAAATTTAATGGATTATTATTTGCAGCAATATTAAGAAGGAAAAATTCCTAGAAAAATACTCCATCCGTCCCAATTCAAATGACTCATTTGATTTTTCATTGGTCAAATTTTTTGAATTTGACTGAAATTTACATGTATCATATAATTAAAAATAAAATATATATCATTGGAAAATATTTTTAATTTACGTTAAAATGTATTTTCCGGATTTTTAAAATTATTAATATATAAATTTTAATATCAGTTAAAGTTGAATAAGTTTGACGGTTGAAAAATCAAATAAACATTTGAAGTGGGACGGATGGAATAAAAAAGATGGTAACAATGCTAATTAATAAGATTTTTAAATTAAGTGTTCTGCTTGCTTTTGTCAAAAGAAAACGTGTTCTATTTACGGATTGTTTCCACTCAGCTGAATTGAGGACTAATAACAAAATATGTACTGTAATTCTGTAAATATAGTAGTAATGTATATGAGTTTAGTTAATGTTCTTGCCACCGAGGCCATTTTCAAAACACAAACCCCAGGAACAATTTTCGAGCCTATGTGGTTTAAATATTGGACATTACCTTGTTGAGGGTCCTAATGATCTGAACGATTCAAAGGCCAAAACACAAAATTAATAACCAAAGTACTTTCAAACTTAAGTGCACTAATTAATATCTGAACCTGGCATACAATGTTAATGATCCAAATGGTCCTAAGGCAGCATCTCCAATGAGAAAGAATTCTTAGCAATATTATCCTAGACTAGTTTATAATCCGTGTAACATACGAATTATTTTTATTCTTTTATAATTTATTTATAATGTAGTATAA
This sequence comes from Saposhnikovia divaricata, assembly GCA_036435485.1. Lineage (NCBI taxonomy): Eukaryota > Viridiplantae > Streptophyta > Magnoliopsida > Apiales > Apiaceae > Saposhnikovia > Saposhnikovia divaricata. The sequence goes on from CM071594.1 coordinate 233,745,736, forward strand.
TATTATAAATTTTAAGTTTAATAAGTTGTTGCAAAGATTCGAACTTTACACATTTGTATATAATAATTTTTAATATTAAATATGAACTAATATATTGTTGGCGGAAATCGAAATTTTGAATTCAACCCTCTGAAAACTCAACCCTCTGTTTTAAATTTTTTCCCAAACAAGGGTTGAAAGATTTGAACCCCTCCCAAACCAATCCAACCCATCCCTCCCCAATAAGGCTGTAAACGAACCGAACTCGGGTGAATTCGGATGAACTTTTAACGAACACGAACAAAATTTTAATGAACCGAACAATGTTCGATAACCTTATCGGACATATTTTCTTGTCCATGTCCATGTTTATTAAGCATTCGAACGAACACGAACGAACACCGAACTGTTCGCGAACATATCGAACTGAACCGAAAACGAACCGAACACGAACAATTCGTTAATTATTTATATTTTCAAAATTTTTAAACCTATTTTTAACTTAATTTAATATAAAAAAATTATCTCAAATATTATTTAAATATTTTTAACCCATACAATATCTATTTTAGACAATATAGTATATAATTATAAAATTAAAAAATACATATATTATGGATACTATATATTATATATACATATAATATTGTAAATATTATTGTTTTTTATCGAACGAACACGAGCTCAACGAACTCAGATGAACTTTTAACGAACCGAACTGTCGAATTTATCGAACAAATTTCATATCCGTGTCCGTGTTCGTTAAACCGTCGAACCAAACTTAATGAACTCGAACACGAGCGAACACGAGCGAACTTACTGAAATATGTTCGATTCTCTTACAGCTCCATTCCCCAAACCCCAATTCAAAGAAACCCTTAAGAGTTTGAATGCCCATTTTCAGGGGCGGACTTGCATATGGGCTGGGGTTGGCTATGGTCTGGGGGAAATTTTACCAGTCCACTTAACATTTAGTATAGATATAAACTCAGTCCGGGTAGCAAAAAAATTCAGCCCTGTTATTATATTTGTTGAGCCCAGTCCATAATATCTATTTACAACATATCATCCTTTTTAATTGTTCAGCCCCTATCAAATTGAATACATGGTCTGCTGTTCCTTACAATTAGAATAGGAAAAAACACCAAATCAAAAAATTATGCTGGGACCATCTTTACAGTACTATCGCCTATTTGTTCTTTATACTTGATTGAACCTTCAACCTTATAACTTCCGATTTTTGTCTATTGCAACTATGAATACATAAAAAAAATGTAAGTATTTGTTTAATTTTTTCAATAGTTTTGCATTGCTAAATTTTGCAGAATTTGCTTTGTTAAATTTAAGATTTCTTTGTTATGTTTGGCTCCTTGACTGTTTACTTGTAAGTTGTTGATTAGCTAGTTAGCACAAAAAATATTTAACTCATTATTCTTAATCGATAGTTCTTCGTTTTATAAGGTCTACTTAATTTAGAATTAAGATTCGCTATCTTGGTTTTTGCATATACATTATTTATTCTAAGATTCTATTCCACAATGAGTCATACCATTATTTATTCTGAAGCTACCAAATTTGAAGAATTAATATCTTAAAAAATATCTAGGTTTACGGAAACATCCGCATTCACTTGCATCTATTATATCTTTTTTAATTAAATTTGGTTTGTTGCAGGAGTCAAGATAAAAAGAGGAAGACATTGCACTCATATTTTTCAACTCCTAGTGCTACCCCTACACCTACTACTATGGTTACTCCTACACCTACTCCTATGGTTACTCCTACGCCTACTCCCAGTGTTGTTACTCCTACACATACTCCTAGTGTTGTTATTCCTTTACATATTCCTAGAACTACTCCTACAGCTACTTCTAGTGGTACTGCTGCTACTCCTAGCGCTACTAAAAAATTTGATCTTGCAACCCTTGAACGTGATCCGGGGCTTCGTCGTCCAATTTGGGAGTATCCACCTAATGATCGTGATGACATTAGACGTGAATACATTAGATTGGGACCATGTCAACCTCGACTTCCTAAAGAAGATTACCCACCTACTTACTTTGGAAGTCAACGTCGTCGGTTTCAAGAATCTTGGTTCAACACATTCAAATGGCTAGAGTATTTAGTTGCAAAAGACGAAGCATTTTGTTTTCCTTGTTTTTTATTTGAAAATGATGCTTCTTCACAACATGCATTTACTATTGATGGATTTAGGAGTTGGAAAAGAGTTAATGATAATGTGAGATGTGCTTTCTTGGTCCATATTGGAAGCTCAAATTCACCACATAAAAAGGTAGTGAAATCTCTTGAAGGGTTGAAGAATGTTCCAAGGCATATTTACAAGGTCATAAATTTTCAATCTTTGGAAGAGGTGAAGAAGAATAGACTGCGTTTGAGAGCTACTATAGAGGCTGTTCGATATTTGAGTTTACAAGCATGTGCATTACGTGGTCATGATTAAGTGTTGATGTTGCAAATATTGTTTTGGAAAATGCACCTAAAAATGCTACATACACTTCTCCAAAAATACAAAAAGATATTTTGCATATCCTTGCTTCTAAATTAAGAAATAAAATTTGCAATGAGGTAGGAAATTCTAAGTTCTGCATTTTAGTTGATGAAGCAATAGATGCATCACATAAAGAACAAATGACTATTGTGTTAAGGTTTGTTGATGTTTATGGTGTTATACGTGAGCGCTTTTTTGATATCATTAATGTGATAGATACAACATCATCGACTCTTAAGAAAGAAATATATGATGTTCTTACACGGAATAACTTAAGCATTCAGAATATGAGAGGTCAGGGATATGACGGTGCTAGCAATATGCGTGCTGCATTTAATGATTTACAGGCTTTGTTTCTTAAAGATTGTCCATATGCTTATTATATACATTGTTTTGCTCATCGGTTACAACTAGCATTGGTTGGGGCTGCTCAGAAAAAGGATAATGTATGGGATTTCTTTTCTATGTTGTCTAATGTTGTGAATATTGTTACTGGTTCTTCTAAACGTCTGTCAGAGTTAGAGAAAGCACATGGCATTGAGGTTGACCTATCTGTGGATAGTGGAGAATGTGAGACTGGTAAGTGGCTTAATCAGATTGGTAATTTACAACGAGATGGATCTACCAGGTGGAGCTCTCACTTTAATAGTGTTTGTAGCTTGATTGATAAGTATGGTTCAATAATTGTTGTGTTAGAAAGCATAGTTAGTTGTAGTACTTCTTCGAACTCTATGCGTGGAGAAGCTAGAGGTTCTTTAAGGGCATTGAAATCATTTAATTTTGTTTTTGTATTACACTTGATGCATAAGATCATGGTCATTACAGATTTTTCTTTGCCGAGCCTTACAAAGTAAATCCATTGATATCTTGAATGCCATGGATTTAGTTGCAACAACAAAAGAATTGCTACAATCTTTGAGAGATAATGGTTTTGATGTTCTTTTGCAATATGTCATATCGGTATGTGAAAAGTTTGGAATTGGTATACCTGATATTAGTGCTCGTTATATGGATGGTATTCATTCTGTGCGGCAGGTAGATGATATATCGGTTGAGCATCATTATCATTATGATGTATTTAATTCTGCAATTGATTTTCAGTTGGAGGAGCTACAATATAGGTTTAATGATAGTGCCGTGGAGCTTTTGAGATTCAGTTCATCTTTGGAACCGAAGAACTATTTTAGTTTATTTGACAAGGAGCTGATTTGTACTCTTGCTAGTACCTTTTATCCTGCTGATTTCAGTCAACAAGATATGTATCATCTTCAACTTCAACTTGATCATTACGAGATTGATGTGGTTAAGCATGCTAAATTTCAGAATTCGTCTACTCTTTCTGAGTTATGTGTACAATTAGTTGATTCAGGAAAGGCTGAACTCTTTCTGAGATTGATTTGTCCTGTGTTGACTCTCCCTGTTTCTACAGCAACTACAGAAAGGGTTTTTTCAGCTATGAAATTATTGAAGACCGATCTTCGAAATAAAATGGAGGAAGAATATTTGAGAGATTCTATGCTTATCAACATTGAGAGGGAGTTTACTGAAAGTATTGATATAGATGAAGTGATAGATGAATTTTATGCTTAAAAGAATCGTCGAGTACAACTCAAATGATGTTAGTAAATCTTTTTTTGTTCCTAGTTAAACTAGTACTTTTATTAGCTTCATGCAAATGTTAATATATAGCACTTGTGATTTATATTTTATATTTGTTAGTTTTCTTATTTATCCTTCTTTCTATTAAGTTGGCGAAAAAAAAAATATCCAGCCCATGTAGATTTAAAATCCTGGATCCGTCCCTGCCCGTTTTTTTGCTTGGTCTATTTTATATGCCGAAGGATACAGTTCGAATGTATATTATTTTAATGCATAAAATAAAACGCAGTATAAATTCTATAAAGTCGACACGGTTCGAATGTACATGTATTAAATTCTAATTGACACGTGATTTACCCACCACGTGCAGACTGACACGTGATTCACCCACCACGTACGGACAAATTTACAAAAATGAATAGTTGATAAATCTGCAATCCCATTCGGTGGATGGTGAGCCTCCATACTTACGAGAGTAAGACATAGCAAGATTTAACACTAGGGAGACGGGAGTACGTAAGAAACAAATATAATTTGATGGCATGGTACTCTGCACAATGCTAGCTCGCAAAACGACAACGATTGGGGCTCCGAGAAGGGGTTAATTTTTTACCTAACCCTGCGGACGAATATGGAATCTCAAAAAATACAAGCAGTTAGCTAGCAAAGGCATGGGTAGCCACACCAGTGGTAGTTGATACCTAACTTATATATATGGCCAGTCTACTTTCCAGCTAAGTACCGGTATGTAAATGTTCGAATCCTCGAAAAATGACGAACAAGTCAACAACCAATATCCCCAAACAAGAATAATATTTTATAATTCAGCTGGTATTTCTAATAGGAAAACGGTAGATATTTCAAATTGGTACCTAAATTTTTTTTCAAATATCAAGTGTAGCAATTCAATTGGTTATAATAATAATGGATCCCATACATTCATATCAATCACCCAATTAAAAAATTTTACTATGCTTTGTAAGCTTTGTCACATCATTTGGGAGTAATTTTTGTGTACCAATTTGGGGTAACTAGCATTACTCTAATAACAGCTAGAAAATTTAGTTGTTTACTCAATTATATATAGTTCTATAATTTAGATTTGTATGTCAATTTTATCACTAGAAAAATCTTTAAGTGGATAACAGATTGCATATGTATTCTTTTTGCCGCTTCTTCTTGGTTCTTACTAAGCAAAAACCACATTCATAATTATGTGCATGAATATTGTATACTGTAATAAATGTAAATCAAACCTTTTTATTTTCTTGAGGAAATAATGTGTACATTTCAAACATTTTAACATTACAATTTAGTAAATACACTTTACTTCTAGTTAAAGAATTTAAGTCTGAAGATTAATTATGTGGCGACATAATAACTAGATAGATAACAATAACAATAGACTTTTTCCTTAAAAAAGAAATAGTTTTGTTTTACACATGACTTGTAGCTAGTTTATTCGAATCCAGTATTACAATCTTGAAAAGTTGTCAACTTACTATTTCAAACGAACAGATCACTAGCTTGCATTAGGCTGCAATATGGACTATGGAGAGTCAAAAAAGTTTGACGTGATATCCGAAAGACTAGTTATATATGTAGTACATCAGGGGCGGCACATCAAATCATCGATCCATTTGTAATAAAGAATGATTGCTCCTGCTAAACACAAATTATGCAGTTACTTGCTGGCGTACTTACGACTTAATTATTGCAACAACATGGTGCATCCTAAATTCCGAATCCAATTAACTCTTATGTATCTCTTGGTTCTTGACTGTTAAATGGGGCGTCCCTCGAATCCGGAGTACAGATTTTGGACAAAAAATTCAATTGTCTTAATATTTATGTGCGCAGATGCATAATATAGAAATAAAAGAAATATCACTAATCCAAAATCGCATATAGGTTACAATATGAAACAAGTTATTCTACTTAATTATTACAAACCAAATTTGAATTTATAAAATTATACAAACCGGTGTTAAATTAGTCTGATTGCTAGACCCAAAAGTACAATATCAACATACTTATAACAGGAACTACCCGTCCAAAAACAACCACACGTTTGTCTCCTCTGTCTGCAAGACCACTCGCACGATCGCTAGAACTAGACATCCTCGATTTTATCTGGAAAAATGGAATATTAACAATGCAAGGTGTGTTAGATTATTTTTTATAATCTAATAATAATTTATGGGCTTACAAATTAAAGATAATTATATTTAATGTTTATTCTATATTTGGACTAATTAACAGGTCTTAAATAAAGGGTTCAATAACATCTTATTCGGTATGGGCTTTGTAATGTGTAATACCCAATAGTAATCTAATTAGGGTTAATGGGGTCTAATTAGAGTACTATATAAATAAAATAATAGGGTCTTGGTCCCCAAGGCTAATTCACAACCTCTATTCCTCTACTCCCATCAGTCAGAGAGAGATATGGCTAGAGGCGAATCAAGTCTGTAGAAGATCAAGTCCCATAATCCGTATTCATATCTACAGTCATGGAATCAGGTACGCTTTCGTACTACAGTTATATCGTGTAACCTTGATAATATCGCATAAAATGATCCGTGATTATTTATTTAGATCTAACAAGGTGAGCCAATAGTGCTCTGCAATTATATAATATACAATTGTAATAAGAACAGATATAAGTTCTGATAAACCAGATAATCATCAAAATGCCATAAGAAAGTGGCTATAAAGTAATTCAAGTTCAATATTTTGATTATAATTGGACTTCTATTCTTATTTAAAAAACAGTAAGGTTAGGATACCGATCAGTCACGCACTAACCCGGGATAATGCACACAACAATGTCCTATATGACGGATCCACGGCACACATTGGCTTTATTAACTTCTGACCACGAATCTGGTCTGACCCCTTACGGTCCACATTTTAAAAACATCCCATTTCTATATCAGACGTATCAGGTATTGGAATAATCGACAACCTTTGCCGCATCAAATAACTAGAAAACTCACGTTCCAGAAAAACAACTCATAATTGGAGATCAGTAAGAAAGTAACAATATCATCTAGTATCGACGAGATAGATACAATAAATAGGGTGTGAATAAAGAACAACAATATCAACAGGTGTCGACGATATCGACATAATAATTGGGGTATAGATGAAGAAACAACAAAAACAACAGATGTCTACGAGATCGACACAATAATCAGGGTGATAATAATAAAGAAACAATAATCTCAGTAGGTATCTACGAGATCAATACGAATAATTGGGGTGATAGCCGAAATGCTCCGACTTCCCATACTGAAAATATACTTTTTATAATAAAATAGACTTTAATACAGGGGAATTTTAGAAAAATTTGGCATGAAGTATTCGTAAATCGGACTATCCACCTGTATGTAAAATTTAATACACCAACGATTCCTCACCGAGGATCGATTCCAGGTTATGGTATTAAACAAGAATCTAAACTATACAAATTATTACAATTTCTTTCACTACTATGAATACAATTACTATATCGTCTAATCTGTAGCTTAATTCCAATCCGTGCTTACCCGCTCTGGCTTCGAGATCTATCCTGTGTAGGCTGCCTCATTGTCCACATATGACTTGTAAGATGTAGACATCCACCCTTAATCCTAACTGAAAGGTTAGGGAAAATAAAGCAAGAGTGAGCGAACAACGCTCAGCAAGTGATCAATATAGTGAAACAACAATATTTCAATGATTCATTGATGAGCAATATCAATGACCAAACTATCTCAAAGGAATAACTCAATTTCTATCATAGCATAAAACTTTCCATTTTTCTTTAAATCATAACCTTTTTCTCAAAAAATTTTCTTTCCATCAAAACATACTTTTCATAAAACTTTTTAAAAACTTTTTATTTGATTGTATTATTATCCTGATTACGGACAATACTGGTGATCAACCACGAAAAGTCCCCCTTCCTTAGAAAATGGTTCCCAATTAGGCAACACATTGGCCTTTAATGTTGGACTGGGACCACCCTAGCCTCTTACGCTAAATAAAAGTGCTGGACTAGGACCACCCTAGCCTCTTACGCTTTTCCAATTTATAAACAAATTTATTATTAATAATTTTAAAACATTTCACTTTTCAGTCCTTAAACTCACTGATAACAGATCAGCCCAGTATAAAGAATTTTAAAATCATCTTTAATTAATTAATCCATTTTAATGAGCGACAATAAAGGATTAAGAATCGGGGAAGTAGTCAATATAAAGAATCATAAGCAGTAATGCATCAAGATTAAAATAAACATGGCATGATTCACAAGATTGAATCATATATCAACAAGGAAACATAGTTCAATTAAAGAATGAAGCAATTATTAATATTCTAGAAATTTGACAGCAATTATGAGGAAATTAAGGAATAAAGTGATCTGAAGTTCAACAATAGTTTTGAGTATTGTACAAGCTATAACCACTTATTTCAAGGATTATCAATTTATGAAATTACGCTGTAAAGTTCGAACAAACAGAATAGATTTAAATAGATTAAAATGAAGATTTAAGAAATTCTCAATTATCCAAGGTCTCAGTCCTGTCGGCTAAGCACTCATAGGCTTTAGCTGCCAGAACCGGCATGACAATAATGTGTTTGAATAATTAAGAAGATCTCAATTCATTCTCGATTTTAACCGTCACTGAGCAACACATGCCCCAACACAGTATAAACCTCGAATTAGTTTACAATAATTTAAAGAAATATGCTCTTTGAAAAATATTAATAAAGACGAGGAATATTGAAATAAATTAATTTTAAAAGAATTCAACACCTGAACAATAGGTGAGGAAGATAAACAATGACAGAATAATTTGAGAATGAGTGTTTGTAAATTAATAGAAGAAAAATGTCACTGGAAATAAAAATGAAAGGTATAGGCACTAGCAAAAAGATCTGAAAGGAACATTGTATATTTAACAAAACAGGTTCGCAATTATTCAGAATAAATATGAAGAATACAGTTGCTTGCAAGAAAGAATTTCGAAAGAACAATAAATAATACAAAAAGTTTCACATCACTTGAACAATAAGTGAGGGATAGTAAACTTGCCTCAATACATGAAGATTCCAATTCCAATATCACAATTTCTTACTCACTTTACATCAGTCTCCACTTCTTTATACTTTGGCCTTTATCCGATCACGTATCCGTCTTTCCTCTATCACTCATCTACTTCGCTGAATAACTCGTTCCTCAGAATTTCCACATTTACATACACTGGCTCTAAATCGGCCTTTTACTGGTACCTATATCTAAATAAAGTACCACTTCAGTTCGCTTATAACCTTAATCGTCTAACTCTGTTCTACCCAAACGCGTCCTAATACGCTTTACACTTAACACATATAACATGTATTAATCACATTCTCAAAATAATAATGTATAGACACAAAATCATATATGCACTTAGCACGTAATATCAACGTACACTTATATTTTATAACACACATATAATACTTGCACACCAGAAATCTTTATCAAAATACTATAAGGATCATAAAATAATCCTAATGAAATTGGACATCACCTCTTTTAAAATATCGTCTACCTTGATATAATAAAATCAACCAATTCAGCAATCACAACATCCTTTGCTTTACAATTACTCAGTGCAATCTCATATTCATCACAATCATACTAACATACACTTTGTACAAATTCTAACAACCCGCTTCACATATACATACATACTTATCCAATCTCACAATCCGACTACAATGCCTTTATAGCTCCCTTTATTCTTACAAATCAATTTAATATCCTTAATAGAGAATTAACAATTATAAATATCACTCCAAATACAATAAGCATGTTATTCTACTACTAACAGTCCTAGATCAATTAACAATTCATATAACTCGAATACTATATATATATATATATATATATATATATATATATATATATATATACATATATATATATATATATATATATATATATATATATATATATATATATTATACTCAAGAACGTAAAATAGAATTTTTTTTAGAAAATTTTGACAACATCCCCTTAGCACGGGTACTATCCGTCGGAACACAGCCGACTCACAACCAACATTATTCACATTACAATTGAAATTTACAACCAAATCAAGTACGGTTGAACTACCATCTTCTGATCCGAAAAATCCATTATACATTCAATAGATTATACTATCCGAAAATATGATCCGAAACTTACATTCACGAAATTAATAAATTAAAATAATTAATCATTATATATCTCAGCAAATTGAACAATTAAAAATCAATAATTACAGAACCAAATAATCGACCCACCTGGCCACAACTGGACACACAGCCATAATTTTATACAACAAGAACAGTCAAACCAATAGCCAGCAAATCCCAATTATTCAGTCACCACACAAACATACACAGCATAAGGCATACTATGCCATATTCACACACACACACACACACACATCACACACGCACGCGCTGTACACATACCCACGATCATCTACACATCAACACACAGCAACCACGATTGTAAGAACAGGAGAGGGGAGGAAAATCAACGTAATTCAGCTCCAAATTCGAACCAATACAAGATACCCATACACGCACACATGTACACAGTAGCCACGCTAACAACAAAAACCAAATACAACCCACAATACCAAAGAAAAAGAGGCGATTCGTACTAGAACACAAGAACTCGCACCCACTCACTTCGAGCACACCCACACCGTAGATAGACACAACAACGTATACATATACATGACACACACACACACACGTCGAGCTAATGGAGAGGAAGAGAGAGACCCACCAAGCTGGGGAGAGATTTAACGAGAGAAAAATGAGAGGGAGAGAGACGAGATTTGAGAAAAATCGAGAGAAAGAGGGATGAGTGTTCTAGAGAAATCGAGAGAGATATAGCAAAACATAGCTCAGAAACACAATTAGGGATTTAGGTGTTAAAAATGGGGGAAAAGCAGGGTAAGTTGATAATTGTGCTTTGCTGAAAGAAAAAAACAAATAAAATCAATTTAAATCAATTTTCTAAAATCAAATTAAATCAGAAAATTAGTATAAAAATAAGTTTAAAAATTTAAAATATATTTTTATGAAATTACAAACATCCCCAAATTTTTAAAGTATTTTTAGGATAAAAATGAATTAAATATGAATTTTGAAAATTTTGATCCGTTAAATGCTATAAAACTCTTAAAATCATTTTAAAATACTTAAACACTCAAAATAATTCTAAGAAGATCAATAATGCATAATTTAAATAGATTTTAATCATAACAATTCAAATAAAAATACACAGATTCACATTTCACAGATAAATCATCATATAAACATGTAAACATGATGTCACATATATTCAATCCCAAAAAAAAAAAAATCCACCTCATATAATCCACATTTAATATTAAATAATAATAATTATTATAAGTACGATATTTCTAAGGTGTTATAATAGCAATATTAAAATAATTAAAGAATAAATTCACTTGAACGAAAAGGGAAACACTTGCCTGTCAACAAATGCTAAATTCGTCTAACACTGGATCGTCTTATTCGATCTACCTTGGCTTTCCCCTGATCCCTCTAACTCGATTCTATATAATTAGATCATATTAATTACAAATAAAACATTTAAGACTCGCTAACAGTCAATTTACATAATTCACATAGCACATAATCGTCTAAATCACACTTAGACAACTCACACAAAACACATAACAATTAAATGAACTCAAGAAATATTTTTAGAAAATATTATATCCTTGCTGCAGAATAAAAATCGGCTCAAAACATTTTTAAAACAAATTCTGAAATTTTAAAACAATTAAACACTATTTTAAAACATTTAAAACAAAAAATAGATTAATTAAAAATTAAATAAACTTAATTAAATTAATTAAAATCAAATAATAACTAATTAATAAAATTATTCAATAAATGGTTACATTTATCAAACAATTAAATAAATTAAATTATTATTTGAAATTAATTAACATAATTAAAATTATTTAATTTTTATATATTTTTTGATTCAAAAATAAATCAACAAATGATTTTTAAAACTAAATAAATAAATAAATGATTCAGAAATAATCTGTATTTTAAAATAAGATTTTAGAAAATGATTTTCTGAATTTATAAATAAAATTCAGATTTTAACATAATTGTTTAAAATAAAAACAATTTATAAAAGTAAAAACAAATTATCTTTTTAAAGTAAAAAGGTAAATCCTTTAAAAACAAGGATACCTGTTATTGATGAGAGTAAGACTGAACGTCAAGATTCGGGGTAAGGATCCTGGAGCTAAAAACCAGCTGATGTAGAGGAAATTCCTTCTAAATCTGATGCTAATGATGTCGGTACTTCCAGTCCTTTGGCAGGATAACAAACTTAGTGGGAGCCTTCTAATACTTTTGCTGGGGTTGTTAAAGATGGTTGGCAATATGTTTCGTACAAACGAAAATCTCAGGACACCTCAACTCAATGTGATAGTGATGCATCCCCCACTCCGATCAAAACTTTTAGCAAGCTGGTTCAAATAGATGAGGTGGCGAAAAAGCAAGGTACGTACCTTGCATTCCAATGAACAGAGCAATATGTCGAAATCTGAGAAACGAAGGCGTAAGAAGGCACAGGGGATGCCCTGGGTGCTAGAGAACCCATCAATCAAACGAAGCTTTCCCAATGTTTTATTAATTTATTAACCATGGGTGTTAGAGATTGTGTTTCGTTTAATTCGATGATTAATGGGTATGTTAAGAATGGGAAGGTAGAGTTGGGGAAGGAGGTTTTTGATTCGATGCCGGTTGAGTTGAGGAATTTGGTTTTCTTGGAATTTTATGATATGTGGGTATGTGGATAAGTTTGAGGGTACGTGGGAGTTGCTTAGGGAAATGCCGGATAGGGACTTGATTTCGTGGAATTTGATGCTTGATTGTTGTGCAAAATGTGGGAAAATGGAAGTTGCATTTGATTTGTTTAGTAGAATTCCGAAAAGGGATGTGATTAGTTGGGCTAATATGATATATGGGTATGGGAGATTAGGTTGTGTTGATATTGCTAGGGGTTTGTTTCTGCTACCATTGTTGAGGTACTTGGAGGGGAGAATATGAGACAGAAGCTCAGAGAGTTTATGGATCCTTGCTTGATAATAAATTGACTATTATACCCCTCATTTAATAATAGTCACTAACGGTTCTTTTATTTTTTAACGAGAGATAGACGGAAGTTATTTAAATGTTCAAAAAAATAATTTCGAGCCATCATAATGCAAGATTTACAACATTGGCCATCAAAGTGCCAAAAATTAATTTTACTGGCCACCGTGGTACAATTTACTCATAAAAGTATAAAGATTAAAAACACTTCATTTCTAACACAATGTTGCAAAATAGATCAAAATACCAATTTTGGAAAACACGACCACCGGATTCTGGGTTTCCCAGTTTCCGATCGCTGGAATTTTCTTCTGGTCAACATTTAACAACTCTAATCTCCTTCGTTTTCCATGATTTCAACAGCTGGGCAAGCTAATGCACGGCAAAATCGACCAAAACAAACTAGAAATGACCAAAACGTGTCATTTCCGGCGACCTCGAACAACAATGCTGCCAACATACGATTTTACAAAATTTCAAACCAATATATCAAAACAAAGTTGGGAAAATGTACAATCTTTCCCCGTAACAATTTACATGAACAATCAAGCATACTCATGAACGAACGATTTAAAAATTAAACAAAACCCTAATAATCGAACTCACCAAATTGGAACACAAACATTGAAATTAAACATGCAAATCGACTTTATAGGACCAGTAAAGCTACAGGAATCAACAAAATCATTAAACGAAGCACAGATTAAAAGGTCCTAATTTTTCATAAGAACCCTAATTTGGCAAATTTAAAGAAAAATTCATAAAAAATCAGAAATTTACCCAACATGAAAACTGATTGAAGATTATGAAACTAGGGATTGAAAGCTTTGATTTAAGTACTTGAGCTTTGAATCTGGACTCTAATAAGACCTTCAAATTGGCTTCAATCCTCAAGAACAAGAGAGTGAAAATATGATTTTTTCTTTTAAATAAAAAGATTTTTATGATTTTAATAAATAAATTAAAGTAATTATTGATTGTTTATATTTATGGGAAAATAATACCCCTCGAAATGATCGAAACCTTAAATTATCTATTAATTGGCCTTTAAAGTACCAATTAATTTAATTACGGGTCCGATACGATAAAAATATTTTTACCAAAAATAACAAATATGATACAGAAATTTCGTAAAAACTACGAAACGAATAAAATTTGAGTTTCGAATATTTTAAAATTCATTTGATAGATTTTGGTGCGAAAACGATTTTAGATCGAAGCCCCAGAAATTTTGAAAACAGGGATTGACAGGAAAAAATGAACTGATTAACACGTTTTTAGATAATAGATATTATCTATTAACACATAAAAAATAATAATACGGGGACCTTTTTAATTATTCTTAACACTTAATCTCAAATATCAAATTAACATGTAACACATTAACTCGTCAAACTGAAATAATAGAATAAAATAAAGTGTATTTAATCTATTTGTACGAAAATAATTTACCTTAAAATTCACGGTTCTTACATTAATACTCTTTGGCTTAATTGGTCAGGTTTTTCCAGGTGGCGAATTAGCCAATTTAAGTGAAAATTTCATTGCAACTTGCACATTCATTTAAAATTATTTCTATGGAAGGAATAAATCGGAACAAATGGAAAGAAATTGTTGCTACTTATTGTAACAGCCCGACTTTTCGGACCGTTAACTAATAGACAAATATCAAAATAAAATCTATATTATATTTAAGGGAAATTCCATTTGGTACCATTGTACAATTGGCTTTTCGTTTTGGTACCACCCAAATTTTTTGACTTCCAAGTGGTACTATTATGCTTTTGGCTTCATCCACATAATAACACTCCGTTAACCAAACGTTAGTCAACCGTTATACAATTATGGGATTTTCCATATGATACCACTCTGAAATTTTAGACTTCTAAATGACACAATTCTACTTATAACTGTCGACTAACGTTTAGTTAACAGAGTGGTATTATGTGGATGAAGTGAAAAGTACAATGGTGTCACTTGGAAGTCAAAAACTTCGAGTGGTACCAAATGGAAAAGCCAATTGTAAAATGGTACCAAATGGAATATCCCTATATTTAATCGATATAGAAAAGAACCGAAAATCCTAATAAATTTCAGTGGTTGAACGAAATACTTATAAGTCTAAAATTAACTAAACTGAGTTAACAAATTTATTAAATCTTCTAAATAGACCATAGCTAAAGGTTGGACACCACTCATCTCAAATTCCCGTTAATTCCTGATTAAATGTAGAAAGAAAACAATAAAGAGTGAGCGAAAAGCCCAGTACGAATAAAATTTAAAAGAAAATCATATTTTAAATAACTGAGTGGATTGTGTCTTATAGACAAAGAATTTTCAAATCAAGTCTAATATGAAATGACGCAAGATAAATGTAACGCCCCCTAATCCCTTACCAGGAATCCGGGTCGTCACAACCTTAACCATACACATACATACCTTTGAGGAATATTTAATCACCTGCTCACAATATAATCTACAACAATATTCATAATAAACTCCATCCTTTACTCCACGGGTTATAGTCTTAGAACGAGTACTTAATGATCCAAAAGTTTTTACACAATCAAAGTATCCGCCAGAATCTTATTACAACTTCTACCTAGAGTTATTACAATACTTCTTCCAGCTTATTCTCATATACGGAACCTTTCTTCTAGCATGTTGCGTCCGTTGCAGGACCTTTCCCCTTATCACGGTTCGCCACACTAGTGAGTAGTGCCAGCTCTGGCTGCCACTATTTTATAGTATCCCCTTATACATACATTCAATTGCATCAATATCCGATATTTGAGTAACGAAATAAAATACTTGCATTGAAACATATATACTCTGAACAATAGAGTAGGGTTTAGTATACTTCTCTGGTGCTCCGGATATAGTAGAGGCTCGTAGCGGGGTCCGACAATCTAAACAAGTCAAGAAACACGCGATTAATCCCGTATATGCTCCACTTATAACTCAACGCTCAGACAGTTAAGCCAATCACAAACAAGGCACTAAGGGGTCCCTCTAGACTCGTACTAAGTCCATGTTAATCGACAAAAACCTTGACTCGAACTTAGCCAAAACGGATGGTCAAAGTAGCACCTCTAGAGTTGACTTTCCTGAAAATTACTATTCCTTGACTCGCACTCCAACACTGTTAATAAATCACTGGAAGCATCATTAAATACGAAACCACTTCTAAAATCATCTTTGGTGTTTGTAATATTCATCATAAAAGTTTCGATTTGAAAACACGGGTCTAGGTAGGTGAAATGTATTTTTGAAGTTGGGTCAACTGCGAATTTTTACTATTTGCACCACTTTTACTAAAACGTTCATAACTCGATAAACGTTAACTCAAATGACGCACCGTTATCGCGTACACGATCTAGAGAATGGCTAGAAGGTAACTAACTCAAAATTTGGCTCGGATCAAAGGACTCATTTTTTTGATTTTGCAAAACAAGGAAGGGGTTTTGTGATGAATAGTATAATCTCCAAAAAGGGCTTTTCCACTTGCGCAACCTCGGCTTACGCATTTTTATAAAATCAGAAAATAATCATTTGGACTCGAAACCTGCGCACATACTTTTCTAACTGAGTTAGTATTTATCCTCAAAATTTGATATTATAAATGGACTATTAAGGGTCTCAATCATAGCCTCAAAGTAGGTACATGATAAGTGGATTTTATATCCAGTTGGAATGCTTCATATCGGCTTAAATTGATTTCTTGACCTCGAGTGTGTGGTATTTTTGACGTGTTTTAGTGAAGTTTGTGCAGGACTACTAGTTGCAGGCAGGAAATTACTCTTCCATGAGTAATTGGTGGTTTTTGATGAATTATGGTAAAATAAGATGCTACAGAGAAGAATGCATGATGAAAGAAGCAATTAAAGGAAACTCAGGACATGAGCTGGTAGTCTCAAGGCCTGAGGGAATCGGGGATGTTTTTAAAGTGAACTCAAGACCTGAGGTCTGAGGCTCAGGGCCTGAGCCTGACGGGAATTAAATATTCAAATTGGTTCAGAATTCGATTTTTAATCAGATTTTTGGACGTTTTCTTGGAGGACAAGTTGCTGGGGGCCTATATAAACATCATCCTTCATCATAAAACGTACTAACCCTCCATAACACAGAGAGAGCCAATACGGAGATTCAGACTTGGAGAAGAATTCCAACGCTCGTGACAAGCAACGAAGATCTAGATCTACTTATTGTTTTCTTCTATTAGGCGATACTCTTGGATGTTTTTGGGATTTGTTTTCTTAACTCATTACTCTAGCACTATTGTTTTTATTCAGAATTTGTTTATTATCATGGTTTCATCAGATCCCATGATGACGAGCGGTTCAATTATGAACTAATCGTTGTCATTGGATTCTAACGGATTTATTTATGGAGCTTTAGTATCTTGATGCATTAAAGACCTGTGTGTGATGTATATCTGATATCCTCGCATGGTTATGCTTAATTGTTAGATGCGTAGCTAACATCTAATCTGTTAATCTATTGTGAAGTGAAAGTGGATCTTTAGATTTAGAACTTGCCATGCTAGCATAGGTTCATGATTGTTTATCAACATGATTTGTAGCATAAATAGAAATATATTATGTTGCCCTATGTGATCAATATGGATAACTTGTTCCTCAACCGTTATGTTTTCAAATTCTATAGACATATAGGGTCTAAGCATAATTGGTGTCTATTCATCTTCTATCTCTTTTGTGGATGCATGGGTAGTTTGGTATACGTATACTGACAGGTAGCGTGTACTTGTTTCGTGTTATCCGATCAGTTATCATAACCATTACATATAGTGATTAAAGGCATCAGATCTAAGCGAAGTAATTAATGAAGTTAGGATCCCATGTTTATTCTCATACATAGTAATCAATTTTAATCACTTTAGTTAAATAATTCTTAGTTGTTAATTTGCATCTTAGTTAAATTTAGATAATTAAAACCCCCAATTTGATAATTGTCCTAGCAGTGCGTAATAACCATACATTGTTGCATAGGTACATCTACTGAATTGAAACCTTAACCAGATCTCTGTAGGAACGAACTCAACTTTATTCTATATTACTTGTGACCACGTACGCTTGCGTGTTTCAGTGCAAACAGTACATTTCTGCAGTTCCATTCCTCGAACAACTTTCACTAAAATGGTCATATCTCCTAAACCGTAAACTCTTTTAACTCGATTCTTGCGGCAAAATAAATTAGACAACAATATCTACACAATATGGGCAGTGGTTACCATTTAAACAAAGTTATGGTCTCAGGTGGCTACTGTTTTTAGGAGCAAACAAAATTTCACCATTACGACGGCTATAGCTCGGACATTTCCATTTTACAAACACTCCAAACAAACCATCAAGGCATACCATACATCCTCAACATCAACAAACATCCATTATACATCCCTAAGTCCAGTGGTAAGACTCAAATCCATCACCCATCATTTTACACATCAAAACAAAGCCAAACAATCACTAAACCCACTAACATGAACCATTCATGAACCCATCTCAAAACTAACCACAAAACTCATAAAAATAAAAGGTAAGGTTAGGGTTTATACCTTTCTTGAAACTCTAACAATACTAACAAAGCTTGATACACCTTAGAATAGCCTTGGGTAGCCTTAACAAAGCCTAAAAAGCCATGAATAAAACATGAAAACAACTTAAAACACTATTTATTAATATTCATCATCAACTTTGTAAAATCTATATAAAATCGAAAAATTAGAGATTGGTTCTCAAATTTTTACCACACCTTCGACTCTTCAAAGGATTTCTTTTGAGCTATAGATCATCAAATTTGAAACTTGGTAGCTAAGGTTTTGAACCCGTTTTTCCTGCTGGACAGAAACTGGTCAGGATGTGTGTTTTGGTGGTGTTCTTGCTTTTTCTCTCTTCTAATCTTCTTTGACTAGTTGGTAAGTGATTTTGTGTGATATTTGTGATACACACCAGCTGATAATACTCTCTTAAACCCCCTTGATCCAAGTTTCAAGCTTGTGTGGTGTGAAGAGAAGTGGTGACAAGGTGCTTTGTTGGCTAATTCTTGCTTGAACACATCACTAATTCACTTGTTTTTGATTTATTTGATTTTCCTTTTCCACCAATCCACTTGACATAATTCACTTGATGATCATGCATGGTACTTAATCTCGTTATGTGTTCAATCCATAATCCATAATTCGTTCGCTTAATCGTTTAATCTCGTTATAAAGTTCTAGCAATTTCTAGAACGTTCGTTATACTAACTTAGGGGTTTTTGTTATAAATCCTTAAATCACCTTAAATAAAATAATAAAACATAAATCCTTGAATACTTGATTTAAATAACTCACTTGTCTTGATCGCATTGATATGCTCTTCATAGCTCGGTCAAATATTCCATAAAAATAAAGTTTAGAATTTCTGAATTCCTATCACGTTTACATACACTTATTTACCTCGTAGATCACTAATATAACTTCGAAATATCCATTTCCTATCCCGTACATAGGGTGACATGAAAAATTTTTCTAGTCCCTAAAATCACTATTCATCCATAATTTCACTATTCATCCATGCAAAGCACTATTCATCCCAATAATGAAATTTTTCTCAAGTACAGAAATTTGGGTTATTACATTAAACAATAAGAATAAAATACTGAATCGAAGCAGAACAAATATAAGGCTGGATCAAGTAAGGTATGTATCTATAAGGGTCTATTATACAAATATGTACTCGCACAAAGCGAAGTACAAATCAGAGAATTTTTCCCCGGTAATCCACGAGAAGAAAACACATGAAATGCACAAAGCATTCCTACAAAACAGAGAATCCTTATTCGATAATCCAGAAGAAGAAAACACACATTAGCGATCATGATCCACAAACAATCTCATACCCCAGAGACGTGCTCGTGTACTCACAGCACCGATACGAGTAAGTGCCGAGTTCACCAGGCACTCCGAACTCCATGAACTCGTCTGTGATTTAACCACACAAATACGTCTAAGAGCCCAACAAATAAATTTCAAAATATTGCCAAACTCATTTAAAAGAACGGAACAAAACAGAACAAAGTAATGTGGCAATAAAATGCGAAACAAAACAATTATATATGAGTAAGGCAATAACAATTTTCAAAAAAATAAAGAGTACGAAACGAATATTTGAATGTGTACTACAAAGTACACTCAAAGTACAAGGATCACAATTTTATGAATTTAACTTGACAATAAATGTATCGAATAAAAAAAAGAGCAAAAAAGTCGTACAAGAAGAAACACAGTGAGTACAATTTATAAACTTGGCTCAACAATGTATATAATGAATATTTGTAATTTAAATGGATAGAGGAAAGAACAAGAAATTCGTAACTTATTGTAGCGTTGAAATTAATTCAAAAATACTAAAAATTCGTTATAAGTTCCGAACTCAATCTAATCATAAAATGATATAAATAATTTTTAACATCCTTATTCATATGATAAGTAACATCATTATTAATTAATTAATATAGAAACATACATATGATTCGTAGATATAGCACATTAGTTTAAAACTAGTCCCAGCTAATTGACTTATGCATATGCATTGCAAGATCGACTTGCAGGAAGTTATAAGAGAATCAAGTAAAGAGGTTTACACAAAATATAATCTCATTCCACACTTAAACTGGAGGATAACCTCTCTATATATACAAGCACTCAAAGGAAATGTACTAACGGTTATTACAGACATATTCCAACGGGTCTTTAGTCAAGAGGTAGTGACAAGAGGTAGTGCAGAGAATGTGTGGTGTGATGGACATTATTGTAGACAACATGTAGTGCATTTAGTGTGCTGCATATTCATTAGATGTAGGGTTGCTCCATGGTCCATGTGATCAACTAAAGTAGTAACTAAAGTGTGTGTGTATCATGTTCCCTCAATACCCTTCTTCAAGCTGGAAGTAGAAGTAGTTCGAATGCCAAGCTTGTCACGTAGAAGCCTGAAGTTGTCCTTGGATAGAGGTTTGGTGAGGATATCGGCAAGTTGTTGGATGGACCGGACAAACCGTGTGATTAATGAACCTAACGCCACCTTTTCACGAACAAAGTGATAATCAATTTCGATGTGTTTAGATCGAGAATGAAAAACTGGATTGATGGTCATGTAGAGAGCACTGATGTTGTCCGAAAACAGTTGTGGAGCTCGAGGAAGTACAACTTGTAAGTCACGAAGAATGAAAGAAATCCAGGTGATTTCAGCAGTTGATATGGCAAGAGCTCGGTATTCTGCTTCTGCGCTTGATCTGGACACAGTTGGTTGTCGTTTGAACGCCCAAGAAATACAGTTTGTACCAAGGTAAATGCAATATCCAGAGGTTCTTCGTCGTGTGGTAGGACAACCAGCCCAATCAGCATCACAAAAACCATATAATTGCAGGGTGCTTTGAGCTGAAAAATGAATGCCAAAATCAATGGTCCCTTTGACGTATCGAAGAATTCTTTTGATTGCCTTAAAATCACCATTCGTAGGACTTTGCATTTTTTGACAAATCTTATTCACAGCATAGGTAATGTCTGGTCGAGAATGAGTGAGATAGAGTAGACCACCTGCATAGCTTCGATAGGTTCTAGCATCAAATGGTTGGAGATCCTGGTATGATAGTTGTGTCTTTGTTGCCATTGGTGTGCTGATGGGTGAACAATGTTGCAGTTGAGCTTTAGTAATCAACTCATTTGCATATTTCCCTTGTGAGAGAGTGATACCATTAGAGGTGTACTTGACTTCCATGCCTAAGAAAAAACAAAGTTGTCCAAGATCCTTGATGGCAAATTTATTTCCTAGTGCATCAATCATGTACTGAATTCCTGTGGAATCATTACCTGTAATAACAATATCATCTACATATACTAGTAATATGATGGTAATCGAATTGTTGCAGAAAATAAATAGAGAAGAATCAGCTTTGCTACAATTGAATCCCAAGTTGAGTAAGAATTGAGATAATGTATCGAACCAGGTCCTTGATGCTTGTCTTAATCCATATATGGATTTGAGAAGTTTGCAGACAAAGTCAGGATATTTTTCATCTATAAAACCTGGAGCCTGCTCCATATATACTGTTTCACTCAATGTACCGTGCAGAAAGGCATTCTTCATGTCAAGTTGTCGTAGAGGCCATTGTTGAGTCACAGCAAGAGCAAGAACAATACGAAGGGTGGTGATGTGAATGACTGGACTGAAAGTTTCATTGTAGTCTTGCCCTGCCACCTGAGTATATCCTTGAGCCACGAGTCTCGCCTTATGCCGATCCAAAGTGCCATCTGATCTAAGCTTTGTTTTAAAAACCCATCTGGATCCAACAACATTAGTGTTGCCTGGCCGAGGGACAAGGATCCACGTATGATTGTTCTGAAGAGCACGTATTTCATCTTTCATTGCTTGACACCATGTGTTACTTAAGATTGCCTTTTTCCAAGATGTTGGTTCCTGAAGTGCATTGACACAAAGAAGGGCACGTGATCTGTCTTGCTTTCTTTTTCTGATTTTCTCCGTTTCACAAGCTAAAAGAGGATCAAGTTCTGGATTCAATGCTAATTGACGATGAGTGAGCATGCTAGGAACAACAATGTTGCTATTAGTTTCATTGAATTCGACATGAATCCTGTCAGCTGAGTTGGGATCAGATTGAAGATGATCAATATCAAGACATGGATCACCCTCATCCATTACAGGAGGAGTAACACTTGTACTTGGTGACACAGTTGTTGGAGTTGCTGCATCAACATAGTCCTTTTCACTGAGCGTATCCTCTGTATTTCCATCAGAATCAGTTGAATCATCAAGTTGATCTCCATGCGTCAGTCCAGTGGTATCTGTAAGATCATTGTGCTCGATATTTGTTGATGGTGCAGCAGTATGAGGTCTTTATTTGGGCATAGAATTGTGAATACTCGAAGAATCTGGAGAAGTGTTGTGAGCAGGCCTTTTACTCAACCAAGCTTCTTGGTCAGTAAATTCAACTGCCTCAATCGAACTTTCTTTCTCAGTAGTGATGCTTGTCTTGTTAAATGGAAAAACTTGCTCATCAAAAATCACATGTCTGGATGTATAAACTCGATTGTTCTTAAGATCTAGACACCTGTATCCCTTGTGCATTGGACTATATCCAATGAATACACATGGATATGTTTTCATCGAAAACTTATTTTTGCCATAGTTGCGGAGATGTGGAAAGCATCTGCATCCAAAACTTCGTAATACATCATATTGAGGATTAGTAGCAAATAACCTTTTAAATGGGGAGTCCATGAAGAGTTTAGAACTAGGGAGTCGATTAATAATAAAAACTGCAGTAAGAAATGCATCTACCCAATATCGCATAGGCAATTTTGACTGAAAAAGAAGCGTTAAACCTGTCTCCACTACATGACGATGTTTTCGTTCGGCCACACCATTTTGTTCTGGTGTGTATGGACATGAAAATTGATGGTGCACTCCACATTGTTGTAGGTGTGTTTCAAAAATGTCTGAGGTGAACTCACCACCTCCATCACTCTGAAATGTCTTTATCCTTCTATCAAACCTGTTCTCAATGATTCTTTGCAGTTTAATAAATTGTTTACAGAAGTCAGATTTATATCTTAACGGTATAATCCAAGTGTATCGAGTAAAGTCATCAATTATAACTACATAATATCGAAAGTTTTGACATGATGCAGTAGGGGATGGTCCCCATAAATCACAATGCACTTTATCTAAAGGATTCACAGAAGAAATTGTAGAAATATTAAAGGGAAGTTTACAATTCTTTCCCATTTGACAGAAAGGACAAATGGTTCCTTCTTTATTCCATTTAGAAATGTTAATAAGTTCTTTATTATTCAAATACTGCAAGGTACGAGGGCTAGTATGTCCCAAACGATGATGCCAAACTGTCGAAGATGCCTTGTTTGATATGGCCATTAGAGCCATATTTTGGATTTCTTCTAAGGCATACAATTCTCCCGTCTTGAATCCCTTAGCTATTAGGTTGCCCTGAACATCCTCAACAAAGAACTCATTAGAGTTAAAAGTAATATGGCAAGCATTATCTTTTGTCAATTTACTAACTGATAGCAGATTCTTTTTAATATCAGGTACAATTAACACATCATTTAGTTTGAGATTGCCGTGTTGTGTTTGTATAGTACCTTGACCAGTGTGTGATATTTTAAGACCATTACCATTTCCAACATATAATGAATCATTTCCATGATAAGGTAGGAGTTTATGAAGTTTACCAGCATCATTCATGACGTGCTTGGTGGCTCCTGAGTCAGCGTATAGTGTAGGATCAGTGTCATCGTGCATCTGCATTGCTGAGAGTGCCTGTGCAAGTTGATCTTCCGGTTGGATAGAATGATCGAACCTACTCCAACATTTAATAGCCGTATGGTTTCTTTTTCCACAAATTTGACACATCACAGTTTCTTCTCTTCGAAAAGTTCTTTGTTTTTCTTCATTTCTTCCTTTGAATTGGTTTTTGCTTGTTTGGTGTCCAATGTTGTTCTGATTTGATGAAGAACCAAACTGGTTTTGGTTAGCTGATGGTCCAAATCCTCGACCACTAGAGTTGAATCTTCCTCCTCGACCACGACCTCTACCATGTCTGCTATAGAAGGCTTGATGTGGTTCTAGGTGATTACTAGCTTCTTCCAGTAGAAGGGACTGCAGAGACAGAACAAACTGATTATATGATGGATAAGGAGGTTTAGAAAGCATTACCAGCCTGAAATCTTTGTAACGAGGCCCAAGTCCTCTTGCAAGATGAAAGACTTTGATGGTTTCTTCCAAGGGTTTGCCAATGGCAGTAAGATTGTCACAGAGTCCCTTGAAGGTTCGTAGATATTGTTCAAGGCTCATGCTTCCTTTCGTCAATGACATTAGTGAGTCCGTCAGTAGGATCTCCTTTTCCTTTGATTGAGGTAACATAATATTCTCAATGGATTTCAAGACCTTGTAAGCTGATGATGTGTCTTCAAGATCTAGCAGCACTTCCTCAGTGATTGTTCCAATCAGCCATGTGGTCAAGAGACTATCATTGTTGAACCAAATGCTATATCTAGGATTGACAACTTCTTTCTCAGCAACTATCATTATCTGCGATGGAACGTTCTCCCCTTCAAGATGATGGAAGACACCAAGGCTTTTGACCAGTGGTACAATTTGTGATTTCCATAATAGCAGGTTTGATTTGCTTAGCTTCAATGTTGCAAGACTTGAACATTGATGAAAGTTTTGAATGGAGAGTATTGTTTCTGTAGAAGAAGATGAATTGGCCATGAGATCGTTTTTCGTTTCTTTGAGTGCTTAGCTCTGATACCATAAAGAGGTTTACACAAAATATAATCTCATTCCACACTTAAACTGGAGGATAACCTCTCTATATATACAAGCACTCAAAGGAAATGTACTAACGGTTATTACAGACATATTCCAACGGGTCTTTAGTCAAGAGGTAGTGACAAGAGGTAGTGCAGAGAATGTGTGGTGTGATGGACATTATTGTAGACAACATGTAGTGCATTTAGTGTGCTGCATATTCATTAGATGTAGGGTTGCTCCATGGTCCATGTGATCAACTAAAGTAGTAACTAAAGTAGTAACTAAAGTGTGTGTGTGTATCATGTTCCCTCAATATCAAGTACCCATTTAATACTTGAATTAATGCCATTTAGTACTCACGGTTTTAGCCAACACTAATGCATATAATTTGTCAATATATATATATATATATATATATATATATATATATATATATATATATATATATATATAGGCCTTTGCTCCATACAGAACACTCTTATATAACAAACAACAAAGAACACCTTAGATCTATTAGATCCTTTGGCCCCGCCAGGGGCACCCAATACAAAAAGTTGTTATTTTTTTACCCTCTATCAAGTCTGTAAAAAAAATAATAAAATAAAAAATTGAAAATTACTGTTCACTGATGACGTCACTGATGACGTCATCAATGAACAGTAAATTTTCAATTTTTTTTTTTGCTGGTTTGCTAGAGGGTAAAAAAATAACAACCCTTTGTATTGGGTGCTATGACGGAACTCTTGAATTATATTAGATATGAGGTGTTCTTTATTGTTTGTTATATAAGGTGTTTGCTATGGAGTGCAACTCATATATATATATATATATATATATATATATATATATATATATATATATATATATATATATATATATATATATAAGAAAAAAGAACCTGAGATATATCTCAGTTAACTTTCCTGAAATATGAATAAAATCCTTTAAAATTTATTGGACCCACAAAGCTAATTAATAAAATTTTAAACAAATCATGATTTTACAAAATTGCTCATCCCATATTTACATATAAAATACATATATCTCATGAAAATTACCTAAAATATATCTTAGGTTCCCTACTAGTAATTCATGCATGATTTGCTGGCTAACACTGCACTACTTAACATAACATGTCTACTACAATAACACATCTAGTTAAAACTCAGGGCAGCACTTATTGGTTAATATAAAGAATGACATGAAACTACAAAAATGATGGAGCAACTCAAATCTAAGTAATAAACCCTCCTTATATAAGATTAATGCATAACATTTGAACTTAAATAACATGGACAATTTCATAGAATATGACAATCATAAATGCATAAATTAATAGAATAGCTAATAATGATGGGGTTAAGCCAACATATATATAAGTGGAGATAACTGTAGATGTTAATATAAAATAAATTGCATGACTACAAGCATTCATCAAACTTGGATATTAAATACTATAAAAAAATAATATTGTAATGTAACATAAAAAAATTATTACAGTTAGGCCATATTTATATCCTTATGCATGCGTACAAATCACACATCGGATGCTTTGTTCCTAAAAAATATTAAGGAAATTTTAATTTTTAACCAAAACTATATCCACATAAAATACTTATATATTCATTATAATTTAATGTCATAAAACCTCACATGTAAATTACATTTAATACGAATTAAAAACCGTATCAATAGATCTTTCCTTCCCTGAAATATATATTTTAACATGAGTATAACGGCGTAATGGATCAATTCAATATATGCGGAGTATTAATTTAACAAGACAAGTAACAAGACTCACATGAGATTAAAGAGAAAGACCGGAAATCTATAAATTAGTGTTATTATACATGTGCATATGCACGCAAACTCGCAAAGTCTAATCATTTATATACCTGATTTATGACGGGCAGCCGTGTACTACTTTGCCAAATCCAGTGTACCTTTTTTTCTCCAACCTAACAATTCTCTATTTCTTTATGTTTCCTTTTTTGACTTAATATTTTCAATGCTGCTACTTCTCTGGAATCGTGTAAATATAATAGTATAAGAATAAGGATAAAGATAAATAATCAGGTTTTAAGATATATATAATAATCTAACTTTATTCTCTTCATAATATAACCGAAAATCTTATCTACACATATGATCATTCATAAATTAATAATTAATGACTTTTTAAAAAAATAATATATACATATATTCTTTTAATAGTTACCATAATAAAATAAATAGGTGGAATTTTACCCTTATTTTCTAGCCTAAAATGAAATGTAATTCTTAGTCTGAGTTTTTAAATTTTTAGGAAAATTAAAAACGCAGATTGTTTAGCTATATGAAAATCCGGTAGAATATGAAATAATAACGGGCCATAGATGGTGCAACAGAGATTGTCAAAAACGAAATAAAATATAAGAGTATGCATTTTCTACCGTTGGAATTTATATATGAAACACCTCTAGTTTAATTTAAAAAAGGGAATTTATTATAAGTTACGACTATTTACCTGCATAATTCTACTATTTTTTTTAAAAAAAAAGTTTACTTAGATATCAACTTAGTATTATCTTTCATTACATTTCATAAAAACTAATAATGTACATTTCGACTTATGAATGTCTGCAAATATATTTATGTTGTTTCAGGGGACGAGTAAAATTTAATGAAATATCTTCATTTTTTCAAATTTTTATAAGAACACTTTCCTATTTCAAAAAAAAATAAATAAATAAAAGGAGTAAATATTAGTTTAAAGACACACATGTTGTCATCCTGTGCATCTGACTAGATCCGTCATAGTGCACATATGTAGTTGAACTTAAAGAAGACAGCGAATAAACGGGGCTGAAGATTCATTCAGGGACTCTGAACATTCATGGTAGAATCACAAACAGAATCTCTCTCTCTCTTTTTTTTTTTTTTTTTTTTTTCAAGTAATCACAAACAGAATCTCACCTATTACTACCTTGCAAAATATGATATAAAACTATTGACCACTTAACTGAGGAATGTACAGGGAATTAGGAGGAAGTGTTTAATTTACTTGCTTACAAGTGGAATGTAGGACCTCTTTTATCTATCAAATTCGTTGCAGGTGGGGGATGCAGACATTGTCGCTTTTCTCTCCAAATTATTTGACCAGTACTCACCTTTGGCTGGTTTCGTTTCATAGCTAGGTATTATAATCAAGATCATACCTTGGTGAGTTGGTGTGATCAGTTAGTTCTCTGCATGTAGTTAGACTTTAGTCACGGTTCTTTAAATGAATCGAACAATATTCAAAATCAAAAATACTCCTCTGACTGAAAACTTAGAGTTATCGGAACTGAAAAGATATAATATAATATGAGCTATAAATACCTCTCTCTGACTCTCTTGAAGTGTCATGAGATTCAAATATTCAAACACAAACCTCTCTTTCTGTTGATGTGTATCTTCATGACATTATTTTCAAATTTACGCACACGCATTCTCACACACGTTTCAACGTGTTACATGTCCAAATAATTCTTATAGAGGTCTTTTTATTAAACTCCAAAGTTTATCATATTATCCAAATATTATCTAATTTCTCACATGATTAGGTATTTGATATGGGCTAAAAGTAAGCCTTAAAGACATCTTTAATGTGGTATTAATTATACCCGGAATAGTCCAAACGTGGGGCCCACCAGTTGGGCCCGAACCCTATTTATAATATTAAATTCGTAATTAATATTAAGGGTAATAATCAGCTCAGCAAATAAGAATTGGATAAGGATAATATCTCTTTCAGACTTATCCTATAAGGCATCCAATTCTATATGGAAACTGATTCCTACAAGGAATAGATTTAGAACTTTCCTCAAGGAGGTGACTTATCTGTTAAGTCTCCAACTCCTACCTTAATTCTAAGGCTTCTCAGCCTATATAAAGGGTCAGACCCCTCACCTCAGAACTACGTTTTTGGCTTGATCTTTGATATTCATCAAAGTACGTAGGCATCTTGTGAAGGCAGAATCAGCCACGAGCACAAGAGCAGCCATTAAAGCACGAAGCTCACACACCCTTACATTAAATACATAAACCCTAGCCGCAATACTAGTAGCCTAGTTTTTGATCCACAACATTTGGCGCCGTCTGTGGGAAGACAACATCAACCATGGTTCAAACACGAAGGACAACGTCAACTGAGGCCGTGCCCCTTAACTCTGCTCAACCAGCTACCTCAGATTCGCTCATCGTCACTGAGGAAGGACAAATACTCCCATCAACAGGGACGGTCATTCAACCTCTGTCCACTCAACCCCCAGGGACGACTCCCCATGTAGAGGGGACTCACTCAGTGATCGTCCATCAAGGCCAAGAAACCAACCCTCTCCAGATGGTGGTTTCTCCTCTTGATAACGTTGATCGCACGGGGGTATAGATCCACACTACGGATCTCCCTTTGAACACCAACCCTATGTATGGACTGCCCAACTATCCCCCTCGACGAAGGGAACCTGGACCGAGCGGACACGCCTTACAGATCCGGGATCGAGAATATGATGACTACTCGGGTCCCTATACTGATGATTCATCATCATCTGAGGATGATGATCGAGATGAAGCCCCGAGGAGGCGACGTGCTAGCAAGGAGCCCCAAAGAAGAACACGAAGAATCCATGATGGACCTCCACAAACAATAGAGGAGAGGATTAAGGCTCATGAGGCTGAGATCCAAAGGTTGAAGGATGATATAGCAAGGGAACAGGCAATACAGAGTCTGACTCGACCCCCTCCAATCTCAGGAAGGATTCCCGTTATAGATTTGGAGAGGTCCTCAAGAAGACAGAAGAGGGCTGATGTCCCAACAAGAGAAGCTATAAGGGTGGAAACCCCCAGGAGTAACCCCAAAGATCTGATGCCACTTGGGGACCCTGACGATCCCACACCTCCGTTTACTGAGGAGGTGATGAATGCCCACATCTCAAGGAAGTTTAAGATGCCAACTATTAAGGCCTATGATGGAACGGGCGATCCCGCAAATCATGTCAGAACATTCTCAAACGCACTACTATTGCAGCCTGCTAGTGATGCCTTAAAGTGTAGGGCGTTCCCTCAAACTCTATCAGGCATGGCTCAAAGATGGTATAGCCGTCTACCTGCAAACTCGATTGGCTCTTTTAAGGAGCTAAGCGCTGCCTTCATCAGCCAATTCATCAGTGGGAGAATTCATGAGAAATGTTCTGCATCCCTTATGTATGTGGTGCAGGGGAAGAATGAGAACTTAAGGGATTATCTCAAGCGATTCACCAAGGAGACGTTGAATATCACCGATCTGGAAAATAAGGTGGCCATGGTAGCCCTGGAACACGGAACCACTGACCTCTTCTTCAAAAGGTCTTTGGCGAAACACCCTCCTGAGAACATGGCCGAGCTCCAAAGAAGAGCTGATAAATATATCAAGGCTGAGGACAGCATTAAGAAGGAAACCACAGTAGGTAATGGCAAGGGCTCTAATGATTCAAAGAAAAGAAAGTCAGAACAAGAGTACGACGCTAGGGACAAGTATCCCCGGACTGGAAAGGACTCTGATTCATCACCTAAGAAGGGTTTTGGGTCAAGGTTTTCTGATTACACAAGGTTGAACGCTCCTAGGAGCCAAATTTTGTTGGACATTGAGAAGGATAAGGACTTTCGCTGGCCTAAACCGCTCAGGGGTGATCCCGAAAAGAGAAACAAAGATCTGTATTGTAGATTCCATAAGGATGTGGGGCATGACACAGATGACTGCAGACAGTTGAAGGATGAAATTGAGTTTTTGGTCCGGAAGGGAAAGTTAAACAAGTTCACCAAGGGTGAAGACCGTGGAACCCAGAAAAGGGATTATGATAGAAGAGACAATGATAGGAGGGATAACGATCGCAATCGTAACCCGCAGCCTCGAGGGCCAGTAATCAATATGATTTGGGGAGGACCAACAGCGGCCGGCACTACCCGAAACTCTCGAAAGGCTTATGCCAGGGAAGTGATGCACATCACAGGAGAAGCCCCGAAGCGTGCTAAGACTGAGGCAGTGATTGGTTTTGATGATTCAGATCTTGAAGGGGTGAAATTCCCCCATGACGACCCGTTGGTCATAACTCCAGTAATTGGAAACTCGGAAGTGAAGCGAGTCCTGATAGACAATGGAGCTTCCGTCGATATCTTGTTTCATGATGCTTTTATGAGGATGGGGTATACTGATTCTCAACTAACCCCGACTAACATGCCAATCTACGGATTTAATGGAGTTGAGTCCAAGGTTGAAGGGACCATTCAGCTGCCCATGACAATAGGGCAAGAACCTAAGGAGGCCACCCAGATGTTAAACTTTCTAGTAATTAAGGCTGCCTCAACGTACAATGCAATCTTAGGGAGAACCGGACTTCATGCATTCAAGGCTGTTGCCTCTACTTATCACATGAAGGTCAAATTTCCAACCAGGAATGGTGTTGGGGAACAAAAAGGAGATCAGAAAATGGCCAGGAGTTGCTATGTGGCTGCTTTGAGAGCTGACGGAACCGGGGGGCAGGTACTCCCGATTGAAGACATGGATGTCCGTGATGATGATGAACACCGGGGAAAGCCAGCGGAGGACTTAATACCTATCCCTCTGGAGTTAGGCGACCCTGAGAAGGTGACTTATATTGGAGCCTCTTTGAAAGAACCCTTGAAGGGCAAATTAATAGAGTTCTTACAAAGGAATAGTGACGTTTTTGCTTGGACAGCAGCTGACATGCCAGGGATTGATCCCCAACTTATAACTCATAGATTGAATGTCGACCCTAATCGGAAGATAGTACAGCAGAAGAAGAGAAATTTTGCTCCGGAAAGGCAAGAGGCCATTAAGCAAGAAGTGGATAAGCTCTTGGAGGCTGGTTTTATTGAGGAAATTCAGTTTCCCGAATGGTTAGCAAACCCAGTGATGGTCAAGAAAGCGAATGGAAAGTGGAGGATGTGTATAGACTTCACTGACCTGAATGATGCATGCCCAAAGGATTGTTTCCCTCTGCCAAGGATAGATATGTTGATAGATGCCACAGCTGGACATGAGATGCTGAGCTTCATGGATGGATTCAGCGGCTATAATCAGATTAAGATGCACAAGGATGATATCCCTAAGGTATCTTTCATAACCGACTTTGGTGTTTTCTGCTATCTTGTTATGGCGTTTGGCTTAAAGAATGCGGGAGCTACTTACCAACGATTGGTGAATAAGATATTTGCCCATCTGATTGGAAAAACCATGGAGGTTTATGTCGATGATATGCTGGTTAAAAGCTTGGTCAAGGCAGACCATATCAAGCACCTCAGAGAGGCATTTGAAGTGCTGAGGCACCACAAGATGATGTTGAATCCAGCCAAATGTGCCTTTGGTGTTGGATCAGGCAAATTTTTGGGTCTAATGGTTTCTAAAAGAGGCATAGAGGCCAACCCCGACAAGATCAAGGCGATCTTAGACATGGAACCCCCACGCTCTATAAGAGATGTGCAGAAGTTGACAGGCCGGGTAGCGGCTTTAGGAAGATTCATCTCCAAGTCTGGTGACAAGTGCTTGCCTTTCTTTCAAGCATTGAAGAAAGTGAAAAATTTTGAGTGGACCCCTGAGAGCCAAGAGGCCTTTGAGCAATTGAAGAAATACATGGTTGAAGCCCCGTTATTGACCAAACCAAGTCCTGGAGAGACTCTTTATCTATACCTGGCGGTATCTGAGCAAGCCCTGAGTGCTGTCCTTATTCGGGAAGAGGAGAAAGTCCAGAAACCTATCTACTATGTAAGCAAAGTGTTGCATGGGGCTGAGTTGAATTACTCACCCATAGAAAAGTTTGCTTTGGCTTTAGTAACTGCCTCAAGGAAATTGCGACCTTACTTCCAGGCACACAAGATTCAAGTTCTGACGAACCAACAGTTGAGGAACATATTGCATAGCCCTAAGGCCAGTGGAAGGCTAATTAAATGGGCGATTGAGTTAGGAGAATTCGATATCACATACAAGCCTCGGACAGCCATCAAGGCTCAGGCATTGGCTGACTTCGTGGTTGAATGTACTATTAACAACCAAGAAGTCGGGGGGCAAGAGATAATGACTACCCCTGGGCAAGAGAAAAAAGAAGAGGAACTTACACCTGATCTAAAGGAATATTGGGTGCTCTATTTTGATGGAGCATCAAAAACAAATTCTAGTGGTGCAGGTTTGGTTTTGCAAAGCCCTGACGGGTTCACAGTTGAGTATGCTTTAAAGCTGGATTTTCCTACTACTAACAATGAGGCAGAGTATGAGGCATTAATAGCAGGTTTGGGTTTAGCTAGAATCATGAGGGTCAAAAACCTCAAAGTTTGTGGAGATTCACGACTTGTGATATCCCAAGTAAACGGTGAATTCGAAGCTAAGGATGAGACTATGGCGAAATACCTGAGAGTGGTGAAGGCTGTTATGTCTCAGTTTGAGGAGTGTCATGTTGAGCACATCCCGAGAGAAGAAAACGTTAAGGCCGATGCCCTGTCTAAGTTTGCTTCTTCTGAAATAGAAAATTATGCTGGGAGTGTCTACTTTCAGGTCATGAAGGCCCCGACCATTAATGCAAAGTTAGTGGCACCAATTGATATAGGAGGCTCTTGGATAGATCCTATCAAGGCATACCTGGAGACCGGTTGGCTCCCAGACAATGCCATGGAGGCACGAAAACTCTCAGTAAGAGCGTTGAGATATACTTTGATTGAGGGTATTCTGTACAAAAGGTCGTTCGTTATCCCGTACTTGAAGTGTCTAAGGCCTCTAGAGGCAAGGGAAGCATTGGAGGAAGTTCATGAAGGGATCTGTGGGCAACATTTGGGGGGCAGAGCCCTAGCTCACAAGATAATCCGTTTAGGGTTTTATTGGCCGGAGATGTTGGCTGATGCACAAAACTATGTCAAGAGATGTGAGAGATGCCAGAAGCATGCCCCAATTGTGAGGCAACTGCCTGAGATGTTGACCTCTATCAACTCTCCCATTCCATTTGCAATGTGGGGGATGGACATACTTGGACCCTTTCCCATGGCTTCAGCACAGAGGAAATTCCTGATAGTGGCCATTGATTACTTCACTAAGTGGATTGAGGCTAAACCCCTGGCCAAGATAACCACCAAGCAAGTTTCCCAGTTCTTCTGGGAGAATATCATTTGCAGATACGGAATCCCACGAATCCTTGTGACAGACAATGGGACACAGTTCAATAATGAGGAGTTTAAGAAGTATTGTGAAGAGAATGCGATTGAGCTCCGTTTTACCTCAGTGGCACATCCACAAGCCAATGGGCAAGCTGAGGTAGCTAATCGAATTATCCTTGATGGACTGAAGAAGAGGGTCGAACGCTCTAGGAACACTTGGGTAGATGAACTGCTGCCCATACTTTGGGCGTATCGTACCACTTATAAAGTAACAACTGGGGCAACCCCATTTTTGCTGGCTTATGGAGCCGAGGCTGTTGTGCCCTTGGAGATCATGCAGGCATCACCTCGAATCGAGGCATATGAGCCAGAAACTAATGAAGAAGGGATGAGACTGGCCCTGGATTTAATTGACGAGGTTAGAGATGAAGCTAATGCTAGGAATGCTGAGTATCAGAAGAGAGCCTCTTTTCACTACAACCAGAGAGTTAAAGAAAGATTTTTTCGACAAGGCGACTTGGTTCTGAGGAAGATTGAAGCCTCAGGAGTTGGCCAAAAAGGAAAGTTAGCACCAAACTGGGAAGGACCGTATCTAGTCAGGAAGGTGTTAGGACGAGGATCTTACAAGTTGGAAACCTTGGATGGGGTTGAGGTGCCCCGGACTTGGCATGCTGTGAACCTCAAAGTTTATTATGTTTAAGGTCTTTTGATAAAGGCTTGAACTTTTATCTATTTATTAGGAATAAGGTTCGAATGAAACCATTATAGAGCATGTTGCTCCCAGTAGTTGATAGAGTATCTGTGTAAGGGTTGAACCCATTTTATCAATGTCCTTTGACAGCATAATGGAATTTGATCTGTTTTCTCTATTGGTTATCCTTCCTTGCTAAAACAAACGAAAGACAAATGTTGGACCGACTTGTAAGTTTAGTTCCAGCCAGGAGGCCAAGTACTCAAAAAGTCTAAAGTATTAACAAACTATGAGCAAAAGCAAGAAAAATGAACGGAAATAAACTGCATAAATAGTTAAGTTAAAAATTACAAAGGCCCGAAGGCTATTAAGTAGAATGGTTGAAACCCAGAGTTCGGAAAGGAAAAAGATAAATAAACGAAGCCTAAGGGGCCTTAGGGGCCTCCTTAGCAGGAGAAGCATCCTCAGAGCTAGTCTCAGTAGTAGACCCCTCGTCAGCAGAGTTAGCAGCACCAGGCTGAGCTAGAAGAGGCTCGGGATCCAAAGCTGAAGTAGTGGCAGTAGCATGCTCCTTAACTAAAGTATCATCCTCCCCGAACAGCTCTTCACTGGAACCAGGCACCTGTGTCAAGGCACTGGGAAGGTGAGGGCTAGGAAAGGCAGAAGGCAAGAATAACCCTGGATGCTGCCTCAGAACTGCTTCAAGGGCCTTGGTCCACCCATCAGAAAACTGGCTAGGAAAGAGCATCTCATCATGCTGATCCATGAGGGTCTTGTACTCCTCCGAATCCAGATATTCATCAATATGCTTTTCCTTGTCATCTCTCAGAGCAACCAGCTCCGCATGCATCCCTACCATCTCTTCATCTTTCTTCTTTATTTGCTCCTCCAGACGGTTGATATGGAGAGTCTTCTTCTGAGACTCAGACTCAAAAGCTTTGGACTTCTCTTCCAAGCTTTGGCTTTATGAACCAAGCTTTGGAAATGGACGTTAGCCTGCATGAAAGGTTAGCATTGAAATCAAGTAGTGAATCTAAAGCCGTTAAGGTATTGAAAGATAAAAGTTCGAAACTTACCACAGCGAGAGCCTGAGCACCGAGTGCCTCTGACTCCCCAATACCTCCACTAAGGACCATATCCTTATAGTCAGGGGTGGTGATCGAGTTTAAAGACCAATCCATGGAGTGCTTCGTAGAGCCCACCACAGAATCCTGCTTCCTAAAGCCCCAAGGAGGCCTGAAAACCGTCGACTGGACATTAACCTGGGAGCTCCCCTCCAGTCCAGCTATATCACCATATCTCAACTCTCCTTTATGGGCCTTTTGGGGGCGCAGAAAAGGAGGCTCCGTGTTTTTCCCTCGAGGGTCAGCAGCCCTCTTAGCTCGAACCATCCTGGCTGTCTCTTCATCAGGAGAGGGTGCAGCCTCCACAATCAATTTCGCAACTGTAAGAACGACGAAAAAGAGAGTTGGAATAAATTCAGTAATAAAAAGTAAATGGCAAAGACCAGTAAGAAAATTACCCCGCTCAGAAACTCTGGAAAGGCCTACTCCCCTTAGAGATTCCTCATTTAAAAGACTTAGGCAGGTAATAGAACTACCGTCTGCCTCGGTCAGAGTATTATAAGCGGCCTGTTCCTCGGTACTAAGGACGATTCCCTTAGCACTTCCATCTGAGACTCTCGAGAATGTCTGCCTAAAGAGAGTGCCCCAATCACCTCCATCCCATTCTAAGTATGCGAACTCATTTTTCCAGCCCGCATTATTATCAGGAATTGACTTGCCATTAAAAATTGGGGGAACTCTAGGACGGAGCTTAACATATACCCAGCCAGGGTTCGTGGCAGGGCTATTGTAAAATTGAAAAAGTTTGCGAAAAAGCGCAACTGATAAAGGGAGTTGTTGTCGAAGACACAAAACCATAAAACATAATATAATTCTCCACGCGTTTGGCGGGAGTTGACATGGACTAATTTGAACATCAGCTAAGAGTCTAGGAATGAATTCATGAAATGGAAAACGAAGGCCAGCCACTAGACTCTCCCTATAAACACACAAAGAATTGGGTTTCCAGTGACAAGGTCTGTCACCTGGCTCGGCTGGGACAAGTTTATAAGGTGATTTAATTTTGAAAAGCTTGTTATATCTAGTGATTTCATCAACATCATGATAACAGCTACAGCAGTCATATGCATCTAGTTCTGACAAAGATGGGTAATCATCTCCACGTTGATTTAACATATCTACTAGAGATGTGTAAGAAGAGCGAATGGTGATTGTACCTTTGGAGGAGGCAGAATTCATCTTTGCAAGGCGGGACTTAGCTTTGTCTTCCATTGGTGCTCCTGGAAAAAGATTCGAAGCTCTTGAAAAACCCAGAAAGTTTGAAGATTTGAAGAAAATCTTCAAAGAAAACCCAGAAACTATGAAGGAGTGAAGATATCTTCAAGAAAGAAACCCAGGAACCACCGTGAAGGGGAGGAGCTCGAAGAAAACTTTCGCCGGAAATCGCCTTGAAATAGAGATAACAACAGAGAGAATTTCTAGTGAAGTGTTTGAGTAGAAGTGAGAATGAGAAAGTGAACTCTCCACTCTCACTCTTATATACAACCTTTTAGCCGGTTAAAATTCCTCCAAACGGTCAAAAAACCTACAGTAACAGGTCAGAAAAGCCCATGAAACCGGCCCAAATTAAGGCCCAATTCTAGGACATTCTTAGGAAAATACCTTTGAAAAATATCTTAGATATTTTAAAGAAAATTATAGATATTTTTGAAAAATATCATAGACAACAAAACCTGGATTTGGTTTCAAATAGCCCGGACGGGCCAAATAATGACTATAAGGTTAAGCCCATTTTGAAAAAGAAAGGTATCAGGCCCCATAAGAATAGGCCCAAAGCCCAAGTGGCCCTTATTTCGACCAGAATCCTGGTCGAAACGACCAAGAATCCTGGTCGAAACGACCAAGAATCCTGGTCGAAAAACTCTTCGACCAAAGCGTTGGAAACGCCCTTATTTCGACCAGAATCCTGGTCGAAACGACCAAGAATCCTGGTCGAAAAACTCTTCGACCAAAGCGTTGGAAACGCCCTTATTTCGACCAGAATCCTGGTCGAAACGACCAAGAATCCTGGTCGAAAAACTCTTCGACCAAAGCGTTGGAAACGCCCTTATTTCGACCAGAATCCTGGTCGAAACGACCAAGAATCCAGGTCGAAAAACTCTTCGACCAAAGCGTTGGAAACGCCCTTATTTCGACCAGAATCCTGGTCGAAACGACCAAGAATCCTGGTCGAAAAACTCTTCGACCAGAGTGTTGGAAACACCCTTATTTCGACCAGAATCCTGGTCGAAACGACCAGGAATCCTGGTCGAAAAACCCTTCGACCAGAGCACAATTGGACCTTTATTTCGACCAGAATCCTGGTCGAAACGACCAGGAATCCTGGTCGAAAATCTCTTCGATCAGGAAGAAAAAGAAGGCCTTGTCTCGACCAGAATCCTGGTCGAATTCCTGGTCGAATTTCTGATCGAAAATACTCAGTCCTGGTCGAAATTTGCTATAAAAATTGATTTTTTGATAGCAAATCTTCACAGACATGGAATTATGATACCTGTGGGTACCATAATAGGATAAATATGGAAATACGAGGAATTTCATAGATAATTCCCTGAAGAAAAAGACTCTGTAACCAAAGTTATGGAAATTGCTTAGCCTCGAATAAGGCATATCGTCGTAAACGTGTCGGTCGCTCCACACTTTGCATCAAGACGACATTTGTGAAACACTAGTGTACAAAGCCCTGACCCAAGTCTCACGAAAGGTAGTTAAAACTTCAAGGAAAACCTGATCAGTTTTCCTAGAAGTTGGGGGGCAAATGATATGGGCTAAAAGTAAGCCTTAAAGACATCTTTAATGTGGTATTAATTATACCCGGAATAGTCCAAACGTGGTGCCCACCAGTTGGGCCCGAACCCTATTTATAATATTAAATTCGTAATTAATATTAAGGGTAATAATCAGCTCAGCAAATAAGAATTGGATAAGGATAATATCTCTTTCAGACTTATCCTATAAGGCATCCAATTCTATATGGAAACTGATTCCTACAAGGAATAGATTTAGAACTTTCCTCAAGGAGATGAATTATCTGTTAAGTCTCCAACTCCTACCTTAATTCTAAGGCTTCTCAGCCTATATAAAGGGTCAGACCCCTCACCTCAGAACTACGTTTTTGGTTTGATCTTTGATATTCATCAAAGTACGTAGGCATCTTGTGAAGGCAGAATCAGCCACGAGCACAAGAGCAGCCATTAAAGCACGAAGCTCACACACCCTTACATTAAATACATAAACCCTAGCCGCAATACTAGTAGCCTAGTTTTTGATCCACAACAGTATTGTTTATTTTAATCTGCATGCAAGGAATTGGATTCAATTTGATTTTCTTGGTATAAGAAGTATATATTCAGTAAGGTACTAAGTATTTCTAGAAATTTTACTAATATTATTTCATATTTATATAAAATTTAGTATATGTAAATTATATACACTACAACCAAACTTGTTAGGACGATAAAAAATAATTCAAGAAAAGGGTCGTCATCCATGGATAGTATACGATAAATCAAAATCTGATAGGTTATTATATTTTAGGATATATGATCTAATATCGGTAACATATAACAGTCGTATGGTTAATACATCAACAAAATTTATCAATCTTCAAAAACTTTTTAACTCCAATTTTTACAACAATTGAAACTAAATGCAATAACAAAAAACCATTCAAATAAAAGTGAAAAACAAAATTAAATAATTGAGATGAAACATCCAAAATTGGTTCTGAAGTCTAAAATAAGGAAAATGACCCAAAACAATCAGTAAGGTCGGGCATCAACATTTCTCACCTTTTAATTCATCATGCAACTCCCACACCTGGCTGTAGATTTATTATATCACATCACATTGTATTCTAATTTGCTTAAAATTTATTTTCTCTTTCTGGTTCTAGGATGATGATAAGCTGAAAGACAAAGCCAAAGATTCGTTTCATCAACAAATACTTATCCCTATCTAAGAAACTTGACACGTATGTATGACGTATCTAGTTAGCAAAAATTTAAAAAAAAAATTGGTAACAAATTACTTGCTAAGAAAATGAATAATATCCGAGAAATATTAAAAAACTATTTTAAAAGTTATAACTTATATGATAAAAACATATAAAAACAACATTATCCATTGAACATTTTCTTTTAATTTACTTGGCAGATCTGTACAAAACTAGACACATATTTAGACCTTATTATGTTTTATTTAGACCATATATATTTTATTGAGTATTATTTAGACCTTATGTTTTATTGAATACATTTGTATATGTATTTAATTTCACAATGTTCCTTTGTCAAAAAAATATAAACATTGTTCCATTGGTTAGCCATAGGTGAAACTCACAACCCTCTCGGGTATTCACTGAACTACACAACCCAACCACTACACAAGGCTAATTAGAATGAGTTGAAAACTTGAAAAAGACTTGTGGATTGGATGAGGAAACTATAAACTTGACCACACAGCTAGCTAGCTGCTAACGTGAAGTAATTTACGAAGTGTAGACACAAATTATAAGTTTGTCAATAAAACACACACTGTGTGCGAGATCGTATAGATAGCGGATAGACCTACATAATTAAATGTTTGGGTCTTTCTAGACAATGTATTTCATTTATAAAAATGAAAATAAAAAATATTCCCCCAATAAATCACTTATATTTAACTCTAAATATTTATCTCCCGCAGATTTTTATGAATTTAGGTATACGGTTGCAAACTAATTAAGGTGTAGCAAGTAATTTTTTAATATATTGTTCAAAATTATTTTGCGAAAAAATTATGAAATTATCAAACAAGAAAAACGGAAATTATGATATTCAAACCTTAGATTATGTCTCAAAGCAATTAAAGTCCGCCCATAATTTGATTTATGAGGACATTAAAAACGAAAAGCTTCTAACATGCTAATTTCAACTTAAGGCGGTCAATTCCATGAAATAACTTCATTCCGGCCACAATAAAAAAACACAAAAATCTTATTTTTCATTATTGAAGTTTAGTTTTTGACCAAGTATATATCCGTTTGAAATGCATTCCCAAATATTTCAATAAAAATTGCTAGAGATGGGGAATTGGGTATAAAATAATTAACAAAATGATATATGTTACTCTAATTGATTATAACTATGTGCATTCACTCCAATATTAATTATCAATAAAATTTTTATTATTATCACAAAAACGTTACCACATCATTATTTTTGTATTTCTAACATTAATATTTTCTGGGAAAACCGATATCAGTAGACACATAAAAGTTGTGTTCATTTTAGGGTGAAGTTTGCCCTATATATTTTTGTTGTACAATAACTAGCTTAATAATCTAGTACGCTTACCTGTTTTATAAAAACAAATTTACAAGGACAACTCCCAAACTTTTAGTTGATAAATTTAGACTTTATAAAAATAAATGTGAAATGCGGAAGTATTTTGTGGAAAATTTTAGGGTCTGTTTATTCATCAGTTTTCCAGAAAATTTTTCTAAAATCACAAAAAATAGAAAACATGTTCAAATCAATTATTTTCTAAATAGTAAACACAGAAAACTAGAAAACAAGACATATACATATATATGTAAACATACTCTTAATGTCTCACATACAACCTCATCAGACATATAATTTACAAAATTACAATTATGAATTGTAGTATAAATAAAATACATGCACACACAAACATATACATATGCATGGGATATATATGCATAAATTAAACCAGGACACATTTTAACCGCCTATTAATTAGGACCCTAGTATGGTAGTAACACTAAAGGTAAAAAAATTAAATAAATGAAAAGAACTATGGCTAAAAATTTCTTTTTTTTTATCAAATTTTGTTTTTTTCATATTTTCAGAACTTAACTTTATTAGAACACATGCACATGCCTACTTGTGTTAGAGAGAGTACTATTAGTTAAGAACAATAATAATAAAAACCAATAATAAATTAAATTTCTTTCTACAAATGCGTGTGTAGTGTGTACGTACGCACAGTTATGCACATTATACATACGTTTGCTGTTCACCTACTACCTGATGATTGAAACTAGCCACAGAACTCCTATATATATAAGGAGTCACTCAACACAAGATAACACAGCGGTAGCTACAAAATTAATCAATATGGAAACCAACAATACCGCCATGACAATCCTCTTCTTCATTATTCTTCCACTGCTTAGTTTCTTTCTTTTGTCTAGCTTTCGACGTAAACGATATCCTCCAGGTCCGAAAGGTTGGCCCATCATCGGCAACTTGTTGATGATGGACAAGTTATCTCACCGTGGTCTAGCTAAACTCGCAGCTCAATATGGCGGTTTAGTGCACCTCCGCATGGGTTTCCTCCACATG
The DNA here is from genome assembly GCA_036435485.1 of Saposhnikovia divaricata. Lineage (NCBI taxonomy): Eukaryota > Viridiplantae > Streptophyta > Magnoliopsida > Apiales > Apiaceae > Saposhnikovia > Saposhnikovia divaricata. Next base: position 233,788,671 of record CM071594.1, read on the forward strand.
ATCACGGTATCAACTCCCGATATGGCCCGAGAAGTTCTTCAAATCCAAGATAATAATTTTTCCAACCGTCCTGCTACCATGAATATTAGCTATTTAACTTATGACCGAGCTGATATGGCTTTCGCAAATTACGGGCCATTTTGGCGTCAAATGCGGAAAATATCGGTCATGAAGTTATTTAGTCGTAAACGGGCTGAGTCATGGGACTCTGTCCGTGAAGAAGTTGATGACATGGTGAAAATTGTGTTGTCCAACACCGGGTGTTCTGTTAATATTGGAGAGCTTGTGTTCGGGTTAACAAGGAACATTATTTATCGGGCAGCTTTCGGGACGTTATCTCATGAAGGACAAGATGAATTTATCAAGATATTGCAGGAGTTTTCGAAACTATTTGGCGCTTTTAATATCTGTGATTTTGTTCCAGGGTTAACTTGGGCTGATCCACAAGGGTTCATGGGTCGGTTAGTTAAAGCTCGAGCATCCTTAGATGGGTTCATAGATTCCATAATCGATGCACACATTGAACAAAAGAAGAGCAGTCAAAATGGTATTATTGACGAGGGAAATAGTGATATGGTGTATGAACTACTGGATTTTTACAGTGAGGATAAGCCCAAAGCCAGCCACACTGAAGATTTGAACTCCTCCTTAAAGCTCACAAGAGATAACATCAAAGCCATTATCATGGTAACTGCAGTCTTACATCTATATACTAATAAACATGCATATATATGTTTGCACACACATCTAACATGCACAAAACACAGTTGTCCACACACCCGTATATATTCGTGATGGAATCAAGGATGGCTAAACAAGTTTAAATATTTTTTTTTTAAAATCCAAATTTTATTGCAAATTAGTTGAAAAATATTTTAAAATCCAACTGACATTCAAAAACTATATTTAGCCCCTTATTTTTAAAATTATATTTCCTTCAGTAGGGTTTATTGTAGCTTCTTTGGTAAACAATATCTTAATTACAAAATAGATTTTTAATCACAAGTTCGGGTGGGTTTGTGTGAAAAATAGTTGATATTTATCTGATTGGCAAACTAAAAATTATATCTACGTGCCGACAGCAGAAGCTGATTTGTGGTTATTAGTTATGGGCAATTTCTATGCAAATTTGCAGAGTTTAAAATATAGTACTATACTAGCTCATAATCCGTGAAAAACAGGGCACATAAATTGAACAACAATCAAAATTAAATATTACTAATATTAATACATTATTTAATAATGTAGTGTAAAAAATCGAATCCAAGATAAAATTTAAAAAATTAAAGTAAATTAATCTTTATAATTATTTAGTTATAAAGAATCGAGCCTGAGATGAAGCTAAAAAAAATTAAAGTAAATAAATTTTGTATAAATATTTAGTAAGGAATCGAACCCGAATTTAGTGATAACTGAATTTGGTATTTTGGTACTTTGTGTACCGTTAAAACATGGATTTACATATTAATAAAGAGTATAAATTCCACTAACTATATATATATATATATGTACATAATTAAATATACCGAAATATGTGGATATGGTACGAAATCTCACTAGAAATGGACAGCCCTATCTTGTGTGATTAGATCAGATTTTAAATCTTTACATTTAAGATTTGTATTTATTTAGGGGTGAGATGTTTTTCTATAACAAAAAGGTTGAACAGTCCTTGTTTACTTCCCCTAATAGTATGCCACAGTTTGAAGGAACTGAACTTGAAAATCAGTCGTGCATGCAAAGTAAAAGGTTTAATTAATTAGTCGACTTCATGTGTTTCAAGTTGAAGAAGCAATGATTTAGGCGAATACTAGAAACAATCAAAGAATGGAGGAAGCTATGTGCTTTTATGGGAATAAATGGACCCAATTACTTGATACTCCCGTGTCCCTCAACTACTAGTTTTAGTGGTTCATGTAGTGACACGTGATGGAATAAGCGCTGAAAATAGAGTCTAGATTTAAATAATACTTGTATATTATAGACTTTATAGTTGGTTTATCGTACTAGAATCATCTTACAAATATGAAAAAGGATAACCATCTTCTTCAATTCGTAGTGGTGAGAAATATGTAACGATTAATTAGCGATTGAGAATTAATCTCAATTAATCACCATATTTTAGAACAGAGGGTGTCGGTTCCTTTCCTCATTGTACACATAATAATTCGATCATAATTTAAACACCTAAATCACTTACACGCACACACATGTAGGTATACATTATGAGAGCTTGTCAACAAAATTGATTAAGCTGCCCAACTTCACAGTTTGTCACTTAGCTACGTGGTGGGTATGGAAGTCTGAATTTTACTCCAGTTTACACAAGCGCTGGATTTGTTTTATTTTGTTTTAAAACCATATATTTTATTTATTTATTATAAAAGAAAGTCGTAAATTCTGTTTGAAATTAAAATTGTATCTCTTTCGTATGTGGTCCTATTTCAGGATGTAATGTTTGGTGGGACAGAGACGGTGGCCTCTGCAATCGAGTGGGCCATGTCAGAGCTAATGAGAAGCCCAGAAGACCTCAAAAAAGTCCAACAAGAACTCATCAATGTAGTTGGGCTTCACCGTCGTGTTGAAGAAAGCGACTTCGACAAGCTCACATACCTCAAATGTTGCATAAAAGAGACTCTTAGACTCCACCCTCCAATCCCATTACTTCTACACGAGACGGCCCAAGATGCCGAGGTTGCTGGATATCACATTCCGGCAAGGTCTCGGGTTATTATAAACTCATGGGCCATCAACAGGGACCCAAACTCATGGACTGACCCGGACACATTCAAGCCTTCTAGGTTTCTAAAAGAGGGAATGCCTGACTTCAAAGGAAGTAACTTTGAGTTCATACCATTTGGGTCGGGTCGGAGGTCTTGCCCCGGCATGCAACTTGGACTTTATGCACTTGAGATTGCTGTGGCCCACCTTTTGCATTGTTTTAACTGGGAGTTACCTGATGGTATGAAACCAAGTGAAGTTGATACTGATGATGTGTTTGGTCTTACTGCTCCAAGGGCGACTCGGCTTGTGGCTGTGCCAACTCCACGCTTGTTGTGTCCTATCTCATGAAAAATCAAATCAAAGAGAATGTATTATGTACAACACACATGTATGTGCATGTATGACTCGAAAGAATTGTAGGAGTATGTTGTATGCAATAATATAAACCAATGATTGCATTAGAAGGTAGATACATGTTGGATCTTCTGCTTAGTTGTATGGATATCCCTGCATTTTGTGATTTTCTTTAAGAAGTTTTGTCAATATTTCATATGTAAGAATAATAATTCTCAAATAAAGGATACGTGTTTTGTTTCTGATCATTGTTCGTGTTACGCTCTTGGCCAAAGAACAAAAATGGAGCCACTACTCTCAAATTGATTTTGCAGGTTAGATTTCATTTCATACATTCTGGAATGATAGAAACTCATGTCTCTTTTACGAGAGGACTGGGCCCCAAGCATTATAGCAAATCCAATAGATTACAAATATGATCTCTTGAGATGAAATATAAGGTTCAACCGTCTCCCAGTTGTACCCTATCTTCCTTATCTTTTAGAGAGCCTGAATCATTCCTTCGTTGCTCCGAGTTTTAAATAGGAAAAGAAGTAGATGAAAGGTAAGTAAATAGTTTCACTGTCACTTATATTTGGGTTCCCGAGTTTTTAACAAACACTAAAGTAATTTCACTCCAAAATTTTTATTCCAAAAATAGGATGAAAGAATTTACTTCCTTGCTACTTCCGTTTAAAAAACTCAGGAGCAGGGCCTTATATTATTTCAATGAATAAAATATTTACTTAATAACATAAAAGTAGTTGAAATTCTAATTTAATATTATAATAATGATAAGGAGTTCATATAAGGAGTGTTGGTGAAGTTATCATATTTAATAATATCTTAAATCACTAAGAACCTAATTATATCCTATATATAATTATTGGCGTAAGGAGCTTATATCTTATAACATCTTAAATCACTAAGAACCTAATTATATCCTATATATAATTATTGGCGTAAGATGCTTTAGGTGGTCGTCTGGTCCATCAGGGTTAAAAAGTAACTTTAGAAATTAGAAATGGGGAACAAGTTGGGTCACGGTATTGGCTAAAAAGCTAAAACTATACTCCCTTAAAAAAAACCTAAAATTATGCTACCAAGTAAGTAACTAATGGTATTTTTAATTTAACAAACAAGGTCAAAAAAGAATATACTAAAATAAATAACACATGATAAAATAGAAAAAATTAAAGTTGAGAAAATTATTGTTAACAAAAATTAATACAAAAATAATTTAGACTAAAGTTTGAAATAAAATTTAAAAAAAACCTTATAAAAAAAAGTTTCAAGAAAACCTAATTTTTAAAAGAAGTCATAAAATAATTTTGGGTTATTTACATAAATACATTAGATTTTAACAATTACTTCCAATTTTACTACCATCCAACTATCTTTTCACTTCTATAAAATCATTTTTTCAAAAATACTACCTTATTATAATTTTATGTTTTCAAAATTCCAAAAATACTACCTTCCTCAGTTGCAACTTTTGCAACCTCATTTGCAACTTCCAGTTTTCAAATTTCTGATTTCAAGTTCTGGGGTTCAGATGACATTTTCGACCACTTTTTTGGAATCTATATATATATAGATTCCAAAAAAGTGGTCGAAAATGTCATCTGAACCCCAGAACTTGAAATCAGAAATTTGTAGCATCTCAGTTGCAAATGAGGTTGCAAGGCCCCGCCAGAGGCACTCATAATTGGTGAATTTGGGTTGCATGGCCCCGCAGGGACACTCATAATTGGTGAATTTGGGTTGCAAGGCCCCGCCAGGGGCACTCTTAATTGGTGGATTTCTGATTTGCAACTTTCAGCATTCAGTTGCAACTTTTGCAACCTCAGTTGCAAACTCAGTTGCAACTTCAGTTGCAACCTCAGTTGCAACTTCAGTTGCAACTTTTTCAACCTCAGTTGCAACAGTTGCAACTTTTGCAACCTCAGTTGCAACATCAGTTACAACTTTTGCAACCTCAGTCCTCAGTTGCAACATCAGTTGCAACTTTTGCAACCTCAGTTGCAACCTCAGTTGCAACAGTTGCAACTTTTGCAACCTCAGTTGCAACTGCGGTTTGCAACCTCAGTTGCAACTGCGGTTTGCAACCTCAGTTGCAACGTTTGCAACCTCAGTTGCAACTTTTTGCAACTGAAAACTGAAAGTTGCAAATCAGAAATCCACAAATTATGAGTGCCCCTGCGGGGCCATGCAACCCAAATTCACCAATTATGAGTGCCTCTGGCGGGGCCTTGCAACCTCATTTGCAACTGAGATGCTACAAATTTCTGATTTCAAGTTCTGGGGTTCAGATGACATTTTCGACCACTTTTTTGAAATCTAGATATATATATATATATATAAATAAATATATATATATATATATATATATATATATATATATTTGAAAACTGGAAGTTGCAAATGAGGTTGCAAAAGTTGCAACTGAGGAAGGTAGTATTTTTGGAATTTTGAAAACAAGGTCGGTATTTTTAGAATTTTAGAAAGGTTGGTAGTATATATTTAAAAATCTAATAGTTTATATGGGTAGTTTTAAACTTATCCGAATAATTTTACTTTTATATTTTACAACAAACATGTTTTCAAAATTTATACTAACAAAAGTCAACATAAATCAATAAATTAACATTTATTATTTTTCAAAGATTCTAGATTCGGTAGTAAGGTTGTAAATAAATTAAAAAACAAACCCAAAATCCAAAATAAAATAATTAATAGAGAATCTAAATATAATAAGTACAAAAAATCCTATAATAATTTAAAAATTACAAAAATATTAAATTTCTTCAACAATAAAATTTAAAGTAAAGTAAATTAATAAATAATAAAACTAATAAAATATTCATCATCATCAACTTAATTAATTATTATTACTATTGGAAAAATAGTTGTAGTAGCACAAAACTTATACATAATTAACAAATAAGGATAAAATAGCAAAAAACCATAATGAAAAATAAATCACAAATTCATTCTTTATATAAAATAAATAAGTATACAAAGCATTCCATCAGAATTTCAATTCAAAAAATAATTTTTTTAAAAAGAAGAAGTTACATTTAATTACAAACCAAATTTTTTTTAAAGAAAATAAATGTAAAACAAGATATTAAAAAAGCAATCAACAAACATGTTATAATTGTGATAAACGTGCATTTAATCCTAATTTTATCCCTATATTTAAGTTATTTTGCATTGATTTTGATTTTTATTTAATAAATTATAATGTTTTATTATTGGTATCAAGGAGTTATAATAAAGGAAGGCTTGGAGCTTAAATAGCAAGAGTTGGAGATAAATTTGATTAAAATTCGAATTTTCCGGGTAGCTTGCGCAGTCTGCACTGTTTGGGCCATATCTGGAGTTCTACAAGTCCGATTCTGACGATTCAACAGCCCACGGACAGCTTAGGAGAAGAGCTTTATTTCTAGAGTGGTCTTGTATTTAAAATCCAGCCGAATCAGCCCAGAATCTGAGTCAAAAAGTCAACTACGAATTTCTTCTTTTTTGAAATTCAATTTTGATTGGGAATTTTCCTTGTATTTGTATTAAATAATTAAAAACACTTTTATTAGAGATATTATTAGATATAGATCAGACCTAATATACTTAGATACATACACACAACGTAGGAGAGGGAGACAAAGGGAGAGAAAGAAGAGCAGCAGACGAAGACCCAGCCATAGAAGAAATTCTTGGATTTGTTTTCTCCATTAATTGTTTGAAATTCTCTCTTTATCTTTTCATATCATGTATCCATACTCTTATTTAATGTGTGATTTTGAGATCTTGATTATGAACTAATTTATTAAAGTTGGGGTTTTTATGGAACCCTAGCATGAGTTTATTGGTGATTTGTTGAATAGTGCTAATTGCAATTCCATGGGTTATTCATTCAAGTGCTTTTCATTCTAATACTTGCTTTTTCCTGATCAACATTAGTGGGTTAACGAGTTAACTATAATTCTGCGAGGAATATAATTAATTGACACAAAACTTGAATGGTGCATGCTTAGATCGATTGATTTAATATTGTTGCGGTATAGAAATATATTGTGATCATGCATAGCTTTATGAATTGATGCTTAATTGAATTTCGAGGGATAAATTGGCATAGACATATGTTAGTTTATTTATTAGAAATTATACCATAGTGATTCTGCGAGGAACCTATGACCATAGAATTCTAGCTAGTAGACTGTGGATTGTGACGGTGCCGTGAGGCTTATTAACTGATTTTCATGTGCTAGGGGGAAATAATTATCCTGACTTACCTTCTCATATTTGAATCACAACAACTTTCTTGCTAGTTTAATTAGTTGGTTAATTTAGTTTAATTAATTAGTTATAAAATCTTCAACAATATTTTTGGTTCGATAAATCACTTTGCTAGATAAAACTTGCATTTGATATAATTTAGCAGTCCTTGAGGTACGAATCTGGTATTTACCATTATATTACTTGCTTGCGATTGTGTACACTTGCACATCTGTATTTTAAGCAAAAAGTTTTTGGCGCCGCTGCCGGGGACTGTTTAGTGTTAATTGCGAAGTTAATTTTCTTGCGATTTGGTTTTTGTTACTTCTGTGACTAACGGGAGTAAAAGTCTTTCTTCTCAGGTGTCCTTGTGTATGAACGAAGAACCATCGGGATTATTTGCTTTTGATCCTGAAATTGAGCGAACATTCAGGGCAAGAAGAAAACTGCAACTTGGAGCTAAGGAAGCAAACTTAGTTATGGGTGATGAGAATGTTAATAACCGGAATGTGCCCCCTAATCCTCCAGATGGCACAATGGTGTTGGATGACAGAGACAGTGCCATTCGGCAGTATGGAAGACCTCGTGTTGGTGAGCTAAACTCGGGGATTGTCAACCCTGTTATTCAGGCACCACAGTTTGAGCTGAAGCCAGTCATGTTTCAGATGCTGCAGACTATTGGTCAGTTCAGTGGGAAGTCTACCGAGGATCCTCACCTTCATCTTCGGTTGTTTGCTGAGGTGTGTGATTCTTTCAAACTAAATGGAGTCACAAATGATGCTTTGAGATTGAAGTTGTTCCCATACTCCGTGAGGGACATGGCTAGAGATTGGTTGAATTCATTGCAACCAGGTTCAGTGGTTAATTGGAATGACTTGGCAGAGAAATTTCTTATGAAGTATTTTCCTCCTACCAAAAATGCAAGGCTTCGCAATGAGATTAATTCTTTTCAGCAACAGGATGATGAGACCTTATATGAGGCATGGGAGCGTTTCAAGGCATTACTGAGAAAATGCCCTCAGCATGGTCTTCTTCACTACATTCAGATGGAGACATTTTATAATGGTCTTAATACTCAGACAAAGCTGGTGGTTGATGCATCTGCAAATGGAGCTCTGCTAGCCAAATCTTATAATCAGGCTTATGAAATTCTGGAGACAATTGCAACAAACAATCATCAGTGGACAACTAATAGAGCTCAAGCTGGAAAGAAGGTAGCGGGTTTATTTGAAGTTGATGCTGTAACTTCAATGAAGGCTCAAATGTCATCCATTGAGAATATGCTCAAGAATTTGACGACGGGAGGAAATCAGTCTATGGGACAGTCGGTTAATCAGCAGGTCAATCAAGTCAAGAGTGTCTCATGTGTGTATTGTGGTGAAGAGCATACATATGATAATTGTCCTTCGAACCCCGAATCTGTCTACTATGTGGGAAATCAAAATAAGAATAGCCCTTATTCAAACACTTACAATCCATCATGGAAGCAACATCCTAACTTCTCATGGAGCAATCAAGGGACTACTTCTGGGGCTTCAGCAAATACTTATCGGCCCAATTATCCACCAGGTTTTTCTCAACAAGCTCAACAACAACAGCCTCAACAAGCATCGCAATCTAATTCTCTGGAAAATATGCTCAAGGCATACATGGCAAATAACGATGCTCTCATACAAAGTCAAGCCGCATCACTTAGAAACTTGGAGAATCAAGTTGGGCAACTAGCGAATGAGCTAAGGAATCGACCACATGGCACTCTTCCTAGCGACACTGAAAAGCCTAAGAATGATGGGAATGTGCATTGCAAGGCCATTACTTTGAGAAGCGGGAAAGTCTTGGAGAATGCTAAAGCTAAAGAAGATGATACCTCTACAACTAAGGGTGAAGGTAAAAATGCAGAAAATAGTGGTGTCCAAACTTCTAAAGTGGTTCCTACATCCCAACCACAACCACCATTCCCTCAACGGTTTCAAAAGCAGAAGCAGGATGATCAGTTCAAGAAATTTCTAGATGTTCTGAAGCAACTTCACATCAACATTCCACTTGTAGAAGCTCTTGAGCAAATGCCTAATTATGTGAAGTTCATGAAGGACATTCTTACAAAGAAGAGAAGGTTGGGAGAGTTTGAAACTGTAGCTCTTACGCAAGAATGTAGCTCTTTTGTGCAGAATAAATTGCCACCAAAGATGAAAGATCCAGGGAGTTTCACCATTCCTTGCACTATTGGGAATTCTTATTGTGGGATGGCATTGTGCGATTTGGGGGCTAGCATAAACTTGATGCCTATGTCTGTGTTCAGGAAATTGGGGATTGGAGAAGTTCGGCCTACAACTGTCACTCTTCAACTAGCGGATAGATCTCTTGCTCATCCCGAAGGAAAGATTGAAGATGTTTTGGTCAAGGTAGATAAATTCATATTTCCTGCTGATTTTATTGTCTTGGATTATGAGGCAGATAGGGAGGTTCCCATTATCTTGGGGAGACCGTTTCTTGCTACTGGGAGAACATTGATTGACGTGCACAATGGGGAGCTAACCATGAGAGTGCAAGATGAAAAGGTAACATTTAATGTGTTCAAAGTAATGAAGTATTCTGATGATATTGAAGATTGTGCAGCAGTCACTGTGATAGATGATCTAGTTTCTGAAAAACTAGAGTGTGCTTCCTCACATGATCCTTTGGAACAAGTGATCCTCAATAAATCTGAAGTTGAAGATGATGATGTTAATCTTTTAGCTTGGTTGGAAGCTAATTCACATGATATACGTACTAAAGGTCGTTTTGAGTCGCTGGAATTGTCATCAAGGGATTTCAAGGTTCCAAGGCCATCCATTGTTGAACCACCGGTGCTAGAATTGAAAGCTCTTCCTTCTCATTTGAAGTATGCTTATTTGGGACCTTCGTCTACATTGCCTGTGATCATCTCTGCTACTTTGTCCGAAGCTCAGGAAGATCAATTGTTGGAAATTCTTAGAAAGCACAAGAAAGCTATTGGATGGACTATTGCAGATATTCGAGGTATCAGTCCTTCTATTTGTATGCACAAAATTTTGTTGGAAGAAGGTGCTAAGGGATCTATTGAAGGCCAACGTCGATTGAATCCTATCATGAAAGAGGTGGTCAAGAAGGAGATTATCAAATGGCTAGATGCAGGAATTATATATCCAATCTCGGATAGTTCATGGGTTAGTCCGGTTCAATGTGTGCCGAAGAAGGGTGGACTCACGGTGGTAAAGAATGAAAACAATGAGTTGATTCCAACCAGAACAGTCACGGGTTGGAGAATTTGCATTGATTACCGGAAGTTGAACAAAGCCACCAGGAAGGATCACTTTCCCTTGCCGTTTATGGATCAAATGCTGGATAGACTCGCGGAGAGAGAGTACTATTGTTTTCTTGATGGGTACTCAGGCTATAATCAAATAACTGTCGCTCCGGAGGATCAACACAAAACCACATTCACATGTCCGTATGGTACTTTTGCCTTCCGAAGAGTTTCGTTTGGGTTGTGTAATGCTCCTCCAACTTTTCAACGTTGCATGATGGCCATTTTTTCTGATATGGTGGGTGACTATCTAGAGGTATTCATGGATGATTTTTATGTCTTTGGAGATTCTTATGATGATTGTTTACGTAACTTGGGCAAGGTATTAGAAAGATGCGAGGAAACCAATCTTGTACTAAATTGGGAAAAGTGCCACTTTATGATGAGAGAGGGCATAGTCTTGGGACACAAAATTTCAAGGAAGGGACTTGAAGTGGATAAAGCTAAGGTCGAAGTCATTGAGAAGCTACCTCCTCCTACTTCCGTCAAGAATATTCGAAGTTTTCTGGGACATGCAGGTTTCTACAGACGGTTCATTAAGGACTTCTCAAGAATATCTAAGCCACTCTGCAAGTTATTGGAGAATGATACCCCTTTTCAGTTTGATGGGGCATGTTTGAAGGCCTTTGAAGAATTAAAGCAGAGATTGATTTCAGCACCTATCATTATTGCACCGGATTGGAGCTTGCCTTTTGAATTAATGTGCGATGCTAGTGATTACGCAGTGGGTGCGGTAATGGGTCAAAGGAGGAACAAGATATTTCATCCCATCTACTATGCTAGTCGCACTTTGAACGGAGCTCAATTGAATTACACGATGACTGAAAAGGAGCTTCTTGCTGTTGTGTTTGCCTTTGACAAGTTTCGTTCTTATCTTGTGGGCACTAAAGTGGTTGTCTTCACCGATCATTCAGCCATAAAGTACCTAATCACCAAGAAGGATGCAAAGCCACGGTTGATAAGGTGGGTTCTTTTGCTCCAAGAGTTTGATATTGAGATACAAGACAGAAAAGGTGTTGAAAATCAAGTAGCTGATCATTTATCAAGGATGGAGTACAACGAGGAATCTAGTGCTATGGTTCCGATCAAAGAAACATTCCCAGACGAGCAGATGTTTCAGGTACAAATTGCTAATGTTACTCCATGGTTTGCTGATTTTGCTAATTATTTAGCTACTGGGTTGATGCCGTTGGATTTATCAAGTCAACAAAGAAAGAAATTCTTGCATGATGTAAAATCTTATTTTTGGGATGAACCTTATTTGTTCAAGCAAGGTGCAGACCAAATTATTAGAAGATGTGTTGCTGAATTTGAGATGCAGGATATTCTTTACCATTGTCATTCATCTCCTTCTGGTGGACATTTTGGTGGGCAACGCACGGCTGCAAAGGTATTACAGTCTGGTTTCTTTTGGCCCTCTCTGTTCAAGGATGCTCATGCTTATGTTGTTAAATGTGATAGTTGCCAAAGAGTTGGTAATATTTCAAGAAGAAGTGAGATGCCTTTGACTAACATTCTTGAAGTCGAGCTATTTGATGTATGGGGCATTGATTTCATGGGTCCGTTTCCTCCTTCTTTCAAGAATGAGTACATCTTAGTGGCTGTTGATTACGTGTCTAAATGGGTGGAAGCAGCTGCCTACTCCACTAATGATGCGAGGGTTGTCATCAAGTTCTTGGACAAGCATATCTTTACTCGCTTTGGAACCCCACGGGCTTTAATCAGTGATGAAGGTACGCACTTTGTGAATAAATTAATGGCGAGTACTTTAGCCAAGTATAATGTGAGACACAAGGTTGCTACTGCATATCATCCTCAGACGAATGGACAAGCGGAGTTGTCTAATAGAGAGATTAAGAGTGTTCTTGAAAAAGTGGTGAACCCGAACCGTAAGGATTGGTCTACACGGTTAGATGAGGCTCTTTGGGCCTATCGCACTGCATACAAAACTCCTTTGGGTATGTCTCCTTATCGCTTGGTTTTCGGAAAGGCGTGTCATTTACCGGTTGAGCTCGAACATAAGGCTTATTGGGCTCTTAAAAGTCTGAATTTTGACATGCATCGTGTTGGTGAGAAGAGGTTGCTGCAACTTGACGAGTTGGATGAGTTACGATTTTTCTCCTATGAGAATGCTAAACTGTACAAGGAGAAGACAAAGAAATGGCATGATAAAAACATTCAATCTCGGGTGTTTGAAGTGGGGCAACAGGTCTTATTATTCAACTCAAGGCTAAAGTTATTTCCAGGCAAGTTGAAATCTAGATGGTCTGGTCCTTTCACAATTGTAAAAGTACATCCCTATGGAGCTGTGGTATTACGGGATAATCAAGGGGGTGAGTTTCAGGTGAATGGACAACGATTGAAGCATTATTGGGGAGGTGAGGTTATACGTGATAAAACCGTAGAGCCTTGAAAAAAAAGGGATGTCTAGCCAAAGACATTAAAGAAAAGCGCTTCTTGGGAGGCAACCCATGATTTTGTATGGTTAGTAAATTTTTATTTCATTTTTTTTTTGTATTTATTTTTAGGTTAGATATTTTTGTTTTTTATTTTTTTACTCCCACAAGGTGCCTTGATGATTTGGTTTCAAGTGTTTCAGGAATAAATAATTTTTTTTGAGTACAGGGGTGGTTTGGAAAAAAAAATAATAAAAATTGGAGCATTCAAAGAAGAAAAAAAAAAAAGAAAAAAAAAAAGTGTACATTTTCCAACCGAGATGAAATACTGGCGTATCAATTTGTTCAGGCCATGGTTTTAACACCCTGTTACAGTCGCGCCCTTTAATTCATTCTGCGCGAGGCTGCAGTCTACTTCTTCTTGCAGCTGCCATCTTCACGAGCCCATTGGCTCTGCAGCCCAGCCCATCTGCGACAAGTCCACATCAGCTGTAGAAGATCAGCTGTTACAGGCCCGATTCAGGTCCATTATTCCAGCCCAGCTTGTGTTTATTCCAGCCCAGCTTGTGTTTATTCCAGTGGCTACCATATTACAAAAAAGTTTGGAAATAAAGAAGGCCAAGGGGAGTCGAACCCCTAACACCTTGCATGCAAGGCAAGACAATCAACCACTACACCAAGTCACCACAGCTGTTAGTAGACGATTGTTAATAATAATAAAGGGAGGCTGGCCAGTGAACTTAAGTAAGGATTGGTTCAGAAAAAAAAAGAGCTTCAACTACATCTTTTTCACGGACACTTTATGCTATATTAGGGGAGTATTTCTAACCTTTCTTTGTACATATATTTTTATTTTTATTTTTGTATTTTCTTTTTAGGATTTTTTTTAATTATGTATGTTTTATAAATATTATTATTCATTGGGGACAATGAACTGCTTTAGTGTGGGGAGGGGTTTTCAATATAAAAAAAAAAATTAGGATCATTAATGATTTTATTTTTAGGATAATTTTTTTTCTTTTCTTAGTTTTTTTTTAGGACATTAGAATTTTTTTATTTTTTATTTTTTTTAGATCTTATTTTAGGATGGTTATAAAAAATAAAAAACACAAAAAAATTAGAAAACTTAAAAAATTGATTGCCTTGTCAATATAGCATGTTAATAAGGATGAGTACACACCATGTAGACTTATTTTTTTTTTCTTTTTTTTTCTTTTTTTTTTTGAGTGTCGTATATATGTCTCCTTAGCGTAAAATACCTCATATATGATGATGTCTTGTACGTGCTTGCGAAAATTAAAAACTTGAATGTACGTCACTGTCAATTTTGATGAGTATGGCATGCTATCACCATGTGAGATCTTGAGCCTTAATTTATGATTGATACATCGTTTATCAATCTACTTTTTTTTGTGGTGAGTTATTCGTCATTGCATGTGTTGCTCTAGAACTTGCTTTAAACCAGGTCGTGCGCATATTGATATTGTGTATCGTGTAAAAATGATAAAGGCACTAGGATTAACCATATTGTCCAAAACAGTACCCTTAAAAATAATCCTTTTTCTTCGTATATCACCATCTAAATTTTGAGCCTATAAATTTCTTCTTGTCTTGATTGACTAGTAGAGCATTGTGATGTATACAAGGGATTGGTAAAATATTAAGTGTGGGGATATCTTTGTCATTGTGTGAAATTTTGGGTGGGAATCGAATTGGTGTGGCTATTTCTTCTTCGTGACACCTCAATAAAGTCACTCGAATCAATAAAAAATAAAAAAAAAAGAAAAAAAAAAGATGAAAAAAAAAAAGAAAAGAAAGAAAGAGAGTTTATGTTCAGTGGTTCTAGCAATGTGAAATTTATGAATATACATTTGTATGTGGGATGATATCTCAAGGTTAGTTTCATGTTGAATGCTTCAAGTGTATATGAACATTATGCTCTATTAGTTGTCAAGTTTAGCCACTTGTTAGCCTATTTCTTTGATTTCCTACCCCCTCACCTAAGCCTCGTTACAACCCTTAACAAAGACCTTTTGATTTATACGAACACGAAGTCTAGAGATTTTGGTGGACAAGCAAGCTTATGGTAGCACATGTGCATTTGATTGAACTTGAGTGATACAGTTGCACCTAAACACTTGTGTGATTTGAGTGTTTGTGAGGTTATTTTTCCATCCAGAGCATGTTATCTTCTTGTTGATTGAGACTTTGATGTTATTCATGATATTTTAGTCTTTTGAGACTATGTGTGCGTGCTTGAATAGTTGTGTCGGTGTGTAAAGTTGAGGAATCGCATTATATGACATTTATGAGCTATTACATGATTAAGTTTGCATGTGTGGAGTGCTATGATATATTTCATGTTTGAGACTTGGCAGTCATAATAAAAATTAGGAATTTTGTGGGTAAATTCACTACAAACCCTCACGAGACCTTACTCGTCCACTTGGGCTACCATGGGGTTTAAAGGTCTTGTTGCATATGCCAAATGCAACCGTGATCACCTACGGAAGTGGTATTAGTTAGTTAGGATTTAGTTTTTTTTTTCTTTCTTCTTTGCCCGAGGACGTGCAAGATGCTAAGTGTGGGGATGTGATAAACGTGCATTTAATCCTAATTTTATCCCTATATTTAAGTTATTTTGCATTGATTTTGATTTTTATTTAATAAATTATAATGTTTTATTATAGGTATCAAGGAGTTATAATAAAGGAAGGCTTGGAGCTTAAATAGCAAGAGTTGGAGATAAATTTGATTAAAATTCGAATTTTCCGGGTAGCTTGCGCAGTCTGCACTGTTTGGGCCATATCTGGAGTTCTACAAGTCCGATTCTGACGATTCAACAGCCCACGGACAGCTTAGGAGAAGAGCTTTATTTCTAGAGTGGTCTTGTATTTAAAATCCAGCCGAATCAGCCCCGAATCTGAGTCAAAAAGTCAACTACAAATTTCTTCTTTTTTGAAATTCAATTTTGATTGGGAATTTTCCTTGTATTTGTATTAAATAATTAAAAACACTTTTATTAGAGATATTATTAGATATAGATCAGACCTAATATACTTAGATACATACACACAACGTAGGAGAGGGAGACAAAGGGAGAGAAAGAAGAGCAGCAGACGAAGACCCAGCCATAGAAGAAATTCTTGGATTTGTTTTCTCCATTAATTGTTTGAAATTCTCTCTTTATCTTTTCATATCATGTATCCATACTCTTATTTAATGTGTGATTTTGAGATCTTGATTATGAACTAATTTATTAAAGTTGGGGTTTTTATGGAACCCTAGCATGAGTTTATTGGTGATTTGTTGAATAGTGCTAATTGCAATTCCATGGGTTATTCATTCAAGTGCTTTTCATTCTAATACTTGCTTTTTCCTGATCAACATTAGTGGGTTAACGAGTTAACTATAATTCTGCGAGGAATATAATTAATTGACACAAAACTTGAATGGTGCATGCTTAGATCGATTGATTTAATATTGTTGCGGTATAGAAATATATTGTGATCATGCATAGCTTTATGAATTGATGCTTAATTGAATTTCGAGGGATAAATTGGCATAGACATATGTTAGTTTATTTATTAGAAATTATACCATAGTGATTCTGCGAGGAACCTATGACCATAGAATTCTAGCTAGTAGACTGTGGATTGTGACGGTGCCGTGAGGCTTATTAACTGATTTTCATGTGCTAGGGGGAAATAATTATCCTGACTTACCTTCTCATATTTGAATCACAACAACTTTCTTGCTAGTTTAATTAGTTGGTTAATTTAGTTTAATTAATTAGTTATAAAATCTTCAACAATATTTTTGGTTCGATAAATCACTTTGCTAGATAAAACTTGCATTTGATATAATTTAGCAGTCCTTGAGGTACGAATCTGGTATTTACCATTATATTACTTGCTTGCGATTGTGTACACTTGCACATCTGTATTTTAAGCAACAAATTGGAAATGACACAAAAATTCAACAAAATATAATTTTCAAAACAAACGCTAATTCAAAACAAAAAATCTAAATTTAGAAAATTAAAATCAACAATAAAATTTAATATAATACACTTCAAATAAATATAAACCAACACAAAAATATAAAAGATAGTATAAACTTTCTTTAAAAAGTACAAATATATGTGTGTTCACATGTATGTTAAATTAAAATAAGTATATTATATATATTCTAATAAATAGAAGAAAACACGGTAAAAAATATGAAATATTAAAATATATGTTAGGCTAAAATTTAAAAATATAATTTTCAAAAAGATCGTTTACCAAATAAAAGTGTTTTAAGAAAAACATTACAAACAAGGATAAAATAGCGTACGATAATTCTAATGAAATTGATGAAAACTCCCCAAAAAATATGAAATATTAAAATATATGTTAGGCTAAAACTTAGAATATAATTTACAAAAAAAAAATTGTTTACCAAATAGAAGTGTTTTAAGAAAAAAATTATTTTAATTAAAATCATTCAAGATTCTACTTTTAGGTTTGATAATAAATATGTTTCTAAATTTAAATTAAAAAAATGTTAACACAAATCAACAAATAAACAAATTCTTACTTTGCAAAGAAAATATTTAAATTAAAAAAAGTGAATACAAATCAATAAATGAACATATTCTAAATTAGAAAGAATCTAAACACCCACAAAATAAATTTATATTAACATCTAAATATATTACAACACAAAAACCCCCTAAGATTACTTTATACAAAAACACATAATAAACACCACACATGGAAAAAATATATAATTAACATGAAAAAATAATCAATATTCAAACAAATAAAAACATTTAATACCACACATATTTCCAAAAAAGTTAAAAAAATGAATTTAAAAACTATAAAAACACTAAAAAATAATATAATAAATTGTTACACGAATATAGTACCTTTATGTTTCAAGTATATCATATGTAATCTAATAAAATAAAAAATAATTATGAAATACTAAAAAATATGTTAGCCTAAACTTTGAAATATAAATTATAGAAAAACCATTTACCATAAAAAAAAAAATGTATACTTACAAACCATATAACATATGTATTATTATCATTAAAAGTAAAAAGAAACTATTCAAAATGCTATAAAACTAATTTTTCAAGAAAACTTTTTTTAATCAAAATTATACTACAAAATATTAATAAAGTTACCCGTGCATAGGGTATAAAGCTAGTATTTTATAATATTTATAATAAACATACAAGAGGCTATTTTACTCTCTTAGCTGTTGGTCTTATCATGTAGCCAATTCACAACTGCATTCTTCTACCAAAATCAATCATCAAGCTCTCCCGTATCCATGGATGGTCTATAATTTGTAGCTTGATGGTAGAGTAATTACTTCTTCACAAGGCCTAAACTACCCGTGAACACATACTGGTTTGGCATCTGACATACTTGTCCACTGATGTTGGTTTTATGTAAGGGCCAAGGGGCAAATCGAGAACATTTGTTAGCAGGTGGAGCTGAGCTCTTCAGAAGTTTAAATTTGATATTAATCGAACAAAACTCAAGTAAAATTTATCATAATCGAGTTTCCGACAATGTACAAGTGATTCGACCTTTCAAGCCACACTCGGGCCTAAAGTTTATGGCTCGTGAGTTGAACCAACAATACTCAAGTTTTTGTCAAGTGATTTAAGCTTTCAAGCAGAGTTCGAGCTCAAAACTCATGGCTTAGTCGAGGTCAACAATTATGACTCAAGCCCAAAGTTTTCAATAGATCTCAAGCATGACAAAGCTCTGGTCAATTACGCCCCCTGTATGCTCATCACTGTCCCATTCCATTACACCCTTAGATGTGCCCCGTGCTCCTTCATTTTTTTCCCCTCTTATGTAACAAATTTATCCAAGAACAATTGCATGGAAATGTAGAAAGCAAAACACAAATGCACCTGACGTGCAAAATATAGGATTGGAATGGACCACCTGGACTCGGCACCTGAAACTTGGGATAGCCCAAAATACACTTACAGCACACTACACATTATCTTAACCCCCATAAAATGAAAAACAAATCAAGTGATACATTTGTATGGCTTCAAATTAGAATAACAGGAGAAAAAATGTTTACATTTTCTGATTTAGTGTTCCACACTGCTACTTCAAAACAGCTTGATCTAATAAGCATAAATATATAATACAAGAAAGAAGAAGAAATGAAAGAAACAGACATTGTAAATGTCTTTTCAAGCATAAGGAGACTCTTAATAGTTGAATCAAGTCTTATGCTGCAGTTACAGTGTGATACAATTTTCTTTCTCTCTCCAGTCAGCAACCGAAGACCTATAGTAAAAACTTAATATTTCACCCTTCTCTTTTTCGTTTTCTTTTGTTTCTATAGATTACTCCAACATTGATTTCCAAATCCAACAGGTTTACATCAATATGCGAATTACAGCCAAACCAACAGCAGAAATAGATACAAGGGTACCAATGCAGTACTTTACTATATCATACTTTGCTGCTTCTACCTGAGCCCTAAGTGCATGAATTTCCTGATATCACACATTGAAATATAAACTAATAAAAATAAAAAATATTTCAAACTGAACCAATAGGTAGAAAAGAGCGATCATACACAAGAGTTAACTAGTAAGTAATGGTACTCACACGATCAAGTTTGTTAGTAAGGTTAGAAGTTTCTTGTCCCTGATTTGCTAGTTCATCTCGAATTCTCCTGCAGAAATTAGACAGTTATCAGTTATCATATTCGCCTAAGAGCAAGTCCAATGCATAGCTATTTTTTAGTTCTATAGCTATAATATAAAACTAAAACTACAAAAACACTACTCAAATGTATAGCTATAATTGAATGGAAAATTGCATAAATCAAAGATGTTATAGCCATCCTTGCCACATCATTAATTAACTAGTAATGGAGTGCAAGTTGGTGCACTTTAAATAAATGTTAAAGAGTTAGATAAAGAGAAAACGGACCCTGAGATATATCTCAAGTTTGTTTCCTGAGATACCCACCAAACTACATCGTTTCAAGCCTCCTGATTATATCTTCTTAATTTGATTTTCTCGTTTTCGAACTACAGTCTGTTCTCTCTTGATTGTCTGTTTAACAACCCAATATAGCTTTCTCTCACACACACCAAGAAATAATTCCCATCCATACATTTGGGAATTCAGAAATTAAAACAAAGTGTGCTTTACAACTCTATCTGAGTTTTAGATAAAATGTTAATTAAATTTGGAATTAGTCGGTTGCAATTAGTACTAGCGTTGCAGAGCAAGTTCCATTTTAGCATCAAAAAGAACTTTTTGGTGCCAAATTATAGCAATTGCCATAGCCATTATGCAGATAGCTTTGGACTTGTTCTAACAGTATTACCATTACCAAGCTAAATAAAGCCAAGCACGGAACTGAGTTCTGCAGAGCAGACAACAGGAAGCAGAGAAACTGATGAGAGAAAAGAAGCATCCTTACCCTCTTTCAAGATTCAGATCCAACCGTTGCCCAGCAGTGACTTTGTCAATTTCATACCTACATCGTAGTAAAGTTCAATATAAATGGATACACATACAAAAGCAGCAGTAGTCAGCATAACAAACCTCAATTCGCTGCGCATCTTTTCTATATCAACCTTGAGTTTTTCAGCCTCATGTTGCAACATTGAAAAGTGGTGTCCCTGCATCATCCCAGAGATTATGAAATTTGTTGATCAGTGTCAAAAGTCAATATATCAGACGCATTAACAACTCAGATACTAGATAAACCAAGCTTCAAGAGAAACTCCAGTTTATTGATTCCCAAAGGGAACTTTATACTTCTACAAGAGAGGAGTCACATATCTTTCTCCGAAGAGGTCATGCGAGGGACAAGTGAATCATATCTTAGAGTCTAGAGCAAAGATCACAATTGTATTCAACCCTAGAAGAGATCCTAACATGCACAATGTATAAATACTGAAAACAGGGAATATATAAGATCAAGAATATAGAAGGCCCCTTGCTATTAGAATTATCAATAGCTACGATCAACACACATGACAAAAAAAGAAACTTCTAGATGGCGATTCCAATTTTAAACCTTCAACAAACTGTACCTATAGCATATCTAAGTACAAGCCGCCTAATACAAATGTTTCTCGTTATAATGAGGGACCTTAAGACACCAAGTCACCAAGTGACGCAATCCTGGGTTTCACTTCATGAGTACTTTTTGGTTCCGACTACCGCTTTTTAACAGCTTAAAAAATGCAGGGACATGCCAGAAATCTTCACAGAAATGAGGCAACCCAAAACTTTCATTCATGTGAGAATTGCCAACCCGCAAATTCGATAAAATGTATTGAAATTGGGGGAAAAAAATCTTAATTCTTAATAGTTGTCAATGCTTTGATAGAATTTAGAGATCTAACATCGGAAGTCTTATGTAGTTTCGAGTGTTACATTGTTCAGATGCTTTTAACACAGATATAAGTAACACTATGAAATTAAGACTATGTGCTTGTTCAGTCGGTCGCATAGGAAATTAACTTCACATGGGAAGTACTACTTCTTTGGTATTCAAAATTTCTGGGAAGTGCAAAAAATAGTTTGGTTGCCCATGTCCGTATTTAAATTCCTAGGAAGTTCAAATAACTAAAAGGGGGGTGGGTAAGCAACTCCCTACATTTCATGGGTATTCACACTTCCAATAAAGTTGCGATTCCCTCATTTTGTTCAACCAAATAACCTTGCTAATAGTTACTTCCCAAGAAGTTAAAATGGCTAGATATTGATATGTCAACTAAACAAGCACTAATTAGTGAGCTAAGACTTGGAATTAGTAAAATAGATGCTGTAAGACAAACAAAAATTACAAAATTACATGCTGCTGAATGTATATGAAAATAAATTAGCAAATAAATATAAACACCAGTAAACAATTTTTATGAGAGAGAGAGAGAGAGAGAGAGAGAGAGAGAGAGAGAGAGAGAGAGAGAGAGAGAGAGAGAGAGAGAGAGAGAGAGAGAGAGAGAGAGAGAGATTCAAAGCAAAACACAAAACAAGAATAAAGCTTAGAGCATGTTGCTAACATACCAAACGAAAAAAATTATAATATATATAAAAATACGAGTCTGCTTCTCATAGAAAGAAGAAAGAAACTGAATTAATCTGTGAGAAACTCAATTGTAGGAATCAGTATATGCATGTGAAATTTCTTGCAAATCAAGATTATGTCTTGGGAGTTCTTCTCAGGGGACTTAAGACCGTGATCGTCAGACAATTTGGAGAGAAAGGGAATATTTGGGGGGTGGCCGGACCCTCAACGAAACACTAACACATTAAGAGTAACATTTTGATTCTCATCACAGGACCCCTCAACGAATCACTAACACATTAGGAGTAACATTTTGATTCTCATCACGTAGAACTGTAATACCATGAAACAAACAGCTCATATAGTAGCATCAGATTTATATTAATCTGAATTAAGCAACTGAATTATTCATTTATAGACTTCGAAAAATAATAATGATAATGAGTAACTACATTTCTTTTATAGCTAATATATATTCAAGTACAAGACAATAGAACTTTCAAAAAATACATATGTAAGGACAATAGAAGTGTTCTAGTATCTCAAAGTTGTAGTTAGTACTTGGCATTTGCCATTGTAGTTTTAGGTCAAGAATGGAGAATGATTAGTGGAACAAATTAATTAAAAATATAATTGAGAGGGAATCGCGCGCATAAAATCCAACAACCCCCCCCCCCCCCCGGGGCACTCCCCGAGGGTGAATGAAGCACCTCCTAAGATTTACCAGCAGTGAAAGTTGTCCAATCTCAATTTCAAAATTCCAAGTCCCAGGACTCTAAGATCACATCTCTTTATATTAGAGTAAAACCCTAAAACCAAAATGTTCAAACTTGTCTAATCTATATCTACTATTTATACTATCAACCAACATAGTTAAATAAAGAAAACAACTCCTTTTATAACTCTACTAGTCTACTACTATAAGTCTATAACAAAGAATTTTTCTAAAACATAATTATCTGTCATCTAACAATTTTAACTTCATAATAAAGTACAAATAAATTTATTCCTAAATATATATAATAAATATACATTAATCATTTTTTTCTATATTACAAATTAATCTTTTAATTCTTTGCTTCGCATCATTCTTCTTTTTGTTAATTTACTACAATAACATTAAACAGTTTTACAAGTCTAAAATTTTCTTATAAAATTAAAACTTCATAATAAATCATAATTTAATCAATGACAATTACATTTTTTTTTCCTTAGAAATTAATCTTATAATTTCCATGCTCCATATGCATATTTTACTCGGAAGTAGGTAAATGTAAATGTATGTCCCTCCAAAAAAAAAGGAAAATGTATGTGTAAATCAGATAAATATAAGCTTACCCAATGTATTCATTCTTGGGTAAGGTCAAATACAAGATATTTAAAATACTTATACACACATTTGCCACCACCAAGACCCTCAACCTTTGGTAACTAAGGAGGCGGGAAATCCATTAGGCTAAACCTTTAGTACCCAAAGTATTTAACTAACCTACATTTGCGAACTTACTCTACATAGTTGCATAGTCTACTGAAGTATAACATTTTCTGTCCCTGATACAAAGGCCCCACAAGAAAACTATCTGACCCATATTTGACTCGCTAAATGTTACTTGCGTAAACTTATCTTTCTCGTTTAGGCTAAAAATAACCCCATCAACCTCATTCCGCGAAAACGTAAGTAATTTTTCACATGTTTATTTACCAACAAGATCTAATCCAAATTCATGTTTGGGTTCATCTGACTTTCTCTAGGAAAACAATTAAAAATCACAATCGGATTTTGTTTTTAATTTATATGGTACATCCCTATTTTCAATGAACTCAAATTAATTCAGATTTAAATTCTTGCCAAAGGTAAAAAGTGGCTTAAAACTGGCACTATAAATTTCGACAAGGATTTACATAGATGTCAAAAGCATGGTTACTAACCACTATAAGAAACAAACTGCAATTTATTCAACATATATGGCAAAGTCGGTTAATTCATTCAATTTATTGGTTTTTGTAAGGGCTTTCAGGTATCATTCCAGTTATATGCTTAAGTGTATTTCAAATCACAAGGTTACACATCTTATTTTTGCCATTCTCACAAAGTCAATAATAATCTTATTGTTCACCATTTAAACCTCAATTGAGATGTTTTGCAAATATTACTATCACTGCCACAACCACAGCCACAGCCTTAGTAAGACTAATAGTGTTCACCTAATACGAGAACTATAAGCCTAAAAAGGCAGTCTCATGTCGTCCCTACATCAAAAATATTAATAGAAATGGTTAAATGAATAGCATTGACTTTGGTTTCTAAATTCTACTATAAGCAGTTCAACTAACGACATGACTACCAACTTGATATCCTGCTGCATAACCATAATGAATCCTAATCTATTAAGATGAAGATATTTAGATTGTAAACAACAATACTCGGCAATATCAACTTGACACTATAACTGCATAAAGTGTAGTACAAATAATTCAGAGTTTCATATAAACCACTGCTCAAGGTAATTCTTCTAAGAACGAAAAAGCATAAGACACAAAAGATTACACACCTGCGAACTAGTCACTTCAGATTTGAATTTTGCCAGATTGGCATCATGAGTCATTTGAACCTACATACATTCAGCAAACAAACAAATTAGAATAACAAAATCCTACTAATTACAATTTCATAACACAAACACAGGCGCAAAGGTCAGGAATCATACCTTTTGCATTTCGGCTTTGGAAACAAACGATTGAGCCACATTTTCCAAGGTATCGTTCAAAACTTCCGTAATAGAAGCCGTAATTGCCTCAGCTTGCTTCGACGGCACACCTTGCGCTTCTAATCTCCGAACCTAGCAATATAATCAATATATAGCAAAAACATCAAATCAACAAAACCTAATCATAATTACAAAACTAATATGATGAGAGAAGGAGATACAGAGGGAAATAGGGAGAGAGCGGAGAGAGAGAGAGAGAGAGAGAGAGAGAGAGAGAGAGAGAGAGAGAGAGAGAGAGAGAGAGAGAGAGAGAGAGAGAGAGAGAGAGAGATTACCAAGGCCAAAGTGTCAACAAGGAAGACACGCTTGCCATTGGATTGAACGAGCTGAGTAATATTTCGTGGAGAATGAATTGAATTATACAACGAAGATGAAATTGGTGGATTACTACAAATTTCAAGACCTCTCAAAAAAGTCAAATTAAGCCCTCCTGATTTAGGGCTCAATTGTATAATCCGCTTCCACGCCGCAAAAGCGGCCATTTCAATTCACTACTTAACTGTTTAAATTTAACTCGAAATTAATCAAATTAATCTCTCGCACACCTAGATTTCCGAATTTAATTGTAGAAAATGAACATCACAACGATCTGGAAAGGAGTTGGTTACAATACGTATAGATGAATGTATGTATAGATTAGATTATTAAGAAAATAATAATAAAAAAATGGTAGGAAGAGAGAGGTATGTGGTAAGTTTGGTTCACCTCGGGAATGGTGAAGGTTTTGAATGGTATGGAAATGAATCCCTTCACCTCTGGGAATGCTTGCTTGCTCTGTTTTATTTTTAATGCTGGGAATTAAAAAAGTGGAAGTTACGTGGGGTTTTATAATTTTACATTTTGATTTTCAACCGCCTGTTGTCAACTGCCTTCCTCTCCACCAAAGAAATTGTTTTTATTCCAAATTAGTAAAATGGATTTAATTTTTTCTTTTAATTGAAAAAATAATGAATTTTATCAAACTGCACCACTTTTGTTAGGGGTGAGAAAAAACCGAATTTAAATCGAAACTGGCCAAAATCGAACCGAAAAAACCGAAACTGAACCAACGATTGTGGTTTTTGATTTTTAAAAACCGAGACTTTCGGTTCCGGTTCCGATTATAGGTTAAAACTGAACCGACTAAAACCGAACCAAACCGATTATTAAAATAAATAAATAAATATATAATTTATATGTACTCTTAAAATTAATAAATATATTATATCTTGATTTATAATTCAGCTTTAAAAGGATGTCGGATGAGGAACCTAAGAGCATAAATACAATAAAAGTTTTTAGCAAAACATTATAATTTATAAATTTATCTGACGTTGTAAGATTGAGTAGCAGATGTTTTTTTATTAATCAAGTTCCTCTTTAGCTGATCAGTGGCACCTAGTACGTATTGTCCATAGATATCTATTTGTGCTGCAATTTTTTTTTACAATCGTTTTACCCTTATGTTTTATTTCTCAAGTTTGGGTAAGTTTTTTGTATTCATCTTTCCACTGCAACATTTAGTTGGCAAAGTTTGCATTTATAGTACTTTTCTCCGACTAATCAAACTACAAATGTCATACAGTTTGAACTAGAGTATGCAACTGAAACAAATGTCATATTATATGCGAATCATGAATGCTTTTAATTTTTTCGTTCGATTTTATGATCGAAACCGAACCGTTAAAAACCGAACTGTTAAAAATTTAACCGAACATTTTAAAACTGAAACCAAAACCAACGATTCGGTTGCAATTGCGGTTTTCAATTTTTAAAACCGAAGACATACGATTTCAGGGCAAAACCGTCCTAAACCGAACCGTGCTCTCCCCCAACTTTTGTGCTTATAACTAGTACAATAATCCATACAAGGGACAGGATACGGGTCTTTTTTCTAGTATTATGTTTAAATATTTGAATGGTGTCATGTATAATTTTAATCATTTTTATGATTTCTTCATTTATGATTTTAAATTTCCTTTAAATAATGATGTCACTGCATTATAAATGTGTATAATTACTTTTATATTTTTTGTGTTTTCTAACGTCGTTTGTTATAAAGTGAAATTTATGTGTGTAACATTTTGAGTTATCCTCATATTTGTACGATAATTGATATGATTAAGTACCGTCTCCGTAAACTTCATATTTCTTAATTTAATTATGTTTCTGTTATAGGGAGAAATTGGTGTAACAATATTTATGGAGGTTGCTGGAATCACGGAACAAAATACGGATATTTTGCTAAGAACACGAAGAACACGAAAGGATATTGGTGATTATTTATGGCTGATCTTGCTTGTTGATTCGTTGAATGTCAGAGAAAAACTGTTTATTCTCTCTTGCTGCCAACTGTCAATCAATCCTAACAAGAGGCCTACGTACCCTATTTATAGGGAGTCAAGCCACATGTAGTTCTTGGAGAAGAAGTTACCTAGATGGGCTAGGGTTTCTAGAGACCCACCTTGGCCCAAGTCCACTAGACGTTTATGGGCTGATGCTAATAGTCCATTAATTCTTCTCATGTCCCATGTCCCAATAAAGGTTACTTATGGCTACCATGATGCTAGAATCATGAGGCCTCACTCGTGAGGTTGGTGGAGAATCTTGTGAGGGCCTCGTATGCTACCCTGTGGGTACAGGCATGCGACCTCGTGGGTACAGGCATGAGACCTCGTGGTTACAGGCATGCGACCTCCTCGGTACAGACATGCGACCTCCTCGGTACAAACATGCGACCTTCTTCCAAGTATATTGTGCATAAGGATGCCTCCACTCATGTGACCTCTTGAGGCTTAGTCATGAGCCTTCACATGGTGATAAGAAACATAATAAGATTGTTCAATGGCGACGCGACCCCAAGATAGGGATTGCGGTCTTCAAGTGCCTTAACGAGAATATTATCTTGATGTCACACTGGGCTAGTTCCGGGTGGTGGACTTTGGCGATCCAATGCTACTATTTGGGCCCATTGAGAACTATGGAGCGCTATTTCGGCCCATTAGACCTGTTAAGGACTCATGCCAAGATTTAGGCATAACAACTACCCCCGATTCCATATTGCCATTAAGAATGCAATGTGGAATCAAGTAAAATGGTGTCTTCCAATTGATGCGAAACTATATATAAGTGATGTTGACTCCGAAGGGTCTTTCCGAGCGCGTTACAGTCCCGCGGGGACCTTGAAAGGTGCCCCCATAGGTCTTTGCAGTCATAAGTTATAAATATATCTTCTGTCCAGCTGATATGTGAGCACATGCTCTCACCTATATCTTTAGGTCTTCTTAAAGTATGATGAGTGGGCTCTCCTCTCCTCCTTGCTATTATGATGAGAGGACTCCTCACAAGTTGAGAGGACTCCTTTATGTTGAGAGGACTCCTCACAGCCTCATATATTGAGAGGCCTCCTCTTGTTGATATAATGAGAGAGCTCCTCACCTCTTGTTGATATAATGAGAGGACTCCTTACAACCCCATATGTTGAGAGGACTCCTTACAGCTTCATATATTGTGAGGACTCCTCCTCATAGCGGTACATGGTCCTGGTCAATATATTGGTATGATATCTATATTATATTTCCTGACCCGTTAGCCCAATATTATCATCAATTCTTGTAATGGATCTGTTTAGAGTCCATATCAATTTTCGAGCATAACTGCCCCCAGTTCTTCGATGCAGGCAACTGTAGCAGATAACTATTTTTAGCTGTAGCTATAAGCATACTTGACTTCTTGAATGCTATCCAAGAACACTTGGCCTTTTCACTATTGTCCCGAGGCATTTGGACTCTCCAAAGCTAAGCGAGAGCACTTAGCTTCTTTAATGTCATGTAATAAGATTGTTGGGAAGGAGCTCAACAAGAATGTAAATATTGAGGTCATGAGCTCATTTTGATTTTCAAATACTTTGGCTTCTCTCTTTTCATCTCTAGTGCGAGTTTGAGGCCAATGATGAGAGCCTTGTACTCAGCCTCGTTATTTGAGGCCTTGAAGGTGAAATGAACAGAACTTCTTAACTTATGACCTTTAGGAGTAACTAACTCGATCCCAACTCCGGCCCCTTCATTGTTTACATTTCCATTGATAAAGAGATCCCACCATGGGGTCGCATCATGCCTTCTTCTCGAGGGGTTTTCACTGTCACAATGAGAGCCCAGACATCTCGCTCAGATTTGGGAGCGAATTCTAAGATGAAATTAGCCAAGGCCTGGCCCTTCAAAGAGCCTCGAGGCATCTCCCTCAGATTGGGGCAATATATGCTGAGATTAGTGAAGTCCACACCAAGAAGGGGGCT
Source organism: Saposhnikovia divaricata (assembly GCA_036435485.1). Classification (NCBI taxonomy): domain Eukaryota; kingdom Viridiplantae; phylum Streptophyta; class Magnoliopsida; order Apiales; family Apiaceae; genus Saposhnikovia; species Saposhnikovia divaricata. The sequence goes on from CM071594.1 coordinate 233,817,834, forward strand.
TGTTTGATAGATGGTCAGGCCTTACCGTGGACCTTGTTTTAGAGGAGGTTGGACCATGATGGGCAGTAGTCATTTGCTCTTCCCAGTGTCTTGAGGTAGTCGAGGACCTCCTCATTACCGCCAAGGGTCGGGGGCATCCCCCCTCTCCCCAAGGATCGGGGGCGTCCCCCCTCTCCTCGACGTAGAGGTATTTCACCAAGAAGCATCTCATGTAGAGGCATCCCACGAAGGGGCATCTCACTAGGAGGCATCTCACTAGGAGGCATTTCATTAAGAACCATCACTGAAGAAGAACAAGGACGATAAGAGTCTCTCGTCCATTCATCCTCCTCCTGGATAGGTCCGCCAGACATATGGCAAATTGGCACATGCCCATGTTTCTGAAGTTGACATGTATGCTTGGTCCCAACAATGGAGGAGTCCCGTGCTTACATGACCAAAGATATAACATCAATTTTCTTTCACCAGTTGAGTCGCCACAACGAGATTCGGGCAATGGCTTCTTCCAATAGTAAGATAAGCAAAGAGATAGCGAATCTGAAATCCATACTTGCACTGGCTCAAGCTGATGCAGAGGGCGTAAATGATAGTTGGAGGAAAGAATTTGAAGACGCAACCGAGAAGTTTAAGAGAGAGATTCAGGAAGAGAAGTCGGCTAAAAAGAATCTTATGCTGGATCATGCTGTTGAGAAGGAGCAGTCGGACTCCCAGATCAAGGAGCTTACAGACCGCATCGCTAATCTAGAGAAGGAAGCTAAAGATGCTGCTGATGATCTCCCCACTATCATTGAGGAGGCTAAGATCAAAGGAACTGTTGACTTCATGAAAAAGTTCCTTGAAAAGGTTGACGACTTTGATTGGTACCGGTTGGACGAAGAAATTGGGATGTTTGCTGATAACCTCAAGATGGAGATGAATGAGGAAGAAACAAATGGATCCCCATGACTTCCTTTTTATTGCTTTTAAACTTTATCTGCTAGACTCAATGGAGATGTGGGCACTCCCTTTATTTGCCTCGCACTTGTAGACTTAATTTCTTTTACTTATTTGGATGCTCCTTGAACCCGGATTGGCTTGCTTTATTAATGCTTCTTTATTTGAAGTTTATAATATTGCAAAGTACTTTAGGCCTCGCATCTGCTTGCACAAGGGACTCATGTTGCATTATGCTAGCATATATAGATTCCTCCATAACTCCTCTCCATATCTGTTAAGTTTTTCCAAGTCCTTATGAGTAGCTGAGAAAGGCTTCACATAATTCCTTAACTCATTCCAGATAATTGCCAAGCGTTGAAGTAAAGAGAGCTCTCATTCTATATCTTTGACAAGTGAGCTTGCATTAAATAGACTTATGGATAGTCCCTTAGTCGTGAAGAGAGCCTTTATTGGCCTCCTTCGCATTAATCCAGTGGGGTTTAGCCTCGTATCAATGTGCTGGCCTAGTCCTACAAAATTAAGTATGCTAGCAAAAAAGACATACAATTGCTTGGAAAATAATTTCGCCAATATTGAAGAAAGAACCATGTATAGATGGTAGCAGGGGCGAAACCCAAATTCATTACATCAGGTAAAAGAGGTGTCTATATGATATCACCACCTCCTAGACTGAGGATGAATTTAATCGTACTTAGTTTATAGATACATAAAGCTACCAGGACCATTGCCTTTACTGATAGGCCTCCCTAAAATGCTCTACATTCCAAACTCGTTGTACAGGCTTGTCATCCATGCCTACGAGATGATAGGTCCTCATCATAATAGGGCCCCGAGGACTGGCTCCACCTGAATACCCAGGTTGTCAAAGTAATCCTATGGGAGCTCCTCAATAGATATAATATTGCAGGCTGCTGAAGGCTTTATAGCTCATTTGCGAACCCTATCCTCTTCTTTTAAATCCATCTCATCAGGCATAGGCTTGTTCCCTCTCTCCACGGAGCTTAGGGCCTTGTTATAACATTCTCGAGATTCAAATTTGACCTCTCTGACACATCCAACCCCCTGAGGGGTAGGGAACTTCATATAGATGTGGTAGATAGAGGTCACTACTCGTATTTCTTTGAGAATGAGCATCCCCACTAAAGCATTGTAAGTGGACGGCTGATCAATGACCATGAACTCGGCAACCTGTGTAGTGATGCAAGGCTCGTCATCCAAGGTGATGGGGAGCCTTATGAGGCCCTTAACACTAACCGAGGCCCCAATGAACCCATAGAGGTGTCCAACGGTTGGAATAAGATCCTTGTCCATAAATCCCATTTTCTTATAGACTTCATATGTAAGGACATTGACTGCACTCCCATTATCCACGAGGACCCTGTAGATATTTTGAGATCCTATGTGCACCTGAACAACCAGAGTATCAGAGTGGGGATAATGAACCCACTTCGCATCCTCCTCAGTGAACATGATATTTGTACCCTCCCTTTTGAAGAGCTTTGGCAGTCTCTCCTGAAGGTAATGTACGTTGGTGAAGGGCCGCTTCTTGGCCTCACGAGTATACCTCTCCCTAGCCTTATTGCTATCTCCACCAATATGGGGTCCCCCCATGATAACATGAATACACCTATCACGCTCAGTCCTATCCTGGTGGGGCTCCTCCTTTTGCTCAAGCGATGGGACATCATTGAAGCAGAGACCCGGCTTAGTGCCATGCTTCTTCACCTCACAAACTACCCAATCAGTTAGCTGCCCATTACGAATTAGCTCCTCAATCTGCTCCTTGAGCTGCCTACAATCTACAGTATCATGCCCTGTCTGTTCATGGAAGGTACAAAGGTAAGGGCTTCTTAAACATATCCTTGTCAGCATTAACTACATAGATGTGATCAATGGAAGCCACTAAAGGTGTGGACTGACCCTCATTCCTTCCACTTTGAGCCCGCGGTGGTGACCTCCTTGGCGGATTGCGACCCCTACTCTTTGGGATCTCACTGCAATCCCGTCTTCGCCTAGGGATCCGAGAGTCATTCCTCTTCACTCCCTTGCCCTTACTTCCACTGTTTCTAGCCTCATTATTCTTCTTGAGGTCCTCTATCAACTTTTCAATCCATTTATAAGGCTCTGCCTCCTTGTAGAACTCAAAGAGAGTACGAGATGTCTGTGCCTGCAACTTCTTCTAGAACTTGGTGCCCCCTCTCAACCCAGTAATAAGAATATTTTTAATGACCTCGTAATTTGCTCCACGCACCTTAGGGTCCTCGGCGTTAAACCTCTTGAAGTAGTCCTGTAGGGTCTCACCCTCATTCTGCATTATGTTCGTCAGGGTGGATATAGGAGGTGCATAGAGCATGGAGGACTGAAATTGCTTAATAAAAATGTCCACGAACAGCTCCCAAGAGTCTATAGTAATGTGAACCCCTAGCTTAGAGAACCACTGCTAGGCACTACCCCTCAACGAGGCCGCAAAAAAGTGCACCTAGCCAATAGCGAGATATATATGGTTACACATCCATATCATTGTTGAATAGAATAACAAACTCTGCAGGGTCAGTGTCCCCATTATAAGTCATGTCTGGGTTACTACTCCGGAATATAGTGGAAAGCGGAGTGGTCTTGATCTCTTGAGTGAAAGGTGAGGCCGAACCCATGGGGTGGAGGGTCCCCTTATCTGCATTCATCTTATCTAAGGCCTTCTTTAGCTCCTTGAGCTTGTAGTCTCCAACCTTGGTCTCCTATCTTCAACTTATTTCTGTCCCTCTCAGTGCTGTGATGGTGGGACTGGGTCTTCTTGGGAGCACTATACTCCTATTGATCCTCCTTGCGATCCTTCTTTTTGCGATCTAAGGGGTCAGTTTGTACTTATGGGACCGTTCACGCACTCGATGAGGAGAGGGGGGTCGTTCATCGTGACGATGTGACCGCTCGTGCTCTTTACGAGAAGAGGGGGGTCTTTCATTACGACGATGGGACCGCTCACACTCTCTATGAGGAGAGGGGGGTCATTCCGAACCTTGGTTCCTAGCCTGGGATCGGTTATCCTTCTTGTCAGATGTATGTTTTTCGAGCTTGTGGCGGAGATCTGCTCATTTAACTTCTTTCCAAGATGATAAAAGACACTAATTGACCTCAGCTTAGATATGGCAGCCTCATTCTCTGACCCCTCCTTTGTCTTAGTAGCCTCTATATCCTCCTCCCACTCGAGGTCTTCATAGAAATTAGGGTTTGTTTGATCCTTAACAACATCATCAAATTTATCCAAGAGTTTCTTGATGGGACCCTTACTACTCTCCTCCTGATAGGTCTTGGACCCCTTCCTAGCATTCCTCTTTGCGCCCCTTGAGCTATACCACTTCTTCACTCTAGTCATCCTTTCTTACACTGCTGACACCTGTTCACCAATACCTTTGAGAAAGGCCATGACCTCGCTGTTCCCTGCCACTTGGTGATTGATAGGTGTCTCTACCTTCTCGGGCCCATCCTCGTCCTCGCTCTTGGGAGGATCGCTCTTGGGGGGAACGCCTTTAGGTATCTTGTGTGACCCTGAGGTCTCCCCGTTGTTGAGCCCTCCGTTCTTATTTTTGTTCAACTAAGTCATCTTTCTCCCAGTTTGATGACTTGCCCTCCTTCTAGCACCAAATGTTATAGGGAAAAATTGGTATAGCAATATTTATGGAGGTTACTGGAATAACGGAGTAAAATACGGATATTCTGTTGAAAACACGAAGAACACGGAAGGAGATTGGTGATTATTTGTGGCTGATCTTGCTTGTTGATTCGTTGAATGTCAAAGAAAAACTGTTTATTCTCTCTTGCTGTTAACTGTCAATCAGTCCTAACAAGAGGCCTATGTACCCTATTTATAGAGAGTCAAGTCACACCTAATTCTTGGAGAAGAAGTTACCTAGACGGGGTAGGGTTTCTAGAGACCCACCTTGGTCCAAGTCCACTAGACGTTTATGGGCTAATGCTAATAGTCCATTAATTCTGCTCATGACCCATGGCCCAATAAAGGTTACCTATGCACTACTACAAAACTCAACTTAGGAGATATCACTTAGATAGTGTTTTTTCGGAAGCGCTATCTACGTTCATTACTTCTATAGCGTTTTTTACAAAAGCATGATGTAAGTTAATAAATAAAAAATCAAAATTAAACAAAAAATTAAAAATATATACTACGGTATCGTTTTAGAAATAAACGCTATAGTAGATTGCACTTTTATAGCATTTTCTACAAACGCTCTGTAAGTTAAATTATTTTAAGAAATATATATTTATTTTTTATTTATAATATAACACTAGAACACGAACTAAATCTTCATTCCCGTGAATAATTTTAGGTCAACCTCACTCAGCCTCAGCCGCTCACCCTCGCTGCTCACCCTCACCGCTCACCCTCGCCACTGACCCTCGCCGCTCACCCTCGCTGCTAATCTAAGTACAACCTCTGTTCTCAATCGAGTTCTCTACCTCGATTTGGTCTCACGAGTACTCAGGTTTCATCTCACTCTCTCTCTCTATCACTCTCGCTCTCTCCCTCTCTCTCTCGGTAAAAAAATTAGCACCAATGTCGTGAAACTTTAGGGTTCAATTTTATGGGTTCAGTTGATTATAGGTGTGGCAAAATTATAGGTGTGTGTTGCTTAACCTCTGTTATGATTATAGGTGTGAGCTAATTCTCTCTAATTGTCATAGGTTTCTACTCCTCTGTTTTCTGTCATTGAGTCTCTGTTTTTCTTCCTTTTTCTTCTTATTTTACGCTGTTTTTCTGTTATTTACTGTCGAGATATTGATTTTCGAGTGTGTTGAGTTGAAATGTTATTGTTATTATCAGTTTTACAATTGTTGATGTTGGGTTTCAATTGCTGTCAAAGTAGCTAAGTTTAGCGAGTCAGTTTGTTTTCATGTTTACAGTTTCGAGTTTGTCGAATTGTGCTGAGTTTTGCGTTGTTCTCGCTGAGTTCACTCGATCTTTCCCCCCTTTTTAATTTTTACCGAGTCGTGAGTTTTGTTCTACAGTTGCTATAGGTTTCATCGGATCATTTGTTGTTGGTTTTGTGGTTTAGTCTCTGAGTTCGCAATTTGGTCTCCAAAGTTTTAGTTTTCAAGTTGCTGCTTGTTTGTTTTCTGTTGTTGAGTCTATTATTGAGTCCTAATGTTTTCGTGTTTTGTTTGTTGCTTAAGTCGAGCCTTGTCTACGTCAATTGTTGTTCCTGGGGCCTGTGTTGTTCCGCCTCCACCATCAGAAAAGGTACTCAAGATTTTCAATTGTTATGAGTTTAACCTAGTAACACAAATCTGTTTATTTGACTCTGTCTGTCATTTTGTTCACTTATATTAATTTGTTTCGAGCAGTATTTGTTTGTGTATATCAATTTTTGTTTGTTAATTGTCCTGAATTTTGTCGTAATTATCTTATATTTATTTAATTGTCCTATATTGTGTCTTAATTGTCTTGTATTTGTTTAATTATCCTATATTTGTCTTATTTGTCAATCAATTGAAATTAAATAAACAAATAATAATTAAGTAAGATAGGTAGGTTGATGTTAAGATGTTAGGACGAAGGCCAATATGGATATTGTTTAGCTAATGTGTATAACTTGGGGATGTTGTTTAATTGGATACATTTTAATTGTATTTTGTGTCTCTTTAATAATCCTCTTACAGGGAAAGGTCAGCTGTTAGTCACAGCATTACTTGGATGCATCCTCTCTATGTCAATCAAGTAGAAATTCAGGGAGCAACATCCTTTGCAATTTCTGGTTTGTTTACATTTTACATAGTAATTTAATATAGGATATTTCATTTTTCTTTGAGAATGAATTACTTGTGTGCTTTTGGCACTCGCACAGACATACTGATGGAATCCACGTGAGCGAAGATAGTCGATCCAATGTAAGTTTGTTGTATACCAAATCTGTATGCATTTTTTTGGGGTGTCAGTATTCTTGTTTATATGCTATTGGAAAACCTATATACTTTAGGAACCACAAACTGGCACACCAGCAAAGAATATGAAGACAGATCCTGATAGCAACTTTAAGAGGCCCCCTGTTGATCACCAACATGTAATTGCTGATTTTCATTTCAAAGATCTTATCCTCTGGTTTTAAGATGCATTAAAATAGCTTACCTTAATATTTTGCTGTAGGAGAATGTTGATGCTCTTATTCAATGTGTCATGAAAGATGTCGGGTTTATTCAAGGCAAACATGTTGCTGTCTTTACAATTTACAAATGTCTTATACACTGGAAGTCCTTGGAAGCTGAAAAGACTAGCGTGTTTGATCGTCTCATTCAGATGATTGGTGCAGCAATAGAGGTAATAAGAATGCATCGCCCAAGTCATTACTTGAATCATTGTGATCATTTGATTCAGAGACATATATTTTGTATTGTATCCTTTTTGCTTTTATTGTTTCATTAACCTATCCTACTAATGCTGTCAATATTTGTTAATATTAATACTAATGCTAGCATCCCTCACAGTTTTGCTCTCATGAGCTAAATTGGAAGTTTAGTTCTAGAATTCTAGGTTTTTGAAGCCTGTGAGAGTGAGCAAATCTCCCTTTATATATCTAATAGATTTGATATATTACTTTTTTATTTCTTTTTAAGAAAATTGTATTAGACAATTCTACTAAAACCATGATCTTTAGAAGGACAACTCAAATTACAACTTTCCAAATTATTTATGCATATTGAGGAGGAGATGATAGATGTTAACTTAAACCTTATTGGTTGTATTAACCATAATTTCTGTTCTTAAGAAAAATTCTCGTTTGAGGAATGAAAAGTGAATTGCATGGATGATAGTGAATTTATGGATGAATAGTGATTTTTGAGGACTAAGAAATTTGACATGTCACCCTATGTACGGGATAGGAAATTGATATTTCGACGTTATATTAGTGATCTACGATGTAAATGAATGTATGTAAACGCGATCAGAATTTAGAAAATCCAAACTTTATTTTAATGGAAAATTTGACCGAGCAGCGAAGAGCATTTCGATGCGATCAAGATAATTGAATTATTAGAAAGGATTCAAGGATTATATTTTTATTAAATATGAATTGAGGATTTAGAACGAGAACTCTCGAGTTAGTGCACCGAACGTTCTAGAAATCGCTAGAACTTTATAACGAGATTAAGCGATAAAGCGAACGCGAAACAAATTATGGATTAAATACGTAACGAGATTAGAAACCATGCATGATCATCTAGGGTTTTATATCAAGTGATTTTGTTGGGAAAAGAAATCAAGAAATCAAATGAAATGGATTAATGAGGTGTGAGATCAAGAACAAGCCAACAAGGCTTCATGTCACCATATTTCTAAACACCACACAAGCTTGACAAGTGTGTCAAGGGAGTTTAATAGAGTGTTAATAGCTGTTATACATCACAAATATCACACAAAATCATTTACCAACTAGTCAAAGAAAATTAAAAGAAAGAAAAGATCAAGAACACCACCAAACACACATTCTGTCCAGCAGAAAAACGGGTTCAAAACCCTAGCTACCAAGTCTCAAATTTGATGATCTATAGCTCAAAAGAAAGCCCTTGATTAGTAGAAGGTGTGGTAAAAATTTGAGAACCAAACTCTTATTTTTCGATTTTATATGAATTTTACAAAGTGATGATGAATAGTGGTGAATAGTGACTAACTATCTTTCTTGTTTTCTATCTTTCTATTATGGCTTCCTAAGGTTCCTTTAGGCAAAGTTTAAGAGTTGTGAAACTTTAGTAGCATCTCTAAGCTTCATATCAAGGTAAAACCCTAACCTACCTTTGAGTTTTATATGAGTTTTGAAGTGGTTTTGGATGTTCATGTAAAGATAAGTTCATGATAAGTAGTTTTATGATTGTTTGGCTTTGTTTAATGTGTAAAATGTTGGGTGTTGGATTTGAGCCTTACCACTGACCTTAGAGGAGTACGATAGATGTTGGTTGATGTTGGGGATGTATGGTATGCTTTGATGACTGATTTGGAGTGGGTGTAAAATGGAAATGTTCGATTTATAGCCGTCGTAATGGCGAAATTTTGTTAGCCCCTAAAAACAGTGAACCCCGTGACCATAAAATTATTCTTAGAATCACCACTGCATATGGTTATGTAGGTATGGTTGTCTAGTTTATTTTGGCGCAAGAATCATGTCAAAAGAGTTTACGGTTTAGGAGATACGACCATTTTAGTGAAAGTTGTTCGAGGAATAAAACTGCAGAAATGTACCAAATTTGTGGCTATAATTGAGACCCTTAACAGTCGATTTAAAATATGAAATTTTGAGGATAAATACTAAGGTCAGTTAGCAAAGTATGTGCAGAGGTTTTCAGTCTAAATGATTATTTTTCGATTTTATAAAAATGCGTCAGCCGAGATTGCGCGAGTGAAAAACCCTTAAAGGAATGACACTATCCAATAAATCCACCACTGCCCTGTTTTGTAAAATACGAAAAATGGGTCTTCTAACCAGAGCCAAATTTTGAGTTAGTTACCTTCTAGACATTCTCTATATCGTGTATGCGAAAACGGGGCATCATTTGAGTTAACGGTTATCGAGTTATGAACGTATTAGTAAAAGTGGTACAAATAGAAAAATTCGCAGTTGACCCAACTTCGAAAATACATTTTACCTATCTAGACTCGTGTTTTCGAATCGTAACTTTTATGATAAATATTAAAAATACCAAAGATGATTTTAGAAGTGGTTTCGTATTTAAATATATTTCCTGTGATTTATTAAAAGTGTTGGAGTGTGAGTCGCGGAATAGTAATTCTAAGGAAAGTCAACTCTAGAGGTACTACTTTGACCATCCGTTTTGGCTAAGTTAAAAGAGGAATTTCGAGTCGACTAAAACATGAAACTTGTTAAGAATTATCAAGGCAACGTATGGGTATAAAGAACGAGGTTATAAATGGTTAGGTATAACTCGAATTTGAGGAGCGATTTCAGACTAAACTTATGACTTAAGTATTTGTCAATGAACATGGACTTAGTACGAGTCTAGAGGGACCCCTTAGTGCCTATTTGGTGATTGACTTAAGTGTCTAAGCGTTGGGTTATAAGTGGATCGTATAGGGGATTAATCAAATGTTTTCATTGACTTTTGCTTAGATTTGCAGACGCCATCACGAGCCCGTACTACATCCAGAGTACCAGGCAAGTTTACTTATGCATACTCTATCGTTCAGAGTATACATATATATATATATATTGAAATGCAGGGATATATTGATTAATTTTTCGATCCATAATTGCAAGTATTCTATCTAGTTGTTAAATTCCTATATTGATGAAATTAAACGCATGTATTTTATTTATTGTTCAAACTGTTCATCCGGATAATATAGATGATAGTAGTATATCGTATTGAATTGAGGTGCACGTTTCATTTATATGTGACATCTAAGATGAGAAGTATTGAAGGTGGTCAACTATTGTTATACCAGTATATCTTAGGGTGAGGAGGCGTACTCATCCTCTACCAGTAGCACTTAGGGTAAGGAGGCGTACTCATCCTTTACCGATAGCAAACATAATAATTAGCGCAAGAGATAGGAGACGCCCGATCCAGTATATCTTAAGGTGAGGAGGCGTACTCATCCTCTACCAGTATATCTTAGGGCGAGGAGGCGTATTCATCCTCTTCCAGTAGCACTTAGAGTTAGGAGGCGTACTCATCCTCTATCGGTAGCGAACAGCAGCTGTAAGAGGACTGATCATCCTTTACGGAGAGATGACGATGGAAATCTCCTGAATAGGGTCCATCAGTAGTAATGAAAGTATATAATCGCCCAATGTATATGGGTAATATTCAGTATGGCGGAGAACCCAAGGGTTCATTTCTTAAGAAGTATTGATGTATATATATATATATATATATATATATATATATATATATATATATATAAGTAGTATTCAAAAAGGGTGGAGATCATAGGAGTGCATTAGGCTACCTGCGTATACAAATGGCGGAATTTTTTTCTAAATAGCATCTTTTGGAAATTATGTGGTTGGTAATCAAAATATACCTTTTATATATAGATATTCTGGTGATATAAAACTTGCTGGGCATTTTTGGCTCATTCTTGCTATTTTAAATATTCTAAAACAGCGGTAATCAGAGCTGGCACTAGTACGACGAACCATGGTAAAGGGAAGGGAAAGACAACTGATTCAGCACATTAGCCTTATAGTGTCTGAGGAGGGTTCAAGCTGGAAAGAAGTTGATTTAATTCTTCATTATCTAATATTTTCGAATCGTAGCTTTTATGATAAATATTAACAATACCAAAGATGATTTTAGAAGTGGTTTCATATTTAAATATGTTTCCAGTGATTTATTAAAAGTGTTGGAGTGCGAGTCGCGGAATAGTAATTATCAGGAAAGTCAACTCTAGAGGTACTACTTTGACCATCCGTTTTGGCTAAGTTAAATGAGGAATTTTGAGTCGACTAAAACATGAAACTTGTTAAGAATTATCAAGGCAACGTATGGGTATAAAGAACGAGGTTATAAATGGTTAAGTATAACTTGAATTTGAGGAGCGATTTCGGACTAAACTTATGACTTAAGTGTTTGTCAGTGAACATGGACTTAGTACGAGTCTAGAGGGACCCCTTAGTGCCTAGTTGGTGATTGGCTTAAGTGTCTAAGCGTTGAGTTATAAATGGATTGTATAGGGGATTAATCAAATGTTTTCGTTGACTTTTGTTTAGATTGGCAGACGCCATCACGAGCCCGTACTACATCCAGAGTACCAGGCAAGTTTACTTATGCATACTCTATCGTTCAGAGTATATATATATTTATTTATTTTTTTTTATTTTTTTTTGAAATGCAGGGATATATTGATTAATTTTTCGATCCATAATTGAAAGTATTCTATCTAGTTGTTAAATTCCGATATTGATGAAAATAAACGCATATATTTTATTTATTGTTCAAACTGTTCATCCGGATAATATAGATGATAGTAGTATATCGTATTGAATTGAGGTGCACGTTGCATTTATATGTGACATCTAAGATGAGAAGTATTGAAGGTGGTCAACTATTGTTATACCAGTATATCTTAGGGTGAGGAGGCGTACTCATCCTCTACCCGTAGCACTTAGGGCGAGGAGGCGTACTCATCCTCTACCGTTAGTAAACATAATACAGTAATTAGCGTAAGAGATAGGAGACGGGCGATCCAGTATATCTTAGGGTTAGGAGGCGTACTCATCCTCTACCAGTATATCTTAGGGTGAGGAGGCGTACTCATCCTCTACCAGTATATCTTAGGGTGAGGAGGCGTACTCATCCTCTACCGGTAGCAAACAGCAGCTGTAATAGGACTGATCATCCATTACGGATAGATGACGAGGGTAATCTTCTGAATAGGGTCCATCAGTAGTAATGGAAGTATATAATCGCCCAATGTATATGGGTAATATTCAGTATGGCGGAGAACCCAAGGGTTCATTTCTTAAGAAGTATTGATGTGTATATATATATATATATATATATATATATATATATATATATATATAAGTAGTATTCAAAAAGGGTGGAGAACATAGGAGTGCATTAGGCTACCTGCGTATGCAAATGGCGGAATTTTTTTCTAAATATCATCTTTTGGAAATTATGTTGTTGGTAATCAAAATATACCTTATATATATATATATATATATATATATATATATATATATATATATTTTGGTGATATAAAACTTGTTGGGCATTTTTGGCTCATTCTTGCTATTTTAAATATTCTAAAACAATGGTAATCAGAGCTGGCATTAGTACGGCGAACCATGGTAAAGGGAAGGGAAAGACAACTGATTCAGCACATTAGCCTTATAGTGTCTAAGGAGGGTTCAAGCTGGGACGAAGTTGGTTTAATGCTTTATTATCTAGTATTTTTAAATTGTAATAATATTTCAGAGATTCAGGGAAGTGAACTTGAGATGTAATAACTTTTGGATTATTGAGTACTTGTTCTAAGACTATAACCCGTGGAGTAAATTATGGAGTTAGTACGTGTATGTATAAATTATGGAGTTACTTTACTTTTACATTTTTCGAGGCCCATATACTAACACGTAACACCACCCTCCCCTTCAACTACTTCTTCTTCCTTTCTAAAGTTGCTGCTTCTTCTTCCTTTTCTGCAACATATATACATACACCTGCAACATATATACATACACGCTTACATACATACATAACCCATCATCTATCAAACATATAATACAGATATAATACAACCCATCATTCATTTCTTCATATCTTCTATTTTTAAAGCTACCGGAAAAAAGACGGAGGGATTAGGTCACTTAAATAGAATCTGGGTCGGGTTTTTTTGCACCAGTCGGGCTATTAGGTCGCCTAGTCGACCCGACTAGTCGACCTAGTCGACAAGTCGATCACCAGTCGCCCGAAAGAGCAACAAAAACCAAGTCGAGCTCACCAGTCGACCATTACAAAACGACTTCTCGACTAGTCATCGATTAGTCGCGACTAGTCGAGCGACGTGACAACAATGTTGTGAACAGGTGATTGAATATTCCGCAAGAGATGTGACGACCTGGATTCCTGTAGGGAATTTGGGGGCGTTACATCGGTCCTACATATTAACAAGTTTAAATGTAATTTGTATACTTTGGGGGATCCCAGTTGTACTTCACCAAACAAATTTGTTTTGCATATTCAAGTAATCTACTTGTATGATGCTCTTAAGGATAGATTGTTCTGTTATTTGTTTTCTCGAGGATGGATGGAGTTATATTTTATGCATATTTCTAGTATGTGAAACATTGCATAAGCATCAGAAAGACTTGTGTCATTGCAGGATCAAGATGATAATGAGCACATGGCTTATTGGTTGTCAAATACATCAACATTATTATTCTTGCTTCAAAGAAGTTTAAAACCTGCTGGTGCTTCTGGTGGAAGTTCAGCATGCAAACCACCACAACCAACATCGCTTTTTGGACGAATGACAATGGTACTACATTTCTTACTATCCCTGCTGTTGTGCTAAAAATAAAGATTTAAATTTGAATCGCAAGCGCATAATTCGTTTCGTTGTAAAATTTATTGATTCGTTCCACAGGACTAAGTTATTCGCATTCCTTAATTTTTAATTTAATCGAATTAGGACAAATTTGGGTGTTTGAAAATTTGATTTTTGTTAATTAAACCCTAAAATAAATTTTATCTAAAATTAAATCTATCCTAATTTTAATCTAACTAATTAAAAGTGTAAGGAACAAAAATTAAAATTATTCGAAATTAAGGCTAAATTTTATTTTAAAACTATTTTTTTTTGAATCAAAATTTATTTACAGAAACCTTAAAAAAAAAAAATTAAACATGTTGTATTCGTAAATTAAATTAACCAAAATGATCAAATTCTAAAATCCAAGCAATAACCAAACCAGTGAACCAATCAGACCAAAAATCAATTACAATCTACGCAATTCAACAATTTTCAGAAACCAGGGAACCGAGTGAACTCAGAAACTACTCAAAGAACTCACAATTACATTTCCATAAAAACTTACCCTGCAACCAACTAGTAAACACACAGCCACGAACAAAACACCAAACAAAAACACCAAACTCAAGAACAAAATCCGACTCAACTCAGTAGCATAAAGTTATGAACACGCAAATTTATACTCTAAAATAAACAACGATGCTTTTGAAGAAGGGAAGAAGAGGGGACAAACTCTGCAATTCAGACTAACGAAGAAGACATTAACTACGAATTCAAGAGCAAAACAACAACAATTCTTCATGAAAACAGCAATTCCGACAGAATAATTTACGATTCCAAAACAAAACTCCAACAGTTAACATCAATAGCAAAAATAGCCAAAACCAATCTCTACGAGCACCACGAATTCCACCAACAACTCGGAAATTAACAGAAACACGGAGACACTCAGTTAAACCAACTCACAGCAACAACTCGAACACTCCAGCAAAACTCAAAACTCGAATTAATCAACAAGAGAAAAACAGAAATCAGACGAAACATTATTACAAAAAAGACGCAGAAATCGGAAATCGACACTCAGTAAATCTCAACAACAAAAGCTCTAAAATCGGTAACGAGGGAATGGTTGGATGAATTTGAAGAGAAGAAAGGATAAGGAATTAAAAGGAGGAGCAAAGGAGTGGTGGATAAGTAGTGGTTTTTGTGGGTTTCGCGAGAAAGAGATGGAGAAAGGGGAGGGTGTTTGTGAAAAGAAAGAGAAGAAAAAAAACTGGGGTGTGTGATTCGTAGAGGAAGTAAATAAAGAAAGATGGGTTTTGTTTTGTAGAAAAACAGAGACTGCGAATTAAATCTAGAACAGGGAATGGGAAATAACTCGAATTTAAAACAAATAAAAACGAGAAGTTAATTACTAAAAATAAAACTAATAATTTTCGTTTCGTTTTGTTTTTTTTTTTAGAAAAATTAACTACGAAATTAAAAGGACTAATTACGAAATTAAAATTGTAATTATACTAAGACGATGATTTAAAAATTAACGGCCCACAATAAAATAGATTTTTAAAGGGGAAAAATTACGAATTAAAACTAAGAACATGAAATTAGAGTTTCGTTATTTTCAACCCCAAGTGGTTAGCAACGGGATTTACGAAAATAACGAAACAAGGCAACAATAACGAAAGAGCAAGACAAGAAGTAAAGAAAATAAAAATTGCATTAATTATAATAGAGTGTTTACAAGATTTAAAACTAAGAAAAGAAATACAAGAAATTAAAACTACCATAAAATCTAAGTTACTAAATACAAGGGGGTGGGGGGTATTTATAGGATAGGAATTAGGGTTAAGGGGGGTGTTGGGTAAATCCCCACCATACATTTGGGTTGTGTGGTGGTGAAATCCTAGCCATCTATTTGTTTCCTTCCTCCTTAAGCTTTGAAGAGTTGATCTTGGCCATACACTTCTCTTATATGTTGGGATGATCTCCACCTTCCACTTGTCTTGAAATATTCCTTTTGCTCTAAGCTCCTAATTCTTTTCCTTCTTTCATTTTTGGTCCTTTTTCTTCCTCCTTTTTCCCTTCCTTGCACTTTATTTATTTAATTTGTCATTTCTTTATTTATTTTCGATTGACCTGAAATGCAACAAAATAAATTATAAAAACACGAGTTCAAGCAATAAATAGGTAAATAAAATATGCAAAAATATGCACTTATCACCTGCTATTTCTTTCGGCAAGTTAAATAAGTTTGTCTAATGCAATGCACAATGATATGTTACATCAAAAACCAGGGATTCTGCTCATCGCCATCTGCTGTTAACATTGCTGGCTACTACTGTACTTGAGGGAGTGCGGCAGGTTGAAGCTAAATATCTAGCATGACGAATCTGCCATTACTGATATGAGCTCCATTGTTCACTAGATTTTTTTTATTTTACATTGTTTACTAGAATTTATATCGTATATTTGTTCCTAGTTATTGTGAGATATTGATTTTATGAAACTTGTATGAAACTTGTTGATATTCGTGGTTTATTTCGGTTAAAGTAATTTGACTTCTTAGTACAACTTTTGTTGGGATTTTTGTGTGATTGGAGTTGGCAAGTATATTTCTATTTGTGTTGTGCATTTTTTTTTCTATATTTTTTGTTTAAAAAATTAGGATTATTACAAGGGAAGAAAATTAAAAAAAACTGATATATGCTTCATAGCGTTTCTAGAAGTGCTATCTAAGTAAGTATTTTGTACTACAATAGTACTTCAATAAGCGCTATACAAGAACATGCGCGCTTAGGAAACACTTACTTAGATAACACTTCTGAAAATGCTATCTAAGAGCTTCACTTACAGAATGGCGAAAAAAACGATATCTAAGCGATCCTCACTTCAATAACGGCTCCTTAGATAGCGTTTAAAAATGCTATGTAAGAGTTAAAAAAAAGGTTATCTAAGTGCAAATCTGTAGTAGTGATGGCTAACATGATGCTAGAATCACGAGGCCTCACTCGTGAGGTTGGTGGAGAATCTTGTGAGGGCCTCGCATGCGACCCTATGGGTACAGGCATGCGACCTCCTGGGTGCAGGCATGCAACCCTGTTGGTACAGGCATACGACCTCCTGTGGATGCAGGCATGCGACCTCCTGTGGGTGCAGACATGCGATCTCGTGGGTATAGACATGCGAAGTCCTCGGTACATGCATGCGACCTCCTCGGTACAGGCATGCGACCTCCTCGGTACAGGCATGCGACCTCCTGCCAAGTATATTTTGCATAAGGATGCCTCCACTCATGCGACCTCTTGAGGCTTAGTCATGAGCCTTCACATGGTGATAAGAAACATAATAAGATTGTTCAATGGCGACGCGACCCCAAGATAGGGATTGTGGTCTTCAAGTGCCTTAGCGAGAATATTATCTTGATGTCACACTGGACTAGTTCCGGGTGGTGGACTTTGGCGATCCAATGCTACTATTTGGGCCCATGAGAACTATGGACCGCTATTTCAGCCCATTAGGCCTGTTTAGGACTCATGCCAAGATTTAGGCATAACAGTTTCAAAACGACAGATTGAGTTTTCTAATATAATTAAATATCTTTAAAAAACATCATATAAGTACTATCGATATGCAATCTTAATTTAATGTTTTAGAATATCAAATTTAATAATTGCGAACAAATCAAGATTTCGTTCACAACTTGTTGATGAAATGTTGTGATAATTAAATATGGTCATATAATCTAAATATTTTTGAATAAGATGATGTTTTAAACCATTTAATATTTATTTACTTCTCGAATTACTTTATTCAATGAAAAATCTTTCAAATTTATAATAAGTACTTTAAGTTTATTTTCTAAAAATGCTTGAAATATTAATTTAGGGCTTATTGATCTGTTCTTTAGCAATTAATTGTCATTAAAATGATCACAAACCATTAGTTTAAACTTTACAATTATCCAAAAAATTTCTCTTAAGGAGCGAAATGTGAAAAAAAGATAGATAAGTAGTCGTAGTTTTGATGGACCTTGTGACAACTTGGTCAAATTTCTAGTATTTTTCGAAATTTGGGTCAAGCTTAAGACTCAATAACAAACCACAAGTTTATTTTTAAAAAAATAGGAAATTTAGTATACATTAGTTATTAACTTAGTTTTAAAGGTCTCAAACACAATAATTTTATTGTCATCCCAAGCCGGGTTCGGTTCTCGCTCATCCCGAGATTTATTGAGAACATATATTCATTGTAAGGCATAAAAGCTTAGTTATTCAATAAAAAACTTAGTTTTAAAGGTCTCAAATGCAATAATTCTATCGATGTTCGATCTTTCTTAACAACAATTTTTTCTTAAAAAAAAACACAAGGATAAATTAGTAACTCGAGTTTGAATAACTTGTCTCACCAAGCCCCTTGTTGGGCTATTGATAATATAGTATACTTTATTTGTTTTATTTTGTATGTTATTTTAAATAACTGAACTATGTATGTTCTCATTTTCAGAAAAAAAAAAGTGCTATAATATTTTTCTCATTAAGTCATACACACGCATGCCAAGTTCGATCCTGCCTAACAACAATTTTTTTCTAAAAAATAAAAAACACAAGGTAAATTAGTAACTTGAGTTTGAATAAATTGTCTCACCAAGCCTGTTGTTGGGTTATTAATAATATACTAGCATAAAAACCCGTGCGAGGCACGGGTCGCTAGCTTAAATTGTATTTTTTAATTAAACTAATCGTGATCAGTATCGTTTGAAACATGTGATTGATTTTCAAAGATTTCATCTTGTTACTAGACTATGTGGTTATTGTGTACATACTTAAATATGTTCAAAATTGTACTTTGAAAACTAATATGAGTAATATTGATAGCAATCATGTTAGATTTTAATTTTGTTGTGGGTCATAGAATAAAATTTGAGTGTTTTATGGGTGTTGTCTAATTATTAATTAAGACGATTTTTCATAGCACCTACATTCCTAAATTTTCTTCAAAAATGATGCATCCATTTAGCTGGATCTCCAATAATATTCAATGTAAAAAGTTAATAGTCTTCAAGATGTTGCATTCTGAGAATGTAGGTTTCAGTCCTGATTCCAATCAAAAACCTTCGTAAATTTTCTAAAACTTCTCAGGTCTTGCGCTTTTACTTCTTAAAACTACATTTTTAATTCTTTTATTTGTTTTCTTCTAATTTCTTCATTTTAAGAATTCTTGCCTTTATTTCTCTTCCGATTTCCGTCTGACTTTCATTGAGTTACCTCCATAAATAATATATAATATATGGTCCTTTTTTCCTGTAAAATGTCATATTTTAAATTGAACATTAACTAATTTGTATATAAAAGGTAATGTGTTATTTGTAGAATTCGTCTTTTTGAAGCCAAATATTTTTATGACCCAAATAGTTTGACTAATAAATTATTGTATCTTATTTAGTAATATAATAATTTCATTTTACGTTAACACCTCAATATTTTTTACTCTAATATATTGTTAGATAATATCCATCATATTAATTATAATATCGGTTTATAACCCAATTGTGTATTTTACGTAACTATTTTATCGATAATACATATTGTGTGTATAATTTAAAATACATGTGAATATGTGATCTAATGGTATGAAGATGCATAATTTAACTCGGTGATCCACGTTCGATTATCACTAAAAATAGTACTTCTATACAATATGAACTTAGGAGTAAATTGGTGCTTTCAAATCAGTAATAAAGTACTTTAGTTATTGACTTAATCATATATGTAATATTTTTCATAGAAAATACATTATGGATTTCATATTGTTTCTTTATATAAAACCAAATCTTGCCCTGCTTAAGCGATATACATAGAATTATTATGTGTATTATTGAAAACACATATAGATGAGTGCTTAGGTTGTTTAAGATAATAATTATATAGTAATTTTTTTATTATTATGTTGATTATTATTATTATTATTACAATTTTATAATATTATCAAACCATATATTATGTATCAATAATTTATATTTTAATTTAATATGTTATAGTTCAAATCAATAAATGTAAACGCAACATGACAAAAAATTATTAATATGTCGCAATATTATAATATTAGAAAAAAATTTCACTAAAACAACACACATACATCTTTTATATGTATGATTTAAAACACATGTGATTGAGTGGTGTAGTGGTAAAAAGATTTGTTAATTAACTCGGGGGCCCAAGTTCAATTCCCACCAACCACAACTTTTTCAAAAAAATTGAGAATAGAGGGCATACTACATAAAAAGTCGCACAACACACACATATATCTATAATGTATATGTTTTAAAACATATGTGATTGAGTGGTGTAGTGTAGAAGGATTTGCTAAATAATTCGAAGACCCAAGTTCAATCCCCAACAACCACAATTTTTTAAAAAATTTGAGAAAAGAGGGATAAATTGGTAATTACAATACATTAAAAAATCTCACTATTTTTATCTTGTGTTGGCCTATTATATATATAATAGATTAGCATAAAAACCCATGCAAAGGCACGGAAACTGAACTAATTCCTCGTCCTAAACTTTATGTATTTCAAAATTTGGATAAATATCCATACGATAATAATCACATAAATATTTATAATTGTTAAATAATTAATTTAGTTTTTAGTAGCGTGAAGTGAACTTTATCAAATTAAAAATTTGAGTATATATATAAGTATCTTAGTAAAATTGTCCATGGGTAATAAAGACATATGTAAACTCATTTGATTTTGTTATAAAAAATTGATTGTATATTTAAGATTATATTTTGAGA
This sequence comes from Saposhnikovia divaricata, assembly GCA_036435485.1. Taxonomy (NCBI): domain Eukaryota; kingdom Viridiplantae; phylum Streptophyta; class Magnoliopsida; order Apiales; family Apiaceae; genus Saposhnikovia; species Saposhnikovia divaricata. The sequence continues at coordinate 233,838,574 of CM071594.1, forward strand.
CATATTACAAAATTTCTTAATATTGAGTAAAATTCATCCTTGTGGCAGTTTCAATCATTTTTTTATACATATACAATTTACACTTTTAAACTCAAATGTTTAGCTAATCTAATGTTTATTACATAGTATCGAAGTTCGATTAAAAATTGTGTAAATTGAAATATTTATTATATTATAATTTTGAATTAATTTTTAATTAAATTTTAAATATTTCAATCGATGTAAAATATGATAAAATGACCTTGATGACACGTGCATGTGTATGAAATCCAAAATCAAATTTTTTGATTTTACCGTATATTAATCTAAGTATATGTTATAACTCAATAATTATATATTATATTGATTAATTTATTATATTATTTAAAATTCATATGTACCAATACATTATAGTCGAGTTATAGTATAATTGATCATTGTAAATAATTATTGTAGTTTTGTAATATTTATAATTCACAAAATTTATATCTTTTTTGATTAAATTTGAATTTGAATTATAATATTTTATAGGCTTAATGACCTTTTGGCCCTTCAAGTTTGCAAATTTATACCCATAAAGCCCTACATTTTTAAAGCGTACCTTTTCGCCCCTCCAACTTCAGAAATGTACCATTTTGCCACAAATCGTCGTTTATTCGTTCTAAAAAATGACGATTTTGTGTCAAAAAGGCGACGGTTTTGTGGCTTAAAGGTACATTTTTGAAGTTGGAGGGGCGAAAAGGAACGCTTTAAACTGTAGGGCTTACGGGTATAACTGTGCAAACTTGAAGGGCCAAAAGGTCATTAAGCCTATTTTATATATATAACATAGATAATTTTTTTTAGAATTTTCATCTTTTTAAAATAATTTTAATAATTTTTTTTATATGTTTAAATATTTTTATTTTTATATCAATCATATATTTATATCGTTGAAAATCTAAAAAGTTGGTCAACCAAAACCCTCAAACATGTCTAACATAGTTAAATTTTTATATACCTAAAATTTATGTGATGCAATTATTAATTATGTATAATTTGATAACTAAAATTTACATATTTCTTAAAACCAAATCGTATTTTTTATATTAATATTTTAATATCTACATGGAGACGCATGTAAACAAATTCTTTTTTTTAGACTCGGTTACATTATGTATAATCTAAAATTTTGTTATTTATATCAATTATTTAAAATGGGAAAAGAGAATTGTAAAGTATGCTCAATCGATTAGAATATTTTTTGTAATTTTACCTATCCAATATTCTAGAAATAATATAAAACAACATCTCATTTACTCAAAAATTGAAATAAAAGAGAATGAGACAAGAAGAGAAGATATGATTAATCTTATAAGATTTTTAAATTAAACTTAAAAATAAGTGTATCACAGTTGGTATGTCATGAGCTTAATAAGATAAAATTAGTGGTTCAATTCCTAACACTAACATAATTTCATTATTTTTTACATAATTGTTAAAATATGTCATTTTTGTAATTTTTGAAAATAGGGTTAAAATCGTAACTTCATAATCATTAAAATGGCAATCTTTGTACTTGTGTTGAAATTTAACATATAAATATATGAATTGTAAACAACATAATTAATATATATTTAATAGAAAACGTACGGGTGTAATAAAATTTATAAGATGAATGAATATATAAATAAATAAAACTACGAAAACTGAAAAAATGGATTTACATAAATAATATAAACTAACATTTTATTAACTCAAAAGTTAAAACTAAAAAAAAGTAAGGTAAATGAAAATGAAGTGATTTATCTAATAATATTTTTAAAGGAAATTCGAAAGTAATGCAGTATAGTGATTACGACATGAAGCTCTTAAAAATAGGTTGGTGGCTCGACTCCAAAAATTAATACAAATTCTTCCATTTTTTAAGTATATTATGAAGGGGTGACACTTTTGTTATTTTCGAAACATAAGAGCGAAACAGTAATTTCATATCCATTTTATTGGCATTTTTTGCACTTGTGTTGAGATTTAATATATAGTTGAAATAAAAAAAATGGGACAAAAGGAGATGATGTGATTTTTCTAATAAGATTTTTAAAACAAATTCAAACTAAATGGTCATGGTTCGATTCCCAACACCAACAATTTGTTAGTAAAATGATAATTTATACCTTGTGTTGATGTTTAATATATAGTGATTTAGCCTTGTGTTGATGTTTTTTACCTTGATGTTTAATATATGGTGATTTATCCTTAGGTTGATGTTTAATATATAGTAAGATATTATTTTCAAAGCACATTTTAAGTTCCAGAGCTATTTGTCACTTATTGTATTAAAATATGATATATATTGTTGTGAATGTAGGGAGAATATGCAAGAAATAAAAAAATTGCTCTGGAAATAAATTTTCGTATACTAATACTACCTCTGTCCCTTTCATTTTTTTACGTTTTCCTTTCTTTACGCTTTCCTTTTTGGAACGTCCCACTAAATCTTTACATTACTAAAAATAACATCTTTTAACCCACCCACCCAAACATAATGTAAAGAGCCTAGAAACTGAGGGAGTATATAATAGGTAGATGTAATGAATTTTCAAGGAAGTTTTGTCATTTACATATAAAAGATTGGTTTGTCCTTGAAAACGTAAATATAAGAGGTTGGTTTAAGGACATTACTGAAAATCAAATTAAGGATGGACTAGAGTTATATCTTGGCAATGGAGGCAATTTCGGTCCCCAAACCGAACTGAAAAAATTGAATTTCAATTGGATTTAGATTTATTTCAAGTTGATGCTAAAATGAACAAAAAAAGTATGGATTAGTTAATTTAGTTTCTGATCACATTTGAATAACACAAAATTATATATATACATAAATTATTTATATTATATTTTATGAATTGCATTCTAATAAGAACATCTTATATAAACAACATCATTATAATAATTTATTTAAATTATTTCATAAAATTGATTTGTAAGTTTAAAATTATAAAATTTAACAACAATTAAACTCAACATATCAAACTTAACGAGAGTCTCATCTAAATTGAAAATCAAATGTTACAAAGAGTTTATTATAAATATAATTATAATATATTTATATATTTGTATATGTGTAATCATGTTATATTTTATCATAATTTTTTGTTAGATTCTTTTTTTTATTCATAAAAAATTGGTGTCAATATCAGAATCTAAATACAATTTTATATAAGATTCCATGATATTTTTTATTTTTCTTTACATAAGAGCATTTTTCATGAAGCGATGGGTTATTTAATTTATAGGTCATTCTCTATATTGAACATTTTTATATACAACAATAAACAATATAATAGAATTTTACATACAATTGTATTTAAAATTTGATTTTCACACTAAATTTTCTTGTGAATAATTAATCCAACAAAAAAATAGGAATAATTATAACATGATTACGTATATTTCATTGTTACAAAAACTATATCCTTATATATAATAAGCGTAAAAGGGATCTTATCCATATTTTTTATAGTACCACCAAAATATTACGAACTGTTAAATCTTAAAATAGATAGATGAGAAAATTTAATATTAAAAATTTTATTTGATTGATTGTATAATATATTCAAATAATAAAAAGTAAATTTTAAAAATATAAGCAAACATAAGTAGATTTTATAAATTGAATAGAATTTTAAAGAAAAAATGACCAAAATACACCACTTTTAGAGTCCAACTACCCAAAATAGCCGCAGGCGCGAGCGTCCGCCATTTTTGACCACGGCATACGCATCCTGCTCATGCGTATATGGGGATATGCATTCTAAGAATGCGTATATGGGGATACGAAATCAGCTGATGCGTATTGACGTCATCTGACGTCATTTCAAACTTTCACCTCTCTCTCGCTCTCGAGCTCCTCGCCGGCGACTGAATATCTCTCTCATCTCTCTGTCGTCTCTCTCTCTCTCGTTTCTCATCGACCAACCTCTTGAGAACATCAAAACGATCGCCACATGCTACTCTCCATTTCCCCTAATCTCTTTGTCTCGATCTGACCCCGCAGGGACCTGTAAAATAGATTAAGAAAATGAATCGGACATGAAAATCGAAATTAGGGTTGGTTTGGGGCTTTCAAAATCCGGCAAAAGAAATTAAAAAATGTTGGTGTAGGATTGTAGAGGATTTCATTACGATTCGATTGGTGTATACTATGCTATGGGAAAATGCCTCTATGGTAGTGAACGAAGGCGGGCCGGATTTCGAGTTTTTTCGCCTCAAAAGTCATCTCCCGTTCGCATCTGTGAAGACGATAAACAGTACATGGGATGCGTATTTCTCAATTGCGTGTCTCGTGTCACGCATTCTAAACATGCATATCTCAAATACGCATATAGCAGCTAACTTCCATTTTCTGAAGACCAGGCATGTCTTACATGTGTACTGTATACGCATGTCGTGGTCCGTGGGTAAAAAAGGCGGACTCCAGCGTCGGTAGGCATTTTGGGCATATTGATTTAATTGGTGGGTATTTTGGTTTTTCACCCAATTTTCAATGTAAAAATTTGTAATCTAAAAAAATTAAAAATGATTTCTTGAGTTGTATGTGGGTTGTAAATTTGTTTTAATCTGATTTTTAAAACTCAAGATAAAGCAAAAATAGTAAATTGATCTTGTGAAATTTAATAAATTATAACTTTAATATTTATTTATACTCATATTTGGTTATTTTCCTCCCAATCTTCAAATTTAAGAATTTTTTAATTTCTTCAATAAAATATTAAAATATATCCAAAAAAATCAAATTCAATATATATAAATATTAAAAATAATATATTTGTTAATATAATTATAAATATTCAAAAAGAGATCTATACAGGTTATCAATAATTTATATAAAATTATATGTTACATTCTATGTCACATTTAAGTTTAGACGAGATTTTTTCATAGATTAAATATTATTGTTATTAAATTTCATGATTTTAATATTAACAAATAGATAACCACTTCTCTCCCCTCCTACTCTTCTTCGCCCAAAAAATCCAAATCCTCATTTTCTTATGTAGGGGTTGTCATCAATTAAAATTAATGTTGAATTTATAATTTATATATTATACAAAATACTAATTATATTATCTTTTAATTGGAATATTAATGTAATTTTTGAATGACTATATGTTGAAAACACACATCTATATTATACTATTATAAGCGAAATAGGGTATAATTGGTTGGTCGGTTTGTTAACACCTTCCAAAAAGTTTGTTAACACCTTCCAAAAATGAAATAATAAATTAAAATCTATACTATCTATCTATACTATTATAAGCGAAATAGGGTATAATTGATTTGTCGGTCGGTCGGTTAATACCTTCCAAAAAGTTTGTTAACACCTTCCAAAAATGAAAAAATAAATTAAAATACATATCTATACTATACTATTATAAGCGAAATAGGGTATAATTTATTGGTCAGTTGGTTAACACCTTCCAAAAAGTTTGTTAACACCTTCCAAAAATGAAATAATAAATTAAAATCTATACTATACTATTATAAGCGAAATATGGTATAATTGATTGGTCGGTCGGTCCGTTAACACCTTCCAAAATGTTTGTTAACACCTTCCAAAAATGAAAAAATAAATTAAAATACATATAAAATTTTATTTTACAAAAAATAAACCACATATTTAACTTAATAACAAACTCTTTTAATTAAACTCCAATTGATATTTAATAACATACTCTTTTAGTTATATTTGAGTTAAAATTCTTCACATACACTCAAGTTTTTTAGACTCTTTCAATTATTTGGAAACCAAATATTTTTAAAATCAATTTAAATAATTTTAAGATCACATATTTATTAACAAATTTACAACAAATTATAAATCAAGAAAGTGAAAACAAACCAAAACCATATAATAAACAATAAAAATTTCAAATAATTGAAAATTAGTATTAAATTCTATATTATAAATTATTATGGAATCATAATTTGAATATGATAAATTAACAAAAATTTGAATATAAATATATATGATACTTCCATTTATATTCATATTATTATGACAAAATATAGTTATAATTCGAATAATATATCATTTAATTAGACGATTATTATTTAATAATATATATTATGCCAATATTATATTAAGTAATATATATGAAATAAATAATTATTAAAATATTATTTAAATTTAAAAAAGTCGTGCATCGCACGGGTTATAGGCTAGTATATACTCCCTCCGTCTCTTAAAACTTTTCCTGTTTACTATATCGGGACATTCAAAATACTTTTCCCCTTTCTATTTTAAGTCATATAAAACAATATTCAACATCCACTACTTCACCCACTACTCCTTAAAAATAATATTCAATATCCACTACTCTTTAAAAATAATATTCAATACCCACTACTCCACCCACTACTTCTTAAAAACAATATTTAATACCCACTATCCCATAAAAAATAATATTCAATACCCACTACTCCTTAACAATAATATTCAATACATTTTTTCTTAAAACCCGTGTTTTGAAGGAAAGGAGAAACGTTTAAAGACACAGAGGGAGTATTATTTATAATAATTTAATAATATAAGTATATGCACTATATTTGTATAATCCAATATTTTTACACAATAATTATATTGTAAAAAAACATATATGAATTAATATAGAATTATTATTAAAGAAATATTTACTAAATAACTAGTAAAAAAAATAGAAAAAATGCTCTAAATAACTAATATTCATGTATAGTGTGCCCAGAATAACAGATGTCGGGTTTCTTGTCCTATTTAACCAATTGAACCCCCATTCGGTGAATGCGTATACTTAATTAAATGGGTCCGCCAGGAAGCCCAATTACCAACTACTCTATTGTTGCGTTTTTATTGAATGAACCCTTATCTGTCTCTCTCTCCTCCCCGTCATTATACTTCTCTCTTTCTCTCTCTCTCCTTCCTTTCATTCTATCTGCTCTGCAACCTATACACACATATATGTCTACACTTTTATCATCATCCATCATTTTCAAACTCATAAATCTTTGCCATACAATTCCAATAAAATATGCTATTATAAAAATAACTTGTTCATTGATTTCTCTACAAAATGAGTAGAGTCTTGACCATTCTTGTTCAACAAATTTCAGTTACGAATCTTGGGATTTTGTTTGATGTATATGTTTTTAAAGATTGAAATTCTTGGTTTGAGGTTTTTTGGGCTTGTAATTGATGAGTGCTGACGATGATCTGAATTGATGGGTTATGGGGAACAATTTTGTGTGAACTATTGGTATATGCGTAGGTACGGAAGATACACAATTTTGTATGCGTGCAAAGGAATTCGCATTCACTAAATGCGCAGAGTTCGCACAATCTCGCATCTCCCGGATGCGTGTGTTGTATGGGCCAGCTTGGCAATGGGATATTCGCATTCTGATTATGCGTGTAAAGTACTCACATTCAGTATATACGTATTTAATTCGTCATTTTGGGCAATTTTTTTGACGATAGTCATTTTGGGCAATGTTCGATGAAAAATGGTTATATTTCACCCAAAAAAAATAAGCATTTATGTATTTTGTTCATGTGACTTAGCATTACTCTTACAATTATGAATAAGTAAAAAGTAAACTAGAATGGGCGAGGAGATATTAAATATAATGTCTTATTAAATATAATTATTTTAAAATCCCGTGCAATGTATGAATTTTTCTTATATTATTTAATTATTTATTAATTTGTATTGATGATTTTAAAATACAAATTTTGTAGCTTTAAAATTCTAAATAAAATGATTTAATGAAAATAATTACATTATGATACCCGTTATATTTTTAGACAAAAGAGAAATTTTAATCACAAAATATAGAAATGAAAATACGTTTTATCTAATAATGTAAAGCGATTAGTTATTATTAATTATAATATTTTATTAAATAGAAAAGGTAACGTTATTTAGCAGAAAAAAGAAATTAGTTTGGTATTATTAATTATAATATTACTAATAATATTTTTAAATAGAATTGCCCGTACTATTTTTGAAAAGAAGAGAAATTTTATTTAGAAAAAATATAGAAGAAAATGTGTTTTATCTTGAAAGGAAAATTGATTAGTTATTAGAAAAATAAAAAAGGTAACATGGGAAAAAAATTGATTAGGTATTTATCATTGTATTTTTTTTATATTTTTTAATATTTTTACTTTAATATTATAAATATAAATAAGAATATTTAGGCAAAAAACGTAATTAATCATAACAAAAAACAATACCAAAACACTTTTAATATTTTGGCTATTATATTATAATAATATAATATACATGTTAATTTGTATCCAATTCTAGTTTCTATGGATGTAGCATTACTCGTTAAAGGTTGGATAGTCCAAGTGGTTAAAGGCTCACCTCCTAAAATTGTTAGAACAAATATTTATTTGTTAGAACAGATATTTATTTGTAAGCTTTTGGAGAAGCCTTTGAGAAACTATGTGGAGAAGATCTTGCTGAACTAGTTGGAGAAGATTTTGCGGAATTGTAAAAAGAATTGCTCTGTACACTAGTTGGAGAAGACTTGGCGGAACTAGTTGGAGAAGTCTTTGCGGAATTGTAACAAGAAATGGCATTGTAACGGTCCTTAAAAGTGGCATCCGAAGAAGGAAAATAAGCATCCAGTTCAATCTTTTCCATAATCTGTTGAGTAGTCCAAAGGTATGAAGAGTGACCCTCCACGAATTCTGTTACATCGATCTGTACCAAGAAAAACTCATTTACTCATAATTATCATAAATTTGTATCAAACTATGACAAGTATCTACTAACTGCAACAAATGATAATGGTCAGCAGATACTTACATTCTCAATTCCAGGGGTATCAACTTCTTGCATTCCAGCTAAACCTTTGCTGAGGAGACTGTTTATATATGAGAGTATCAAGTCGCAAAATTTAAGAATAAACTAATGAAGAAATAATCTCAAATTGTGGCGAACAAATATTATACTTTTAAGGGTAATCGGAAATGAAACGGAGAAATAGTATTATCATGTAGATGGGAAGAAACAGCAGAACTCAAGACATTTAGGTCACGGCTGCTAGAGTATTTTACCTAGCACGAAAGACGACTCCAAGCATCCAGTCATTTGTAGAATATGCATTCACAAATCTTCCAGACACAACCTGCAAAAGAACTGATCTATGAATTTAAAGGGAACATAATAGATCACTAAGACGGATCGTTTATAAATAAGAAAAATTGGATATTACCTTCCTTGCTTCTTCCCAGTTCTCATCTTTAATAGAAAGAGGTGAACCAAGGAGAACAACCCTTTCAACAAGCTGAGCTGCAAGTATTCATTTATAACTGCATTAGAACAGTTTAGGCTAGCATAACAAAAAGGAATAAGAGTTTGTGTCCCTGTAGATACCATCACAGTCTGCTTTAGCCAGAGTTTCGAGACACCTGAAAATTACTCGTGCTCCAAGCGAAAACCCTATTAGCGTCACAGGCCTGAAATATATTTGGACACAAAATATAACAAATTGTAAACCACCAAACATGAATTCCAAGTATATCAACAGTCATGTTCCTATACATTGATTGGCATGTATACCTCTGTCCGTGCAATCCCTTCAGCAGAACTTCTTCAGCGAGTAACATTCCAGCCTGATCAGACCTACCCAGAAAATAGAATATTTTAGCAAGAACTAGTAAGAAGGAAAAGAAAGAGAGAACACTGTACTTCTGGCAATACACTTGTAAACTGTTCCTGCAAGATTCCCTACATATGGATAATGAAAAGTCAACCTTAAATCTACTCGCTTGCAAATGTCTTAATGATTTTATATTATCTCAGTCTTCATCTGTTCAGCAACAAATGAAATCACTCTTTTTCCCAGTAATTTACATGGTACTACATTACAAATGTATTTAATAACTCTTGCACACGAATTTACAGTGTGAATTTTAAGTATAGAACACACTGTATTCAGTCTCCTATTTAAAATATCTCAATTTAGTGATAAGAGAAACCTGTCTATGGCAATTGCCCATTTGCTGTCAATAAGATCAAGAACATTGAGTAATGCTGTTGGCCAGGCCAGTGCACTGACAAGAGAGTGTAATACAGTCAGCATGGCTCCTTGTTTCATCGCAGTAATTGTAAGCTCTGCAGAAGGTATAGGAATATATGTCATATACTATATCTATCCTGACACTAATTCACTAAAGGGTGAAATGATTTACGTGTAGTTAGCCAATCCTGAATTGCAGTGCTTACAGCAATCAAATTCTTGGACTCCCACTGCAGCGCATACCTAGAAAAATGTTGTCTTTGTAAGAAATATCTAAAATATTACCCTATCATCCTAAGCAGTAATTTACTTAAAGAAAATCTAGAACCAAACCATTGCATTTCAAAATAAACAACAGAATGCAGATCAAAGAAGAATATATCAATTCTGCATAAATTTTGTCAAAGTATAGAGTGACCCAGTGAGACTCATTTCTAATCAGTTTCTTGTGCAAACAAATTTTACATTTCCCAATATCCTACTTCTCAAATGCATATCTTACTCACCTAAAATTAATTAAGTTTAAAGATAGGGGTCAAAGCAATCAACAAACTCTTCAGTTGTCAAATTACAAATGTGAATTTACCTTTCTGAGTTATTGGCTTGTCCTTCCCAAGGCCTTATGTAATCTTCCTCCACGAAAACAAATCCTGAGACCAAGATTTCAACTGCAAGCCGCTGGTAAGATTCAAAATAATAAGATATGATTAATTTTCAAAAATAAATGTAATGGTTTAGTCATCAGCAAGAATTTATTCTCTGTGAGAATGGAATTTAAGAAATATAATAGTAGTATAAGAGATTTGAAATAACTCCGAGAAATCAAAAAGTTTATAATTACAATAACATAAATCTTAAATGATTCAAGAGGAATGAAATGGATAAGAGCAAATCCAATACTAATGCTAAAATAGCTTATAGTTATAGGCCTGTATTTTGGCCCCAAAAAAGTGGTTTCTGTTGCTAAAATAGAACTCAGAGTCCAGTGCATTACTCCATTTAAAGCTGGTTTTTGTAGCTAATATAGAACATAGACTCCAGTTCCCACCTTTACATGGATTGTAAATCCTAACTTTGATTCTAAATATAGAATCAAGTTTCTATTTGTATTTGGTTGCGCACTGGACTCGTCAGTTCTCAATCTTGTTTCATATTTTAAAAATACCACCGGTTCTAGCACTGCATTGGCTTTGCTCTATGGTCTACAAAACAAGAAGAAGCAACTTAATTTACATGTTCATGGTTTTCTCCAACAGATTTGAACTCAAAGTCCTCGAGAGTTCCTATTCTACTAGCCATTTTCATCCCTGACAGTCCCGCTCCAGCAGCTGGGATTGATAAAAGCGTTAGTACGAGTATTTTGTTGCAATGCTACAAATGCATAATGTATATTTACAGCAATTACATACATGAGAGATCGTACAATTAGGAAAAAAGTTCTAAACTCCTCATACTAACGTTCCCAATTGTAATCCAATAGGTCAGTTTGGTACTCACCTCCAAGTGATGCAGCCACTGCAATATGGGTTGCCGCAGCAGTAGCAGCAACGTGAAAGCTCACCGGTGCTAGAGCACCAACCCCTGCAGCAATTCCCGGAGCAGCTAAACCTGTTAAAGCAAGAAGGTAAGCAGTAAATAAGAAACATTCCTGTCGTTATGTACTTCGTTTCACGAAATATCTCTAGGGAAATCAGAAGGTGGAGACAACATCGTACCACCAGTTACTGCAAATATAGTCCCACCAGTTAATGCAGCGGCACCAATCATACTTCCACGCTTCCATTTAGCCCAAGTATCATTTTCACAGTGTGTTTCATTTTCCATTTTATGTTCCTTTAACTCTTCCTCTTTCAAGCTGGCTACTGCTGATGAAGCAATGATAGTCTCAATGGCTTCCTACAAATAAAAAATGCATTGCAGATTCAGTGCAAACTTTAAGACGAGGATTAACCACAACTGACAACAGGTTATGCTATTATGTACTTGTGCTACATGCCTGAGTTGAAAGTACCCGGGTCAAATCATGGATCCGAATTACAATATGAGGCAACAGTTAGACTAGCCGATCACAGACCTAAAAAGTTATTATCTCCCCCCCCCCCCCCTCTTTAAGACATATGTTTCCGCATATAAGGCAAGCAGGGTAATAGCATGACCTAAACATATGTAATTTTGCAAGTTGGGGTAAAATTCATGCTCAAATGCTTCATTGCAAGAGTGGGGTTTGATCACCACAAGCATATTATAGGGACAAAAATATTTCATCCAGAATTGCAGAATCAACATTAGGGTACACCTAAAATAGAGAAAAAAAAATTACATCGGCTGTACCTGCAAGTAATGGATTTTCGTAAGAAGCTGATTTACAGGATCTGCTTTGTCTAAAATTATGCAGGTATCTCTTCTGTTTATAACTGTACAAGCTAGGTACCAAAATTATGCATCATCTCCAACATTATTTCAAAAAGAGAACATGCTAAACTAGACATTTGCATCTCCCTAGATGCAACAAAGTTAACGTTATGACAAGTAAACAGAATTTCGTGGTTATCAATGTTATTGGTAAAAACATGCATAAAGGACCCTGCATCAAATCTATAGAATGCAAGAGGCAGCTTATAGTATTAACTAGATGAGAACAGACCATTGTAATCCAATTGATGTTCAACCATGCTGTCAATAAACGCAGCGCCACACGATGTCGAGCATCATAGCCTCTTCTTCGTTGGACAATTTCACGATTATCATCAACTGTTACAGCCAAACAAGCTGATAGAAGTTCGTGTAAAAGTGACACTTTCTTCTGGTAACTAAGCATCGATACCTCTTCAAAGGGCTTTTTAGCAAATTTACTGCCAGTGCCAATAGGTGCCACTTTAATGCTAACCTTTTTGCCCTTTTTATCATCTGGATCAAGAAGGGCCTCGCGTTCCATATCAAAATCAGATCGACGGCCTGGTGACATATGTTCTCGACATTCATCTACATATTCACCAATTGGATCATGAAGACCCTTTTGTTCAGTTTCATGTTGAGATTGAGTGTCCGATACTAATTTTTTCCGACATGCATCTACGTATTGACGGTGCTTCTCTTTCTTAGATCTAAAATCAACAGAAGCGTGAAGGGTAGATACCATCTCATCGACAGCTTTCGACAATGCAAGCTCCTGTTTTTTGACTTCCTCAGAATCATCGTTGCTATCCTCGGCTAGCAGTTTTAAAAACTGTGACAAGTAAGCAACTCTATTAATTTTAAACTGCAAAAACATTAAATCCGACACTAACAAAAAACCTGTAGAAAATACTAATTTTCTCCATTAATTACATAAAGTGGCAGAGCATCTAATCACCATGTTTAAAAAATTGATGTAACACAAAGGATCAGACAAAAAACATTTCTAAGTTGTAATTTTTCCAATAAAATGGGAAGCATTCTGAAAGGACATACAGCTCTGACATTCCGGCTTGAAGAATCGGACCTAAAAGCTCTTTCAAGTCCTGGCCAGGCTTTCTCATCGATATCCAAAGACCTGATACATATATAAATTTCTTCACGCTCAAATGAAAATCAAATTAAAAATGAAAACTAAAATTGTTCTCAACACATTATCACATTTCGAAAAAGAGGTTACGAATAAACAAATTACAATGCATTGAACTAGGGAGCAACGTATAGATATAATGCAGGAAATGTGAAAGTGACCTGAAGATAAAATGAAGAGAATCGGAATAATGTTGGAGCCAGAGGTCACGATCTACATATCTACTCTGGATTACGTTAGGGCCATAAGAATTGTCGTCGGAAATGGAAGATAGTGGATTAGTCTTGTTGATAAGAATTTGGTTTAGAGACAGTGCTAATAAACCACCAGCTGCGTACTTTTGTGGAGGCGATAACATTGACGGCATTGCCAAATTTCGTGATTGTTAGATTTCGTGATCCTGTCTCGCAAGTTATGGACCATGTAGATCATGCATGATGATCAATGTGCCTAATGAAATGTGTGTGTGAGAAATGAAATGCAAAGATTTGGTAGTTTTTGAATTTGCAGGGTTATGGAAAATGTATACGAATAAATATTTAGTAAAATGTTGAGTTTAGACATTGAACAGTGGACGTAGTTTTTACTTTTTCAAACTCGCATAGAAAACGGGAGAAAATGTTAGACATTTTGGTGTTGCCAGTTATAAACATGGTGTACCGCTACCATATATAACTATATTTCATGAATGGATATTGCCGTCCCACATGTCTAAGTTTAAAGTATATTATATATATTATAATAAAATAGGACAAAACATTTCAAAAAATATGAAATATTAAAATATTTGTTAAGCTAAATCTTAAAATATAATTAATAAAAAGATATTGTTTACCAAATAAAAGTGGTTTAAGAAAATTTATTTTAATAAAAATCATTAAAGATTCTATTTTTAGGTTTGACAACAAATGCATTTCTAAAATTTAAATTAAAAAATGTGAGCACAAATCAGCAAATAAACAAATTCTTACTTTACAAAGAATAAATTTAAATTAAAAAAGTGAACACAAATCAATAAATGGTCATATTTTAAATTAGAAAACAATCCAAACACCCACAAAATAAATTTATATTAATATTTAAATATAATACAACATAAAAACCCCTAAGATTACTCTAAACAAAAACACATAATAAACACCACACATGGCAACAATATAAAATTAACATGAAAAAAATAATAATAATCAAACAAATTAAAAAATTAATATCACACATATTTCCAAAAAAAGTTAAAAATGCCTTTAAAAACTATAAAAAAACACTATAACAAAAGATCTAAAAATTTTAAGATGACCATTAAATTACATAATCAAAAAGATAAAAGAAATTGTTACACGAATATAGTACGTATATGTTTCAAATATAACATATGAAATCTAATAAAATAAAAAGATCAAAAATAATTATGAATACTAGAAAATATGTTAGCCTAAATTTTGAAATATAAATTATAGAAAAATCATTAACAAGAAAAAAACAATTATTATATGTATTACTACCATTAAAAGTAAAAACAAATTATTCAAAATGCTATAAAACTAATTTCACAAGAAAAAAAATTATAATCAAAGTTGTATTATAAAATGTTAATAAAATTACCGGTGCATCGCACAATACAAAACAATGTCTTAATATCAATTGATTCACATTCAATTATTGAAAGCAACAAGACGATTTCAACATTACTACGTACATAACTCATATCACAACTATGAAAAGATTCATGGAATTAAACTCGTACATAATCAACAATAATAAACATCAAAAGTCGTCCTTTGATCATAGGCAAAGGACATTTTTGTCCAGTGATCTAAAATGGAATTAATGTTTTTCCAAAAATGTTACTCCATTTTAGAGAATGTGATTTTCTTTAGTCAAACATGTTAGGAATATGTTGTACTTGATGATAACTTCACAATCAATCAAATTGTATAAGGTTTTGTAGCTGTCAACGGATGAGTATTTATAACTCTATCGGTTGACAGGTAGCTCATCAACGGATGAGGTTTGTAGCATACTGCAGTATCTCTATGTTATCAGTTGATAGTGTTTTTATCCACAGTCATGTTGACCATCAACGGATAGGCAGAATAGGGTAGCCAATTGTAAATAAGCTATGCTATGTAATTCTGTCTAAGTGAAAGTGTATCAACAGATGAAGACAAAACTCTATCAACGGATACAACTCAAATCCACTCTATCAACGGATACAGCTCAAGTCTCAATATCAACGGATACAGCTCAATACATCATCAACGGATGTCAGTGTACAATATCAACGGATAATCATTGACACTGTCTTCTATGCTAAGCTGGGGATTAGCAGTTGATAAGGACATGTTTGACTGACAGATCACATGGGTTGATGGTAGATACAAAAAGCGGTATGGCAGCCATACTTTGGAAACACAGAAGAAAGAAGCATTCCGTTTATGAATACAAGAAAGGTGCAGGAGACATGTCTGTTCACAAGGACAACCTTTCGGCTACATGTGTATTTGGAGTGTAGTAGCAAGTCAACTAGAATTAGATTAATATTATCTTATTCCAGTAGTACTTGTAAAACTTGGGATTTATAACCAAGTGTAGCAACTCTTTGTAGGCCAAGAAAACAGATACATTTTGCTTAGGGTTTTTATTGAATATCCTTAGAAAGCAAAGAGTTGTAAAACAGAAGCTGTGTACTTTTGTATCACAGAGTTTTCTTCGAATAAAAGTTTCAGGTGGTGCATTTAACCACCTGATTTTTATGTGTTTGTGCATTAATCTTTCTACAGCAATTATCTAAGTATAGATTTCTGGAGTTCTTATCAGAAATTTATAAATATCAAGAATTGTATTCAACCCCCCCTTCTACAATTATACAAGTGTGTAATCTGGGAATAACAATTGGTATCAGAGCAAGCTTCTAACACATTTGAAGTTTAAAGATTAACACACTTCCAACATGTCTAAGAAGGATTATGGAGTAAAGATTCCAGTTCTTGATAGAGAGAATTACTTTCACTGGAAAGTAAAAATGCGTCTACATCTCTCGTCTATTGATGAGGGTTTTGTGGATTGCATTGACAAGGGTCCTCACGTTCCAATGAAGACTGCAACAAGAGTTGGCCTGGCTGAAGGTGTGCCTGACACTCTCATTCCCAAACCTGTTTCTGAGTGGAGTCTTGGAGATATTGCAGAAGTCCACAAAGATAAAAAGACCATGAATATACTGTTCAATGGTCTAGAAACAGACATGGTTGACAATGTTATTAACTGTACTACCTCCAAGGAAGTATGGGACACTGTTCAAACCCTTTGTGAAGGAACAGAACAGGTGAGGGAAAACAAGATGCAACTACTAATCCAACAGTATGAACATTTCCACTTTAAGAGTGGAGAAACATTGAATGATACATTTAGTAGATTTCAAAAGCTACTGAATGGATTGAAACTGTATGGAAGAATCTATCAAGTTAAAGATTCTAATCTCAAATTTCTGAGATCACTGCCTAAGGAATGGAAGCCAATGACTGTTTCTCTAAAAAACACTCAAGAGTACAAGACATTTACTCTTGAAAGGCTCTATAGAACTTTAAAGACATATGAGCTGGAAATAGAGCAGGATGAAGAGATTGAGAAGTCTCAAAAGAAAAGTGGGTCAGTTGCACTTGTTGCCAACTTGGAGCAAAAGGAGGAAAGGACAGAAGCTGCTAGTTCTACTCCAAACAGGGAGGTTTGTAAAGGTAGAGCAGAATCAAGCAGGAGCAAGGAAAAGGTGTCTGAGGAATTGAATGTCCTTCAGCAGGATGAATTGGATGAGATAGATGAGCATTTAGCATTTCTATCTAGGAGATTCTCTAAGCTGAAATTCAAGAGAAACTCTGGGGTGGCCAAGCCATTTAACAAGGATTTTTCCACAAGCAACTATGTGGATAAATCCAAAATTAAATGCTACAATTGTGGAATTGCTGGTCACATGATAAGTGAATGCAGGAAACCTAGATCTGAGAACAAGGGAAAGTCAACTGAGGCTGTTGACTATAAGAAGAAATATTTTGATCTTCTCAGGCAGAAAGGAAAGGCATTCTTGACCCAAGAGTATGACTGGGCTGTTGATGACAATCATTCTGATGATGATGTTGAGTTTGTCAACCTTGCTTTAATGGCTGATTCTGGAGAGCAGGAAGCAAGTTCAACTAGCAATCAGGTATTTTCTACTAATCTCTCTGAGCTCACCAAAGAGGAATGCAATAGTGTTATAGATGAAATGTCTACTGAACTATATCACTTAAGTGTTACTCTTAAATCACTTACTAAAGAGAACAATAGGATTAAAGAGTCTAATCTGTTTTTAATTGATAGAAATGCTGCTCTAGAAGCTCAATTTCTAGAATTTGAGAAAATGAGAGTTGATTGCAATAATGCTAAAAGTGAACTTGAAGCTGTGTTAAAAAGAGAACTGATTTTAAAAGACCAGCTTGAAAAAGAACAAGGGATAATTGCTAAATTTCAAAGTTGTAGGAATATTTCTCAAAACATAATAGAAGTCCAGGGAATAGAATCGTTTGTGAAGGATACCTGGACTCAAAAGAAAAAGGAGCTAGAACCTGGCCTTGAGGATCTAGAGACTATTTGTGAATCAACGGATAGTGATCATCCGTTGACAGATGAACCATCAACGGATGAGAGGTATCCGTCGACTAACAAAAAGTTTGTTAGTAAGAAGGAACTCAGGAAACTGGATATCAAGTATGGTCCAGTCAACAAGAATTTTGTTAGTGGTGAGTGTAGCAAAACCAAATCCAGTGGGAAGGCTAAGGCAGGTGATTTACACAACAAAAAGGCTGTTGGTAAATCAGAGAATGAAAAGGTAGAAATTGAGGGTAAAAAGAAAAAGAACAGAAATGGTAAGATAGGTATCAACAAGAAAATCAATTATTCTCCTGACAAGTTTGCTCCTAGGAAAACTTGTAGTAATTGTAATAGTGTCAATCACCTATCTTCTAATTCCAAGATTGTCAACAAGGCTCCTGTTCATATACCTCAAACAATGCCATGTATGCCTGCAATGCCTGTTATGCCTGGTTTGTATCAAAATGCTAGTTTTTCAAATCCATATGTGAACATGCCATATGTGTCTAATCCTTATTTTCAATCTGTGAATGTGCCACAAATGTCATGGAACATTCCTAGCATGAATAATATGTATGCCAATTTTTCTCAAATGCATGCATCAAATATTCATGCAAATGAGCATTTGTCAAACCCCATCACTCAAGCATCTACACCTAAGTTGAAGAATGCTAAGGGTGCAAAGTCAAAGGCTAACAAGAAAGGACCCAAGGAAGCTTGGGTACCAAAATCAGCTTGATTTGTTTTTGAAATGTGTGCAGGGAAACAGAAGGAATCTATGGTACCTAGACAGTGGATGCTCTAGGCATATGACAGGAGATTCAACCCTGCTCACAGAGTTCAAGGAAGGAGCTGGCCCTAGAATTACCTTTTGAGATGACAGCAAAGGATATACTAAGGGATATGGCCTGATTTCAAAAGACAATGTCATCATTGAAGAAGTGGCTTTAGTTGAAGGTTTAAAGCACAATTTGCTGAGTATCAGTCAGATTTGTGACAAAGACTATGAAGTAAAGTTCACAAAAGAAGCCTGTGTTGTTTCTGCCAAGGAAGACAACAATGTGGTATTGACAGGCTTTAGAAAAGGAAATGTTTACATAGCTGACTTCAATTTAGCATGCTCAGAATCCATTACTTGTCTCTTCAGCAAAGCAAGTAAGGATGAGAGTTGGCTATGGCATAAGAAGCTGTCACATTTGAATTTTAAAGTTATGAATGATTTGGTGAAAAAGGATCTTGCTAGAGGAATCCCTCAATTGGAGTTTGTCAGAGATGGACTGTGTGATGCCTGCCAATTAGGGAAACAAAAGAAATCATCCTTCAAAAGCAAGACAGAGTCATCCATTGTTAATCCTCTTCAATTGCTGCATATGGACTTATTTGGTCCAGTAAATGTCATGTCTATTTCAAAGAAGAAATACTGTCTGGTGATTGTAGATGATTTTTCTAAGTTCACATGGACCTTCTTCCTACACTCCAAGGATTGTGCAAGTGAAATCATCATCAATCACCTCGGAATACTAAACAATGGTTCTGAAGACAGAGTACAAAGAATCAGGAGTGACAATGGTACTGAATTCAAGAATTCCACAATGAAGATTTTCTGTGAAGAGAATGGAATTGTCCATGAGTTTTCTGCTGCCAGAACACCTCAACAAAATGGGGTTGTTGAAAGGAAAATAGAACTCTCATTGAAGCAGCTAGAACAATGTTAAGTGAATCAAGGTTACCAACATATTTCTGGGCTGAAGCTGTCAACACTTCATGCTTTACTCAGAATATTTCCTTGGTCAATCAAGCTAGAGGAATGACTCCTTATCAGTTGTTAACCAACAAGAAACCAACTTTAGCTTTCCTTCATGTCTTTGGATGTAAGTGTTTTGTGCTAAGGAATCATGGAGATAACTTGGGCAAATTTGAAGCAAAGGCAGATGAAGCTATTTTCGTTGGATATGCAGCAGGGAAAGCCTACAAGGTCTACAATCTAAGAACCAACATTGTTATGGAATCTGTACATGTTGTGTTTGATGATCAAAAGATTCTAGGCCTAAATGATGAAGGCTCCCATGAAAAGTTGGAATTTGAGAATGAAGGTGAAGGAAGAATGTACTAAGATGATGATGAGGAAGATGAAGATCATTGTAACACCCCCAGATCCGGGGTCCGGGATCGGGTCGTTACTGTCTCGTAACTTATACACAATACTTGACTTGAGTCCAAAATCAATAAGTAGCATGCTATGACCCCACAATAATATCCACTCACACACACACAGTTATAGTCCCAGAGATGAAATTGAAATAAGTCTTACATAAAAGGGGTTTACGAATGAAAGTTATTACAATCCCAAAAGGATAACATCATAAGTTTAAAAGTTTTGCCGTTGATTACATTAATTATACATATAGTTAAACAGGAAACAAAAGCTGTCTAACTATGCTACCTCAGCAATGGCGACTAGCATCTCAGCGGGGAGTCCGGTGGGTCGGGTAACCCGCTTGCGCCGAGTGCGCCTGACGCGAGCCATCTGCCCTAGCTGTTGTTGTGACATAATATGAACAAAGCAAGGGTGAGCGAAAGCCCACCAACAATAATATAACTGAACAGTGATACATATATATATAGTAGTTCAAAATATCCTTTG
Organism: Saposhnikovia divaricata; assembly: GCA_036435485.1. Lineage (NCBI taxonomy): Eukaryota > Viridiplantae > Streptophyta > Magnoliopsida > Apiales > Apiaceae > Saposhnikovia > Saposhnikovia divaricata. The sequence goes on from CM071594.1 coordinate 233,859,411, forward strand.
AAATCATATGCCATGCCTTAATGAAGTTATTGCCAGTATAATATAAAGGATGAAGTTACCAGGTAACTCAAAGTATTTGTTTGTAGAAATATCTGCTACATCAAAAGTAAGCGAGATATTCTCATTGCCATTAAAAGAGGAACTTGCATGAAAAGATTGCAATTCCAGTTATGAACACTTTTCCAGCTCTGCCAACAGTAATCATGTTGTAGGAAATAAATAAGTTTGGATGATGAACCAATGATGGAGTATTCACCGCGCCCGCTGTTCCAATCTTGATGACCAGTCGAGATCGTACAGCTCAAATTAGATTTACTACCGGTAGAAGGAAGAACTGACGGCTTTACTTGTCTACCGCCTTACTAGCTCTCCCCGGCCAACGGTTGGGCCAAAGGGGATGGACCGGCGCTACTCGGCCTCTTACACGACTCCTAGTTCAAATAGAATTCATGATTCTGAATGTAACGTTCGTCCCCCTTTCCCCAAGTATAATACTTGTTGATAAGACTCCACAAAGTAGTCGTATCTAGTTGGAAAGGAAAATTCACCAATAACTTCCAAGCTATTGCTTGGTAACGAATATCAACTTGTTCCAACCATCTTACCCCTCGAAAGATGAGAAGGTAAACAACGACTTAATAAGTCAATAGCACCCGAGTTGCGAGTGAAGAGAATACTTTATGACCGGGAAGTCGACAAGATAAATATCATTTTCCAAGTAAGGTTCCCTTATTATTAGGGAGATAGACTCAAAGAAGAATGATGTCTGAGAACCTTTCTTGATATAAGATTAATAATAATATGACTCCGAAATATTTTCCGTAATAATCGAAGAAGATAAACCTTATTGAGGTTATTCTAAGTAGGGAATACATATTCAGAGAATATTTATTGAATTAAAAATATTTAAAGAATATTTAGGAATATGAAAGAATATCTTTAATCAGAGTATTTCTCAAAATAATCCTTGAAGAAATATCAGGAGAATATTTATTGAATAAATAAATATTTAAATGAATATTCAAAATAATATTCATTAATTAATAAGTCCTGAAAGGAATATTTAAGATAATATTCATAATTAATTAGGAATTTAAATGAATATTCAAAAAGTAATATTCATTTAATGAATAATATTCTAAATGAATATTAAGTAATATTCATTTAGTAATCCAAGCTTTAAAGGAATATTCGAGATAATATTCGATAAATAAATCAAGCTTCAGATGAATATTAGAATAATATTCATCAAATAATTAATATCTTAAATGATTATTCAAAAGTAATATTCATTTAATAGAATAATATTCTAAATGGATATTCAAATAATATTCATTTAGTAGTCCAATCTTTAGAAGAATATTCGGAATAATAATCGCTAATCTATTCGACTCTGAATGAATATTGAAAAATATTATTCGTCGAATGGTTACGTTCAAATAATTATTTGAAGTAAGGATCGTTAAATAAATAATCTCGAACGAATATTCAAATAATATTCGTCGCCCAAATAATGGAAAATATTTACTTAAATATTTTCCTCCGAGGTAATCTCGATATATCAAGAAATATTGACTCCCGGTCTATATTTGATGAATAAGATGTATACGCCCTTCTATGAGGGTCTTACAATAACCGGCTTATAATTGATACGTTAGCTATCTAATTTATAAGCCAATAAACAATCAGGGAACAAGCATAACGATATGACTGGAAAGTAGGCATGCATGCTATGGCATATGTATAACAGAAAACATATATATATATATATATATATATATATATATATATATTCAATCACAACAACAGCCTAAAAGAAGGGAATTGAAACTTGCCTGGTAGTCGAGTACGGTAAAGGGTAGTGGTAGCGGGTCCCGGGTCAGCTTGGTGATCTATAAATAGCCAAGGCATTCGGGATTAATCACTTAACATCTCAAAAGTTAAGTTATACTTAAATCGAAACACGTTCTCGAGTTATCTCGTTATACCCCTTTTAGTGGATTCCTTTTATCATCGATCCGACCCGACATTCGTTCGTTAATACGACATGTCACTGTACTTACACTTGGGACATACTTAAGTCATACAAGTTCTAAAGTCGATCGTTACGAATCAATATTATACTCCGAGTTTTATCGCCCGTTTTCTAAGTGTTTTACCGAAGTTATAATCAAGCGGGTTTTTAGGGGTTCGTTCGCGTTTAACTTCGATTCCAACATTTTTATAAAATCGGAAAACGATCCGTTTGACATGTGGTTTTCTCTCATAACTTCCTTATGACCTCTAGTATTTATTTACCAAGATTAGCAACCGAATTACTCATGTTAAGGGGGTTCAATTGCAGTTACGAATTCGTACTTACGGTTTCGAACTACTTTTAGTAAATCGGCCGTAAATCCTAAACCGTAAGTCCGTTTGATCCGATTCTTTTTCCAAAATGATCTACGACTCGAGATCTACAAGGGTATTTTATATACTTAACTAGATCAGTGAATTATAGCTACTGCTATGCATGAGTTTCAAGGTGTAACGAAATTTCGGCATTATAACGGCTATAAATCGAGCGTTCCAAAAATTATAACATCAATACCAAGCCACACCGGGCATAATACACATCTTATATACATGATTCTCATCCAAATCTGTCCAAGATCATATCACTTCATCCTTATAATCATCATATGTTTCAACCACTACAAGATCATGCTAATCAAGCTTATAACCATGCTAATATCATAACTATACTAAAACTCATCAAGATCATGCATATACTTAAAGTAAAACCTAGGGTTTCAAGAGAGTTATACCTTCCTTGGTGTGTCTAGGAGTCTAACAAGCCTTGATATAGCCCTTGGATCACCTTAATATAGCTTAGAGCAACAAAGAAAACCAAGAAAACAAAGTTAGTTTCTAAGGGTTACTATTCATCATCACTTTTGTAAAAATCATAGAAAATAGAAAAATAAGAGTTTGTCTCTAAAATTTTTACCACATCTTGGCCTCTTTATAAGCTTTGTTTTGAGTCCTATATCATCAGATTTGAAGCTTCCTAGCTAGGGATTTGAGCCCCCTTTCTCCTCTGGACAGAAACTGTCAAGCACAGATCAGTTTGGTTTCTTCAACTTTGGGGAGGGATTTAACTAGGCTATACTACTTGGATTGCCATGAAATTTTGAAGGAACCTTGCCCATGGAGTAGAGAAGCTATGGTTAAAATTTGGTGATTTTATCATGGATAGAAATGGAGATATGAATTTTCTTCTTGAGAGTGTTTCTGCTGGGCAGTTTAGAGAAAATGGAGAGAGATGGAGTTTGGCTTGCTTTTCTTGCACTAATCTAGCATAAAGTGATTTCTTTGGATAATATCTATGGTAAAGTAGCTTTATTAAAGCTATTATGTCATGCATGATGTATTTTGAGGGGGCATGTGTCTTAATCTTGTGGTTGGATGATGAAAGGAGCTAAGTACTTAGTTTAAGTCTCTAATTGTTCTAGTTACTCATGTAACTACTTGGTTACTTGATCATATCCACTTGTACATGCATCAACTTGATCATCTGCTTGTTCTTTTGTCCGGTTATTACTCAATTCACTGATCGTTCGAAGGAATATCTTGAAGATTTCTAGTTAGGGTTTTCCCGGAAACCGTCTCGATATTTATACTATCATTATTAATTTTCTTTAATAATTCTCGAATCCAAATTCCATAAATCTTTCCAATAACTCTTTAAGTCCTTCAGTGTCCAGGAAAATCTCGGGGAAAATAAAAGTGCTACTTTTCAGAATCCGACAGCTTTTACATACACTCTTTTTCCCCCTGGATCACTAATACGAACTCAGAATTTCGTTCCGGGTACCTCTATATAGCATCGTCTAATAATATTCCTGTTAGGCCGAATACACAAATAATAATCAACTTTGTATGAGAGATTAACAAATAAAAGCGTTTATGCAATTAAAAAACTTCTTGTATTTCAAACCCTCTTCGTGATGTAAAATATCACAAAGAGCTGCTAGGTTACAATAATGATAATTCGTTATCGATACCCTTCTAGGGTTAACCTATCTGTATTTATATAACATACAGCTACGATACAATCTCTAATTAATATTCCTAATAATCAGCTATACAATGTTATCAATTACAGATTGTCACACGTCTCCTATGTCAACTCGATCTCTTTTGATAGCTATCCAATCTTCAAAGATATCGTTTCCATAATTAATCTTTAATCACTGTTGAACAGTAGACGCGCTTCCTCCAGACAGAGTTTAACAAACTCTGTCGAGCTTCCAACTGTCAGAGTTTACACAAACTCTGACTGCTTCCAGCTAAACTCTGATAACTCCCTGTAACACTTAAACACTGATCAAAACACATCAATTATATTTAACAATCTCCCCCAACTTGTTCATTATCAAAAATGTACAAGTTAATGACAATAATTGATGATGTCAAAACAAATGATAAATACAGTGTTTATACAGATTCAGAGTTTAAGCTTAAAAACTATAGAGAATAAGAAAATTCTTACAGAACTTTAATCTCTAATCATTTCAAGATCTGGCATGGTTCTGAGATAATCAATCAGCAATCTTCTTTCTGCATTCTCAAGTTCAATCTTCATTGCTTCTTTGATTTCTCTGAGTTGAGGATCACTTTCATCTGTTTGGTAAATAGCAGCCCTAAGATCATAAATCTTGTTTCTTCTCATTTCATTACCCAATCTGATAAATCTGTCTTTTTCTGCCTGAGTATTAAAGTCAAGTACTGTGATTCCCAAATCAGTTTTTAACTTTGCAGTACCTTTCTTCATTTCAATGAGATTGCCTTGGTAATCCCTGTACTTAGGAATGTATCTGCTGTTGTATTTCTGTCCTCTAATAGCCAGATTCTGAGTCATCTTCTGTCTTAGTACATTAGCAACAGATTGAGTCCTTCGACTATTCACCTTGAGAAGATATATAACATACTCTAGTTCTTCCCAATATTTCAAGTTGATATCATCCTCACCAACTTTGAATACTGTCCCATCAGCCATGAAGTAAAGAAGAAAATCTTTGTCTAAACTCTTCTGATGAACCAACTGCACTGATTCCAGTCTATCCAGACTCTCTTGAGGTACACCACGACCTGGAACAGCCAGTGAAGAAGGATCTCTAGGACCAGTATATTGCCTTCTGTCTCTATGTGAGCCTAATCCAGCCTTATTATTTCCAATCTTACCAGATAAAGCTTTTCCATCAGAAATATTCATTGAGACTCCAGATAACACATCTGGATCATGAAGTGTTCCTTTACCAAAAACTGATTTCAACTGAGAAGATAGAGGTTTAAACACAACTTGTGTAGCAACAGAGGTTGTATCTTTCTTCTTTGAATCTTCTCCTTCCATAGCAATGCCTTTCAGCTTGTTTTTAGCTTCAGCTTCTGTTGATTTCTTAGATAAATGTGATCTTTGATCAGCATCAACATTTTCCTTGATCACAACGCCTTTAAGAACAGGCCTAGGAGCTTTTTCTTTTTGTACCTTATCAGACTTTAAAGCTTTAAGATGTTCTTCATGTAAACTCTTTTCCTCAGCTTCAATGTCTTCAATCGTTACTCCTTCCTCATTCTCTTCAATGAACAACTTAGCAGCCAACTCTTCATCAGTTTGTGGATTTGAAAATAACAGTAAACTCTTGGTCCTTGAAGTTCCTTGAGTATCAGTATTTCTCCCAACAGACTGTGATTTGAATGACTTACTAGTTCTCAGAGTTTGAACCTCCTCAGCCTTTTTCTTTCCTTTGTCTTTGTTACTTGCCCCTCCATCTCCAGAACTATCCCTTCTGACAACTCTCTCCCCCTTTTTGACATCATCAGGCATAAGGATAGAAGTAATTAACTCCAGAAAGGTAGCAATAGAATCAATTTTAGCAGATAAATCAGACTGATTCTCTTCAACTTTACTCAGTCTGGCAAGGATATTGTCTTGAGCTTTAGAGAATTTTGTAGTCACTAGTTTTGAATGTGTTTCCATCTTCATCTCTCTAGCTACAACCTCATTTCGCAAAGAAGTGATTGCCAAATTAGTATCATCAAATCGTCTATCCAGAGTTTTAACTTGAACTATAGTTGCTTGCAAGCAAGAAAGAATCTCTGGATTAGAGATAGTATCAGCACTTTGCTTAACAAACTTAGCTGCTCTTCTTGATGGAAAAATACAATCTTCTTTGTACCATTCAGCAGCATTCTTGGCAAGTTGTGCTCTCTCAACTTCATGAGAAGAACAAGGTTGAGAAAAAGGTGTATGTTTATCATCAGTTTGTACTGGTGCACTCAGAGAAGTATCAGAGTTTGCACTACTGTCACCTTCAGCTTCAACACTTGTAGCTTTAACTGGTTCATCTTCAGCCATAGATTTAGCAATATCTTCTGTAGGCTTTTGAGGATTTTCTTCATGTTGCTCAGGCTCAGCAACAGGCATTGACTGAGAAGTTACTTTGGTTGCCTGATTAATTTCTTCACCTTCTTCAACAGTGTGGCGAGCATCAGATATTATCTCAGTATGAGATGCCACAGCTTCAGAAGGGACAGATGTAAGTTGATCAACTACACCAACATTAGAGATAGGATCAGAAAATGGCATAAATGAATCAGGAACAGCATTTATTGGAGAAACACCATCTCTTGCATCCTCTTCTGCAGGAATTTTATCCTCTGCAGGCATTACATCCTCTGCAGGTATTACATCCTCTGCAGGTATTGCAACTTTCTCAGCCTCAACAGGAGGTGTTTGCTGTGAAACAACCTCTGGAGCTTCAATATCTTCATCCACAGAATCAGAGAATATCACTCTTCTTCGTTTTGCTAGAGGTACATTATCTGAATCCTCTTCACAAGGTGGTGACTTAGGCATGTTTGCTCGAGCTTTCAATCTCTTCCCTTTTCTAGTGTAAACAGCTTCAGGAGATTTTCGTTTTGATTGCCTCTTTGTCTCTTCCGCCTGTCTTAGACTGGCATGTCGTGCAGCAAGTGCTTTCTTAACGCCTTGAGATTTAGACTTTGATTGTAATGGAGAATCAGAGTTTGAGTTTGAAGTGGGTGAAGATTGCTTTGCAGGTGATTCAGTGTTTGGTTCTGGTTGAGGTTCAGGATGTGGTTCAGGTTGTTGTGGTTCTTGTTCAGGTTCATCTTGTTGTGGTGCATCGTGTTATGGTTCCTGTTGGTCTTGTTGTGGTTCTTGTGGTTGATTTAGAAAATTTCGTAGAGCAAGAGGCATGATAAACTCAGGAAGATTTTCTTTACCAACATCCTTGTTAGTCATATCAGAGAATATGCGCTTATTGACTCTAAAAGGATCAACTTTATCATTTTCATCAATTACAAGACCAGGTACACATGCATTGAACAACATTTGACAGAAACGAGCATAGTAGACAGTGGTAGACTCTGACAATTTATCACCTAAGTTCATCAAAACATATCGACCAAAATCAAAATTAATACCATAGAGCAAAGAATACCCGATATGGAGACTATCCATTGGAATGGCATCCCAGTTTGTGACTTTCTTCTGGAATGTTCTTGTTATGCAATCAAAGAAGAAATTCCATTCCTTTCTTAGATTTGGTCGCTTTATACTGCCAAGCTTGTCAAGAGATTCCATGTAACCTATCTCTTGTAGCATGTCTCTCAGATAACTTTCATTAACCAGAGTATAAGAAGTATGTGTGTCAAAACCCATCGTATCTCGTACAGTCTGTGGAGTAATCACATGGTCTTGATCTTCATAGGTGAAGATAATGGTAGGAGTTCCACTTTCTCCTCCATCCACATAAACTGAGTTCTGCCAGAATGAAGCAATTTGAGACGCAGAAAGAGTAGCAGGTCCAGTCAGAGCTTGTCCAATCTCTGAATCCCTCAACAAGTTCTGCATGAGATGAAACGATTCTGGAACGCGTTCATGATAGAGTGGAGCTTCATAGTTATTAGGAACAAACCGTAAGCCAAGAGCAGTGAATGCTTTAGATGCCATTGAGTTAAGAATTTCCAAGAATTTCCAAAAGATATGAATGTAGAAAAGGTGTTTGCGTGAGTGCCCAAGAGAAAAATAAGAAAACTGTGAGAGTAAGAATAAAGCAAACTCGTTTGGACACAAAAGTGATTAAATTAATAAAAACTCAATCTCTTATGTAACAAACACTCAATCAGTTCCTTGATTAATGTGTAGTGGGACACGATAATAGGTAAGTGGGACACATTAAAGGCGAGTGGGTCATGTGCGCCTATTTTTAAAAAGAGTATATTAAAATTAAAACATTAAAATATTTGATTTTAACAAAAATCAAATAATACTCTTTTAAAAATATCTGGACCCAAGTAAAATCAGAATTTGAAACGTTTACCTGTTGCCTTTAATAACCAGAATACGAAGCGATTAAGGACTTCGTTCTTACCCATCTCTATTTAAGGCCTAGAGACTTGATCAGATTATTTCATTAAACCTTTAACCTTTCAGTCTCCCCTGTAAAATCACAAACCTTTCAAACCAAATACTCTTGAAAAACAATGGCTAACCTTACTATCAAAGAGAAAAACCTTCATCTTGTCGAAAATAGAGACATCTTCAGCTATACTCGTGAAGAGTTTGAAGCGTTTGAGTGGGAAAGGCAGCTTGAGACGCTGTGGCTGCAAATGGATGCTGGTCTGGAAGAGCTCGAGAGAGAGAAACCTGCAAGGGTGATCGACATCGATGCTGCCCTCCAAGCAACATTGGCATGGCTCTCCTCGAAGGCATCCTCATCCACCACCACCAACCATTGTTAATGAATATGTCAGCAAAAATAACCTTATCCCTTCAACTTCCACCCAAATAAAGTGGCAAAGATGGGATCTGGGAATTTTTGCTAACAATGGAGTGGTGTGGACGGATCTTTTACTTTCCTGTTGAATAGATTAGCAGATAGAGAGAACAAAAATATGTAATATTTGCTTGTAATCTCTTTCTTATTATCAATGAAAATTTTGTTTTTCTAATCATATTCATTGTGTTCTGCAACTGTTATTTGTGTTATATGAACTGTTCTTCAAGAAAATGCATCAAGAAGAGAATATGAAAACTAATTAAAGTAATCATATAAAGAACATATTCATGAACTATCCACTGATTAACAGTTGTCAAAAACCCTACTTACTCCAAGACTTTCAAATTGTCCAAGTGAAAATTTACCTTAGAGTACAAATCACGAATCAACAGCGTTTGTCAATTCTCCAACTTCATCATCGAAACCATTTCATAAATTGCACAGTTGTGAATATGTGTGTGTGTGAAGCAGAGTTTACTAAGTCAATTTTTAGAGCATCTAATTTTTCATAAAATCCATAAAGTAAATCAATAAACACTGGATGCACAAACTGTCATAGTAAACACTGACTGTATGATGAAAGCTAAACTCTGAAGTATTCGAACTTTATACAGTAATTTTTTTTATTTTATACCCTCTTTATATACACATTTTTTTCATTTTTTTCATTCATTTTTTTTTTATTTATTTTTCATTCCAGTAATCAGAGGTTGGAACTAGTCACCAAAAATTCAAAAATTTTAGCCCTTATCATTTTGATAAGTTCCTGGGTCATCCTAGTATTTAACTAGTCACCAAAAATCAGAGAATTTTAGCACATATTATATACCAATAGGTTCCTGGGTCATCCTAGTATCCAACATAATCTCAAAGGAGTATAACAACCTATATACACTTTCTTTGGGGTATAGCAGTAAACATTTTATTTTATCAGAGTATAACTAACAGAGTTTAGAGTTCATCAACATCAGTAGTTCTTCATGAAAGGTAATGCACACAGTATTTATAGACTCAGAGTTTAGGACAAAATAAACTAAGAGATGCTATAAATATGAGCCAGTATCATGCTGTGTTAACTTTCTGCACAATCTAAGATTAGATCTCAATAACTCAGAAAGATTCATGATTAATTGCTGAGAATCATGCTTCATACATATTTCTTCATTGGTGTTTTCATTCAGACAAAAATCAACTCAAAGTTCACAGAGTTTATCAAACTTATTAACAGTGTATGACATACAGACATGCTGACAGAGTTTAACAGAGTATGCATAACAGAGTTTAATCAACAGAGTTCACTTAGTATTTAACCAATCAGGAAATATGATTAATACATCACATAAGTAAAGTTTGAATCTAACCAACATTTCTAGTCAGAACCAGAGATCATTCCTAGTTCATTAACCAGCCTTGTAAATGTAACTTCACTCAATGGTTTAGTGAAGATATCTGCAAGCTGTTGTTCTGTAGAGACAAAATGTAGTTCAATATTTCCTTCTTCCACATGTTCTCTGATGAAGTGGTACATTATGCTGATGTGCTTGGTCATTGAATGCTGTACTGGATTACCTGTCATAGCAATAGCACTTTGGTTATCACAGTAAATAGGTATATTACTGTACCTCAATCCATAATCCAGCAATTGATTCTTCATCCATAAGATCTGTGCACAACAGCTACCAGCTGCAATATACTCTGCTTCAGCTGTAGATGTGGAGATTGATTTCTGTTTCTTGCTGTACCAGGAAACAAGTCTGTCACCAAGAAATTGACAACTTCCACTAGTGCTCTTTCTGTCTACCTTACAGCCTGCAAAGTCTGCATCAGAATATCCAAGTAGCTTAAAATCTGATTCTCTGGGGTACCACAGACCTAATGATATGGTGCCCTTGAGATACTTGAAGATTCTTTTCACAGCTGTCAGATGTGGCTCTCTAGGATCTGCCTGAAACCTTGCACAAAGACAGGTTGCATACATGATGTCAGGCCTACTAGCTGTCAAGTATAGAAGAGATCCTATCATGCCCCTGAAGTTTGTCATATCCACTGAAACTCCTGTGTCTTTGTCCAGTTTAGTTGCTGTTGCCATGGGAGTTGATGCAGATGAACAGTCAAGCATACCAAATTTCTTGAGAAGATTTCTGTTGTATTTTTCTTGATTAATGAAAATTCCATCTTCTGTTTGTTTCACCTGTAGGCCTAGAAAGTAACTAAGCTCTCCCATCATGCTCATTTGATATCTGGACTGCATGAGCTTGGCAAACTTCTTACAGAGTTTATCATTAGTAGACCCAAAGATGATGTCATCAACATAAATTTGAACTAAAAGGAGGTCACTTCCTTGGTTGAAATAAAACAGAGTTTTGTCAATTGTACCTCTGTTGAATCCACTTTCTAGAAGAAATTGAGCAAGTGTCTCATACCATGCTCTTGGTGCCTGCTTAAGTCCATATAGTGCCTTATCTAGCCTGTAGACATAATCTGGATATTTGGGGTCCACAAATCCTGGTGGTTGTTCAACAAACACTTCTTCTTCAAGCTTTCCATTCAGAAAAGCACTTTTCACATCCATCTGGAACACTTTGAATTTCTTGTGAGAGGCATATGCTAGAAAAATTCTGATTGCCTCCAATCTTGCTACTGGAGCAAATGTTTCATCATGATCTATTCCTTCCTACTGTGAATAACCTTTTGCTACCAGTCTAGCCTTGTTCCTCGTGATAACACCTTCACTGTCAGTCTTGTTTCTGAAAACCCACTTAGTACCAACAATAGATCTGTTCTTTGGCCTTGGTACAAGGGTCCAAACTTCATTTCTTTCAAATTCATTTAACTCTTCCTGCATTGCTGTTATCCAGTCTGCATCTTGAAGAGCTTCTTCCACTTTCTTTGGTTCATTTTTAGACAAGAATGCATGAAATAGACATTCACTTGCAGTAGCACTTCTTGTCTTTACTTTTGCATCTGGATCACCAATTATCAAATCAGGTGTATGTGATTTAGTCCATTTCCTAGCAGAAGGCAAATGACTTCTATCAGCATGTGATCCTCCCCCTTGATCCATGCTCTCCTGATTCTGTTGTGATCTATTTTCGTTTTCTGAGACTCCCCCTGAACTTGACTGTCCAGAGTCAGAATTTGAATTTTCAGAGTTTGAAGCATCAGAGTTTGATCCAGATTTTTTAGTTGACTCAGTATCAGTGTTTGAGTCTTCATCTTGATCATGCTCCCCCTCAACTGGTTCTCCTCTTTGTTGTGACTGAGAAGTGTCTCCAAAATTTACCAGTAGAGGTTCAGAGTTTGTTTCAACAGAGTCTGTCAGAATTGTTTCATCAGAGTTTCCTTCATCAGAGTTTAAAACTTCATTTTCAAAGTTCAGTTGATCATATCCGTCTTTGTCTTCAAGTCCAGTTATCTTCTTGTCATCAAAAGAAACATGTATTGATTCCATGATCACTTTAGTTCTCAGATTGTAAACTCTGAATGCCTTTGTTGACAGTGGATAGCCAACAAAAATTCCTTCATCTGCCTTTAACTCAAACTTGGTCAACTGTTCTGGATGAGTCTTCAAAACGAAACATTTGCACCCGAAAATATGAAAGTATTTCAGGTTAGGCTTCTTTTTCTTCACCATCTCATATGGTGTCTTTCCATGCTTATTGATCAATGTTGCATTTTGAGTAAAACAAGCAGTTTGAACAGCTTCTGCCCAGAAATAAGTTGGCAATTTTGCTTCATCAAGCATAGTTCTGGCAGCTTCAATTAATGTTCTATTTTTCCTCTCAACTACACCATTTTGTTGTGGTGTACCAGGTGCTGAAAATTCTTGTTTCACTCCATTGTCCTTGCAGAATTCTTCCATTGTTGCATTTCTGAACTCAGTTCCATTATCACTTCTGATGATTCTCACTTTGTTGCTTGATCCTTTGTCCAGAAGCTTCACATGCTCCATCAGAGTTGATGCAGTTTCATCCTTCTTTGCTAGAAAATACACCCAGGTGAATCTAGTGTATTCATCAACAATGACTAAAGCATATTTCTTCCTTGCAATAGACATAACATTTACTGGACCAAATAGATCAACATGAAGAAGATGATGGGGATCAGTGATAGAAGATTCTGTTTTGCTCTTGAAAGATGACTTCCTTTGTTTAGCCTTCTGACATGAGTCACATAGGCCATCAACATTTAACAGGGTCTTTGGGAGTCCTCTTACAAGATCCTTTCTGATCAATTCATTGATGTTGTTCAAGTTCAAATGTGAGAGTTTCTTGTGCCACTTCCAACTCTCTTCACTAGACATTCTTGTAGACAGGCAAACAGCTTTTCCAACAGAGTCTATCAAAAGCTTGATTTCATAAATGTTGTTTTGCCTGTGACCAACTAGAACAACCTTTCCTGTAGATTTGCTGATGACTTCACAATATTCAGGTTGGAAATCTACATGATATCCCTTGTCACAGATTTGACTCACAGATAGCAAGTCATGCTTGAGTCCTGGGACATGAGCTACATTGTTGATGATGACATTTCCAAGATTGATATTGCCATATCCCAATGTTCTTCCTATATTGCCATCACCATAGGAAACTTTTGGGCCAGCCTTCTCCTCATATTCTGATAGCAGGGCTTTATTTCCAGTCATGTGTCCTGAACATCCACTGTCCACGACTAGGGTTGCCTCCCTGTTACCCTGCAATCACAAACAATTACTGAGGATTAGTTTTAAGGATCCAGACTTGCTTGGATCCTTTGGCATTCTTAACTTTGTTAGCTTTTGCAGCGGAATTAACATTATCAGAGTTTGAGCTAACAGTATCAGTGTTTGCACTTGCAGTATCAACTTTAACCCATTTTAGATTGGGTTTCAGTTCATAGTAATTATGATAGATAGCATGATATTTTCTGCAAGTATAGATGGAATGCCAAGTGCTTCCACAGTGTGTGCATAGAGTCTGTGGCTTAGTTCTAGCAAAATCCTTCTTTACCTCAGACTTTGTAGGTAAAGAATTTATATTTTTATTTTTCTTGCAGAAATTTGCAAGATGCTTAGTACTACCACAGTTATGACATGTCTTTCTTGGAGCATAACTAGCAAGCATTGGTTTATTTCCTGAAGTAATGCCTACTTTTCCATTTCTGTTCTTGTTTGACACTTTCTTTTTCTCAACAGATTTTAACTCCTTCAGTTTATGTTTGAGTTGTTTATCTGTCATTGAACCAATATTAACCTGTTTAACACTAGTTTTTACTGGTTTTCTTTGGACAGCTTCTTTTTCATTCTCAGACAAAAATTTACTGGTTCCATGAACAAATTTAGTTCTGACTTTAACTTGATTTTGAAATCTAAGTTCATCTTCCTCATTATAACCTAGACCAACAGTGTCTGTTTGAAAAATCTGTTGAGTGTCCTTTCCAGAATTAGTCCAAGTCCTAATTTTCTTATTTGCTTCCTCCAACTCAGATTCTAGTTGTTTATATTTCTGAAGCAAAATCTGTTCTTTGCAAACAGCATCATCTCTCTCTTTCTGAACTTGTTGCATGTTTTCAAGTTTCTCTTCAACAAGTTTATTTCTCTCTTTAAGTTCAGAATTTTCAGCTTTTATCCTCTCATTTTCTAAAGTCTGATCCCTATAACTTATATGCAATGACTTAAGAAAAATTCTTAATTGAGCAATGTCATCAATATTATAAGCATAGGTAGTTGGAGGTACCTGATTTTCAGAGGATTCTGATTCAGTAGTAGCCATGAGAGCATAGTTCACTTCTTCATCAGAATCTGAAGTATCTGCCCAATCTCTGCCTTTAGTGTAGAGTACCTTTCCAGTTTTACCCTTCTTGCACTCAGGAGCATAGTGACCCATCTCCTTACACTTGTAGCATTGAATTTCAGACTTATCCTTCTTCCCTTTAGAATCTCTCTTATCAGACTTCCTGTAGCTTTTCCTGTCTTCATTTGAATCCTTAGAAAACCTTTTTCCTTTCTTGAAATTCTTGAAGCCCATTTTCTTGAAAGTCTTCACCATCAGCACAGCCATTTTTCTCATTTCTTCTTCATCATCCTCAGAGTCAGATGATTCAGAAGAATTTGAATCATAATCAGAGTTTGGTGAATCACTTTCTGAATGTATGACCAAAGCTTTTCCCTTCATTTTCCTTCTTGTTGCCTCTTTCTTCTGAGGCTTCTCTTCAACATTAAGAGCAACAGACTTTCCTTTTCTACTTGATCTCCTGTTTCTCTGCTCCATTTCCAATTCATAAGTTTTGAGCAGTCCATAAATTTCATCAATCTCTGTTTCAGCAAGATCATAGTTGTCTCTAATAGTGGTTGTTTTCACATCCCACTTTTCAGGTAGAGAAAGAAGAAACTTGAGATTCGAGTCTTCTAGATCATATTCTTTGTTGACCAATGACAGATCATTAATCAGTTTACAGAATCTATCAAATGTTTCTGTCATGGTCTCTTCAGGTTTAGCCTCAAAATGCTCATACTCTTGTGTGAGTATGTTTCTCCTATTCTTCTTAATAGCTGCAGTTCCTTGACACCTGACTTCAAGTGCATCCCATATCTCTTTTGCAGTGGTGCAGTTAATGACTTTGTTAGACATGACATTGTCTAAGGCACTATGTAGTAAATGCCTAACTTTTGCATCCTTAGCAATTGATGATAGATCTTCAGGAGTCATGTCCTTCTTTTCCTTTGGAACCATTTTTGCTGCTTCACCAGCAACTGCAACAGATAGCTTTGTAGGATTGTGAGGGCCTTCATAAATCCTGTCAAGATATTCTGGATCTGTAGCCTCCAGAAACATAGTCATCTTGACCTTCCACATAGCATACTCTAATGGCCTCAGAATAGGAACCCTGATTGGTTCATAACGACTCACAGTAGTAGGAGCCTTTTCAGAAACAGTAGGTGTTGGTGGAGGAATTTCTGACATGATTATTGTTGTGTTTGGATCTTAACCTGTAATAAAGTAACAGATTGGCTCTGATACCACTTGTTAGGCCGAATACACAAATAATAATCAACTTTGTATGAGAGATTAACAAATAAAAGCGTTTATGCACTTAAAAAACTTCTTGTATTTCAAACCCTCTTCGTGATGTAAAATATCACAAAGAGCTGCTAGGTTACAATAATGATAATTCGTTATCGATACCCTTCTAGGGTTAACCTATCTGTATTTATATAACATACAGCTACGATACAATCTCTAATTGATATTCCTAATAATCAGCTATACAATGTTATCAATTACAGATTGTCACACGTCTCCTATGTCAACTCGATCTCTTTTGATAGCTATCCAATCTTCAAAGATATCGTTTCCATAATTAATCTTTAATCACTGTTGAACAGTAGACGCGCTTCCTCCAGACAGAGTTTAACAAACTCTGTCGAGCTTCCAACTGTCAGAGTTTACACAAACTCTGACTGCTTCCAGCTAAACTCTGATAACTCCCTGTAACACTTAAACACTGATCAAAACACATCAATTATATTTAACAATTCCTAAATCCACCAAAATCACTATTCATCCATTTTTCTTTACTCATCCTCTTAGGGTTGTACAATTGTCCCTGATCTCTTTCGATTGTTCCTTAACCTTTTTACGGACCCACTGGACCAATATCAGATATCGATTTGGATGACATAAGAATAATCTTCTCCTTTAGAATTATCAAATCTCAATTCCCTAGGAGATAGATAATTCTTATCTAAAGTGTCAACCAATAGTATTCTTCAAGACATATAAATATTTAAATCGAATTCCATTCCTTCCATTCATTATCTCAATCGTTTCATCGTAGTCGTAATCACTATTCACCATTACCTCAGTACATAATAAAAAGTTTTAATTATATCCAAAATTTGGGGTTCTTACAATCTCCCCTCCTTAAAGGGATTCCGTCCCGGAATCAGGTAGGAAGCAAAGAGTCGTTTGTCTGTCGTTTACTTTTTAGCTTCCCGGTCAATTCTTAGTCGTTCTACCCTTTCTCAGCACATCTTCTAGTGCAACAATCCATACTTTATCCTTTTTCCATCAACTTTTCTACTTTTCGTACAACACACTATCCGGGTTATGATCTTACTCAGTCTTATCCTTATTGATACCTGGAGTGACATTGGTATCACTATCCCACTGCGAATTTGGAGGTAACCTCGCTCGCACTGTGCATTTCCTGATCGCTTTAATCTTCGCAATCTCAATCAATATAGAGAAGTGGAAAGATTTATTGAGAGATCACTATGACCAATTGAACATTTGTTATATTGCATAGCTAGTGCAGAAGGGGGCCAGCCTTTAGTACTTGACAAGCAATTAAACAAGTTATAGTATTCCACTTAGACTTCTATCACATAGACAGATAGTCACGTAGCAGTACCTCCCCTCCTTAAAGGGTTGTTCTTCTCAATTCATAAAGAAGATGAATAAGAGAGAAGAAAAGAAAAGAATTCTAAAGGATTATAGAAAGTTTTCATGATTGTAAAATATCATACTCAGAATTTACCTCTGAACTATAGAGGTTCATTAAGGAAGAAATTAATCATAATTATATCCAATACTATTTGATCGTAACCTCACGTGTCAACATATCTTGCTGCTTTGTCCACTATTCTCTGGACCTGTACCCTGGTTCAACCTTAGCAACACTTACTTTTGGAAAATCTTTGAACCTCTCAGGTTAAATCTTAGTTTCTCGCTTGACACCATTGTTACTGACATTCCATGTCACGTTACTAGCTTTTTCATATCTATAATATTAACACTATCAGGTTGTCATCCCGATAATTCATCGGAAAACCCATTTATTAATCCATTCCTAACATTCCTTGCTTCATATTCCGTAGTTGCTTTCCCCGTCTTTTCTTTATCAATCACATCCTTCTCATTATCTGATTCTTATTTACTTCTGTTATTTACTTTCACCTTCATCTCTTTATTGAGACACCTTTTGCACTTGGTACCTCCTTATCGGCATTCCGTCACATTTACTCTATAATCATCACGTTATTCCAATTTAAACTTTCCGAAATGAATCTGGCCCGATCCCTTAAATATAATCTACTTCTGCCAACCTTGTTTCTCATCACTTGTTCTTTTCTACCCGTGGTTCTCCACAGGTTGTTCTTCGTAAGTCAGACCAGGTCGTATATCTACTTGCTCGTACTCTTATCATCTATCGAGTATCTGCATTTTACTGGCGTAGCCTTGCCACATGAAAACCCGTTATGACCGGGCTACAAGTTTTGGGGGTAAAACTGGCTCGAATGCCACCTTCCGAACACTTTTAAACTCTCAGGTGGCCAAATAAGTCTCGGCTCAACTGCCCTTCTCTCTAGTCTCATTAATTCTTTCCACGGGAATACATTTAGCATCATGAATCATCAACCTCATATTCTCTATCTTGTTTGTGCAGAAGTACACTAACACAAACTTGCTTGTCATTCATCAACATGCCACTTAGCTCATTAATAGCAGCACTTTCTTTATCTTTACGTTGTCATCTACTTTCTTAGAAGAATCGCCATCGCTTGTTATTTACGTAGTGCGTTAATAGCTAACCACACAGGTTTTAATCCTTTAGGGAGACAAAGTAATCACTATTCCTTATCCATAAGGAACACTTCCTAAAGTTGATGTAGATATTACATGAAGTAGATAAAATTGTAGAAGAGTTTCAAGCATCGCAGCTAGGTCCGGTTGATGAAACTATCACTCATGCAGCTTCCATAAAAGACTGGAAACTTAACGGTTTACTTCGTCAATTTTGTATCATGGTCCTGGTTTGCCTCAATACGGGACCTTCTAAGGTACGTAATATGCTTAAGACTCCATCAGGAATCGAATCTTTACTTAAACTATTATTACCTTCGATTCTTGCACAATCATCAAAAGGAATGTAAATTCCTCCACTCCGATATGACCTTCAAGGTCTTTCCAAATATCATTTTGTTTCTTCGGTATGAACATTTGCAATTATTCCTTTATACTTAGACTGTCGGCCACCTCATTGGCCTTTCCTGATAATAATAATTCCTTGTAATCCATGTTTTCTGGATACATTCCAACTCAAATTTTTTTCTACCTCATTCCCATCACTGTTGGGTGAAAGCATTGTCCCTTAAGCTCTGCTGAAGGAGAAAAATATATCTATCAGTCTTTTTTTTTTCCATAAGTCATTACTTCCACCTACCCGTGGGAACTTTATCACGTTTATTCCCACTCCTACATAGGATACTTCTTTCTTAGTTCTTTCCTTATCTTAGGATAATCTCAACCTTTATAGGTTCAATCCATACTTCCTCAGGGTTTCATACATGCATCATCTGGTATATTGCTACTGTGTCTTACATTCTCTTCCAAACTTCTAGTTGAAAACTCAGAATATTAACTTTTCCTCGTAAGGTTTCTTAGGTCGTCCTCATCATTCCTTCTGTATTTTCTAGGTACAGGGTATATCAAAACGTCATTGATCAATACTCTAATAATTCTATCTATGTTCTTTCCAGAACTCTTTTTAATAATCCTTATCGGTCATTGTTGCCTTAGCAAGTCCAACTCATATCATCTGAATTCATAATGTCGTTATTAGGTTTAATGCCATCCCTTGTGCATTCCCCAGGGTTTGTCTTAATTTATGGATATCCTATCCTTAATTCAACTGCCAAGGAATTCTTGCGTCCTGTACTTGGCAATCAAATCATGTATCCTTAATAAGGGTCTCTTCTCAATCATTCTCATTTGATAATCGATCGGTGGCTTAATGCTAACCTCTTCTTTCAGATAGTTGTCAGCCTATTTGACCTTCCAAAAAACAACGTATGTCTATCTGCTCTCTTACAGAACTTGGTACTGGTAGCAAGGATGTTCTGGAAGATATTGGTCGAGTCGAGTTCAACGTGAATCTCTTAGTACTTATCGTTCTTCTCAAAGGTAATTGCCTTAGACGAAATTTCTACAGCATACTGATCCATCTCTGACCATTTCTATACTTTCTTCATAAACCTACGTTGTTTACTTTCCTTAGTCATAATATATTCATGGTATTCATGATACCCTAACATCATACATCTCAAGTCATTATACTTCCATTTTTTTTTCGTAATCTTGGACGATCATATACACATGAATCACTTTAGTACGGGTGACCCCATTCCAAAAGTCTAGTAAATTCCCAATCCAAACAGGGGTTGCAAAGGGTTCAGTAGAAGATTCCTACAATTTCATTAATATTTCCGTCATATCAGAAGCCCTTGTAGTTGGTGCTTACTTAGAAGCAACCCTGCTTTGTCCTTTCGTTGCTGGTCTAGTCACTTGATAGTCCTTTGTGACTTGGCCTCAACTGGCCACACTAAATTAAAAATATATGATTTTATGGGTTGGCTAATAGCATTACTTTTCTAGCAATTGCTGGCATAGTGCCTTCTTCTTTGATACCTTTCTACCTTTCCAAAACTTTACTTCATATAAGTCTTAATCGGCTACTCAGCGCCGTCTCCGGTCACCTTTCCTCTATTTTTATCTTTTCAACTATTCTTATCACTCCCACGTGCCACGCAAGCTTACCATTCCTGGCATAACAGCCTTTTCACTTAAGTCAATCCCGGAGTTTCTCAGTCCGGCTGGTTTCTTACTTACATTTCCTGTTTTCGTCCAATCTCACTTCATCATTGTATTTCTACAATCAATCGCGATAACCAGGGTCTGTCCACCAACCCATATAGCGGTTACTTTACCCAATTCACGGGGTTCGCCCCAGTTTCTACTCTCTTCCATGATGTTCTCTGATAATCAGAAAGACAAGGTTTTCCAAAATTCGTTGAAATTCTTCCCAGAATTAGGGAAATTTTGGTCAATCTATCCATCTACTGGTAACATTAAGGAGACCGATTTCGAAACCTGAAGAATAGTTTAATGAACCTCCAAGCAGGTAGAACCGTAGGCAGTCATAATTAACGAAATAATCGTCATCAGGTTGGAATTTTAACCCCTGGAGAGGAACCAATTATATATATATATATCCCTTAGAAGGGAATCAACAGTTTTAAACTGAAACATGTCGCAACATCCTGATACCTATACGTCCTGATATTCAATATTACCAAATGTCAGTCTACCTGACTACTAGTCTCAGAAGGAACATTACCGTCGGAGTTGGTTGTCCCACAAAATTGGCACTACTAAGGCCATCCGATCTGGTGGACCGTGCTGTTCGAATGCATTCGCAAGTACTTTGTCGTGCTGCACAAGCACACATCATAATCCTTTATGCGAAGCGTCGTTGGAAGCACAAAGTCTCCTTTTTCCATTAAGCAATGCCAACTCTTGGTCATTACCAATTTCATCTTTTAGCTCCAGGAAGATTTTCTCACATTTTTCTCTTTAACTACTGACCGTATTACTTGATCCATTATAATTCCGCGTCGGAGTAAACTTAAGGTAACTACTATAATCCATTCAACGAAAAGAAAGAATTTAATATTTCTCTGAATCACATGCATCTAACGTTTCTGGTTCATCATTTAACTGTGTTGCGATAACTCTATACTCAGTCTCTGACAATAGTCTCATTACGAGTTCATCTTGACTCACTGGTCTTATCTTCCGGTAGGTTCTGAGATCATTGTCTTGCTTACTACTTCCCTATATAACTTTATCCAATCATGCTGTCACTTCCCAATGTTTTCACTTTCTAAGATTCATTCATAAAATGGACATTTTCCTGAGTAAAACAACTTCATCAACCTCAATTTGGTTCTATAAATTACAACCTATGGCATCTGCCTTCTCATGGCGAATTATTACTGACAATATTCATACTAATTCATTTGTCAAATGATATGGCACTTACTGCCTCCTTCTCAACTATTTTTAGGGACTCTGCTCCTCGCCCTATATCGATGTCTTTGATAATCATACATCCCTCTAGCTCTTTCTTCGTTAATATGAAAGTCTCTGAGGATTCTCGTCTATTCCCGTATAAGATATCAAGTAATTCTTCCAATCCGTCTTTGTTAGGTCGAATACACAATATATAATCAAGTACTGTATGAATAAGTAACAAGAACACACGTTTTAACTCTTAAAACTGTTTGGAATAGATAATTCCTCTCTCGGTGATGTAAAGTATCACAGAGAGCTGCTTAGGTTACAAGAATGTTATTCGTTCACAATGGATACCCTTCTAGGGTTAACCTAACTGTATTTATAAGATATACAGCTACGTACAATCGTAAATTGATTCTCCTCAAATTAAGCTATACAATTGATATCAATTACGATTGCTACACGTCTTCTAAGTCAACTCAATCTCTTTGATAGCTATCCAATCTTCAAAGATATCGCTTCCATATTAATATTAAATTAATCTTCAAACTCTGTTGACTCGTAGACGCTCCCAGTAGACAGACTTTAGCAAACTCTGTTCTCTCCATGCTAACAGTGTTTGCGCTTCCATGTATTCAGCTATCAGTGTTTACGCTTTCCTCTGTCAGCGTTTGCGCTTCCAGCAATCAGCGTATACTCAAACTCTGTTACAACTGCTTTCAATAACAAGTTAAACTCTCTTTACCTGTAACACTTAAACACTGACATTAAATCACATCAATTATATCTAACAATCTCCCCCAACTTGTTCATTAGAAAAATGTACAAGTTCATAATAATTGATGATGTCAAAACTAACAAATAAAAACACAGTGTTTAACATATAATCAGAGTTTAAACTTGACTTAGCAAAATTTACAGAAAATTTGAATTACTTACAGATTCTGTCTACCTAACCTCCTCAAGATCTGGAGTTGTTCTGAGATAATCAATCAACAACCTCCTCTCAGCATTCTCAAGTTCAATCTCCATAGCTACCTTGATCTCTCTTAAATCTGGATCATTCTCATCAGTTTGAAAAATAGCAGCTCTGAGATCATAGATCTTGTTTCTTCTCATTTCATTTCCCAATCTGATAAACTTCACTTCTTCAGACTTTACATTAAAATCTAGAACAGTAATCCCAAGATCAGTCTTCAGCTTTGTAGTTCCCTTCTGCATTTCAATCAAATTCCCATTCCAGTCTCTGTACTTTGGAACATACTTGCTGTATTTCATATGTCTATTTGCAAGATTCTGTATCATCTTTTGTCTGAGCACATTTGCAACTGATTGAGCTCTTTGATTTCTTACTCTGAAAATGTACAGAACATACTCTAGTTCTTCCCAGAATTTTAAATCAATATCATTCTCAGCAATCTTGAACACCGTTCCATCAGTCATGAAGTATAACAAGAAATCCTTCCCTAAACTTTTCTGATGAACAAGCTGTACTGACTCCAGTCTGTCTAAACTCTCTTGAGTGACACCACAACCTGGAACAGACAATGAAGAAGGATCTCTGGGAGCAACATTCTGTCTTTTATCTCTATGTGAGCCAATGCCTCCTTTGTTATATGCAATTTTACCAGATAAAGCTCTACCATCAGTAAAATCCATTGAAGCTGTAGCTGGAGCTGTAGCTGCAAGACTCGAATCATGAAGAGCACCTTTTCGAAATCTTGATTTCAACTGAGAAGACAGTATCGGTGTAGTCACAACTTGTGTAGCAACAGAGGTTGTGTCTTTATTCTTCTATACAACATGTGTACCAACAGAGGTTGTAATTATCATTTTATTCTTGCTCTCTTCACCCATCACTCCTTTTAACTTCAGCTTGGCATCAATAGAAGACTTTCTAATCAGCTTTCCTTTATCCTCTTCTTCTTCTTCTTCTTCTTGAATATCAGATAATCTCTCTTTGATCTCAATTCCTTTCATTTCATGCCTTGAAGACTTTGAAGCTTTAACAACTTTATTCACTTTCTTGGACTTTTGAGCTTTTAAATGCTCTTTCTGCAACAGCTTTTCTTCAGCTTGAATATCCTCAAGTGTAGCTTCAGCATTCTCTTCACGAAATAGTTTCACAGCCAATTCTTCATCTGTTTGTGGATTGTCAGAGAATGACAAACCCTTTGGCTTTGAACCAGAAGTACTCTGAGCATTTGTATCTATCACCAAATTAGGCTTTGACCTTGTAGACCTCCCATGTCCTTGTCTAGAATTTGCATTTCTTAAGCCCTTCTCAGCATTGGTACCTTCATCATCAAGATGATCTTTCTTTGGCAGAGTTTGAGTTTGCTTACACTTGGTTTTAGCAATTCTCTCCCCCTTTTTGACATCATCATCATCATCTTGAATCAGAATTGAGGTGATTAATTCAAGAGAGTTTGCAATTGAATCAACCTTCTCATTTAGTAAAATCTGATTCTTTTCAACTGTGCTCAGTCTGTCATTTAAATTTGCTTGAGCTTTGGCAAATTGTTGAAAGAGCTTAGCATTAGCTAGTTGAGATGTCTCTTCATGTGTAGCAACTTCTGTTCGAAGATCAACAATAGATTTCTGAGTATCATCAAATCTATTATTCAAAGTTTTGATTTGAATCACTGTGCCTTGCAAACAAGTGAAAATTTCTGGATTTTTAATCTTCTTAGAATTGACTTCAAGAAACTTTTCTGCCCTTCCAGGAGGAAAAATACACTCTGACTTGTACCAATCAGCAGTTTGCTTGGCCAAATAACCAGCATCAATTTCATTATTAGAAGGGCCAGCAAAATCTGGTTTTTCTCCTGTTTTCTGACCATCAGTCTGATTTTGTGGTTGTGCAACTCCTGTACTCTTAGCTTCAACTGAATCACTGATTGACTCACTAGTAGAGGCAACAGAAGCAATAGGTTCTTGAGCAGAAATAGGTTCTTGAGCAACCTGTTTTCCTTTATCAACTGGAGTTTGCTCTGAAGAAAGAACCTTTTCTGGTTTATCAACCTCCTCATTATGAGCAGAACCATGATTAGCATCAGAGTTCAACTCAGTGTGTGATGCAACCACAGTGTCTTCAAGAACAACAGTAGGCCCATCAGCAACACCAGTATCGATAGAAAGTGTAACCTCCATGAGTGGTGGAGTAGATGCTTCATGATTAAAAGAAAGTGGAGTTTCAGCAAACTCTTCCATTGGAGACAAAACATCTCTAACAGCTTCATTTTCTTGAACCTTAACAACTTCTGGTTCAGAAAGCTTGATAACCTCTGGCTCACCAGTAGGAATATCAAAAGAGATTTTCTCTTGAGCCTCTTCAACATGCTCATCATCAGAATCAGTTAAAATAAGCCTTCTCCTCTTAGCTTGAGGTACTACAACAAATTCTTCTTCTGCACTAGAAGGTCTATTTGCCCTTTGTTTGAATCTTCTAGCATGTTTGGTGTTGATTGCAGTATGTATCTTCCTTTTTGGCTTTTGTGATGATTGTGGATGAGTGGTAGTGACAGGGTTTGTTGGTTCAGTAGTCATGTGGTCAGATTGTTGTTGAGGTTCTGTTTGTGTTTGAGGTGATATAGGTTGATCAGTGGTTGTTGGTATCGGCTCAGGTGATTGAGTAGGTTGAGATGGGATGTTTTCTGTACGATCAGTGGCTAAAGGTTCAGGCATAGATTGTGGTTCTGGTTGATGTGGTTCATGTGAGTCATGGTTTGATGATGAAGAATCTTGTGGTTGATTGACAAAGTTCTGTAAAGCAAGTGGCAATACTAAAGGAGGTATGTCTTTTCCAACATCTTTGTTAGTCATATCAGAGAATATTCTCTTAGTGACTCGAAAAGGTTGAATTTTATCAGCTTCATCAATAGTTAACCCAGAAGCACATGCATTGAACAGAAGTTGACAAAATCTAGCAAAGTAAACTGTAGTAGACTCTGACAACTTATCACCCAAATTCATTAAAACATATCTACCAAAATCAAAATTACTGCCATAGAGTAGAGAATACCCAATTTGCAGACTGTCCATTGGAATAGCATCCCAGTTGGTGATCTTCTTTTGGAATGTCCTGGTGATACAATCAAAGAAAAAATTCCACTCTTTTCTCAAGTTTGGCCTCTTCACACTGCCCAGCTTGGCAAGTGATTCCATGTACCCAATCTCTGTTAGCATTTCCCTCAGATTTTCCTCAGAGACAACTTCATATGAAGTATGTGTGTCGAAATCCATGACATCACGAACAGTTTGTGGAGTAATCACAAACTCTTGGTCTTCATGAGAGAAGATGATAGACGGAGTTTCACTCTCTCCTCCTTCTATATATCTTGAATTTTGCCAGAAACTAACAACTTGGGAAGCAGATAGAGTAGCCGGTTCAACCAGCGCTTGCCCAATCTCAGAATTTCGAAGAAAATTTTGCATTAGATGGAACGCCTCTGGAGCCCGGCCGTTCTCAAGTAAAGCTGCATAATTGTTAGGCACAAAACGTAGACCAAAGACAGTGAAAGGTTTAGTTGCCATTGAATCAAGAAATAAGCAAGAAGCAACTGTGAAAATGTTTTGCAAGAAAGGTGTTTGTGAAAATGCCAAAGTGAAGAACAAAGATGTTTTCTGTTTTGGTAAAGTGAATACGAGTGGGTAAAAGTGATTGTGAGAAAAAGTAATTTGAGTTTTAATTAAAAACTAAACTCAAAAGATTTTACTTGAAAACACACAACTGTTCCCTTGAAAAGTGTAAAAAATGAGACACATTGATGAGTGAGTGGGACACGTGTCACACATGCAACGGTTCACTTAATACATGCGCAGTAAAAGCCATTATTACCGCTGTCGTTCCGTTTATCAAGACACGTTACCACTAATTACACCAATTAATAGTTGTCACTTACTCCATTTACTCCAAAATTTTCAATTTATCTTAATGAAAATTTACCTTAGAGTACATAACACAATCAATCAGTGTTTGTCCAATACTCATTCTTTATCACAAAAACCCTTTCAAAAATGCACAGTCGTGATTTTCGTGTGTGAGTAGCAGAGTTTACCAAATCAATTTTTATAGCATCTAATATTTCATAAAATCCATAAATCAAAACAATAAACACTGAATGCACAAACTCTCATATTAAACACAGAGTATATGATGAATGCTAAACTCTGTAGTTCCTTAATTACAGAAATCTGAATATCCCTGTTCCAGTTTATGTTCATGATTATCCAAGTAAGCACACAGTCACTATAGACAAAAATAACAAGAGATAAACATCAAAGCATCATTCAGTGAGTTACATGTCAAGGATTGTCTCACAAACTCTCACATCACACAAGTGTTTAGGTGAAGTGTTTACTCTCAGATTCATTCAGTAAAGGCAGATGCTACCATAAGCTTGAATGTCCACCATATCTACACCACTTCGATTATATTTATGCACAAATCAAAAGGACTTTGTTCAGGGTTATAATTGAGTGAAATCAAACAGATGAGAAGAGATGAGAATTTCTAACTGAACAATTTATTTGATCAAAATATTCAGTCAAATGATTAGTACATATTTGTACAAGATGATCAGTATATATACCCCCTTTTTTTTTATATATATATATACACTGAGTAAGATATCTTTTCTTAAGAAATACTCACCTGCTTGAATTTGATTTAACAAACGAATATAACTGCTCTTAATACTTCAGTATTCAAGAAAAATGAGCAGTTAATTTGGCTCAAAGGGGTTTACTAAGGGTTGTGTTTTATGAACAGTGTTTGAAGAAAGATGGTTAATCCTAATGCCTTTATCATCTTCATGCACACATATATCATGTAGTCCCAAAATGGTTTAATGCAAGTTCTAGAGCAACATACTTACTGATGAACATCACACAACAATAAAGTCTGATTGATATAAAATGTATCAATCACTTATTCAGCTCAAATTCTCACAGGGTTTAGACATGAACTGTTTCTCACCAAAATAAACAATGACACATCTCAAGTTTTAAAATTTTCACAAGTGCAAACAAAGAATCATCAAGAATTAAGTATGACTTGAAAACAGAGTGTCACTTATCAGAGTTTAGAGTTCATCAATATCAGAGTTATTCATGAGAGGCAATGCATGCAGTATTCATAGATTCAGAGTTTAGGATCAAATAAACTAAGAGATGCTCTAAATATGAAACAGTATCATGCTGTGTTAACTTACTGTGCAGTTTCTGATTAGATTACAGTGACTCAAAAAGAATCTTGATTCACTGAAAATCATGCTCTATACATTTTTCTTCATCGGTATTTTCATTCAGACAAAAATCAACTCAGAATTCACAGAGTTTAACAAACGTATTAACAGTGTATGACCAACAATCATGCTGACAGAATTTAATTAATAAGGTTCACATAGCACTTTAGCAATTTACAGAAATATGAGCAACACATTTTATTTGAAAGAGTTTGAGTCTAACCAACATGTTTAGTCAAAACCAGATACCATCCCTAGTTCATTGACCAATCTTGTAAATGTTGCTTCACTTAGAGGCTTTGTGAAAACATCTGCAAGTTGTTGATCTGTAGGCACAAAGTGAAGCTCAATATTGCCTTCCTCTACATGCTCTCTGATAAAGTGATACCTTATGCTGATGTGCTTGGTCATTGAGTGTTGTACTGGATTACCTGTCATTGCAATAGCACTTTGATTATCACAGAAAATAGGTATTTTACTATACCTCAACCCATAATCCAGTAGTTGATTCTTCATCCATAAAATCTGTGCACAACAGCTACCAGCAGCAATATACTCTGCTTCAGCTGTAGATGTAGATATTGACTTCTGTTTCTTGCTGTACCAAGACACTAGTCTGTCACCAAGAAATTGACAACTTCCACTTGTGCTTTTTCTGTCAATCTTACAGCCAGCAAAATCTGCATCAGAGTAACCAAGTAGCTTAAAATCTGATTCTCTTGGGTACCACAGTCCTAAGGTTACAGTTCCCTTGAGATATTTGAAAATCCTCTTCACAGCTGTTAAATGTGGTTCCCTTGGATCTGCCTGAAACCTTGCACACAGACAGGTGGCATACATGATATCAGGTCTACTAGCTGTTAAATAGAGTAGAGAACCAATCATCCCTCTGTAACTTGTCATATCCACTGATGAACCTGTATCTTTGTCCAGTTTTGTTGCAGTTGCCATGGGAGTTGTTGCAGATGAACAGTCAAGCATACCAAATTTCTTGAGAAGATTTCTGGTATATTTTGCTTGATTAATGAAAATTCCATCATCTGTTTGCTTCACCTGTAAGCCTAGAAAATAGCTAACTCTCCCATCATACTCATTTGATATCTAGACTGCATGAGCTTGGCAAATTTCTTACAGAGTTTATCATTAGTAGATCCAAAAATGATATCATCTACATATATCTGAACTAAGAGCAGGTCATTACCAGATTGAAAGTAAAACAGAGTTTTGTCAATAGTACCTCTGTGAAACCCACTTTCTAGTAGAAATTTAGCAAGTGTTTCGTACCATGCCCTAGGTGCCTGTTTGAGTCCATAGAGTGCTTTTTCTAACCTGTAGACATGATCTGGATATTTTGGATCTACAAAACCAGGTGGTTGTTCAACAAATACTTCTTCTTCAAGTTTTCCATTCAGAAAAGCACTTTTCACATCCATTTGAAAAACCTTGAATTTCTTGTGAGAAGCATAGGCAAGAAACATCCTTATTGCCTCCAACCTGGCAACTGGTGCAAAAGTCTCATCATAATCTATTCCTTCCTGCTGTGAATAGCCTTTAGCTACCAGTCTTGCTTTGTTCCTTGTGATCACACCATCACTGTCAGTTTTATTTCTGAAAACCCATTTAGTACCAACAATAGATCTGTTCTTTGGCCTTGGTACAAGGGTCCACACCTCATTTCTCTCAAATTCATTTAGCTCTTCTTGCATTGCTGTTATCCAGTCAGCATCTTTCAGAGCTTCTTCTACTTTCTTTGGCTAAGTTTGTGACAAGAATGCATGAAACAGACATTCATTTGTTGTTGCACTTCTTGTCCTTACTCTTGCATCTGGATCACCAATAATTAAATCAGGTGTATGTGACTTAGTCCATTTTCTTGCAGAAGGCAGATTGCTTCTGTCATCATGTGATCCTCCCCCTTGATCCATGCTCTCCTGATTTTCTTGGTGCCTTTCTTCACTTTCTGATGCTCCCCCTGAATGTGACTGCTCAGAATTTGAATGTTCAGAGTTTGAATCAACAGTGTTTGATTCAGAGTTATCAATTGAGTCACTATCAGTGTTTGAATTATCAATTTGATGTGATTCTTCATGCTCCCCCTCAACTGGTTCTTCCCTTGTTTCTGATTGAAAAGTTTCTTCAGTTTTTACCAGTAGAGGTTCAGAATTGACCTCAACAGTGTTTGTCAGATCTATATCATCCGAGTTTAATAAATCTTCATTTTCAAAGTGCAGTTGATCATGCTCATTAACATCTTCAAGTCCAGTTATTTTCTTGTCATCAAATGACACATGAATAGACTCCATGATCACTCTGGTTCTCAGATTATAAACTCTGAATGCCTTTGTTGACAGTGGATAGCCAACAAAAATTCCTTCATCTGCCTTTAGGTCAAATTTGGTCAACTGTTCAGGATGAGTCTTCAACACAAAGCACTTGCATCCAAAAATATGAAAATATTTTAGATTTGGCTTCTTCTTCTTCACCATTTCATATGGTGTTTTACCATGCTTGTTGATCAGTGTTGCATTTTGAGTAAAACAAGCAGTTTGAACTGCTTCTGCCCAGAAATAAGTTGGCAACTTTGCTTCATCTAGCATGGTTCTAGCAGCTTCTATCAAAGTTCTGTTCTTCCTCTCCACTACACCATTTTGTTGTGGAGTGCCAGGTGCAGAAAACTCTTGTTTGATCCCTTTACTCTTGCAAAATTCTTCCATAGATGAATTTCTGAACTCAGTTCCATTGTCACTTCTGATTATCTTCACTTGATGCTCTGACCCTTTGTCCAGTTGGATTATATGTTCTGTCAGTGTTAATGATGTTTCATCCTTCTTTGCAAGAAAATATACCCATGTGAATCTGGTATATTCATCAACAATGACTAATGCATATTTCTTCTTTCCAAGAGACATCACATTCACTGGACCAAAAAGATCAACATGTAGTAGATGATAAGGATCAACAATTGAAGACTCAGATTTGCTTTTGAAGGAGACTTTTCTCTGTTTAGCCTTTTGACAAGAATCACACAGTCCTTCTACATTCAACAAGGACTTTGGTAGACCTCTTACAAGATCATTCTTGATTAGCTCATTGATGTTGTTCAGGTTCAAATGAGAGAGTTTCTTGTGCCATTTCCAACTCTCTTCACTGGACATTCTTGTAGACAGACACACTGCTTTTCCATCTAAGTTGGTTGACAATTTTATTTCATAGATGTTGTTGTGTCTGTTTCCAACTAGAGCAACTTTCCCTGTAGATTTACTGATCACTTGGCAATATTCAGGCTGAAAATCTACATGATATCCTCTGTCACAGATTTGACTCACAGATAGCAAATCATGCTTGAGTCCTGGAACCAGAGCTACATTTGTGATGATGACATTTCCAAGATTAATATTGCCATATCCCAGTGTATGTCCTATGTTGCCATCTCCATAGGAAACTTCTGGGCCAGCCTTCTCCTCATACTCTGATAGCAGGGCTTTATTTCCAGTCATGTGTCCTGAACATCCACTGTCCACGACTAGGGTACTGACCCTGGTGCCCTGCAATCACAAACAATCACTGATTATTAGTTTTAAGGATCCAGACTTGCTTGGATCCTTTGGCTTTCTTAATTCTGTTAGCTTTTGCAGCGGAATTCACATTAACAGAGTTTAAGCTAACTTTTTCAGAGTTTACATTTGCAGAGTTTACTTTAACCCATTTCAAATTTGGTTTGGGTTCATAGTAATTATAGTAAATAGCATGATAATCTCTGCAAGTGTAAATAGAGTGCCAAGTACTTCCACAGTGTTTGCATAAAGTCTGTGGTCTTGTTCTCACATAATCACTCTTTACTGCAGTTTTAGAGGGCAAAGAATTAATGTTTTTATTCTTACTGCAGAAATTAGCAAGATGATTAGTGCTACCACAGTTAAAGCATGTTTTCCTAGGAGCTAATGAAGCAAGCATTGGCTTTATTCCTGATGTTATGCCTACCTTACCATTTCTGTTTTTCTTAGGCATTCTCTGTTTGTTGACAGATTTTATCTCCTTAAGCTTATGCTTGAGTTGTTTATCTGTCATTAAACCAATGTTAGCCTCTTTAACAAAAGTTTTAGCATATGACTCTTTAACAGCCTTTTTCTGTGCTTCAGTCTTAGGTCCACCTGTTCCCATGACATTACCCTCAGATGAACAATGTGGTCTAACCTTTACCTGATTTTCAAATCTAAGTTCATCTCCTACAGAGTAACCTAGACCTACTGTATCTGACTGAAACACTTCTTGAGTGTCTTTACCAGAGTGTGTCCAAGTTTAAATGATGTGTTTAGTATCCTCCAATTCAGATTCTAGTTGCTTATACTTACCTAGCAACTCCTGTTCAATAAACACTGCATCATCTCTCTCTTTTTGAATTTTATTCATGTTCTCTAGCTGTTCCTCAACAAGTTTATTTCTTTCTTTGAGTTGAGAACACTCAGACTTTATCCTTTCATTTTCTAAAGTCTGATCCCTATAACTGATATGCAATGCTTTAAGATAAATTCTCAATTCAGTTATATCATCAGTGTTATAAGCATAGGTAGTTGGAGGTACCTTGAGATCATCATTTTCAGTCTTAGTAGTAGCCATGAGAGCATAGTTGACTTCCTCATCTGAATCTGAAGTGTCTGCCCAATCTCTGCCTTTGGTGTAGAGTGCCTTTTCAGTTTTACCCTTCTTGCACTCAGGAGCATAGTGACCCATCTCCTTACACTTGTAGCATTGAATCTCAGACTTATCTTTCTTACTAGATTTGAAGTCCTTTCCCTCAGATTTCTTGAAATTCTTCTTGTCAAACTTTGAGTAGTCCTTGGAGAATCTCTTTCCCTTCTTGAAGTTCTTGTATCCCATCTTCTTGAAGGTCTTTACCATCAATGCAGCCATTTGCATCATCTCCTCATCATCTTCAGAATCAGATGATTCATCTGTGTTTGAGTCAACATCAGTGTTTGATGACTCATTCTCTGAATGAATGACTAAAGCTTTTCCTTTTGCCTTTCTTCTTGATGCTTCCTTCTTTGATGGTTTCTCCTCAGCCTTAAGAGCAACAGACTTTGACTTTCTACTAGATCTTTTGTTTCTCTGCTCCAATTCCAATTCATGGGTTTTGAGTAGTCCATAAATTTCATCAATTTCTGTTTCACCAAGTTCATAATTATCTCTTATAGTGGTTGTTTTCACATCCCACTTTTCAGGTAAAGAGAGAAGAAACTTGAGATTTGAATCTTCTAAATCATACTCTTTGTCTACCAATGACAAATCATTGAGCAGTTTACAGAATCTGTCAAATGTTTCTGTCATGGTTTCATCAGATTTTGCCTCAAAATGCTCATACTCCTGAGTGAGTATGTTCCTTCTGTTCTTCTTAATTGCAGGAGTTCCTTGACATCTAACCTCAAGTGCATCCCATATCTCCTTTGCAGTTGTGCAGTTTATCACTTTATTAGACATAACATTGTCTAACGCACTGTGAAGTAAATGCCTTACTTTCGCATCCTTTGCAATAGATGAAAGATCCTCAGCAGTTAGATCTTTCTTCTCTTTTGGAATAACTTTTGATTCCTCACCGGCAGCAGCAGTAGATAACTTTGTAGGTTTGTGAGGACCTTCATAAATTCTGTCCAGATATTCTGGATCTGTAGCCTCCAGAAACATGGTCATCTTCACCTTCCAAATTGCATACTCTAATGGCCTTAGTATAGGAACCCTAATTGTTTCATACCTACTAACAGTAGTAGGAGCTTTCTCAGATGGTGGAGGTATCTCTGCCATTGATTACTATTGCGTTTGGATCTTTAACTGTAATAAAGTAACAGATTTGGCTCTGATACCACTTGTTAGGTCGAATACACAATATATAATCAAGTACTGTATGAATAAGTAACAAGAACACACGTTTTAACTCTTAAAACTGTTTGGAATAGATAATTCCTCTCTCGGTGATGTAAAGTATCACAGAGAGCTGCTTAGGTTACAAGAATGTTATTCGTTCACAATGGATACCCTTCTAGGGTTAACCTAACTGTATTTATAAGATATACAGCTACGTACAATCGTAAATTGATTCTCCTAAAATTAAGCTTTACAATTGATATCAATTACGATTGCTACACGTCTTCTAAGTCAACTCAATTTCTTTGATAGCTATCCAATCTTCAAAGATATCGCTTCCATATTAATATTAAATTAATCTTCAAACTCTGTTGACTCGTAGACGCTCCCAGTAGACAGACTTTAGCAAACTCTGTTCTCTCCATGCTAACAGTGTTTGCGCTTCCATGTATTCAGCTATCAGTGTTTACGCTTTCCTCTGTCAGCGTTTGCGCTTCCAGCAATCAGCGTATACTCAAACTCTGTTACAACTGCTTTCAATAACAAGTTAAACTCTCTTTACCTGTAACACTTAAACACTGACATTAAATCACATCAATTATATCTAACAGTCTTACTCGCTGGTACTACATCCAGTAGTCCGACTACGAATCCAACATGAATCTTTGGTTCTCTTGCTAATAGCTCAGCTCTTTATGCTCACTTTTCTGAGCACTATACCTTAATCATCTCAGTCTTTCTGGCTGTAGCCCTCATTCCTCGAGGGTAAGCTCCTTATCCTAACAGGATTTTCCTTATCTGCTTGATCCTCTTTCGGGTATCCAGTAGGGTACTCCATCGAATTTACCCGCTGATCTTCAGCACATAAAGCATCATCGCGCTGCTGCTCTTATGCCTCAAGGTCTGTCGCCTTATTTGTCGATACGATATCGAGCTAAGTTACTATATGATACTTAAGAGTTCCCATAAGGGTTTTATACGTCATCAGTACCTTAAGTAGTCCGACTATGAACTTGGCAAGAGTTCTTATTATCTTAGTGAATTTATTGTTTTAACGTCGCCTCATCTCTAGGGTTTATAACGTACGCTCTGATACCACTTCTGTAACACCCCCAGATCCGGGGTCCGGGATCGGGTCGTTACTGTCTCGTAACTTATACACAATACTTGACTTGAGTCCAAAATCAATAAGTAGCATTCTATGACCCCACAATAATATCCACTCACACACACACAGTTATAGTCCCAGAGATGAAATTGAAATAAGTCTTACATAAAAGGGGTTTACGAATGAAAGTTATTACAATCCCAAAAGGATAACATCATAAGTTTAAACGTTTTGCTGTTGATTACATTAATTATACATATAGTTAAACAGGAAACAAAAGCTGTCTAACTATGCTACCTCAGCAATGGCGACTAGCATCTCAGCGGGGAGTCCGGTGGGTCGGGTAACCCGCTTGCGCCGAGTGCGCCTGACGCGAGCCATCTGCCCTAGCTGTTGTTGTGACATAATATGAACAAAGCAAGGGTGAGCGAAAGCCCACCAACAATAATATAACTGAACAGTGATACATATATATATAGTAGTTCAAAATATCCTTTGAAATCATATGCCATGCCTTAATGAAGTTATTGCCAGTATAATATAAAGGATGAAGTTACCAGGTAACTCAAAGTATTTGTTTGTAGAAATATCTGCTACATCAAAAGTAAGCGAGATATTCTCATTGCCATTAAAAGAGGAACTTGCATGAAAAGATTGCAATTCCAGTTATGAACACTTTTCCAGCTCTGCCAACAGTAATCATGTTGTAGGAAATAAATAAGTTTGGATGATGAACCAATGATGGAGTATTCACCGCGCCCGCTGTTCCAATCTTGATGATCAGTCGAGATCGTACAGCTCAAATTAGATTTACTACCGGTAGAAGGAAGAACTGACGGCTTTACTTGTCTACCGCCTTACTAGCTCTCCCCGGCCAACGGTTGGGCCAAAGGGGATGGACCGGCGCTACTCGGCCTCTTACACGACTCCTAGTTCAAATAGAATTCATGATTCTGAATGTAACGTTCGTCCCCCTTTCCCCAAGTATAATACTTGTTGATAAGACTCCACAAAGTAGTCGTATCTAGTTGGAAAGGAAAATTCACCAATAACTTCCAAGCTATTGCTTGGTAACGAATATCAACTTGTTCCAACCATCTTACCCCTCGAAAGATGAGAAGGTAAACAACGACTTAATAAGTCAATAGCACCCGAGTTGCGAGTGAAGAGAATACTTTATGACCGGGAAGTCGACAAGATAAATATCATTTTCCAAGTAAGGTTCCCTTATTATTAGGGAGATAGACTCAAAGAAGAATGATGTCTGAGAACCTTTCTTGATATAAGATTAATAATAATATGACTCCGAAATATTTTCCGTAATAATCGAAGAAGATAAACCTTATTGAGGTTATTCTAAGTAGGGAATACATATTCAGAGAATATTTATTGAATTAAAAATATTTAAAGAATATTTAGGAATATGAAAGAATATCTTTAATCAGAGTATTTCTCAAAATAATCCTTGAAGAAATATCAGGAGAATATTTATTGAATAAATAAATATTTAAATGAATATTCAAAATAATATTCATTAATTAATAAGTCCTGAAAGGAATATTTAAGATAATATTCATAATTAATTAGGAATTTAAATGAATATTCAAAAAGTAATATTCATTTAATGAATAATATTCTAAATGAATATTAAGTAATATTCATTTAGTAATCCAAGCTTTAAAGGAATATTCGAGATAATATTCGATAAATAAATCAAGCTTCAGATGAATATTAGAATAATATTCATCAAATAATTAATATCTTAAATGATTATTCAAAAGTAATATTCATTTAATAGAATAATATTCTAAATGGATATTCAAATAATATTCATTTAGTAGTCCAATCTTTAGAAGAATATTCGGAATAATAATCGCTAATCTATTCGACTCTGAATGAATATTGAAAAATATTATTCGTC
Source organism: Saposhnikovia divaricata (assembly GCA_036435485.1). Classification (NCBI taxonomy): domain Eukaryota; kingdom Viridiplantae; phylum Streptophyta; class Magnoliopsida; order Apiales; family Apiaceae; genus Saposhnikovia; species Saposhnikovia divaricata. The sequence continues at coordinate 233,896,232 of CM071594.1, forward strand.
GAATGGTTACGTTCAAATAATTATTTGAAGTAAGGATCATTAAATAAATAATCTCGAACGAATATTCAAATAATATTCGTCGCCCAAATAATGGAAAATATTTACTTAAATATTTTCCTCCGAGGTAATCTCGATATATCAAGAAATATTGACTCCCGGTCTATATTTGATGAATAAGATGTATACGCCCTTCTATGAGGGTCTTACAATAACCGGCTTATAATTGATACGTTAGCTATCTAATTTATAAGCCAATAAACAATCAGGGAACAAGCATAACGATATGACTGGAAAGTAGGCATGCATGCTATGGCATATGTATAACAGAAAACACATATATATATATATATATATATATATATATATATATATATTCAATCACAACAACAGCCTAAAAGAAGGGAATTGAAACTTGCCTGGTAGTCGAGTACGGTAAGGGGTAGTGGTAGCGGGTCCCGGGTCAGCTTGGTGATCTATAAATAGCCAAGGCATTCGGGATTAATCACTTAACATCTCAAAAGTTAAGTTATACTTAAATCGAAACACGTTCTCGAGTTATCTCGTTATACCCCTTTTAGTGGATTCCTTTTATCATCGATCCGACCCGACATTCGTTCGTTAATACGACATGTCACTGTACTTACACTTGGGACATACTTAAGTCATACAAGTTCTAAAGTCGATCGTTACGAATCAATATTATACTCCGAGTTTTATCGCCCGTTTTCTAAGTGTTTTACCGATGTTATAATCAAGCGGGTTTTTAGGGGTTCGTTCGCGTTTAACTTCGATTCCAACATTTTTATAAAATCGGAAAACGATCCGTTTGACATGTGGTTTTCTCTCATAACTTCCTTATGACCTCTAGTATTTATTTACCAAGATTAGCAACCGAATTACTCATGTTAAGGGGGTTCAATTTCAGTTACGAATTCGTACTTACGGTTTCGAACTACTTTTAGTAAATCGGCCGTAAATCCTAAACCGTAAGTCCGTTTGATCCGATTCTTTTTCCAAAATGATATACGACTCGAGATCTACAAGGTTATGTTATATACTTAACTAGATCAGTGAATTATAGCTACTGCTATGCATGAGTTTCAAGGTGTAACGAAATTTCCGCATTATAACGGCTATAAATCGAGCGTTCCAAAAATTATAACATCAATACCAAGCCACACCGGGCATAATACACATCTTATATACATGATTCTCATCCAAATCTGTCCAAGATCATATCACTTCATCCTTATAATCATCATATGTTTCAACCACTACAAGATCATGCTAATCAAGCTTATAACCATGCTAATATCATAACTATACTAAAACTCATCAAGATCATGCATATACTTAAAGTAAAACCTAGGGTTTCAAGAGAGTTATACCTTCCTTGGTGTGTCTAGGAGTCTAACAAGCCTTGATCTAGCCCTTGGATCACCTTAATATAGCTTAGAGCAACAAAGAAAACCAAGAAAACAAAGTTAGTTTCTAAGGGTTACTATTCATCATCACTTTTGTAAAAATCATAGAAAATAGAAAAATAAGAGTTTGTCTCTCAAATTTTTACCACATCTTGGCCTCTTTATAAGCTTTGTTTTGAGTCCTATATCATCAGATTTGAAGCTTCCTAGCTAGGGATTTGAGCCCCCTTTCTCCTCTGGACAGAAACTGTCAAGCACAGATCAGTTTGGTTTCTTCAACTTTGGGGAGGGATTTAACTAGGCTATACTACTTGGATTGCCATGAAATTTTGAAGGAACCTTGCCCATGGAGTAGAGAAGCTATGGTTAAAATTTGGTGATTTTATCATGGATAGAAATGGAGATATGAATTTTCTTCTTGAGAGTGTTTCTGCTGGGCAGTTTAGAGATAATGGAGAGAGATGGAGTTTGGCTTGCTTTTCTTGCACTAATCTAGCATAAAGTGATTTCTTTGGATAATATCTATGGTAAAGTAGCTTTATTAAAGCTATTATGTCATGCATGATGTATTTTGAGGGGGCATGTGTCTTAATCTTGTGGTTGGATGATGAAAGGAGCTAAGTACTTAGTTTAAGTCTCTAATTGTTCTAGTTACTCATGTAACTACTTGGTTACTTGATCATATCCACTTGTACATGCATCAACTTGATCATCTGCTTGTTCTTTTGTCCGGTTATTACTCAATTCACTGATCGTTCGAAGGAATATCTTGAAGATTTCTAGTTAGGGTTTTCCCGGAAACCGTCTCGATATTTATACTATCATTATTAATTTTCTTTAATAATTCTCGAATCCAAATTCCATAAATCTTTCCAATAACTCTTTAAGTCCTTCAGTGTCCAGGAAAATCTCGGGGAAAATAAAAGTGCTATTTTTCAGAATCCGACAGCTTTTACATACACTCTTTTTCCCCCTGGATCAATAATACGAACTCAGAATTTCGTTCCGGGTACCTCTATATAGCATCGTCTAATAATATTCCTAAATCCACCAAAATCACTATTCATCCATTTTTCTTTACTCATCCTCTTAGGGTTGTACAATTGTCCCTGATCTCTTTCGATTGTTCCTTAACCTTTTTACGGACCCACTGGACCAATATCAGATATCGATTTGGAAGACATAAGAATAATCTTCTCCTTTAGAATTATCAAATCTCAATTCCCTAGGAGATAGATAATTCTTATCTAAAGTGTCAACCAATAGTATTCTTCAAGACATATAAATATTTAAATCGAATTCCATTCCTTCCATTCATTATCTCAATCGTTTCATCGTAGTCGTAATCACTATTCACCATTACCTCAGTACATAATAAAAAGTTTTAATTATATCCAAAATTTGAGGTTCTTACAATCATGACCACAGAGATCCACCAAGAGTCGTTGTACCAACTAGAATTGATGCTTACACTGGAAATGAAGCATCCGTTGACAGTCATTCTGGAGCATTCGTTGACAGTCATTCTGGAGCATCCGTTGACATTATTAGAGATGCATCCGTTGACAGAGATTCTCAAGCATCCGTCGACAGGCAAAATGATGCATCCAGTGACAGTCAACTTCATAATTCAGCAAGGACAACAAACTCAGGGGGAGTTTCTCAAGGTCAAAATTCAATGTTAAATCAACATGATCATGCTCATGGAAATGAAGCAACCTCATCAAGATCAAACCTTCCACCTGCAAGAAAATGGACTAGAGATCATCCATTTGAGTTAATCATTGGTGAATCAAATTCAAGAGTCCAAACTAGAAGGGCCACTCAAGCAGAATGTCTATACAGTAGCTTCCTGTCTCAAGAGGAACCTAAGAAAGTGGAAGATGCCCTTCTAGATCCAGATTGGGTCTTAGCAATGCAAGAAGAGCTAAACCAATTTGAAAGAAATAAAGTATGGAAACTTGTGCCCAAACCTAATGATAGAAGTGTCATAGGTACTAAATGGGCTCTCAAGAATAAGACAGATGAAAATGGCATAATTGTGAGGAATTAAGCTAGATTAGTGGCAAAAGGCTACTCTCAAGAAGAAGGAATAGATTTTGATGAATCTTTTGCTCCAGTGGCAAGACTTGAGGCAATAAGAATCTTTCTAGCCTATGCAGCACATGCCAATTTCAAAGTCTATCAGATGGATGTCAAAAGTGTCTTTCTAAATGGGGAACTGGAAGAAGAGGTCTATGTCCATCAATCTCCTGGCTTTGAGGATCCAGAATTTCCAGAATATGTATATCTTCTCATGAAATCACTTTATGGTTTGAAGCAAGCACCAAGAGCCTGGTACGAAACTTTATCTCAATTTCTTTTGGAGAACCACTTCACTAGAGGTACAGTAGATAAAACCTTATTTCATAGGAATATTAATGGCTCTTCAATACTTGTTCAAATCTATGTAGATGATATTATTTTTGGGTCTACAGATGAGAAGCTTTGCAAAAGGTTTGCCAAACTTATGCAAAGTAGGTATGAAATGAGCATGATGGGTGAATTAACTTACTTTCTTGGCCTACAAGTAAAGCAAGTTAATGAGGGCATTTTCATAAGTCAAACAAAATATATTTATGATCTCTTAAAGAAATTTGATTTAATGGATTGTACCTCTGCAAAAACACCTATGGCCACTGCAACCAAGCTTGAGTTGAATACTAAGGAAAAGTCTGTGGACATCTCAAGCTATAGAGGCATGGTAGGTTCACTTCTATACCTAACAGCTAGTAGACCTGATATAATGTTTTCTACTTGTCTTTGTGCTAGATTTCAAGCTGACCCTAGAGAGTCTCACTTAATAGCTATTAAAAGAATTTTCAGGTATCTCAAGGGAACACCAAACCTTGGCATTTGGTACCCAAGAGAATCTGGTTTTGATCTAACTGGCTATTCAGATGCAGATTATGCAGGTTGCAGAGTTGATAGGAAAAGTACTACAGGTTCCTGTCAATTTCTAGGAAACAGGCTTGTTTCATGGTTCAGTAAGAAACAGAACTCAGTCTCCACTTCTACAGCAGAAGCTGAGTACATTGCTGCTGGAAGCTGTTGTGCACAGATTCTATGGATGAGAAATCAACTCATTGACTATGGTCTAAAAGTTGAGAAGATTCCAATTTTCTGTGACAACACAAGTGCTATTGCCATCACAGGGAATCCAGTGCAACATTCGAGAACCAAGCACATTGACATCAAATACCACTTCATTAGAGAACATGTGATGAATGGTACAGTAGAAATGCACTTTGTGCCAAGTGAAATGCAACTTGCAGATATCTTCACCAAGCCTCTTGATGAATCCACATTCACAAGATTGGTAGGTGAGCTAGGTATGCTTAACTTGTCATAATTCCTAGTGATATTTGATTTCACTGCATTGCAGCTAGGAATGTGTTTTGATTTACTTGAGAATTAAAAACTCTCAGAAAAATTTTTTCTTTAGAAATTTTGTCCAAGGCAAAATTATCTTATCCACGGATATCCTTTATCCGTTGATAGCATAAACACATTCCTAGATTTTTTTTTGTATATCAACGGATAACAGCTTATCCACGTCATCAACGGATAAACTGTTTCTCAACCGTTCATTCCATATCCGTTGATATACATATTTTCTTTTAAATATAACCGTTGGTAAACGTGTATCTATATATGACTGGTTATATTTATTTTCTTTTATTTTTTGACAGTTACTTTTGACCAATGAGTAATTACTTTTAATTATTTCATTTTCAATTCTTGAAAAGTATAAAAGGCTGTCTTGTGCTCTCACATCTCACTTTTATCGACTTTCAAGATTCTCTTAAGTAAACTGCATCTTCTTCTTCACAAAAACTCTCTGCAACAAAAGTTCAAACTCTTCAATGGCGCCTATTGTTAAGATGATGTCTTCCACTGGGTTCACCTATGAGAAGAACAATTTCGCGGCCTATGTCGATACAGTGAATGCCCCAGAAGCTTATCACACCATGATGAATTTTTTGAAGAACTGTAAACTTTCGTATGCTATGACTGCCACCACTCCTCTAATCCACGAAGTAATCGAAGAGGTGTGGGCATCTGCTGAGTACAATGGCACAGACGGTACAATTGCTTTTTCTCTAAAGGGTAAAAACTATGTAGTTAACTCTGATGTGATAACTGCTTGTTTAAAATTGCCTGAGAATAACTGTCTGAAAGTACCCAGTGATGCTGAAATAGTTGCCATGCTTAATTCCATAAATTATGCCCTTAGTACTGATAATTTATGAAAAATTGCTAGGAAAAGGATGGTTAAAGAATGGAGTTATTTTTGTGATGCCTTCATTAAAACTTTTTCAGGCAAAATTAGTAACTTTGATGCTGTTACCCATTCCATGCTAGTTATGCTGTGTATGCTTCTGACTGATAAATTCTATAACTTTGGCACACTAGTCATGTATGAGATAGCAGCAAAATTAGGTAAAAAGGAAACTAGGGGCAAGAATATCTATTTTGCTAGATTTTTGATGCTCTTAGCACTGCATGTATCTGAGAATAAGCTATCCATTGCTAACCCGGATAGCAAGTTCACATGTTTTGTTCAGTAGAAGAGAGTCTTAAGTGATTTAATTCGAATGAACTCCAATGCAGAAGTACAATTGGTATATCTACCAATTGTTCAGGTAACTCTTTCTAACCTTGAAACTCCTATCTCTAATCCCCAAATTTCTTTGCCTTCCTCAGTCACAATGGAGTCTGTAGTAGTGACCACACAGGCTCCTACCCAAGTGACTAAAACAAAAGTTTCCAAACCAAAATCTAAGAGACAAACCTCAGGTGTTTCTCAAAAAACACCTGTTGCAAAAACTACCACAACTCTTGAGGGGAGTGTGAAGGAGGTAGTGAGTAGTGAGGGACAGGGTGCAACCCTAAGAATAAGGTGGGTGAGGAAAGTGCACCAAATAGCCAAGCCCAAGTTACATCCTCTCAACAGGGTGTGACTACTAGTTCTACAGCAACTCTGTACAAAAGGGTAAGGGACACTAGCTCTCACTCAAAAACCTATGGAAGAAGAGTAAAATCTAAAACCATAGGGGAAGCACAGGGTGCACACACAGTACAGCAAACTGTACCTTTTCAAATTCAGTTTGATGTGACTTCAATAAATGTGGAGTCACAGCCCCTTGATCTTAACCTTCAAATTGATACACATTACAATCCACCATCACCAACTCCATCTCTGGATGTGGATATGATATCTACATCAATTCCTGATTCTCCATCTTTAATATTCTTGGAGAAGCCCCACTCTGCAATTGGTGGTCATCATCTTTTAGATGATTTGTTGGGCCATCAACCTTCCATTCCTGAATTCACAACAACATCTGTGGCCTCATCTTTAAAATCAATCTCCACAGATTCAGTGTTGGTTTTCACTTCAACGGATATTATCATTCCTTCATCAACGGATATCCTTCATCCGTTGACAAGTGTTTCTCCATCAACGGATGCGCCTCTGTCTAGCCATCCGTTGACAGCTATAACTACTCCATCAACGGATATCCCTTATCCGTTGATAACTCACTCTACCACTGCTATATCTGACATTCCTGTGTCAAGTGTGGAGGAGTTCTCAGTAGTTGAAACACTTTTAGGATTGAGGGAAGGGAGTGAGAGGCTGCCTTGTGAGCAGGCAAAAGGAGAGGCAAATAATGAGAGGCTGACCATTTCTTCAGGTCAGGCAAAAGGAGAGCAAGAGAGTTCCACCTTAGTAGGTGAAGGTGAGGGTGTGAGAGGTGTGAGCCAGGGGGAGCCCCTGATGCAAGAACAGAGAGATGAGAGGAGAGAAGGGACTACAGGAGAAATAAGGCAGGAAGATTCAACCATTGCAAGTGAGTTAATGGAGGTTAATGAAGCTTCTAAAGAGATGGAATTTCGACAAGAATATCAGTCAATCATTGACTCCATCTCTTTGGATCCTGAAACCTTTACTCATCCTGTTTCTGCCTATCAAGTCATGGCACAACAGGGCAATGTGGAGGCAGAGGAGGCAATGCACCTAGTGCACACCTCACAATCTCTACAAAGAGCAAAGGATGCTTTTACAACTCTGTCTTCAAATGCTGACAGTGAAGAGTTTGGCAATGATGATAGTGACAGCACAGCAAATGATGAAGAAGTCAATGTGGGTGATACTCCAGACTGGCTATTTTCTACTGCCACTATGGCTGGTGACTTCAATGTGGAGATTGTGAAGCAATATCAATCTGCTAGGGCTGAGCACCAAAATGCAGATCCACGGAGAAAGGCTGCCCTTCAGCAAATAATGGACTCCCTGAAACCTCAAAAAATGCACATGGTCATTCAAAGAACTCAACAGGAGGAGGTCCAAACTGCAATTAGAGAAATGAAAGTGGAACTAGATGCCAGGATTGAGGCACTAGCCCCTCCTACCACTCAGAAGGTGCTGACTAGCAAACTATTGAAGGAAGATAGCCTGGCCAAATCTGTTCAGCATCTCTCCTCCAGAGTGGATGGTATGGAATCTCAAATGCAGACACTCATTGCCAATCAAGCCAAACAGACTGAGCTACTGGAAAGGCTGCATGCATCCTCATCTCCAGCCCTTGATGCTAACAAAAAGGGGGAGAAAAAGGTAGAAGAGGTTGCAGCTACTTCTAGTCAAATTCCAGCTTCCAGTAGCAAGATAGCACAAAGTGAAGGGGAGCAACAGCCAATGATAGTGGTCAATCCAAAGGAATTTTCTATAGAGGCTTCCCCTGTGAAGAAACAAAAGGGTTTGCTTGTGATTCCTGACCTATCAGAAATCTCAGATGGTGAAAGGCAAGCCAGAATAGAGGCCTTAGAAAAGATCAACAAGGAGGCAAATGAAAGAATGATGAGAACAGAAAGGATGATCAATGAATCAATTGTATCAAATCTGTTCTCTACTCAGTCCTCAGCTCCAACAATATCAACTACAATTCTGAAGGTGCTCACTCCAGAGATTGTAGCTCCTACTTTCTATGATGCTGAACCATCTCATGTCAAAGAATTTAAACCATACATCAAAACCAGAGCCTACTCTCCACCAAAGGCAAATGGGAAGAACAAGTTACAATTGGACTTTCCATTTCCCAAGGATGATGAAGGAAAGCTAATGGGAAAGCAAATTAAGGAGTTCAAGGAAAATGCCAATAGAAGTGTAAGAGAATGGATGGCTGTAATAATAAGGAATGGAAAAGTCTTAAATATATCCAATAGCCATCCTAGATTTGTTGAAGCAAAAAGAGAGGAGACCTCCAGACTTCTCAGGGAAGCTCATCCAAGTGAAGAAAATCAATATGAAAACTCAGATGAGAAGCAAGCCAGGCTGGCTCAAGAGTTAATGGATGAGGTAGAGGATGAAATGAGGGAACCTGAGGAAGTCCCCAAATCCAAAAGGAAAGTGAAATCAGTCCCCAAATCCAAATCTAAGAGAGTGAAATCAAAGGCAAGGAGGCCTGTCTCTCCAGAAATTGAAAGCAAGGAGACAGTTGGCTCATCACAACCTATTTCTGTAAAAGTATTCAACCCAGCTATGAATTTCCATGGTGATCCTATAGTACCTAAAGAGGAACCAATGAATCTTGACTCCATTGAGGTTCCTTCATTCTTGCTGAAGCCTCAACCGAAGCCTATACAGAAGAAAAGGATACTAAGGAAACAACCTTCAAAGGAACCAATTCAAGTTGCTAGGGTACCTGCTATTGTCAGGCAGCCAATCTTGGAAAACAAGGATGATTTTATCTATCAGGCAGATATTGAAGAATATTCTGTCATGAATCTTTATCTGGATGAATTGTCAGAAGTAAGAGGAATTGACAAATATAAACATTTGCCTGAGAGATTGGTCTTTGTATACAAGGGAGGAAAGGAAAGGACATGGCCACTACAGAGGGTTATTGGAGAAAATTATCTGACCTTAACCAAAGTGTTCTCCGCAATCAAGAGATACACAGGGTTCTCCAAGATAGCAAAAGGGGAGATACTGGACAGAATAGAACAGATAAGGAGGGAATGGAACTCACCATCAAGTCTACCAAGGAAGATGAAGATCCCATACAATGGACAGAAAATCCACCTTCAACCCTTCTGGATGATGGAGTTCAGGGATGAAGATGGTAACAGGAGATTCTTCAGGTTAGAAGACCAACTATCAAAAGCTAGCTCTCAATACCTGAGATGGTTACAACAAAAGCTAAATCCAAAGGTTGATGAAGAAGATGCCTTCTATAGGTAACTCCAAATGCAGATTGAGTCCAACTCTGCCAAAGAAGGAAAATCAAGGGTGATGCCAACAAGAGAAAAGAAACAGTCTTAAATCTGCTCAGTCTAGAGGAGCACTTCTCTGTAAATTTCTCAAACTTTCAGTTTTTAATTTTTGTAGCTTAATACAATTTTTGCATTGTTCTATATATATATATATATATATATATATATATATATATATATATATATATATATATATATATATATATATATCTTTAGGAATGTTTTGTTATCATCAAGGTCCTGAATTTATGCTTTATTGCCATCAAGTATAAATTGGGGGAGATTGTTAGGAATATGTTGTACTTGATGATAACTTCACAATCAATCAAATTGTATAAGGTTTTGTAGCTGTCAACGGATGAGGATTTATAACTCTATCCGTTGACAGGTAGCTCATCAACGGATGAGGTTCGTAGCATACTGCAGTATCTCTATGTTATCAGTTGATAGTGTTTTTATCCACAGTCATGTTAACCATCAACGGATAGGCAGAATAGGGTAGCCAATTGTAAATAAGCTATGCTATGTAATTCTGTCTAAGTGAAAGTGTATCAACAGATGAAGACAAAACTCTATCAACGGATACAACTCAAATCCACTCTATCAACGGATACAGCTCAAGTCTCAATATCAACGGATAAAGCTCAATACATCATCAACGGATGTCAGTGTACAATATCAACGGATAATCATTGACACTGTCTTCTATGCTAAGCTGGGGATTAGCAGTTGATAAGGACTGACAGATCACATGGGTTGATAGTAGATACAAAAAGCGGTATGGCAGTCATACTTTGGAAACACAGAAGAAAGAAGCATTCCGTTTACACTATGAATACAAGAAAGGTGCAGGAGACATGTCTGTTCACAAGGACAACCTTTCGGCTACATGTGTATTTGGAGTGTAGTAGCAAGTCAACTAGAATTAGATTAATATTATCTTATTCCAGTAGTACTTGTAAAACTTGGGATTTATAAACAAGTGTAGCAACTCTTTGTAGGCCAAGAAAACAGATACATTTTGCTTAGGTTTTTTATTGAATATCCTTAGAAAGCAAAGAGTTGTAAAACAGAAGCTGTGTACTTTTGTATCACAGAGTTTTCTTCGAATAAAAGTTTCAGGTGGTGCATTTAACCACCTGATTTTTATGTGTTTGTGCATTAATCTTTCTACAGCAATTATCTAAGTATAGATTTCTGGAGTTCTTATCAGAAATTTATAAATATCAAGAATTGTATTCAACCCCCCCTTCTACAATTATACAAGTGTGTAATCTGGGAATAAAAAAACAAATTTATTTAAGCAAAATATATTTGTCCACAAGATTAACTTAAAACGAAAGGTTTAACAATCACAACGTCACAATCATAGTGGAGATCCAATTTTTTGCAAACTTAGCAGTCAATCATAGTATGTCTTGAAAGCCCAATCCCAAGCATCTGTAGCAGCTTGAATAACATCAACTTTCTCAATCTTTGAGCCCTTGAACTTCAAGCTCCCCAAAAAAGCCTATTTATCAACTCCTCCATTTTTGCACGCCTCCCAAACAAATGTAGCAGCATGGCATTTCTCGTGATTGAACTTCCGAGTTTTACGATTAAATTCGTTCTCAGCTTTCCTCTGTTTATCAATTTTTTCCTTCCTAGAGAGGACCTCCTTGGGCATATATTTCACATCCACAATAGACACCAGTTGGGCCACTTCACCAGTAATATAGGATTCCCCCTTTAAATTAAAGGGCTTCCCACTTTCTCTAGCATTAAACCACCACTTCGATAATCCATCCCAAGCTTCAATTAAATCTAAGGCCTCATCCGAAAGTTCTCCACTTCCGGAATAGGCAAGCTTCACTGCATCCGACACCTCACCAAACACACGCCCAAAGAACACCCCCCACAACGTAACACTCTTGAGAAGAAACAAACATTCTGCATCAAACGGTTTAGCACGCTCGTTCTCACCAAGAGAGAACAAGCTCAGCATACCTTCAATGGAGTCCTTCAAACTGAATTCTGAAATACTCAGATATGAAACTCGAGGAATAGTGTGCAGTAGAAGATCGAAATATTTTTTGTAGGGTTTCTTAAAAATCACATTTAGCAGCTGCACACTAAATCACTTCTTGTTAAAATCAAAATGTTTAAAATTTCTTCACGCTCAAATGAAAATAAAATTTAAAATGAAAACTAAAACTGTTGTCAACACATTATCATGTTTCGAAAAAAAGGTTAGGAATAAACAAATTACAATGCATTGAACTAGGGAGCAACGTATAGATATAATGCAGGAAATGTGAAAGTGACCTGAAGATAAAACGAAGAGAATGGGAATAATGTTTGAGCCAGAGGTCACGATCTGCATATCTACTCTGGATTGGATTACGTTAGGGCCATAAGAATTGTCGTCGAAAATAGAAGATAGTGGATTAGTCTTGTCGATAAGAATTTGGTTTAGAGAGAGTGCTAATAAACCAGCAGCTACGTACTTTTGCGGAGGCGATAACATTGACGGCATTGCCAAATTTCGTGATTGTTAGATTTCGTGATTTTTAGATTTCGTGATCCTGTCTCGGGAGTTATGGACCATGTAGATCATGTAGGATGATCAATGTGCCTAATGAAATGTGTGTGCGCCCGCGCGAGAAATGAAATGCAAAGATTTGGTAGTTTTTGAATTTGAAGGGTTATGGAAAATGCATGCGAATAAATATTTAGTAAAATGTTGAGTTTAGACATTGAACAGTGGACGTAGTTTTTAATTTTTCAAACTCGCGTAGAAAACGGGAGAAAATGTTAGACATTTCGGTGTTGCGAGTTATAAACATGGTGTACCATATATATTTCGGGTCCGGATCCTCTGTCTCCTTCCTCCGTGTCTCCTACTTTTTTTAATAAAAAAGAGTGTTTTTGACGAGAAAATGACCTAAATGCCTCAAAATTAGCCTCCCATGTACCTAAATACCCGTTTCTGGAAGTTTGGCCCTACCTACCCACGAGATACGCTGTCTGAAGTAGCGTATCCCATATAATGTAGCAACTTGCCAGAAACTCTCTCTCTCTCTCTCTCTCTCTCTCTTCTCTCTTATCGTTCTCTCCGCCATCTCTCCCAATCTCTCCGTCACGTCCGGCTACCTCCACCGCTTCTGATTATATCAAACCAATCACCACTGTTGTCTCTTCGATTTGCCCAACTGAGTTTGTGGAATCTGGCCCCGCAGGGGCTTATACGAATCCGGTAGAAAAATGAAGGAGGGAGGTTGGCTTCGATTCGGGGGTTTGAAATCCGGCGAATGAAATAATTTGAAATGGGTATAGTTGTGTAGATCGGCGAAACACGATTCGATTGGTGTATAGGACATACACGGACGATAACGGAACCGTATGAACGGAGCTCCGCGAGTTTTGATCAGAAATCGTTCAGAGAATCGCCAGAGCGAGCTTTGGAGAAGATGACGGATATGCATCTGACAAATGCGTATCCGCAGATGCGCATTTGTTAGATGCGTATCCCTATCTACAGTGAATGTCTCCTTTTTGCGTATATGCGTGTTACTCCTTACTCAGTAGCGTGTTTACAAGACACTCCACCACCAGTAGCATGTCTCCTTGACACTCCACTACCAGTAACGTGTCCTGTGGGTATTTAGGGTCGCCCGAGTTGGCGGTAGGTATTTTGGTCATGGGTGTTTAATTTGTGGGTATTTTGGGCCATTACTCGTTTCTGACGGGGCCCATTTTAATAAATAATATTTTTATTTAAAATGGACCGCGCCAGGAACATTTTTTTTGTATTAAAAAAAGCAGGGACACAAAAGAGACACGGAGGAAGGGCATATATTTCGTGAATGGATATTGCACGTTTCATCACCTAAGAAGACTAGCTTATAATTATGGATTACTTTTAATTTTTTTTAATTTATTTATAATGTATTATTATATAATATTATCAATATTACCTATATTTTTAATATATTGGAAGAATTTGAACCTTAAACTTTTGTATATAAAAAACTTTTAGTATTAAATTTATAATAATATGTTGTTGTTGGGAGTCAAACCTTCAACCGTTTTATATAGCATCTTTTACTATTAATTTTATATTAAATGTTGTTGGTGAGATTTGAACCTCTTATACTTGTGTATGTAACAATTTTTAGTATTATATCCAAATATTATCATCTATTTGAGTTGCAGATCTAACGATTGTGAATGAAAGGTATAACAAAAAATAAAGGGTTAACCAAATTACAAAATATATCTTTTTTTGCTTATAATAATATATTTGCTTATAGCCTGTGCAAAGCACGGGTTACTTTTAATTTTTTATAATTTATTTATAGTGTAATATGGTATTATAAATATTAATTTTAATATGTTATTGAATGAATGTGAACCTTAAATCTTTGTATATAATAATTTCAAAAAAAAAATATAAATAAATATGTTATTGGCGGGAATCGAACCATAGACCTCTGTATATAACAACTTTTAGTACTGTTATATCTAACGGTCATGATCTACTTGAATTGAAAATCCAATGGTTATGAATAGTTTGGTTAACCAAGCTACAAATTACAAAAGATCTCCAGTTTGATTATAATAATATAGTATAGATATACGATATCTTTATTAATAGTAAACGCCTTCTAAATGAAATGATTAGAAGATTTTGTTTTAAATTAAAAGGTGACATGTCTTTTAAATGAAAAAGGCAATAAGCTAATTGTCCTTAATGATTAGAAAATTTTGTTTTACATTAAAAGGTAATATGTTTTATTAGAAAAGAAATATTAATGATGGGAATAAACACTATTTTAGGTATTTATAAAGGGTAATATCTTTAATTTAAAATAAATGCCTTTAAATGAAAAAGGCAATATTATCAATAAATACATTATTTTATTAGTTATTTATTTTAATAATTAGGATAACCGAACCGAAAACCAAAACTTTGAATGTTTCAGAACTTTAATTTTTATTTTTAACCCGTGCACGGATTTCTTTTGATATGTAATAAATTTTATTTTATGTTTCAATTATATTTTTACATAATCATTATTTTCAATAATTTATTTAAATTTAAGTAATTAATAAAATTTAATTAATAATATGCATGGTTTGAAACATATATTATAAAATTTTAAAATAAATATGTTATTGACGGAATTCAAACCTTGAAATTTTAATAAATTATTTTAGTCATATAATATATCTAATCGTTATATCTAACAGTTATACTCATGTTTACGGATTATACTAATGATTCCTTATTATAAACAACGTATATGGAATTTTAATATATTTTATTAATAATTAGAAAATATGGTGTGATATTTTCGGGTATATATTAATGATTCTAAGATTAGTTTTAAATCAAGATGGTAAGGTGTTTTAATTAAAAATGAAATATTAATGATTGGAAGATATGATATGATTTGATGTTTACAAAAGGTAATATTTTCAAGTAAAAGTAGATGTGAAAAGGGCAATTGGCTAATTACCATTAATTATATGTTATTATTTATTTTAATAAATAGGATAACCAAACCGAAAACCAAAACTATTCTAATAAATAGGATAAATAAACCGAAAACCAAAACTCTCAAAACTTTTAATGTTTCGGCAATATAATAGTACTAGCTTATAACCCGTGCTAAGCACGGGTTTCTTTTGATAGGTTATAAAATTTATTTAACATTATAATTATGTTTTTATATAATCCTTATTTTTAATAATTTTTAATTTTAATTTAATATAAATTTATATAATGATATGCATGGTTTAAAATTTATTTTGTAAAATTCTAAATTAAAAATGTCGTTGACGGGTTCGAACTTTGAATTTTTAGTAAATTAATTTAATCATATAATATATCTTATTATTAGATCTAACGATTCTTATTTATTACTAAAAATAATGATTTGAATATATGGTGAGATATTTTGGGATGTATATTAGTGATCGCAAGATTAATTTTAAATTAACAAGTAATGTGTTTTAATTACAAAAATTACTACTAAAAATAATTACGGAAAGATATGGTGTGATATTTTAAATATATATTAATTATTGTAATATTAGTTTTAAATTAAATGGTAAAGTGTTTTAATTAGAAGTAAAATCTTTAGAAAAAATGGGTAATTGAGTTGTTGGAGCAGAAAAAAGAGTCCAAGTAGAAGTTCAATAAGTTCAATGTGGATGAAGGAATTTTAATCGGAATATAATTTCGTTAACATTAGTAATTAGCTTTTTGAGTTGTTTTTATAATTTAATTATTTATTTTACTAATTAGGATAACCAAACCGAAAACCAAAACTTTCAATGTTTCGGCTTTAATATAATAATATAAATAGATATAGATAGTATAGATTATATTAGACGTAAGTATATATACTAGCCGATAACCCATATTAAACACGAGCCGAGTCGAGATTAAAATATTAATATTTAATAAATAAATAAATATTATTTGATTATATAGTTATGGGGAATCAAATTTGAGATGAAGCTAAAAAAATTAATAAATCTTGTATAATTACATAGTTGCAAGGAATCGAATTCGAGGTGAAATTAAAAAAATTAAAATAAATAAATTTTGTATAATTATTTAATTGTAGGGATTCGAACCCTAATCTAATGATAACCAAATTTTGGTACGTATTTTAAATTTTATATAATTATGCAATTGTAAAAAATCAAATCCTAAATTTAATGATAATCAAATTTGATATTTTGATATTTTAATATCATCACACATCACTGGAATATAATTTTTCACATTAATAAAAAATATAGATACAATTTTAAATCATGCACTTGGAATCCAGTGATGCACTTTTGGTCTAGTGAATTGCATTTTGCATTCCTAACATTTTGATCCAGATTCAGAATTACTTTTAGTTAGTGATTTTTTTATATTAATACACGAGCAATTTATTACAATTCTGAAGAAAAAGTCATAGAAAAATTGACAACTCCATCTTTTGTATTTTTTTGGAAACTCTGTATTTACTCAATCTTAAATCAGTGGACCCTGAAAAATTGGAAATAAACAAATTAAAGCAGAAATTATATTTTTTTCCTTTAAAACTTATTAAAATATGGATAAAAGGAATCTACAGGTACCTTTAGATAAATCTCCTAAAATTAATCTAATAAATCAATGAAACTATAATGGTAAATAGTAAAAATAATATTTTTAATGAAATTTGATTTCAGAAGGTAACTTATCCGCCCGGGGGAAGGGCTTTAGCATCCTGTTTCCAGAGTTTCGATTACAAGCCCAAGGATCTTCTGCCGCGCGAATTTCCTGAGAAACGAAGTCATAGGCGCGGAGGTTCAGAGCCAGACCAACTACTCCAAGAGCACTCATCCATAAACCGGTTACTGGTACAAATAACATAAAGAAATGTAACCAACGTTTACGTCAACCCAGGATGCATCTTCCTCTCCAGGACTTCGAAAAGGCACTTACGTTTTTTAGCTGCACATATTCAAATGTTCTCAAAGAAACTGGTACATCAAATTCCAGCTTACAGATACTGATTAGTAGCCTATTATTTTCATGTAAAAATGCAAGTTACTATAAGTTGAATACCACCGAACAAGAAAATGCTCTCTACCAGTCCTACTAGAAACCTATTGTGAGAACATCGAAAATTTAGGCAATGTACTATTATTTAATTTATATTAATATCGCAGGTATTATGGTACAGCAGGATTCTCAACTGCTGTTACAACAATAACACCAACTCATCAAGTCAAAAGGCCGAAGTCCTACTATCCGACAGTAAACTAATGCAGGTGATGCCAGAGCTCATGCTGATCCAGGACCCCAGGGATAACCCATAATAGCAAGAAATGATACTGTGAAAAATATACCACAAACATACAAAAAAAAAAAAAAAAAACGCCTGTACCACAGCACATAATCATGTGAAATAGCCTATTAGTTAGGCAATTTCAAGGTTCAAATTTATCAAATCCTCGCCATAGTTCATCATTGATGTAGGTGAAGCCATGCCACACTGCGACTCCATCGCATCAACTTCAGCCAATAAATCTGACACAGATTCTTCAGCCAACGTGCTAAACTCTATCGGTTCACTACCACTTGTGTGCCAACTGGAGAAATTAGATGCAGGATTTAATAGGGTAAATTGGGCAGGTTCACAGCTCCGTGGAGTTGTTGTACCAAGATGGTCATGCAGTGAAGAGGAGACAGGCATGAGATTGGAGTCCCACTCAACAGAATGTTTTATTGGAGCAGAGGTATATCCAGCCCATTTATCAGTAATATCAGATGCCTGTGACCTACCGAGCATTATACTTGGGGTGCTGCTCCAGCTAGGAGTGGAATCTTGAACAGAAATATTTGAAGACACTGATTGCTTTTTCCCAATAGCTAAACCTTTCTGATCATTATTGTTTATCTTGAGTGTGAAATTTGGCTGGTCCCTCATGTATGGGTCATGAACGTGAACACTAGAAGAAGCGGACTCCTTGTTTTCAATAAGTTCCCCACTTTGGTCAGGCGAATCAGTTGACTTGGTTGGACAAAAGACAGAGTTTAAATCCAAGTTGTTTGGTAAGAAATTTACAGGTGAATGTCCCAATTTTTTTTCAGAAGATTGGCCTCCAAAACCCTGGCTGCTACAGTGGTTCCCAAGAACGTCTCCAGTGGTGTTACATACTGTTGTTCCACGAGAAAGTGAAATTTCAGGATCTGAATCAGAGTTGCATATTTTGACCTTAGAATTCAAGTCATGTGGATGGGTTGCATAATCTCTCGCAGCAAACGTGGACGATGATAATTGACTATGCACTTCAACAGCTTTGTAGCGGAAACTGTTATCCTTGAATGAATCCTGGCTCTGTGAAGCTGTTTCAGCTGCTACATCCTTGTTGTAGCTAACAATGGGTGCAGTCCAAGCAGAAGACTGAGTGCGCAACCTATCACTCCCGACATCAGTCTTACTTCTAGAATTTACTTCTGCAATATTACCATGCCAGTTCCCCTCAGTTTTCCGCCGATCATCTGTGGCATCCGTATTCTCACTCCAAATAAAACTGGAATTACTTAACTTGTTATCAGGAGTACCTCCAACTTCTCGCAACTGTGATGAAATATCATTCAGCCCAGGCAAAGCTTTATGGAAGTGTCCTTTTAATGCATCAGTCAAAGATACCGAATCATCTTGCTTACCATTCGCCCATATCCTCATATCAAGAGGAAAATATCCAGTAGTACTCCACCTCTGTAATTCTATAATAGAGAATGGTCCTTGAATAGATCCATTTGGATCTCTGTAATGCCACAACTTAGATTCAGCATTAGAAGCAAATAATGTGTTCCCCTCTGACAAAGGTGCAGATGACACTTCTGACAAAATAGTTGAAGTAGCTACAACTTGCCTATTGCATCCAGCCTTCTCCAAGCTGTTAGATCTGCATGCAAATTTTCCCTCACTCAGTCTCTGCAGAGCTTTGGCAGCACTCTCTTCTTTATCTGGGTAGGATGTGGCACCCAAGTTTTGGCTTCCCTCACATGGAGGACTTGAACTATTACAGTGCCTACTACTGTTATCACCTGAAATATCTCTTCTTGAAGAAACTGGTTCACTTCCTTCTCTATTATATTCAGGGTTGCTAGGCTTGACATGATGACCTGCAATTTGGACCAACATCACAAAGTAAATTATCTTTAATAACTGGATCATGGTTTAATGAACCTTAAATTTTGATCAACATATGGGATAATAAAGTGACGAATACAATCGTCAAAGCAATGAAAGAAGTTCCTGTTACCATGTTCTCCGACATCTTCTTCAGATTCATAATCGGGATCCATATTTGGATCACTACTAACTTCTGGAATTTGACTTAGTCTACGCTGTCTTTCCTCTGGTGCGTTCAGAAGCTGTATTTTCTCTACACATTCTCTAAGCGTAGAATTTGTCAAGGAATAACAATTATAACCAGAGTTTTTTTTTTTCACATAAACAGAATCTAGCTATTTGACACCTTGCTGCATAGTAATTTTAACATTTAAAAAACCTTCTCTCTTAAGGAATCAACAGAACGAACTTTATACCAAGACCAACTGTTGTTGAAATGGCCTTCTTTTCAAAACATTTATTTTGCACTCACACGCAAACTGATCTAAGTTACCCAAAATGCAATTAATAATTAAATAAAGGACAACCCCGGTACAATTAGACGAACTCCTAATAATATATATATAAGTGTTGCCAGACAGAAGCAACGCATAATAGCAAGTTTTTATGGACATCCTTTTCTTGTATTGCTTGATATGGAAGACTAATAAAGGTAGTCTGTTGCTTTGCATGCAACTATGACTGCATAAGGGAAAATACGATTAATAAAGTTTTTCTAAGAATTTTAGCACAACTACAAGCAGCTAGAGTGAAAGATGGTAAGGTGAAGAATACTTCAAATGTATAAGCGAAAGTGATAACAAATGTATACTGATTTCATGTTGCAATATGACAATTATGACCTGTTACAATTCAATATAACTTTATACTGTCAAGGGGCATATATTTTCTTGCAAGTCAGAGTTCTCGGATGACACTTTTTTGGTGCTGAATCGGGTAAACACATCAATAGCATGAGTTCAGAGAGGAACTTTCATTTTGCGTAGACCATTCATTCTTCTTATGAACTACAAATTACAACATTATTAATCATCATTACCACACAACTACCAGTCATTCAATTAACCTACCCGCATAAACCTTTAAAGTCAACTATAGTCTATTCACCTGCATATTATAGAATATTCATCACAGCATCTTGCAATAATGCATAACTATAGGCACTACATAAGAGAACACGACCTGAACTTGACACAGCTTCCATTGACAGTCGTCATCATCCTACAACGCCTACGTTTTTTCATCTCATTCAGTTTATTGTAATGCAGAGTTAAAAGTTTATCTTCTTCCCTGGAGACACAATCATAGCATCACCCATCTTTCCTTTTCCTGTCTACGTCATTTTACATCAGGTATTTTATTGTGCATATTAACAAAAACTTTAAGACACAGTTATTATTTATAAGCATCGCCATTCTGGAATATCAAAATTCACAAAATAAAAATAGGTAAAGGATATTCATTTTCAAGTCCATTTTTACTTGCTCGATCCCGGAGATGATTGAGCCGCATCATTTCTGCTTCCAAACTCTGTATATATAGAGTACATTAAATACAGCAGAAAGTAACCTCAGTTATTTAAACAAATATAACTAAAAAACCAAAACTACAAGTAGCATCTGAGGTGTGAGTTGGGAGCAACTTAAGCGAATAACTATAGAGAAACAGAATGCATAACCCAAACTCGCAAGCAGAATGATTTACGTAACAGTAGGCACAATTTAAAACTGAGAAACTTACATCATTGAACCTTGCAACCTGCAGCTGCATTGCCTTTTTTTGTATCTCGCCCTACAAATAACAGCATATATTTTAGTTCGATAAAACTGTAAAAACTTGATACCTTGGAACTGACTTAAAAGAACCTTTAGTATACTTACTACAGTAAAACGTTTCACAAGTCCACATTTTATACTCTGCCGGAGGCGTCTGCAGTCATCCTGAAATTATATCATATGTCAAAAACCCCACAAATACTTTGATACAAAGATGATGAACAATGTGATTCTCCGGTCAATTGTATGCAAGAAAATCTTAAACCAGGGTTCCATTAGCCTATAATTGTTACTGCAAACAAAGTTCTTGAGAAGTGTATTGAAAGAGAAAAAGGAGTCAAACTATTCCATGACACCAAAAAACATGACAGAATCAAGATGGTCTTACTCTTACATATTACTCTGTAAGTTTATCATAATGCTGTTGAGCATGTGCTTTAAGTTTAGAATAAGGTTCACTAGTGATACAATCTCTTCATATATGAATTATCATGATTCGTTTAGGGAAGTTATTCATGTTGTTTTGTAGCTGTAACATCATCAAGACATCAAGCGGAGGGAAAACTTATTAAGGTTATTAATCCATCCATAGGAGCTGTTTAACTTCAGCTTTTAGCAGCAATTACAAGTGCAATGTATAATTATAATGCTGTTGAGCATGTGCTCTAAGTTTAGAATAAGGTTCACTAGTGATACAATCTCTTCATATATGAATTATCATGATTCGTTTAGGGAAGTTATTCATGTTGTTTTGTAGCTGTAACATCATCAAGACATGAAGTGGAGGGAAAACTTATTAAGGTTGTTAATCCATCCATAGGAGCTGTTTAACTTCAGCTTTTAGCAGCAATTACAAGTGCAATGTATAATTATATCAACAAAAAAAACCACCCTACCAATACTAGTAAGAAAATATACAGTAACATACACATAATGATAGCACAATAATTTAAGGATATTATAGTCAAAGATACGCACAGACACACACACACACATCAACATATATATGCATGTCAGAGCTTTGCTTTAAAATAATGTCAATCATAAATCTAACCTAAATATGCAATATTTCCCCATAAAATATATTAAGAAATAACAAGTAATCTACTTTACCAAATCTTTTTACTTGTTTGGGAAGAAGATGTGACGGTGTATTTAACTTGTCAATAACAAGAATGAAACCTCACGCATGGCCACATTTTAAGTTGGAGAAAGTACTCACATAAACCTCAAAACATATAAAAATGAACAGCCAGAATATCAAATTTAGCAAGTATCCAACAGTAAATGTCATGTTTGGTGGATGGTCAAAGTGGCTACTTGTTCTATGCTAGGTTATTTTTTTAAATTTCAGCTAACAACCATGTATCGAAAGGTACTCACGATGGAACATATCCTTGGGAAAATCTTCATTTGCAATCAAAATGTTTGGTGTCTTATCTTGTGTGTGGATTGGGGAAGAAGGGAGAGGGGGGTGTATAAAAGACAAGGAGAAGATAACCTTTCAAATAACTGACTAGCTACAACTGAAAATCAAGTAGGTCTCCCCCAGGTTAGAGATTAGAGATTAGAAAGTGTATTACATTACCTCTGAAAGATCTTGATTTGAAATTGCATCAATTGAGGTAACCTCTTTCTTGTCCAAATTTAAAATTTCGAGCATAATATCCGATGTTGTATTGCCAATTTTATATGGTACAGACACCTTAGTTGTACCTGTATAAATATATCCACATTAATAACATATCTGATTATGCCTGATATATACAGCAAGGAAAGGGCATAGTTACTTGCTACTAAAGTATGAATGCATACCTACAACTTGGACAAGTCTGTACATATCCTGCTTATGCTCGTCACCAGATATTCTTATTCGTACCAGTGAGCCAATAACCATCTCATGAAACTTCTCTTTGACTTGAATAAGATTCTCCATTAAATTACGTCGCAGGTAAATCAAGTTGATGTTGGAAACGTTGATTGCAGCATATTCTTTCAAACTAGCCTGAAGTGCAGACTGTGCAACTTTTTGACGAGTGTTGTGTATCTTATCTTTACTCATCAAGTTACTGTTGCTTTGATTAGATGGGACCTGTACTGCATCTACATCACCTACCCTTCCTTGAACAAGACCATTATTTGCTGGTTGCTCTTTCATGAGGAAGTGAAAATCAAGAAGCTTTGGCATTTCGAGGTGACCCACGCGTGGTTTTCCAAATAAAGTTTCAAGCCTTGAATCGCATACAACATAGCTACTTTCACAAGGATCATGAAGATTGTTTCGCTTAATATAGTCTAAAACAAGTACCTGGACATCAAACGGAGACAGTACAGAGGTATCACCATTCTTCATGTAAGCAACAAAGTCTAATAATATTTTAGATGCCCAATTCATGCGTCCTTCTATGGATGTACCATTGTCACTACATTGTTGTCCAGTACTGAGAGAGGCTTTATTGAGAAGCTTTATAGGTTCGCTAGAATGTTGCCCTAAAGAATCATTCCCCTTTAAATCTCCAGAAGACATGTCGATAACAGGGCTTGTAAAATTATTTGTGCCGCCATGAAGATTAGATGGTTGCTTTCTAGCACTCACTGAACCAAGTTCTTTCCAGGGATTTTTAGCTTCAGCAAGTTCTTTAGAAGTTAAGGATAGCTCATCCTTTAAAGATACCCAATATATTTTGAAGAGATACTCCCAGTTACGAGAGTCATCAAAGTCCACTTGCGCCTGCACAACTCACAGTGAGACAATGTAAGCAGCAGTATGTAGTCACCATTAACATATATATGAAACATTTAACAAAATAAAACCACAAAGTTTCTAGACGGTAATCCAAAATAATGTCTATCACTAGCCACTTCCAAGCTTAAACTTCCTCAGTTCATTCACAGCCGTTCTCAAGATAAACTGCACCACTAAGCATTCAAAAACAAAAAGATCCCCTACTACGTTTCTTAGTTTTGTGTCATCGTTGATCTATATTAACAGAAGCAAGTAGGGAAAATGCAGATCTTGAGAAAAGGAAAATTTATCCAAACGCCCACCCAAGAAAAAGAAAGGAAAAGAAAATGACTGGACAACAATGCATACCGTTTCCTTGTCTGTCTGCTCCTTGTTCTCTATCAACATGATCACTTTCATGCAAGTCGTGCAAAAGCCTTTATTTCCTCTCACAGACAAATAACCAGCATCTCTTGTGCACCCTTTACACAACGAAAATGGACATGTGTAGCACATATAATGTGCAGCCTTTTGGCATACACTACATATATGCCAACCTAAATATGGAAACAAGACAAAAAATTAATATCAACGTTGAAGGAATCAAAGACATAAATAAAGTTCACCTTCAACTAATTGTCATAATCAAACAAGACCACATAAAGCATGTTCCAATACTTAATACACAAGAAGAAAATGATGATCTTCGTGCCACAAAAAGATTGCTAAGCAAATAATAAAACAACAGGAATTCTGATGGGAAAAGGAAACATATACTCACGCATAACCTTTTCCTTTAAAGAAGTAAAGTTTCATAAGTGCCAAACAAAACATAAACTGAAGACTCATACATAAAAAAGTAAAAGAAAAAGAAAGAGAGCACTAGAGCTCTCTACCCCCTTCAAAAAACAAAGCAGATATCCCTCACTGCATATGAGTGCTCAAAAAGTTACAACAAACTAAGCACCTACAGACCCCACATAGAGAATCAAGGTCTACAATAGTGCCTCAACAATGACTTGTTAAGTTGAAAGAGAAGATACTAAGAAAAAAAACTGAATACTAGTTATGTGTGTATTGTGTAAGGAAAAAAAAAAACAGATGTAGTCTTTCCTACTTGAATCCAAACAGAGATGACTAAAATATAGAAACTGAGATATCGCTGAAAAGTCTTTTTAAGAAAAATACTTAATTCAAGTTAGAGAGTAAACAAGTAAAACATTAAATCATAGATTCGAATTAACCCTAGTATAAAGACCAACTTGCACTATTTAGCAATAGCATTAGTACATTACAAAGGATTACGAATAGGTACGGAAACTTAGAACTAAGTAGTAAACAGATGATTGAAGACTATGGGAAAAATTCGAATAATGAAATATCAATTAGATAAACAAGGATCATCTACATGGCCCCATTACATATTCCGTGCAGTCTTCTGTATCTGTGAACTCTCTCTCTTTTCCATATTTTATGTCTAATAGACATGTTGTATTCTTAGTGTTATTTTAAGTGTGGAGGCGTGTCTCTCTTTAGGTCTATCTCAATCCTTGAAATGCCAAATATACACATTTCCTAGTGAAGTACCTCCCCGAGTTTCTAGCACATCCACCACGTCGCACACATACGTAACATTGTACGTATCTGAACTATGTATGCAAGAGTGTATCCAATTACAGAGGTTTTCGCAAGCTGATTAACTATTTCTTACAAAATGACAACTCTATACGAAACTATTAGTAGGGGAAAGGATGTAACAAAATCACAAATACATTGAACACATTTATAGTAGCAAACACTTATAAATTACAATCACATAAATCATATATAGTAAACACACCGCAATTCCACTTAGCATTTGATCGAAAAAACTCCTCATCACGCTTAATACAAGCAGGATGATATGCCTTCGGACAAGCCCTAACAACACCACAACACACAATTAGTAAACAAATCAATCACTCCGAATCGCAAAGTATCCAATCACAACACACAATTAGTAAAAACTTAATTATTCCGAATCGAATCGCAAAGCATCTAATCACATTAATCAACACTAAATCCTTACCGGCGATCACACAAAACGAGACTGCCACCGTCAAAGCAAATAAAACAAACATCCTCATCATCCTTGTGTTTCTTCACCGGCGGCGCTTTCGCCTGACTTCGCGGCGGCCGTCCTCGCTTCCGTTTAACTTCAACCGGCAAAGCAGTCATCTGATCGGCCATAACCGCATCTCCGGTGAGTTTCACCGGAACTCCGACGAGCTTGGAATCATCAAGTCCTCCAATCACTTTAGTGTTGGTCAATCCATTTTGATCAGTCATGGAGAAATGAATGAAACCCTAGATTTGAGGATCGGAGTGAAATGAAGTTGAGTTGTGGAGTTGAAAGTGGAGGATGACGATGTTGACCACTCCGGTGTCGTTTTGAATGTTTTGACTGTGTCGTTTTGAATGTGAAGGGGAACAAATAATTAAGGGGAAAGAAAGATAGGAAGGTAGAATGCAATTATTTTGACTGGTTGAGCGGCGTTTAGTCTACTCTGTCCTGCCGTGTTGTGTTTTTTTTAGACTCTTTTAAATAATACGCACTTGACTTTAATATCTTCGTTTTCTTAGATTTTATTCACACATTTAAAGCAGTTTTTTCTTATTCCTCGTCCTTTTGGTTGATAACCAACGGTAAAATTTCAATTTACAGCATTAATTTATTATCCGATGTGTATTTGATTTATCAATAATTTCTTGTAGATATGAAATATATATAATAATAATAATAATATAATTAAAATATAGATTTAATCAATTTCTTCTCACTAACAATTTGAATTTCTTTTTTTATAGCAAAAGGACAAATTAGGTCTAAGAATAAATTTAACCGAATTAATTTCACCTCAACTTCGTATGTAAGAAAATGTATAATAATTTTGTATTAAATTCCATAATATGGGGACGAATTAGGTGAAAAATCTATTTTTCATACTATGAAGACGGATTAGGTCAAAAATTGATATATTTCTACTTTAAATATCATTAATATTTAAATTCAAACATAATTTGTCAAGGTGACAAATAAAATCGAAACTGCAGGTCTATTACTAGATGTTGATTAAATTTCAAAATTATCCATGATTTACCTCATCATCGATGAAAAATTAGGATGAAATGCTTTATAGGAAAATTAAATCACTTCACTTTGTATATATAATATAGTAACACAGGGTAAAATGAGCCAATAAACCCCTTGTGAAAGTACAATTATGCCCTTACAATTTATAAAATTACATGAAATGCGTACAATTATGCCCTTACAATTTATAAAATTACATGAAATGCCACTCTTTTATTTAAATGGGAAAAAATGAGTTTTTGTGGTGAATCAAACCTAGAACCTCCTCTACACAAGTTATCCTACCAACCACTGTGCTACATGTTTTTGTTTTGAGTTAAAAAATCTTTTACATAAACCCAACCTCGCCATTATCTTATTTTTACTATTATTTTAAAAATATTATTATTTAACTTTCACAATATGGTACACATCCATCCATTCTTTCTACATATAATAAGAGAACAAGGGGATTTTTAGGGGTTTTTTGAGCCAATAAATCCTCTATGAAATTACGATTATACCCTTACAAGTTATAAAATTACATGAAATTTCACTCTCTTATTTAAATGGAAAAAAATTAGTAAATTTTATTTTTATGGTGAATCGTACCTAGAACCTCCTCTACACAATTTATCCTACTAACCTTTGTGTTGCATGGACTTTATTATTTTGAATTAATAAACCTTTTACACAAACTCGACCTCTCCGTTATCTTATTTTTACTATTATTTCAATTTTTTAGTAAAAATAATGGTGACTCATATTATTTTAAAAATATTATATTTTAGGTTTCACAATATGGTACACAATCTATCTATTACTATAAATTAAACCACAACACAAGTGCAAAAAGTGTCATTTTAATGGTTGTGAACTTACGATAATATTTCTATATGTTTAAAAATTACAAAAGCACCATCCCTTTAATATTTATGCAAACAATATATGAATTTATGTTGGTATTGGGAATCAGCCCTCTCGTAATTTCGGATTATAATTCTATGCGACTTATATATCTTGATGAGATATTTAAAGAAATAAATATTAAGGAGCGTACTAATTTTATCTGGAAAGTATTGTATGATGAGTATTATTCACATTGATGATATGTCTTTTTATCATTGTTCTAAAAGAAATTGTGTTATAACCTATACAATATATTTATATGCTATAAAACATCCTTTTTTATGCTCATTTGATCTATACATAAATAAAATAATACATAAATTAAAATACTGATATTATAATATGTATGAACATAAAAGGTGCAATTATATTAAAAAAATATCCTTAAATCGTAAAATTATACAGAATTTATAACAATTGTTAGAGGATGACCCGTGCCTCGCACGGGTTATTATGCTAGTTAGTTATCTAATATTTTAGCTCTTGCAAAATCATTTATGTAATCATCTTTCTCGATCTCAATTTCAATTTTAAAATCAATTCACCTCATAATAAAAATAAAATAGAAAATTTACCAAAAATACTAGGTTTTAAGTTTTTTTTGCATAAATACCATCTTCTTTAACTCATTGCATATTTACTATCTTAAGTTTCTTAATTGCAAAAATACTATCTTTCCTTTTCCAACCTTTTTTTCTTTTTTTTTAAAAAAATAATTCGGATGAACAATAAGCGGTCGATGAACGGTACCTGCCACGTGGCACTGCCACGTGGCAAGTACGGTTCATCGACTTTTTTTTTTTAGGTTGGGTGATATTTTGGTGGATTTGGGTTGCAACTCAATGCAACCACATTCAACCATATTCAACTTTTTATTTGCCACGTGGCAGGTACTGTTCATCGATTTTTTTTTTTAAGGTGGGGTGATATTTTGGTGGATTTGGGTTGCAACTCAATGCAACCACATTCAGCCACATTCAACTTTTTATTTTTTTAAAAAGGTGGGGTGATTTGGTGGACTTGGGTTGCAAGGCCCCGCCAGGGGCAATATTCAACTGAATTCAACCACATTCAACTTTTTATTTTTTTAAAAAGGTGGGGTGATTTTGGTGGATTTGGGTTGCAAGGCCCCGCCAGGGGCAATATTCAATTGAATGCAACTGAAATCAGAAATTTAGTTGCATGTGGTTGCATTCAGTTGCTGATTTCAAGTTCCATTTTTCAGTTGTCATTCGACCTCATTTTTGAACTCTATATACATATAGAGTTAAAAAATGAGGTCGAATGACAACTGAAAAATGGAACTTGAAATCAGAAATTTAGTTGCATGTGGTTGCATTCAGTTACAAATTTCAAGTTCCATTTTTCAGTTGTCATTTTCAACCTCATTTTTGAACTATATATTCCATTTTTCAGTTGTCATTTTCAACCTCATTTTTGAACTATATATATATATATATATATAGGGTTTAATGATCCTATAGTTAACTATAGGAGAATTTCCTACAGTTAACCACTGAAATAAAGACACATCACATGCTTTCCTAAATAAAAAGACACATCATTAATGCCCCTGCGGGGCCCTTATAAATAAAAGGTAACAATCAAATGATTTTAATGGTTAACTTTAGGAAATTCTCCTAAAGTTAACTGTACGAACATTTTTCTCATATATATATATATATATATATATATATATATATATATATATATATATATATTTCAAAAATGAGGTCGAAAATGACAAATGGAATTTGAAATCAGAAATTTAGTTGCATGTGGTTGCATTTAGTTGCAATTAGTTGCATGTGGTTGCAATTAGTTTCCATGTGGTTGCATTCAGTTGAATATGCCCCTGCGAGGCCTTGCAAACCAAATCCACAAAAATCTCCCCACCTTAAAAAAAAGTTGAATGTAGTTGCATTCAGTTGAATATGCCCCTATGGGGCCTTGCAACCCAAATCCACCAAAATAGCACCCCGCCTTAAAAAAAAACAGTTGAATGCGGTCGCATTCAGTTGAATATGCCCTTGCGGGGGCTTGCAACCCAAATCCACCAAAATAGCAAAAACGAAACTTACTCAGTTATAATACCACTCAAAGTGGTGTCTGAGGAGGGTAGATGTACGCAGACCATGCCCCAATACAATAGGGAGGCTGTTTCCGAAGGACCCCCGGCCATTACAAATATAGAAATACAAATACAAAAATGAAACCTAATACAAACTAAGAAACTCACACACACGCAGGAGTCGAACCCCTGACCTCCTTCAAAGGAGGTCAGTGACTCAACCACTGCACCAACATGTTGTTGGCTTCCACCAAAATAGCACCCCACCTTAAAAAAAAAGTGTGTTGTAGTCGACAGAAACGTGAAAGGTAAAGGGGGCAGGGGCAGGGGCAGGGGCCGGGGCAGGGGGAGGATTAGTATTTTTACAATTTAGAAACTTAGTTAGTAAAATTGCAAATAGCTATTCTTAATAAAAATAAATGTGCAAAAGTTTACTTTTTCCTATTTATTTATGAAAAAACCACAATAAAATATTGACAATACTCTTTGCCCGAGAGTTTATTCCCATCCCCCTGTCATCGTGTTGATATGTTTCACTTAAAATAGAGGTATATTTATTGAAAGTTCCAATTACGAGAAGCTCATTTTTCATTGTGTATATCAAGTGAAAGGTAATTTCCAAAAACGGTGCGCCTGCTGCATGCACAAATCAGAATTGCTTACAAAAAGTCACAGTCCACAGACACATACAGAGTACTTTTTGAACTTGATCATGAGTCATCTCACACAAGAATAGATTGTAGTAAAAGATAAGCCCACCGAGTCATATCAAATGTCATAGTAATGGAAGCCCAAGAAGATAGCGTTAGTTGAAAGTACACTCCTAAATGGGTACTAATAGGGTTGTAAATGAATCGATACACTCGCGAATAGTTCGATGTTCGGTTCGAAAAAAGCTCGGTTTGGGTTCGGTTCTATTCACAAACGAGTCGATCTTGAACATGATTTTAAGGATCGATTTATAAACGAGCTGAACTTGATCACGGTAAAGTTCGACTCAATTGCTCGCGAACAAGATCGGTTAACGTATTTGTGAACATAGTTCGTGAACAGGCTAGTGAACATAGCTTATGAACATGTTCGTGAATAAGTTTCATAATTGAGCTCGTTAACATGCTCGGTATTTGAGTTCATTAGCGGTTCATAAACAAATTCGAAAGATAATCTCTTATATATAATATATGTTTGATTATTAGAATATACTCTCGAAACTCTTATTAATTGTAGACCACTAATTAGAATATCTTATATGTTATGCTAGATATTGTAATTGTTTATTTTATAGTAATAATAAAATAATAATAATAATAATAATAATAATAATAATAATGATAATAATAATAATAACTAACTCAATCTTACAATTAGTTTTGTAGTAGAATAGTACATATTTGTCATAATATGTATCAAATTAAATATTACATCATTTTAAGGGCTAAATTTTAGTATTAAATATTATTAATGAGATAATACTAACATATAATCTATGCTAAAATTTACAGATAAGATTGTAAATTTATGTAAGGAGACCGATACTTTTGTATGACTGATATTTTATATATTTTATGTAAGAAAATTAGTATTTTGTACGATTAACGATATTTTATGTATGAAAATGTGAGAATTTTATTGGTTGATTTATTATTGTTATTTTTAGTACTGAGACATAAATTTAATTATTTAATTTTGGACTTTTTAATTTTTTTAATGTTAGATTTTTGTATTAAAAAATAAGAAAACAAGTTTATCAGTTGTTCGTAAATGAGTTCGTGGTCATAAGTTTGCGAGCAATATTTTAGATTTATTCGTGAGCATAATTTCATGAACAACCTCGTGAACAAGCTTAATGAGTTGTTTGAAAGCAAAAGTTCGTGAGTAAGCTAATGAGACATGTTCGTGAGTTGTTCGTGAACAACATTTTATCTTAACGAACCGAGCTCAAACATATTTTTTGGCTCGATTCAAGTTCGAGCTCGAGTTCGAGTTCGATAATTTCTTAACAAATGATACATGAACATTTTAGAATTCGACTCGGCTCAGCTCATTTACACCCCTAGATACTAATGTTTTTAAATCAAATGAAACCTAAGCTTCTCATACGTAACCCATCTAAGTTGTCACATTCTTAGGTAAAAAGATGTCCCGTTCTAATTTAGTTTTTGAGCAAAAAAGATTTACCAAATCCCCGGTTGATCTCCATAATCAAGTTTTTATTTTCTTTTAATATTTCGCAAGCAAATATTTTCTCCTAAAATCATGAATACGGTTGGTTGACTGAACCTTAGGTTAAGGAGAATATATATTTGAAAAATGCTATAGGCACTAAATTGGGTACCAAATTTTTTTATAAAATGACGCGTTGCATTGTTTTGATTGGTTATAATTGTAATGGATCCGCGGGGATCATTCAATTAAAACATCCCAAAATACCAAGTAATTAGTGCCATGTCATTTGGTAACAAATTTTGTTACCCAATTTGGTACCTCTAGCATTACTCTATATATTTTCAATGATAAGATTGCTATTCAACGATGGCTTGCGATATAATTTACTAGTCGCTGGTACTTTTGTATAAATATTTATTTCATTTATTAATAAATTTAAATTTAAATATAAAAAAGTTTGGTTCTGAACTTAAAGTATTTAGAAAAAACATAAATAAATTTCATATGGAAAAAATAACTATATTTTACGTTCATTTTTTCAGCAATAATGTCGAACCAGAAAGAAAATTATAATGAGCCCATGAACAAGGTGAACGAGAAAAGTATGGTGTGCACTGTGCACATGTGTAAAACAACATTGTAGCCCCATGTGGCCGATGATCCTTTAAGATATTCACATGCACAATGGTTCCAAATATTTTATGACACTTTTAGTACTTTTGAGCCCCATTAGTTGTGTCTATATCTGTGTGAAACAATGCTACTCGACCTCGATTCACCCTTAAAAGGACGATTTTATAACTTGAGATTTTCTAAATATTTACTATTTGTTTAAATTTAATTGCAAATTGATCCACACAAATCCAAACCCAAACCCACCCATCCATTTTTCGTATATCAACAAGGACTAGAGGCTGAGATATTTATCTATTTATTCCAAAAACATAAACCATTTTTTGCCTTTTATTCCAAAAACATAAACCAATTTTTGCCTTTTATTCAAACTAACATGAAGCAAATGATGATAGAAAAAATGGTAGAACAAAACGGGCGATTTTTGAGAAATAAGAAATATAGTTCTTAAAATGGGTGACTATTGAAAAAAAAAGATTGGGGCTTTTCACCGGAGAAAATCCGATGAAAGCCCCTCGATTAACTTGAAAAAAAATTGAGGAGAGGCGGCTCTTAGGGTTTGGCCAGAGAAAAAACTGAGGGGAGGCGGCTCTTTAGTTTTTCTTTCGATTTCTTTGATTTCCTTTCAATAAAACCCAATCTTTAGGGTGTTTGTGTGTCTCTCCTTTTGGAGTGTGTGTTTTGTCTCTCCTTTTGGAGTGTTTTGTTATGTTATTAATTAGTCATGTTTGGGGTTGTCTGGTGTTGGATCTATTGAAAATGATTTTGTTTATATTTTTGAGGATCTGAAAAGCTGCATCGAAGATGGGGCGGTGTCGATGATTGCAAGAGCTCGTCTTTCACAACCAAAGATTGTTCATCCATTGTGGGGTTTCACTTTCGGCATGTGTATAGCTGGTATCCGGCATGTAGATAGTTAGGGGGTGTCGGCTTTAAAAATGTTATTTAGTTACTAGCCTATAACCCGTGCGATGCACGGTTGTTTGTAATATTTTTAGTTATATTTTATTATTTGAGTTTTAAGTTGTATATATATTTTTATTATTAAAATATATTTTTTAACATTATAATCCCATGTATATAAATATTATTAAAATTATTTATTTTGAATTATTACTTTAAAATACATACGTATAGATATTAATATTACACAAAAATTATTTTTAACTTTTATTTAATAGAAAAAGTGAAATTTATCTAATCAAGTAGATCTTTTTTTGATTTTTATACAAAATTTTCTATATTGTAAGTATTTTCCAGATTTTATGTAATTTTTTACTATATAGCTTATTACTCGTGTGATGCACGGATGTATGTACTTGCTATAGGAGAGTCTAAACTCTAACCTCAGTTCAATTGGGGTTTTGAATACCGGGCTAATAACAGTTGTTATGTGATAAGGTCAATTATTATGTGATAAATCATTTTTAATTTCAAGAATTTTTAAATTCTATGTGTTAAACGATCCGAAAACAAATCAGTTAATTGTTTTTAGTTTGTTATTTGTTTTTCAATCTGGTTGTATTAGCAGTCTGGAGTTTGTCCCGGCTGTGTTATGATTTATTGAATGAAAATCGCTTTATTTCTGGAAAAAAAAAAAGATGGTACGGAAAGATCACTACAAGTTCTCACCGGAGGGTACTTGCACAGTTGCACTTGTTTTTCTTTTCTATACAAACACCCTGACTCCACCAGTGCACCCTGGCGAGATCCCAGGATACTGTCAAGACCAGGTTCTTTAAATAGTATTTCTTACATAGAATAAAATATGAAAATAATTGTAGAATTTCAAATTTGTATTAGAATTTTATATAGGAACAGTATGTTGCTTTTTTGACTAATTATTATTCTTTCGATTTTAAATTACATGTCAATTTAATTTTTTTATGAATTTTCTTTGAAAGTTTTTTGTATGAGAAATTGAAATAATTGACTTTCATCAAAATTTAATTAGCTTTAAATAAAAAATTATATTCTTTCTTTAATTATCTTTACATCATGAATAATGTCTTTAAATGATACTCATAATCTAAGATTATAATCTAAGATTATAAGATCTTCTTAAATTTATTCAAAAAAAAACATACCTTAGATGTTATTATATGGGTGATGGCCCAAAATGCCTTTTTTTCACTTTCCATTACCAAAATGCCTACCGTCAACCCGGGTGGCCCTAAATACCCACGGGATGCGCTACTAATGCCAACATACATACAAACTAATCCCGACAAATATTACAACACACTGAAAAATATGAATTACGTAGAGCAAAAGGAAAATAACATCATAAAATCTCTTTCAAGAGTTAGATAAACATCCATACCAAAGTTACATTAACAAAATAATACAAATGCAACCTAAATATCCATTGGCCAGTTAATATCCGAAGGTAAACATAAATCAACCACCCAGCTGAATAATGCAAAAGTTAGCCACTAAGCTAATATCAACAAAAATTGGCCACTAAGCTAATATCATCAAAAGTTAGCCACTAAGCTAATATATCCAAAAGTACTCATAAACCAGCCTTATAACTACAACCTAGCTGGTACTACATCCAACTGCCCTAATCTCCCCCAATCCAAAGGCTGCCATCCCGTTTACCATTTCGAGTTTGCCTTGGAGGTGCTGACTGACCCCCATCATCATTGTCATCAAAAGTACTACGCTCATCCTCACGAGCTTTGGACTTACCCTGCATTATTAAAAAATATTCTACATATCGTCATTATCTTAAAACCATATAATATCAAATCAATGAATCGTGAACTTAAATAATAGTGAAATGTCTTGTTTATTTACTGAAATTCTGTACACATGTTCAACTATTTTTCTAACAAAAATTCACTCTAAATATTATGGTTGCTAAATGTGATTCTAATAAATAATTCTAACTTTAATTTGTTTTTAATATTCTCAAACCTTGCAAATAAAATTTCAGCACAATAATTGTTTTTTATTTTAATTTGTTATTGTGAATGGCACAAGAAAGTATAATGCATCTGAGTATTATAGTCACTATTTTTCTAAAAAAAAAAATCACTCTAAATATTATGGTTGCTAAATGTGATTCTATGTGACGCCCCCAAATCTACTACTTGTAGACTTAGGTCGCCACTTACCGTCAATACCTGTCTTATTCAAAATACAATACAATTCATAATAAACATGAAGGTTTTATTGTACAATAGTGGTTCCATCCCACGAGTCCAAGCATCGACAAGTCTCTGAATTATTACAACGTATAACTAGTACACACGATATCAATACACACGTCGAAAGATATGATAATAGTCTTCGATAGCGTCGCCGTCTCTGAGATAAGCACACTAGTCCAGTTCAGTGCTCTGGTTCATTTTCTCCTTTCCCTTGAAATGGGAGGTTTCGCCTTTTTCCGTCTTCACTGAAAAACAATATCAACAACAAGAATGAGCAACTAGGTGCTCAGCAAGTCCACTGACTCGCTCTCTCACTAACAAGGAAAGTGGAAAGAATACAACTCTATTTATGAAAGATACTCATATGCAGGCAAAATGCCATGAAATAATTTCTGATAAACTCAACAACTTAACTCTGATTAAAATACTAGTGCATCGCTCTTGATTAAAATTTAAATAACGAGTAAGAAAAAATTAATTCAAAAATTCACGGTTATTACAGTCTTCCCCCCTTATAGGATTCCGTCCTCGGAATCAAAATTGTGCACTAAACAATTCAGGGTATTTATGCCGCATTTCGCTTTCTAATTCCCACGTGGCTTCCTCAACTTGGTGGTTTCTCCAAAGTACTTTCACTAAATTTACTTTCTTAGTTCTTAACTCTTGCACTTTGTAATCTAGGATCTCTACTGGCTTTTCTTCGTACGATAAATCAGGACGAATTTCCACTGGCTCGTAAGTTATAACATGCCTGAAATCAGAATGGTATTCTCTTAACGCAGAAACATGAAACACATCGTGGATATGCTGAAGGTCTGGAGGTAGAGCCAACTGATAAGCTAGTGGTCCTATCTTCTTGAGAATCTCAAAAGGTCCTATATATTTGGGGCTTAACTTGCCTTTCTTTCCGAATCTCATTACTCATTTCCAAGGTGAAACTTTCAACATCACTTTATCTCCTACTTCAAATGCTTTGTCTTTTCTCTTTTGATTTGCATACTTCCTCAGTCGATCTTGAGCTGCATCTAACCTTTTTCGAATAACTTCGGTTGCTTGCTTAGTTTGTTGAAGTAACTCTGGTCCTAGTATCTTTCTTTCTCCTACTTCATCCCAATATAAAGGTGATCTACACTTCCTTCCGTACAAAGCTTCATATGGTGCCATACATATGCTCGAGTGGTAACTATTGTTGTAAGCAAACTCGACTAGGGGCAAATGCTCATCCCAACTTCCTTTAAAATCAAGTGCACAGGCTCTTAACATATCTTCAACTGTTTGAATCGTCCTTTCACTTTGTCCGTCGGTCTGTGGATGATATGCAGTGCTCAGATTTAACTTCGTGCCAAGACATTCCTGAAAACTTTTCCAAAATCGAGAAGTAAAATGGGCATCTCTATCAGATACAATTGAGACAGGCACTCCATGACGAACCACAATTTCCTTTAGGTATATGTTCACCAATTTCTCAACTGAGTACTTATCACTAATTGGTAGGAAATGCGCAGATTTAGTGAGTCGGTCGACGATAACCCAAATTGCATCATGGCTAGCTCTAGTTCGGGGCAATCCTACGATAAAATCCATGGAAATATGCTCCCATTTTCACTCGGGTATCTCTAAAGGTTGTAAAAGTCCACTAGGTCGTTGATGTTCGGCTTTCACTTTCTGACATGTCAAACACTTGCTTACCCATTCTGTAATCTCTCTCTTCATGTTAGGCCACCAATAATTCAGCTTGATGTCTTGATACATTTTTGTGCTCCCTGGGTGTATAGAATATCTCGAGTTATGCGCTTCGCTCATAATTTCTTCCTTCAATTTTGTAACATTAGGAATCCATATTCTTGGCGCAAATCGCTTAATTCCTTTATCATCTTTTGAACTCAGAAATTCTTCTCTGGTCAACTCTGATCCATTCTTTTCCATTACTTGTTCTTGACAACGGCGAATCTTCTCAAGTAACTCTGGTTAAAACTGAATGTTGTAAACTCTTTCATTGTTTTGGACTGGGACCTTGACCTCTAATTCCATTCTCTCAAATTCTCTGACCAATTCTTCTGAGGTTGTCAACAGATTGAGTCTTTCCTTCCTACTTAAAGCATCAGCTACTACGTTAGCTTTCCCCGGGTGGTAGTTTATCGAGCAATCATAGTCTTTGATCAATTCTAACCATCTTCTTTGTCTCATATTTAATTCCTTCTGCGTGAATATATACTTTAAGCTCTTGTGATCCGTGTAAATCTCGCATTTCTCTCCATAAAAGTAATGTCTCCAAATCTTGAGGGCAAAAACAATCGCAGCAAGTTCCAAATCGTGAGTAGGGTAACGGGACTCGTATTCCTTCAGTTGTCGAGAGGCATAAGCTATTACTTTCCCATGTTGCATCAGAACACATCCTAAACCCTTGTGAGAGGCATCGCTGTAAATCACGAAATCGCCTTTCTCATCAGGTAAGGTCAACACTGGGGCAGTAGTCAATCTCTTCTTCAATTCTTGAAAGCCGTGTTCGCATTTGGGGGTCCACTCCAATTTTTCACTCTTTCTGGTAAGTCGAGTCAGTGGCGTAGCTATCCTTGAGAAGTCCTTCATGAATCTACGATAGTATCCGGCTAATTCAAGGAAACTTCTAACCTCTGTGGGAGTCTTGGGTCTCTCCCAATTTGCTACGACTTCTATCTTAGCGGGGTCTACAGAAATCCCTTCGCCACTCACAATGTGTCCTAAAAATTGAACTTCTTTCAGCAAGAATTCACACTTCAAAAATTTTGCATATAACTTTTCCCTTCTTAGCGTTTCTAGAACCAATCGGAGGTATTCAGCATGTTCCTCAGGAGACTTCGAGTATATCAGGATGTCATCAATAAATACAATCACGAACTTATCCAAGTATCTCTTGAACACACGATTCATCAAATCCATAAAAGCAGCTGGCGCATTCGTCAATCTAAACGACATGACTAAGAATTCGTAATGTCCATATCGGGTCCTAAAAGTAGTCTTAGGAATATCCTCAGGCTTGATCTTTAATTGATGATAGCCGGATCTCACATCAATCTTCGAAAAATATGTAGCTCCCTTAAGTTGGTCAAACAGATCGTCAATTCGTGGCAAAGGATTATTATTCTTGATCGTCATCTTGTTTAACTCTCGATAATCTATGCACAGCCTCATAGATCCATCTTTCTTCTTCACGAACAATACTGGAGCTCCCCACGGGGATACACTTGGTCTGATTACGCCCTTGTCTAATAGTTCTTGCAGTTGTGTAGCCAACTCCTTCATCTCAACTGGAGCCATTCTGTATGGTGCTTTGGAAATTGGTACAGTTCCCGGGGCAAGATCGATATTGAATTCTATTTCTCTGTCGGGCGGCAATCCAGGTAGTTCTTCCGGAAAAACATCCTCGAATTGATTCACTACAGGAATTTCATCAATGGTAGGGGCTTGCTTCTCGTTGTCAACCACATGAGCTAAGTAGGCTTGACACCCACTCCTTAGTAGTTTCTTTGCTTGAACCATAGTCAGAAAATTACGGGTAGGTTTTCTTCCGCGAAATTGTATTCGTTTGCCGTTGGGTCCCTTTAAACTAACCCACTTACGCCGACAATTGATTTGAGCATCATAACGTGCTAACCAATCCATTCCAAGAATTATATCAAACTCCCCTAGATTAAAAGAAAGAAGATCTGTTTCGAAGCGTTGTCCTTGTATTTCGATTCCACAATCTTGACATATCTGATCTACATGAACTTTTTCCTGATTTGCTACTTCTACAATCAATGTCTCCCCTAATGGTACAGACTGGATATCCAATTTATTCCTAAAATTCTCCGATATGAAAGATTTTGTTGCTCCCGAATCAAACAGAACACATGCATCTACAGAATTTACTAAAAGCGTACCTGCAATTACATCACTGTCAGCAATAGCATCCTTCACCGTCATGTTGAAAGTACGTGCAATTGGCTTGTTGCTAGGAGGTGCCATGAGTCTAGGTGCAGTCGTCTCCTTTGGTGGTGACTTGCAATCTCGCGCAATATGTCCTTTCTTCCCGCAATTGAAACAAGTAATGGCCTTCTCCTTGCAGTTAGAAGAATAATGCCCTTTTTGTCCACAATTGTAACAAACAATGTTGGTAAGGTTACAGGGTCCTGGGTGTTTCTTTCCACACGTTTTGCATTCTGGTAGCGGTGGCCTTCCTTGAATCAGATTGGCTGCCTGAGGGGATCTGAATTTCTGATTGTTTTCCCTAGTGTCTTGATTCTCAATTCTCTTTATATCGTTGCTTTTGTCTTCCCGCTTCACAAATGGTCTCTTTCCATTCCGATCGTCCGGCTTCCTCTCAAAATTAGTTCCACGATTCTGAAACTTCCTTTTCTTCATATCCTTCTCCTTTGAGTACAACTCAGTTCCACTTTCGACAATAGATGCTTTCTGAACCACAGTAGAATAGTTAGTGATTTCTAGGACCGCAACTCGATTCTGGATCCACGGATTCAGCCCTAGTTGAAAACGTTTAGCTCTCTTTTCGTCCGTATCCACATGGTAAGGCACAAACCTAGAGAGTTCAGAAAATTTGGCTTCGTATTCAGCTACAGTCATATTGCCTTGTTTAAGTTCCAGAAATTTGACCTCCATCTGATTCTCCAAGTATTTAGGAAAATATTTCTCCAAAAATAGCTGCGTGAACCTAGCCCAGGGTATGACTACGTTCCCTTCCATTGCTCTCTTTGATTCCCACCAATAATTCGCTTCACCTTTTAACATGTAGGATGCAAAAATGGTCTTCTTCTCTTCTTCTACTCCTACAATCTCAAAGGTCTTTTCTATCTCACGTAACCATATTCTTGCCTCAACAGGATCAGTGGTACCCTTAAACTCAGGGGGATTTAATGATTTGAAAGATTTAAATGCAACTGTATTTTTAGCTGGTGGTGCTGGGGGTTGATCACTTCTAACTTGAGGTATTTCTTGTCTAGGTGGAGGATTTTGTGTATACTGTCTTAGAAATTCCACGAGCAAATCACGCGCGCCCGCGGCCAAACTTTCTGCCAATTTTTTTTTCCCATTCTTGTACAACAAAACGTAGGTTGCCTCCCACGAAGCGCCTTTCTTTAACGTCTTTAGCTAGACTTGGCCACGATTTTCCTCTTGAAAATTTTCTGCACCGCATCTCTATTAGGCCATTTAATGATCTTTTCTGGAGCGACATCCTTAACGACCAGCTTTACCCGTATTCGCTCCTCACAAGATCTCTTAACAACATTCTCCCGCCTACCTGAAAAGTTAGCAGCAATAACAATTGCAAGCAAAGGAGATGAATTACAAGAAACATACCCCAGGTGAACTAGCAATGGTTTGAGCTCGAGTTCGGGAGCTCCTTCAAATGCTGGCTTAAGGCGCACCTGAGAATTCCAGAGATCTTCCACTCCAAACAACTTATGTGGAATACGTAGCCCCATTAACCAAGGCACTGTAATCCTCAGCTGGCCATGCTTTGCCTTCTCCTTCTCCGTGTCATACTTTTTACTCTGCCCTGCATCAACCAATTTCAAGCTAAAACACTCCTCATACTCCGCCGGCAAATTCATGGCTAGAGTTTGCTTCTGAAGCCTCTGTGGATATGGAGGAGGAAAATTGATTTGGATGATCTCTGTAATCTTCTCCGGAGTAGATTTGTCAACAGGAGTGATGCTCTTTTCCTCTTCGGCCCCCAACTAGTCGAAGTCAGATTGCAACGGAGCGGCATTCAACAACTAAACATGCTCTTCTAATTCATCATCTTCAATGTCAAACTTTCCTTGAAAAGCACTCTCTACAGACTTTGACTTCAACGGCTGATCAACCTTCTTACGGTGTTCAGTATCAACCATTACCACATTGAGACCCTCTTCATCCTTCGAAGGAAATAGCATAGCCACTTGAGCCTTGGAGTTTTCTTGATCTTGGGCTGATTCTTCAGAATTTTCAGATTGCAAAGGAAGTGGTTGCGGCTGATTATTCAGAACTGCATTTTCTGACCTTTCTTCCTTATCAGCTTCCTGTTCTGCTTCTTTCTCATCTTCGCCCTCAGACTCTCCTTTCTGAACATCGATCAAGGTCTCACCCGTGGCTAAGAATGGCCCGTCAAGATTGATAGGCATGTTCTTGTCCTCATGCTCTGCCTCTAGGTCTCCCGTGTCACTTGGAAGGGCTCCCTGAAGACTGTTTAGCAAGGTTGCTATTTGACCAATCTGATTTCCTATCGTCTGGAGAGACACTACGTTGCTTTTAATCATCAATTTCAATTCTTCTAATTTCGCTTCTTCATTCCAT
The DNA here is from genome assembly GCA_036435485.1 of Saposhnikovia divaricata. NCBI lineage: Eukaryota > Viridiplantae > Streptophyta > Magnoliopsida > Apiales > Apiaceae > Saposhnikovia > Saposhnikovia divaricata. The sequence continues at coordinate 233,938,513 of CM071594.1, forward strand.
TGTTGGCCATAATCCGTATGAAACTGTTGTTGTTGAAATCCAGTGGGTTGAAAGTGTTGTTGCAGTGGGACGTACTGATGCTGAAAATGCCCCTGTTGCTGCTGAATTTCCCATGGATTGTATGGCTCAGCTCCAAACTGCTGATTTTGGAGTGGGTAGGATGGATATTGGGATTGCTCCATACCACTCTGATTGTAGCTCCAACTGTTGTTGCTGTTGTACTCACATTGATGAGTGTAATGGCCACCTGCACATAGCTCACAAACAATAACGAATGGCTGCTCCCAATAATCCATCAATTACCACTCAAGTACCTGCAACACACGAAGACTAGAAAAACACGAGATATGAAAGAAAATAATTCAAGTCAGTAATCTATAACGACCACTGATGACAAGCACATAAACTACAAATAACACTGAAGTCCCCGGCAGCGGCGCCAAAAACTTGTTGACTCGTAAACACGCAATTATACGCGATCACAAATAGCAAGTGATAAGTAAGATTCGTTCCGCAGAGACTAGGTGTAAATGCCAAATTTAGTACTTATGCAACAGTGTATGGTTACTTCTTAATGCTTGATCAATTATCAAATTGGGTTTTTAATTAAACTATCTTAATTAACTAAGCGAGAATAAGTTAACAAATCAGAGTTCTAATATACGAGAAAACATGGGATTCCAATTTCATTAACCACTTCATCTAGAATCTTATGCCCTTTAACCTAGCTTGTGACAGAGTTGATTACTGATTAGATGCACTAAACTGATACACACCAACTTTCGTTGTGCATATACCATCCTATTGATCATCCACAATTGATAGAAGTCAAGTAGTCACCAAATATGCGTAGTTCCTATATGTCTATAGCAATTGAACACATACCGGTTAAAAATCAAGCATCCATAAAACCACATAGTCAGTGCAAGACGGTTAGAATTACACCACAAATTAATACATGTTCTTCGCATGCAAAAACCTATGCTAGCATGGATTGTTCTAAACCCTATATCCACTTTCGCATTCACCAGGATTAAACAAACAATTACAGGTGTTCGCGACTCACCTATAACGAATAAGCGTAATCATACTAGGAAATCAATACAATCAATCACACACCAAGGCATAAAAAACACTAAATTACTGGAATCCATAGAAAAATCCATTAAAATCCCATGATAACGAATTAGCCCATAATTGACCTAATCGCCATCATGGGTTCAAGTGTAAACATGATTGAAAAAGAGTTACGATAAACCAAACAAGAGTAGTAAAAGAGTATACGAAAACAACCGAGCATTCAACGCAATAGGAGATTACAAATATGAATTGAAAACTAGGAAATCCCCAAAAAGCTTGATGCTCTCCTAATGGTTCTTCTCTCTCTAAAAATCCACGCTTAGAATAATACGATACTCTCTTGATAATTAGGGCTTTCCCCCAATAGTACATAATAAACTGGGCTTCCAAGACACAAGGCTGCACATCTCGTCCGAACCGGCCCTTCAAAACAAGCCCAACAACAGAAAATTAATATTTCTCAGCTCGCCAGGGTGCGGGCGCGCTCTATACTGGCGCGGGCGCGCCTGTCCCCCTTGTCCAGCTTTGTAGAAAATGCTCTCCTCTTCGCGTGGGCTATAAGATCGCCCAATTCTGACGTCTGGAACTCCAGTTATGGCCAAAACAGTGATGCATGCGCATTGTGCTCAAATACCTGAGTTTCTCTTGCCCTGGACTTCCTGTAATTCCTACTTTAAGCTCACAGATTACCACCATTTCTTCACCAACAACACCAATGCCTCCGACTATGCAACCTACACAACTTAGGTGAAAACACATCAAACTAACACGAAACTTGAGAACTAGCAATCGTTTCAAGTACGAATGGAATGCAAATAGTGGATATAAAATCCACTTATCAGACACGAACAATATGTCAATTCAAGACAATAAGTATCAACCTTGAACAAGTAAGGTTCGTTGATTAAAGTAATTCATGTGAAGTCGTCTTGAAATAATAAGAACGACTCGATTCAGAAGAAAACTTCCAATTACGCTAGAGTATGTATTTTAGAGGAAATTCTGATGATATACTATTCTTCTATTCACTATTCTGGATGCAACTATTTTGATTCGAACAATGAATCAAATTTGAATATTGAAACAACATTTATCGGATCTGAACAATAGATCCGATTAAAGTCAATAAAAATCTAACTATCTCGATATATGAGCGTAGTTATAACTGAATAATACTTAAGGGTCATCTCGAAACAATTAAGATACCCTGGAATTCAATCAAATTACGTTATACATATTTATCAAAATTTTGGGAAAATCTCTAAAATTTTCTAAATCAATATTATGATAAACAGGATATTTTATAACGAACTGGCAATTCAAAACATAATTTTAACAGAATAATATCCAAACATTTCTCGAAATATTTCAGAAGGAGTGAGGGTCAGAAGGTACTTGCCTCGATCTCGAAGTGCAAATAAGTGTAGATAAAATTTGTACTCTACCCGTGAACTTGGCTTCGGTCTACTGCTCGAGAATTATCCTCTAAAAATGGCAACCAGAAATACGTGAGCGATTCGTCAGAATAAAATATTCCCGATCCAATAATATAATTAATAATAATATAATATCTCATAAAAATCTCCTGAATAAATAACGGAAAGTAAATCCGGGATAAATAAATATCTCTTCGAGCTCAGGAATTAAATCTGGAGAATATATCCTATTTTTAATATCTGGAAATCTCAATTCTTTCTCAAAATGAAAAATTCAACAATCCATTTTTATTCAATTTAAATTCATAATTATTATTCTCATTTTTAAAAAAAATTCATCAAAGAATTCTACTTTTAAGTAACCCCACAAATTCTAATTTATTTTACTCATTAATAATATAGATCAAATTTTAATCTCTAAATTAAATCTGACTCGATCCGGTTAATAAAATAAACGGAAAACATTAATTATAAGTCTTCTAAAATAATACCGCTTTTTTAATCCTATTTATTCATGGCTATTCCTTTTTTATCGACAAATTAATAATTCTCCAATTTTTTATCAAAAAAATCACAAAATGATTATTTTTAACTAATTAATAATTAATCACACCATTTTTATTAAACACTTTTTATTTCTCACAATTTAAATAATAAACCAATTTTAAAACGTTCACCTTTTTATTTTATTAACTAATTATTTATTAATTTATTTATATAAATATTATTTATATCAGTATTTTTAGTTTTTCTCCGTTTAACAATTTTACAGAAAAGAATCACGACGGCGCGTGGGGGACAATTTAAGTGCAGGAAATAATGGTCATGATTAGTGAAATATTTGGTGAAAAGGATTCGTTTTCCCCGGCTGGCTAATTAAAACGATACTCTAAATTCGACTCAAAATTAAAACATTATTATTCCTAATTTTAATAAAAATCAAATAAATATAATTAAATAGATAAATTATAATTTTTTTACTTACTTACGAATATTTAAAATCTTAACATTTCACAAAAACGCGCTAATTAAATATACTAGTGCATCGCTCTTGATTAAAATTTAAATAACGAGTAAGAAAAAATTTATTTGAAAATTCACGGTTATTACATTCTAACAAATAATTCTAACTTTAATTTGTTTTTAATCTTCTCAAACCCGTGTGACTCTTGTTTTGTAGTAGCAAGACGTGATTTAGACAATTAGTAATGTCGCGGGGGAAATGTACTACTTAGACCGCCATACTAGTGATTTTTAGCAGATATTTAGAGTTTGTATCCTAAAATGGTTCATAGTGGAAATGATCCTTAATCCTAAGATGTTTATACGTGTGTGCTATTTTTTTTTTAATTCAAGTGTGACTGTGTGTTTGTTTTTTTCACTTTATGGCATGCTACAAGTGATCAATCTTTTACTTGCAAGTAAACATCTTTGTTCACGTGTTTTCCGCTGTAGTATTTGACTAGTTTAAGAAGGATAGTCTCGTCGAAATGGCTAGATATCCTTCTTTGATCAGCATACTTACTTGCAGATGGCACTGCTTAGTGCATGTCAACATGTGTAGTGTGTTTGTTGGTACTCGGTAGTACGCAGATTTTGTTCATAGTAATGAAACAAACCATAGACTCTTAACAAAATTTTAATGGTGGGTTGAGACTTTACAAACCTAATTGAGTTATACAGACTACAAGCTACAATGACAGTCCCTAAGTAAGAAAATGATTCAGAATTTTCTGTGATTAAATAAAATGGATCGTAATCCATAATTATGTCAGAAACTCAACTAAAATTACTCTAATATATACATAATGAAAGGTAGAATACGGAAAACAGGTGACAGTTTTGAACAATATAAAAATTCGGAAGAAAGCAACCACCATAATATTATGTAGTGTTTCACCACCATGTTTCCTCAGTATTGATAGTGTGGCAAGAGGCCCAGATCGAGGAAGCAACTAATTATATGATCACATAACATATAATAACAGATAAGAGCGAAAATCAAAAGGTCTTAACGAGCATCATAAATTTGCCTTTAGCCAGGGCATTATTGCCATGTCTATAGTGTGAAGCCTAAATGTATAGCCTAATTGTATATATATTTTAAACTTACACATTCATGAGAGATGACAAAAGGCGATGGACCTCTTATCAAGTACTTGAAGCGCTTATAATTGTCACGATCTCCACGTACCTAAAATGCAATAATTTATCAAATACATATCTCACCACATATGTCAAACTGTCGAGGCATTTTGTAAGAAATCATTATACCTTGCTAAGCATCCATTTTTTGAATTGTGTATCAAGTAGTGTATTCATATGATCAAGAGTGATAAGCGGATATTGTGCTCTCATTTCCGCTTCAAAATCTCTGAAAATGTAAAAGAATGTTTGAGAACAATATTCAATAAAGTGTTAACATCAATGCATATCAATATATCAAGTGTATGAATTCTTACAATCGATATGGTGCTACTTCTGGCATGTTAAAGAACACATAATTTGCTGCAATTTGAAGCAAATTTTCATCTAAGAAGTAGCCCTTGGATGCACCAAAGAGCCTCGTTGGATATGTAAATGCCTCAAGTTTTCTTGAATCACGCATACTACCATCTACCTGATAACGGCCTACCCTGTTGTGCACTGTCTGAACAGAGGACTCATAGTACAAGGAACAAAAATTTACAAGTTCCTCCTCAGCATAACGTTCTGCAATAGAACCTTCAACTTGTGCCTTGTTTCTCACTTTTACTTTCATCCGATGCATCTGCCTTTCAACCCAATACATCCATCGATATTGTACAGGACCACCAAGTCTGCACTCTTCTGCAAGATGAAGGATAACGTGTTCCATTGGATCAAAAGTGGCTCCTGGAAAAATATTTTCCAAACGACCCATGGTATTGATTATATTTCTCTCCATGATCACCAAATCATCTAAAACCAATGTTGTAGAGCATATTGCTCTAAAGTAACTGGAGAGTTGGCAAAGGGCATCATGCACATCATCAGGTAAAAGGCCACGAAAAGCAGAAGGCAACAACTTTGGCATAAAAACATGACAATCATGTGTCTTCATCCCACTTAACTCCTTCTTCTCTAACTTGCTACATCTCGCAATATTTGAAGCACAACCATCTGGCATCCTCAGACTACTAATCCATGTATAAACCTGAAGCTGCTGCTCTCGAGAAAGTGTGTATGATGCTTGGGGTTTTGAATTGCCTCGCATCCATAACTCTTCTCTAATGCCAAATGCTTTGAAATCTGCTCTTGCACTATTAGTATCCTTAGATTTTTTACTATCCATCACTGTGTGAAAGAAATTATCAAATACATTCTTCTCAGTATGCATGACATCAATGCAATGGCGTAGACGTAGTGTGTCCCAATATGGAAGCTCAAAGAAAATGGAGAAATGTGTAAAAGTATGAGTCACGCCAAATCCATGAGCCCTAGACTTTGCAGATTCTTTCCCATGTGGTGGAAAAGCTATTTTTACACATTTGTTACGAACTTGCCACCCTATTTGTCGCCTCTGATTATGACCCAGTCTTCTAAAATTTTTTACTGTCCCCCAGAAACTGCACTTTCGACTATGAGAAAGTTGTGAAGCCCTGACACTTCCCATGCAAACTGGACAAGCTAGATTGCCTTTGGTTGACCAACCACTCAACATTGCTAAGGCCGGAAAGTCATTGATTGACCACAATAGAGATGCTCTCAAAATGAAATTAGCCTTTGTAAAAGCATCATATGTTTGTACACCAACACTCCACAATTGTCTCAACTCATCAATAAGTGGTCTCAAGTAGACATTGATGTCTCTCGTTGGGCTTTTATCCCCAGGTATGAGTAATGACATGAAAATGTATGGATCCTTCATGCACATAGAAGGCGGGAGATTGTACACAACCATAATAACGGGCCATACTAAATAAGTCCTGGCAGACATGTTGCTATAAGGTGCAATCCATCAGTAGCAAGTCCAAGTCTAATATTTCGAATGTCATGCGAAAAATCTTGAAAATTAATGTCAAACTGTTTCCACTCTTCCCCGTCCGCTGGGTGTGTCATAATCCCCTCTGTCACCTCTCTAGGCTTGTGCCACCTCATACTCTCAGTAGTGCGGGATGACTTGTACAACTGCTGCAACCGCGATGTAAGCGGAAAATATCTCAAAATCTTTCTAGGAATGCATTGTCTTCCACCTTCTTTCGCCGGTTTATAGCGACTCGTGCCACAAATATTGCACTCCTGTCTGTCACTGTTATCACCATATAATAACATGCAATCATTTGCACATGCATGAATTTTTTCATATCCCAAATCCATGTCCTTTACCATCTTCTTGATCTCCCAGTAACTTGAGGGTAATGTGTGATTTTCTGGCAATGCATTCCCGATAAGACCTATTAACTCATTAAATCCCCTCTCACTACATCCATGAGAGCTTTTAAAATGTAACAATTTGCTCACAAATGACAACTTTGTATGCTTGTTGTTCCCGGGATATAATGGAATCTCTAAATCATTTTCCAAACCATGAAATCTAGGTGATTCATGGTTCGAATATATGTTGTCCCATCCACCAAATCCGCCCGCATCCCTCAACATCTCATAGGTATCAAATACATCAACATGGTCATTATTCTCATCTCTTGAGCCACTAGAATGCGAATCTTCATCACTTTCGCTAGAACACAATTCTTCATCACCTTCCCCATGAAAATTCCAATATGTGTAACTTTGAAGAAATCCATTCGTCACAATATCAAATCTAACTTCATCAAGACTTTTTAAAGCATAATTACGACAACTACAACATGGGCATCTAATCCTTTTATCCGTTTCTTTGCAATTACGCTCGGCAAAACTAATAAATTCTTCAATTCCATTTAAAAAATCTTGACTAAGACCATATTCACCTCTTTGATTACGACGGTGAATCCAACTACGATTAGAAGACATCTAAAAATACATATAACATGGCATCAATTACATATACATACAAATATATGATTGAGAAAGTTGAAATAAAAGGTGCAATATAAATAAAACTAAACTAAACAAACATGTAATTAATGTAATTACTTACCTTAATGCATGAAATGGAGTAGATTAATGCATTTGAGGTCTTTTTTAAGGTCCAAGATGTTAAAAACGGTGGAGAGAATGTGAGGATGGAGTTGAAATATGTAAACGGAAGCTACTGCCTCTTTTTAGAAAGAATTGACTTAGCTTGCGACAGAAATTTTGCATTCCGTCGTAAGTTATATTAAATAATAATTTTGAAGTCAGATTATTAATTTTTGGCCGTTGGGAATTAAATGAGTTTAGGTAAGCTTGCGACAGGATCTGTTGAAAATTCTACCTTACGACGGAAACTATGACTATCCGTCACAAAGTACTTTCCGACAGAATAGGCAGCTTTGTTTCGGTCGCAAGTTCTATTTTGCGACAAATTGATTAGTCCTTCTGTCGCAAGGTGTCTTAGCGGGAAATTAAAAAAACGCAAAAAATAATAGCTGGAAATGAAATTGTTAAATTATTACTTGGGCGGTAAATATATTAATAAAATATTAATATTGTGACAGAAACGATTTGTTCCGTCATAAGTTAAACTTGCGACTGAATGTTACTAAAATTCTGTCACAATTGCCCCTTCCCTTTGTAGTGAATTGAAAAATAAAATTCATTTATATTTCTCATTTACTACTCAATTATTTTCTACTCTAACATATTACTCTTTGGCATGTTGGCTTTTCTTCGCATGAATATATTGTATGATCTCCATTTGCATACTGTCGATATCCATTTCTTACTTAAAAATTCACCAAATCTATGATATCTTGTAGCAACTCCTTGAAATTAACTTTCTACAAATTAACCTTTTTACTTGGACACTAATGTTTTGTGTTTTAAACTTTAACTGGATTTGCTTGACTTCCTTGATCAGGGCAGGATGGTTGATAATTAAGATTCTTCCTTAGCTCTTTTTTGTTCTTGAGCGCGATGATTGCCCAAGTGGTAAATGGTCTCTCATCCCGAGAATTATCTTAGAACATGTGTTTAATTATAAGGCATATAAATCTATACAGTTAAAAAAAATAAAGTAGTTTCTTGTTGATAAAATAGTCTCGCAAATTCTGTTCTCATTCACAGTTGGAGACACTCGTCTCAAATACATCAAGAGGCGGATTTAGGGGGCGAGTAGGTCCATAGCCCCCCTGAGTTTGGAATAAAAGTTAGGTAGTATGTATTATGCACGATTGTGTCTGTAGTGTAGCTGGGTAATTAGTGGCTATGCCTTCTTCCCTGGTGACTAGGTTCGACCCTATGTATGTAACTAGCGTAAAAACCCGTGCAAGGCACGGGCCAGTTAATAAATCGTTGAATTAAATTTTCTGTTAGTTATATTATTTATTTTAATTTATTTTTAAAAATTTTAGTTTTAAACTCATTTATACATTTTGATAAAAATATTTTTGACCGATATAAATTCCTTATTGAGTATATAAAAATAAATATAATATTTAAAAGATAATTAATAAATTACATTTATATTATGAACTTATATCTATGATTATTATATATTTTAATTTTAATTTTAATTTTAATTTAAGACTAAATTATATTCATTTATAACAATTTAATGTATTTATTGTAAAAAGTTCTATTTTAAAAATATTTTAATTTTTTATACAAATTTACTACTCCAATCTAATTTCTTATTCTTAAATATTTTTTTTTTCAAACTCATCTATTTAATTGTATATATTATGATTGATTGATTATTATATTTTGTATAATTACATATTACGACCTCACGTTAATATTTTCTTTTTCTCGCAACCACAAATTTTGCGGGTACCCACGACCTCTCGAGAATAGCCACTTTTACTCATACTCGCAATCTATAAATGTGATTATATATCATGAGAATACTGATTCGATATCCAAAGATGACATAAATTCGTTATTATCTTATATAGTATTGATATTGCAATTAATTATAACTCAATTTCATATTTTATTTAAATATTTAACATATTTCGAATCTAAATTTGTTATATATTATTTTGTTTTTTTTATTTTTTTTAAAAATTTTTACTAACAAAAATTTTGAATTCAACTTTATGAACTTCATTTCTCATATTTAAAAAATTATTAATAAATAACTCACATATGATGGTGTGACAAAAAAACTCATATATAATGCATTTATAACATGAAAAGTAAATATATGACAAGATGGGTGATGGTTTGTGTATTATGATTTTTAAAAGGAAGATAAAAATCTAAGTAGATCAAGTGGTCATAAGAATAAACTATGTATCACGAGGTTGCTCGTTCGATACCCAATGAAAACAAAAAAAATAAACTTTTTTTAGCAAAACTTTCTAAATAGCGGTACATACGTAATTATACAAAATAGAAGGGCATAACAATCATTTCACAATCATTAAAATGGCAAACTTTGCCCTTATGTTCTCCTATTATATATAGTAATAGAATTACATATTTATTCAACATTATAAAAGTTTAAACTTTTTCATTATCTTTCCTCTTTTTTCCAAAATTTAATCACAATAATATTTGTTATACTTGAAATTTCGACTTAATAAGATTATATGTAAGGAATTCAACTTGAAATTTTTAAGAAGCTTCTTTTATTATTTTGTTATGTAGTTTAATTATAAAAAATATATATACTATAATTATCTTTATAAATATAATATAATAAAATAAAATAATAATTTATTGTTTTTTTTTCCGGCCCCTTTAAAATTAAATTCTGCGTCCGCCACTGAATACATCACAACTGTTTATATAGCAAATCCCTAATTCTCAATAATAGAAACTAACATAATAACAGAATGATACTCCTTAAGTTTTGATGATCACAAACAGTAAGCCATTTGGCTTAGTAGTAGATATAAAACAGCATGCGAGTTGTGTATGTACTAACTTGGTTTTGCAGGGTATAATAGCTTACTAATTGTATATTCAGTTTGTCACAAACAACAAGCCAAAGTTAGAATACAGTGACAGTTTGGCAAACCATTTGCACACAGTCAATATGCAAACAGCAAGCCATTTCCAATTGTTCAGAACTCCTGTAGATAAAGATGAACGAGACATATTTATACTCTCAGGAATCTTGGTTGATGATATGGAAGGGCAAAGGTCTAAAGTCATCTATATGTTCAGCCTATCAGAACCAAAACAACAAGCTGACATGTACTCGCCAGAACGCAAACAGCAAGCTGATTCTGTCTCACAGAAATAAATAAACTTGCTGTTTTCAAGGAGCAATTGGTGGAGACATCTTTAGAAATATTGTAATGAATCCTCTGAATTATTCTATCACGCCAGAGCATAACTCAAGTACATTGGGGAACAATATATTCCTTGCTTTGAATAAGAAAAGTAGCATGATACTTTTGACTTATTTAATTGCCTTCCACATGTTCTTGTCTCCTTCATCATAGTCAATATTATCTTCTCTATACACGCTCCATTCTTTCTCTCAGCTGAAATAATCAAGCTCCTTCATTTTCTTTAACTCAAAAGTCATCTCTAACGGCTTCAAGACTTATCAATCCGTTGGAGCCTTTCAAGCTTGATTTCAAAATAGTTTTTAATTATTCTTGTTTACCTATTTAAGAGCTGCTCATTCTCAGTTCTTATTATCCATCAAAGTGCGGAAACAAGATTATACACACAACTTCAAAACTTACATTGCAAAATCCTTCCAAACCTCTCTCTCTCACACACACACACAAATATATATATATATATATATATATATATATATATATATTCAGAGGGTTCATAGGTTGAGTTGTATTTATTCAAATCATCGTATTGTTCAAGTTGTATTAAAATTGTTGCTGTACAAGGTTGGCTTAAGGTTTTGGGTGGGTCGAACTAGGCTAAATAAGGATAGTTGGGAAGTATTGCTTAGAGAGTCAGTTCAGCACAGGAAATAGCAAGCCATTTGTTGGCAGCAGGATGTAAGGGAGATATATTGTTGGATCTTGTATTCGGTTTTATAGTTGATCAATAATATATTCTCTTACCAAGTTTGGTAAGGGACCAGGACGCGGACCATAGGGGATTAGGGGTTGAACCTGGCTAAAAGATCTTGTGTCACATTTAATTTTCTGCATATTACTTACTGCACTGCATTTTAGTTACAATCAGCTTGCCATTTGTAAACTGCTTAATCACAAACAGCAAGCTGTTTCTGGTAAAATTCAAAACAGGTCATAAATAAGCATTGTTAGCCATTAACACCTATTCACCCCCTCTAAGTGTTGTTTTTCATTTGGTATCAGAGCGTGGTATACTAACATTTATGTAACAGGAAAGTATCGATCAAAATGGCTGAACATTATCTCGAAGCTAAATCTGATTATAGAGCTCCTCTCCTCACTGGCTCGGAAAATTACAACTGGTGGAAATGCAGAATGGAAACATTCTTGTCCAAAAGGCCACTGGTATTAAGAGTTGTGCAGAAAGGAAACTTCAAATTTCTAGATGATAAAAACCAACCAAAAGATGTTGATGATCTCACTCCCGATGAGATTATCAAATGTGGTTATAATGGAGAAGCTAGAAATTCTCTAATGAATGCATTAGATCAAGCTGAGTATGACAAAGTTTCCTCTCTAAAGACAGCAAAGGAAATGTGGGATGCCTTGGAAACCTATGATGAAGGTTCGACAACCTTGAGAAAGGTGAAGCTTAGCAAATTAATGAATGATTTCGGAAACTTCAAGCTCAAAGATGATGAAACTATCAAAGAAGGTCAAGCAAGGTTCCAGGTCACTATAAACTCATTAAAGAGACTTGGAAAAAATATTCCATAAGATGAAATTAACATGAAAGTGTTAAGTGCTATACCATTCATTTATGAAGCTAAGGTCACGGCTTTGGAATCATCCTCAATAATCGACACCATGGATCACCTAGCTGTATTTGCTGAGCTAGAATAGTTTGAAAGCAAGATAAATAATAGTCAGGTTGAAGGTGTTCGGGCTCCTCTAGCCAAAATGAAGAATTTGGCTCTTCATTCTATAAACAGCAAGCCAGCCGAGTCTGCAAACAACAAGCTGACAGAATCTGATGAAGAACTTGCACTCATTTCAAAGAAGATAAAGAGGTTGATTAAAAGGAAAAATATAATGAAAAGGGATAGAGGAGGTTCTCCAATAACAAGAAAGCCAAGGAGCAAACTTGTTTCGAATGTGGCAAGCCTGGTCATTTTAAAAAGGATTGCTACAAGCTAAAGTCAAAACAGCCTGCTGTTTTAAAAGACAAGAGAAAATCGAAGGCTTTACTGACTTGGAGTGATGATGATTCAGACTCCAGTGATGGCTCAAGTGAAGACATGGTGAATTTAGCTCTTGTAGGTCTAAATGATGAAGAAAGCTCACAAGGATCCATAAAAGAAGAATTTGTGGATAGTGATTATTCGGATTCTGAAGATGATTCAAGTGAGGTAAACTCAATTAATTCTGATTTACCTTCTTCTCCTACTATGCTAGAAGAACTAACCATGTAGGTACCAAGTAATGTATCTATCATTGAGTTCATGGAATTGAAAAATAAGAATAACAAGCTTGAAAAGGAGAATACTCATTTGAAGAAAATTATTTCTGATTTAATGGCTGAGAAGGCTCCTGAAAACAATCATGATGATCTTATTGCTGATTTAAAAGAAAAACTAGTTCAATTCGAAGGAGTCAACAAAGTAATTTTACGGAGGAATGAAGTGCTCATGAAGGAATTCAAGGATTTGAGGTTACAAATTGAAGCTAGAGATAAATGTATTAAATCATATAAGCTCAAAGAATCTAGTCAAGCCGAATCCTCAAAAACTGCTGAAAAGAGAATCCAGCAAGCTGAACTTATCAAATAGCAAGCTGAACTGATTTCTCTTCTGGAAAAAGAGGTCAAAGATCTCCAGAAAGGGATGGAAACCTTTATTCAAGGAGAAGACAGCTTAAAGACAATAATGAAAAGGGCAAATGTTCCTTTAGTTAGAGAAAGAGTTGGCATGAACTTAAACAAGAAGCATGGTGCGCTCAAATATGATGGAAGAAATGGCATACCTTACAACTATGCTATGCCTTGGAAGACATGCAACAAGTGTGGTGGAAAAGGTCATCTGGAAAGACATTGTGTGGTTCAAGTAAATCATAAAGGGAAAACATCTTACCAGAATGGACCAGTCAGGCGACAAATAGCATACCTAAATGCTTCTGACAGAAGGCAAACAGCTTACCAACAGAGTAGCAGAATGCAAAATCAACCACCAAAAGTGATCCAGATGTGGATCAAGAAAGCTGATTTAAATGTCTTATATACTATTGTTGCTAACCAATCTGGACCCAAACCTGTATGGGTACCAAAACACTGAGTTGGTGTTTGTTTGTTTTGTAGATATGTCTTGCGGCTAAAGGAAGGTCAAAGCAATGGATATTGGACAGCGGATGCACTAAACATATGTGTGGAGACAAGTCTCAGTTTATAAGTCTCAAAATGAAGAAGAGAGGAAGAGTTACAATTGGAAATAGCAAGACTCTTCGAATCCTTGGTATCGGTTCTATTGGTAATAGTAATATTTCTATTGATAAAGTTCAATATGTCAAAGGACTTTCTTACAATTTGCTTAGTGTCACTCAATTATTTGATGATGGACATATTGTTCAGTTTGGCATTGATAAAACTATTATTACTATTGGTACTAACAAAGTCCCCCTAGTTGCTAGAAGGGAAGGAAATATATATGTATTGGACTTTGAAATGCAGGAAACAGTGTACTGTTTGGCTGCAATGGACAATGACCCATATATTTGGCAAAAAAGATTGGGACATGCACACATGGACTTGCTTAACAAATTATCAAGCAAGAAACTGGTCAGAGGGCTACCCAAACTGAAGTATGCTAAGACTGAGGTCTATTTAGTTTACCAATTGGGCAAACAGATTAGAAGTACACACAAAGCAAAGAAAATGGTATCTACTTCTAAACCCTTAGAGCTTTTGCATTTGGACTTATTTGGTCCAGAATCTTACAAGAGTATTGGAGGTAAACAATATGGTTTTGTAATTATAAATGATTATTCTAGATTTACTTGGGTATTGTTTCTTCGTACTAAAGATTGTGCTTTTAATGAGTTTGAGAAGCTGATTAAATTACTTGAGAACAAGCTTGATACAAGACTTGTAGGTATAAGAAGTGATAGAGGAGGTGAATTTATCAATAAGGACTTTATTGCATATTGTGAAGAAAGAGGAATCTCCCATGAATTTTCTGCTCCAAGGACTCCACAACAAAATGGAGTGGTAGAAAGAAAGAATAGGTCACTTCAAGAAACAACAAGGACTCTATTGCAAGAAAGTAAGCTGCCTAGAAGTTTTTGGGCCGATGCTGTGAATACAGCATGCTATTTGTTGAATCGAATTATAATCAGGCCTATTTTGGACAAAACTCCATATCAATTGTTGAGAAACAAGAAGCCAAATATCAGTTACTTCAAGATTTTTGGTTCAAAGTGTTTTGTGCTCAAGACAATTGGTAATGATGGTAAATTCAATGCTAAATCCAATGAAGCTATATTTCTTGGTTATTCTTTAAGAAGTAGGGCTTATAGAGTTTATAATATTAATAAACATATTGTTGAAGAATCTATTGATGTTACCTTTTAAGAACCTAACAATGATCTACCAAGAGATGAGGAAGAATTTGCAGGTGAAAGTGAAAGCATGCAACCTCAAGCTATTGGATCAAATTAGCAAGCTGATCGCACTGCTGAAACTGGAAGTCAGCAAGCCAAGAAAAATGCAGAGTCTGACAATCAGCAAGCTGGAAGTTCAAATCAGCAAGTTGAAGTTGAAGATACAATTGCTAAAGTGGCAAAAATGACTTTGGAAGGTCCTAGAGGTTCAAGGGCTACTGAGAAACTACCTCTCTATGATGGAGAAGACCAGTTACCACCGACAAAGATAAGAAAGACAACTCATGAAGAAATAGCTCAACATTCTTTACCGAGGTCAATAAGAACGGTCAAGAATCATCCCCCAGAGTTGGTCATTGGTGATATTACTGATGGAATTACAACAAGGAGAGGAAAGGCAAATTATTATGCTCATGCTGCCTTTCTAGCTCCAGAAGAACCCAAAAATATCATTGAAGCATTAGAAGATGAGAATTGGAGCATGGCTATGCAATAAGAATTAAATCAATTTGAAAGATGTGATGTTTGGGAACTTATCAAGCCACCAGAGGATGCTTCAATTATAGGAACAAAATGGGTGTTCAAGAACAAAGTTGAGGAATTTGGCACCATTACTCTAAATAAAGCAAGGCTTGTAGCTCAAGGCTATAATCAACAAGAAGGCACTGACTTTGATCAAACCTATGCTCCTGTTGCTCGTTTAGAATCAATAAGAATACTTCTGGCCTATGCATGTTTCAAGAAGATCAAGCTATATCAAATGGACGTGAAGAGTGCGTTCCTAAATGGCGTGCTGGAAGAGGAAGTTTATGTCAAAAAGCCTCCTGGATTCGAGCATGAACAATATCCAAACTATGCATTCAAGCTAAAGAAGGCTCTTTATGGTTTAAAGCAGGCCCCTAGAGCTTGGTACAAAAGGCTTAGTAAGTATCTAATCCAAAATGGATTCATTCGAGGTAAAATCGATCCCACATTATTTATTAAGCAAAATGGTAAAGATATTCTTATTGTACAAATATATGTGGATGATATTATTTTTGGAGCTACTAATGAATCTATGTGTAAGTGGTTTCCTAAGTGTATGCATAGTGAGTTCGAAATGAGCATGATGGGTGAGCTCAATTATTTCTTGGGTCTTCAAATCAAGCAATCTAAAGATGGAATTTTTGTGCACCAATCCAAGTATACAAAAAGTCTGCTCAAAAGATTCGGTTATGAAGATGTTAAGCCAAAAGCAACTCCTATGATCCAAAACAGCAAGCTGATTGTAGACGAAAATGGTAAGGCTGTTGATATCAAAAGGTATCGAGGTATGATTGAAAGCTTACTATATTTAACTACTTCTAGACCTGACATCATGTATAGTGTGTGTGTTTTTGCAAGGTTTCAATCCAATCCTAAAGGGTCTCACTCAAATGCTATTAAAAGAATTTTTTGATATTTAAGTGGTACCATTACCCTTGGTTTGTTTTATCCTATTACAAATACTTTTGATCTTGTTGGGTATAGTGATGCAGATTATGCAGGTTGTCAAGTTGATAGAAAAAGTACTAGTGGTGTTTGTACATTTCTTGGACAAAGTTTGGTTTCATGGCAATGCAAGAAACAAACTTCTGTAGCTTTATTCACGGCCGAAGGAGAGTATCTAGCAGCTGGGAGCTGTTGTTCTCAACTTCTATGGATGATTCAAACACTAAGGAACTTTGATATCAAGTGTGAAAAGGTTCCAATAAACTGTGATAACACTAGCACCATTAATATTTCTAAGAATCCGGTGAATCACTCAAGAACGAAGCATATTGATGTTCGACACCATTTCTTGAGAGATAATGTAGCTAAAGGCAAGATAGAGTTGGTCTTTGTTCCAACAGAATTTCAATTAGCTGATATATTCACAAAACTCCTAGCTGAAGAAAGATTTTCAACCATTCGAACGGAACTTGGCATGTGTTCTCTGTAAATCAGCACGCTGGATGGTAATTGCTGGTCAGGTTTGCTTACCATTTGTTCTATTCGCATGTTACAATTGGTATACTGATTGCATTATATTCTGGCATATCATATGTTGATCTTAAGATTTTTAGTTTTTGATGGATTAAGGGGGAGAACTTTAGAAGAATGCTTCTAATATTTCTAATAATATAATTCTAATAATTCTGAACATGCTTATTTGAACTGGTTTTGAGCTAATTGGTTTATGAATGTTTCATCTTTGGTGTTATATTTCTTATATATTAGATCATCGTTTTATATCTAATTTTGAGAGGCAGGGATTTAGGGGGAGTTATTCTAATTCTCCTAAATTAGTTGTAATCATCAAAAAGGGGGAGATTGATACTCCCTAAGTTTTGATGATCACAAACAGTAAGCCATTTGGCTTAGTAGTAGATATAAAATAGCATGCGAGTTGTGTATGTACTAACTTGGTTTTGCAAGGTATAATAGCTTACTAATTGTATATTCAGTTTGTCACAAACAGCAAGCCAAAGTTAGAATACAGTGACAGTTTGGCAAGCCATTTGCACACAGTCAATACGTAAACAGCATGCCATTTCCAACTGTTCAGAACTTTTGTAAATAAAGATCAACGAGACATATTTATACTCTCAGGAATCTTGGTTGATGATATGGAAGGGCAGAGGTCTAAAGTCATCTATATGTTCAGCCTATCAGAACCAAAATAGCAAGCTGACATGTACTCGCCAGAATGCAAACTGCAAGCTGATTCTGTCTGGCAGAAATAAATAAACTTGCGGTTTTCAAGGAGCAATTGGTGGAGACATCTTTAGAAATATTGTAATGAATCCTCTGAATTATTCTATCACGCCAGAGCATAACTCAAGTACATTGGGGAACAATATATTCCTTGCTTTGAATAAGAAAAGTAGCATGATACTTTTGACTTATTTAATTGCCTTCCACATGCTCTTGTCTCCTTCATCATAGTCAATATTCTTTTCTCTATACACGCTCCATTCTTTCTCACCGCTGAAATAATCAAGCTCCTTCATTTTCTTTAACTCAAAAGTCAACTCTAACGGCTTCAAGACTTATCAATCCGTTGGAGCCTTTCAAGCTTGATTTTAAAATAGTTTTTAATTGTTCTTGTTTACCTATTTAAGAGCTACTCATTCTCAGTTCTTATTATCCATCAAAGTGCAGAAACAAGATTATACACAACTTCAAAACTTACATTGCAAAATCCTTCCAAACCTCTAAAACTCTCATACACACACACACACAGATATATATATATATATATATATATATATATATTCAGAGGGTTCATAGGTTGAGTTGTATTTATTCAAATCATTGTATTGTTCAAGTTGTATTAAAATTGTTGCTGTACAAGGTTGGCTTAAGGTTTTGGGTGGGTCGAACTAGGCTAAAGAAGGATACTTGGGAAGTATTGCTTAGAGAGTCAGTTCAGCACAGGAAACAGCAAGCCATTTGTAAGCAGCAGGGTGTAAGGGAGATATATTGTTGGATCTTCTAATCGGTTTTATAGTTGATCAATAATATATTCTCTTACCAAGTTTGGTAAGGGGCCAGGACGTAGACCATAGGGGATTAGGGGTCGAACCTGGCTAAAAGATCTTGTGTCACATTTAATTTTCTACATATTACTTACTGCACTGCATTTTAGTTACAATCAGCTTGCCATTTGTAAACTGCTTAATCACAAACAACAAGCTGTTTTGGTAAAATTTAAAACAGGTCATAAATAAGCATTGTTAGCCATTAACACCTATTCACCCCCCTCTGGGTGTTGTTTTTCACAGAACTCTCCATTTTTAACTAATATTAATATTAAAGGTAAGTCTCTATTATTCCCATAATAATATATTAATATATATGTCAACATCCCCCTCAAACTCACGATACTTAATCGAGAATTTGCCAAAATTAAAAAAAAAATTGAATCATCCAGTCCAATCAACATAATCACCCACTTGAATTAGCTTTCCCGTTGCGATCAGATTTTCATCCTTGTCTTCGTCCTCTTTGTCCTCTATAATCATCTTTGTCATAATTGCCACCATTATTTTTCTACTTTGCCTTATCATCATCTCTGTTCTCATGATTTTTCTTTCTTTCATACCCAAGAACTCTCGCAGCAACTTTTTTTTTCCCACGGTCTCCAACAAGTTTTTTTCTCTCACCCCCACAAACTCTTGTAGGAGTTTTCTTTTCTCAGATCCATGAACTCTCGTAGACTTTTTTTCTCCTCTCACCCACGAACTCTCGCGGGATTTTTTTTCTCCAACCTACGAACTCTCGCACCCACGAATTCTCGTAAGATTTTTTTTCTTCCCATTGGCTCTTGATACTATGATAAAATAGTCTCGCAAATTCTGTTCTCATTCACAGTTGGAGGCACTCGCCTCAAGTTTATTACAATACATCACAACTGTTTATATAGCAAATCCCTAATTCTCAATAATAGAAACTAACATAATAACGGAACTCTCCGTTTTTAACTAATATTAATATTAAAGATAAGTCTCTATTTTTCCCACAATAATATATTAACATATATGTCAACACTTATGAACTCTTATTTAAAGATCATTAGGATACGTAAGTAGTGTTCATCAGTCCAAGAACAAGAATGAAACAAAAAAAAGATAGCTTGAAATAGCAAGTATCACGTATCACGTAGTCCGTAGGTCAATGGACGATATTTACCAAAATATTTCGCTAATTACATTTTCTTCAAAATAGAGGACTCGAAAACATTGTTTTAAGAAAACATAATTTTAAGGTATAATTTTAATTAATAACTCGTGTTAGAGCGAGTGATTGGTAAAATCATTAAACTCATTACTTTTGCTATCATGATTACACGGATTAAGAGCATGTGTTCCCATGTCCATGTGCTCATCAATATTTGTATAATCTTGTTTTTTATATATTTTAATCTTTCGGTATACCATATTTAATTCAAAACAAACGAAATTACGTCTTGAACAATTTAGGAAGCTGACTCTCAAAAAATTAATGAAATTAATGAAAGAAATAACTACTAGCGTGTATATTGCATACTTAACATAAAAATTTAAGGCAACTAATCCATATTAACTCAATTGGACAACTACTATAGAATTCAAAGTTTCAAAACACCAAGATACATCTCTTAAGAATAAGGGTAGGTCGCAATACAAAACGAAAGAAAGAATATCTAACATAACGAATATTCCATTTCTAAAACATTAATAGTTAGCATGCCCGTGCCTCACACGAGCTATAAAGCTATCCCGTGTTGCTAGTAATATATCTTATTTTCAAGAAAAGTTACAAGCAATAATAATTTATCAAACATAATTGAAGTGAATTTTAAAAAGTTATTGTTTATTAGATGTAACATTAATGTAGGATTATCAAGTTTGAATTTAGTGTCAAAGTTAAGGGTTAAATCCAAGTTTGAAATTTCAAATTTTAAAGTAATTTGTTGTTATCGTAATCTAAGGATGATAACATATTCTTAAGAACAATATATTTTAATGATCGTAGGTCTCTCTAGCTTATCAGTTGATAACTTATTAATTTTTAATTATATAAATTGAAAAATAATATATAAGCTTTTGACAGGTGTCGTTCCATCAAAATTGAGAACGATATTTTTTTTGCTTTCACGAAATATATAAGAACAGAAATTTATGAGCACAAATACATGATAACCATAACAATCGTCAAAACATCATCGTAAAAAAATACCCATGTCTTATATGTAAAAAGTTGATTCTAAAAAACAATGCAATTTCTTGTAATTTCTTCTGCAATTAATATGACAAGCTCGCCTAAACTCATCTAAAATTGGTAAATTGATTGAGTTAGGACTGCTTCCTTAGACTAGTAATACTAGTTCTTCTTGTCTTGGGTGCCTGCAATGTTATGTGGTTGTGATATCATCGGGAGATTTTGTTGATCCTCACAAGCCATGATGTAATTTGTAAGTGCTAATTGGAGGTGCTCCTTCTACAAGAAAAGGTAAAATTTTATTTTAAAAGAGAAGAATAAAATCGTGCTATCACAATTATAATCTAAACAGGGATTATGATACCATACTAACAAAAATACAAGCCCAAGTTAATAAGTCTAGAATTAAAAAAGTTAATCGATGAATTTAAAATGAATTAAATTAATCATACCTCTTCTCTTAAACGGATATTTTCAGACCTTAAATTATTTTCTTCCACAGATTGTTGAGAATCGCTAAGACCACATTGCGGGCAAATGTTTTTACTTAACATTTCTGTTAGCTGTTGAATTTCATTTTGTAGCACAAAATTCTCAGATTGAAGAGCTTCGTTTTCCTCGCGTTTACTTTGATCCTACAAAGAAATTTTAATTTGAAAGGTGAATACAATGAGAATTAAATTATTTTATGCAACTTACAAAATAAAATGACTACAAGAGAGTACATATTCATAAATAAGATAGAAAAAAGTATTCATAAATAAGATAGAAAAAAGTGGGTCACTACATAAAAAAAAAAGTTAGCTATGTCATAAAGATTGAAAGAACGTACGATTAAAAGACATATCAATACCTTCATTTGAGTGCGCTTATTCTGAATCCAACACCGTACTTGAGTTGGATCCATCTCTAGCCTCCTAGCAAGATCATTTATCTGTACCTCTCTAGGGCGTGGATAATCCTTCAAGAATCTAGGATAAGAAAAGAAGATAAAAACAACATTTATTTAAGAGAGAAGAAAAATTAAAACACAAAAAATGCAAGACCTGACAAAACCATACAATTTTCACATGAAAATATCGCCCTTAATATAATGTAGTCAGATATCCATTTCTTTCTCTTTACATATGCTATGCATAAAAAATCATGTTTAAATGCGAACTAATTTGAATACCAGCTGTATATTTGGGATGTTTGGGGGAACTTTTTTTCAGAATAAGTCAACTTATTTTAAGACAAAGTTAGAGAATCCTAACTTTCCAACTTATTTTTGCAACTTATTGAATCTCAAACATACGTTAAATACTTGTATGAAAAAAAATTATCAAAATATAAAAATTTTATTCGAAAATAAGTCCATAAGCCCTTAAAAAAAGTTTTACCAAACAGACACATTGTTGTATAACTTTTATTTGCTTTAAGAGGCTGGAGTCTTACGTTTCCAGAGCACTGACTTGCTGCTGAGTGTGGCGGTTCCTTTTTTTGTGAGAGGAGGGGCCAGCAGCACCACCAGCAGCAGAACCAGCAGCCACAGCACCACCAATAGTAGCAGCAGCAGGAGTATAACCACCACCAGTAGGACCAGCAGCACTACCACCAGGAGTATGACCAGCAGCGTGAAAACCGCCAGCTGCCCCAACAGAACCACCAACACCACCAGTAGTAGCAGCAGCAACAGAAGTAGCAGCATAAGCACCACCTCTAGCAGGACCAGTAGCACTACCACCAAGAGTATAGCCAGCAGGAAGAAAACCGCCAGCAGCACCAATAAAACCACCAGAAGGAACTAAACCACTAGCAGCATCTGCACCAATAAAACCACCGCTAGCAGGAATTAAACCACCAGCAGCCGTAGCAGCGCTACCACTGTGAATGCTGCCAATAAGTCCTGCCTCCTGACGTCTTGTTTGGAAGTTGTTTTGCTCCATAAGTCCTGCCTCCTGACGTCTTGTTTGGAAGTTGTTTTGCTCCATTTCAATCTGCGCATCACAAAACATTAAGCTGATACCTGAGGCCTCAGCCACATGAAACCCATACAATC
Source organism: Saposhnikovia divaricata (assembly GCA_036435485.1). Classification (NCBI taxonomy): domain Eukaryota; kingdom Viridiplantae; phylum Streptophyta; class Magnoliopsida; order Apiales; family Apiaceae; genus Saposhnikovia; species Saposhnikovia divaricata. Next base: position 233,961,528 of record CM071594.1, read on the forward strand.
ATAATACATGAGTAGGAAAATATTTGATTTCAAAATCATTAAAAGAAAATGAAGTTTATGTGTATTCACATATTCTCAACTTCATAATCAACCTATAGATTGATAAAAGTAAAGAAATATGTTAATATGTTGTATATCTACATCTATACAACTAAATGATAAACATAATATATACATATATATATATATATACATATATATATATATGAGTGATATATATAACTTACAGAGAAGAAGAAAAATTTGAGAAGTGAAGTTTGTAGGGTGGAATAGAGTAAAAATGGATTGTCTTTTCACGTTTGAGATAACCCTTGAAAATGTTAAGGATTATGGGTGGATATTTATAGGAGATTTAGAATTTCTTGAATAGGAAAAAATTAAAAGCAATTGTAGAATTTCAAATCTGTATTAGAATTGTGGATATGAACAGCTGTATTTGAATCTTAAATTCGTATGTTACTTTTTGGTTACTTATTATTCTTTCCATTTTAAATTGCATGTCAATTTAAATATTTACTCACATTGGTTTTATGAATCTTCTTTGAAATATTTTTATATGAAATTAAAACAATTGACTTTCATCAAAATATAATATTGAAAAATATTTCATTATAATTTTTATTAATTACGCTTAGATTAAAAAATTTACATTATTCTTTCTTTAATTGTCTTTACATCATGAATAATGTCTAAATTAAAGTAAACCCCACAGGCTAGATTTAATTATTTTAAATGATATTAACAATCTAAGATTCTAACATCTTCTTAAATTTATTCAGAAAAGTAGAAAATCTATACTATTATATAAAAGTCGAAATATTAAAAGTTTGGTTGGTCGGTTGGTCGGTCGGTCGGTACTGTACCTGTTGATTTTATTTATTTACCCTTACTCAATTACAGATATACTAGATATACTAACTAATCAATTTCCTTCTTGAGGTTAAACATATTATCTTTTCTATTTTTCAAGAACTAAATAATTTCCTTTTTCAGGTAAAATACAATATCCTTTTATATTTTATCTAACTAAAATTTCTCCTTTATTAATCAATTTCCTTTTTCAGGTTAAACATGTTACCTTTTCTATTTTTCAACAACTAAATAATTTCCTTTTTCAGGTAAAATACAATATCTTTCACATTTTATTTAACTAAAATTTCTTTTTTTTTAAAAAAAAATAGTACAAGCAGTTTTGTTTAATAAAATAACATAACTATATTATAATTACTTGTTAGAAATAATTGATGTGAAAATTAATCAGTGTTTAAGTGTTACAGTGAAAAATCAGAGTTTAGCTGGAAGCAGTCAGAGTTTAGTTAAACACTGATAGTTGGAAGCTCGACAGAGTTTGTTAAACTCTGTCTAGAGGCAGCGTCTACTGGTCAACAGTGTTTGAAGAATTATTGAAGATAATTATGGAAGCAATATTTTGAAGATTGGATAGCTGTCAAAGAGATTGAGTTGGCTAAGGAGACGTGTAGCAATCGTAATTGATATCAATTGTATAGCTAATTTATAGGAGTATCAATTATCGATTGTATAGTAGCTGTATATCTTATAAATACAGTTAGGTTAACCCTAGAAGGGTATCGATCGTGTAACGCAATATTATTCATTGTAACCTAAGCAGCTCTCTGTGATAGTTTACATCACTGAGAGAGGAGTTATTAATTCCAAACAGTTTTTAATTGTTTAAACGTGTGTTTTATTGCTAATCTCTCATACAATCTTGATTATAATTGTGTATTCGGCCTAACAATTGGTATCAGAGCCAATCTGTTACTCTATACAGTTTAAGATCCACACACACAGCTATAATCAATGGCAGAGATACCTCCTCCAACTGGTTCAAGTTCTGAGAAGGCTAAACCTACTACTGTGAGTCGTTATGAGACAATCAGGGTTCCTATTCTCAGGCCAGCAGAGTATTCAATCTGGAAGGTGAAGATGACCATGTTTCTGGAGGCTACAGATCCAGAATTTCTTGAAAGAATTTATGAATGTACTCATAAACCTACAAAGCTATCTGTTGCTACTACTGGTCAAGAAGCTAAAACAGTTCCAAAGGAGAAGAAAGATTTGACTCCTGAAGATCTTTCATCTATTGCTAAGGATGCAAAAGTTAGGCATCTACTTCATAGTGCTTTAGACAATGTTATGTCTAATAAAGTGATTAACTGCACTACTGCCAAAGAAATCTGGGATGCTCTTGAGGTTAGATGTCAAGGAACTTCTGCTATCAAGAAGAATAGAATGAACATACTCACACAGGAGTATGAGCACTTTGAGGCTAAATCTGAAGAAACCATGACAGAAACATTTGACAGATTCTGTAAACTGCTCAATGATTTGTCATTGGTTAATAAAGAGTATGATCTAGAAGACTCAAATCTCAAATTTCTTCTTGCCTTACTTGAAAAGTGGGATGTGAAGGCAACCACCATAAGAGATAACTATGATCTTGCTGATACTGAGATTGATGAAATCTATGGGCTGCTCAAAACTCATGAATTGGAATTGGAGCTGAGAAACAGGAGATCAAGTAAGAAGACAAAGTCTGTTGCTCTTAAGGTTGAAGAAAAACCCTTGAAAAAGGAAGCATCAAGGAAGAAAGCTAAGGGAAAAGCTTTAGTCATACATTCTGAAAGTGAGTCATCAAACTCTGATGTTGATTCAAACACTGATGAATCATCTGACTCTGAGGATGATGAAGAAGAAATGATGCAAATGGCTGCTTTGATGGTGAAGACCTTCAAGAAAATGGGTTTCAAGAACTTCAAGAAAGGAAAAATGTTTTCTAAGAAAGATTCAAATTCTGACAGAAAGAGATTCAGAAAGTCTGAAAGAAAGGATACCAAGTCTGGGAAGAAAGACAAGTTTGAGATTCAATGCTACAAGTGTAAGGAGATGGGTCACTATGCTCCTGAGTGTAAGAAGGGTAAAACTGAAAAAGCACTCTTCACAAAAGGCTGAGACTGGGCAGACACTTCAGATTCAGATGAGGATGTTAACTATGCTCTCATGGCTTCTATTGAGAATGAATCTGAAGATTCTGAAAATAAGGTACCTCTAACTACCTATGCTTATAATACTGATGATATAACTGAATTGAGAATCTATCTTAAGGCTTTGCATATCAGTTATAAGGATCAGACTTTAGAGAATGAGAGAATCAAATCTGAGAATTCTGAACTTAAAGTGAGAAATAAAATTGTTGAAGAGAAACTTGAAAACATGCAACAAGTTCAGAAAGAAAGAGATGATGCTGTTTATCTAGAACAGGATTTGCTAGGAAAATATAAGCAACTAGAATCTGAATTGGAGAAGGCAACTCACATAATTAAAACTTGGACTCATTCTGGAAAAGACACTCAAGAGGTTTTTCAGTCAGACAAAGTTGGTTTAGGTTACTGTGAGGGAGATGAACTTAGGTTTCAAAACAAAGTCAAAATTAGAACACATATTCCATCTACAAAATTTGTTTATGGAATAAATGAACCTAAGTCTGAAGCTGAAAAAGGAGCTGTTAAGAAAGAACTAGTAAAAACTAGTGTTAAACAGGTTAATATTGGTTCAATGATAGATAAACAACTCAAGCATAAGCTTAAGGAGTTAAAATCTGTTAAGAAACAGAAAGTGTCTAGAAAGAATAGAAATGGTAAAGTAGGCATTACTCAAGGTAATTATCCAATGCTTACTACTTTTGCTCCAAGAAAGACATGTCATAACTGTGGTAGCATTAACCATCTTGCTAGTTTCTGCAGGAAGAATAAAAACATTAATTCTTTACCTTCCAAGTCTGAAGTAAAGAAAGATTATGTTAGAACTAGACCACAGCCTTTATGCAAACATTGTGGAAGTACTTGGCATTCTATTTATACTTGCAGGGATTATCATGCTATTTATCTTAATTACTATGAACTTAAGCCCAATTTGAAATGGGTTAAGGTTAATTCTGCTAGTGTAAACTCTGAAAATGTTAGCTTAAACTCTGATAATGTAAATTTCACTGCTAAAGCTAACAAAGCCAAAGGATCCAAGCAAGTCTGGATCCTTAAATCTGACCTTCAGTGATTGTTTGTGATTGTAGGGCATCAGGGAGGGTACCCTAGTCATGGACAGTGGATGCTCAGAACACATGACTGGAAATAAAGCCCTGCTATCAGAGTATGTGGAGAAGGCTGGTTGAAAAGTTTCCTATGGAGAAGGCAACATAGGACGTACTCTGGGATATGGCAATATCGATCTTGGAAGTGTCATCATCATAAATGTAGCTCTGGTTCCAGGACTCAAGCATGATCTGCTATCTGTGAGTCAAATCTGTGACAAAGGATATCATGTAGATTTTCAGCCTGAATACTGTGAAATCATCAGCAAATCTACAGGGAAAGTTGTTCTAGTTGGACACAGACGCAATAATATCTATGAAGCAAGTTTTTTGACAAACTCCGATGGAAAAGCTGTGTGCCTGTCCACAAGAATGTCTAGTGAAGAGAGTTGGAAGTGGCATAAGAAACTCTCTCATCTGAATCTGAACAACATTAATGAGTTGATAAGAAAAGATCTTGCAAGAGGACTTCCAAAGTCTTTATTAAATGTTGATGGCCTGTGTGATTCCTGTCAAAATGCCAAACAAAGGAAGTCATCTTTCAAGAGCAAGTCTGAATCTTCAATTGTTGATCCTTATCATCTTCTACATGTTGATCTCTTTGGACCAGTGAATGTCTTGTCAATTGGAAGAAAGAAATATGCTCTAGTCATTGTTGATGAACACACCCGATACACTTGGGTGTATTTTCTAGCAAAGAAAGATGAAACTGCATTAACTCTGATGGAGCATGTAAAGCTGCTGGACAAAGGATCAAAACACAAAGTCAAAATAATCAGGAGTGATAATGGAACTGAATTCAGGAATGCAACAATGGAAGAATTCTGCAAGAACAGAGGAGTGAAGCAAGAGTTTTTTACACCTGGTACACCACAGCAAAATGGTGTAGTTGAGAGGAAGAACAGAACCTTGATAGAAGCTGCCAGAACTATGCTTGATGAAGCAAAATTACCAACCTATTTCTGGGCAGAAGCAGTTCAAACAGCCTGTTTTACTCAAAATGCCACATTGATCAACAAGCATGGAAAAACACCATATGAGATGGTGAGGGAAAAGAAGCCAAGCCTGAAATATTTTCATATTTTTGGGTGCAAATGCTTTGTATTGAAAACTCATCCTGAACAGTTGACCAAATTTGAGTTAAAAGCTGATGAAGGAATTTTTGTTGGCTATCCGCTGTCAACTAAGGCATCCAGAGTTTATAATCTGAGAACCAAGGTGATCATGGAGTCAATTCATGTGTCATTTGATGACAAGAAAATAACTGGACTTGAAGATGTAGATGAACATGATCAACTGCACTATGAAAATGAAGACTTAACCTCTGATGAAGTAAACTCTGATGAAACTAATCTGACAAACTCTGTTGAAGCATACTCTGAACCTCTACTGGTAAACACTGAAGAAACTTCTCAGCCAGAACAAAGGGGAGAACCAGTTGAGGGGGAGCATGATCAAAATGATGATTCAAATTCTGATAGTGAGTCAACTGAAAAATATGGATCAAACTCTGATGACTCAAACTCTGAAAGTGCAAAATCTGACAGTTCAAACTCTGAGCAGTCAAATTCAGGGGGAGCCTCAGAAAATGAAGAAAGACAACAAGAAAATCAGGAGAACATGGATCAAGGGGGAGGATCAAATACTGATAGAAGCCATTTACCTTCTACTAGGAAATGGACAAAATCTCATACACCAGATTTAATTATTGGAGATACAGATGCAACAGTAAGGACAAGAAGTGCTACAGCAAGTGAATGTCTGTTTCATGCATTCTTGTCTAAGAATGAACCAAAGAAGGTAGAAGAAGCTCTTCAAGATGCTGACTGGATAACAGCAATGCAGGAGGAGTTAAATGAATTCGAAAGAAACGAAGTATGGACCCTTGTACCTAGACCAAAGAATAGATCTGTTGTTGGTATTAGATGGGTTTTCAGAAACAAAACTGACAGTGAGGGAGTTGTTACAAGGAAAAAGGCTAGACTTGTGGCAAAAGGCTATTCACAGCAAGAAGGAATAGACTATGATGAAACTTTTGCTCCAGTTGCAAGATTGGAGGCAATAAGAATTTTTCTAGCATATGCCTCTCACAATAAATTCAAGGCATTTCAGATGGATGTGAAAAGTGCTTTTCTGAATGGGAAGCTTGAAGAAGAAGTGTTTGTTGAACAACCACCAGGTTTTGTGGACCCAAAATATCCAGACTATGTTTACAGGCTGGATAAGGCACCCTATGGACTTAAGCAGGCACCAAGAGCATGGTATGAAACTCTGGCTCAATTTCTTTTAGAAAGTGGGTTCAACAGAGGTGCAATTGATAAAACACTATTCTACTTTAACTATGGTGATGACTTGCTTTTAGTTCAGATATATGTTGATGATATAATTTTTGGGTCTACTAATGATAAACTCTGTAAGAAGTTTTCCAAGCTCATGCAGTCCAGGTATCAAATGAGCATGATGGGAGAGTTTAGTTATTTTCTAGGCCTACAGGTGAAGCAAACAGATGATGGGATTTTCATAAATCAAGCAAAATATACCAGAAATCTTCTCAAGAAATTTGGTATGCTTGACTGCTCATCTGCATCAACTCCCATGGCAAAAGCAACAAAGTTGGACAAAGACACAGGAGCTCCAGTAGATATGACAAGCTACAGAGGCATGATAGGATCTCTTCTTTATCTAACAGCAAGCAGACCTGATATCATGTATGCAACTTATTTATGTGCAAGGTTTTAGGCAGACCCAAGAGAACCACATCTAACAGCTGTGAAAAGGATTTTTAAGTATCTCAAGGGGACCATAACCTTAGGTTTGTGGTATCCTAGAGAATCAGATTTCAAGCTACTAGGTTACTCTGATGCAGACTTTGCAGGCTGTAAGATAGACAGAAATAGCACCAGTGGAAGTTGTCAATTTCTGGGTGACAGACTTGTTTCTTGGTACAGGAAGAAACAGAAATCAATTTCTACATCTACAACTGAAGCAGAGTATATTGCTGCTGGTAGCTATTGTGCACAGATTCTGTGGATGAAGAATCAATTGCTGGATTATGGATTGAGGTACAGTAAAATACCTATTTACTGTGATAATCAAAGTGCTATTGCTATGACAGGTAATCCAGTACAACATTCAATGACCAAGCACATCAGTAATAAGGTACCACTTTATCAGAGAACATGTAGAGGAAGGGAATATTGAGCTTCATTTTGTGTCTACAGAACAACAGCTTGCAGATATCTTCACCAAGCCATTGAGTGAAGCTGTATTTACAAGGCTGGTAAATGAACTAGGAATGGTCTCTAGTTTTGACTAGAGATATTGGTTAGACTCAAAATTTAACTTATGTAATGTATTGCTCATAATTCTGTGGTATGTTAACTGCTATGTGAACTCTGTTGTTAAACTCTGCTATGCAAACTCTGTTCGTTAACTGTTAAACTATGTTAGCATGCTCTGTAGGTCATACACTGTTGACATATTGGATAATCTCTAAGAATCTCTGATATTATTATTGTCTGAATGTAATCACCGATGAAGAAATATGTATGAAGCATGATTCTCAGTAAATAATCATGAATTCTTCTATGTTATTTGTGATCTAATCTTAGACTGTGCAGAAAATTAACACAGCATGATACTGTTTCATATTTATAGCATCTCTTAGTTTATTTATCCTAAACTCTGAGTCTGTAAATACTGCGTGCATTGCCTCTCATGAATAACTTCTGATGTTGATGAGCTATAAACTCTGTTAGTTATACACTGTTAATTTAAATGGTATTATTATACTACCCCCAAATAAAATGTATATAGGTTGATAAAACTCCTTTGAGATTATGTTGGTGTCTAGGACGATCCAGGAACTTGCTGGTATATAGTAAGGGTTAAAATTCTCTAATTTTTGGTGACTAGTCAAAGACTAGGAAGACCCAGGAACTTATCAAAATGATAAGGGCTAAAATTATAGGATTTTTGGTGATTAGTTCCAACCTCTGATTACTGGAGAAACAAAAAAAAAAATTAGAAGGGGGGTATAAATTAATTAAATGTTACTGTATATAAATCTTTTACTACAGAGTTCAGCATTCATCATACATTCAGTGTTTACGATGAGAGTTTGTGCATCAAGTGTTACTGATTTACTTTATGGATTTTATGAAAAATTAGATGCTCTAAAAATTGAATTGGTAAACTCTGCTATGCACACACATATATTCACACCTGTGCAGTTTCTGAAAGGATTGTGGTAATGAAGTTGAAGAATTGACAAACGCTGATGAATTTTGTCTAATACTCTGAGGTATATTTTCTTTCTGATAATTTATATACTTGGGGTAAAACAAGTTTTTGAAAAATGAAATAAATTATTGACAACTGTTAATGAGTGTAGGAGTTTTAAAGTGTGTTGGTAATGGGAGAGAGAAAGAAGCAGTAATTATTGCTACAATTACTGAACGTGCAAAGTCTTTTCATTGCATGTGTGCCATGTGTCCCACTTACACATTAAACAAGGAATTGGTTGAGTGTATTAATGTTAAAACGATTAGGTTTTACTTTTTCATTACAACTCTAATCATTTTTACATACACGGTTATTTTCTTTGCACACAACCCACTCACAGTCACTTGTTATTTCATTTGGGCATTTTCACAAACACCTTTGCTACATATCTTTTTCTCTGATATTTTCTTCCCACATTGATTCTAATGGCCACCAAAGCTTTTACTGCTCAAGGATTATTGTTTGTTCCTAATAATTATGCATCCCCATTGAACAATGCAAACGTTCCAGAGGCGTTTCATTTGATTCAAAACTTTCTGCGAGATTCAGAGATTGGTACAGCTTTAGTCGAACCACCAATGCTTTCTGCCACGCAGATTGCTACTTTCTGGAAAAACTCTACGTATGTCGATGGAGGAGAGAATGGGACTCCTTCAATCATCTTCACATATGAGGAGACAGAGTATGTGATTACTCCTACAACAGTCAGAGACACTATGGGTTTTGATACACACACTTCATACATTGTTGCTGGTTTGAATCAATTGAAAGAGATGTTGCAGCAACTTGGTTGTTCAGACTCTCTAGCGAGACTTGGTAATGTAAAAAGGCCAATGCTAAGGAAGGAGTGGAGTTTCTTCTTCGATTGCATCACAAGGGCCTTTGGCAATAAAGTCACAAACTGGGATGCTATTCCTACTGACAGTCTTCAAATTGGGTATTCTCTTCTCTATGGAAGTAATTTCGATTTTGGTAGACTTGTTTTAATGAATATAGGTGACAGATTGTCAGAGTCTATTACTGTCTACTTTGCTAGATTTTGTCAATTTTTATTCATTGCTTGTGCTCCTGGTGTTGAGATTACTGAGGAGGACACAATACTGGCCTTTAAGGTTAATAAGAGAATATTCTCTGATTTGACCAACAAAGATGCTAACAAGGAGCAATTACCTGACTTGGTTTTGCCACTTGCTCTACAAAATTTCCTACATCAACCCCAAGAACCACAGCCTGCACCGCAACAACATGAACCCATACAAGCACCTTCAAACACTCAACCTCAAACTCTAAACACTGAAACTCAAACTCAACCACAAACCCAACCTCAACCTGAACAACAACCACCACTTACCCAGGCCAAATCAAAACGTGGAGGTAGAACAAAACACACAGCAGAAAATACATAGCATAGATTTGCCAAATCTAAAAAGGAGTCTGTCAGGCCTAGAAAGGTAAGAAAGGAAAGAGCAAACAGACCTCCATCACCATCTGTTGTTGAAGATTCTACTGATGAGGAAGAGACAGTTGAGGTGCCTCAAGCTAAGAGGAGAAGGTTGATACTTGATGAATCTGATGAGGAGATAAACATTGAAGATCCAGAGGTGATTTCCAAGGAAATACCTACTGTTGAGGTACATACTGCAGAAGAAGCTGTCAATACAACTGAAAATGTACAAATGGATGAGGCAAACAGAGATGGTTTTGCTGCTATGGATGATTTTGTTGAAACATTCATACCATTCTCTGATCATATTAATGTTCCTATCTCACCTGTCATTGCAAATTCTGAAGAAACTGGTGCAGCTGATCAGCCTACTGTAGTACTTGATGAAACAGTAGCATCACATACTGAGATATTCTATTATGCTCATCAGGTTTCTGAGAAAGGTGAAGAAGTTGAGAAATCAACCAAGGCTGTACTCTCTGAGCTTATGGATGCAAAGTCTGTTGATAAGACTGTTGAAACTAGAGAGCAACCTGCAGAGACTGTTGTTGATGAAACTGCAGAGAATGTTGTTGTTGTTGAAGCTACAGTGCATATTGATCCAGTTGGAGATGCGGATGCTGATGTTGAAGATGAAGTAAGTGTAGAGTCAAACTCTTCTCAGAGTATACCAGTACAAACTGATGCTAAGCATACACCTTTTTCTCAACCTTCACATCAACATGACATTGAAGCTGAACACTTTGCCAAGAATTCAAGGGATTGGTATATGTCAGATTGCATTTTTCCTACTGAAAGAGCAGCTAAATTTGTGCATCAATCTGCCAACAAGATTTCAAATCCTGATATTCTCTCAAATCTGCAAGCAACTATTGTTTAAGTCAAGACTCTGAATGAAAGATTTGATGAGTCTCAAAAGGCAATTAATGAACTGAGAGCTGATGTTGTTGCTCGAGACATGACCATGCAGAGAGATAATCAAACAAAGTTTAAGACCATTTCTAAAGCTCAAGAAACTCTGTTTCAAAGGCTAGGTCAAGTTGAACAGAATCAGACTGTCTTTTCTGGAAAGATTGATTCCATTGCTAACTCCTTGGAGCTGATTACATCTATACTGATTCCTGATGATGTCAAAAAGGGGGAAAGAGTTGGTAAGTCTAAATGCAGGCAATCTTAAACTCTGACTAAGAGGGATGATACTGAAGATGGAGGAGCAGGAGCAAATGACAAAGGGAAGAGATTAAGAGCTTATCTAAATCAAAGTCTGAGATCTGGAAAGTCTTTCAAATCAAAGTCTGATGGAATATACACTGATACTCAGGGTACTTCAAAAACCAGGAGTTTGTTATTCACTGAAAATCCACAGACTGATGAAGAATTGGCTGCTAAATTATTTCTTAAAGAAAATGAAGAGGGAGTTACCATTGAAGACATTCAAGCTGAAGAAAAGAATCTACAAGAAGAACATCAGAAAGCTTTGAAGTCTGTTTAAGAAGCAAGAAAAAGCTCCTAGGCCTGTTCTTAAAGGCATTGTTATTAAGGAAAATGTTGGTGCTGATCAAAGATTACAAGTGTCTAAGAAACCAACAGAAGCAGAAGCTAAATCGAAGCTGAAAGGCATTGTTGAAGAAGAAAATGTTTCAAAGAAAGTGAATACAACCTCTGTTGCTACACAAGTTGTACAGAAACCTTTATCTACCCAGAAGCAAATGGTTTTTGGAAAACCAACACTTCATGATCCAACTCTGATGACTGGAGGTACTACTACTGATTTTCTACATGGTAGAGCTTTAACAGGTAAGCAAAGTCGAGATAAATCTGGATTGGGATCTCATAGAGAAGTCAGAATGAATACTGGTCCTCGAGATCCTTCATCACTGGCTGTTCCAGGTCTTGGTGTTACTCAGGAGAGTTTAGACAGACTGGAATCAGTGAACAAAGATTTTCTATTGTATTTCATGGAAGATGGTACTGTGTACAAAATTGGTGAGTATGATAGTGATTTGAAGCTATGGGAGGAATTAGAATATGTTCTATATCTCTTCAAGGTGAAAAATCAAAGGACTCAACAAGCTGCAAATGTGCTAAGAAAGAAGATGCTGCATAATTTGGCAGTTAGAGGTATGAAATACAACAGTCAATATGTTCCAAAGTACAGAGATTATCATGGGAATATTGTTGAGATGAAGAAGGATAGTGCTAAACTGAAGACAGACCTGGGTATAACAGTTCTTGATTTTAACTTAGAGTCAGAGAAAGAAAGACTGGGTAATGAAATGAAAAGAAACAAAATCTATGATCTGAGGTCTGCTATCTACCAAACTGGTGAAGATGATCCTAAGCTGAAAGAGATCAAGGAAGTTATGCAGACAGAACTTGAAAATGCAGAAGGAAGATTACTTATAGACTATCTCAGATCAACACCAGATGTTGAGGAAATTAAGGATTAAAGCTCTGTAAGAATTTTCTTGTTTTCTATAGATTTTGTTAAGTAGAAGTTTAAACTCTGTTTGTATATTAAACACTGTACTTGTTTATTTGTTTTGACATCATCAATTATTGTTAACTTATGCATTTTTGCTAATGAACAAGTTGGGGGAGATTGTTAGAAATAATTGATGTGAATATTAATCAGTGTTTAAGTGTTACAGTGAAAAATCAGAGTTTAGCTGGAAGCAGTCAGAGTTTAGTTAAACGCTGACAGTTGGAAGTTCGACAGAGTTTGTTAAACTCTGTCTAGAGGCAGCGTCTACTGGTCAACAGTGTTTGAAGAATTATTGAAGATAATTATGGAAGCAATATCTTTGAAGATTGGATAGCTGTCAAAGAGATTGAGTTGACTAAGGAGACGTGTAGCAATCGTAATTGATATCAATTGTATAGCTAATTTATAGGAGTATCAATTATCGATTGTATAGCAACTGTATATCTTATAAATACAGTTAGGTTAACCCTAGAAGGGTATCGATCGTGTAATGCAATATTATTCATTGTAACCTAAGCAGCTCTCTGTGATAGTTTACATCACTGAGAGAGGAGTTATTAATTCCAAACAGTTTTTAATTGTTTAAACGTGTGTTTTATTGTTAATCTCTCATACAATCTTGATTATAATTGTGTATGCGGCCTAACATTACTATTAACTAATCATTTACCTTTTTCACCCAAAACACGTTAACTTTTCTTTTTTCTCTAACTAACATCTCTATTTTTCCAATTATATCATGGACGATTACCTTTTTCAGCCAAAACACATTACCTTTTTTCTTTTCTCTAACTAAAACATCTGTTTTTCCAATTATATCACAGATGTTTCTATTTAATAAAAATAAAATAATAATATTATAATACTAATAATTAACCGATTACCTTTTCAGCTAAAACGTATCATCCATTCTATTTTTCTAATTAAATTCCCTTTTTTTCTAGAAATATAACGGGCAACATTAATTTCTCATTTACTATTAACTAATCAATTACCTTTTTCACCCAAAACACGTTACCTTTTCTTTTTTCTCTAACTAACATCTCTATTTTTCCAATTATATCATGGACGGTTACCTTTTTCAGCCAAAACACGTTATTTTTTTTCTTTTCTCTTACTAAAATCTCTTTCTCCCAATTATATCACATATGTTAAATAGAATAATAATATTATAATACTAATAATTAACCGATTACCTTTTCAGTTAAAACGTATCATCTTTTCTATTTTTCTAATTAAATTCCTTTTATTTCTAGAAATATCACGGGCAACATTAATTTCTCATTTTCTAAAAACTATGAGCAATTTTATTTAGTAAAATGACGTAATTAAATTATAATTATATAAGCTAATCAATTACCTTTTTCACATAAATTATGTCATCTTTTTAATTTTCACGTTACCTTTCTATTTTCTCTAACTAAAATCTCTATTTTTTTCAATTATATCAAGGGTGGTTCTATTTAATAAACTAAACTAATTATATTTTAATATTAATAATAAACCGATTACCATTTTTAACTAAAACGTGTAATCTTTTCTATATTTTCTAACTAAAATCCTTCTTTTAATAGAAATATCACGGACAATATTAATTTCTCCTTTTCTAAAAATATTACGTGAAATTATATTTAGTAAAATAAGATAATTAAATTATAATTACTATAAACTAATCAATTACCTTTTTCACCTAGAACATGTTTCCTTTTTAATTTTCTCTAACTAAATCCTATCTTTTTCTAATCACATCATGGGTATTCTATTTAATAAAATAAAATAATAATTTCATAATTACCAATAATTAATCGATTACCTTTTTCAAACTAAAACCTATCATCTTTTATATATTTTCTAACTTAAATCCCTCCTTGTCTAAAATATCATGGATAACATTTATATAATTATTATCAAATCATTTCATATAAAAATGTAAGCCTCGAAATTTCATGTTTTAAAAAATTAATTTAAATAAATGAAAATTCATATAATATTAAAATTAAAAAAATCCGTGCATTGCATTTGATTTTGTGAAAAGTTAAACAAATATTGCACCTACATTCTAATACTCCCCCAAAATTCAAATTTACGTGACCCGTTTTTTCTAATATCGATCAACTCTTGAAAAAAAAATCATGAAATTTAATTATCAAAGTAAATTTTTTATTTTCAAAGAAGTTTAATTTCTTTTATAATTTTCATCATAGTTGCCCAGAAATCAAGAGAAAAAGGCGGTAAGAAAATTTAAAAAAAAAAAAAACAAGTCATAAGCATTTAGGTATGGTAGAGGGTCATAAGCTACACAATAGAAATCAAAACCTACATTAGATGTTATATATACTCATTCCATGAGTAAAAATTGTAAAAAATGGTGGAGAAATGTAATGTATAACGTGAGTAAGTGTAGTTAATTTTTTTTATAAAACCTTATTATTTTTATAGATTTTTGACGAACATCTAAAAAAGAAACATTTTAAAAAATATATGGAATAGTGGAAAACATTTTTTTAATATATAATTTTGTTTTACTTATTTCATGTCTAATTGATTCAATTCACAAATTTGTATTGTTTAAGCATCATATTCTTAAAAACCTTAAAATTAAATAAACAATTCATAAAAATTATTAATTTAAATATCAATTAAATTAATATTTATATTAAAGAAATTTTTATTAAAACCAATCAAAATGCATTTAATTTGCTTATGTAGTATGAAGCTTATAGCAACATACTTTTAAATACATTATTTAAAAAACACTTGTATTAAAAACGATTTTCTTTTAAAGTTACTTAGACCTTAGTCTAACTAAACCTAGAAAAATAAGTATCCTTGAATTAAAAAATAAAAATCATTTACATAAAGTTTATATAACAGAACCTATGTTTATAAAGTTTTGATATATATCATATATCAGAGCAATGGAAAACTAAAATGTCATGCCACCATACAAAACTAAAATAAAATTTAAGTCTAATCAAATATAAACCCATTCTTAACTTGTGTGAACCAAATAAAATATAGAAATGTTTAGTAGATTATTTATGAAAGAGAAAGTTATGTAACCCATGCGGTGTTCTTGTCGGGCAATTTAAATGGAATGCTCAAATATGTCAAAAGGTTTTCATAAAACTCTTTACTATGAAGGTTGTCCCTTGCATTCCATTGTTAATTTTTTTATATTATGAACACTTAACAGATATATCATATTAATTAAGAATACATTATGCAATTGGTTAATTTAGTTTATTTTTGAAAATGCACAGAGGGGTGAATAGGTGTATATGGCTAACTAAGATTGATTTTAAACTTTAACAGAAATAGCTTAGTGATTACAATTTATGGAGAGACAAATGGTAGCTAAATGCAGAAATAGTAAGGTGTAGAAAAAATAAAGAATACACAAATCTTTTGGCTAGGTTCGACCCCTAATCCCTATGATCTACGTCCTACATCCTGGTCCTTTACCAACCTCGTAAGAGAATATACAAGATACAATAATATATCACCCCAGCTGCTGACAAATGGCTTGTTGAACATCTGTTTCAGAACTTGCTCTCTAAGCTATACTTCCCAAGCAACGTTCACAAACCCTAGTTCCCTAGCCAACATGTCTAGAGAAACTAAAGCTTACAAATTGAACAATACAAATCAAGATATGAATACAACTCAAAACTATGAACTCTCTAAGATATAGCATGTATATGATATATTATGACCTTGAGAGAATCGAAAAGATATAGCAATGAAAAACTGAGTTGTAAATGTTCTTTGTGTGCTTGAATGATCTCTGAATTGATTCTCTAAAAAACGAATTGAACACAAGAACAAGATTTATAAAGCTTCACAACCAACGGTCGAAAATCAATCAATCAATTTCAAACGTCTAAAATCCATTTCTAACGTTCAATTGGGTAGAGAGATTTTTTCAACGTTCTTGTGATCGTTTGATAAAAGGTTTGGAAGAGAAAGATCGAAGAAAACATAACCCTTCTGTTTGTATGTATAGAAAACGTGTATAGGATATTTTGAAGAAAGAAATCTTTTAAAAATGGCAAAGTCCTATAATTTAGAAAAGTGATATAAAATCTGTTTTAATAAAAGATTTGAGTTATAATATATATTATGTACGTATTGAATCATAAAAAGCCCTCACAATATGTCTAGTTGAATTTCCTGAAATAAATCCATGAGAATCGAACTTGATCTTTTTCTTCAAGAATTCTGGACAGTTGAAATTGGCTTATTTCTTGCGTATTGACTGTGTGCAACTGGCTTGCCAAACTGTCTCGGTGTAGCACCAATTGGCTTACTGTTTGGATGTTCTGAGTAAACAATCAATATGCTGATTTTCCCTGCAAAACCAAGTTAGCACAATACACAAATAACATGATGTTTTATGTCAAACTATAAGCAATCAGCTTACTGAATGTGATCATCAAAACCATATGAGTATCAATCTCCCCTTTTTAATGATTACACAATATTTAGGAGAATAAAGTTACTCCTCCTAAATCCCTGCATATTAGAAAATTTTGATATAAAACAAACTCATATTTCACCTAGTTACCTGCCATTAAGAATAAGATAAGCAAGCATAATTAAACATTGCCGAATAGAATAACTTGACTAAATAAGCAAATAAGTTCTCCTAAATTTCTCCCCCTTAATTCATCAAAAAGAAATATTATTTCAGGTCTAGAATAAGCATAGAGAAATAAAAACAAAATCAATCATGGTAATGGCATATTAAGAATTCAGATACAAATGGTAATCCAACGTTACCCATTCTGTGCTTGTCAGTTTGCTGACTACACTATACGCATACCAAGCTCTCTTCGTAAGAGGTGGAATCTTTATTCAGCTAATGGCTTTGTGAAGATATCCGCTCGTTGAAATTCTGTTGCGATAAAAACCAACTCAATCTTTAGCAACATTATCTCTCAAGAAATGGTGTCGAACATCAATGTGCTTCGTTCTTGAGTTATTCACCAGATTCTTCGAAATATTGATGGTGCTAGTGATGTCACAATTGATTGGTATCTTTCCACAATTGATATTAAAGTCCCTTGGTGATTGAATCATCCATAAAATCTGAGAACAACAGCTAGCAGTTGCTAGATACTCTTCTTCGGTCGTGGATAAAGCAACAGAAGTTTGCTTTTTTGCATTGCCATGAAACCAAGCTTTGTCCAAGGAATGCACAAACACCACTTGTACTCTTTCTATCAGTTTGAGACCCTGCATAATTTGCATCACTATATACCATTTGACATCCACATCCTTACCATTTTCATCTATTGTCAGCTTACTATTTTGAGTCATAGGAGTTGTTTTCACTTTGACATCTTCGTAACCGATTCTTTTGAGCAGATTCTTTGTATACTTGGATTGATGCACAAAAATACCATCATTGGTTTGCTTGATTTGGAGACCAAAGAAATAATTGAGTTCCCGCATCATACTCATCTGAAATTCTTTGTGCATACACTTAGAAAACCACTCATACATAGATTCATTAGTAGATCCGAATATAATATCATCCACATATATTTGTACAACAAGAATATCTTTACCATTTCGATTTGTAAATAATGTGGGATCGATGTTACCTCGATTGAATCCATTTTTGAGAAGAAACTCACTAAACCTTTCATACCACGCTCTAGGGGCCTACCTTAAACCATATAATGCCTTCTTGAGCTTGTAAACATAGTCATGATCAAACTTCTCATGTTCGAATCCAGGAGGCTATTTGACAAAGACTTCTTCATTCAGCACGCCATTTAGGAAAGCGCTTTTTATGTCCATTTGATATAACTTGATTTTCTTGTAGCATGCATAAGTAAGAGATTTTTGCAATGTTCTTGTGACCATTTGACAGAAGGTTTGGAAGATAAAGATCGAAGAAAACATAACCCTTCTGTTTTTATGTATAGAAAACGTGATATAAAATCTGTTTTGATAAAAGATTTGAGCTCTAATATATATTATATACGTATTAAATCATAAAGAGCCCGCACAATATGTCTAGTTGAATTTCCTGAAATAAATCCATGAGAATCGAACTTGATCTTTTTCTTCAGGAATTCTGGACAGTTGAAATTGGTTTGTTGTTTGCGTATTGACTTTGTGCAACTAGCTTGCCAAACTGTCTCGGTGTAGCACCAATTGGCTTGTGGTTTGGATGTTCTAAGTAAACAATCATTATGCTGATTTTTCCTGCAAAACCAAGTTAGCACAATACAGAAATAAAATGATGTTTTATATCAAACTATAAGCAATCAGCTTGCTGAATGTGATCATCAAAACCATAGGAGTATCAATTTTTTCCATACAAATTTATACCTCAATTAAATATACATTTGTCATTTTACAAAATAACATGAATTTAAGTATATTGAAAATTTATAAGTACTAACTTATAACCCGTGCGATGCACGGATTTTTTTTGATATGTATTAAATTTTATCTTATGTTACAATTATAATTTTATATAATCATTATTTAAATTTTTTTATTTTAATATTAATTTAAATTTTTTAATATAAATTTAATTAATGATATTCATGGTTTAAAACTTATATTATATAATTTTAAAATAAATATGTCGTTGATGGAATTCAAACCTTGAAATTTTAGTACTCTAACGGTTCTGATTTTTTACTAAAAATCTAATGGTCATTATTCGTAGTATACAGATTTCTATTATATTTTGATAGTAATTAGAAGATATGATGTGATATTTTTGTGTATATATTAATTATTGCAAGATTATATTTTAAATTAAAAGTTAACGTGTTTAAATTAGAAAAAAATATTATTGATTGGAAGATATAAATTTATAAAATTACAATAAGATTTTAATATGTTATAAATAAAATTTATTGATATGGTGTTTCTTTTATTATGTTATAAATTTTATTTAAAAATCCAATTATGTTTTTATATAATCATTATTTTTAATAATTTTTTAATTTTAATTTAATACAATTTAATATTCTCATGTTTACGAATTATACTAATGTTTCCTTATTATTAATATATTTTATTAATAATTGAAAAATATGTTGTGATAAGAGTAATTTTAAATCGAAAAGATAACGTGTTTTAATTCAAAAGAAAATATTATTGATAGGAAGATATGACACGATTGATGTTTTTAGGTGTTTATAAAAAGGTAATATCTTCAATTAAAAGTAACTGTGAAAAAAGTAATCGACTAATTACCATTAATTATATTATGTTATTATTTATTTTAAATCAAAAAGGAAACTTGTTTGAATTCGAAAGGAATTATTAATGATAGGGAGATATGATATGATTGATGTTTTTAGGTGTTTATAAATGGTATTATCTTCAACTAAAAGTAAATGTGAAAAAGAGAATCGACTAATTACCATTAATTATATTATGTTATTATTTATTTTAGGTGCTTTAATATTATAGATATCATATACATTTTTCTTTACAATGAAGGGTAAATAAGTAAATGCATGAAGTACCAAAAAATAGGTACCAAAACTTTTTATGTTTCATCTATTATATAACAGTATAGATTATTGATATGGTGTTTCTTTTATTATGTTATAAATTTTATTTAATATTACAATTATGTTTTTATATAATCAATAATCAATAATTTTTTAATTTTAATTTAATATAATTCAATATACTCATGTTTACGAATTATACTAATGTTTCCTTATTATAAATAACGTATATGAATTTTTAATATATTTTGTTAATAATTAAAAAATATGATGTGATAAGATTAGTTTTAAATCAAAAAGGTAACGTGTTTTAATTCGGAAGGAAATATTAATGATAGGAAGATATGATACGATTGATGTTTTTAGGTGTTTATAAAAGGTAATATCTTCAATGCTAAAAGTAAATGTGAAAAAGACAATCGACTAATTACCATTAATTATATTGTATTATTATTTTAATTCAAAAAGGTAACGTGTTTTAATTCGAAAGAAAATATTAATTATTGGAAGATATGTTACGATCCATGTTTTTAAGTGTTTGTAAAAAGTAATATCTTCAACTAAAAATAAATGTAAAAAGACAATCGACTAATTACCATTAATTTTATTATTTTATTATTTATTTTAGGTGTTTTAATAGTATAGATATCGAATATATTTTTCTTTTTAATGAAGAATAAATAAGTAATTTCACGAAGTACCAAAAAACAGGTACCAAAACATGTTTCGGCTATTATATAATAGTATAGATACAATAAATATATTACAATTATCATTATGTTTCACATACTAATAATTAATATCATTTCACTAAATTATTGAATGATTTAAAAATGTATGATTTGACTACATATCATACATCACTAATTTATATTATAAAAGAATATAATATAAATTAGTAAAAGTTAAAAGAATATGATGACTAAATAGTATCAATATGTCTCAATTATCAAAATATCAATTTTCTTTTTTAATTTAGCACACATACGCACACATATGATTGATAGATTGAGTGGGTGGCCTAGTGATATGCTGTGTGCAAATGGATGCTAAGACTTGGTGTGTTGTATATATATATATATATATATATATATATATATTTATAGGTTAGTGATTAAATAGAAACCAAAATTAAAATAAAAACTAGAAACTAATCTTAGCCTTAGAGCATCGGGTTGTCAAGAGGTTGCCAACGTTGACGTGACATGACATTCTTGGTTGCCCACCTATTGGAGTTGGAAGGTTACCAAAAGGTTGCCAATCAAGGTTGCCACAAGTTGACAACTTCCCAAATTAGCTAAAACTCATATAATTGTCTAATATATATATATATATATATATCCATTTTTGTATTATCTCCTTCTATTATATCATTTCTCTAATTTACGTAGGGGACCACATTGGCAACTTTGAGGTTGCCAACTTGGAGCAATTTTTTTATAAAAGTTGCCAAAAGTGATGTGTATGAGTGAGAAAATAAAAAATTAATATATTTGATGATTTGTCAATGGTTAGCAACCTTTGTAGCAACTTCTATTGGAGATGTTGTTAGATTAATCTAATCTAATGGCCCCGCTAGAGGCACCAAACACAAATCCAATGCACCCTCACATATACACAATCCCACCTAATCCCCTCCATTTTTAATTTGATTTTTTCCGTCAATCGGTAAGTTTTTTTTTTGAAATCCGACTTCATTATATTTTTCTCCATCTCCCAATGATCAGTTTTCATAACATATGTGCTATATTTTCGACGCGATTTAGAAAATTTTTTGTTTAGTTTTTAATTTCTAGTTTAAGAGTGGTTTCTATTAGAGTAAGATCCTATATATGTGTGTATATATATATATATATAGGTTTTTACTCAAATACAAACCACTCTTAAAATGAGAACTACAAACCAACACAAAATATATTATATTTCATATATTCTAAGGGCCCCGCCAGGGGCACCTTCACAAAAAAGTCTTATAATTCAACCCGCTATCCATTCATAAAAAAAATAAAAATAAAAAAATAATAAATAATAAAAAAATTGCTGCCACGTCATCATTTAAAAAAAAAACTTTATATATTTTTAATTTTTTTTCAATGAATGGATAGCGGGTTGAATTATAAGACTTTTTTGTATTAGGGTACCCCTATTTTGGTCATTAGATTAGATTAAATGTTGGATTGGAATTTGATTTTTAGGTTGTATTCTAAGGAGAAGTAGCCCCCTATATATATATATAGGCAAATGATCAAATACAAACCACTCTTAAAATAAGAACTACAAACCATTACTATTTTGTACAATCAAAATTACTATTTTTATATTTAACTTTAAAAATATAAAAAACCAAAATTACCACCCCACCCCACCCCACCCCACCCCACCCCAACCCAACCCACCCCACCCCACCCCACGCCACGCCACTAGCAACCACACCACTACCGCTGCCACCCACCACACCACCACCATCGCTGCCATCCACCTCCACCGCCGCCACCCACCACCACCGCCACCGCCACCGCTGCCACCCATCACACCACCACTGTCACTGTTGCCACCCATCACACCACCACCACAAATGCCACCACACCACCATTACAGTTCCGGTCATCTTCTCCGGTGAGCTCAAATTTTCCAGCGAGCTCGATTTTTAAAGATCTGCCTCCGACGAGATTCGTAATCAATATCCTCTTCCATTCTGACCTCTGGCCCCGCAGGGGCACCATCTTCATCGTCAAATTCATCGTCAAATCGCGATGTATTATAAGTTTAACTTTTTTGCTGAACTGGTAATAGTAAGTGATTTTCAGCGTATAAATTAGTGATTTATGTAATATAAACGGTTGATTTTTGTAATATGATTTAGTGATTTCTTCATATATTTTAATATATTAAGAACAACAGTACTTTGATGAACAAATCAGTGATGAACAATAGTCATCAACGACGACAAGCTTCGATCGATGATGAACAATGAACGACGAGCTTCAATTTGAACATATCAGTGGTGATTTTACTGTTGAGAACAAGTGAAAAAAAAGGAGAAAGTGGGTTTGGTGGATGGCTACAGAATGTATGTATTGTATGTATATTTTTATCCGCTTGAAAATTTAAGTTGTCAGTAAGGTTTTTCTTTTTATTATTGGGCTTGGCCTGTTTTCACTTTCTATTTATATTGTAAGACTTTATTTGGGCTTGGTCTGGTTTGTAGGTTTGTAGTTTAATTTGGTTTGTATTGGAGTAGCACCCTATATATATATAATATAGACAATATATAAAATATAGATAAGAGGTATTAGATTCTTTATTTCTATATACTTTTTGTTGAGAAACATTTTAACTCAATATTTTGAAATCCATATGGTTGGATGTATTAAAATGCTAATTTATATTTTTAAACAATTTAACCCTAAACTAATTACAAATCGAAATGATATTTTCCCAAGTCATGGATAGCCCAATTAGTAAAGGGTGTATTCTCTGTCGTCCCAAGTCATGGGTTCGACTCTCGCTCACTTCCGAAAATTATCTTAGAATAGATATTAAATTGTGTTAGAGGCCCAACTTCTCACTGGGCTGGACCGAAGGCCCAGTCATGGAATGGGTACCGGTTTGGCGAAGGCCCATGTCATTCGGCCCCTTTATTTACAACGGTTCGTTCGGTTGTACATCCCTGGGAACGTGGGAACGTGGAACACGTTCACCACTCACCTTACTCTCCGATAACTGCCAACATCGAGGATAAAGAGGTTAACAAAGGTTTGGGTTCATTCATTCAATCACTTACACACAACACAAACACTCTGCGTTTACCTTTACTCATAAAAGAACCAGTTAACTTATTCTCACACCGGAGGTGAATCGGGGGGCCACACCCTCGCATTCTTCTTCAATTGCAGGTCCGACCGAACGGATACACCGACGGAAATTGGTTGCAACATTTGGCGCCGTCTGTGGGAACACAGAGTTACGTTTGTGTTGGATTATATTGTTAGTAATGGCGAATGAAACCGAAATACCAACGGCTGACGATGGCACTATGGCTGTAAATACTCGCACCACTCCTCCCATCACCCCAAGACATTTGATTTTCGACGAAGAGGGGGACATACCGTCTCCCGAAGAGCAACGGGAAATTCTGATGAAGTGGCGAGAAGAACAAAAAGCCAAGGGGAAACGGAAAGAGATAGAGAAAGAGAAAAGCAGCAGGGAGGCCGAACGTCTGGCCAAAAAAAGGGAGGCCGACCGTTTGAGGCTAGAAGCCCTAAAGCTCCAAAGGGAGGAGATCGAGTTACAGGAAAAGTTACTCCGTGAGGCTCTAGAAGCCGAAGACCCGGAGTTGGACGACCGAAGAGACAAAAGACCAAGAACCAGAATTGATGAAGATGAGTCAGGGGACTCTGAATCAAACTCGAGGAGAACCCGGTCAAAGGTGGTTTATTCCTCCGATTCGGAAGAGGAGGGTCCACATACGGACGATCGCATTCGGAGAATTGAGAAGGCCATGTTTGGGGAGAGAAAGGTCAGCCACGAGCCAGTGGTGACCGAAGACGTCGAACACTTTCGACCGCCTCCCGGAAGGCAGTTCCCGAAGATGAATGAATTTAACGGAAAGGGTGACCCCGAAGATCATTGTGAGAAATATGAATCGCTCATGACTGGGATGGGGCACTGCGATGTGATGCTATGTAAGATGTTCAAGACCTACCTGAAGGGGAATGCATCCATGTGGTACAGGTCGCTGAGACCTAGGTCGATAGGCTCGTATGAGCAAGTGAAGAAAAAATTCTTGAGGCACTACTCACATTTGTGCCGAAGAGAGAAGGATACTGAAGCACTGATCCACTGCAGGCAAGGGCCGAACGAAGATTTGGGTGATTACTTAGCAAGGTTCAAAGAAGAAGCTGGTATGGTCACCAACTTGGACAAAGTCAAGGCGGCTGGATTCCTCGCAGCAGGCCTCGACCCTGTCAAAGGTATGACAGAAGGGATGACAGAAGAGACGACCGAAGGGGTCGAGGAGATATCAAGAGCAGGTTGAATGATACAAGGCCCGACAAAGGGGCCGAACGAAGAAGAGATAGAGATAGCACTGTGTTCACACCGTTAAACACACCTATCTCGAAGATTCTCCATGAGATAAAGGGTAAACCTGGGTTTGTCAGACCACCCAAGTTGAAGACCCCCGAGAACAGAAGAAGCGACAGCAAGTATTGTGACTACCATCGGGACAAAGGTCACAATACCGAGGAGTGCTATCATTTGAAGAAGTTGATTGAAAGAATGATCAAAGATGGGGAACTGACCCAATTTGTGGGCGACTTGAGGGACAAACTCGAGTCCAAGGAGAAAAGGAAGGAAGCTGAGAGTTCGGAGAAGTACCGAGGGGAGGTCAGAACAATTTCCGGAGGAACAGTGCTTGATCGGGACAGTAAGACAGCAAGGAAAAAGTACGCCAGACAGATCTACAACCTGTACCAGTCAAGTTCAGCTAAGAAACCATTGCCTATCTCCTTCACAGAAGATGACTACGAGGACGTGACATGGCCGCACGAAGACCCACTTGTTATAAACCCAGTAATCGGGGAAAACAAGATATGGAGAGTGCTGGTGGACGAAGGGAGCTCAGTCAACATTCTATATCACCGGACATATTACAATATGAATTTGGGAGGTGAACAGTTGGAGCCATGCCACGAGGCACCCTTGTATGGTTTCGGTAATCAGCCTGTACCGATAGAAGGGACCATCACTTTGTCTGTCATGATGGGAAAAGCGCCATACACTGTGGTGAAGGAAGCAAAGTTCTATGTCGTCCGGGTCGATAGTCCGTACAACGGAATTTTGGGAAGGCCAGCCTTATCTTTGTTCCAGGCCTTGTCCTCTGTCCCTCATCTGAAGTTGAAGTTCCCAACAGAACATGGAGTTGGAGAAATGAGAGGCGATCAGAAAGCCGCCAGAATAATCATGTTGGAGGATTTGGAAAGAGACAAAGACATTGAGATGACCGAAGCCGGAAAGAGGAAAAGAAATGAGACCGAAGCTGGGGGCAGCCACCAACTGCTGAACATTGAGTTGGAAAAGTTTGGGGCCGACCTGTCAAGCCCGATTGCTGAGCCGGCTGCAGAGACCGAAGAGGTAGAACTATACGTGGTTCAGTCGGGAAAGATGATCCAAATTGGAAAGAACATGGAGCCGAAATTAAAAGAGAAAGTCATCAAGGTCATTAGGGAATTCCACGACGTATTCGCATGGAATCCCGAAGATATGCCAGGTTTGGACCCTGCGGTTGCCAAACACTGTTTAAATGTAGCTCCCGAAGCCAAGCCCGTAAGACAAAAGAAGAGGAATTTCGCCATGGAAAGGCAGAAAGTAATCCAAGTTGAAGTCGAAAAATTGCTGGAAGCAAAGTTCATTGAAGAGATAGACTATCCCGATTGGTTGGCAAACGTAGTGGTGGTGAAGAAATCTAATGGCAAGTGGAGGATGTGTGTCGACTACACCGACCTGAATAAGCATTGCCCGAAAGACCACTATCCCTTGCCAAACATTGACCAACTGATAGATGCCACTTCGGGGCATCAAATACTCAGTTTCCTGGATGCATTCTCAGGATACCACCAAATTGCCATGAATGCCGAGGACGTTCCCAAGACAGCATTCATCACACCGAACGGCACTTATGCCTACATCAAGATGCCCTTCGGCTTGAAGAACGCCGGGGCAACATTCCAAAAGATGATCAACAAAGTGTTCAAAGCCCAGATCGGCCGGAACATGGAATGCTACGTGGACGATATGATTGTTAAGTCCCTTTTCAGGGATCATGCCGAAGATCTGAGGGAATGTTTTGAAACGCTCAGAAGAAACAACATGAGGATCAATCCGAACAAATGTACGTTTGGAGTGAATAGTGGGAAATTTCTGGGATACATGGTTAGCGCCAGAGGAATTGAAGCCAATCCGGAGAAGATTAAAGCAATCATTGATATGGAGGCACCGAAGACAATCAGGGACATTCAAAAGCTGACCGGACGGCTAGCAGCCCTGAGGAGGTTCATCTCCCGATCGGCCGAAAAGGCCTTACCATTCTTTGAAGTGCTTCGGGGGTCCAAGAATTTGGAGTGGGGGCCAAATTGCCAGAAAGCATTCGAGGATGTTAAAGTGTACTTAGTGAAAGCCCCACTCTTAATGAGACCCGACCCGAAGGAGACATTGCAGCTGTACTTGGCTGTGAACGACCGAACACTTGGAGCCGTGTTGGTCAAAGAACATGAAGGAAACCAGCATCCGGTATTCTATGTCTCTCATATTCTCAAGGATGCAGAAACAAGATATCCGAACGCAGAGAAGTTCGCTTATGGACTGGTAGTGGCCGCAAGAAAGCTAAGGCACTATTTCCAGGGAAGGACAATCAAAGTTGTAACCGATCAGCCGTTAAAGAAAATATTGCAAAGGCCAGAGGCATCGGGCAGAGTGGTTGCTTGGGCGATCGAATTGGGGGAGCATGATTTGGAGTATACACCAAGGACTTCGATCAAAGCCCAAGCATTGGCGGACTTCATAGTAGAATGCTCTTTTTCGGGGCCGAATGACTTAGCTCCTGAAGAACAAATGATTCAGACACCGGGAAAATGGAAGTTGTTTGTCGATGGTTCGGTCGCCAAGGAAAAGTGCGGGGCAGGGCTAATTCTTACAAGCCCAGAAGGGTTCGAGATTTGTCAAGCTATCAGGTTCACTTTCCCGTTAACGAACAACGAAGCCGAATATGAAGCACTCTTGGCCGGGCTAGATTTGGCAAGAAATTTGGAAGTTAAGCACATAAGGGCGTTCCGTGATTCAATGTTGGTGGTAAAACAGTTCTCAGGAGAGTATGGGCAAAAAGATCCCCGAACCAAGGCATACGCGCTTAAGGTACGTGAACAATCTTTGCTGTTTGAAACTTTCGAGTTAACTCAAGTAGCTAGAGAAAACAACAGTCGGGCAGACGCCCTCTCGAGGTTAGCTTCGGCAGAAACCCAAAACCTAAGTGGGTCCATCTATCTGACCGAAGTAAAGACACCTTCGATAGACAAGAAGCAGTGCATGGAAATTCATCAAGGGGTCAATTGGATGACTCCCATCAGGGCCTTCTTGGAAAAAGGCATCCTACCACTTGACCGAAGGGAAGCACAGAAGGTTAAGTATCGGTCGGGAAATTACACTCTGGTCGGGGGCCGTTTGTTCAGACGATCGGTAAGCCAGCCGCTACTCAGATGTTTAGACAAAGAGGAACAACAGCTTGCTTTGGAGACGGTTCATGAAGGGATTTGTGGAGAACATTTGGCAGGACGATCCTTAGCCTTCAAGATCCTTAGGCAGGGATTCTTCTGGCCAAAAATGAAAGAAGACGCCACAGAGTATGCAAAGAAATGCAAGCAATGCTAGATATTCAGCACAATCCCGAAGCAACCTCCCGAAGAGATGTCTTCAGTCCTTAGCCCGATCCCATTTGCTATGTGGGCGGTCGATATTGTGGGGATCCTACCCACCAGCACTAAGCAAGCGAAATACTGTATTGTGGCAATCGACTATATGACAAAGTGGATAGAAGCAAAACCCCTTTCGGCCATTACCGAAGAGGCCGCGAAGAAATTCATGCTGGAACAGGTGATCTTGAGGTTTGGCATACCTATGGTTTGTGTGTCCGATAACGGTACTCAATTCATTGGGAGCAAGTTCAGAAAATTCCTGGCTCAATTCGGGATAAAACAGAAGTTCAGTTCGGTAGGGCATCCCCAGGGAAACGGGGCGATCGAGGCGGCCAACAAAATCATTTTTGATGGAATCAAGAAAAGGCTAGGGGAAGCTAAGGGACTTTGGGCTGAAGAACTACCATGGGTCCTATGGGCTTACCGAACCACTACAAGATCTTCAACCGGGGAAACACCTTTCAAACTGGCCTTCGGAACTGATGCCCTTCTACCTGTCAAAGTTGGTTTAGAGTCGTACCGAACAGAAACGTTTAACGTGGAGACAAATGAGTTCGGACTTCGAGCAAATGTGGACTTACTAGAAGAAGAAAGAGAGGCTGCCCACCAAAGAAACTTAAGGTACCAACTGCAGGCAGCCCAGTACTATGATTCGGGGGTGAAGAAGAGATCTTTTCGAGCCGGGGACTTAGTGCTTCGGGAGTTAGCCACCTCCATGCCAGCAAAAAAAGGCAAGCTTATGCCCAACTGGGAAGGTCCATATGTGGTGATTGAAGTGGTCCGACCAGGCACCTACAAATTGGCTCATCCGGACGGCAGCCCAATCAAAAACACCTGGCACGCCGCTCGCCTTCGCCGTTTCTACCAGTAAGCATACTGGTCCAACTTTTATTGCTTTTTACTTCAGTATTTTGTCTTATGCAACTTTATTCTGAATTCCATAAGCTAGCATCAATCTGTAATCAAATCTATGTAAGAGTTGCATGGTTAATGAAAAGATTGTTTTGCTCCATTTTTTATCCGTTATTGTTAAGCTAAGTACATTTATAGCCAAAAAGCTAAGTACGCAATATTAAGCTTAATAGACCCATGTTTGGGGCCGACCGTATAAAACATGCGCCCCTTAACTTATTGGTAGTGTTTAAGTACATTGTGTTTTAAGCTACAAATACTTGACGAATCCAAATTTGGGGCCGACCGAATAAAATTTGGCCTCTTACAAAATTGCCTTAGTATTCAAGTTGCTTTGACATTAATTAAGGCCGGGAGGAAATATTTTTCAACCGACCGAACGAGACCTTAATCATTTACAAAACCCCTTAAATACTCGGGGGCAGCTAGGTTACGACCAAAGATGCACAAAAAGGCAAGAATTATGCTAAGGCAAAAATGGCCGAAGATGCATAAAAATAAAATAAATATGCTAAGGCAAAAATGGCCGAAGATGCATAAAAATAAAATAAATATGCTAAGGCAAAATGAAGCCGAAGACGCATGAACAGAAACAGAAGCCAAATTAAGGCCGAAGCCGAAGACGCATACAAAAGAATATTATGCAAAGGCAGACTTATATAAAACAAGCCCGAAGGCAAAGTAAAATATTACAAGCCCGAAGGCACGAATAGTAAGCCCGAAGGCAAAGTTAAATATTACAAGTTCGAAAATATTAAAAAGCTACGAAAATATTACAAGGCTTCATCAGCTGGAGGTTCGTCGGAGAGAGACTCATCCTCGCCCGAAGAAACCTCTAAGGGTTGATCAGACTCCTCCCGACCAACCGGATCCGTCATCCCGAGCGAAGGATCTACCAGCTGAGTATGATCGAAGCCCAAAGAATGGGCCTTCAGCACAGCGCCGTCATACCCCATTTGGTAGCATCTTTCTTCGGTCAGCTCCAGGGTCTTCTGCAGCTTCCGAACATTTTTCCTTGAAAGCTTGAGCTGCTTGTTTCTCCACTCGACCCTAGCCCTCAAGGCGTCCATCTCCTGCAACTTTGCCTTCAAGGCATCATTTTCGGCCTTCAAGGAGTTAGATTGGCCGGTGACCCTCTCCAAGTCAGAAGTTGCATTCCGGAGGTCCTCTTCAGCCTTGACTGCCCGAACTTCAGTCTGGTTGGCTGCCTCCAGCTTTTTCTGTATACCCTCCATCCGTTCAGTCACTACGGCCGACCAAGAGACCCCCTGGAAACAAACAAGGGAAAAGAATTAAACACTGAATACAAGTGAAAGAAATAACACCGAAAAAAAAAAAAAAGCAAAGCTTACCATGGAGAGCAGAGCCAGCATTTCAGTACAAGCCTCAAGGTCGTTTGCCTTAGCAAACGTGGGCCTGTCGGCTGGCAGAATGAGACCCCGGCAAAGATCGGGACCTACTATGGTAGACAGCTGGGGGGCAGGGACAATGATTTGATCCGTCTCAAGGACTCCCCAGGGAGGATGGTATACTTTCAGTCCGGCATCTCCCGACCGACCCCTTTTTCGGGAATCGGTTGAGAGGGCCTGGACGATACCATCCCCCTGATCTCGCGGAGGAGAAGCCACTGGAGTTTCGCTTCTCCCACCGGTGTCGGGAACAGATTCCAGCTCCTTGCCGGCCGATTGAGCGGCAGCATCAGCTTCGGCTGTAGCAGCTATCGAGAGTTGAGCTGCCTTCTTGCGTTTGCGCTCAATAATATGACCAAGAGAAGACACTGCACAAAAACAAGAGTGTCAAACATTGGCAACAAGAAATAAAATACAGTAAACACTCGGATGGAAAGGAGTAAGGATAAATGTTACCACTACCCCAGAGGGCGACCAACCAGCCGTTATCCCGGCTGTCCGATAGGGGAACCCTACCCATATCGAGTTCACAAAGAAGGCGATAATCGTGTTTGTCCGCCTCCAACATCTCGGGATACTGCAACCTCGACGGGTCCAGATCCTGCCAGCGGCCGTACTTCTCCATTTTCGGGCCCGAGATGAAAACCCACTTCTCATGGGCCCCCCTATTTTTGGAGTTCGTTTGAGCCCAATCGGCCCTGCCGGTCCGACGAGCGATAGTGTAGAAGCCGTTACTTTTGGAATTCCTCCGAAGCTCATAATGATGCCAGAACAGGGTTGTCCTCGGAGTCATCTTTTTAGCTAAGCATCGGGCTTGGAAAGCGTTTATATGGAAAAAGCTGTTCGGATCCAGCTGTCCTATGGCGATCCCAACTTGCCTCAGCAATTTTCAGTATTGGCAGCATCGGCAGTCGAAAGCCACATTTGAAGGCCATTTCGGATATGCCGGTGGCCACACTTCCGCCGAAGAGAGGTGGAACCTCAGGGTTGTGCCAAATACGGTCTCTCTTCCTAGGAGTGAAGAAGTACCAGACATTCCTCTCTACTAGGTATTTGGAATGGAATTCTTCTATTTTTTCCTCAGTCAGGTGCGACCGAAAGTTCGCCGCAGGATACTCCCCGACATCACTAAACGGTGATACCTCCGAAGGACCGGCACCTTCGGTTGACCGATCCATGTCCCTGCATTCGGAAATGAAGAGACATTAGCTTTGTACTCGGACAAAGAAGACGAAAACAAAAAGGGGAGAGGCCGAGTACAGTGAGCCAGGATCGGTCGGAGAATCCTAAAATCTAAGGTTTGGCAAATTACGGGTCGTCTAAAAGTTATAAAGATCGGGACAGACCGAAGGGAGTTCTCAGGGTTTGGAAATCCCGAAGGACATCTCAACCCTGACAACTTCCAAGCAAATCTCAAGGTTCAAGTAAGGGGTTGTATCAGAGCAACACAACGGAAATTAAAAGGAAAAGACACGCGCATGTTCTACTCAAAACGACAAGAATAAACTGCACGGGTAACTTTACATATGTGTACATATAGATACATACATGTGTGTGTGAATACGAAAAGCAGATATGAACACAAAAGCAGGAAAGAAAGTAATTCAAGTGTGCGATGAATCGAAAAAAGAAGGGAAGTAATGAGAACTTACTGATTTGTTTGAGATCTCTGATAAGGTCGAGTTCGTGGGGGTAGGCTTCTTGGACGTGAATGTCGACTGGAATCGGCGATTTGAAGGCCTCCGGTGATGAAACAACGTTCCCAATTGCTATTTGAGATCTCTCTGGAGGGAGTTTTTCCTTTGAATGTTAAAGAAATGATATGTGCG
This sequence comes from Saposhnikovia divaricata, assembly GCA_036435485.1. Classification (NCBI taxonomy): domain Eukaryota; kingdom Viridiplantae; phylum Streptophyta; class Magnoliopsida; order Apiales; family Apiaceae; genus Saposhnikovia; species Saposhnikovia divaricata. Next base: position 233,993,957 of record CM071594.1, read on the forward strand.
TAAAAGAAAGAAAGAAAGAAACTGTGGAGTTTAAATAGAAAAGATGTGACGCTTGGACAGAGCCGTTTCATATTCAACGGCGGGGATTGAAGCGCAAATCTCGAGGACAGACAGCTGTCAGCCATAAAGAGACACGGCTCCCTAGGAGGCGTCTCAGTCTTGTCCATCGCCATTCTTATCCGAAGGGAACGTACGAACACAGAATTCCGAAGATGGGCTTGGGCTTTAGCCTTCGTCCTGAGGATAACTCCGAACGAAGGCTAGGGACATGTTAGAGGCCCAACTTCTCACTGGGCTGGACCGAAGGCCCAGTCATGGAATGGGTACCGGTTTGGCGAAGGCCCATGTCATTCGGCCCCTTTATTTACAACGGTTCGTTCGGTTGTACATCCCTGGGAACGTGGGAACGTGGAACACGTTCACCACTCACCTTACTCTCCGATAACTGCCAACATCGAGGATAAAGAGGTTAACAAAGGTTTGGGTTCATTCATTCAATCACTTACACACAACACAAACACTCTGCGTTTACCTTTACTCATAAAAGAACCAGTTAACTTATTCTCACACCGGAGGTGAATCGGGGGGCCACACCCTTGCATTCTTCTTCAATTGCAGGTCCGACCGAACGGATACACCGACGGAAATTGGTTGCAACAAATTGTAAGGCATATAAGCCTACATAGTAAAAAAATTACAAATCGAAAATGATATTTTCCTTCTAAAACTCAAAAAAAAAAAAGTTTAATGAGCTAATTTTTTGTGAAGGAAAATTTTAACTACCTATTTTCAAATCAGTGTTGGATCGACTTAGAAACGATTCTAAGCTTTCAGATGTTCTAAACCTATTCAATTTTCAAACAAAATCCAAACGGTGAACTCTTACATTCACTCTGTTGTACATTTATTAATATTTTTTTTAATATTGTTTTTTAATATTGTTATTTCGTACTAACATAATAATTATCTTCTAAAGGACCACTACATGTAGGTTTTGTATTTTTTTTTATCATTATAATACATTAGTTTCAAATTTACTAGCTAGTTTTTTAGATTTTTTTGTTGTTAGTGAAAATAATTATATAAAAAGATATACGATCACTTATATTATTTTTCTATAAAATAGTGATCCATTTGTAGTTTAAATCATTTATAATTTATTTTTGGTGTTGCCTTTCATACCATAAAAATTTTTTTCAAAAAGAAAATTTATGAAAACTACCAAAGTCATTTCTTACTATTTTTGGTCAAACATGAGTTGACTCCAAACGTATACGAAATTATGTGACAAAATTTATTGCAATGTAAATGGTCGGTTTTTGCGGAGTTGATCGTTTATGAGTTGATCGGAAATGATAGTGACATGGATGTAGTCCCTAACATGTGGTCGATTATGAGTTGGTCAGAAATGATAATGACAATGACGTGGATGTGGTCCTCTCCACAACTGATGTGTCGTTGGTTTTAATGTTGTTGGTCGGTAATGAATCGGTCAGAAATGATAGTGACGTGTATGTGGTCCTTTCTACAAGTGACGTGTGGTTGGTTTTAACGTCGTTGGTCAGTTATGAGTTGGTCGGAAATGATAGTGACATAAATGTGGTCCCCTATACGACTGAGAAGTGTGGTCAGTTTTAACGTCGTTGGTCGGTTATGAATGAGTTCGAAATGAGAGTGACATGGATATTGGGCCCCAATATTTTATAACCCACTACTGTTGGTCTGTTATGATATTATTTACGACCGATTTAGGTGGTCGGCTATTTGGTCAGTTATAAGTTATCTTTTCCGACCAATTTTCGTTGGTCAAAAATGAAATGAGGCGCTTGTAGTGAACTGGGGATTGGCTTTACTCCCTTGATCAGGGAAGGATGGTTGATTATGAAGATTTCATTAGGTCGTTTTTGTTATATGCGATCGTCATACAAATAAAAAAGTAGTTTCTTGTGACCTCTTATTCAATGATTAGATCATTAGGATAAAGTAGGTAGTTTTACTTTAAGAATAGTTGTTCTGAAGTCTATCGTGTATTGGTAACTACTGTTTTATATTTATCAAGGAATGCTTCTACCTTGTTTGGTTTTAAATATCCAAACGTGCTTTACATCTCTACTGTTTTACCTAGTTCTATACTAAACGTGCTTTATATCTCTCAATATTGCCCTCAGAATCCCTTTTGGTTTTAAATATCCATATACACCAATCGGTTTTACACCTTCAGGCAATTTGATAAGATCTCAAACGTCATTGTCCTTCATGGATTTCATCTCATCATTCATGGCTTCAATCCACTTTTGACTAATAGCACTTTGTTTGGCTTGCTAGAAGTTGATAGGATCATCTTCCATAACCCCTATGTCAAACTCATGCTCCTGAAACAATATAATCATCTAAAATTGCACTCCTTCTGTCTCTAGTGGATCGCCTAAGTGACACTTCCTCTTGAGTTTGTTAAGTTTGCTCTTCTTGAGCATCATCTTGATTTTGAGTACGAAACTATACAGGTATATCCACATTGTTGTCTTGAACTACATGAGGCAAAGAAACTAATTCTTCCTCAAAGACAACATCCTTGACTTTATCTTCCCCCTCAAACTCAACATCCTCAAGGAATCTAGCATTCCCGTTTCGAAAAAAAGGTCTTTGTCAAAGGATCATAAAACTTAAAACCCCTTATAGCATAGTCTAAATCCATGCAGCCAAGAACTAACAGAACGTTTTCTTTTCAGCTCTTAAAGTTTGTGCCGTTAAGCACCGGAATGGAGTTCATGTTTGCAGTTATATTAGCAGCAGATGTATTAACTAGCAATTTAGAACAAAAAAATAAGCTCGCATAATAGAAATTCATGTCATATGCATACGTAATAGCACACAAAAATATACATGAATTTAAATACTATAGTTTATGAGCACATTCAAACAAGATACCTAGCACAACATTAATATTTAGTCTTTGGACAGAAATATTAACTTGCAAGTGGTACTCTCCACGCAGAAATCAAATATTAATAATAAATTCACTCAAGCAATAACCTTCCTTTGGGCCGGTTTATTACTCACATGAAAATTTTATAATTATTACATATTTATTCCCGCACATATATTCATTATTTGGGCAATAAATAGTCTTCTTTGGACCGATTATTATAACTCATAAATAATAAACATATACATCCTATTTTCAAAATAAATAAATCTACACATAAATATCAATTTGGCAATATTTTGTTTCAACTCACTTATTCACGAAATATAAGGACGAAAAAAAATAAATGATCATTATTTTTCAAAAAAATGTGCCCAAATCCATATCATTGTAAAAATATTCAAATAAATCACCTAATATTTTAATATCATTTACAATCACCAAAAAAAATGTCTCGATTTAAATAATTTTATAAAAATTAATATATCAAGACAATCCCATTCACCGTTTTTACACACAAAGAACGAAAAATTATATGTAATTTCGTAAAAACTAAGCATGGTGGATTCACATATACATTAACTAAAATACACTGATTATCTTTATCCAGATAAAATACACTGATTATCTTTATCCAGATACATTGATTATCTTTATCCAGGTACAACAATTCAAAACAAAAATAGCTTCTGCCTATTCATGTGTTAGTGTTACCAACGAGTCAGCCGAACCGAACATGTATCCTTATTTACGTGTAAACGAAATTATGACCATGTAATTACGGTTCCGTTTGGCAAATCTTAAGCCTGACTTATAAGTTATTTATTTTGGAAAAAAATTTGTATTTGCATAATTTTTTTAGAGAAAAATGTGTATGCAGAGTTTAATATTCGTTATCTTGTAAAAATAAGTTACTTATTTCAAAAAAAGTACATATTTTCTAACTTTTTTCCAGAATAAGTAACTTGTTTCTGAAAAATAAGATTTCCCAAACGGACCCTTCAATTAGCACAGACCATGATACATGTCATATATGGCTAATAAATTAAACGACGAATGAATAAAAAAAATGATGACATGGTACAAGTAATAATTTCAAAAAAAAAAACTGAACAATGATCATCACAGATAGAAATTCATGGCAAGAATTCAAATTATTATCAAGCAAATTCAAATTATTACCAAGTAAAAGTTCGTACATGCTATTTTGAATTTGTATTAATAGATTAAAACTAATAGATTAAAACAATGCATCGGATGCATGATCAGCCAAAATAGTATATATTAATATACACACTTTTGTATATACACACTTACAAAACCCCAAAAACATAAATCGAGATTTTAGCCATATAAAAAAAACATGTTTGAGAACAAACACCAGAAAATCATATAATATATATGATCAATCCTAATAATTCTACGTAAGATAGACTTGGATATCAATTGTTAAATCTAAATAAATAATCATAGATCATCTTATGCAATATTATCAAGGTTACACGACAAACTGTAGTGTGAAAGCGTACCTAATTCCATGACGATAAATATGAATACAGATCATGGGACTTGATCTTCCACAGACTTATTCGTCTCTAGCCGTATCTCACTCTAACTGATGGGAAAAGAGGAGTAGAGGTTGTGAATAGCTTTGGGGACCAAGATCCTATTGTGTTCTTCATGTAGTACTCTAATTAGACCCCCATTAACCCCAGATTACTATTAGATATTACATATTACAAAGCATATACCGAATAAGATATTATTGAACCCTTTATTTAAGACCACTTAATTAGTCCAAATATAGAATAAACCAGGGGCGGACTCACATATGGGCTGGGGTGGGCCATAGCCCGGGTAAAATTTTTACTTCTCCAAACATTACTCTTGATAATGTTTGCTAAATACAGTTTAGTCCGGTTGAAAATTTTCAAAAATCATATACTATTACATATTTTACATTTGGAGAACAAGACTTCTTTATCCATTAAAAAGCCACTGTTCATAAAAAGAAGTCAGCACCACAGAAGTTTGTTGGATTTAGTATTAATTACATACAAATAAATTATTATGATTGTGGGTGAAAGCTCGTTAGTGTTTTTAATGGCATGTGAATTTTGTTTAAGTCCAATAATTTCTGGATAGTATATATTTTATAAGTTATATTTTTATTTAGATAAATTCTATAATATGTTATAACTTACATGTAATAATGTTGATTGCCTTAAAAATTGTAGTAAATTAATATTAGTTTATTAAATACTAATTTATTAATTAATACTATTTGAAAGTGAAATTTTGATTCTTAATAATTATAATATATTTTAGTTATATTTAATTATTTTTGTGTATAATTGTGTACCAGAAAATAATATTAAAATATTTAAATTTTAAATTCGTTAACTTAAACAGTTCTTTACTTTTCTTTTATATTTTTAATTTGTCATTTTTGCTAGATAATTTATTTTTCAACAAATACGAAAGAACACAAGTATAGGAAGATATAGGAACTGGAGTTAAATAAAAATGATAATATATAAACAAGAATGTTAATTTATTTGAAAAATAAAAAATATACGCTACAAAAATAAATTTAGATCATTCATATAATTTCAAAGTGAAAGATCACACATAACAACACTACTACAGTTTTACATGTAGAAATCATAAACTTCTTTCTATATTTTTTGCCTTATGCAATGTAATTTCTTATTTAAGCAATGTAATTTCCCTAGCCCGGGTTAACCTGACATTCTGGATCCGCCCCTGGAATAAACGTTAAGCCCATAAATTATTATTATATTATAAAAATAATCTAACATAGGTCATTAGGATAAAGTAGGTTGTTTTACTTGAAGAATAGTTGTTCTGAAGTCTATTGTATATTGGTAACTACTGTTTTATATTTATCAAGGAACGCTTCTACCTTGTTTCCTTCTGCCCTCTAACTTGTTGCTTTTGCCCATCAGATTTACTCTGTTCATCCAATCCTAAATTTTCAAAAATAGACTAGAATTTTTTAATTACCACTATATAATTTCTTACAAAAATTGTACTACATTTTGGAGAACATGATCCTTTATGCATTTCATATATCTTTCTTACCCATTTTACTTAATGTGCACTCTTCTTCCCTCAGAAAAGTAATCCGGAAGTCATGCTGAAAGTAGAAAACACTACGCTATAAGTGAGCATACGCAACCCTTTTTAGAAAGTGTTCCACATAAAGCGTTTCGTTAGCTAGAAATTTTTGGTCTTTTACAACAGAGCTGAACTGGTGTTGCATTAAATATAATTTAGTGTTGCATATTACCCACGTTGTTTCACATCATGCAACACTAACTGCTGGTGTTGCATTATATATTTTTTATTTTAATAAATGATGACGTGGCAGAAGTGGGACCCATATGTGCTGACGTAGCATTTGATGACGTGGGAATTGTGGGGCCCACAATTGCTGACGTGGCAGAAGTGGGCCCCACCTGTACTGACGTGTCATTTGATGATGTGGCATAAGTGTTGCATTAGATAACAGCAGTGTTGCATTTGCTGTTTGAAGTGTTGCATTAGATTTTTTTTTTTAATTAAATTCTGACGTGGCAGGTGTAGTGTGACGATCCGAATTTTTCAAAATAAATTATTATTATTATTTTTATGATTTGTGTTTAAAAATTATTATTATTTGTAAAATGCATATTAAATTGGAAAATTGAGATTTAATTCTAATTCCTTCTCCGTAAATCTTTAAAAATATTCTAGTATTTAATTATGCTAGAAATTTTTATTTTTACAAATTAGAGTTTTTAATTAAAAATGTTATTTAAAGACATGTAGTATTAAATTGTAATTCTTTTAAATAGTTTTGGGCTTGAGCCCATTAGGGTTAAAACACACCACAGATACAACACAGCCGCATACATTAGTCGGGAAAAGAAGAGTAAATAAGGAGAGAAATGGGGAGAAGAGAGATTAGGAATTGATGAAATTGAATTGGGGGTTTTGATTTTCTTTGAATCAATTGGTGTGTATATGTATATGTGGGTGTACATAAGTGTGTGTGTGGGTATGTGTGTGCTGCGTTCCTGGTGGTGTTGCGAGAGACGCAGCAGTAGCGAGAGAGAGAGACCAGTATAGAGAGAGAGAGAGATGAAGGAGGGAGAGATTTGCCGGCAAAGGGGAGGTGTTTTTGATTGCTTTAAGGTTGTGTTGATAAGGTAATCCTTAACCAATAATCTTAAATTCCTTCTTGAATCTTGATTTTTCTTTCTTAATATTCAGATTCTATATAGTTAAGCATGCCTACAAGTTGTTTGATTTATTGTCTCAAAGAAGTTAAGCATGATTTTTAGTTTTGATTATGAAATTCCAGCAACTGCCCTGTTTTGTGATGTAAGTTCGAGATAGTTAATGACCTTATTTGGTCTTGGCTATAAAATATGAATTATAGCTCGTGGTCTCTAGTTTGTGTAGGAGAAAATGGTGCGTAGTTTGAGTTAACGAGCAAGGAGAAAACGTTGTTTTAGTGACTGCTGTTCATAACTTCGCTGCTCTCGGGAATTGCTACTTTGGAAGTCTGTTTCACCTAGTTAAACTTGTTCTTTTAAGTTGAAAAATTTACTGAGTATAGAGGAAGGAATTATAAAGATTCCAGAAAAAGAATTGCACAAAAATATGAAATGTTCGATTTATTAAAAATGCTAGAGTGTGACTGGTACATGAGAATCTGCCCTTGTGCTAATGGTCGTAATTAGATTAGTATGGTAAATTTTTATATATTGTTTAATTGTGGTAATTTAACTAATAAGTGTGGTAATTTAAATTGATATAAATTGTGAGATTAATTGTGGGATTAATTATGAATATTGTCCGAATTTCCATATTTAATTCGGAGGGCATAGTGATTTGTAATTGTTGAGGACTAAGTGTGAGTCCGATTAAATGTGGTGTTTAGTAATGATTAATTGTTAATTGTTGATTGCTAAGAGTTATGTGAGTTTGCTAAGTTTTAATTGCTTATATGCTAGATGGTATAAATCGAGTCATATTATTTGACGATGTTACTATGTGTAAATGTTTATATGTTAAATGCCATAAGCTGAGTTGTAAGTAATTATAGAATGTATAATTGTCAAGTACTCGGTGGTAAAGTATATGAGGTTAAATGGTGATTGGTCGTGTATATGGGTTAAGTATGGGGATTTTGATGATTGTAAATTGTAACTATGATTTTAGTAGTAATTGAAGCTTCGATATTATATTCGACCTTTAGAATTGTTAAAAGTTGGTTATATGTGGAGTTTTACTAATATTTGAATTTATGAGTATACTTGAGATATACATAAGTTATGATTTTGAACTATTATGTTTTATCGATTGTTAAGTATTAATTGTCGGATAATATATTGGATAATACTGAGGAATAAATGAAGTTGTATGCGTGATAGTCGGATTATGTGTAATAGAGATATATGTGTCGATTAAGTGGAGTATTAATAATTTGGATTATTGTTGGTTTAAATAACATGTTATGTGATTCACGTGTAATAAGTGTTGGTGAGTCATTAAGGTGACCAATTGATTTCTAAATTGAGCAAATGGTAAGTACGGGAATACGTGATACATGTTAAATGTCAGAATCTTATAATAATTAGAATTGTGCTAGGGGTTATGAGAAGATCACAAGTTTTTAAATGTCAATATTTAAAGGACTTGTGTAATTCTTTTCGACTAATCCCTAGGGCTTACTAATATCCATGATTAACTATCACGGGTATAATTCATATACTTATGTGGTGTGATCATCGATATAGCGTAAGTAATAGTTAGTGCTAGGGGTTGTTCCCTAGGGCTTACGAACATCAATGATTGATTGTCACGTGTATCATTAAAATACGTGAGAAATACGATCATTGGTGTAGCGTAAGTAGTAGTGTAATATAAATCATTATGTGCTATGTGCCGCATGTCAGGGCGGATACTTTCTTATGTGTTTATTTTATGTTGCTGCAAGTTGAGGCAGCTTATTTTTGCTAAAACAGGGTTGTATTGTAATTGAGGGGCTGTGCCCATAGTCCGATAAACGAATAGGTCATGCCGAAATTTTCTGAAAATCTCCTGCATTTAAATTTATTTAACTTATTTGACTTTAATGGTCTAAAGGCATGTTTTGGGGTGCTAAATGTTTATGTGTTATGTATACTAAGTGATAATAGAATAGTCAACTATAGGGAGGACACCTATAGTTTGACTTTATATGATTTAGTGACAATTCCAAGTTGTGTTTACTCGAGATACGAGGTAGGACTGACACGTCTCGTAACTATTTCAGTACCATTAGGGTATAATCAAGTTGGAACGACGTGCATCAAAGGGGAAAGATCAGGGCGTCATATGAAGAAAGGTAAGTTACCTCCATGGAATTGCTTGGACAAGGTGCGAAGGATTTATTCGCGATTTTCTGCTTTATGCTCAGGACCAGAGGCAAGTTTATCTATGCATACTCTATCGTTCAGAGTATCCGTATTTTGAAATATATGAAATGTGCGAACTAGTTTTAAATCCATAATTGCAAATTATTTAATTTATGCTCTATCGTTCAGAGTATACCTTATATTGAAAGTATGTTGCATGTATTGCAAGACTACTAACCGTGCTCTTTCATTCAGAGTATGCATGTTTTTAAAATATCTATGATGAATGCTCTAGTGTAGTATTATGCTTTCTTAAAAATGAAAGTTCTGCAAATGCCTTATTTTAAAACTCTTAAATTCGTGAGTAATCGTTCTAGTCTTTTTAATCAGTTTTATAACTGCTTTCAATTTATCCCACTTGTGATTTTATCCATTGTGTTATAAAGTTTGCAATTGTTCTTTACCCTATAAGAACTGTTATGTTCTGTCATGATTATGACACACCTCAATATCTGTCAGGAATGTGAATTCTCCTTTTTAAATATCCTTATCATATTGGAAGTCGTTCTTATTTGTAATATCCGTAAATTTCCAAATATATTTTAATTTTGAGCCGAATTTTAGAGTTTCGTTTTAATTACTCAGCGGGAGAAAAATGAAATATTTTTACTAAATATTTATATTAAATATTTTCATCATTATAATTGTCCCCCATTTTTATTTCTTTTAATTTAATAATTACCACCTACAAAAAAAATCATAATTATGTAGGGTGACCACTAATTACCCCATAACAATTTGTTCCCCATTATTTTTTTTATAAACTGCATTATTGGTAATGCATTATGAATATACAGTTTAAAAAATTATTATAGGAGCCCTGCATAATCATTGTAAGTCAATAAATGGTATTCAGTTTATATTGACAAAAACAAAAACACAGCCCATAACACCGAGTAGTTCATGTCTTTCCTTTTCTTATAAACAGACCACCTCTTGTCTCTGTTAAACCAATACTCGAACTATATTCATATATAAATATACAATCGGAGTTCAATCACAGGTAGTCAATTCTTTCTGTTAATTTGTTGTTGTTCGATTGGGTTTGTTTTTTTTTTTTCCGTATTGTTGTAATCGGAAGAGAGGGATGCGGGAAGAGAGCTTGGGAGAAGATTGTTTGTTGGGTGTGGGTATTCGAAGGAGAGGGAGAGACGGTGAAGGGGGATCGAGAGAGATTCGAAAGGAGAGAGAGGCAGAGTGAGATGAGAGATTGATGGTTGTCGATGTGGTTGTTGAAATCGGGGGGGGGTTCGACTTGGGTCGAGAGGAGAGACGGACAGAGAGTGAGGAGAGATTGAGGGAAAGGGGAGTATGGTAGTGTTGTTTGTTGGAGATGACGAGAGAGATGAGTTGTTGGTTGTGGTGGTGTTCACGGGGAAGTCGAAGTGAGGGGGTGGAGCGAAGAGAGATTGAGAAATGAGAGAATGAATTGTTGTGGTGGCTTTGTGTTGATTGAATGGGCTCGACTTTGGTCGAGATTAAGAGAGATGTCGAGAGGTGGAGTAATGGTAGTCGGTTGTTGGACGAAAAACTAGCGTGGTTGTTGGTGTTGGTGGTGTCGACGGAGGGAGAGAGTGGAGAGATAAGGAGAGATAAAGAGAGAGGAGGGGAGAGAGTGTGAGAAAGATTGGATGCAGGGGAGAGAGGGAGAGAGAGAGAGAGAGAGAGAGAGAGAGAGAGAGAGAGAGATGGTAGAGAGAAAGAGAAACCGGAGAAAGAGAGATGGCCGTGTGAAATGCAGGGGAGGGGAGGGGTGGGACCCACGGCGGGGGAATGTGGGGCCCACAAAATTTTCTCTGTTAAATAAATAATATAATAATACAGTACTAATTAAAACGATACAGTTTTATTTAATTAGCAATTGAACGTTATAAGTCGAGATTTAATTAATTGATTAGAATTAGTTAGTAACAAATAGTTTTTAAATGGTTTAATTGTTTAATTGATTAAAAATAGAATTATTTAGAGTTTTTAAAATGAAATTTAGAATTTAATTATTTACTAATTAAATAAGTGTGGTTATGTGATTTTGAAAATAAATTAGATATTTATTAATTTGCAATAAAAAGGGTTTAATTAAATGGATTAATTATTTGTTTGTTAAAAAGAGTCATTTTGTGATTTTTGGACGAAAATTAAAGATTTAATAATTTATCGATAAAAAGAGGAATAATTGTGAATAAATAGGATTTATTTTCAAGATTTAATTCCTGAGTTTGAAGAAAGATATTTATTTATTCTGGAATTATTTTTCGTTATCTATTCCAGATATTTTATGAGATATTACATTATTATTAATTAGATTATCGGATCGGGAGTATTTTATTTTGAAGAATCGCTCACGTATTTCTGGTTGCCATTTTTAGAGAATAATCCCCGAGCCGTAGACCGAAGCCGAGTTCACGGGTAGAGTATAATTTTTATCTGCATTCATTTGCACTTCGAGATCGAGGCAAGTTCATTCCTACCCTAACTTTTGGAAACTGTGGATTTCTGTTCGTGTTATTTAATTCCTTAATTATTTTCGAGATATTATATGTTGAGATTTATCTGTTGCTTCGTATGATGCAATAATTTCTTTGAGAATTATTTCTTGTTAAATATTATTATGTTGTTAAGTTAGTTTATTTGAGAATTATAATCCCTATAAGCGTAAAGATAATTTCGTTGCTATCGGGTCGATCTCATTAATTCGAGACGACTATTATTTTATTCAGTGAAACTAATCTCATTCGTCCGAGATAGTTAAATTTATTCTTTTCGATTGAATTTATTGTACAAATTCAATCGTTATTTATTGATTATCTTTCAGTTAGTTCCTCGTTTGAACTAACCGATAGGAGTTTAAAATTATAATTATTAGAGATTTTTATTCGTCGATCAAGTGAAAAATATTCTATTTACACGTTCATCAATGTTGAGTATTATAAATATCGAGAAGTACTATTTGTTCAGTACGACTCCCAATTACTTTAATCTTAGGACTATTCTCATAGATTCGAGATAGTCGATTTTATTGTCAAGGTTTGGCATTTTGTTCATGTCAACCGATAAATTATTATTATTAGAATTTACATCAGTCCATTGTTCGGATTGGTGGTAAAATCGAGTCATACTGGCAGTCCGCCAGATTTGTAAATATTTTCTGAAAAGAGTTATCTCAAGTTATCTGTACCCCAAATATTCGGGAATTCTGTATTCTACTGGTCAATTTTGGGCAAGAGGCCCATTATAAAGAAAGAGAGACTCGTGTACCGTTTTACGGACCCGAGAATATTTAGGCATTCGTTGCCTTAGTTGAATTGATAACCATTATGATGCTAGCATTCATATATATATATATATATATATATATATATATATATATATATATATATATATATTATAGTTGATATCGTATTGTAGCCGTGATCGGGCGAAGTGCGGTGTCATCGGAGGCCGTTATTCTTGGTTGGTTAGTTGATCGCCCCACCGAGATACGGAGAGGTGGAAGACCAGTTCATTCTTAAATCATGAGTTATCAGAGTTATATCAAATGAGTCTTTTGAGTATTCTGTTTTGAGATGAGTTTTGAGCTTTTCGAGTATGATATTTTCAAGATGAATTTGAGCCAAATCTTATTGTGACTTTCAATATTAAAATTTTGAGTACTTATTTCGGTAAACCTTATTATATTTATATACCGAGCGAGAAGAGAACTTGCTGAGCACTATAGTTGCTCATTCTTGCTTTACAACATTTTGTTCAGCTGTCAAGACGGAGAAAGGCGAGACGTCCAGCCAGGGCTATAAAGGAAAAGGGAAAGCGCAAGGCTATGGCGACAACAATTAGAAGATCCAACTGGAATCTTTATATTTCTATTGATGTGAACTTTTGTAATATATTAATTCGAGATGTATCAAGTTGTTTTGTATTATACTGTGAAGACGATCTTGGACCTGCGGAGTGGGACATTTTATGTTCCGTTGTATTATATATTTTGCTTTGTTATTGCGTAACTTGTGCTACAGGATATTGAGACAATGTGACGACCCGGGTCCCCTGTCAAGGTGGATTTGGGGGGTGTTACAGTTTTGGTATCAGAGCTATAGTTATATTTTTAGGAATCGTACGAGCCTAGAATTATAACGCGACGTGAGAGTTTAGAGGTATAATATGACGATGAGATTTTAGCACTAATTGCTTTACACCCTTATATACCTATATGAGTATATAGTCGATTAGAAACGGTTTGTAACCCAAAATTCTATGCTTTTGTAGATGTCTACTTCCAGACTAGATGACTTTCGATCTACTCACGACAGATCTCCTACACCATATCCATATGGACCTCTAGATCCTAGCTCGGAGTCGGATAGTGACCCATCCGAGGAATATATACCGATCGACATCGACTCGGAGGATTCTTCGGTGCAGATACTTACACCTCCTTCTCAACCAGTGATCGATTTAGATACACCTCCACTTGAGGTTCAGACAGAGGACGAGCAGTTAGAGCATACTATACCCTTGTTTACTTCCGAGATGTGCAGAGCTGAGACTCCAGAGCCCGAGATTACTGAGCTGGTTGATGAGAGCCAGCTTTCACCCGTTCGTACGGAGATGGTGCCTAGCTCAGCGGATCCAGTTTACAGAGTTGCTACACCTACCAGGGCTACAGCTATTCCCATTCCGATTTATACTTTGACCCCGACGGTCCCTACTATACCGGACTCCATGTTTTCACTTACCAGCGGCACTCCTGTTGGTGATATTACTTCATTGGCACCTGTCTATGCAGAGACACCTACAATTCCTATAGTACCAGATTTCACTGTTCCACCGGTCAATGGTGCACCGACATGTGATACTACTCCTCCTGCACCTGCTATACATATCCCTGCTTCAGTGGTGATTATCTCATCTGCTCCACCTTTCCCAGCACAGCCAGTTGGTATGCCCACGCAGCCGAGAGGGGATCGAGGGCCTGTACCTTGGATGGTTCATGATTATCTTTTCCAGCAGTTTCGATGGGCATGGCTTCGTTATGAGGAGGTTTTTGCCACTAGAGATGCTATATTGCGATTACTGTCGGTCGACCCTACCACAGTTCATGGAGGAGGCAGCTTGCTTGTGAGGAATGTTCCTATGGAGATCGTACATCAGATCTCTATTGCTATTCTGACTGGGCTACAGACTGATCTCACAGCCCTACCATCCTCTAGTACAGGAGCCGTGGATCGCAATGCTGTTACAGAGTTGATTGCCAGAGCTATCGAGGAGTTCCAGGGACGCGTGGGTGAGATGTTTGGCCGTTGAGACCGTAGCTGATGACCCACTTTCTGTATAGTGATGCATTTGATTTGTTTGCATTATGGTGTTTATGTATGAGTTGGCTAGCTTGTATCAGATGTATGCATTAAACGTACCTTATGGTACCATGATGGATTATATGTGGATATTAATATTTTTGCACCCTTACCTGTTTCAGATTTATTATTGTTGTTGCGCTTTAATAATAGTACTCCTGTAAATAAAAAAAAAAAAAATATTGTGACACATGAGATATATCTTCAGCATTTTCAGAAATTCGACATAAGATTTTAAGAGTTTACGTTACCAGCACCGATATTCTGTTATATATATAATTTTACCTAGTTTGACCAAGCTCCTGTTTTCAATTTTAATAGAAAAAGATGCCAGCTAAAAGAGGCAGACCTCGCAAGAATCAAAGAGAACCCCCAGCAGAGGACCACCGTGATCCCAGTCCTCAACCAACACCCGAACCTGAGCGAGTACCCATTGTACAAACCAATCCAAATCCAAATGACCCTATGGGATTACTTGTAGAATTTCTAAGGCAATATACGCAAAATGCTCCGCCTAGACAAGGAGTACCTCAAGCCAGAAATGAACAACCCCCTGCACCACCAGCTAAAAATACAGTTTCGTTTAAATCTTTCAAGTCGTTAAATCCCCCTGAGTTTAAGGGTACCACCGACCCTGTTGAGGCAAGAATATGGTTACGAGAGATGGAAAAATCCTTTGAGATTGTTGGAGTCGAAGAAGAGAAGAAAACTATTTTTGCGGCTTACATGTTAAAGGGAGAAGCAAATTATTGGTGGGAATCGAAGAGAGCAATGGAAGGGAACGTAGTCATACCCTGGACTAGGTTCACACAGATGTTTTTAGAAAAGTATTTTCCTAAATATTTGGAGAGCCAAATGGAGGTCAAGTTTCTGGAACTCAAGCAAGGCAACATGACTGTAGCTGAATATGAAGCCAAGTTTTCAGAACTCTCTAGGTTTGTGCCTCACCATGTGGATATGGACGAAAAGAGAGCTAAACGTTTTCAACTAGGGCTGAAGCCGTGGATCCAGAATCGAGTTGCGGTCCTAGAAATCACCAACTATGCTACTGTGGTTCAAAAAGCATCTATTGTGGAAAGTGGATCTGAGTTGTACTCAAAGGACAAGGATATGAAGAAAAGGAAGTTTCAGAATCGTGGAAATAATTTTGAGAGGAAGCCGGACGATCGGAATGTAAAGAGACCTTTTGTGAAGCGGGAAGACAGAAGCAATGATACAAAGAGAACTGAGAATCAAGACGCTAGGGGAAACAATCAAAGGTCCAGACCCACTCAGGCAGCCAATCTAATTCAAGGGAGGCCACCGCTACCCGAATGCAAAACGTGTGGAAGGAAGCACCCAGGACCATGTAATCTGGCCAACATTGTTTGTTACAACTGTGGACAAAAAGGGCACTATTCTTCTCACTGTAAGGATAAGGCCGTTACTTGTTTCAATTGCGGAAAGAAAGGACATATTGCACGAGATTGCAAGTCACCACCAAAGGAGACAAATGCACCTAGACTCATGGCACCTCCCAGCAACAAGCCAACTGCTCGTACTTTCAATATGACGGTGAAGGATGCTATTGCTGATAGTGATGTGATTGCAGGTACACTTTTAGTCAATTCTGTAGATGCATGTGTTTTGTTTGATTCGGGAGCAACAAAATCTTTCATATCGGAGAATTTTAGGAATAAATTGGATATTCAGTCCGTACCACTAGGGGAGACATTGATTATAGAAGTAGCAAATCAGGAAAAAGTCCCTGTAGATAAGATATGTCCAGATTGTGGAATCGAAATCCAAGGACAACGTTTCGAAGCAGACCTTCTTTCTTTTAATTTAGGGGAGTTTGATATAATTCTGGGAATGGATTGGTTGACACGTTATGATGCTCAAATCAATTGTCGGCGTAAGTGGGTTAGTGTAAAGGGACCCAACGGCAAAAGAATACAATTCCGCGGAAGGAAACCTACTAGTAATTTTCTGACTTTGATTCAAGCGAAGAAACTACTAAGAAGTGGGTGTCAAGCCTACTTAGCTTATGTGGTTGACAACGAGAAGCAAGCCCCTGCCATTGATGAAATCCCTGTAGTGAATCAATTCGAAGATGTTTTTCCTGAAGAGTTACCTGGATTGCCGCCCGACAGAGAAATAGAATTCAATATCGATCTTGCCCCGGGAACTGCACCAATTTCCAAAGCACCATACCGAATGGCTCCAGTTGAGATGAAGGAGTTGGCTACCCAACTGCAAGAACTACTTGACAAAGGCGTAATCAGACCAAGTGTATCCCCGTGGGGAGCTCCAGTGCTGTTCGTGAAAAAGAAGGACGGATCTATGCGACTATGCATTGATTATCGTGAGTTGAACAAGATGACCATCAAGAATAAGTACCCCTTACCTCGAATCGACGATCTGTTTGACCAACTTAAGGGAGCTACATGTTTTTCAAAGATTGATTTGAGATCCGGCTATCATCAACTAAAGATCAAGCCTGAAGATATCCCTAAGACTGCCTTTAGGACTCGATATGGACATTACGAATTCTTAGTCATGTCTTTTGGATTGACGAATGCGCCAGCTGCTTTTATGGATTTGATGAATCGTGTGTTCAAGAGATACTTGGACAAGTTCGTGATTGTATTTATTGATGACATCCTGATATACTCGAAGTCTCCTGAGGAACATGCTGAACACCTCCGTCTAGTTCTGGAAACGCTGCGGAAGGAAAAGTTATATGCGAAATTCTCGAAGTGTGAATTCTGGCTAAAAGAAGTTCAATTTTTGGGACACATTGTAAGCGGCGAAGGGATTTCTGTAGACCCCGCAAAGATAGAAGCCGTAGCAGATTGGGAGAGACCCAAGACTCCCACCGAAGTTAGAAGTTTCCTTGGATTGGCTGGATACTATCGAAGATTCGTGAAGGATTTCTCAAAGATAGCTACGCCACTGACTCGACTTACCAGAAAGAGTGAAAAGTTCGAATGGACCCCCAAATGCGAAGATAGCTTTCAAGAATTGAAGAAGAGATTGACTACTGCCCCGGTGTTGACCTTACCCGATGAGAAAGGCGATTTCGTAATTTTCAGCGACGCCTCTCACAAGGGTTTAGGATGTGTTTTGATGCAACACGGAAAAGTAATAGCTTATGCCTCTCGGCAACTGAAGGAGTATGAGTCCCGTTACCCTACTCACGATTTGGAACTTGCTGCTATTGTTTTCGCACTCAAGATTTGGAGACATTACCTTTACGGAGAGAAATGCGAGATTTACACGGATCACAAGAGCTTAAAGCATATATTCACGCAAAAGGAATTAAACATGAGACAAAGAAGATGGTTAGAATTGATCAAGGACTATGATTGCTCGATAAACTATCACCCAGGGAAGGCTAATGTTGTAGCTGATGCATTAAGTAGAAAGGAAAGACTAAACCTGTTGACAACCTCAGAAGAATTGGTTAGAGAATTTGAGAAGATGGAATTAGAAGTCAAGGTCCCAGTCCAAAACAATGAAAGAGTTTACAGCATTCAGTTTCAACCAGAGTTACTTGAGAAGATTCGACGTTGTCAAGAGCAAGTGATGGAAGAAAGAAGATCAGAGTTGACCGGAGAAGAATTTCTAAGTTCAAAAGATGAAAAGGGAATTAAGCGATTTGCATCGAGAATATGGATTCCTAATGTTACAGAGTTGAAGGAAGAAATTATGAGCGAAGCGCATAACTCGAGATATTCCATTCACCCAGGGAGCACAAAAATGTATCAAGACATCAAGTTGAATTATTGGTGGCCCAACATGAAGAGGGAGATTGCAGAATGGGTAAGTAAGTGTTTGACATGTCAGAAAGTGAAGGCAGAACATCAACGACCAAGTGGACTTCTACAACCTTTAGAGATACCCGAGTGGAAATGGGAGCATATTACCATGGATTTTGTCGTAGGATTGCCCCGAACTAGAGCCAGTCACGATGCTATTTGGGTTATTGTCGACCGACTCACTAAATCTGCGCATTTCCTACCAATTAGTGATAAGTATTCCGTTGAGAGATTGGTGAACATATACCTAAAGGAGATTGTAGTTCGTCACGGAGTACCTGTTTCAATTGTATATGATAGAGATGCCCGTTTTACTTCACGATTTTGGAAAAGTTTTCAAGAATGTCTTGGCACGAAGTTAAATCTGAGCACTGCATATCATCCACAGACCGACGGACAAAGTGAAAGGACGATTCAAACAGTTGAAGATATGTTAAGAGCCTGTGCACTTGATTTTAAAGGAAGTTGGGATGAGCATTTGCCCCTAGTCGAGTTTGCTTACAACAATAGTTACCATTCGAGCATATGTATGGCACCTTATGAAGCTTTGTATGGAAGGAAGTGTAGATCACCGTTATATTGGGATGAAGTAGGAGAAAGAAAGATACTAGGACCGGAATTACTTCAACAAACTAAGCAAGCAACCGAGGTTATTCGAAAAAGGTTAGTTGCAGCTCAAGATCGACAGAGGAAGTATGCAAATCAAAAGAGGAAAGACAAAGCATTTGAAGTGGGAGATAAAGTGATGCTAAAAGTTTCACCTTGGAAAGGAGTAATGAGATTCGGAAAGAAAGGCAAGTTAAGTCCCAGATATATAGGACCCTTCGAGATTCTTAAGAAGATAGGACCACTAGCTTATCAGTTGGCCCTACCTCCAGACCTTCAGCATATCCACGATGTGTTTCATGTCTCTACGTTAAGAGAGTACCATTCTGATTTCAGGCACGTTATAACCTACGAACCAGTGGAAATTCGTCCAGATTTGACATACGAAGAAAAGCCAGTGGAGATCCTAGATTACAAAGTGCAAGAGTTAAGAACTAAGAAAGTAAATTTAGTGAAAGTACTTTGGAGAAACCACCAAGTTGAGGAAGCCACGTGGGAATTAGAAAGTGAAATGCGGAATAAATATCCGGAATTGTTTAGTGCGTAGTTTTGATTCCGAGGACGGAATCCTATAAGGGGGGAAGACTGTAATATCCGTAAATTTCCAAATATATTTTAATTTTGAGCCGAATTTTAGAGTTTCGTTTTAATTACTCAGCGGGAGAAAAATGAAATATTTTTACTAAATATTTATATTAAATATTTTCATCATTATAATTGTCCCCCATTTTTATTTCTTTTAATTTAATAATTACCACCTACAAAAAAAATCATAATTATGTAGGGTGACCACTAATTACCCCATAACAATTTGTTCCCCATTATTTTTTTTATAAACTGCATTATTGGTAATGCATTATGAATATACAGTTTAAAAAATTATTATAGGAGCCCTGCATAATCATTGTAAGTCAATAAATGGTATTCAGTTTATATTGACAAAAACAAAAACACAGCCCATAACACCGAGTAGTTCATGTCTTTCCTTTTCTTATAAACAGACCACCTCTTGTCTCTGTTAAACCAATACTCGAACTATATTCATATATAAATATACAATCGGAGTTCAATCACAGGTAGTCAATTCTTTCTGTTAATTTGTTGTTGTTCGATTGGGTTTGTTTTTTTTTTTTTCCGTATTGTTGTAATCGGAAGAGAGGGATGCGGGAAGAGAGCTTGGGAGAAGATTGTTTGTTGGGTGTGGGTATTCGAAGGAGAGGGAGAGACGGTGAAGGGGGATCGAGAGAGATTCGAAAGGAGAGAGAGAGGCAGAGTGAGATGAGAGATTGATGGTTGTCGATGTGGTTGTTGAAATCGGGGGGGGGTTCGACTTGGGTCGAGAGGAGAGACGGACAGAGAGTGAGGAGAGATTGAGGGAAAGGGGAGTATGGTAGTGTTGTTTGTTGGAGATGACGAGAGAGATGAGTTGTTGGTTGTGGTGGTGTTCACGGGGAAGTCGAAGTGAGGGGGTGGAGCGAAGAGAGATTGAGAAATGAGAGAATGAATTGTTGTGGTGGCTTTGTGTTGATTGAATGGGCTCGACTTTGGTCGAGATTAAGAGAGATGTCGAGAGGTGGAGTAATGGTAGTCGGTTGTTGGACGAAAAACTAGCGTGGTTGTTGGTGTTGGTGGTGTCGACGGAGGGAGAGAGTGGAGAGATAAGGAGAGATAAAGAGAGAGGAGGGGAGAGAGTGTGAGAGAGATTGGATGCAGGGGAGAGAGGGAGAGAGAGAGAGAGAGAGAGAGAGAGAGAGAGAGAGAGAGAGATGGTAGAGAGAAAGAGAAACCGGAGAAAGAGAGATGGCCGTGTGAAATGCAGGGGAGGGGAGGGGTGGGACCCACGGCGGGGGAATGTGGGGCCCATAAAATTTTCTCTGTTAAATAAATAATATAATAATACAGTACTAATTAAAACGATACAGTTTTATTTAATTAGCAATTGAACGTTATAAGTCGAGATTTAATTAATTGATTAGAATTAGTTAGTAACAAATAGTTTTTAAATGGTTTAATTGTTTAATTGATTAAAAATAGAATTATTTAGAGTTTTTAAAATGAAATTTAGAATTTAATTATTTACTAATTAAATAAGTGTGGTTATGTGATTTTGAAAATAAATTAGATATTTATTAATTTGCAATAAAAAGGGTTTAATAAAATGGATTAATTATTTGTTTGTTAAAAAGAGTCATTTTGTGATTTTTGGACGAAAATTAAAGATTTAATAATTTATCGATAAAAAGAGGAATAATTGTGAATAAATAGGATTTATTTTCAAGATTTAATTCCTGAGTTTGAAGAAAGATATTTATTTATTCTGGAATTATTTTTCGTTATCTATTCCAGATATTTTATGAGATATTACATTATTATTAATTAGATTATCGGATCGGGAGTATTTTATTTTGAAGAATCGCTCACGTATTTCTGGTTGCCATTTTTAGAGAATAATCCCCGAGCCGTAGACCGAAGCCGAGTTCACGGGTAGAGTATAATTTTTATCTGCATTCATTTGCACTTCGAGATCGAGGCAAGTTCATTCCTACCCTAACTTTTGGAAACTGTGGATTTCTGTTCGTGTTATTTAATTCCTTAATTATTTTCGAGATATTATATGTTGAGATTTATCTGTTGCTTCGTATGATGCAATAATTTCTTTGAGAATTATTTCTTGTTAAATATTATTATGTTGTTAAGTTAGTTTATTTGAGAATTATAATCCCTATAAGCGTAAAGATAATTTCGTTGCTATCGGGTCGATCTCATTAATTCGAGACGACTATTATTTTATTCAGTGAAACTAATCTCACTCGTCCGAGATAGTTAAATTTATTCTTTTCGATTGAATTTATTGTACAAATTCAATCGTTATTTATTGATTATCTTTCAGTTAGTTCCTCGTTTGAACTAACCGATAGGAGTTTAAAATTATAATTATTAGAGATTTTTATTCGTCGATCAAGTGAAAAATATTCTATTTACACGTTCATCAATGTTGAGTATTATAAATATCGAGAAGTACTATTTGTTCAGTACGACTCCCAATTACTTTAATCTTAGGACTATTCTCATAGATTCGAGATAGTCGATTTTATTGTCAAGGTTTGGCATTTTGTTCATGTCAACCGATAAATTATTATTATTAGAATTTACATCAGTCCATTGTTCGGATTGGTGGTAAAATCGAGTCATACTGGCAGTCCGCCAGATTTGTAAATATTTTCTGAAAAGAGTTATCTCAAGTTATCTGTACCCCAAATATTCGGGAATTCTGTATTCTACTGGTCAATTTTGGGCAAGAGGCCCATTATAAAGAAAGAGAGACTCGTGTACCGTTTTACGGACCCGAGAATATTTAGGCATTCGTTGCCTTAGTTGAATTGATAACCATTATGATGCTAGCATTCATATATATATATTATAGTTGATATCGTATTGTAGCCGTGATCGGGCGAAGTGCGGTGTCATCGGAGGCCGTTATTCTTGGTTGGTTAGTTGATCGCCCCACCGAGATACGGAGAGGTGGAAGACCAGTTCATTCTTAAATCATGAGTTATCAGAGTTATATCAAATGAGTCTTTTGAGTATTCTGTTTTGAGATGAGTTTTGAGCTTTTCGAGTATGATATTTTCAAGATGAATTTGAGCCAAATCTTATTGTGACTTTCAATATTAAAATTTTGAGTACTTATTTCGGTAAACCTTATTATATTTATATACCGAGCGAGAAGAGAACTTGGTGAGCACTATAGTTGCTCATTCTTTCTTTACAACATTTTGTTCAGCTGTCAAGACGGAGAAAGGCGAGACGTCCAGCCAGGGCTATAAAGGAAAAGGGAAAGCGCAAGGCTATGGCGACAACAATTAGAAGATCCAACTGGAATCTTTATATTTCTATTGATGTGAACTTTTGTAATATATTAATTCGAGATGTATCAAGTTGTTTTGTATTATACTGTGAAGACGATCTTGGACCTGCGGAGTGGGACATTTTATGCTCCGTTGTATTATATATTTTGCTTTGTTATTGCGTAACTTGTGCTACAGGATATTGAGACAATGTGACGACCCGGGTCCCCTGTCAAGGTGGATTTGGGGGGGTGTTACATTATTATTTCAAGACGACTCCACAAGATTTATTCTGATCCGCGAACCTTTCTTGTTCAAGGTTGCTACTTTATTGTCTTGAATTGACATATTGTTTGTGTCAATAAAATAAATTAATACCTTTTGAGATTATTGTGACGGCCTATTGTCCAGGTCGGTTTTGTACAAAGTGTAGACTGGCGATCGGCCAGAAGTGAATATGAATCCAAATCAATCAATTTTATTCGGAGGAATAATCGTATAATCCACTGGTCAACATGGGAGATGGCCCATGGGTTTCTTTCAGATCAACACGGGAAAAATATAAACTCGTGGTATCGAAAGAGAATGTTTACATTTTGGCACAAATGTTGCCAGGTTGACTTTTCAACCACCTTTACGCTAGCAGAATGATATTTTGGTACTTGCGACATAGTAGTGATCGTGCTATGGGGTATCACGGGAGTGCGGTACTTGCGACACAGCGGTTGATCACGCTGTGGGGTATCGTAGAGGCGGAAGACCAGTATCTCAAGCTTTTCAATTTCAACTTCTTTATTCTGAGATAGATTGTTATTGTCTATCAGTAAGTGTTATCATTATCAAGACACATTGCCTGTAAAATCATATTTTTCTTCGTTGAGAATCAAGCGTCAAATCTTTTTGATTTGTTCTAAATTAATTCGAGATTCAGACTGTCGTTGAAGCATTTGTTGCACAGTGACTGTCAAAAATCGAGAATGAATTGAGATCTTCTCAATTATTCAACCCATTATTGTCAGGCCGGTTCGGCAGCTAGGTATATGGGTGCCTAGTAGACAATAATGAGATTGTAATAGTTGCGAATTTATTGAATGTTTGTTTAATTGAGAGTTGATGTAGCTTCGTGAATTTCTTAAATGTTGTCTCTTAGTAGCTGAAGCATCTGTTGCTCAGTTATTCAAGGTTTTGATCGGAAATCGCTATAAAAATTGTTGAGTTAAATATCAAAATCGTTTATATAGCTGTCGAGATGAATTTCTTGTTGAATTCTGCAAATCTCTTTCCTATTGAAAAATTTTCGTTATGAATATTTCGAGAATGGTATCATCCTCAAAGTTGGATTTTAAAACCTTCAAAGTTTTCCAAAAGTATTTTAGTATACTCTATTATATACTTGCTGAGCGCCTCTTTCGCTCATTCTTGCTTTTGTTTAAATCTTATTTTACAGAGATAGATAGTGGATGCAATTGACTTAGTTTAACTCGAAGCAGGGCAAGTCATGGATCGAGTTGATGTTCGGCTCAGAGTGATTCTGTATTTTGAGTTTGTCTACCAGAGGTTTAGTTAGACTGGTATTGTATTCATATTCCTGAGTTGTAATATTTGTTGTATTAGAATGTTGTGGTTGTTGTATACCTTATGTCAAGGTGATACTAACAACATAAGACTGTATAAGAGAATTGTTGTACCAAGAGTTGTAAGTTATTATAAGCATTTTTGGATTTCTTGTTTCCAAGTTTATAACCTGAAAAGATTCTTGGTAGTTAGGGGTCGGATGTCATGTTTTAGTTTTAACATTGGCAGTTGATTGTTTGGTTGTTAAGGTTTTCCGCGGTAGCGACCCATATCCCTGACCCCGGATTTGGGGGCGTTACATGTAGGACCCACCACTGCTGACGTGGCAGTGTGGGACCCACAATGGTGACATGACAGGAGGCACATCAATGCTGACGTGGCAATTGTGGGTCCCACAATTGCTGACGTGGCAGAAGTGGGCCCCACTTGTGCTGACGTGTCATTTGATGACGTGTCATAATTGTTGCATTAGATAACAGCAATGTTGCATTTGCTGTTTGAAGTGTTCCATTAGATATTTTTTTCTAATTAAATTCTAACGTGGCAGGTATGGGAACCACCACTGCTGACGTGGTAGTGTGGGACCCACAAGGGTGACGTGGCAGGAGGCCACCAATGTTGACGTGGCAATTATGGGGCCCACAATTGCTGACGTGACAGAAGTGTGACCCAACTCTGCTGACGTGTCATTTGCTGACGTGTCAGAAGTGTTGCATTAGATAACGGCAGTGTTGCATTACCTATTTTTTTAACTAGTCTTGTCCCGAATGATGAATCTATTTTTTTAAATTATTTTTTCGACGTTCCAATCACACGGATGTCAAGATATAATGAATTTATTGATACTGTAATTTTAAAAAAAAAATCCTATATGTATTTGGTTTGGTTTATAACGGTCAACCGGTCAAAGTGGACTTTCCTTTTAACTAATCTTGTCCCGAATGATGATTCTATTTTTTTAAATTATTTTTTCGACGTTTCAATCGCACGGATGTCAAGATCTAACGATTTTAGTGATACTGTAATTTTTCAAAAAAATCCTACATGTATTTGGTTTGGTTTATAACGGTCAAACCGGTCAAAATGGACTTTCCTTTTAACTAGTCTTGTCCCGAATGATGAATCTATTTTTTTAAATTATTTTTTCGACGTTCCAATCGCACGGATGTCAAGATATAATGAATTTAGTGATACTGTAATTTTTCAAAAAAAATCCTATATGTATTTGGTTTGGTTTATAACGGTCAACCGGTCAAAGTGGACTTTCCTTTTAACTAATCTTGTCCCGAATGATGATTCTATTTTTTTAAATTATTTTTTCGACGTTTCAATCGCACGGATGTCAAGATCTAACGATTTTAGTGATACTGTAATTTTTCAAAAAAATTTCCTACATGTATTTGGTTTGGTTTATAACGGTCAAACCGGTCAAAATGGACTTTCCTTTTAACTAGTCTGGTCCCGAATGATGAATCTATTTTTTTAAATTATTTTTTCGACGTTCCAATCGCACGGATGTCAAGATCTAATGATTTTAGTGATACATTAATTTTTCAAAAAAATTCCTATTTGTATTTGGTTTGGTTTATAACGGTCGAACTGGTCAAACTAGACTTTCCTTTTAACTAGTCTTGTCCCGAATGATGAATCTATTTTTTTAAATTATTTTTTTAACGTTCCAATCGCACGGATGTCAAGATATAAGGATTTTAGTGATGTGGTAATTTTTTAAAAAAATTCCTAGATGTATTTGGTTTGGTTTTATTACGGCAAACCGGTCAAAGTGGACTTTCCTTTTAACTAGTCTTGTCCCGAATGATGAATCTATTTTTTTAAATTATTTTTTCGACGTTCCAAACGTACGGATGCCAAAATCTAACGATTTTAGTGACGTGGTAATTTTTATAAAAAATCCTAAATTTATTTGATTTGGTTTTATAACGGTCAAACCGGTCAAAGTTGACCTTCTTTTTAACTAGTCTTGTCCCGATTGATGAATCTATTTTTTAAAATTATTTTTTTGACGTTCCAAATGTACGGATGTCAAGATCTAACGATTTTAGTGATGTGATAATTTTTTAAAAAAATTCTAGATATATTTGGTTTGATTTTATAACGGTCAAAGCGATCAAAGTACTCCTTCCTTTTAACTAGTCTTGTCCCGAATGATGATTCTATTTTTTTAAATTATTTTTTCGACATTCAAATCACACGGATGTCAAGATATAACGAATTTAGTGATGTGGTAATTTTTTAAAAAATTTCCTAGATGTATTTGGTTTGTTTTTATAACGGTCAGACCTGTCAAAGTGGACTTTCTTTTTAATTAGTCTTGTCCCGAATGATGAATCTATTTTTTTAAATTATTTTTTCGACATTCCAAACGTACGGATGTTAAGATCTAACGATTTTAGTGATGTGGTAATGTTTTAAAAAAATACTAGATTTATTTGGTTTGATTTTATAATAGTCAAAACGGTCAAAGTAGACCTTCTTTTTAACTAGTCTTGTCCCGATTGATGATTCTATTTTTTAAAATTATTTTTTCAACGTTCCAAACATAGGGATGTTAAGATCTAACGATTTTAGCAATGTGGTAATTTTTAAAAAAAAATCCTAGATTTATTTGGTTTGATTTTATAATGGTCAAAGCGGTCAAAGTACACATTCCTTTTAACTAGTCTTGTCCCAAATGATGATTCTATTTTTAAATTATTTTTTCGATGTTCAAATCGTACAGATGTCAAGATATAACAATTTTATTGATGTGGTAATTTTTTAAAAAAATTCCTAGATGTATTTGGTTTGGTTTTATAACGGTCAGACCGGTCAAAGTGGACTTTCCTTTTAATTAGTCTTGTCCCGAATGATGAATCTATCTTTTTAAATTATTTTTTCGACGTTCCAAATGTACGGATGTTAAGATCTAACTATTTTAGTGATGTGGTAATGTTTTAAAAAAAATACTAGATTTATTTGGTTTGATTTTATAATAGTCAAAACGGTCAAAGTAGACCTTCTTTTTAACTAGTCTTGTCCCGATTGATGATTCTATTTTTTATAATTATTTTTTCAACGTTCCAAATGTACGGATGTTAAGATCTAGTGATTTTAGTTATTTGGTAATTTTTTAAAAAAAATCCTTGATTTATTTGGTTTGATTTTATAATGGTCAAATCGGTCAAAGTACACCTTCCTTTTAACTAGTCTTGTCCCGAATGATGATTCTATTTTTTTAAAAATTATTTTTTTGACGTTCCAATCGTACGGATGTGAAGATATAACGATTTTAGTGATGTGGTAATTTTTTAAAAAATTTCCTAGAAGTATTTGATTTGGTTTTATAACGGTCAAACCGGTCAAAGTGAACTGTACTTTTAACTAGTCTTGTCACGAATGATGAATCTATTTTTTTAAATTATTTTTTCGACGTTCCAAACATAGGGATGTTAAGATCTAACGATTTTAGCAATGTGGTAATTTTTCAAAATAATCCTAGATTTATTTGGTTTGGTTTTATAACGGTCAAACCGGTCAAAGTAGACCTTTTTAACTAGTCTTGTCCCGATTGATGATTCTAATTTTTTGAAATTATTTTTTCAACGTTCCAAAAGTACGGATGTTAAGATCTAACGATTTAAGTGATATGGTAATTTTTTAAAAAAATCCTAGATATATTTGGTTTGATTTTATAATGGTCAAAGCGGTCAAAGTACACCTTCCTTTTAACTAGTCATTGCCCGAATGATGATTCTATTTTATTAAATTATTTTTTCGACGTTCCAAACGTACGGATGCCAAGATCTAACGATTTTAGGGACGTGGTAATTTTTTTAAAAAATCCTAAATTTATTTGGTTTGGTTTTATAACGGTCAAACCGGTCAAAGTTGACCTTCTTTTTAACTAGTCTTGTCCCGATTGATAATCTATTTTTTAAAATTATTTTTTTGACGTTCCAAATGTACGGATGTCAAGATCTAACGATTTTAGTGATGTGATAATTTTTTAAAAAAATCCTAGATATATTTGGTTTGATTTTATAACGGTCAAAGCGATCAAAGTACTCCTTCCTTTTAACTAGTCTTGTCCCGAATGATGATTTTATTTTTTTAAATTATTTTTTCGACATTCAAATCGCACGGATGTCAAGATATAACGAATTTAGTGATGTGGTAATTTTTTAAAAAATTTCCTAGATGTATTTGGTTTGTTTTTATAACGGTCAGACCTGTCAAAGTGGACTTTCTTTTTAATTAGTCTTGTCCCGAATGATGAATCTATTTTTTTAAATTATTTTTTCGACATTCTAAACGTACGGATGTTAAGATCTAACGATTTTAGTGATGTGGTAATGTTTTAAAAAAATACTAGATTTATTTGGTTTGATTTTATAATAGTCAAAACGGTCAAAGTAGACTTTCTTTTTAACTAGTCTTGTCCCGATTGATGATTCTATTTTTTAAAATTATTTTTTCAACGTTCCAAATGTACAGATGTTAAGATCTAACGATTTTATTGATGTGGTAATTTTTAAAAAAAAATCCTAGATTTATTTGGTTTGATTTTATAATGGTTAAAGCGGTCAAAGTACACATTCCTTTTAACTAGTCTTGTCCCGAATGATGATTCTATTTTTTAAATTATTTTTTCGATGTTTAAATCGTACAGATGTCAAGATATAACAATTTTATTGATGTGGTAATTTTTTAAAAAATTTCCTAGATGTATTTGGTTTGGTTTTATAACGGTCAGACCGGTCAAAGTGGACTTTCCTTTTAATTAGTCTTGTCCCGAATGATGAATCTATCTTTTTAAATTATTTTTTCGACGTTCCAAATGTACGGATGTTAAGATCTAACTATTTTAGTGATGTGGTAATGTTTTAAAAAAAAATACTAGATTTATTTGGTTTGATTTTATAATAGTCAAAACGGTCAAAGTAGACCTTATTTTTAACTAGTCTTGTCCCGATTGATGATTCTATTTTTTAAAATTATTTTTTCAACGTTCAAAATGTACGGATGTTAAGATCTAGTGATTTTAGTTATTTGGTAATTTTTTTTAAAAAAATCCTTGATTTATTTGGTTTGATTTTATAATGGTCAAATCGGTCAAAGTACACCTTCCTTTTAACTAGTCTTGTCCCGAATGATGATTCTATTTTTTTAAAATTATTTTTTTGACGTTCCAATCATACGGATGTGAAGATATAACGATTTTAGTGATGTGGTAATTTTTTAAAAAATTTCCTAGAAGTATTTGATTTGGTTTTATAACGGTCAAACCGGTCAAAGTGGACTTTACTTTTAACTAGTCTTGTCACGAATGATGAATCTATTTTTTTAAATTATTTTTTCGACGTTCCAAACATAGGGATGTTAAGATCTAACGATTTTAGCAATGTGGTAATTTTTCAAAATAATCCTAGATTTATTTGGTTTGGTTTTATAACGGTCAAACCGGTCAAAGTAGACCTTTTTAACTAGTCTTGTCCCGATTGATGATTCTAATTTTTTGAAATTATTTTTTCAACGTTCCAAAAGTACGGATGTTAAGATCTAACGATTTAAGTGATATGGTAATTTTTTTAAAAAATCCTAGATTTATTTGGTTTGATTTTATAATGGTCAAAGCGGTCAAAGTACACCTTCCTTTTAACTAGTCATTTCCCGAATGATGATTCTATTTTATTAAATTATTTTTTCGACGTTCCAAACGTACGAATGTTAATATCTAACGATTTTAGTGTTATGGTAATTTTTTTAAAAAAATCCTAAATTTATTTGGTTTGATTTTATAATAGTCAAAACGGTCAAAATAGATCTTACTTTTAACTAGTCTTACCCGGATGATAATTACTCCATCTGTCCCCCTCAATTGTTTACATTGGAGGGGGACACGGAGACCAAAATAATGCATAAAAATGAGTAAACACTACAAGAAATCTGCAATCAGACGACACCACTCAGACAACACCCATGGAAAAAAGTGTTGCCCGAAATGATCAGACAAATAGTATTTTCGTGCTCGAAAAAGTATTGTCTAATCCTACATTCACACAATGGGCCAAAACCAGGGGTGTTGTGTAAATGCATAAGTATTTTTAGATTAGACAAGCGTTTTTAGGTCTGTTGTCTAAGTAGCAGTCATACAATATGTTATCCATAGTGTTGTGTGACAGTTAACCAACACACAACATTTTTTAGAAATATTATGTGAATGAAGCATAGACAATACTTCGTAAAAAGTATTGTTAGAATGAGACAAGTGATTTCCAATGTGGTATTGTGTAATGATATTTAACACAAGTGCTTTACATAGTGTTGTATGAACTTAATCCAACACACAACAAGTTCTTGCCTATTGTGTGTTTCAACTCATACAAGTGTCTTCTGTTTAAAATTGTTGTCTAATGAACTGTACATGAAATCCTTACAACTATCTTCCCAGTGTCATTCAAAATTCCTGATCCAGAAGATGCATAGTTGACGCCCTAGAGAGTGTCATTTCCTTGAACAGTTGCAAAGGCTGGCATGTGATGATCAAAACCAAGGAATTCCGCTATAAATTTAGGGCAAAATAAATGTCAATTTCACAAAGATATACAAAATAGTGATAAATAAGCAATTTAGAGTCATTTTAGTTTAGAATGTAATTTATAAAATAACTAATCCATGCGTGCCTTATCATCTAAGTTTAGAATGTACCAACCTTTACTGCTTGTTCAGCAGATTTACGGGCATGATCAACATGTTCAACCCTTCTAATGTCATTGTACATTTTCAAGGGGAATGTTGCAACATCACCAACAGCATATACACCAGAAACACTTGACTTGAAGAAAGCATTCGTCTGTAATGATAAAGGCCACATAATAAACTTCATAATCACATACAAATGCTCGATAAAATCTGTCAGTCTGATAAGCCAAAGCATGGAACTAAAACATAGGCATCTAGCCCAAACCAATGCTTGGTGTTGTTGTCTACCATGAGATTTTAGGATTTAGAAGAGGAAGTACATAAACCAGTGAAGTTCTGAACAATCAACCTACAGTGTAAAGTGGTGTAGCATGCTAAACCTTATCACCGCCATTCAATAAATTATATGATATAAAGTAAGAGCTAAAAAGAAAGAAGAATCACTTTCAAAACCAGTAAAGGCATGCACAGGAATGAAAATCCATGAATGAAAACTACTGAAATATTTCAGCAGGACTGTGCAAGCAAGACACATGCTTATGTTTGAAGACGATATACATCTTGTAGTCTAGTACTAAATACAGTGACACTCGACATTCAACAGGACTGCTAATAATCAGGTAATTGCACAAACCTTAATTCCACCTTTATCCTCTTCAACTTGACCCTTGAACAGAGTCGTAAGTTGTCTAGCCCCGACACCTACAACAACAATGTCCGCTTCCAGCACCCTGCCATCCTTAAGTTTGACTTCCTTCACCTAAATTATGAGTAAAAAAGATGTCAAATAGATCCCGACAATCAAATAACTAAAACTGAAATATACAAGCTAATAAATAAATTGTGATGCTTATATGATCATGTTCATACCTCCTTATTATCGTCACTGTTAAATCCAACAGCTACGGTTCCTTTGATGATTTGGACTCCCTTATTTTTGTAATATTCCTCGTAGAATGAAGCAATGTTAGCTGTGAAAAGCTGAGGCACTGCAAGTATAAATCAGGCAGCAGCAATTAAAGGTCTACTCACAGTACTACAGTGAAATGTGACCACAAAAAAGGCGGAAAAAAAAAAATCTTTATTCTCCACTTACTGCACCATGGTTCTGGGAAAACCATTGTAACGTCTAAATTATTAAGCTTCATGACTGCACTGAGCTCAAGACCAATGTATCCTCCTCCGACAATTACAACCTTTCCATTTTTCTTAGCTTTAATGGTTTCCACGAGCTTATCAGCATACTCAATTTCTTTCAAGTATAAAATGTTTTTGGAATCAGCCCATTGTGTGCCAAAATCTGTTAATCTCAGAACCTACAGATATTTAAGATAGATAAGAGAGCATGTACATAAATAATGAAGTTCTAAACTATATATTAATCAGTAATTGTCGGTAATTGTTAATCAGTAATTGTTAAGAGAAGCAGAAAATGCTAGCTTATTTGGGTACACATCTTGAAAGGCTAAGAGAAGTTTGAAATTAGATATAAGGCAATATGCAGAGACAATAGCTACGTTTTAAATACCTTTTACAACAGAAATTAACACCCTGGAGTCTAGTAATCTTCACTTTAGAGTCATTTCCCAAATCCCCCAAGCTTGAACACAAGTTGTTTGAACAGCCAATCAATTGAACCTAAATCGTATGTTTAGGGTTTTAAAAACGAGAAGAACGATGGAATGAATCCTTAATTGATAAATCGATTAACAGCCAAATCGACTAGCAGCAGATTTATGTATGTGTATATCTGGATATGTAGGGAGAGAGAGATACGAGAGAGATGCAGAGAGGGAGAGAGATAGAGTGAAAGAGAGAGGGAGAAAATAATGGGCTTAATTTGTTAAAATTTGGGCAAAGGAGGGAGGCGGTAGAATTGCCGCTCTAGCATTTCATAAACCCGCGTGTTGTTTTTGTTTTTTTTACGTTAGTTTTGTAATTATTTCACTGTTCAAATTTGTTTTTTTACAAAATTTGTTCATCACTTTTACTACGTTTTTGTTCAAAATATTTAAAATATTTGTTCATCGCTTTTACTACGTTACAGGAAGCACCACTTCTATATTTAAAATATTTTTCCAAATTATACATAATATATTTTTTAAAATTTTACAAGATGAATTTATTATTGACATCATAAATATTATATATAAGTACATTCATATATGTAAAATTTAAATTTTTAAAATTGAAATCAAATAGATTCTTGATAAAATTAAATCCTCCAAAAGTACTACTCGTTCTAACTAGTGTCGTACCTATTGAACATGATTTATATTTTTAAAAATATTTTTCAACGATCCAACCGTAAGGATGATGTTATATACTGATTTTAGTGATGTGTAAAAAAAATTAGAAAAAAATAAATCATTCTTGTATGATATTTTAATAGTCAACTATCAAAGTACTACTTGGTCAAACTAGTATAATTTTGGATTAATATATTTTCTAATTTTTTTTCGACGATCCAACCATACGGATGTGAATATCTAATGATTTGAGTGATGTGTACAAAAAATTAGAAAACAAGAATTCATTCTTGTACGTGTTTATAATATAAATCCTCCAAAAGTACTACTCGTTCTAACTAGTGTAGTACCGATTGAACATGATCTATATTTTTAAAAATATTTTTCAACGATCCAACCGTAAGGATGATGTTATATACTGATTTTAGTGATGTGTAAAAAAAATTAGAAAAAAACAAATCATTCTTGTATGATATTTTAAAAGTCAACTGTCAAAGTACTACTTGGTCAAACTAGTATAATTTTGGATTAATATATTTTCTAATTTTTTTTTCGACGATCCAACCATACGGATGTGAATATCTAATGATTTGAGTGATGTGTACAAAAAATTAGAAAACAAGAATTCATTCTTGTACGTGTTTATAATATAAATCCTCCAAAAGTATTACTCGTTCTAACTAGTGTCGTACCGATTGAACATGATCTATATTTTTAAAAAAAAATTTCAACGATCCAACCGTAAGGATGATGTTATATACTGATTTTAGTGATGTGTAAAAAAAATTAGAAAAAAAACATATCATTCTTGTATGATATTTTAATAGTCAACTGTCAAAGTACTACTTGGTCAAACTAGTATAATTTTGGATTAATATATTTTCTAATTTTTTTTTTCGACGATCCAACCATTCGGATGTGAATATATAATGATTTGAGTGATGTGTACAAAAAAATTAGAAAACAAGAATTCATTCTTGTACGTGTTTATAATATAAATCCTCCAAAAGTACTACTCGTTCTAACTAGTGTCGTACCGATTGAACATGATCTATATTTTAAAAATATTTTTCAACGATCCAACCGTAAGGATGATGTTATATACTTATTTTAGTGATGTGTAAAAAAAATTAGAAAAAAACAAATCATTCTTGTATGATATTTTAATAGTCAACTGTCAAAGTACTACTTGGTCAAACTAGTATAATTTTGGATTAATATATTTTCTAATTTTTTTTTCGACGATCCAACCATACGGATGTGAATATCTAATGATTTGAGTGATGTGTACAAAAAATTAGAAAACAAGAATTCATTCTTGTACGTGTTTATAATATAAATCCTCCAAAAGTATTACTCGTTTTAACTAGTGTCGTACCGATTGAACATGATCTATATTTTTAAAAATATTTTTCAACGATCCAACCGTAAGGATGATGTTATATACTGATTTTAGTGATGTGCAAAAAAAATTAGAAAAAAACAAATCATTCTTGTATGATATTTTAATAGTCAACTGTCAAAGTACTACTTGGTCAAACTAGTATAATTTTGGATTAATATATTTTCTAATTTTTTTTTTCGACGATCCAACCATACGGATGTGAATATATAATGATTTGAGTGATGCGTACAAAAAAATTAGAAAACAAGAATTCATTCTTGTACGTGTTTATAATATAAATCCTCCAAAAGTACTACTTGGAATAATATTTTTTCTAATTTTTTTTCGACGATCCAATCGTACGGATGTTAATATTTTTTCAAAAATAGAAATAATAATCCGTGGCAAAACACTAGAATGAATATCTATTCTATTGATATTCCGAAAATTTGAATTTTTTGTTTCGAAATAAATTTCTGAAATTTCTTAAAATTTCTTGATCCAAAATCTGAAATTTCACTTCCCTCCCTTCACTAATTTATATTGCCGCTTGTTAATATTTGATTTCCTCCCTTCATTTCACTTCCCCCTTTACTAAAATTTCATTTCCATCTTTTATCAAAACATATACCTAATTGAAGTGCCCTCTAGCCCTTTGTCTCTCTACGTTTCAGGCATCTAAAATGGAGTCATTTTCTTCTATGTGACCCAATTGATTTACTCTCTCTGTTTATCTCTAATTCTCTCTCTCTCTCTCTCTCTCTCTCTCTCTCTCTCTCTCTCTCTCTCTCTCTCTCTCTCTCTCTCTCTCTCTCTCTCAATCCTTCTCTCTCTCACCCAATTGATTTACTCTCTCTTTTTATCTCTAATTCTCTCTCCCATTTCACTTCCATCTTTACTAATCTTGGAGATCTTGACGAATTGTTTTGTTTTAGAATTTAGGGGTTTTCAGTTTTTAGTTTTTACTTTCCGTAGTTATAATTATAATCTTCAGTCTTTGCTATAGATACCAATTTAAACTGGAACCTCATCTCGGGAGAAATGCTCTTCAGTATATGCAAAGATACTTATTATTTCAGTCTTTGCCATAGCTAACCTATAGCTTCATCTCACTAATTTTGGAGAAACCGTCATTATTCCTTCGTGCTTTTATTTTCCAGTCAAAAACCTCAACCTTGAGAGCCAGATGTATCTCCTTGAAAATACAGGTACAGTTGTATAAATGTCATCAGTGGATACTACCACAAACTCCCATGTCTGTAATACTTCTGATTTCTGTTGATTTTCAGGGGACTTCGTGAAAGCTAATGGACTTCAAGAGGGAGATTTCAGGGGACTTCGTGAAAGCTAATGGACTTCAAGAGGGCGACATGCAATACACCACCGGTGGACACTGTCACTAAATAAGTATAATCTAAAGGATAGATGTTACCATAGTACTTGTAAGATGGTGTTTGCTTATAATCTCTTAATCCTTAAATTCACCCATCCCCTAAATACAAGGTTGATGAATTTTACTAGTTTTTAGTGCTATGCACGTATTTAGGCACCCAGGTGAGCCTATATGTTTCTTAGTATCTCAAGAGGCAGCATTTATTGTATGAAGATGCTGCAAGGAATTAAAATACTTCAATTGATCTGGCCTGGCCTTATCTGTCACTATTTTTCACTTAATGTTGTTACTTGGACAACATGAGAGGAATATCTTGGTTCCCTACTTACCATTGGTTGAATGTAGATTTATTGCTGTTCAAATTTGTTAAATAACATCATCACTTCCAATTCCCTTCCCATCTCTCACTTAATTGCAAAACCACAACATCTGTATCCAGGTAGTTTGGTTAAAAGCAGAGCGTTGCAGATTGCTGGAAGAGAAAAGGTCTGCAATACTTAGGTTAGTGCTGCCCTAGAAGCTCTTATATATGATATGTATTGTATATGTAATATCTACCTTTAAGTTTATATGCATAATTTTGTAGTTTTTCATGTTATCCTAAGTTTTATTTTATGTAATAAATTAACCTGTCGATATTACAGCTGATAAGAGGAGTGAAGGTGAGGCAGCAGCCTGCAAGACCGAGATCTGAGGCAAGAGTGAAAGCAACTAGGAAAAACCGCAACTCTGGAGCTGGTAATGGACATTCCTCAACACCATCGAAATGGAACGGATAGTGAAGAAGTGAAGCATAAGCAAAGAAGTGGCAAACTTTAGCGAAGAACATTACTAATTAACATTTGCACTCTTTCAATATTTTCCACTCTTTATCCCTCTTTAAAATGAATTTGATAGAGAGAGCATGTGTCTTATATAGTTATATGTGTTAGATTGTCGTGTCACAATATACCCCTATCCTTTTTTTTCATCTGCAAAATAAGTGCTCTGTTCTTTTTGTATATGTATCTACCTCGGTTACTATCAGTATTGCTTTAAATTACTTAAATTTTTTTCCTTCACATTACCACAGGACTCTCACTCAAGTCCCAGGAATTGACAGCTTTGTTTTTGCTTCACAATATGTGGTGAGTTTTGCTTCTGCAGTATGCTCTTGTAACTTTCTTCAATAAGCAATGAACCCCCTTCTTCTCTTTCCTGATAACTCAAGATAACTGCAGAATACAATCTTTCATGTATGATATATTACCAGGATGTTATTGACCAAACAAGTTATTAACTAGTAATTTTAATCAGTAGTAACTAGGCAACAGAAAGAACGCTCAGAGAGGAATAAGCAAGTTGCATTTGATGCTTTGGTTCAATCTGGTGCAAGTATACATGATCTTTATGCTTTGCTGTGGAATCAACAAATGGAACGGTGAACGTCCTTGACTTATACCCTGCTACAAGTTTTGACTTCTTATTCAAAACTCTTAATAAATGTTTAATTATCCAGGAGAAAGCAGTTAGCTCAGCTTGGAAGCGCGACCGGTGTTTAGAACTCTGGTGAAGTATTTAGTTGGAGTGCCACAGGTATTTTTTTGTATAGATGAGTAAACTATTTCACTATCTCTCATCCCACCTTACACTGATTCCTATATACTCTTGGCTTTTCGATGAACTAATTTTTTTCCCCGCTATCTGTTATGTGGGATGTCTGCCCACACTTTTGTATAAATATAGATTCTTAAAACGATATATATTTTTGTTAGCTTTTGAGATATTACTTACCATTGCAGTGCATTAAATCTTTGTTTCCTTAGAAAATTATAGACTCTTATGTTCACTTGTGTATAGTGCAGGTTTTACTAGATTTTATCAAGCAATGAAATGATGATCATGGGTATGTCTATGTGTCTCTGTCTTGCTGCAGTGTCTCTTTCTTTATAACATTACATGAATTTAGCTATGTGGGTTATATTTCAACTCTTACCTGGACACTGGACAGTTTCTAGGATGGGCATGCTTTAGTACAACCTGTAATTAGTGTTTTGTGAAATTCTTCTACAGCCCTATGTAAAATTATAAGATTTATTTTGTTTCTTGGGTTCTAGGCTGAATCGAACTTTTATTCATTGCATATAATCCCATGAATGACTAAGAGTGTCTTTTTTTTTTTTTTATGCAGACCATTAACTTTTACAATGTAAAGAATGACAAGAAGCGAAAACATCAAGGGAAGGATCAAGAGAAAATCTCATCGACATCAAGCAAGTTAAAAGACATTGTAATTTAGATGATGGTAGTGGTACTTTGTTGGGAATTGGTACCGCTAGTAGCTTTGTAGCGATGAATATTGATTGGTACGTAGTTTTTGTAGTTTGGTTTTCTTTACATGTCCAGAACCATTGTTAATTAAGATACTTTTAGCCAATGTCCACCAATGATTAACACTGGTATTATATATCAAGTAATGCTTTTATTAAAATCCCTTGTGAGGAAATGACTCACACAACAGGAAAATAAAAACTACATAATGTTAACAATGCAATCAAACAACATGGCCATTTAACAAAGTAATGTGCGAGAAGAATACACACGATAGGTTAAAAGTTAAAACCCACAAAACTGTTGTCTCTTTTAACAAATAACAACATGTTATACTCTGCAAAACCATTATTTGAAATAATTTCAAACAAGGAGTTATATACTAAGAAAGTGTTATCCTTCCTACTCTACAACAACATGCCATATGAGATAACATGTTGTACATCTAACCATAAAACAAATCGTTTTTGCTAAGAAACCATTGTCTGTAGTGACATACAACAACAACCCTGATCAAGTAAATGATTGTATCTTTTGCACTTCAACAATAGGCTTTCTTTTAAAAACCATTGTCTTTACTGCTTAAAACAACAATATATTCGTTAAAACGTGTTGCATTATTGGAGCTTTGACAACAGGTTTCCAAAGAAGTGTTGTTGTTTCTGGGTATCAGACAACTCTTTTCAGGTGGCTTTTACTTGTCTTTCAACTCTCACACAACAGTTTGCTGTGTGTTGTCTGAGGTGTGTATCAGACGACTTCTCAATAGTCAACAGTTTTTTGTACATTCAGACAACACGTTTTGAGTGTCGTCTAAAGCAAAAATCCTTGTAGTGAAAGTTAGATGAAAAGTATATAAAGTGGTGGGACCTATCAATATTTAATAATAGATTTGAGATAGTGGAGGAAAGTAGTGGGTGTAATAGTATTTTTTATTATTAAATATGAGATAGTGGGGGAAAGTAGTGGGTGTAATAGTGGATGAAACTTACTATTTATGGCAACGTAAAGAAATAAGAGGGACATCCCAAAATGGTAACTGTAAAGAAATGGGAGGGACGGATGGAGTACATTTTTGGTATTATGATCAATTTTTTATTTTTATAACTTTGATATATAATAAATTACAAATTTTAACTTTATTATAATATTTAATATAAACATAAATCGTTTATTTTATTGGTAAAATTAAAATTTAAAAAATAAGTTTATTAGATTTTAAGATAATATTTGCAAATATTTTTTTCAAATTGAATATATAATATATTATAAGTATCCAAAATGTTTTTTATTTTTCTTAAAAATTTAACTTAAAATTGAAAATAAAAAAAACACTTTAAAAAATTAATCAACACAGCACAAATATAGTAGGCGGGAGATGAAAATTTTGGACAGCTTTTTTTCCCTATTATCAAATAATTCTCTCCCAACTTTCCCCCAAAACACTCTTCCTTTCTCACAAGAACACACCCTCGCTTCATTTTATCTACTCCTCTCTCTCTCTCTCTCTCTCTCGACACTCTAAATCTCCAATATCGAATCAAATCTCTCAACTAAAAATTACATGCTCCGATTTTCTACCCGTTCTTGCAACTGATATTCTACTCTCTACTCATTTATATATTTTTGATTTTGCAGGTATTAAATTTAGGGCTTTCATTTGGAGGGCCTTCAATTAGCTAATCAATCCCCAACTCGTAATCAATCCCCAACTCATTTGACTTTCAATTTAGAGTTTTCAATTAGGGATTTAAATTAGCTAGGGTGTTGTACTTGACTAATTAGGGATTTGAATTAGGGTCTCGTACTTGACTAATTATGGATTTGAATTATGGTTTTGTTTTTAAATATATAGATTTTGATTTTGATCTTGGTTGTAGCTACAAGGAGCGTGCACTTGTATGTGGATCTATTGCAGGTTTACTGGGTCTGACTTTCACTTATCCTCTTGATGTAAGCAACAAATGTAAGCATCTTTTATTTAAACACATGTGCATGTAGTTGAGTCTTGAGATAGTAGAATAAATATGTCTGATTAAATTTTGATATGTATGCTTATAGCGTATTTTCGTATTTGTCTTCACTTGCAGGAAGGATATTTTTGGATAATACAACTTGTTAGAAAAGAATATGTTGCACATGAAGATAAGAATAATACATTGCCAAGAATGTATTTGATGATGATTGAAGAAAGGACAATACCTTGCCAAAACCAACAATGTTTCCATACCTTGTTCACTTAACAATCTATCCTATTTAGATTGTTATATAAACATGTATTGTGCCTTTATAATGTGTATCCAAGATGATCCAACATTAATACAAATTGAATACTCTTTGCTTCTTTTTTCTCTTCATTATGAAACACCTCTAATTATCATTGCAAACATGGTATCAAAGCCTTCTACTCATCATCTACCCTAGTATGTTTTCTCTAAATCAAAA
Source organism: Saposhnikovia divaricata (assembly GCA_036435485.1). Classification (NCBI taxonomy): domain Eukaryota; kingdom Viridiplantae; phylum Streptophyta; class Magnoliopsida; order Apiales; family Apiaceae; genus Saposhnikovia; species Saposhnikovia divaricata. Next base: position 234,035,013 of record CM071594.1, read on the forward strand.
CCATGTCTGATAACGAAGAGCCTTCTACTCAGACATACGAAACAACCATGTCCGACAACAATGAGCTTTCTATCCAGATTGCCAATATCCTAAAAAACACCCTAAATACCCAGACCACAAACCACAAACTTTCAGACAACTTAACCATTGGCCTCAAGTTAAGTAGCCAAAATTATGCCCTCTGGGCAAGAATGATTCGTGTAGCCATTGGGGGAAAATCAAAAGTATTGTTAAAGCATCTTTCTGAAAAACCACCAAGAACCAATGATGACAAGTATGAACATTGGGAACAAGAAGATTTGGTGGTGTTTTCATGGCGTATCCAAAATATTGAACCATCATTGGCTAGCAACCTAACCGAATTCCCAACAGCAAAAACACTGTGGGATGCTTTGGTGGTTACTTATAGCAGCGGGAAGGACAAGTTACAGACGTTTGATCTTCACGTTAAAGCTAACGAATTTAAACAGAAGGGCATACCACTTGAAGATTTCTGGATAACTATGCAGGGTATCTGGGGTGAAATCGAACGTCGTGATCCAAATCCTATGACTTGCGCAGCCGACATCACTGCTTACAACAATATTAGGGCAGAACAAAAACTTTTTCAGTTTTTAAATGCCCTAGATCAACAGTTTGATCCCATTAAAAGAGAGATACTCAGATGGGATCCATTACCGACGGCGGAAGGTGCGTATGCAGCAGTTCGAAAAGAGACAGCACACCGGAGTATTCTTGAGTCTAATTCCATGTCATCACAGGGCATTGCCACCAGTCTTCTTGCTGGAGAAACTGAAGAATACGGTGCTGTTAACGTCACACGTGGACAACGCAGGTCAGATCCAAGTCCTAAATCAAATGGACCTCCAAATCGAGTTGATAAATCTAAACTAAAATGCACTCATTGTGGTATGAACAAACATACGAAAGATCAGTGTTTTAAACTCGTGGGTTATCCGGAATGGTGGAGTGATGGACACAAGAAAGGAAAGAAAGAAGGAGAAGTTTTGGCCGCCAGCAGCAACGAAAGGAATTTCACCGGAGGATTTGGTGGAGTTGCAATAGCTGAAAAACAAATGGAGGCTAACACTTCAGGTAGAAGGGTTTGGGATTTATTCTCAAAACCTTCAAAACTGACCTTTACTTGTTCAGATCCTCATATTATGAATTGTAAAACTCGTAAAAGAAAAGCTAGGCAGTTAAAGGTAAAACTCGGAAAAGTTAATATGGCAATTGAAAAGGAGAAACAATCCGGGGTATGGATCTTTGATTGCGGTGCCACAGACACTATGACCTACGACCCAGCAAACATTTGTTCCAAATTAAATCCACAAAAAACACACGTTCAAACAGCGAACGGGGATATTATGCCTGTAAAAGGAGGGGGTACAATAGAATTGTCACCAACATTGAAATTATCAAATTGTCTATATATACCTTCCTTGTCACACAAACTATTATCTATTAGTCATGTGACAAAAGAACTGAACTGCACGCTCCTAATGCATCCTACCTTTTGTATATTACAGGACATTCGGACGGGAATGATCATTGGACGTGGCACTGAATGACATGGATTGTATTACGTAGATGAGGTGACTCAGCAAGGTACCGTAATGTTGGCTCATGGAACAGTAGATAGAGAAGCATGGCTTTGGCATAGAAGACTTGGACACCCATCTATCGGTTATTTTCATCGGTTATTTCCTAAACTATTTTCTTCAAATAAATCGCTTAGTTGTGAGACTTGTATTATGGCTAAGAGTCATAGACATTCCTACAAACCAAGTAACACTAAAGTTGATCAACCATTTGATTTAGTTCATTCTGATGTATGGGGTCCTGCAGAGGTGACTGGGGGGCAAAATTTTCGATATTTCCTCTTATTTACTGATGACTGTACTCGCATGTCATGGACTTACTTTCTGAAACACAAATCTGAAGTGTTTGAAAAATTTGTTTTCTTTCATACTATGATCAAAACTCAATTTAAAAGAAGTATTAAAATCCTTCGATCTGATAATGGGGGAGAATTCTTAAACACTTCTATGAAACAATTTTTTCAAACAAAAGGAATGATTCACCAAACCTCTTGTCGACATACTCCTGAACAAAATGGTGTTGCCGAATGGAAAAATCGTATTCTTTTAGAAATTACTCGAGCTCTTCTAATCGAGTCAAAAGCTCCTAAATTTTTTTGGCCTGAAGCCCTTGCCACAGCTACATATCTAATTAATCGACTCCCAACCAAGATCTTAAAATTCAAAACCCCACTTCAAACACTATCTAAGTTTAGTGAAATACCTCCCATCCTTACCCTAGAACCTCGTGTTTTTGGATGTTCAGTCTTTGTACACATACCTAAATCTGAAAGGTCCAAACTTGAGCCTTGTGCTGAGAAATGTGTATTTGTGGGATACGGTGTTAACCAAAAAGGATACAGGTGTTACAACCCAAAGACACGTCACATATACACTACTGAAGACTGTGACTTTCTTGAGACTGAATACTTTTATAACACCCAACACACTGGTCAGGGGGAGAAAGAGAGTGTTGACACATTGGGTTGGTTGAAATGGATGCCGTCGTCACAAGAAATTATTCACGGTACCCAAGCTGAGTCATCGTCCTCACAATCTATGGCACCTACGGTCAGTGTCACTGAACACGATCTTCCCAGCCAGATGTCCGAACAAGAGGTTAGTAATTCTCCTAACAATGCTCAAGGAAATACTGATGATTTTGTTCGGAATTTATCTAATCATGTTGAAGTTGAAGAAATCCAAACAGCTTGCATATCACAGGATGAAATACTTCTTAATGAAACAAGAGAAACGACCGGGAGGTATGTTCTTCCACAGAGAATAAACAGAGGAGTTCCTCCGAAGAGATACTCTCCTGAGAAAGAAACTCAAAATTCCAGGTATCCTGCAGCAAACATTGCCAAAGGGAACTTATCAAAAGAGGCAAAAAAATTTATGTGTGTTATATACTCTGAAAAAATTCCAAATTCCGTCGAAGAGGAGCTAGAGTCAAAACATTGGAGAGATGCTATGGAAACAGAGATGAATGCTCTGAGAAAAAATGAGACTTGGGAAAAGTGTGCTCTCCCATCCGGAAAAAAACAGTCGGGTGTCGCTGGGTGTTTACTATTAAACATAAACTGGATGGAACGATTGAACGATACAAGGCCCGATTAGTAGCCAAAGGGTACACTCAGACGTACGGAATTGATTATTCTGAAACCTTCTCACCTGTAGCCAAAATGGATACAATCAGGGTCCTTCTCTCTATAGCAGCAAATGAGGATTGGCCTCTCCATCAACTTGACGTTAAAAATGCTTTTTTACATGGAGAACTAAAGGAAGAAGTCTATATGGAAGCCCCTCCAGGTCTTACAGAAGGTTTTAAAATTGGTGAGGTCTGTCGTTTACTGAAATCTATTTATGGGTTAAAACAATCTCCACGAGCTTGGTTTGGGCGGTTCACTCAAGCCATGAAAAAATCTGGCTTCAAACAAAGTAACTCCGATCATACTTTGTTTCTCAAACGAAGGGGCAAGTTAATAACATGTTTAATTATTTATGTTGATGACATGATTATCACAGGTAATGATGAAGAAGAAATGAAGAGGTTGAAAGCAAACTTGTTTACTGAGTTTGAAATGAAAGACTTAGGGAGACTTAAATACTTCCTTGGTATTGAAGTTCTTAGGTCTAAACAAGGAATATTTGTTTGTCAGGAAAAATACATTCTTGATTTTTTGGCAGAAATAGGGATGGTTGATTGTAAACCCGTAGATACACCGATGGTGGCAAATCTCAAACTCCATATAGAAGAAAGAGCAGAGCTGGTAGACAGGGAAAGGTATCAACAAATGGTGGGCAAACTTATATATCTCGCACATACCCGTCCTGACATAGCATATGCTGTAGGGGTGGTAAGTCAATTTATGCATCAACCTCAAATTTCCCACATGGAAGCAGTATGGAGAATCATCAGATATCTTAAAGGAACAACTGGTCATGGAGTTCTATTTAAATCAAATGGGCATCTAGATATCCTAGCATACACTGATGCAGACTGGGCGGGAGACAAAGGTACTAGAAGGTCAACCTCAGGGTATTTCACCTTAGTTGGAGGGAATCTTGTCACGTGGAAAAGCAAGAAACAAAAGGTGGTTGCTCTTTCTAGTGCTGAAGCTGAGTTCAGAGGGATAGCACGAGGCATTACAGAAGTGCTTTGGATACGAAAACTTTTAACTGAGATTGGTTTTTCACAAGAAAATAAGGTAAGCAGAATTATGTGTGACAATAAAGCAGCTATACAAATCTCTGAAAACCCGGTACAACACGATCGAACCAAACATGTAGAAGTAGATAGACACTTCATTAAAGAAAAATTGGAAGAAAAAATCATAGAGCTACCCTTTGTTCGATCAGAAGACCAGCTAGCCGACATTCTAACAAAAGCCACTACTCAAGGAATTTTTGAAAACTGTTTGGTCAAGTTGAATTTTGGCAATCCCACTATTCAACTTGAGGGGGAGTGTTAGAAAAGAATATGTTGCACATGAAGATAAGAATAATACATTGCCAAGAATGTATTTGATGATGATTGAAGAAAGGACAATACCTTGCCAAAACCAACAATGTTTCCATACCTTGTTCACTTAACAATCTATCCTATTTAGATTGTTATATAAACATGTATTGTGCCTTTGTAATGTGTATCCAAGATGATCTAACATTAATACAAATTGAATACTCTTTACTTCTTTTTTCTCTTCATTATGAAACACCTCTAATTATCATTGCAAACACAACTTTGCAAAATACTATGATAGAATTGTTAAATTACATGTATTCTCCCTTTAGCTCACTCTTGTCAAAAATATAAACACAACCTAAATTTGAAGTTATAGTATTTAAAGTGAAGTATGCTTCTATTCTTTATTCTTTATTCTTTTTAGTCAGTTTGACATGTTATGGCCTTTTCTATCCTTTATTTTATTGTTTTTCTTTGTCCTGAATCTTCCTGCTTTTTCTATAGTTATAGTGTGTTGCGTTAAATCTGCTCTTTGACTTGACAAACATCATTTTATGTCCTCATGAAAACCTTTGTTTAGAATTTTAAATTTCAATTGTCCATGATAGTATTGAGTATCAGATTCATTGTAAGTTGGGTGTGTTTTTACTACAATCTGCTGCTAGAATCCAAGTAACATGTAAACATTGTAGATTTTTTTGCTTAGAACAAAGGACCGACCCACTATTTATTGTATATGTTCTTTGAAAAGAAAGTCTCCGTTGTGTTACTTTGTCTGTTTGTCATCAATTTGGACAGCCCAAATGCAATTATTTTTACATGTGAAATATGACAGAAGTAGTAACATACTGTATTGGAGATGGTACCAGAACTTAATGTGTAGAACTATGTAGTAGCATGATTGGGAATACCTTGTGAACTGCCCTCCTTTTATTCAGTGTAAAACCATGTAAAGGTTGCAGTGGGCACTTAATTAAACAGCGAATCTATGGATACCTCGACTATTTTTATCAACTATTCCGCAGTTGACCTCTTTCTTCGAACATGCAGGGGCTTTGTTATGTTTAACTTATAGTTGTCGTGGTGCAGTGCAGGTAGGACGATGCAGATTACCAGGATTAGTGAAAGTACCAATGACTTAGTTCGTAGCGAAAAGGAGGCGTGGGTTGGTCTTTAACTCAGCTTCATGTCATACCAACTTTTTCCTGTTTGTGCATAATGCTTAACTAGTTAACTTTATGTCCACTTAACAGAGTCTGCTACATCTCAAAGAGGGAACACTTTTGGACGGTACGGTTAAAAAAATATTCCCTTATGGTGCTCAAATAAGGATAGGTGACAGTAATAGAAGGTAATAGAAGGTATGCAGTGATTTTGTAATTTTAGCTGGGACATTTCTTCTGGATTTAATGCAGACTTGCTTTCTTTGGTTAACTAATATAATATTTCTTGATATGGTAAAATATAATATTTGCTGACTTGATTAACTAATATTGCGGCTTATTAGCCTAGAGTTGAATATCAATGGATCTTTTAATGGTATGTGACTGGATATGATATGAGAGTGAAATTGAATTGTTTTCTCAATGACTTGCTATGTTTGTATAACAGTTGTAAGCGGTAACTTATAATAGTATTAAGCATCAGGTAATTTGGAGTGTTCAGTTGGAAGAGTATACATCATGTCCAAACTATGAGTTACCTTAAAGTGATAAAGACCAAGAAGACATTAGTCCTCATTAAATAGGTGTTTTAACATGCAAAAAGCAGTTCTAAATCGATCTACAATAGACATTTCCCTATCCTGGACCCTTTATAATGTTGTTTTAGGCCAGTAAACTTGTGTGCAAGCTTAATCTCTTCTTCATTATTATTGTGCGAGTTATTTGAGGAACAAATGATAATATTTGAGCTTTTTTGTATATTTGGTTTATTAAAGCTAAGCTGTTTGTGTCATTTTAAATTTCCCTCCTTCCATTTATTGATTTATCTGTTATTGTTTTTGTAGGACAAGTTACCCTGAAAAGACATGAGTTTGGCGGAAAAGCATTGCCAAGTGGCTGATGTTGTGCTATGCTTAGGGACCACTTAGTAATTATATTCCAATGACTCAAGGCGGCTTCACTTAGTAATTTTTTTGTAGCTTTAACTAGCTAGTATTAGAACTTTGTAATTTAGTACTTTTGAAATTAGAATTTGCGTACTTTCAAAGTTAGGATTGTTTAATGTATAAACAAAGCAGTCATTTCAATTTTTTTGTTAAAAGTGTTGCATTTGACTATATATGATGTTGCATTATGGTATATTTAGTGTTGTTAAAAATACTACTCATGTTGAAAAAAAAATGATGTTGCATTAGACCAAACTAGTGTTGCATTAGATAGTGGTCCCCACTGTTGACGTGGCACCATGTGGGCCCCGTTGCTGATGTGGCATCCCGTGGGATCCATTACTGACGTGGCATCATGTGGGCCCCACTGCTAACGTGGCATCATGTGGGCCCCATTGCTGACGTGGCACAATGGTGGGTCCCATTGCTGATGTGGCACCATGGTGGGTCCCACTACTGACGTGGCACCATGGTGGAGCCTGAAATCTTATGCAACACTATTTGGTGTTGCCTTTACCTGCTTTTGGTGTTGCATAAGGCCTCTTATGCAATACTTTCGTGGTGTTGCAATAGCTTGGAAAAAGCGTTGCATTAGGGGTCTTACGCAAAGCCGGTATTGGCAACGCCCCTTTGGTGTTGCGTAAGACCTTACGCAACGCTTTTCAGGTCTTTTGCAACTTTATTTGGGGGTTGCGTATGTGCGTTTATGGCGTAGTAAAAGAAAAGATCTATGAGACCATGATTGTGTGGCAGTATGGCTTCTGTAAAGGAGCTCCATAGTCAAAAAGAAGGTATTTCTAAGCTTGCATTCTGGTCATTAATATATTGGTTTTTCAAACAGAACACTTGTTATGTCTTTTGTATAATATTATGTGCTGAAAGAAATTTATATAAATGTTAGATAGAGATGATTTAATTAACCTTTAGTTTGGGATGCATATCATTATTTTGTTTGTTTTTGTGGTTTTACTTTTTAAAGAGTGCACTATTGTATAGTGGTATATTCTTTAAATATAAGCATTATATCCATATTACATACATTTTAGTAAATTATTATTTATTAAAACAATTAATATATTAAATATATAGTTTAAACTGAAATTTTGAAAAATTCATGACATATGTTAGAATAATCATAATAAATGCATACAAAATTATAATAAAAAGTCTTTTTCACATCTGTTTTTGTTATATTTCAAAAGTGTATTGAATCTGAGTAAAAATTATTTATTTCAATTTTTTTTGTTAAATTATTGTATTAGTTACATTTTTTTATTCACCAAAAAAAATTTAAACAAAAAATAACAAAATTTACACATAATAACTGAGATGTTAAAATATATCATCAACCTTTGATGTAATTAAACTTAACTGAAATAAATGTCTTAACTTAAAAACTTAGATAGTAATTTGGATAATTGGTTATTAGGAAAAATATATAAAAGTCATTACGCCTTAGATGACATATAGTAACACCAGGACTGTGTTACCTTAGACCCTAAATTCTGTTGCCAAAGGCCCAAAAAAGGTTAACGTAACACCTTAGCTGGGATAGTTTTGTTCTATGTAATCTTTGGAGTCTAAGGCAACACTTCGACATACCTAAGCTAACATAGCCATATTCGTTACCATAGACCTATACAGCAACACACTAAGCATTCTATAGCAACACCAAATCTATGTTACCTTAGATGTTATAATTCTGCAAAATTATTAATCAATTATGTGAGTAGTGGGGCCCACTTTGGTGGGGCCTCCTTTGGTGGGGGCCCATATGTGGGACCCACATGTGGGACCCATATACTGTGCAACATGTTTTAGTCTATTGTAACTAGAGGTGGCCAAACGGCCGTGCCGTGCGGGCCGTGCCGGTTTGGCCACGTGCCGAGCTGAAGCAAATGGGGCACGGGCACGCACGCGCGGATTAGACGTGCCGTGCCGTGCCGTGCCGTTCATTCGAAAATTTAACCCGTGAACGGCACGCGAGCTTCGCGTGCTTAACGGTTTTTTTTTTATAAGGAAAATTCGAATGTTTACTGAATAATTTTGTACATAAAATTTGATTTTTTTTTTAATTTAATATTTGCTTTTAATATTCTTAAAATATGAAATTTTTCGAATTAAAATGTTTCGAATTAAAATGTTTCGGTTTCGAATTAAAAAAGGAGTAAAAGAGGACGGTACCTCCACTCAATTTTATTAATTAAAAAAATATTTTACAAATTGTGTGAGAGGACTCCTCTCTAAAAAAACGGAACAAACCGCATTAAACATGTTTACAAAATTACAAACAAATAAATTCTAAAATCTAAAATAAATCTAAAAATACAACATAATACAAATTCTACACCCTATTCTTCTACTTGTTCGGCCCCCGAATCCGAAGAACTGTCCATTATCATCCACGGATCGTCTTCTCCATCCGAATCATCCGCTTTTCTTCCTTGTTGTCTTTTTTCGGCTTGATCCCAATCTTTTTTGCAAACACATATTTTTATTGAATCCGGTGCAAGACTTGATCTCTTTTCGTCTAACACTCTTCTACCCGCACTAAAAGCGGATTCAGATGCAATTGTAGAAGCGGGGACTACTAAAATATCTTTTGCAATTTTTGCTAAAACCGGAAATTGTAACTCATGATTTTTCCACCATGTTAATATATCGAACTCATCATTTAACTCATAATGATATGAAAAAAATTCATGCAACATACTAAAAGCAGTAGTGGGAGTAGTATTACTAGATTCGGAAATCATGAATTTTGGTTTTTTGTTAGTTAATATCGATGCAATTGTTTTATTAAATCTACTACCACCACTACTACTACTTTTAGGTGGCATAGAAATTTGAGTTTTAGCATTGTATATATCAACAAGACGATACAAATAATCTAAACAATTTTGAACATATAATTCGAAATTATATTTAACATTTAACGTTGTGTAATAATGTTTTAACAAGACTTCTAAACCATCCTTTCTAACACCCGGATCAAGAAGACATGCAATACCATAAATAAAAGGAAATTCACTTAAATATTCGATCCACTTAACCTTCATTTCCTCTATAATAAAACTAAAATGAGGATTTTTTTCATAATTAGCTAAAGTGTTAACAATATTAATACATTCAATAATAACTTGATGTGCATTTGGTTCATAAACATAAGAAAAAACCTTAGTAGCATGTGCATAACAATCAAGTATATCACGTACGGTAGATGCCAATTCCCAATCATGTTCGGTAATATATCCATTTTTAGTTTGGTGATTTGGTTCGCTATTATATAATTGCGTGAAAATATCCTTATAAATAATTGCATCACTTACTAATTTATGAGTCGAATTCCATCTAGTTGGACAATCAATTCCCCATTTTTTCGCCTTTAATCCTTTATCTCTACACATTTTCTTGTATTTCCGTCTAACATGACCCGCAAAACGTAACCACTTAACTACTTTTCTTATAGGTTCTAATAATATAGTTAAATGTTTAATTCCAATTTGACAAGATAAATTAACTATGTGAGCACAACATCTAACATGTAAAAATATTCCATTACAAATTAAAGGAATATCAGCCCTAACATAATCGATAGCTTTGTTATTAGCAGCGGCATTATCTAATGAAATTGTAAAAACCTTTTGATACAAATTAAATGCCCTAATTGTTTCTAAAATTCTTGTTTTTATGTTAAAACCGGTATGTGACTCGTCCATAATATCAAAAGCAATAATTCGTTTTTGTATTAAGTAATCATTATCTATCCAATGAACCGTAACACAAATAAAAGGTTCACCTCCACTAGAACTCCAACAATCGCTAGTTAAGGAAACCATACCATCAAATGTAGCAAAATAATTAATTAAATCATTTCGTTGACAAGCATATTGATTTTGTGTGTGACGTTTAAGTGTATTCCTAGGAATTCTTTTAAATGCCGGATTTATCGAAGTTTTCATCATATATTCCAAATTAGGACTCTCACCGTGGGAGAACGGCAACTCGTCTAATATAGTATATCTAGCAAATTCATTAATCATACGTTCTCGATTATAGTGAAAAGGCATACCTCCACCGGGTGATGAAGTCATGAAACCACCGATTTGTGTTTGTTGCTCCGTTGAAGTTCCGCGTGCCATTCCACTTTCGTGACTTTCCTTCGTAATATTATGTTTAGAGTGCAAATGTCGATCCAGTGTACCCGTGCCGCTTCCCTTCCGATGTACAAATGGTTTTTGTTGTCGATTAGCTTGTATACATAATAAACAAAAACATTTGGCTTCGGTGGGATCTTGTTCCGTCGGCGCCGGTACTCTATTAAAATAATTCCAAACATACGAATTTCTGTTCGCGGAGGAAGAACCTACAAAGCAAAATAAAAAATGATTAATTTACACAAAATAAATCATGGATCATGGATCTTTGAAAAAAAAATCGAATTTTCAAATAAAAAAAAGTAAACAAATTTATAAATCAATTTATAAACCAAAAATACGAATCATGGATCTTTGAAAAAAAATCGAATTTTCAAATAAAAAAAAAGTAAACAAATTTATAAATAAATTTATAAACCAAAAATACGAATCAAAAATCAATTTAAAAAAAAATACGAATCAAAAATAAACTTACCGACTTCGACACGGGATGGTGGCGGCATGGAGGAAGAAGAAGGTATTTGGCTTGAACCTTGAGAAGATAATGTTCCCATTCCATCTTCCATTTTCAGCCGGATTTGTGCAAAGATAGCCGGAAATTGAAAGCTCGTAAAAACAGATACTAAGAAGTAAGAACCAACCGTTGGAGAAAGATAGAGATAGGAATGCAGTGAATTTTTTTGGTGTGGTGTGGTGTGCTATATATAGAGATAAGAACCGACTAGCCGTTGCCGACTAGCCGTTGAAGGCAGCAGAACCAACCGTTGCAGTCTTGCAGAAGTAGCCGTTGCACACGGGCTGGCGAGCCGCGTGCGTGCCGGGCTGGCGTGCCGCGTGCGTGCCGGGCGGGCCGCGTGCGTGCCGCGCGTGCCGATCGTCCATTTTTTTTTTTTTTTCAAAAACCGTTCATTTCTTTTCTTTTTTTTTTTCAAAAACCGTTCATTTCATTCTACTTTTATCCCAATTTTATTTCCATTTCATGTTTCTTAATTCTTAATTCTTTTATTTATTTACTTTTTGCTAAGTAAATAATCTTATAAATTAAGTAAAATATATTTACTTTATTTATTTATTTACTTTTACAGGAGATGAATATTACAAATTTACAATTTACAGACAGACAGGAGATGAATATTACAATTTACAGACAGACAGAATATTACACGTGCACGGGCGTGCCGTGCCAAACGTGCCGAACCGATTTTAATTACTCGCGTGCCGACGTGCCGGGCTGAACGGGCCGCGGTTTAGTAATCTTCAACTCGCGCACGGCACGTTAAATTTGGCGTGCCGAATGAGCTGAACCGTAAAACGTACAGTAACGGGCCGAACGGTTTTTTTAGCGAATAATCCACGTGCGTGCCGGGCCGAACCGCCCGTTTGGCCGGCTCTAATTGTAACACCTATGTTACCAACTGCAACACACCATGTGTTACCAAAGAATGGCTTTTGTAACATATATATAATACCTAAGGTAACACCCTGAGTTCAACATAATAAAAATATAAAGTTTAAATATTGCATTTCCCATTAGAAAAACCAACAAACCAATTCACATATTCAATGTAATTGACAAAATTACCAACAAAAACTAAATAATTTGGCAAGACCACAAGTTAATATATTAGAATTAAGCTTACATGATACTGACTACTTGATTAAAATGTTAAATTTACATTCAAAAACAACAAAAAAAAGTGGCCAATATCAAGAATACTGCAATGTGCAAGTCCTCCTTCAAAATCCAAGTTGTAACTTGCAACTCCTGGACGTCCTTCTTTATTGACTACTGGCCATTCTGCAAAATCAAAAACAAAAGAAATTAAGAAACCAAGCATGTTAAAAAGAAAGAGAACTATCACAAGCAAATGTTGTTGTCTAAAAGAAATCAGGTGGCTAGGTGGAGTAGAGTCCCATCAATAATTTTAGACACATAATATAAAGCTCAAGTTGTAAGTTTTCAGATAAATAATCGAGAACACAAAGAAAGTTGAAGTTTCAGTTTGCAGACAACAATCACTTGACCTACTAATTGTATCACTAAAATTTTAATTAAAAAGGAAACCAATTTAGAGGTCGTTTGGGATTGCTTAAAATAAGTTACTTTTGACTTAATGGAGGTGTTTTTAACTTAAAAGAGAAAGTAAAGTTGTTTACTTTAAGTTGAATGAAAGTGTTTGGGTAATTTTACTTAAAGTTAAATAGGGGTTTAATAATTTTGACTTAAAGTGAAATTTGACTTTAAAAAATTTTAAATTCATAATATTTGAACTTAAAAGAATCGTGAAAAAAAACTCGATAAGTCATAAGTCATAAGTCAAAAGTACCTAAATGGAACTTATGACTTAAACAGTTTTTTAACTTAAAGTCGGCTTAAAGCCGATGTTGCCAAACACCCCAAAAACAACTTAAAGCTAGTTTTTGCTTTAAGCACATGTTGCCGAACAGGCTGTTAAGTTCATATACATTGTCTGATTCTAAATACAAAATATAATTAAGACTTGCAATAAGAAAATTTATGAAAACACAAGTTTTATGATAGAGGAACATATACTAATAAAAAACATAGCAGATTCAATGTAGATTGCAGAAAAGCAGAGCAGTTTTAATATAGAAAAAAAAAGAACAAAAAGCAAAACCAGCAGAATGCAATGAAAAACATTTATAAACATGAACTATAAGCAGAAAAGAATCTGCAAAAGAATTAAAACCTGAAAACAAAAAAAATAGCATAATGTCTAATTCCTGCTGAAAGTTTCCTTTACAGCTCAATATTCCACCTAGCATTATGTGTAACATTGGAGAAAAGAGTTGTTATGGAACTGGTAATCTTTGGCTAATCTTTAGACTTCTGTACATGGCATGTTAACACCACTAATAATTCACCAATTATATTACATGCTTTTCTTTCTACGATCACCTTTCAGTTCCTCTATTTTAACATAACTAGACGGAAAAAAAAAAGTCATATAAGCAATTACCCTGAATACCAATATCATCAGTAGCAATGGAGATTTTCTTGGACCTGTATTCATAACAACATTCAAGAAGTGTAACACTAAAGCGCTGCAAATGCAAGTCCATCCAAATCATGTTAACATACAAATATTAAGAGTTGCATGTGTGTGCTTAAAGCCTTGAAGTACCTGTTTGAAGAGGTGATGTGCAGCACCAACGACAGCCCAACCAGAAAACTTTTACATAGCATTAAATAATTGTCAGCAAGAAAACTTTTACTGAAATTAAAAGTATATAGCAATATGATCACACTTTACCCTTTTTCGCTATGGTCATGTATAACAAAAACAAACAATATTAACATCAAAACACAACATTCACTAACATATGAATCAAAACTGAAACTAAATACCACTGTAGATGTTCCCATTCTAATTCAGAGAATGGAGGTCACAGGCATAATCCAGATACAAAAGTACCTTGCTTATTGGACCATCATCAATCACAGAACTACTGATGCTCTTATATAGCTCATATAGTGCTTCGACTTCACTAACAGTGACTGTAAAATGGAAAAAAATTGTCATTAGCATAACAGAATAGAAACCTCAAAACATAAAAGGTTGAACAATAAGTGCATCAGTAGTATTTTACTTAAGAATTTCTCATCATGTTTTCTTTTAAAAAATTATGTCAAGTATAGGTAAGAGGACATCAAGTTTAAACTATAAGTGGAATGTGGTATTTTACAATTCACACACACAGAGTAAACAATAATGAGTATTTAAGTGAACCTGGCAAGAAAGGTTGAAACAATGTCATGGTGTGAATCCCTAACAAGCTCTGATTCATCATACCGTTTGTCCCCCATATATACAATATGAACCTACAATAACAAATTTTTTTAAAAAAAAGTAAAATAAAAATACATATACACAGACAGTATTCAGATTACAATAATTTCCATAAGTAGACCAATATCAAGAAATAGAAAAACTAACATTGTTGGATGCATTAACAAGTACAAAGCTATGTTCCTGGAGAATATAGTGAGCAATCACAAGAAAAATAAAGAGCACATCTCTGTTGGATACACACCTACATTGTGTCACCCTATAATTCAATAAAAAAAATATTTTAATTTATGTATGTACCAATCTGTTTAGCCATTAATATTGTCTTCTCAGATTATTTCAAATTTATTAAAATGCAAAACTTCTCGTATCCAATAAAGGTTCTCATGTTTGCAGACTGCAGATAAATCTTTGTTTTTAAACGTACCAAGAAAATACTATTTCCTGATGATCTCATATTAATATGGATGAATACGTGCATGACTATAGGATTCTTATCCAAAGGTCAGCAGTGACCATTGTTGAGAGCCGTAAAACAAACTTGGGACCTGTATTGCACAAAAAGCATATGCGTGGCTCAACAAGTCGAAAAGACTTGGTGAAATTGTAGGTTGATTCAAGATATATATAACACTGGCCCCTTTCGAAGGACACAAACTACTTTTAATTCAAGAAAATAAGATATAGTGAGAAAACGTGTTGTGCAAAGTGTACTCCAGTTCTAATATAGTTTGCTCACAATTCTAGTACATATCCGCAAAGAATAAAACATTCAATCCAACCCTTTCTAAATACAGTGACAATCAAGCATGACACAAAGCAACATTTACTTTGTAATCATCACATGAAAAGCTCTGAAGTTGATAAAATAATGACAGTTGATTATCTTAAATTAGACAACTCTAATTTTTTGTCCACAAGATAACCCTTCAACAATCTGAATATACTCGTCTAAGGATAACATGTAATTTTAGTGTCCAAATTAGAAATTCCAGAGATTCAGGTGATGCAGGAGCCTAGTGCATTCAAACAACTTTATTATGTATACATGTTGTATTTGAGAACTGGATACACATCTTCATTGCTGGATACACATATCTCTGCTCTTTGTCTAGATTTTCCAATCCACCACATAAAAGGAGCTTCCAAGAACAAGCAGAAGGTTAGATAAAACAGAACCATAAAAAGAATACTTCAGCACATCTATAGAAAGAGATATGGAAAGAGAATGAGAGATGGAGAGGGAGAGAGAGGGAGAGAGAGAGAGAGAGAGAGAGAGAGAGAGAGAGAGAGAGTGAGTGAGAGAGAGAGAGAGAGACCGAGAGAGAGACCGAGAGAGAAGGGTGAGAGAGCGATGGGGAGAGAGGGGTCAAAATCGTAGAATAAAACACATATATATACAAATCGAAGAATACTAACACATATATATACAAATCGAAGTATTAACACAATTATATTTACAAATCAAAGCATATAAAGAGAGATTTATACCTTAATTGCAAGTAGAGAGATTGATTGAGTGAACTCTCCAATTAACCCTTAATCCAACCCTAACCCTAATCAGCAAGTGAGATAGACAATGAGCAGAGCGAGATTGAGTGTGAGATTAAGTGAACGAGAGCGAACTTTGACCTAATTGAGCGATATAGAGAGAGAGAGAGAGGGGGGTGAGTGAGCGAGGTGAGAGAGAGAGAGAGGTGAGTGAGAACAGAGCAAATCCCCAATTTCCCCCGACTTAACCAATTTTGATCCAATTTTAATTTGCCCGCTTTCATTTTCGTTTGCCGCCCAGCCAATTCCTATTTTTTTCCATTTTTTCATTATGTTACTCTTTTTTTTCCATTTTCTAATGTTACAAAAACTATTATTTTTCTTATGGGAAATTGTATGTCTATAAAGTTTATTATTTCAATTATTGAATAATAATTTAAACTTATTATATCCTATTATTTTCTCCAATAATTTTTGAATATTAATTTATTTTAAAATAATTTAAATAAAATTATTAAAAAATATATTAATATTGTAAAAATATAAATAATGCAATTATTCGATAGAATATTATTTTTATAATAATAAACTCTATGACTTGATTAAAATTATTGAATTTTAAAATTTAATAATTATTAAATCGTTAATTATAAATAGAATTCAAAAATATGTTAATTATGCTCTAAGGTAACACAACCCATGGTGTTACTAAGTTTAACACCTTCCACATCTATGGTAACATACCTTTAAGGATATGGTAACACCAAATCTAGAGCGTTGTGGTAGGTCCAAAATTTCATAGGTTTGGTAACACCCAAGAAGGTAACACCCTAAGTGTTGTAGAAAGCCATCTATGGCGTTGTGAGTCATTTAACAAAAAATTTGAAAATTATGTATTTTATGTGTACATAATAAAAGAAATCACATAAAAATCTAATTTTGTAAAAAAATGGATAAGTTAATTAATTATTCATGTATATTATATTAAGAATTAATTGAATTTCGAATTTCTTTGATTTAGGTCAACTACAATTTATATTCAGTAGTTTACATAATATGCACCATTTCGCCATTTCAATCTATTTTCACCATTACGGTTAATTGTCATAGGTAATTTATGAAATTAACAATGTTCAATTATAATTTGTGCCTTAAAGTATGACACATTTTACACATAAATCCTTAAACATAACAATTATACATCGTTACCTCTCAATTATAAAAATTGTATAATTTAACCCTTTTATTAAAATTTCTTCCTAAATTATTTAGAATTTTTAGAACATCTTCAAATAAAATAAAAAATTGATTATTTTATTAAAATTTGAGTTTAATATCCCGAATTTTTGAATAAAATATCGATTAAAAATACAAATAATTTTGAAAAGTTAGCAATCTTGTGAAATTAGTAATAAATTGAATTCATAAGATATCGTTGACTTTTGAATTATCTACAAAATTGTGATTCTCAGATTTTATAATCACTTTATAAATTCAAAAATATTACATGATTTTGAACAAATAGTTTACCATGATTTTTTATTTTTTATTGAAATAATTTTTCTTTGAATTTATTTTAGGCTAAGTAAATGCATAGTCAATGAAAGTTTAATCATCAAGTGAAAGATATGTGTAGTTAGCTAGGTGGATAACTTGTGTGTGGGGGTGACGAATTAATTAACGAAAAAACTCAATTGTCCTTTATTGTAATAATATTTAACTCAAGTCAAGAATATGATTAGTAATTACGATGATAAGTTATTTGAGGAATTAAATATATATTCACGTTATTTTCTTTTCGATTGAAAGATATGTAGCAACATATTTTTATTTTTTAATTGAATTTATATGAGTCTAAATAAATTTTTAGTTAAAAAAGTTTAATAATCAACTGATGAATAATAAGGTGAAATACGTGTAGTCTGGTCATGTGAGGTGGTGAAGAAGTTGATGGTTAAAAAGATTGGATAAGACTTTAATAATATTTAACTCAACTATAATTTAAATCAAAAATATAATTAATTATTATGATCATGGGTTATTTCAGGAATTATAAATATGTAAATTGATTGTAATGCATAATAATTTATGTAAATATAGGTTATTTTACAAAATACAAAATTTAAATATTATAATAGAATTTTGATTAAAGGTTTAAAGATATTAAATTTGGATCAAATTAGAAGATGATAGATGTAAATAATAATGTAACAATAGATGTAAAATTTATTATAATTAATTTTTGGAGAATTTAGTGTAGAATTATACAAAGTGTGAACAAAAAAACGAAGTTATTGTAGAAAATTTGATTAGGAAGACAAATGTAGGCGAATTTCAAAAAGATATAAATGGTGAGATAAATAGTTGAACACTTTCAGAATCAGTAAATGTAATAACCGCGAATTTTGAATAAAATTATTCTACTCGTTATTTAAATTTATTTAAGGGTCAAGGCAGTAATATTTTTAAATAGCGTATTTTTGGCTAAATTTTAAAATTTTATATTCGTATGTAAATAAATGTTTATTATATCTATTTATTTATAATTATTAGGTATTTATTAAAATTAGAAAATTTAGGAAAAAATAGGATTTTAATTTTGGACGAATATTAATTTTTAAATCGCGGAATTTATTTTTAGGGAACGAATTTGGGCCTCGTTATAATTATCCAGCAGGAAAACGACGATATTAATGTTTCGGTTTTAACTGATCGGGTCGTTAAACACGAGGAGGAGGCAGCATTTCTCGATCACAATATTCGAGTAATTCTTTTCCTAAACACGACATTCTTTTTACAGACACGAGACATTCTTTTACAAAGCACAACATATCTTTTGTTTAAAACAAGAAGCCCAGCCCATGTTTGTGTGTTTTGTCAGCCAAATATAAAACTCAAAGCCGACCCAGACCATTCTTATTGACAAGCAGAATTACATCACTTTCTTTTCACAAAATTACCTAACCCTTCTTTTCTCACCAGTTACAAAACACCTCTGTCTCTTTTAGACAAAACAAAACCTCGACCATATAATCCTCTAGACAAAACAAGATTTGTAAGTTGTAAACACAGGTAGACTATTTCTTTCTCTTCTTGTTTTTTTTCTTTCCTCTTTTCGTTTTCTTCCTTTCTTTCTTTTTTTCCGTTTATTTCTTTTCGGTTCGTTCAATTCTTCATAGTTCGGAGAATTTGATTTGAGTTGCCAATTCCGAATTGTATCGGGGGGGGATTATTGTGTCGTCAATGGTTGTGGTCGTAATTGGAAAACAGAGAGATGAGAGATGGTTCGGTGTTGGTATTGTAACTGGAGAAGAGGACGGAGAGAGGCAGGGGTGCAGTTGTGGTGGTTGTAATCGGAAACAAGGAAGTGGAGTTATGTGTGTTGTGGTTGTTATTGGCGGAGGTATAAGGGAGGGGGAATAATTGTTTTGGGTTGGTTGTGTTGTATTGAAGAAGTAAGAACGAGAGGGAGAATGGGGGAGAAGGGTAAGAGAAGCGCGGCGGAAGGTAGTAAGAAGCCGGCGAAGAAAGCAAAGGGAGAGAGGAGTGAACAGAGAGAGAGAGAGGGAGAGAGATAGAGAGAGAGAGATTGAGAGAAAGAGATGAGAGATTGATGTGGTGTTTGTTATGGTAGTTCGAGGGAGAAGCAGGGGTAGCAGTTTTCCGGACGACGGTGGTGGCACGTGGGCCCCACGCGTCGTCGTGTTCTTTTCTTTCTGTCGACTGTAATCGTAAAAGAATTAATAATGAGAATATATATATATATAATAAAAATAATAAAACTAATAATGAGATAATTAATTAAATAAAAGAGGTGTTTGTTTTAAAATTTGTATTAATAATTGGTTTATTAAATCGTGAGAATAAAAAGAGTTTAATAATATAGTAAAATTGGGTAATTAATTAAATAAAGAGTTTAATAAATGGGACTAGTTTATTAATTATTTAAAAAGAGTTAAATTATGATTTTGGACGGAAATCGGAGAATTTATTATTTTGTCGATAAAACGAAGAATAATTAGAGTAAAAGGCGGTATTTATTTAGAAGACGTATAAACAACTATTCAGATTATTTTAAGTAACCGGATCGAACCGAATCACTTTCAGAGGCTAAAATTTGGATATTAAGTTAATTACGAGATTTAAAATAAAAGAGAAATTAGTTAGCGAAATGGAATAAAATTAGGATTTTTCTATTAATGGAAGTACGATTTTCTATAAATAGAAATAATATTAATTACGGATTAATTTGAATAAAAATGGATTGTCGGATTATTTTGAGAATAATTAGAAAGTTAAATTATTTACGAGACGTAAAACACGGAGTATCGTCGTAGCCGTATTTCATATTAAGTCGGATTTACGATAAATCTTGCGGGTTTATTTTGTGGTTCGAAGAGAGATTTAATTATCCGGGGTTTATTATCCGTTAATTATCGAACAGATTTTCGAGAGTTATGTTATTATTATATTTAATTATTATCGGCTGAGAAGTATTTTATTCTGGCGAATCGCTCACGTATTTTCTGGTTGACATTGTTAGTGCCTAATTCTCGAGCCGTAGACCGAAGTCGAGCCCACGGGTAGAGTATAAATCTTTTCTGCATTTCTCACACTTCGAGATCGAGGCAAGTTCCTTCTGACCCTCACTCCTTTTGAAAAATTTCGAGATATGCTGAGATATTATGATATTGAATTATCTGTTTAAATTGCTAGTTTGTGATAAAATATTCTGTTATCAAATTTTTATTTAGAAAATTATAGAAATGCTCTCTAAAATTTATAGAACGTAATTTGATTGAATTCTAGGGCACCTTATTGTTCGAGATGACCCTTAAATATTATTCAGTTATAATTACACTCATATATCGAGGTAGTTAGATCTTCATTGACTTCAAACGGATCTATTGTTCATATCCGATAAACTTTATTTCGATAATTAAATTTGATTCATTGTTCGAATCAAAGTAGATACACGCAGAATAGTGCAGAGATGAAGGGTATATCATCAGAAGTTCCTCTAAAATACCTACTCCAACGTATTTAGAAGTTTCATTCCGTATCAGGTCGTTCTTATTATTTCAAGACGACTCCACAAGATTTATTCTGATCCGCGAACCTTTCTTGTTCAAGGTTGCTACTTTATTGTCTTGAATTGACATATTGTTTGTGTCAATACAATAAATTAGTTCCTTTTGAGATTATTGTGACGGCCTATTGTCCAGGTCGGTTTTGTACAAAGTGTAGACTGGCGGTCGGCCAGAAGTGAATATGAATCCAAATCAATCAATTTTATTCGGAGGAATAGTCGTATAATCCACTGGTCAACAGATGGCCCATGGGTTTCTTTCAGATCAACACGGGGAAAATAAACTCGTGGTATCGAAAGAGAATATTTATATTTTGGCACAAATGTTGCCAGGTTGACTTTTCAACCACCATTACGCTAGCAGAATGATATTGTGGTACTTGCGACATAGTAGTGATCGTGCTATGGGGTATCACGGGAGTGCGGTACTTGCGACACAGCGGTTGATCGCGCTGTGGGGTATCGTAGGGGCGGAAGACCAGTATCTCAAGCTTTTCAATTTCAACTTCTTTGTTCTGAGATAGATTGTTATTGTCTATCAGTAAGTGTTATCATTATCAAGGCACATTGCCTGCAAATGAGAATCTTTCTTGATCAGAGTTGATTTCTTTCCATTTTTCCATTATTAGTGAGAGAGCGAGTCAGTGGACTTGCTGAGCACCTAGTTGCTCACTCTTGTTGTTAATATTGTTTTTCAGTAAAGTTGGAAAAAGGCGAAACCTCTCGTTTCAAGGGGAAGGAGAAAATGCACCAAGGCACGAAGTCAAACTAGTATGCTTTCCTCTAAGGCGACGACCCTGTCGAAGACTTCCTATGTTTGGCGTATCTACGATATCTTGTATAATTATTATTATGTTGTACTATTCAGAGATTTGTCGATGCTTGGACTTGTGGGATGGAACCACTGTTGTACGATAAAGCCCTTATGATAATTATGTATTGCATTGTTTCTTGGATTAAGACATGTATTGACGGTAAGTGGCGACCCAAGTCCACAGATGGTGAAATTTTGGGGGCGTCACAGTAAACATAAAAAAATATTGATAATGACACTAAACTATCATTTATTATAATGGTAATTAACTTAAGTTAGGATAATAATTGTGGAAGGTGAGTACATATATTTTGGTTAAATATTGATACGAATATGAATTGATAAATTCGAAGCAAAAAAATGTAAAATGAGAATAGTTAAAACTAGCAAAAAATGATAAGAAATGGGAGTGAGAGAATAAGTAGAGGGGTAATTAAAAAATGGGAAAGAGAGAGAATAAATGGATGGTAATTAGGAAATGAGTAAGAGAGAGAATAAGTGGATGTGTAGATAGGAAATGGGGAAAAGAGAGAATAGGTGAAGAGATGGAGGGTGAAGAATAAATGAGTAAAGACATTAATGACCTTGACTACAATCTATATATATTATAATACCAGAAGATCGAAAAGCTACCAGAAACATTCAAGATAGTTTTCTTAAATTTTCGTATTTTTGAATTTTTTAATAAAATTGTTTTCTTGCATTTAATAGCTGTAAATAACATATTAATTAGTCATTAATTATACATAATTAATATATATTAATTCTTTTTATTTATTTATTAAATTAGAAAACTTTATTTCAACATTATAATTATTATTTCAATATTAAATATTAATTACATATATAATTAAGTTTATCTTTAGGTAAAATAATGACTTAAAATTGTTTACATTGCGTCCTTTTTTATTCTCTATCGAATACCACTGCAATTTTTTTTGGACAATTATAATAAAGACGATCCTTTACTTCTCAAGTAATCTTTATTATTAATGATTATGAAAATCGTAATAATTTATGAAAGTGTATAAATCTTCGCTTAACAAGGTAATACAAATAGTTTTTTGTTTTTACACATGAATAATTACACATGGGTTATGACCACATTGATTAAAATGAAAAAATCCAATTTTATCGATAAATTAAATCGATAAAAAAGTTATATGCCCGTTGTTCATTATATTCTGTCGAAATAAATTAATATTCTAATTAAATAAATTCTTACACTACTATTGAACATGTATGTTTTGAGAGGGGCGTCGGCTTTAAAAAGTATTATTATATTTAATGTTTATAACTAAAGACTACGTTTGTATTATAATTGCTACTTTTTATGTTTATGATATTTTTTAATATTATCAAAATTTAGATATATAATGAGAGTATTTTCAAACTTATGATTCATATAAATTGTTTTAAATCAATTTTTTTAGAAAAATCTTAAAAGACCAATCAATTTTTAAAAATAATAAAAATCAATTTATCTGTTTTCAATATTTTAAAATGAAAATTTATAAACCGCGCGAAGCGCGGATAAGTTTCCTAGCATATTATAATGCCAAGAGATCGGAAAGCCATCAGAAGCGTTCAAGATATTTTTCTTAAATTTTTGTATTTTTAAATTTTTTATTAAAATTGTTTTCTTGCATTAAATAGCTCTTAATGACATATTAATTAGTCATTAATTATACCAAATAAATATATCTTATTTTTTTTATTTAAAAAATTAGAAAACTTTTCAGCATTATAATTATTATTTCAATATTAAATATTAATTACATATATAATTAAGTTATCTTTAGGTAAAATGATGACTTAAAATTGTTTACACTGCATCCTTTTTTATTCCCTATCGAATACCACTGCATTAGGACAATTGTAGTACAGACGATCATTAACTTCTCAAGCAATCTTTATTATTAGTGATTATGAAAATCGTAATAAATTGTGAAAATATATAAATCTTCGCTTAACGCCTGTAATAAAGGTAATACAAATAGTTTTTTATCTTTACACATGAATAAATTACACATGGGTTATGATCAAATCAATTAAATAGAAAAAACTCAATTTTATCATTAGATTAAATCGATAAAATAGTTATATACCCGTTATTCATTATATTGTGTCGAAATAATATTCTAATTATTAAGTTCTTACACCACTATTGAACATGTATGTTTTAAGAGGGGCGTCAGCTTTAAAAAGTGTTATTATATTTAATATTTTAACTTTTGATCGTAAAAACTACGTTTGTATTATGATTGCTACTTTTTATGTATATGTTTTTTTAAGATAATCAAAATTTTAGATATATATTGGGAGTATTTTCAAACTTATATATAATTCATGTAAACTTATAAAAAACCAATCATTTTTTTAGAAATATCTTAAAAACCAATCAATTTTTTAAAATTAATAAAAATTAATTTATCATATTTCATATTTTAAAATGAAAATTATAAACCGCGGGAAGCGCGGATAAGTTGCCTAGTATATTATAATGCCTGGAGATCGGAAAGTTACCAGAAGCGTTCAAGATATTTTTCTCGAATTTTCGTTTTTTTGATTTTTTTTATTAAAAATATTTTTTGCATTAAATAGCTCTTAATGACATATTAATTAGTCATTAATTATACCTTATAAATATGTAATAAAATTATATATTTATTTTTATTTAAAAAACTATAAAACTTTATTTGAGCATTTTAATTATTAATTCAATATTAAATATTAATTGCATATATAATTATGTTTATTTTTAGTTAAAATGATGACTAAAAATTGTTTACATTGCGTCCTTTTATATTCCCATCGAATACCACTCCAATTTTTTTTTCGGACAATTGTAGTACAGTCGACCCTTAACTTCTCGACCAATCTTTATTATTATTGATTGTGGAAATCGTAATAAATTATAGAATTATATAAATCTTCGCTTAACACCTGTAATAAAAATAATACAAATAGTTTTTTATTTTTACACATGAATAAATTACACATGTGTTATGACCAAACCGATTAAATTGAAAACCCCCAATTTTATCGGTAGATTAAATTGATAAAACAGTTATGCACCCTTTGTTCATTATATTGTGTCGAAATAAATTAATATTATAATTAAATAAATTCTTACACTACTATTATTGAACATGTATGTTATGAGAGAGGCGTCAGCTTTAAAAAGTATTATTATATATAATATTTATAACTTTTGATCGTAAAGATTACGTTTGTATTATAATTGCTACTTTTTATGCTTATGATATTTTTGAGATTATGAAAATTTTAGATATATAAAGAGAGTATCTTCAAACTTATAATAAATCTTTGCTTAACACCTGTAATAAAAATAATACAAATAGTTTTTATTTTACACATGTGTTATGACCAAACCGATTAAATTGAAAAACCCCAATTTTATTGGTAGATTAAATCGATAAAACAGTTATACACCCGTTGTTCTTTATATTCTATCGAAATAAATTAATATTATAATTAAATAAATTCTTACACTACTACTATTGAACATGTATGTTATGAGAGAGGCGTCGGCTTTAAAAAGTGTTATTATATATAATATTTATAACTTTTGATCGTAAAGATTACGTTTGTATTATAATTGCTACTTTTTATGTTTATGATATTTTGAGATTATGAAAATTTTAGATATATAAAGAGAGTATCTTCAAACTTATAATTCATGTAAATTGTTTTGAATCAATTTTTTTAAAAAATTCTTAAGCGACCAATCAATTTTTAAAAATAATTAATTTATTTTCAATATTTTAAGATGAAAATTTATGAACCGCGCGAAGCGCGGATAAGTTCCCTAGTTGATAGTAACTAAGGGGTCATTTGACAAATCTGAATTAATTTTTCTGAATGATTAAAATTTCTGAATCAATAAAATTTCTGAAGTATTAAGATAAATTATAAGTGAACTATTTGGCAAATCTGAATTTTATTATCTGAATGATGTATAAAAATTCTTTTTTTCTTTTCGGGAAAAAGAGGAAGACTTAAATAATTAAATATTCAATATCTAAAATCAACATAAATAATTAGTTATTATATCTATAATTAACTTTTTTACTTTATAATATAAATATATTTATATAATGGACGAAAAATGTTATCAATTAAATATACCAAATTGTTATCATTAGTATAAAATCAAAGAGAAATTTTAATATATTACTATTATTATGTAATGCATAATTTAATGTATTACATAATTTACATAATTCATATTGATAAACTGGTTATAATAAAAAAAGATTTGTAAAATTAATGAACAACAAAACGTACCACATATACACAGTGACTCGTTTCTTAATCATTGAGCTAGGATTTGAAATCTTAATCGGTCAGAGACTTCTCCTCCCATTCAGAAGATTAAAGCAACAATCAAACGATCTTAACCATTGAGCAGGTTGCATTAAGTTCAGTTAAGACTGTTAAGATGTTATCAAATGACGCCTAAGGTTAGACTTAATTCAATAGCATGGTAGGTAATTTGGATAGGTGGGTTACTTAAGAAATTAGATATATATTGATATTACTTCTTATGTATGTAAATGACAAACGGCTGCACCTTGATTTTGGAACCCTGGATTGGCAGGAAAATGAATTTTTTTTATTCGTATAAACTATACAATACTAGCTGATAACCGGTGCGAAAAACGGGCACGGATTGAACTCGAGCCAAGATTAAAATATTAATATTAATTAATAAATAAACAATATTTAATTATTTCGTTATACGGATCGAACCGAGGTGAAGTTAAAAAATTAAAGGGGTTAATTATCAAGTTGGTCATTGAAGTGGGCCTAAAGTATCAAGCTGGTCACCAAACTGAAAATAGTCTCAAACAGGTCATTAAAGCCAGTTACAGATACATTCTATTAAATAACTTACTTTTTTAGAACGGAAAATACTAATATTAATGCTAATTTTTTGGATTATATGATCAACAATCTATATGGTAGGGTACATATTCATTTCAGACAATAAAATCCAGGAAATCAACATTACTATTAGTATTTTTCATCCGGGAAAAGTAAGTTATTTAACGGAATGTACATACAACTGACTTTAATGACCTATTTGAGACCATTTTTAGTTTGGTGAACAACTTGATACTTTATGCCCACTTAGTGACCAACTTGATAATAAATCTTGTATAATTGCGTAGTTGCAACGAATCGAACTCGAGGTGAATCTAAAGAAATTAAAGTAAATAATATTGTATAATTATGTACTTGCATGAATCGAACCCGAGGTGAAGCTAAAGAAATTAAAGGAAATAAATCTATTACAATTACATAGTTGTAAGGAATCGAACCCAATGTGAAGCTAAGAAAATCAAAGTAAATAAATCTTCTATAATTATGTAGTTGTAAGGAATCAAATCTGAGTTTAGTGATAACCAAAATATTTGGTACCAAAGTAAGTAGTTGCAAGGAATCGAAATAGTGATAACCAAATTTGATACTTTGTTACTATTGAGCGCCATTTAAATATGGTTTTCGACATTAATAAAGAAAATAGATGGGTACTGCCTTAAGCTAGAAACGAGTAGTATAGACACCAAGCTGACTCATCGATTATACTAGCCTATAACCAGTGCGATGCACGGAATTTTTTATTATTTATCTTTTTTTTTTTATCATTTTTTCATATTTTTCTCTTTTAATATTTGCAGTAAATATTCCAAATATATTTGATTTATATAATAATTAAATCTAAAATTTAGATATTAAAATAATTAGGTGTTAAAAATTTGTATTTTAGTAAAAAATATGTATGTAAAATAAATACTTAAAAACATTATAGTAAATTTTAATTTAAAAATTGCTTAAATAATTAAAATAAATAGATTTTAAAGATGTGTTTAAATTTTATTTTGGATCAAAGTAGCAACAATTAAGTAATAAGGTTCGAGTACCAAAAAAAATACATTATCGATTGATCGACTTTCAAATTTTAATGTTTCGATTTTTTAAAACAATTATAATTACACATATACATATATGTATATATGATACACTTGATACAATTTGAATTTTGTAATGATTTGGTCGCCATGGGTAATACAATATATTAATGAAAAAATATTTGTAGTAACACAAAATCTATACACACAACATAGCAAAAAATCATAATTAAAAATAAGTCACAAATTCATTCTTTATTTATAAGAAACAAGTAAACAAAGCTGATATGGGCTGAAAATAAGCCCTAAAGACACATTTAATGCGGCATTAACTAGGCCGAGAATAGTCCAAACGTGGGGCCCACCAGCTGGGCCCAAAGCCCTGATTATAGTATTAATTTCGTAATTAATATTAAGGGTAATAAACAGCTCAGCAAATAAGAGTTGGATAGGGATAATATCCCCTTCAGACTTATCCAATAAGGCATCCAATTCAATATGGAAACTGATTCCTACAAGGAATAGATCTAGAACATTCCTCAAAGACTTGCCCTCCAAGTCTCCAAATCCTACCATAATTCTAAGGCTTCTCAGCCTATATAAAAGGCCTGACCCCTCATTATCAGAACTACGTTTGATTGGCTTGATTCTCTAATTTACAGAGATACGTAGGCATTCTGTGAGGACCGTTTAAGTCTCGAACGCAGAAGCAGCCATTAAAGCACGAAGCTCACGAACCCTAGCATTAAATATACAAATCTTAGCCGCAATATTTTCAACCTAGTTTTTATTCCACAACATTTGGCGCCGTCTGTGGGACGAAGACATCAACCATGGTTACCACTCGAAGAACAACACCGGTCTCAACCGAGGCTACTTCTGGAACCATCGTTCCACCAATCGCTGCTCCTCCTGTTGGTACAGGGCCAGGGTCTGTACCCCTAGTGACGGAAACAAACCCTCGTAGTCAGGCCTCTCAACCACAAGAGACGGATCCCCCCGTTGAAAGATCTCAACCTGTAATCGTCCCTCTAGGACAGGATACTAACCCGCTCCAGATGGTGGTCTCTCCTCTCCCTCTGAGCAGCCGCCCGCCGCTTCACAGTCTCTCCACTTCTTCGCTCCCTGTCAACACCAACCCAATGTATGGGCTGCCTAATTACCCCCAAGATCCAAGGGATCCAGGACCAAGCGGTCATGCTCGGTTGATCCATGGGCAACAACAACCCCCTTATCTTAGACGCCCGGCTCCTCCTGAACCAGGATACTATGATTACTCTGGTCCTTATACCGGAGACTCGTCATCTGAAGACGATGATCGAGACGAAGCCCGAAGGAGGCGACGCGCTAGTAAGGAACCTCTGAGGAGGAATCCATCGAACCGAGATGGTCCTTTAACAATCGCAGAGAAAATTAAGGCTTATAAAGCCGAGATTCAGAAGCTGAAGGACGACCAAGCATGGGAGCTAGAGAGACAGAACCCTAATCAGACTCGACCTCCTCCGACTTCAGGAGGGATTCCCTTCATAGATCTGGAGAGGTCTTCAAGGAGACACCGAAGGGCTGAAGCCCCAACCAGAGGAACTACCAGGGTGGAACTCCCCAAGAATAATCCTAGAGATTTGATGCTACAAGGAGATCTGGATGATCCGACCCCTCCATTCACTGAGGAGGTGATGAATGCACATATCTCCCGAAAGTTTAAGATGCCCACGATCAAAGCTTACGATGGAACGGGGGATCCCGCAACTCATGTGAGAACGTTTACAAGCGCATTGTTACTGCAGCCTGCTAACGATGCCCTTAAGTGTAGGGCGTTCCCCCAAACCCTGTCGGGCATGGCGCAACGTTGGTATAGTCGTTTACCTCCAAACTCGATTAGCTATTTCAAGGAGTTGAGTACCGCTTTTGTCAGTCAATTCATTAGCGGAAGAATTCACGAGAAAAGCTCCGCAGCCCTTATGTATGTAACACAGGGAAAGAATGAGAACTTAAGAGATTACATCAAGCGATTCACTAAGGAAACCCTGAATATCACCGATTTGGAAAATAAGGTGGCCATGGTAGCCTTGCAGCATGGAACCACGGATCTCTTTTTTAAGAGGTCATTGGCAAAACACCCCCCTGAAAGCATGGATGAACTTCAACGAAGGGCGGACAAGTATATAAAAGCTGAGGACAGCATCAAGAAAGAAGCCGCGTTGGGCAATGGAGGGAACAAGCGGAAGCAAGAACAAGAGTACGATGCTAGGGACAAGTATCCCCGAGCTAGCAGAGACTCTGAATCTGCTCCAAAAAAGAACTCGGGTCCAAGGTTTTCAGAGTATGCCCGACTTAATGCTCCAAGAAGCCAGATCCTGTTGGACATTGAAAAGGAAAAGGACTTCCGATGGCCGAAGCCACTTAGAGGAGACCCAGCTAAGCGAAATAAGGAGCAATACTGCAGGTTCCACAAAGATGTGGGACATGACACCGACGATTGTAGGCAACTCAAGGATGAGATTGAATTCTTAATACGAAGAGGAAAACTAAGTCAGTTCACCAAGGGTGATGACCGTGGGAACCAGAGAAAGGACAATGAAAGGAGAGATAATAACAGGAGGGATGACAACCATGATCGCAATCCACAGCCCCGAAGGGCAGTTATCAATATGATCTGGGGAGGTCCGACAGCAGCTGGCACGACTAAGAATTCTCGAAAGGCTTATGCTAGAGAAGTAATGCACATTGTGGGAGAAGCCCCGAAGCGTGCTAAAACCGAGATGGTAATTGGTTTCGATGATTCAGACTTGGAAGGGGTGAAATTCCCCCATGACGACCCGCTGGTCATAACTCCCGTGATTGGAAACTCAGAAGTAAAACGAGTCTTGATAGACAATGGGGCTTCTGTGGATATTTTATTTTATGATGCATTTGTAAAGATGGGTTACAACGACTCTCAACTGACCCCTACAAATATGCCTATATACGGGTTTAACGGAGTGGAGTCCAACGTTGAAGGGACTATTCAGCTACCCGTGACTATTGGGCAGGAGCCTAAAGAGGCGACTCAGATGTTGAATTTCTTGGTGATCAAGGCAGCATCAACATACAACGCAATCCTTGGAAGGACTGGACTTCATGCGTTTAAGGCTGTGGCCTCTTCCTATCATATGAAAATTAAGTTTCCGACACGGATTGGTGTCGGAGAACAAAAGGGTGATCAGAAGATGGCAAGAAGTTGCTATGTGGCCGCACTGAGGGCCGATGGAGTCGGGGGGCAGGTCCTTCCGATTGAAGACATGGATGTCCGCGATGATGAAGAGCATAGAGGGAAGCCCGCAGAGGATTTGATTCCCGTACCTCTAGAACCTAATAATCCTGAAAAAGTTACTTATGTTGGAGCATCTCTGAAAGAACCCCTAAAGGACAAGTTAATAGAATTCTTACAGAAGAATAGCGACGTGTTCGCTTGGACAGCAGCTGATATGCCAGGGATTGACCCCCAACTCATAACTCATAGGTTAAATGTTGATCCCAAAAGGAAGACAATAAAGCAGAAAAAGAGAAACTTTGCTCCGGAAAGGCAAGAGGCCATTAGGCAAGAAGTGAATAAGCTCTTGGAAGCTGGTTTTATTGAAGAGATTCAGTTTCCTGAATGGTTGGCGAACCCAGTCATGGTCAAGAAAGCAAATGGGAAGTGGAGAATGTGTATAGACTTCACTGACCTGAATGATGCATGCCCAAAAGATTGTTTTCCCCTGCCGAGGATTGATATGTTGATAGATGCCACAGCTGGACATGAGATGTTAAGCTTCATGGATGGATTCAGCGGCTATAATCAGATTAAGATGCACAAGGATGACGTACCTAAGGTATCTTTCATAACTGACTTTGGTGTCTTCTGTTATCTTGTCATGGCTTTTGGTCTAAAGAATGCAGGAGCTACTTACCAACGATTGGTGAATAAGATATTCGCCCATCTGATTGGAAAAACCATGGAGGTATATGTTGATGACATGTTAGTCAAGAGCCTACTTAAGGCTGATCATATCAAGCACCTCGGAGAGGCATTTGAAGTGCTGAGGCACCATAAGATGATGTTGAATCCCGCCAAGTGTGCTTTTGGCGTTGGATCTGGGAAGTTTTTAGGGCTAATGGTTTCAAAAAGAGGCATTGAGGCCAATCCTGACAAGATCAAGGCGATTTTAGACATGGAGCCACCACGCTCTATAAGAGATGTGCAGAGGTTGACAGGTCGAGTTGCAGCTTTAGGAAGATTCATCTCCAAGTCTGGAGACAAATGCTTGCCTTTCTTCCAAGCGTTAAAAAAGGTGAAAAATTTTGAGTGGACACCTGAGAGCCAAGAGGCCTTTGAGCAATTGAAGAAGTACATGGTTGAAGCCCCGTTGTTGACCAAACCAAGTCCTGGGGAGATTCTTAGTTTATACCTGGCGGTATCCGAACAAGCCCTGAGTGCTGTCCTTATTCGGGAAGAGGAGAAGGTCCAGAAACCTATCTACTATGTGAGCAAAGTGTTGCATGGGGCTGAGTTGAATTACTCACCCATAGAAAAGTTTGCTTTGGCATTAGTAACTGCCTCAAGAAAGCTGCGGCCTTACTTTCAGGCACATAAGGTTCAAGTTCTGACAAACCAGCAGTTGAGGAACATATTGCATAGCCCAAAGGCCAGTGGAAGGCTAATCAAATGGGCGATTGAGTTAGGAGAGTTTGACATCACATACAAGCCTCGGACAGCTATCAAAGCTCAGGCATTAGCTGACTTCGTGGTTGAATGCACTATTAACAACCAAGAAGTCGGGGGGCAAGAGATAACGACTACCCCTGGGCAAGAGGAAAAAGAAGAAAAACTTACACCCGATCTGAAGGAATATTGGGTGCTCTATTTTGATGGAGCATCAAAAACAAAATCTAGTGGTGCAGGTTTGGTTTTGCAAAGCCCCGATGGGTTCACAGTTGAGTACGCTTTAAAGTTGGATTTCCCTACTACCAACAACGAGGCGGAGTATGAGGCATTGATAGCTGGTTTGGGCTTGGCCAGAATCATGAGGGTCAAGAATCTCAAAGTTTGTGGAGATTCAAGGCTTGTGGTATCACAAGTAAATGGTGAATTCGAGGCTAAGGATGAGACTATGGCAAAATACTTGAGAGTAGTAAAGGCTGTTATGTCCCAGTTTGAGGAGTGCTACGTTGAGCACATTCCAAGAGAGGAAAACATTAAGGCCGATGCCCTATCTAAGTTTGCTTCTTCTGAAATAGAAAATTATGCTGGGAGTGTCTACTTTCAGGTCTTGAAGGCCCCGACTGTTAATGCAAAGTTAGTGGCACCAATTGATATAGGAGGCTCTTGGATAGATCCTATCAAGGCACACCTTGAGACCGGTTGGCTCCCAGACAATGCCATGGAGGCACGAAAACTCTCAGTGATGGAGCATCAAAAACAAAATCTAGTGGTGCAGGTTTGGTTTTGCAAAGCCCCGATGGGTTCACAGTTGAGTACGCTTTAAAGTTGGATTTCCCTACTACCAACAACGAGGCGGAGTATGAGGCATTGATAGCTGGTTTGGGCTTGGCCAGAATCATGAGGGTCAAGAATCTCAAAGTTTGTGGAGATTCAAGGCTTGTGGTATCACAAGTAAATGGTGAATTCGAGGCTAAGGATGAGACTATGGCAAAATACTTGAGAGTAGTAAAGGCTGTTATGTCCCAGTTTGAGGAGTGCTACGTTGAGCACATTCCAAGAGAGGAAAACATTAAGGCCGATGCCCTATCTAAGTTTGCTTCTTCTGAAATAGAAAATTATGCTGGGAGTGTCTACTTTCAGGTCTTGAAAGCCCCGACTGTTAATGCAAAGTTAGTGGCACCAATTGATATAGGAGGCTCTTGGATAGATCCTATCAAGGCACACCTGGAGACCGGTTGGCTCCCAGACAATGCCATGGAGGCACGAAAACTCTCAGTAAGAGCATTGAGATATACTTTGATTGAGGGTATTCTGTACAAAAGGTCGTTTGTTATCCCGTACTTGAAGTGTCTAAGGCCTATAGAGGCAAGGGAAGCATTGGAGGAAGTTCATGAAGGGATCTGTGGGCAACACTTGGGGGGCAGAGCCCTAGCTCACAAGATAATTCGTTTAGGGTTTTATTGGCCGGAGATGTTGGCTGATGCACAAAACTATGTCAAGAGATGTGAGAGATGCCAGAAGCATGCCCCAATTGTGAGGCAACCGCCTGAGATGTTGACCTCGATTAACTCTCCCATTCCATTTGCAATGTGGGGGATGGATATACTTGGACCCTTTCCCATGGCTTCAGCACAGAGGAAATTCCTAATAGTGGCAATTGATTACTTCACTAAGTGGATTGAGGCTAAACCCCTGGCCAAGATAACCACCAAGCAAGTTTCCCAGTTCTTTTGGGAGAACATCATCTGCAGATACGGAATCCCACGAATCCTTGTGACAGACAATGGGACACAATTCAATAATGAGGAGTTTAAGAAGTATTGTGAAGAGAATGCGATTGAGCTCCGTTTTACCTCAGTGGCACATCCACAAGCCAATGGGCAAGCTGAGGTAGCTAATCGAATTATCCTTGATGGACTGAAGAAGAGGGTCGAACGCTCTAGGAACACTTGGGTAGATGAATTGTTGCCCATACTCTGGGCATATCGCACCACTTGTAAGGTAACGACTGGAGCAACCCCATTTTTGTTGGCTTATGGAGCCGAGGCAGTTGTGCCTTTAGAGATCATGCAAGCATCACCTCGAGTTGAGGCATATGAGCCAGAAACTAATGACGAAGGAATGAGACTTGCCCTTGACTTAATTGATGAGGTTAGAGATGGAGCTAATGCAAAGAATGCTGAATATCAGAAGAGAGCATCTTTTCACTACAACCAGAGAGTTAAAGAAAGATTCTTTCGACAAGGTGACATGGTTTTAAGGAAGATTGAAGCCTCGGGAGTTGGCCAGAAAGGAAAGTTAGCACCAAACTGGGAAGGACCATATCTAGTCAGAAAGGTGTTAGGGCAAGGATCCTACAAGTTAGAAACTTTGGACGGGGTTGAGGTGCCCCGAACTTGGCATGCTGTGAACCTCAAAGTTTATTATGTCTAAGTCCTTTTGACAAAGGCTTGGACTTTTACCTATTTATTAAGAATAAGGTTCGAATGAAACCATTTTAGAGCATGTTGCCCCCAGTAGAAGATAGAATATTTATGTAAGGGTTGAACCCATTCTATTGATATCTTTTGACAGCATAATGGAATTTATACTGTTTTCTCTATGAGTTATTTCTCTTTGTTAAAATAAACACGAAAGGCAAATGTTGGACTAGCTTGTGAGTTTAGTACCAGCCAGGAGGCCAAGTACTTGAGAAATTCTAAAAGTTTAACGAACTATAAAAAAATGAGAATGTGGAAACAAAAGAAACTACCACATAAATAAGTTAAGTCATAAGCCCCGAAGGGCAAAAGTTCAGAATAAATAAAGATAAACAGAAATAAGCCACGCAGGGCCATCTACGCATCTAAGTCCTCAATAACAACATCTCCCTGGGTAGAAGAAGGATCTGCTGTCTCTACCCCAGGAGAAGAAGGTGGATCCTGAGTGGGCTGAGAGTCCCCATCCACTGCTGTCTCTGTAGCAACCTCCAAAGTATCTGTCAATCCAGGGATAGCAGGTACCGGGAACTTCTCCAGGGATACCCCCTCGATCTTCCCACTCAGCTCCTCGATGATCCCCTCCCAACACTCCTTGAAGGTGCCAGGAAAGTTTGCATCATACTCGGCATTCAGGACATCTTGAAAGTCCTTAGAAGCCTTGTAATCAGCAATGATGTGTTCCCTGTTCTGCTGCACCTCCAGCTGTAGCTTCCTGTTCTTCTCATTCTCAGCAGCCAGCTCCTTCTCCACCTCCCTAAAACGAGCAAAGTTTGCCTCGGAGGCATCAAAGTATCTGTCTCTGTCCCTCTCAGCAATGGTCTTATCAGCACGCACCTCCTTCAGGTTATGAACAGCGACCTGAAGGTAGGCGTTCATCTGCAAAGGAAACAAGTAAATTAGGGAAAAGTAAATGCAATTAAATTAAAGAAGTTGAATAAGAAATTACCGAAGCAACAGCTTGAGCCCCGAGAAGCTCAATCTGCAAGTCATCAGAGGACTCCACAATGTGGACCCTGTCTCGTGGAGTAACCACGCTCCTGGACCACTCAGCTGCAGCCCTAGAATCACTTACAGCTGTGTCCCTATTGCATAAACCCCATCCCACTGTAAAGGGAGTGAGGTCTTCCTCAATAGGAACTGGCTTTTCTTGAAGAAAAGCAGGAACACGCTCCACCGCGGGAGAAGCCTCATCTGTCCTGGCCCTTTTGGCCCTAGGATTCTCTGTTACCACCCTAGCAGTGGCAGCAGTCTCCCTCTGCCTAAAAATTGCTTCCAGAGCAGTTTTGGCTGCAAAATGATTACAAGAAAGTTAGAAAATTATATCTAGCATAAAATGTTAACAAAGCAAGAGGTGAGAATTACCCTCAGGGCCCAAATCGCTTAGCCCATGGGCCTGCAACGAATCTTCAGAAATCAAATTTGCACATTGATGCAAATTATCCGATGTTAACAAAGTTATGGCGGCCTCTTCTTCCACGCCCAATTTTAAACTCCTAACAGGCCCATCAACGGCTCTGCAGAAGTTGGGCCGAAAATAGTTGTCCCAGTCATCCCCATCCAAAAAGATATAAAACCATTCCCTCTTCCAATTAGGAAGGGAATCAGGAGCGGAATCCGAAACAAAACAAGAACGGGCTAAGGAACGGTGTTGGATTTTGACCCAGCCCGAATTGTCAGAAGAATTGACAAATTTGAATAAATATCGAAAAACAGAAATACTGGGCTCAAGCCCATGTTTCTTACATTGGACCAAGAAACAATAGATAAAACGCCATGCATTTGGCATAAGTTGGGTTGGACAAACCCGGGCTTCGGCCAAAAGACGGTAAACAAAAGGAGGAGGAGGAAGGCGAAAACCAGCATAAAAAGTTTCTTTATAAATCCTAATGGCCCCAGGCTTTGGGTGACAAGCCCTTTCGTTTGAGGCCGGAACAACGGCCCTATAAGGCCCATTAATATGAAAAAGTTGGGCTAGAATGTCTACCCTATGTTGTTTGTATTTCGATTTATATTCATAAGCATCTAAATGAAGCATATTTGGAAAAGCTTGACCAAACTCATTTAAAAGATCTCTAAGGGAAAAAACACTGGCATGGACAAGAGATGTTTTAGGGTTCTTACCCCTTGAAAGCCGTGGAGCGGTGGTAGAAGTGTTAGCAAGTTGTGACTGGCCTGAAGAGCTAGAGTCCTCCATTGATATGCTTCCCTTGAAGGCTTGAAACCCAGAAATGTTGAAAAAAGAGGTTGAAGAAGATGAAGATTCAACGATCTTCAAACAGAAACTGGAAAATAGGGTGGAGGAAAAACGTCGGAAATCGCCTCACGACAGAACCCTAGCAGAGCTTTTTTGAAAAGAATTTGTGATAAGGGAGAGATAATTTTTGCTGAATAGTGAAATGAGAAATGAGGGATGCACACTACTCTTTTATAGAGTTCATGGTTGGTCATTCAACCGGTTATATCCAGTAAATGAGGGAAGCCCATGAAATTCAAATTTTAAAAATAATTCTAGAATGTTCTACGACATTTTTAGAAAATAGGATAAAATCCCGTTAGAATTTAAAGGCAGGAGGCCCAATTAAAAGGCTATACCCACGCCCAGGAGACCAAACCTCCTAGGCGTGCCTAAGGAAGGTGTCTCCTTGGCGGGGGTACCCACGCCCAGCTCGATTTTCTTTAAAGAAGGGTATACCCACGCCCAGGAGACCAAACCTCCTAGGCGTGCCTAAGGAAGGTGTCTCCTTGGCGGGGGTACCCACGCCCAGCTCGATTTTCTTTAAAGAAGGGTATACCCACGCCCAGGAGACCAAACTTCCTAGGCGTGCCTAAGGAAAGTGTCTCCTTGGCGGGGGTACCCACGCCCAGAAAGCATTTCAAGGAACGAAGGGCATACCCACGCCCAGGAGACCAAACTTCCTAGGCGTGCCTAAGGAAAGTGTCTCCTTGGCGGGGGTACCCACGCCCAGAAAGCATTTCAAGGAACGAAGGGCATACCCACGCCCAGGAGACCAAACTTCCTAGGCGTGCCAAAGGAAAGTGTCTCCTTGGCGGGGGTACCCACGCCCAGGAAGCATTTCAAGGGACAAAGATCACCCACGCCCAGGAGACCAAACCCCCTAGGCGTGCCTAAGGAGGATGTCTCCTTGGCGGTGGTACCCACGCCCAGGAGGCATTTCTTGCCCGGATGACTTTTTTTAAAGTTAATCCTTTAAAAATTTTAAAATAATGTTGGGAAATTGAAAAATAATTCCCAAAAAATTACGAAAAATACCTGTTGGTATAAAAATTCCTAAATTATTAGGAAAAATTACGAAAAATACCTGTTGGTATATAAAAATAATTCCTAAAATACTAGGAAAAGTACAGAAAAATACGAGGAAAATTATAGAAATATTTTCTTGACAAATTGAGCAATAATTTATGCTAATAATGTACAAAAACTCTATGAAAGTGCCGAAATTGCTAAAAGCAAGCACAAATTAAAGCCTCGAATAAGGCAAATCGTCGTAAATGTGTAGGTCGCTCCACACTTTACAACCAAGACGATACTTGTGAAACACTAGTGTAAACCAAAATTCCCATATAAGGGTAATTAAGAAGTCCCAGGTAAGGGATAAAAACGACCCCGAGTCTCGAATAAGACAAATATAACTTCTATGAAAACCTGATCAGTTTTCCTTAGAAGTTGGGGGGCAAATGATATGGGCTGAAAATAAGCCCTAAAGACACATTTAATGCGGCATTAACTAGGCCGAGAATAGTCCAAACGTGGGGCCCACCAGCTGGGCCCAAAGCCCTGATTATAGTATTAATTTCGTAATTAATATTAAGGGTAATAAACAGCTCAGCAAATAAGAGTTGGATAGGGATAATATCCCCTTCAGACTTATCCAATAAGGCATCCAATTCAATATGGAAACTGATTCCTACAAGGAATAGATCTAGAACATTCCTCAAAGACTTGCCCTCCAAGTCTCCAAATCCTACCATAATTCTAAGGCTTCTCAGCCTATATAAAGGGCCTGACCCCTCATTATCAGAACTACGTTTGATTGGCTTGATTCTCTAATTTACAGAGATACGTAGGCATTCTGTGAGGACCGTTTAAGTCTCGAACGCAGAAGCAGCCATTAAAGCACGAAGCTCACGAACCCTAGCATTAAATATACAAATCTTAGCCGCAATATTTTCAACCTAGTTTTTATTCCACAACAAAAGCGTACTACCAAGATTTCAATTCAAAAAAAAAAATTAAAAACAAGAATTTACATTTAATTACAAAACAAAAAAAAGTCTTTGAAAGAACATATGGTAAAACAAGACATTAAAAAAGTAATCTAAGAAAATGTCTTGATTAAAAATGACACCAAAATTCAACAAAATGTAATCCAAAAAACAAACGCTGATTAAAAAAAATCTAAATTTAGAAAACTAAAATCAATAGTAAACTTTAATTAAATGTACATAAAACAAATATAAACCAACACAAAAATATAAAAAAATAGTACAAACTTTCTTTAAAAAGAAAAGTACAAATGTATGTGTGTTCACATGTATGTTAAATTACATAATCATATATATATATATATATATATATATATATATGATATCAATTTGTGAACTAGGAAACTTAATTCGCTAGTAGTACAAGAATCACAAGTAAACAAGTTCCAATGGATAGGATATTACAACTGAGATGAACTTGAATTTACAGAATTAAATTTGTAGGTGTTCTTGAGCTTGAGAGAGAGAGAGAGAATGGCTGCTGTGTATTTTTCTTGTGTTTAGCTCGACTGTTTTTGATCTTCTGCATTCTGCTTCCTTAAATACACAGCCATAGTCATATTACTTAGTTTAAACTGATATGACAATCATTTTATATTAATATGACAATCGGTATGACTATCAATTGAATGTAATATGACTGTCCAGTTTAAATATGACTTTCGGTATAACAATCCAGCTCAATATGACATTCGGTATAACTTTCCATGTCAATATAACATTCGGTATAACTCTCCATTTGAATGAAATATGACTATCTCATTTGAACTGTATATGACTATCTCCTTTGAACTGAATATGACTATCTCCTTTATAAACTGAATATGACTATCGGTATAACTATCAGTTTGATAGTTATATCATCATATTTTTCAGTTTATAATTAATTAAATGACTTATTAAAAATCATTTAACTAATTATTCCTTTTTCATATTAATTCTAATTTAATTAATCTAATAATCACTTTAACAAATATATTAATTCTGATAGAATTAATTTATTTATTAACTTAATTACTTGACTTAATCAATTAAAATAGAATTAATATAAATTCTTTAATAGTCGATACTCTGCTGAAAACCACGTAATTATGATAAGGAACATACACTGGAATGATGTTGACGCTCGATGTACTGTCTGGTTCATGAACGACTAACTCCAATCTCTGTTCTTCATCGTGACTTTAACACTGTGGTCTTTTTATACTCTTCACTCTCATCAATCATTCGGTACTGAAATTGTTTCTTGTCACTAATAGAAATCTCTGTCTTTTTAAATGAATCCACTTGTTTCAATGCAACCTTGAGGCCTGATCAGATATCTGAATCTTCTTCCAGTGTAAAACATCAAAACTATAGATTGACTTGTTGATTTTTCTTCTAACGGTTATCATCTTTTGAGATTCCTGTGACAGTTGATATTATTTACTTATTACAATCTAGTTTAATTGGATTAGGATCCTCGAACTACAAATAGGCTGAGTCATATGCCTTTCAATCTCCCCCTATTTGTTTGTTATACAATAACAAGCAAATACCTAGAGGATTCTTCAAATGCTAAGTAAAAGAAAACACTTTAAATGCTAAGTAAATAATGTAAAAGTTCTGGTTTATATTAACATTATCCAGATTCAAACAGAAAAGATAAATACAAGATAGATGATCCTCTAGACTGATCATATAAGACAATTATCCTATCTTGTTCTATCAAAGCTCTAATGATATAACTTGTAGAGCTAATCTTCATTTACCACCTTCTTCCTCGTTGATTTCTCTTTCTTCTTGTTCATCCATATCAGGTAGATTCTTGATCAACTCGGAGTCAACAAGTAATTCCCTTCCTGATGACACATCTGTAGGATAAACCAGTGGTATTCCAAGTTTCTTTCTCAACTCACCTTGATACTGCTTGTACTTCTTCATGTTGGTCTGAGCATAGGATCGAATATGATTTGCAGCTTCAATCTTTTCTTGTGATGCAAAACCATGATTTCGAAGAGCATATTCAACATATACCAAATGTCTGGCAAGGTGTGTATACAATTCGTCTGTCTGAAGATTAACAGTATGAATAACTTCTCCCTTAAGAATTTTAACTTGTGGAGGGTCATTTATAACTTCAGGACCAGCTCTTTCAGCAAACTCTTGAAACTTTTCATGAAGCAATATGCCTAGTTCAGAAGATGTTCTTACTTTTGGTCTCAACACCCAAAGCTCTGACAGAGATCTATCATAGAAGAACTGAAATGATACTTTGTGAGATCTGAGCTTATGACATTCAACAAAGATTAGTAGCTCACCATTCTTAGGATTAGATGCAGTGGTTAATCTCACAATTTCTGTCTTTAAAGCTTTCAAATACATATCATGTATAGGGTTCTTCTTTTTAAAGCTTTCAAAAATAGCAATCATCCGACGATCATCATAGTCAGAAGTTTGTGGTGAGTCAATTACCTTTTGAGCACGTTCCCACTTATCACCATTTTTGTATTTGATGTACATCTTCCGAGCTTCCAGCTTTTGAGCATGTTGCTTTTGAAGTGCTTCCTGTTCTGCCTTTTGAAGTCTTTCATTATGAGCTAACTGTTCAAGTGTCTTCTTGAGTCTTTCTTCTCTCATAGCCAGATTAGCTTCATTCTGTTCGAGTTCTTTATTTGCTTCAAAATTCATTCGTTGTGTTTCAACAGAATCAGGAATTATTTGCTCTTCATCATCCCAAAAACTGAGATCTGGTTCATCAAATTCTTCACCAACATCAAGAAACTGTAAGTCAGCAAACAGATCAATATCAGGTTCACCTGTATAGTAAAAACCTTCTACAGCATCATCATCTTCCTGTTCTGCTGCTTGATGAGTTGTCTTCTTCTTCCCTTCACTCCTATCTTCAATTTTCTCTTTACTTGCACTTCCTCCCCCTCTAGATTTCTCCCCCTTAGTTGAGGAATCCTCTACAGTTTTGTGACTTGTACCAGCTCCAGGGTCACTTCCATCACTACCTCCAAAGAATTTCTTCTCTTCTGCTGTAAGTGAGTGAGTTCTGCTAATGATATTAAATAAGTGTCTCAACCCCTTTGCTTGATGATCACTTTGCTTTTCAATCTGACTAAGACGATGTTCAGTGGTTAAGTGATTTTCATTTATGTTATTCTGAAGATCTTCAATCTGATTAGACATAGAAGATATAATAAGATCTTGAGCCACTGTGACATCTCCAGAGTCTTCGATTGCTTGTTGTTGAGAGAGTTTAAGTGCATTGATTTTGTTGTTGAAGATAGTTCTCATGTTATCCATATCAAACCTCAAGTTTTTGTTGT
Source organism: Saposhnikovia divaricata (assembly GCA_036435485.1). NCBI lineage: Eukaryota > Viridiplantae > Streptophyta > Magnoliopsida > Apiales > Apiaceae > Saposhnikovia > Saposhnikovia divaricata. The sequence goes on from CM071594.1 coordinate 234,077,735, forward strand.
CTTCTTCAGCTTGAGCAAGACTTTCTTTCATTTGATTGAGTTGTGCGATGAGAGGTAAAGTGTATGTGTCATTGTGTGCTCTCACCTCAATAGCTCTCTGAGTATCACTCACCTCACGTGCTAGTGTTTCACTCAGATTTGAAGTAATTCTCACATCACTCCTCTCATAATCCTGAGCTGCATCCATTGTACCTGCACTAGAGATCACCCTAGCCTCCTCTTGGAAGGTCAGTGGTGGTGCAATGGGAGTTCGCAAATCCCGATCAACCTGTGAAGGTTCTTCTGCCGTAACAATGGCAGGCACTGTAACTTGCTCCTCTTGCATAACAATGTTTTCAGCTTCATGTGCAAAAATATCTTCCCCCATTGTGAGTAACAGGGGTGAGCTTGAAGGAATGAATGGGTTTAAGATTGCCTTTGACATGGTTTTACCTTTCTTTTGTGATGGCAAATCTGTTTCACTCAAGAAATCACTACTGGGGATAGCTCTTTTGAATGACAATTTCTTTCTACGATAGTGTTTGGAGAATTTAGGATCAGTGTTTGGTGCATTGACCTGGGATAAAGGTTGTGGATCTACAATCCCTTGGTCACTTCTCACAATTATTTGACTATCAGAAAGATATTGAGATTGGAAAGTAGTTGAGTCAAATACCTGATCATTGACATGTACATCATCTTCATTCTGAGTGGGTTGATCCACTGGAAGTTGATGTTCAAGAGCATTCAAGGGTTCAGAATCAGGTTGAGGTACTAGAACTTGTTCTGCTTCAGGCTGTGGAGCTTGTTAAATTAAAGGTATCTCAGCATCTGGCTGTGGCATGACATTTGGCAAATGTATGTATGTAGACATATATGGTGTTATGACTACAGGAACATGCAACAAGACCTTAGAAGTATCCAGCCTAGTGTAGAACTTCTTGTTTGGTTTACCAGACCATTGAATTCGATCATTTGGAAACGGAGCAGGTTGATCCTTAGGCATAAGATGATTAAAAATTAGTGTAAAAAACCGAGGATAATGACACTTAACCAGTTTACCTTTTCCAAAGTTCTTTGTAGCCTTCTTCAATCGATTTAGCAGAATAGGCCATATCAAGCTGCCAAAATTGATTCTCCTATTGTGAGCAATTGAGAACCCAATTGACTGTAACATACCTGTGATGACAGTATTGTTACTCTTTGTAGAATTAGCAAACACCTTTGCTATGATCTCGAAGAAGATATTCCATTCTTGAACATAATTGCTTTTGAGTGGTCGTTTAAGATTCAGTTGACCATGATAGTTGATATTTGTAAAAAATTGAGTCAACTCATCATTTGAAGGCACTTCAGCAAATTGTTCAGTAGGAAGCCCCAGAGCAGCATTGAAGACAGATTCATCCACTGTATATGTCTTGTCATTAAAGTCGAATGAAAATGATCTTTCATTTGAGACAGCTGTAGTACACATTAGTTTAAGTGGACCATATTTCATGGGAACATTTGCAGTTATAGAATGGCTACAAATATTTTGTTCGTTTAGAAATTTTATCCAGGACTTGAACCGATCCACTGGGCAATCCTCGGGATTAAAATATCCAATATAATTGTGATTAACGAGCTCAAAATTATTATAAGCACCAGCCATTCCAAATCAGGGATTAAAATTAATAAATCTGCAAAATTCAACAATTTAACCCAATTAAATTACAAAATTCGAATTAATAAATAAATAAAAATTCGAAAAATCAAAATCTTTATCAAAAATTCTGAAAAATTTAGGCAAAGATCTTGATTGCAGTACAAACACACATATATTTTTAGATTTTACAAAATCATCACCATTTGTTCAGAATTTTAGATCAAAAATTCGAACTTTTCAAACTCAAAATCCAAAACCTCGACCAAATCTTACGTTTAAACCGTGGTTTTGAAGATTATTGACTGGGTAATCAAGAATTGTCCTTAGAATCGTGTTTTGAGTGTGATTTGAGACAGAATTTCGACAGCAATTCGTGTATATCGTGTATGTATTGTTCGACTGTTTTGGGTGACTTAACACGCCAATATAACAATAATAGAGATGTAACTGTTGAATATAACTTAGTTTCTTAAATATCAAATGACTGTGATATGACTATCGAGTGATAGTCATACCGATAGTTATATTACGTGTAAACGTAATATGACTATCTTTGACAGTAAGTTATATAACACTTAAATCTCTAATATAACTACCGAAAAACACATAATATGACAATCAAATCAACAGTTATACCGATAGTTATATTACTAGAAAAACACACAATATGACTATAAACTAATTAACAGTTATATTTAAACAAAAACAAAATTATATCTATTTTATTACTAAGTTATATTACACCACTTTTAACTAATATAACTAATACAACTTCGAATATAACAATCAAATAGATTGTTATACCGAAAGTTATATTCGTACAAAACAGTTAATATAACTAACCAAAATTTAGAATATTAACAGAATTTTAACAAGAAAATCACATTAATTATTTACACAAGCCAAAAATTATCAAATTAACTTACACTAAAATTATAAAACCTAATAAAAATTATAAAAACGATCATATGTAGTCCCTTTTACGAAATCAAACATTAATAACAAAAGGACAAACACTACAAATCAAATAAAATAAAATCAATTAACATACTAAATATTTACATAATTATTTCTGATGAGTTAATAAATCTATAAATTTTCTAATAAAACAATTTCCATATAGAAAATTATTCAAAAAGAAACTATGATTTATTTAAACAACAAAAATAATTAAACTGAATTTAAAACAATAACATTTTCAAGAAAAATAGATTTCTCATAAATTACAGCTTGTAAAAATCGAGAAAAATATTTTTAAAGAAAATGAATTAATCTAAAAATACAATAAGTAATTAAAAATATGTACAGAAGATAGTAACAATGATTTAAGATGAAACAAGCAAGAGTATAAGTTGATAAAATAATTATACAAGTGATTTAATAACAAATATTAACACATCAATCACTTGTAAATTATTAAAGATCAAACCTCAGATATTAACCAGTTTAATTACTAGGACTATTTAACATACCCAATTCACCAACAATTCTGGTAAATGTGGATTCGTCAAGAGACTTAGTAAAAATATCTGTTTTTTGTTCTTCCGTAGGTACAAAAAATAACTCCACGGTACCATTCATGACATGCTCTCGAATAAAATGATACCTGATGTCAATATGCTTTGTTCTTGTGTGTTGCACAGGATTGTTAGAGATTGCTATGGCACTTGTATTATCACATAAAATTGGAATTTTATCAAGCACAAAGCCATAGTCTCTCAGCTGATTCCTGATCCACAAAATCTTTGCGCAACAGCTTCCAGCAGCTATATATTCAGCTTCAGCCGTTGAGTTGGAAACCGTTTGTTGTTTCTTGCTGTACCAGGAAACTAGTCTACCACCTAGGAATTGACAACTCCCAGATGTGCTTTTTCTATCCACAACACTTCCTGCATAGTCAGAATCTGTATATCCAACAAGATTAAAACCAGAATCTTTAGGGTACCAGATACCTAGGTTAGGCGTACCCTTAAGATATCTCAGAATTCGTTTAACAGCAATGAGATGAACATCTCTAGGATCCGATTGGAACCTTGCACACAAACACATAGCATGCATAATATCAGGTCTACTCGCAGTAAGATAAAGTAATGAGCCTATCATACCTCTGTAGCTTGTGATATCTACCTTGGCAGAATTTTCACATGCTCCAAATTTGACAGCTGTGGATGATGGTGTCTTTGCTGAAGAAGAGTCCTCCATTTGATACTTCTTGAGAAGCTCTTTGACATACTTGGATTGACAGATAAATATTCCATCGGTCCTTTGACTTATTTGCAATCCAAGAAAGAACTTCAGCTCACCCATCATGCTCATTTCAAATCTACCCTGCATTAACTTCGCAAATTTCTTGCATAAAAGATCATTAGTAGACCCGAATATTATATCGTCCACATAGACTTGGACTATAATTGTATCATTCTTATGTTTCTTTGTGAAGATAGTTTTGTCTATGATACCTCTAACAAAATCATTTTCAAGTAAAAATTCAGAGAGAGTGTCATACCATTTCCTTGGTGCTTGCTTAAGACCATAGACAGCCTTGAAAAGGAAGTAGACATAGTCAATTAAATCTGGATCTTCAAAGCCAGGGGGCTGTTCTACATAAACCTCTTCATCTAGCTTGCCATTCAAGAAAGCACTCTTGACATCCATTTGATAAACTTTAAAGTTTGAAAATGCTGCGAATGCCAAGAATATTCTTATGGCCTCAAGTCTAGCCACTGGAGCATAGGTCTCATCATAGTCAATGCCTTCAGATGGGGAGTAACCCTTTGCTACCAGTCTTGCTTTATTTCTCGTCATTGTGCCATCTTCATCAAGTTTGTTTCTGAATACCCACCTTGTGCCAACTACTGGTCTGTCGGTAGGTCTGGGTACCAGCTTCCAAACTTCTTGTTGTTTAAATTGATTGAGTTCATCTTGCATAGCAATCACCCAATCAGGATCAGAAAGAGCTTCTTCAGTTTTCTTAGGTTCCATTTCAGATAGAAACCCTGAATAATTGCATTGATTCTGAAAAGCTCTTCTAGTCTTTACACCAACAACTGGATCACCAATGATTAACTCAAAAGGATGAGCTCTATTCCAAACAGTCTATCTGGGAAGATTAGATCTTGATGATTCGCCTTGACCTTCATTGGGATGTTGTGTGTGACCAGTTGACCCTTCATTTTCTCCCCCTGAGTTGTTGCTAGGTTGACTAGATGATGATTGATTATTAGAGTCAGGGGAATTTTGACTACTATCATTGATTTCATCACCATTACCCTGATCATCATTGTTGTCATTAGCATCAGCAAAAATCTCAGGTGCATTGTCATCATCTAAATCTGTATCTGTCATGTCATCGAAAGATAGCTTCTCAGATGGATTCTCAGTTTGGATACTAGGGAGTTTAGTGTCATCGAATGTTACATTGACACTTTCCATCATCTTCTGTTCATCAATCACATACACCCTGTATGCTCTCATTGAATAACCAATAAAAATTGCTTCAAATGCTTTGGTATCGAATTTACCACCTTGATCATCACCTTCTTTAAGCACAAAGCACTTTGCCCCAAATACATGAAAGTATTTGAGTGACGGTTTCTTATCAGCCATAATTTCATAGGGTGTCTTCATTTGATCTTTATTGATTAAAGTTCGATTCTGGGTATAGCACGCAGTATTGATGGCTTTAGCCCAAAAGTACAATGGAAGCCTTGATTCACTTAGCATAGTACGTGTAGCTTCAATCAAGGTTCTATTCTTTCTTTCCACTACCCCATTTTGCTGAGGAGTTCTTGGAGCTGAATATTGTCTGGTTATACCCTTCTTAGTGCAAAAGTCATTTAGAACTGCATTCTTGAATTCAGTTCCATTATCTGATCTTATAGCTCTCACTGGATACGTAGAATCTCGCTCAATTAATTTAATGTGATCAATCACCAGTTGTGGAGTTTCATCTTTAGCATTCAAAAACAGAACCCATGTGTATTTTGAAAAATCATCAACAATCACTAGAGCATATCTCTTCCTTGACATAGACATCACATTAACTGGACCAAACAAATCCATATGAAGTAATTGTAATGGTTTAGTTATTGAAGATGTATCAGTGCTCCTGTGACTTGCCCTTTTTAGCTTGCCCTTTTGACATGCATCACACAGTCCTTCTTGAGTGAATTCCATTGAAGGCAAACCTCTCACCAATTCTCTTTTGACCAGAGAATTCATTGTCTTAAAATTAAGATGAGAAAGTTTCTTGTGCCATAGCCAACTCTCATCATTAGATGCTTTAGTGTAGAAGCAAGTGACTTCTTCAGTGCTTCCTGAGTTCATATTGGCTACGTACAGATTGCCTTTTCTAACTCCTATCAGTTGTGGCTTTTCATGTCTCTTGTGTGAAATTAGACAATTCTTCTTGTTGAAATGAACTTCATAACCTTAATCACAGAATTGACTGACACTGAGCAAATTGTGCTCAAGTCCTTTCACAAAAGAAACTTCATCAATGATAACATTTCCAGCTTCAAGTCTGCCATATCCATCAGTTCTACCTTTGCTGTTATCTCCAAAGGTAACTACTAGGCCGGCCTTCTCCACCACATTTGTCAGCAGGGTTCTATCTCCAGTCATATGCCTTGAACATCCACTGTCCAAGATCCAGATTACTCGATCAACCTGTTCAATACCCTGCAATGACAAATGAGTTAAACCTTCTTCGGGACCCAAATTTGATTGGGTCCTGCGTATTTAAAGTATTGACCTTTATCAGGCAAAACAACATTTTTAATTTTAACCTCTTTAGTCAATAAACATTTAACCTTATAAACAGATTTGAAAATCTTTTGTTTAATCTTGGGTATCCATGTTTCTCTCGCTGCAGTAACACTTGTGTCATTGACTGGACATTTGACCTGGTAGACATTCTTCGTAATCTTTTGTTTAGTCTTAGGTGCAAATGTCTCTCTCCTAACTTGAGGAGGAAAAGCAGTCTTAGATCGAACATTATTGTTCCTGTTCATGTACTGTCGAGGAGCATTCTGTTTAACATATGCATAATTACCATTAAAATAAGCACGCATACTGTTAAAAGCACAAGACATACAATTGATAATACCACATGCTTTATGATTAGAATCAATAGTAGACATGGTATTTTTCTGTTTTAACTTATTACTACCTAATCCAGTCTTAGAAGAACTAGCTGATTCAACAACTTTGACTGGTACTTTAGGTACATCTTTCTTGGATGAAAGATTTGTTGTGTTAACGTCCTCAACTGATTTAGCCTTAACAAATACTGTGACATTTTTCTTGGATGACACATTCTTTGTATTAGAGTTCTTAACAGTTTTATCCTTAACACATTTATCCTTAACAAGAACTGTGCCATTTGCACTATCCTCATTTCTTATTTCTTCTTGTATAACCATAGAAAGAATATCTGGTGGGCCCGCATCAGATTTTGTAAACATTGGTTTTTCAACATTCTTGAGAATATGTGGTATACCTCTTTCTTTAGCTGAGATAGAATTAAGAGAATGATTACTCAAGGAACCAACAGCTTGACTGTAATCAAATCCTATTCCTACAGTTCGTTCTACTGCTTGTTTGTTGAAGAAATCTTTAGAAACTTTAACAGTATTATAACAAGCTCTAACCTGTGTTTCAAGTTCTCTAATCTTGGTTTCTTGTTCAGCAATCCTATCAACTTGTTTTACCATGTATTCTCCTAGACCCTTTTCTCTGTAGTTAAGTCGAGCTATTTCTTCTATATTATTATCTTGATTAACCTGCACCTTTTTTAAATCTAACATTTGATTTTCAAGGTTAGTGTTAACAAGACTTATTCTCTCGTACCCTCTTTGTGCATTATTCAAGGAACTACGTAAACTATCAATTAACTCAGCATCAGTAAGAATTACCGGTGTGGTATAATAAGTTGAAGATTCAGCATTTGCCACCAACGGAAAGTTTCCATATTCTTCATCTTCGCTATCTGTGTCATCCCAGCTTTTACCAGTAGCTACATAAGCTCTTCCACTTTTCTTCTTTTCAAAAGCATAATCTTTCTTCTGTGTTTGCTTGGGTTTCTGACACTCAGTAGCAAAATGTCCCAACTCATTACAATTGAAACAACGAATTTTGCTTCTGTCAACAGTTCCAGTTTTATAACCTCCCCTGTTACTAGAGGATGAAGAACCTCCTCTCTGAAATCTGTTATTTGACTTAAACCTGAACTTTGGATTTCTTCTGAATCTGAAGTTACTGAATTGTCTCACCATCATTGCCATAGATTCATCTTCCAATTGATTTAGCTCTTCAAGTGAATAAAATTCTCCACCATCTTGAGTAGCTGGTGTTTGGCCAAGTTCTACTTCAGTTTGTTCCTTGTTGAAACTGTTAGGTTGAACAACTTTAGTTTCCACTTCCTTAGGAACCTCAACCACTAGAGCTGTAGAAGAATTTGCCATTCAGCCTTTGCCATAGAATTCCTTTTGCTGTACTTGTTCTAATTCATATGTTTTTAGAACACCAAACAGCCTTTCAAGAACAACCTGAGTTAGATCTCTAGATTCTCTGATGGCAGTGATTCTATGCTCCAAGTGAGTAGGCATAGTTAGTAAAAACTTCATGTTGATCTCCTTCTGAGTATATTGCTTGCCATGAACTTGCAAGTTGTTGATTATCTTGTTATACCTTTCGAACACTTCCTGAATGCCTTCATTAGGGCCAGCTCTAAAGTGTTCATATTCAGAAGTCAGAATTTGAAGTCTATTTTCCTTGACTTCATCAGTCCCTTCATTAATGATCTCAATAGTTTCCCAGATGTGCTTAGCAGTTTTACGATTCCTCACATGGCTATACATTACAGCATCTAGTGAATCCAATAGAATGAGTCTCAAATTTTTATCCAATCCAGCTTCCTCCTTATCTTCAGAGGTATAGTTCTTAGGATCCTTTGGATAGGATTTGGCAGGTACTGTTACAGTTCCATTTACAACTGTTTCAGTATCATGTTGCATGGGAGTTACTGGTCCATTTTTCAAAACCCACAAAAATCTTGGGTTTGCTACATCAAGAAATAACTCCATTTTGTTTTTCCACATATCATAGTTATCTTTATTAAAGATAGGAATTTTAACATTGCCTTTGGCTGACATGATGAATTTTTAAGAGAGTTAAAAATTCGAGCTTGATTTTTGATTGAGTAAAAATAGGATCTTGATTTGTGTATCAATCAATATGCTCTGATAACAATTGTTAGGTCCGATAAGATTGTAGAAGGGGGGGTTGAATACAATCTATACCATTTTCTCAAAATTTATTCGTTAAACAATTTTCAATTAAACGAATATTTTGTGCGGAATAATATAACACAAATTTCAAGTTGAATATAACAATATATTAACTTGATGGGTGTTACAAAATCAGTCCAAATGATTATCAAGTAATTAATAACTAATTAGAAAATTCAACATGAACTTTGCTAATTTAGTTAATAAAATCAAGATATCAATTTGTGAACTAGGAAACTTAATTCGCTAGTAGTACAAGAATCACAAGTAAACAAGTTCCAATGGATAGGATATTACAACTGAGATGAACTTGAATTTACAGAATTAAATTTGTAGGTGTTCTTGAGCTTGAGAGAGAGAGAGAATGGCTGCTGTGTATTTTTCTTGTGTTTAGCTCGACTGTTTTTGATCTTCTGCATTCTGCTTTCTTAAATACACAGCCATAGTCATATTACTTAGTTTAAACTGATATGACAATCATTTTACATTAATATGACAATCGGTATGACTATCAATTGAATGTAATATGACTGTCCAGTTTAAATATGACTTTCGGTATAACAATCCAGCTCAATATGACATTCGGTATAACTTTCCATGTCAATATAACATTCGGTATAACTCTCCATTTGAATGAAATATGACTATCTCATTTGAACTGTATATGACTATCTCCTTTGAACTGAATATGACTATCTCCTTTATAAACTGAATATGACTATCGGTATAACTATCAGTTTGATAGTTATATCATCATATTTTTCAGTTTATAATTAATTAAATGACTTATTAAAAATCATTTAACTAATTATTCCTTTTTCATATTAATTCTAATTTAATTAATCTAATAATCACTTTAACAAATATATTAATTATGATAGAATTAATTTATTTATTAACTTAATTACTTGACTTAATCAATTAAAATAGAATTAATATAAATTCTTTAATAGTCGATACTCTGCTGAAAACCACGTAATTATGATAAGGAACATACACTGGAATGATGTTGACGCTCGATGTACTGTCTGGTTCATGAACGACTAACTCCAATCTCTGTTCTTCATCGTGACTTTAACACTGTGGTCTTTTTATACTCTTCACTCTCATCAATCATTCGGTACTGAAATTGTTTCTTGTCACTAATAGAAATCTCTGTCTTTTTAAATGAATCCACTTGTTTCAATGCTACCTTGAGGCCTGATCAGATATCTGAATCTTCTTCCAGTGTAAAACATCAAAATTATAGATTGACTTGTTGATTTTTCTTCTGACGGTTATCATCTTTTGAGATTCCTGTGACAGTTGATATTATTTACTTATTACAATCTAGTTTAATTGGATTAGGATCCTCGAACTACAAATAGGCTGAGTCATATGCCTTTCAGTCCGAACTAAAGGGTTGGAAATTGCAATTTAGTCATTACTTAAATTGGTACATAAGTACTGCCAAAGTTAACCTGAGATTCATGTCAGGTCACCTTGCTCGGTTGTTTCATTTAAGTCAGCCTTATTCTATTTTATATCCCTTTTAAATATATAGAAAAACTGGAACATAAATGCTTGGAATTAGTAGGGGGTATCCTTTGATTTGTCATATCCTACTCTGTACACAAAGTACGTTTGGGATGGAGAAGGTATCACAATTAGAATGTTATTTGTATACGTGAATGTTACTATAAGGCTCACTTCAGACCTTGTTACGTGAAGCTGGATCATCTTTAAAATTTCTTGATGGTGCAACTCCAAGTTACATGTGTTGTGTATGTATTTAGGAAGATTTTACAGATAGTGAATCAAAAATAGTCTTCTTCTAAACAAGGAAGGTGCTGTATTTTGACTTTCTTGAATGAAGACCGTTAATTCTTAGGGTGTGTTTGGCATTGCTGTTGCAGACAGCAATAACAGCTTTTTTCTGAAATGTAGATGAAAAAATGTTTAACAATTTAAAAGCTGCTTTTCTAAAAAGCACTTTTGGCCTAAAAGCTACTTTTAGAGAAAGCATGTCCTCCCCATGTTTTTGAAAAAAAAAACTGCTTTTCAGCTTTTTCTGTAAGGCCCCGGCTTCCCAAAACTGAAAATATACATTTTATAATAAAATAGACTTTGGTATAGGGGAACTTTAGAAAAATTCGGCATGAAGTATTCGTAAATCGGACTATCCATCTGTAATTCAACCCAAACCAAATTCCATTTTAACCAATACAAATAAAACTTAATACACCAACGATTCCTCTCCGAGGATCGATTCCAGGTTATGGTATGAAACAAAAATATAAATTATACAAATTATTACAACTTCTATTTCTGCTCTAAATACAAAATTACTATACCATCTAATTCGTAGCTCAATCCCAATCTGTGCTTACCCGCTCTAGCTCCGAAATCTATTCTGTAGAGAATGCCTCATCACTCTCATTTGTAGGGATAAAGATAGTAGATCATCCTTAAACCTAACTGCAAAGGGTTAGGTAAAACAAAAACAAGAGTGAGCCAAAGAACGCTCAGCAAGTTAATAGTATAGTGAACAACGATTTTACAATATTTCATTGATGAACAATATCGATGATCAAACTATCTCAAGGGAATATCTCAATTTCTATCATACCATAAAACTTTCCATTTTTCTTTAAATCATAACCTTTTCTCAAAAACGTTTCTTTCCATCAAAACATACTTTTCATAAAACTTTTTAAAAGCATTTAAGTTGATTGTATTATTATCCTGATTACGGACAATACGGGTGATCAGCCACGTAAAGTCCCCCTTCCTTTGAAATTGGGTTCCCAACTAGGCAACACATTGGCCTTTAATGCTGGACTAGGACCACCCTAGCCTCTTACGCTGAATAAAAGTCCTGGACTAGGACCACCCTAGCCTCTTACGCTTCTCCAATTTATAAACAAATTTATTATTAATAATTTAAAACATTTCACTTTTTAGTCCTTAAACTCACTAATAACAGATCAGCCCCGTATAAGGAATTTTAAAAATATCTTTAATTAATTAGTCCATTTTAATGAGCGACAATAAAGGATTAAGAATCATGGAAGTAGTCAATATAAGGAGTCATAAGCTGTAAAGCAACAAGATTAAAATAAACATGGCATGGTTCACAAGATTGAATCATATATCAACAAGGAAACATAAATCAATCAAAGAATGAAGCAATTATTAAGATTCTAAAAATTTGACAGAAATTATAAGGAAATTAAGGAATACAGTGATCTGAAGTTCAACAATAGTTTTGAGTACTGTACCAGCTATAACCACTTATTTCAAGGATTATCAATTTATGAAATTACACTGTAAAGTTTGAACAACAGAATAGATTTGAATAGATTAAAATGAAGATTTAAGAAATTCTAAATTACTCAAGGTCTCACTCTTGTCGGCTAAGCACTCATAGGCTTTAGCTGCCAGAACCGGCATGACAATAATGAGTTTGAATAATTAAGAAGATCTTAATTCATTCTCGGTTTCAACCGTCACTGAGCAACACATGCCTCAACAACAGTATAAACCTCGAATTAGTTTTCAATAATTTAAAGAAAGATGCTCTTTGAAAAATATTAATAAAGATGAGGAATATTGAAATAAACTAATTTTTAAAAGAATTCAACACCTGAACAATAGGTGAGGAAAATAAACAATGCCAGAATAATTTGAAAATGAGTGTTTGTAAATTAATAGAAGAAAAATGTCACTGGAAATAAAAATGAAAGGTATAGGCACTAGCAAAAAGATCTGAAAGGAACATTTTATACTTAACAGAACAGGTTTACAATTATTCAGAATAAATATGAAGAATACAGTTGCTTGCAAGAAGGAATTTCGAAAGAACAATAAATAATACAAACGCTTCACATCACTTGAACAATAAGTGAGGGATAGTAAATTTGCCTCAATACACGCATTTTCCAATTCCAACGTTTCAATCCTTTACTCACTTTACATCAGTATCTAATTCTTATTCGCTGGCCTTTACTTGGTCGTACATTCGTCTCTCCTTCATCACTTGTCAGCTTCTACAGGCTCACACTCGTCAACTCCGATAATTATCTCCTTCCTTTAGATCTCATCTACGCGTGCACTGGCTCTAACCAGCCTCATACTGGTACCTATATAAAGGTAAAGTAATACTTCAGTACACTTATAACCTTAACCGTATAAATCTATTCTACCCAAACGCGTCCTGTATGCTTTACAATTTATCACATATAGCTCAACCAAATTTACAAACCTCAACACACACATATATACCTTCAACACACACATATACCTTCAACACACACACATACATATACCTTCAACACACAACCTCAACACACACATATACCTTCAACACACACACATACGTGATTGTATCTACACACACGCACCCACCACTTGATACACGCCACAAATCGCACAACCCATTGTTAAACCCCTTAATTTCGAACCATCGTAGCTTGTATAAGAACACTCTGCGCCACAACCATAGCACACGGTACTTACCCACGCCATACGCAGCTAAATCGAGAGGAAAAGCAAGGGAATAAAGGGGGAAGAGGGATTAACCAGTGGAAGAGAAAGGGAGGCGAGAGAGGAGAGATTTTTTCTTTTGTACGAGTTTGAAGAGAGATTGGTAAAGACTCGAGAGAATTCCAGAACTCGTGAGAACCACCGAGAAAAATAGCTGCAATTTGGGGAAAGGATTGATCATGAAAAGAAAATAAAGGCACTTGGGTAAATTTTAAAATGCTCGAAACTAATTTAAATCAATTTAATAATTTTTAATAATTTGAATTTAAACGAAAATTAAGAAAAATTAAACTTTTCATTTTTAAAATAAAGAGTGTAAAATTATGAACACCCACATATTTTTAAAATATTTTTAGGATAAAAAATGAATTAAATATGAATTTTGCAAATTTTGATCCTTTAAATACAACAAAACTCTTAAAATCATTTTAAAATACCAAAACACCTAAATAAATTCACCTAAAAATTTTAAAAACTAAATAATATCATAAACAGAATATCACACAAGATTTCGGAATTTTTAAATACTCCGATGATTTTATAAAAGTTTTCAAAGATCAATATTGCATAATTTAAATATATTTAAATCGTCAAAAATTCATATAAAATCACACGGACCCACATTTCACATATACATCATCATATAAGCACGTAAACGTGATATCACATATATTTAATCTAAAAAAAAAAATCACACCATAAATTTTACATTTACTATTAAATAATAATATTTATAATTACGAATTTTCTAAGGCATTATATTTGCGGGAAGCCATTGCTTGTTTCAACATCAAACCTCACCAAAAGCACTATTTTTACAACAACATTTTTTCACCAGCACTTTTTCTAACAGCACAGCAATTTTTAACAGCAATATCAAACAGAGTCTTAATTTTTTTCTTTGGTTTAAGCATTTGAAATTGAACATATATTAAAGTATTTTTTCTATAAAAATTACGTGAGGATTGTGACAGACTACATATGTGCAACCCAAACACAAGGCTAAGCTAGCAATCCTTTCGGGCGTGTTTTCTATATGGTTATCCGAATGTTGCAGTCGAGGTAAAGAAAAATAAAAATAGATAATTTTTTGAGAAAGGACCCAAATGTCACAATTTTAAATTAAGTGGTTTAAAATTTCACAATTCAAAACTATTGTCCCGAATGTCAAGCTAAAACACTTCATCTGAAGTGTAACGTTTTCATTTTTTTTTTTTAACGCTACATCGTGTAGCGTATAGGGGTGTGGGGTGGTGGGAAGATGCTACATCGTGTAATGTTTTTGGGGGAGGGGACGGGGAAGAGAGATTTTTAAATAATTTAAATTTTTACTTTTTACTTTTTCAATTAATATTCTAAATTTTTATAGGTATTTATTTTGGGGTTAAACATTTTCCATTTAGAATTTAGAAATATTCATTTTTTTAATTAAAATTTTTAAATTTTATTTGTATTCCGTTAAGGGATCAACAGTTAACCTTTGAGGTTCAGCGGTTCCATTTTGAAATTTAGAAATATTCACAATGATGAATAAGCCGTATATGGACTTAACTTGATTTTTAATAAAAATAGGTTGTCGAACTCAGTAAGAAAACATAATTTGAATTGATGTTTTAATTATAAGTTTTCTAATAGTATTTGCAAATATATATTTAGCAAAAAAAAAAAAGAAGGTAACACCACTTAAAGTAGAGTTTTGAATCCAAAACACCACTTTAAGTTGAGTTTTGAACCCAAAACTCTACTTAAAGTAGTGGCAAAACTCTACTTAAAGTAACGGTTTGTAAAAAAAAAAAAAAAAAAAAAACCAAAACGCTACACGATGTAGTGTTTTCATTTAAAATTGAAAATGCCCAATCATATTTTTCATTTATGATATTTTGGATCATGGGATGGGCTTGAGGATGACCTCAGGGAGAACCCTGAGGTTAAAATCTATTCAATACAAATTTAAGGGTGTTTAGGCAAATTTACTGATAAAAAATTAATATTCACAAAAATGTCCCTGTGGGGCCATTTAATTTATAAGCTATTTGTGTTATAACTTCACGAGAAATTTATGAGGACAACCATTTTTCTCTTGAATCATTTAGTTTAAAATTGTGATAGAGGTAACACCCTAATTTTGTTTCATCTTCTATTTTATTGGCATAATGGTTATGGTTACCTCTGTTTGTTGTGACTTGTGATGTAAACGCACAAACTCGATTCTCTCTGGTGCACAGAAATGCCGTTTCTATTAATTTTTTTTTGTTGGGAATTCTTTTTTTTTTTTTAACATTATGAAAAACATTGATTGTTGAAGGTGGAAAGATCTCATTAAGTTATGAAGAACGGCCGGCTCCGTTGCAATGGTAACTGTTTGAATCCGGATGGAATATTGGTGGTAGAACCTTTGTTGTGTTTATCTCATATTCAATATTTAAGTATTGTCTGTGTATTTAATTTGTTCTGTTCAATGTTCGAGAAGCTTTTGACAATTTCATAGCAAGGTGTTGGTGGATCTTGTACGATCTAACCAGGGTAGAACCAGCCATTGTTTATGAACCATATACTTAATCGTTTAGAATAATAAAAAAAAAAGGTAATACTAGAGATTAATTATCGATGGTCTATCATGATGGATTGGCAATTGTTCCTTCTAAATATCTGTTTGTAATTATTATTATCAGTCTATAAATTATTAGAAGATGATTTGATTGCAGTGCTGTCTGCTTATGATCTCTTATAAATATTCTGTCAACTACCTTTCATTTGGAGGCATGTAAACTCTACTGAATTTAAGACAGAAATGTTGAAAAGTAGTCTGATTGCTCGCATTAACAAATTAGAAGCAAAGTTGTAAGCCAGTGTAGTGTACTAATGGACCGAGTAGTACTCTTTTATTAAGAATTTGAGGATGTTTCTTGTGAATTATACAGTAATTTACAGGTCATATAAAATTTGATAGTCAAGCGCTATCAGATATTTGCATCACAAGATTCGGAACTGATTATTTGTGCTTAAGCCATTCGTGTCCATCTATGAAGTCAATAGATATAAATGGTTTAGCTTCTTGCTCAGTGAGTTCTCTGGACCATGCAACCCTTCCTCCATGATCAGCTCCTGGTCCTGAACATTGGAATTGTCCGTAAAATACAGTCCTGCAAAAGATCATATGGTAATTAATTAGTTTTACTACATTTAGTTAGCAAAAAAATGTTGCTATAATTACATATGATGTTATGGTAACACAACGAAAATTGTACATTTCCCTGTTCTTGTCTCCCCAATTGTACCATCCTGTAGGAGTGATAATTTTGTCCATGTAAGTGTAAGCAAAGACCACCGTGGAAAATGAGCCCCAGGCCCTGCCCAAGTACAGAGCACCTGACCCTGTGACCTTGCAGTTAAGAAATGAGAAACCAGTTTCTTGGAGCAAGCTATCCCTCTTTTGTGCTGTTAAAGCGCCAAATGTATTGGTGACAGCATGGAGATGGCAGCCTTCATATAGCGAAAGTCCATTTCCGAAGATGAAATCAACCGAACCTTCAATATAGCAGTCCCGGAAATAGTGTCTGCCCGTGTGATCATACAGGGTGTCTTGTGCTCCAATGAAATTGCACCCTATAAAAGATGCAGTGTCAGCCGAAATTCGTAGTGCCACTGCCTGCTTTCCTAGTGCACCTGATGCAGGGAGTGGTGCTGAGTTCTGTTGCATCAGTATAACCTCTAGTATGTTAGTCCATCTATTTTGCAAATAAAATCGTAGTAATTGCTCTTTTAGAATAATAAAGACCTTACCTTGAAGGTGATATTCCTAGCCACAAAGTACGGAGAATTCACAGCAAATGTTGCAGAACAATAAGTACCTAGTACATTCCCATGTGTTCCTTTCCTATCTGCTGTATCGTCCCACTCTATAATAGTCGTGTCTGCACCTACTCCTTTCAGTGTAATGTAAGACATTGTTGCCGGAATTTCAACTTTTTCCCTGCGAGATTGATTAAAAAAAAAAAACTAAACTCCAAATTTCTTAAGTTCATGCAAAAAAACCAACTTGTAGGCTGTAGCTATATTGACACAAGAAAGTATAAAACTTTATCCATTACCTGTAAATCCCATGACTAATTCTGATGACAACTCTACAATGACTAAAGATGGGAAGTGAATTAATGGCTGCCTGCACTTCCGTAAAGTCTCCTTTTTTAGGATCTTTATGTACTTTGAGTTTCAAGCATGGCTTTAACTTGTTCTTTGCTTTCTGGAACAGAGAGTGCTTCAGCGAGCCCATTTTGTTAACCCAACGCCCGTAAGCTTCTTCCGGGCCAGTTACAATTAACTCATTAGTCCTGTTTTGACGAGACAAAGATTTTGTGCATGTCATGAATAGTAATAGCCACACTAGCAGTTTTGATATCATAGCAAATGCCATAATGGAGATAGCTAGTGAGTAGTGAAGCTGAAGAAGTGAGAACGGTAATGATAGGGATATAGTGGATAAAAGTGAGGTGATATAAGCAAGAGGAATTTGGCGGTCGTGGGCCTTGTAGCAGGCTAGCAGCAGTGGGTATATTTGTATTAATATCTTCTTACACAGTCCATCACTGATTTTTCGCTGTCATCTTGTGTCTTCTAGCTTCTGTTGGGTCTTCTTGGTGAAGTGAGGTCCGTGACCATAAGGTTCACTAGATACAAACACCAGTGAGACACACACACACACACTAGTGGCATGCAATCAGTAACCTACTGGAAGTCGTAACAAGTGCACAAAACTTTTGTATTAACCAACCTTTCAAGTGCTTGGATGTACGCATTTTGGAGGCCGCCAGTCAGATTAAAGTTCAGAATTCTAATTTTATTTATACTTTTCATAATGAACTGTTTCGAGATTTCTAACGATACCACATTACCACGTAGTAATATCTAACGATCATATCTGGCAAAAAAACTAACTACGTGTCAGGAATGACCTTCTGAGTTTCGATAAATAGCAATGAAGTTAAGCGTTACAACATTGTAGTAGGTTAGGTCATTGTAATCATTGTCATGCACGAATTTTCCTTACCACCTGTGTAAAATTGGTCTGCAATTATAGCTTTGGAGATTTGGAGTTCGTTGTGGTGTAAATAGGGATATAGAGAGATGAAAGATTGAAAGGTATAAAGAAAAGAAAATGAAGAAAAAAATTGCATATTTGAGTAAGAGGCGTGGGAGAAAGCAGTAATGGTTCATCATCATCGTGGAGTTGTTGCATTTGCATTGCTTGCGGAAGCATTTAAGATTTATTTATTTTTTTCGCTGGGTTGTTAGCAAGCAGGATTTCTCCTTCTTTCGAAGGCATTAGGCCTTCTAGAGACTAGACTCCAGGCTAGAATATTATCTATAACCCGCCTAGTTCTCTTTTGTACCTCTGATACGAAGTACCAAAGAAATTCTCTTCGGGGAGATCCCTAATAAGCCTTTTAACGTCTTTGCTCATTAACGAGAGCCCTTTGAGCACCCGTCTGCTCAGTGCACCACCCACAAAGCAGCCCTTTGCCTATGTCGAGAACCTTAGCTAGCCCTTTGCCTATGTCGAGAACCTTAGTTAGGCATAGTGTGATTTGATTTCTTTTGGTAACCCAAAGAGACCCAAGAATTGGGTAAGATTATTTTTTTTCTTGCTAGAATCATTTATTTAAGAATTTTAGAGGTACAAGTGGATATCAATTAGTACATCTAAAATCTTAAGGTATTAGAGTAAGATCTTACCAGAATTTTCTAACAATCAAAATTTGTTCTAAGATACGGAGAAATCAATTATTATTATTAGTTGTGTTATAATCAATCAAATCATGTAACATTTAACATTTGTTTTGAAAAATAATTTGAAATCTTTGAACATTTTTCTTTTATACATGTTTTGCTCTATTTTTAAGTCGTCCGCCGTTATTTTTTCAATTAGTTCATTGGCGACTTGGTTATTTTAAAATTATATAAATAAATGCATTATACACATATTATCCATGTATGTATCAAGGATCTATATAATAAAACTCAAATTAAGTTATCAAATACAGCTCCGTTGTAGTCTAGTTGGTTAGGATATTCGGCTCTCACCCGAAAGACCCGGGTTCAAGTCCCGGCAACGGAATTTTATTTTTATTGTATTGTATATTTTAAAATAGCTAATAAGAGCAACTCCAAGAACCTCCTTGTGTTTTCCTTATAAATATTATAAAATATTATTATAAAATATTTTTAAGATATTATAAGGTATGACAACTCCAACAAACTTCCTTATAATTGATCCTTATAATTATTAAATAATAAATAAAAGAAGTAAGCAAGAACAAAAAAAGAGGGAAACAATTGAAAAGAGGAGGGAAAATAATATTTTATTGATAAAAGTGAAATAATGGAACCCTTAAAGATAAGGGATTACATGATGCTCTTAACTTTTTAAGGAAAAGTTAAGAGCCTGTTGGAGCACAATTTTAAACATAATCCCTTATAATTTGAGTTAGAATGTCATATAAGGGATCTCTTGGTGTTGCTCTAATAACCTTGAGATTAAGACATAATATACTACAAGTCAAGGATATTAGGTCAATCTCAGGGTCATTTTTCTCTAATTAGAATCAATATGGCGGTATAGTTTTTTTTTTTTTAGAAGAACAAAGTTGTTAATTCAATAATAAAAAGTCATACGGCATCAACACCATTGATCGAGTCGAACAAATAGTAAATTGCAATCGCCTTTTTTTTTTTGAAGAACAAAGGTGTTAATTCAATAATAAAAAACCATACGGCATCTACACCATTGATCGGTCGAACAAACAGTAAATTGCAATCGCATGTTCTCATTAAGAGACAGTTAAACGATATTTTGAAGATAATGTACAAATACCCACTTCATGCATCCTAGTTGGATTACTGGTACCCTATGCTCCGATGAAGCTATCGTTTGAGTTATCGACCAGAACTGCAATCACATACAAAATTTCATCACTAAATCAAGACACCCCCTCATAATTAAAAAGCGAATAACAAACCTCTCACAAAGGAGATAAACCAAACAAACTCTCACGAGAAGAGACTAAGCAAAACCAAACAGGAAATCGGGAAAACTCTCACCAAGGGAGATTATTGAAGAAAATAAGAACAAACAAAGGAAATTAAAAGATTTAGGGCTTTCCATCGGTGAAAACCGATTGGAAGCCCTCGACTAATTTCAAAATAGCGGTATAGTTGAAAAACACTTTAAAATTTGTATTTCAATATAATTTTCATAAATTTAATTTAACTACATGGATACAAAGTTAATTAAATTGATAGGTATAATAAATTATGTAGAGATTTTCTGAAAATTTAAAACCTGAGCATATTTTTTATATTTTTATTTCTATATTGTTCTATGTTCTCACTGTTATTATATTAATATGTGTTCTTGCCGTATATGAAAAATGTATATAAGTAATTTTTTTTTTTTGTGATATTTTCATTTATGCAATTCAAAATGCGAGAATTATATTGACAATGTTAATTTTAAGTTACGTGTGTCATGTGAAGTTTAAGGTCATGGATTCAGCAATATATGAAATGATAGTATATGATACACATAATGTTGTACATTAATATTTAACTAGTAGTTTGTGAGATTTTAGTTTTCATTTCCTTGAAAATACCATGTCGAATTGCACATGTACAATAGAAATCAAGTGGTCAGACCGACGCATATAAACACGATGAAAATTTTAGAACGTTAAATTTGGGCTTGTTCCTGAGTGAAATTACGGGCCCGAAGAAATTGTTTTTGAGTGAATTGGACTGGCCCAAAGGAAATGCATAGTAGCTTGTGTGCTCCCTAGATACTTGTCGTCCCGATTTTCTTCTGCCCAAAGAAAATCATTGTCGGATAACATGTCTCCAGAGTCCTGAGAATGTTCACAAACAGTTGACGAATGGTCACGAATATTTCAGTTTAGATGAACAAATTAATGAAATTTACGTGACTCATGAGATGGCTTGTTCCTTTATTTAATAAACGCAAAAATAACACATAAATGTATGAAAGAATTGCAAATCAAATAGGAGTAGATGATTTAAGTTCCAATATCGAGATAACGATTTAATGGTAAGTTTTTCTCATCTTCAATTCTAAAAAATAAAACAATATCACAGTTCAAGCCAAATCATATCGTATACAAGTCATATCATTTATAAATAATTCTTAAATCAAATTTATATCCGACTCGTTTATGAACTAAACTAAATCCCAAACCGATATCAAGTTATTTATAAACATGCCGTTTCATTTACCGCGCTAATTAAGAAGAGGGTGTTCTAAATAAGGAGATGTAAGAGCATTCACATCCCATCCCAAACCCAAAAAACTTACTAAAAATAGTAAATCTCCAAATAAAAATAGTAAATCTCCAAAATTATCAAAAAGTTTCTACATCCCATTCCCCATTGTCCATTCCCCTATCCCTATATTCTTTTTTATATTACTTCTTTCTCTCTCTTTCACTTACAATTTTAACTACCAAAACTCACCCACTATTATAAATACAATTTAATATTATTATATGAAGAGAGAGGGGGTTTAGGGAAGCTTTTGGGGGAATGAACAAAGTCCCTAAATATGGGGACTTGAGTTATGACCCTAAAACTAAACCCCAAAATGGGGAATGGGATGGAGGGGTATTTTAGAAGAAAATTTGAACAAATCCTCAAATTATGGGGATGGAGATGAGGATGGGATGTGAATGCTCTAAGTGAATTGATTTCTTTCCATTACTGAAGAATAAGCTTATGTTCCTAATTCAATAAGCTTATGTTCCTAATAAGTGTAATTTTAATCTCAGATAATGTTTACATAATTTTTTTTTTGTGAATGATTAGAATTATATGCCTTACAAAGTGAGTATCTGTTCTAAGAAATTTCGAGAATGAGCGAGAATCGAACACAGAATCTGGGACGACAAGAGAGAAGCCCTTTACCTCTTGAGTATCTGTTCTAAGAAATAATGTTTACATAAAATTTTAATTAGCTAAAAATGTTTACATAAATTTTCCTTTGATTTATCTCTATACTTATTAAACTAATTTCTGTATCAACTTAATAAACATACATGTGGGTACTTAACAAATTTGGATTCATACAAAATGTTAGAATATAATATAAGATTCATATAACTACCACAAGTTGTTAGAGTGAGGTCTTATATGAATCTTATATTATATGTAAACACTACTCCTCACTCGAAAGTCCAATTTTGGGTCGAAGAGCCAAGGGGGAGTGTTAGAATATAATACAAGAGCCATATAATGCCTCCCTCTAACACCTTAAGATTTTAGATGAGTTGGTTACTTAACATGGTATCAGAGCTCAGGCACGCAGAGATCACAGGTTCGACTCTCTGCGACCCTCAATATTCTCAATATTTAATATGGACATGAAGGCAAGTTATGCTCCAAAGATGAGGGCCCGTGATCCACTATTCGACCCAAAAATGGGATTTCGAGTGAGGGGGAGTGTTAACATATAATATAAGATCCATATAAGGCCTTCTTTAAGGTTTTTAGATGAGTTGGTTACTTAACATGGTATCATAGCTCAGGAACTCTCTGCGACCCCCGAATATTCTCAATATTTAATATGGACACGAAGGCAACTTATGCTCCAAAGATGAGCGCCCGTGATCCACTCTTCAACCCAAAAATGGGCTTTCAAGTGAGGGGGAGTGTTAACATATAATATAAGATCCATATAAGACCTCACTCTAACACCTTAAGGTTTTAGATCAGTTGGTTACTTAACATGGTATTAGAGCTCAGGCTGGCGGGAGGACTCAGGTTCGACTCCTTGACGCCCCCAATATTCTCATAATTTATTATAGACACGAAAAGCAATTTATGCCCCAAAGATGGGCGCCCGTGATCCACTCTTCGACCCATAAATGGGCTTTTGAGTGAGGGGGAGTATTAGAATATAATATAAGATCCGATTGGGACCTTTCTCTAACACCTTAGAGTAGTACCAACTTAAGAAAGAGATTAAACAAATATGTTTAACAAACAAATATGTTAAACAAACCTGTTAATAATATACAAGTACATCATTATTATTTACGTCCATTCACCTAAAAGATCAAGTTGTACATAAGATTAGTAGAAGTAATATGTGATACCACATCACAAAATGTAGACATACACCTCTTCGTAAATAGTAGTGAGATTGATGAATATAGCTAATTAGTTAGATATTATTCAACTTGAGTGATTGTAAACCTGAATGCTTCATATCAATTTCTGTTTTTTTCTTTTTCAATATATGTAAATTTTTGTCAACAACTTTCATATTTGACATGATATTAGAGCTACAAACTCGATCTTTCTGCCTAATTTGACTACGTTTGATCTTCGATTGTCGATGTCTTTGTTCTTTCTTTTTGTTTGTGTCGTTCTTTAAGTTTTTTGATCGTACATTAATGGAGTCACACGCATCTTACTCTAATATTGTTGCTTGATCGTCATCTTCAAAAGTTATTGATGTTAATCATCCCCGTTTTCTGTCTTCTTCGGATTATCCAAGCATGAATCTTACAACGATTGTGCTGAATGAGCAGAATTACTCACAATGGAGTCGATCTATGAAGATCGCTATTATCTTCGAAGATGAAGCTCGGTTTTGTAGTTGATCTAATGTCAAACCTCCTGCTAATTCACCTCGTCCCTGTTGCTAAACTGACATCATTTCGTACATTATTATCAGTGATTGTTGCTAAGAATTGGATTATGGATAAGTTAGACGTTAACAACGCCTTCTTACATGGTGAGTTGGATGAGGACGTTTACATGATGTTGCCTCCTGGTTACACATCGTCTCCAGATATTCAAGCTAAATATTCTGGTCAAGTTCTAATATGCAAATTTAAAAATCACTTTATGGGCTCAAACAAGCACCTAGGCAGTAGTTTCTTAAGCTCTATAATGCTTTGATGCAGTTTGGTTTCATATAGTCATTTAGTGATCATTCTTTGTTTACTTTTAAAACTGGTTCTTCAATTGTTACTTTGTTGGTATATGTAGATGACATGGTGTTAGCTGGGAATGATTCTGCTCTTCTGTAAACTGTCAAAATTTTTTTGAGTTCTCGGTTTAAATAAAAGATCTAGGTACTCTTAAATATTTATTAGGCATGTGTTAAGGGACTTACACAATCCGAAATTCACAAACACAAATACAGAGCACACACACAACCAATGGATTAGTTAACAAGATCCATCAAAGCACGATCACACGTTATTCAAGTATTATTTCTACTTCTATCAACAATAAGTAAAAACAAAACAAGAACGCACACAATATTTAACGTGGAGACACCCACGTCCCAACTCGTATTATTAATCCAAACAATTATCAATAATACAATCAAAACAATAACACCTTAATGATGTCCCAAACCCGATACTTGAGCCAAACAATACTCAAGCATCTCTCAACAATACCTAAGACTACATCTCTTAAGTATTCATACCTCAAACAAATACAATATGACTATATGTATATAGCCACCCAAAACTTAGCCACCAAGACTTACCATACTTGTTCTACAAGTCTTACCATACTTGTTCTACAAGCCTTCCAATTCTTGGCACCTAATTACCCAACTTAGTGATCAAGACATAGCATATATAATAATTGACTTCACATACAATTATTATTTTACCCCCCCCACACACACACATACACACACACACACATACATATATATATATATATATATATATATATATATATATATATATATATATATATATATCTTGGACCACCCAAGGCCATAACACATATTGGATTGAAACCCAACAACATGGAATTGGCTCGTTCCTTAACTAGCATTTATCTTAAACATCGAAAATATACTCTCGACCTCCTTAAAGATATAGGCTTATCATCCAGTTCACCATCTGTTGTTCCTATAGAGCATAATCATCATCTTCTTATTGTGGATGATTATCCTGTCATTTCAGATGTTTTTCTTTATCGTCGTATTGTGGATCGTTTGATTGATCCTACTATTTCTCACCCTGATGTTGCCTATGTTGTCTATGTTTTAGCTCAGTGTCACGCCCCCAAATTCGGGATCAGGATTTGGTGCCACAAAATAATTAAAATGAAATATACCTTTAATAAATCTTATTTACACAAACGATCCCTCATCCAGGATCAATCTCAGGTTATGGTATGAAACAAGAATCTAAATCATACAAATTATTACAAATTCTATCTCAGCTCTAAATACAAATCACTATACCGTCTAATCTTTAGCTTAATCCAGAACCATGCTCGCCCGCGTTAGCTCTGAAATCTAATCCGAATAGGATCCTCCTCGCTCTCATTCGCATTTGAAAATATAAGTAGGTCATCCTTAAACCTAACTGCAAAGGGTTAGGTAAAACAAAGCAAGAGTGAGCCAAAGAGCGCTCAACAAGTATATAATATAGTGAACAACAATTTATGAATATTTCATTGATGAACAATATCAATGATCAACTATCTCAAGGGAAATAAATCAATTCTCTTCATAAAATAAAACTTTCCAATTTTCTTTAAACCATAACTCTTTCTCAAAACATTTCTTTCCTTTGAACCATTCTATCATCAAAACATACTTTTCATAAAACTTTTTAAAAATATTTAAGTTGATTTTTATTATTCTCCTGATTACAGACAATACGGGTGATCAGCCACGTAAAGTCCCTATTCCTTTGAAATTGGGTTCCCAATTAGGCTACACATTGGCCTTTAATGCTGGACTGGGACCACCCTAGCCTCTTACGCTAAATAAAAGTGCTGGACTAGGATCACCCTAGCCTCTTACGCTTTTCCAATTTATAAACAAATTAATTATTAATAATTTAAAACATTTCACTTTTCAGTCCTTGAACTCACTGATAACAGATCAGCCCAGTATAAGGAATTTTATAGAGCCTTTAAATAATCAAGTCATTTCAATTATCAATGATAAAAGACTGAGAGTCCGGGAAGCATTTGATATAAGGAAATCATAAACAACAAAGCAATAAGATTTAACTAAGCATGGTATAGTTTAGCAAGACAGAATTATGAATCAATAACGAGTCATTAACCAATTTAGAAACAAAGCAAATATTTAGGTTCTAGAATTAAACAACAACTTATAAGGAATTCATGAAATAAAGGAATCTGGAGTTCAGCAGAATATTTGAGTAAATACATTGGTTATAAACCATTTTTTTCAGCTATTTTTAGAATTGGTAGAGTCTCGTTAGATATTTTGAAACTAACATGAGTGATTCAAATAATTTAAAAATAAATATTCGAGAAATTCTCAATTACTCGTAACCTCACTCTTGTCAGCTAAGCACTCATAGGCTTTAGCTGCCAACCCGGCCCGACAATAATGAGTTGAGTAAGAAGATCTCAATTCATTCTCGGTTTTAATCGTCATTGAGCAACACATGCTTCAACGACAATATAAACCTCGAATTATAATAATTTAAAGGAAACATTCCTTGAAAGAATATTTATTGAGGGAAGATTATAATTTATATCCAAGAATCATACTAAAAGATTTTAATAAAATTTTAAAATCTTGGATTTCCTCTGTTTAAAAAAAATATTACTTAATTACTTTTGAAGAATATAAAATAGTACACAGCTGAGGAATCCCATAAAATACCATGTATTAGAATATTAGTAAAAATGAGGAATATTTATATAAAATAATTTTAAAAATAATCAACACCTGAACGATAGGTGAAGAGAATCAACAGTGGAAAAATATTTTTTTGAAAATAAACAATTGAATACTAGTTGAGGGAAATTATCACCTGAAATAAAAGTAAGGGGTATAGACCCTAGCGAAACGATTTGGAAGAAAGTCTCACAATTAATAAGGACAGATTCATATCATTCAAAATGAATATGAAGGGTATAAATGCTTGCAAGAAAAAGATTCGAAAGAACATATAAATAAAACAGAAGGGTTCACATCACTTGAACGATAAGTGAGGGATAGTAAACTTGCCTCAATACATGAAGTTTTCAATTCCAATATCTCAACTCTTTACTCTATTACATCCATCTCTTTTCCCTTATACACTGGCCCCTACTGGATCATACATCTGTCTTTCTTCTTTAACTTGTCATCCTCTACATGACACACTCGTCAACTCCGATAATCTTTCCATTCCTCAATATTCCATCTACATATGAACTAGCTCTTACCGGCCGCATATTGGTACCTATATAAAGGTAAAGTAATACTTCAGTACGCTTATAACCGTAACCGTCTAACTATGTTCTACCCAAACGCATCCTATAACGCTTTACAACATAACACATATATAGCACATATTGACCACATTATCAAAATAGTACAATATAACCATATAAACCACATAGCACGTTGGTTCACAAATCGTTCTTGTCTAATTACTATATAACTTAAAAAGTAATCCTAACGAAAATTGGACAGCACCTCCTTTATAATGGATATGCTATCAGAAATCAAAGCATCCTTTGCTTTATAATTAACTCATTACGATCTCATATTCATCACAATCATATTAACATACATCATTTATAATCCTTCTTACCATCCGCACACTTAACACTTAATATACATTCTTGTACTACTCACAATCCAATTCACAGTATGGATATTTCACTTCAATACTCAGAATCTAGCTAATACCCTTAATAGCAGTTATAATTATTAATATAAACACAATGTATAAGTTACAAATCAGATAGCATATCCATTATTTACTAGTAATTATCAAAATAAATTAGCTAACACTTAACAATTTATAACATTTAAACCTATGCCACTTTAATACATTAATCCACAACAATCAAATTATAATTCCATATAAACGCATGTGGTCAGGACTTATACCTCCTTAACATAGCAATTCAGCCACATCATCTTTACCAGCTACTAAATAGTCATCCAACAAATAATCATCACTTAATAATTATATACTGAAAGAGTATATGTGTATATATATATATATATATATATATATATATATAAATAATATTTTTAGAAAAAATATAATTTTTAGGAAATTCGGGCAACATCTCCTTTGTACGGGTAGCCTACCCATCGGAACACAGCCGACAAACAACCAACAATTTTCACATTAAAATACAATTATTAATACCCACTACACCAAATATGGGTTATTGCAACGCCAAAAAAGTGTCATATTAGACCCCAAATGTGTTACATTAGAAGTTTTTGCAACGTTTTTGCGAAAATTCAGCGTTGCATCTGCTGTTGTTGCAATAGACCCCTATAACAACGTTTTACCTACGTATTGCAATATTTTTAAAGTATTACAATATCCCCTTTAGTGCAACACTTTTGTAACGTTTAGTGACACTTTTATGATGTTGCAATAGACTATTGCAACACTATTTTGTAACATATTTTCGTTAAAAGTGTTGCACAATCAATTTATTGCAACATTTTTATGTAACATTTTATCCCCTATTGTAATGCTTTTTGTTTTTTTAGCAACATTTATATGCAACAATTTTGTTTCTATTGTATTCCATTTTTATACTTAATGCAACATTTATTTGCAACACTTTTTATTAGTACAATTTGCAATATCCAGTTTGAACAGTCAATAAACCAATACAAAATAAATATCAAACCAGAATCACATTTCCCATTCAACAAAATATACCATAAAGCCCAAACAGAGTCGACTTATACCATAACATAGCAAATCACAAAATATATGTCGAAAGTACATAAATCCAAAGTCGAAACACATAGTCGACTTACACACCAATATCTAAATAAAACTTGGTCTTTACTAAGTACCAAGCTACCAAAAGTACGCACACATGCATATAAAATAAAAGTACTGATCATCAATCTTCATGATTTTCGTTCAGATCGTCCTCGTGATTGCCATCCTCGCTATCATCATCCTCTTGATCATTGTTGTCCTCACTTTCATCACCACTGCTAGCACATAATTCATCAAGATCTAGGTGTTTGAAATCTGGATTGATTTCTCCCAGTCTGACTATTACCTTTGTCATTTTTCAGACACATTTCTGTCGACCATCTCCTGCAGCTCAGACATGATTTCTTCCCTTATCGTCTTTTTCAAATCATTCACATCAGTAGGAGTACCGGAGCTAAGAAGTTTCTGTTGCTGATCTTGCTTTGTTTTTCTACATTTGCCTGATCTACCCAAAAGCCAATTGGGACCATGTTTTGGTTTTTTAACTTGCTCACCACTACCATCTTCAACATTTGGAGTCTACCATTAAACATGATTCAACAAAAATAAAAACACATTAATACTGAAAAGGACTGAAATACATAATCTTTTTTTTGCCAAGTGAAATACATAATCTTTTAAAAATGAAAAGGACTGAAATACTTAATTAATTGCATCATTACCTTGTATTGTCGGGTTTTCGCATAAATATCATCTTTTGGAGCTAGTTCTTCAGGATCGATTTTCTTTTCGGTTTTCAGTGAAGAAAATGCAAGAAATGGGATAATGTAAGTGTGGATTTATAAACACATAGCAAAAGAAAATATGCAAGAAAATATGTAAGTGTGGACATACTATTTTCTCAACTCCTACTGAGACGAACAATCCTATTTATAGGGGACACCAGGTATATCTGTCTGTGTGATAGAGTTGGATAGGACGCCATCACTGGTGTGTTGCGTATTACAAGAAGGCTGGCCACCTTTATTTGTAAATGTCGGAGCTAAGACACGCAACGTCGGGTTCATATGATCATATTGATCTCTCAGTTATTCTTTCATTTCAAAGAATATGTGCTTTAAAATTCATAAATTGATAACCAAAAATGAGGGATAATTGCTACGATATGAAATCTCTTCTCTTCAAAATTTCATAATTTTTGTCATCACAAAAAGTTCTGAAGGTATGCCAATCAATTGGGAATAAGTTAACCTTGACGGGATGAATTAAGACTTAGCGATGGGATTACAACGAGCAAAAGTAGATCAAGATACGATTAGAATACTAATGGCGGATAATGGAGTCAATTCGTTTTCTCTTTGTCGATTAACGCTACGTTACTGCAGAGTTGGTTCGATTTTATATGGAAGAAAAGCAAGTGTGCATGATGAAGGAGTTAAGGAACCCTAGGGATTTCTTTTCCTCGGTGGATTCCGAGGACGGAATCCCTTTAAGGAGGGAAGATTGTAAAAACCCCGATTTTTTTCATGATTTATTATTATTATTATTTAAATATTTTATTGATTTTCCATAAAGGAATAAGAAGATTGTGAATATTTACTTTTAATTTGAATGCAGTTATGTGTTTAATTGTTAATAGGTTATTCGGATAGACTGTATTTGGTACTGTCTGTGTTAGTAAAAATGTTTATTTTATTAAAAATTTATATTTTTATCAATAGTGATAAATTGAGTTTGTTTTAAAATTTTATGGATCGAATTGGTATTTTATTGGTACAAAAATTATACCCGGTATCTTATCCGTGCCCCATTAATATTTGGGTGCATTATTAAAATATTTGAAAATTTTGTATTTTATATTTTTGATCAATCAGGGAAAATTTCGTGTATTTTATTATATTAAAATATATTTTTAGTTGATTTTATTGTGTTTTGATTTATTTTTAATGCATTTAAACGCGTTAAAATTTTTATTAAATAGGCAAATTATCTCATACGTGTTATGTGACTTCTGTGTAGCATAGAATATTTTATTCTATTTTTCTGTAAATTTTATATTTTTAGAATACAGTTATTTCGCATTTTAATTTCCGGATCCAGCCCCTGAATTGAATTCGAGGCCTTGTTTTTGATAAAATTATTTTTATATAATGAAAGGATATTTAAAAATGCATTATTTTGTAATTTTTGTAAAATTCATAATTTTTGGGAAATTTTGATATTTATATTATATTTGTTTAAAAATAAAAATTTTACATTTTTATCACATAAAAAATTATTTTTAAGGCATAATAATTTTAATTAGGGGTTAAAAATAGTTTTGGGGTATTAATTTTCGATTAATATAAACAGGAATCAGATTTTTTTTTATTTATTAATAATTCATAAAATCAGATTTTTTATATATAAAAATATATTTTTCTCTCTCATGTTCTTGAGGATCAAATCCAAATTTGAAGGTGTTATTGATATCGGATTTTGGTGTTCTTATGCTTAAATCGAAGCTCTTGACATCTAGTTTCATAATCTACAATCCGTTTTCGTGTTGGGTAACTTTCCGATTTTATATGAATTTTCTTTTGAATCTGCAAATTAGGGTTCTTCTTAAAATTTGGGGCTTTTTGATTCTTTGATTTTCCGGTTTAATTGATGGTTTGTATAGCTTCATATTGATTCCAGGAGTCCAATTATATGTTCAATTTCATTGTTCTATTGCTAGTTTAATCAATTCGAAAATTAGGGTTCTTGAGCCTAATTTGGGGCTTTTTGATTGAGTGATTTTCCGGTTGTTTTGATGATTCCAATAGCTTTATATGATGATTTAGAGTCGATTCATGTAGTTAATTGTATCATTCTATAGCCGGATTGTGATATTCAAGTTTGTTAGTTTATGCCCAATTTTGAAATCATTCTTGCAAAGCTTGTGTTGATTGTTTGTGTAAGACTCTTTGGCTGGAAAACATTTTTGGAGCCGAGCGGTGCGGCTTCACCTGGGATGGCTTAGGCTATTGGCTGCGGGGTGGCTTCACGGGTTGATGCTAGCAGCATGGGTCACCGTTTGGGCAGCGGTGCCAAGTTGGTTCAGACATGGTTGGCTGAGTTTGTTGGCTTGCTGGGTGGTTTTATTTGGGCAACACAAGGCTGGGAGCTGAGCTGGGAGTCCAATATGACTAAGGCAAAAGTAAAAAACGTGGGCACATGTTGGTGACATATATATGTGATATATATTATGTGTATTGCTGGGGAAAATGCAAAAATAAGTGGGTGAGATAACTACCTTGCAGTTGTGGCTCAAGGAAATGGTGGGAAATGCAGTTGAAGGCATTTTAAATATTGGTAACTGTTGGTAACTGCCAAGTGGTTGGGTGCTGAGCATGGGTCTTGGCTTATATATAGAGATAGGCATTTTATATGTATTCTCAGTTGGGTTTTGTACAAGTTCATATATTATTCTGCACTTGTATTATTTTATGCTAGGCAGTAGAGAAAGTCTGTAAGCATAAACTTGGGTTGTATCCTTTATATTCTGGGTAATACAAAGGTTGGGCTTGGTGCCTGTAAATTGTGTGTGTGTGTGTTTATATTTGCATGGTAATCAGACACACCAGCACACACGTGGTTCCTGTGTTGCGTTTTTGGTTTAGTGTTCCGCTGTGTTAAGTTTTGACGGGTTGCTTGGTGACAACCTCTCTCGAAGGCTAATTGTTCTTGGTGCTGGGTTACAAGGGCAGGCCGCACAAGGGTGTAAATTCAGGTTCGAAAACTCGCCCCTGTGACAACTGGTATCAGAGCTTCGTTGTGTGTTCGTGGGTTAATACGGAATCATGGTTGGAGGAAATTCTACTGTTGAAAGGTTGGCAAGGCTTGAGGAATTTGTGGGCACGCCTTTGTCGACTGATGAAATTTGTTTGGCAAATAAGATTCAAGTTTTGAGGGATGACTTGAATGAATTCAAAACGATGGTTGCTGCGTTCATGGCCGCAAGTGATGGCAAATTCACGGATTTGTTTGCAACAACGGCTACTTCATCTGAGAATGTTGGGGATCAGTTACGAACGATGGGGAATGAAATTGCAATCATGAAGGGGGCTGTGGCGAGCAGTTTGGCTGGTGGTTCTAGGGAGGGCCATCTGAGTGTGAAAATTCCAGAACCAAAGTCATAAGGTGGCGCAAGGGTTGCGAAGGATCTGGGGAATTTCTTGTGGGATATGGAGCAATATTTTAGGGCTGCTCATATTGATGAAAGGGAGCAAGTTTCAATCACAAGTATGTACTTGGTTGGCGATGCAAAATTGTGGTGGCGGACTCGTACTTATGGTGATGCGAGTGTGGACAGGCCGGCAATAACCACATTTGAGGCGTTGAAGAAGGAACTTAAGGAGCAATTTCTGCCACTTAATGCTTCTTGGCTTGCTAGAGAGAGTTTAAGAAATCTCAGACAAACGGGAACTGTTCGAGATTATGTGAAGGAATTCAGTTCTTTGTTGTTGGATATAAAGAACATGTCGGATGAGGATAAGTTGTTCAATTTCTTGGCTGGACTCAAACCTTGGGCGCAGGCAGAATTGAGGAGGCAGGCTGTGAAGGACTTGCCGACTGCTGTGGCCGCTGCTGATGGTTTGGTTGACTACAAGCATGTTGGTTCTGAAACTGAGAAGGGTAAAAACGGTGGAAAGAATCACAAGGATGAGGGCAGAAACAAGAAGAACAGTGGGAAAAACGGCACTGGTGATGCCAAGGGTGATAAGCAGTCTCAAGGTGTTGGTGACAAAGGTTGTTTCATATGTGGAGGGCCGCATTTTGCAAGACAATGTCCCAAGAAAGAGAGACTGAATGCTCTTTCTGTTGAAGAAGAGAATGCTGGAGATAATGAGGAAAATGAAGCGGGTTTTGCAAGGGCGAATCCTATGCGTTTGGTTACACTAAAGACTGAAAAATCTGTTGAGGGTGATGGGTTAATGTATGTCAAGGCCTTAGTGAATTGGAAAACAGTCATGGCTATGGTGGACACGGGTGCTACTAATAGTTTCATTGGGGGTAAATGTGCTGATGAACTTGGACTGAGGTTGGAATCATGTTCGAGTCAGATTAAGATGGCTAATGCTGAGGTGCAGAAAATTCGGGGTTATTCAATTGTGGACTTGAAAATTGGTGATTGGCAAGGTAACTTTACTTTTCATGTTGTTGCCTTAGATGATTTTGATTGCATCCTAGGAATGGATTTCTTTATCATGACTAGTAGTACTGTTATGGTGCGTTATGGTGGGATTATGATCATGGATGAGGCATGTCCATGTTTTGTTAAGGCTGTTCCTATGCAAGTTGATAAGGGCAAAAAGAAAGTCAGAAAGTTTGGGGCTCTACAGGTGGTTGTTGGCAGTGTGGTTTGTGGGATCGAGCCAAAGGCTGGCGACTCTTCTGGTTATAGTGCTGAACTTGATGGTTTTCTGGTTGGGCCTAAGTCAATGTCTCCAAAGGTTGGGGGCGCTGCTGGAAATTAAGTCAGAATGGAAATTGGTGTGTGGGCGGCTGGGCGTCTACACAAGGTCATCAGGTTGTGGTGACAATGGGGGCAAGGTTTTGGAGGTTAATCTAATCAGCTTATGGTAGTTGGTTTCGGGGCAGTGGCATACCGCAGACGGAATTGCAGCCTTGGTTTTGGGGCGTTGGTTTGCTACATGGATATATGGTCTCAGAATGGTTTATGTTTTGATGAGGACATCAAACTCAAAGTGTGGGAGGGTTTGTGTTAGGTCCGATAAGATTGTAGAAGGGGGGGTTGAATACAATCTTTACCTTTTTATGGAAATTTGTCCTTTAAATTAAATTTGATAAAGACAAATTTATCTGCGGAATTATTTAACACAATTTTTCAAGTTGAATATAACTGTATATTAACTTGATGTGGTGTTACAAAATCAGTATAACAACTTATCAAGATGTTAATAACTAATTAGAAAATTCGACATGAACTTTTCTAATTTAGTTAATAATAATCAAGATAAGAACTAAGAAACTTAATTCGCTAGTAGTACAAGAATCACAAATAAACAAGTTCTATCGGATAGAATATCACAAAGATGAAGAACTTGATTTTCTGGGAATTGTTTAAGCTTTGGTGTTCTTGGTGTTCTTGAGAGAGAGAATTCTGGTCTTGATGAAATGTTTTCTGCTGTGTTTTCTCCGTTATGACTTAATCTGGTCTGTTCTGTTCTTTTATATCAGTAACAGGTCTTGCTGGCTTTCTGTAGGATATTTAATTGCTCCAGCATAACTTAAACAGCTTCCAAGACTTGATTTTCCTTCAATAAGACTTACACAAACCTCCATTAAGACCTAAAATGTGTCGGTAAGACTTGCCAGAATTTCGGTAAGACTTATAACAGCTGGCAGAGGTCGGTAGGACTTAAATCAGGTCGGTAAGACTTAATCCTCAAAAGGCTTCTGTCGGTAAGACTTAAATTAAGTCTTACCGAATTTTATCTCCTCCAAGACTTAATCAATTTTCTTTCTTTAAGTCTTATTGATCCAATTAATTAGTTAATGTTTTAACTAATTCATATTTAATTGATACAATAATTAATTTAATTAATAAATTAATTCTACCAGAATTAATTCATTTAATTAAATCAACTAAATTAATTTATATCAATTATAAATGAATTTAATTAAATCAATAAATAATTAATTTAATTCTTACAAACCACTAAAGGTAGTAAAGAATTACCACTGATTTGTGTTGACGTTCGATGTACTGTCTGGTTCATGAACGACTAACTTCAATGATGCTTCTTCACTTTTGACTTTAGGTTGTGGTTTATTTCTTCTCTCAATTCTCTTGTACTGTAACTGATCTTCAAACTATCACTCGAAAAATCTCTGTCACTGTTCAAATGAATCCATTAACTTCAATGCTGTACTGGGGCTTGATCAGATAACTGAATCGTCTTCCAGTGTATGACATCAAAACTATAGATTGACTTTTCTTCTTTCTTCTGATAGATAATACTTCTTGAGATTCCTGTGACAGTTCATATGTATATTTACTTATTACAATTTGGTTTAAGTTGATTAGGATCCTCTAACTACAAATAGGCTGAGTCATATGCCTTTCAATCTCCCCCTATTTGTTTGTTAGATAATAACAAGCAAATTCCTAGAGGATACCTCAACTAATCCAACTTAACCAAATGAAAGATAAAACTTTAAATACTAAGTAAATATGAAAAAAAAATTCTGGTTTATATTTAACATTTGCCAGATTCAAACATGAAAGATAAATACAAGATAGATGATCCTCTAGACTGATCATATGATATAGATTCCTATCAAGATTTATCTAGGCTCTAAAGATATAACATGTAGAGCAATTCTTTATCTTCAATTGTCTTCCCTTCTGAATTCTCCTTCTTCTGGCTCATCTGTGACTTGAAGTTTCATATGTAGATCAGAATCAACAAGACGTTCTCTTCTTGATGACAATCCTTGAGGTAAGACTAAAGGAATTCCAAGCTTCTTTCTCAGTTCACCTTGAAATTTCTTGTAATCTTTTATGTTCGTTTGTGCATAGGAACGGATGTGATCTGCAGCTATTACCTTTTCTTCAGTCAAGTATCCATGATTTCTGAGAGCATATTTAGCATATACCAAGTGCTTTGCATGATGTTCGTATAGCTCATCTGTCTGAAGATTGATTGTGTGAAGTACCTCTCCCTTAAGAAATTTTACTTGTGGAGGTTCCTTAATCACTTCTGGTCCAGCTCTTTCAACAAATTCTTTGAACTTTTCATGTAACAATACACCTAGCTCAGAAGATGTTCTTACCTTAGGCCTAAGTAGCCATATCTCTGTCAGTGATCTGTCATAAAAGAACTGAATAGATACTCTGAATGTTCCAACTTTATGACAATCTACAAATATTACTAGCTCATCATATTTGGGTTCAAAAGCAGTAGTTATCCTGATGACTTCTACCTGTAAGGCCTTTATATACATTTCATGAATTGGATTTGCCAGTTTGAATTCTTCGAGAATTTGTCCAAGACGACGATCTTCATAATCAGAACTCTGAGGTGAATCAATTGCTCTTTGAGCACGTTCCCATTTGTCACCACTCTTTAGTCTGATATATGTTTTTCTCTTCTCAACATTTTCAGCATGTAGTCGTTGTAATGCTTGCTGTTCAGCTTTCTGAAGTTCTTCATTTCGTGCAATTTGCTCTAAAGATTTTTGAAGTTTTTCTTCTCTCAGTTGCAAATTAGCTTCCCTTTGAGCAAATAATTCTTCAGATTCTTTCTCAGCTTGTTGAGCTTCAAATTCAGATATCACTGGTCCTTCATCTTCCCAGTGACTAAGATCAGGTTCAGGAAGTTCTTCACCTTGATCAGGGAATTCAAGATCAGCAAAAACATCGAAGTTATCCGGTTCACCCGTGTAATAATAACCTGTGTTCTTGTCTTGAATATCTTCTTCAGTTTGTTCAACTACTTTCTTCCTCTTATCTTCACCTTGGTCAGATTTACCAGATTTTCCTTCTCCTCCCTCTCTTTCTTTAGTAGTTTTATCTTGTGACCCCTTTGATTTCTCCCCCTTAGTTGAGGAATCCTCTACAGACTTATCAGTTGCTCCAGCTTCAGGATCCTGTTCATCATCATCACCACCCTTATTTGTAAAGAATTCAATTTCTTCATTTGTAGGTTTGCGACTTTGACTTACAAGATTAAACAAATGTCTTAACCCTTTAGCCTGGTGTGCATTTTGCTTTTCGATCTGGTCCAGACGAGAATCAGTAGATTCTTGATTGTGCTGTACCTCTGACTGTAGATTATCAACTTTCAAGGAAATCTCAGAAATTAACATGTCTTGAGCAACAGTAATATCTCCAGAGTCATCAAGTGCCTTTTCATGAGAGAGTTTGAGAGATTCTATCTTCTTGGTGAAAGATGTCTTTAAGTAGTTTATGTCCTTCTTCATTACAGCAAGCTGACTGTTGACAGAGGTGGATGTAGAAGATCGCTCACCCACTTGTGCTCTAAGAATTTCTGTTTCAGCCTTGCTGACCGCAAGTTCTTTCTCTAAAGCAGTTATCTTTTCTAATAATGAGAGAGTGTATGTGTCAGTGTGTGCGCTCACCTGACGTTCACTTTGAGATCCACTCACCTGAAGTGCATGTGTTTCACTCAATTTTATGGTATTTCTCACATCACTCCTCTCAGATTCCTTAGCTGCTTCCAGATTTGTACCTGCATGTAAAATCACCCTAGCCTCCTCTGGGAAGGTCAGTGGTGGTGCAATGGGAGTTCGCAAATCCCTGTCCTTAATCAAATCTACTTGAACATTTGAAATTGTTGACTGAATTGCTTCAGTAGTAGATTGATCAAGTTGCCTTCCACCTTCTCCAGTCGAAACTGCGAGTGGAAAATCCCTTGTGGGAGCCAGGAGTGTTTGTCCTGGGAGGGGAGATGATGATTCAATTAAAGTTGGCTGAGAACCAAGATTTCCCTCTAAATCCTGTGAAGACTCTTCTACCGTAACTATGGTAGGCACTGTCACATTTTCTACGTGCTCTCCTTGCAGTGTGTCCTGAGACTCATTTAAAGGTATGTCTTCCCCCATTGTGAGTAATAGGGGAGGTGTGCTTGACTCACTACAAGGTGCCACGGCCCTATGGCGAATTTCAATAGAATCATCCTGTTGAGAAGATGATTCTAGTAACTGTGTAACGGCCATATCAATTTCCATATCCTGTTGGGAGGATACAGACGGGCTTACAGTTGCCTCAGTTTGAGTTCTACTTTTCTTTTCTAGAGGCAGAGCTGTGGGTTCACTCATACTACCACTACTGATACGACTTCTTTTAACTTGCAATTTCTTTCTGGAGTGAAAAGATATGAGTTTTGGTGGTTGAGTGTTTGGCTCTATGACCTTGGTTAGAGGTTGTGGTACTACAATCCCTTGGTCAGACCTACCAACCACTTGGGTTCCAGAAATAGATTGTGAAGCAGTAGTTTGAGGAACAGAAGGCAATACCTGGTCAGCTGATTCCGCAACAGTCTCTGATAAGATGGGTTGATCCAATTCAGGTTCAGGGACAGATGCAGTTTCTTGCACTGGATGTTCAACAGCAAGAGCAGCTGGCTGAGGAACAATCTGCTGAGCAGGTTCAACTTGTTGATTGCCTTGATTTTCATTATCAACAAGTATGTTTTCCACTGGTGGTTCTGGGTTTTGTTCTGGTTGTTCAGGTTCTGGTACAGGTTCAAACAGGTAGTTGTATATAGTTTGACATGTATTGGGTGACAACTACAGGTATGTTTGTGAATTTTGGCTTGTTGCTGTACTCAGTGAACAATCTGGTAGTAGGTTTACCTGACGCCAGTGACTCTCCATTCAGAAATTGGGCTTGATTTTCTAGTTCCACAAGATGATTAAAAATCAAAGACAAGAATCTTGGATAATAACATGAAACTTTATGTCCATTATCAAAATTCTTCTTTGCATTAATGATTCTTCTAACCATCGGAACACACAGTAGTCTGCCAATATTAATCCTTCGGTTATGTGCAACTGCATATCCAATGTGCTGCAAGAAAGATGGTAATACCCCGAAGTTCCCTTTAGTAGTATTGGCAAAGACTCTACCTAGTGTGTCAAACAGATAATCCCATTCCTGAACAAAGTTCTTTTTATTCCAGACAGTTTGATCAGGACTGTCTTGATAGAATACACCATTTAAAAAATTTATCATTTCTTGATCTGATGGTAATTCTTCGAAATTGTCAGTTGGAAAATTTAAGACCGTATTTATTGTTTTTTCATTCACTGTGTACTGATTATCTCCTACAGAGAAGACAAAAGATCTGTTATCATTAGAAATGACAGCAGTAGTACACATGATTCGCAAAGGTTCAATCTTCAGAGGAGCATCCAATCTCAAAGCATTGCGAACCAGTGAATTTTCATTTAAAAACCGAATCCACGGTCGAAAACGTTCAACTGAACATTTTTCTGGATCAAAATAACCGATTAAATTATGTTTAATAATTTCAAATCGATCAGCCATTTTAATCAAGATTTAATTTCCTTGAAAATTTCAGATTTTACAAATTTTTAATTTAAAAATTAATTTTTCGAATTAATAATTAATTAAAAATTCGAAATAATTAAAAGTTCTTCAAAAATTCTGAAAAATTCACACAACAATCCTTGTATACACACAAACACACGTGTATTTTTAGTTTTTCAAAAATCGAACTCAGTTTTCCACAAAAGTAGATCTTGAAAACGAATTTTCCGAAAATAAACTCTTCAAAATAGAACAAAATCGCGATTTTAACCACTCAAAACACAGATAATCAAGCAAGGAGTCCAGATATGTGGTTAATTCGTGATTTGATTGAGAGAAATCGGTCGAAAATTGGGCATGAATTCGACATATATGTGTGTGTATTGTATGTATCAATATTGTTCTATAAGACTTAACTTGATAGAAATATGAAATAAGACTTAAAAACAACCTAACTGTTATATATATATACTAGTAGACCGAATAAGACTTAAAACTATCATTAAGATATAATTGTTATTTATATATTTACATACATACTTAACTCGATTATGACTTAATTAAAACTATTAAGACATAACTAATATGACATAACTAAGACTCGAATAAGACTTAACTGTATTAAGACATAACTAAAATGTATATATATTCGAATATGACTTAATATTAACAAGACTTAAAAACACTATTACTAATAAGACTTAACTAATAAAATTAAGACTTAATTTGACTAAGACTTAATCTTAAAAACAGACAAGGCTTAAAAAATAATTAATTAAGACTTAACTAAATACATGTGATTAAGACTTAATATATACTGACCTGCGAATATGACTTAGATTTAAAATCTCGGTAAGACTTAACTTGTTTAAGTCATACCGATTTTAAATTAAGTCATATTGACTGTTTTTCCTATTTTTAAGTCATATTAACTTTAAATAATCATTAAAAATACTATAAAATATACAATTAACTTATAAAAATAATAAAAATATTATATAAAATTAAACAAATAATAAAAATAATTATACATACCATATGCTAACCTATTAACGAAAACAAAGCAATATTAACAGGACAAACATTACAAAACATATGATAAATTAATTAATAAAATAGAAACTAATATTTACAAATATTCTAAAAATACAGAAGTATGAAGTATTAAATAATATGAATAAACAAAGTGAAAAATAATTAAACAAACAAGAAAATCAGATGGTAAAATAATTATACAAGTGATTTCAAACAACAAATATTCACAGAATAATCATTGTAAAATTATTAAAGATCAAATTTCAGATATTAATTACTAGGACTGTTTAACATACCCAATTCACTAACAATTCTAGTGAATGAGGATTCATTAAGCGACTTAGTAAAAATATCTGCAGTTTGATCTCCAGATCCTACAAATAGTAGTTCCACTGTACCATTCATTACATGCTCTCTTATAAAATGATACCTTATGTCAATGTGCTTTGTCCTTGAGTGCTGCACAGGATTGCTTGCGATTGCTATGGCACTTGTATTATCACATAAAATAGGAATATTTTCCAATACAATGCCATAGTCCATCAATTGATTCCTTATCCATAATATCTGAGCACAACAGCTTCCAGCAGCTATATATTCAGCTTCGGCTGTAGAGTTGGAAACTGTTTGCTGTTTCTTACTGAACCAGGATACCAACCTTCCACCTAGGTATTGACAACTCCCAGATGTACTTTTCCTGTCTACAACACTTCCTGCATAGTCAGAATCTGTATATCCAATTAAAGTAAAACCAGATTCATTAGGGTACCAGATGCCTAAATTAGGCGTACCCTTTAGATATCTTAAGATTCTTTTGACAGCAGTGAGATGGATTTCTTTAGGGTTCGCTTGGAACCTTGTACACAAACATGTATCAAACATTATATCTGGTCTACTAGCAGTTAAGTAAAGCAATGAGCCAATCATACCTCTATAGCCTGTGATATCTACCTTAGCAGAACTTTCACATAAACCAATTTTGACAGCTATAGTTGATGGTGTCTTTGCTGATGAGCACTCCTCCATGTGATATTTCTTGAGGAGCTCCTTTATGTACTTGGATTGACAAATAAATATTCCATCTTGTCTCTGACTTATTTGTAATCCAACAAAGAATTTCAGTTCTCCCATCATGCTCATTTCAAACCTACCCTACATTAACTTAGAAAACTTCTTGCACAGAAGCTCATTAGTAGACCCAAATATAATATCGTCCACATAGACTTGGACTAGTATTATATCATTCTTATGTCTTTTAGTGAAGAGAGTTTTGTCTATGACACCTCTTATAAAACCATTTTCTAATAGAAATTCAGAAAGAGTGTCATACCATTTTCTTGAGGCTTGCTTAAGACCATAGATAGCTTTGTAAAGAAAGTAGACATAGTCCAGATGATCTTGATCTTCAAAACCAGGAGGCTGTTCTACATACACTTCTTCATCTAGCTTACCATTCAGAAAAGCACTCTTGATATCCATTTGATAAACTTTGAATCTCGAATAGGATGCAAATGCCAAGAATATTCTGATGGCCTCAAGTCTTGCCACTGGAGCATAGGTCTCGTCATAATCAATGCCTTCAGCTTGAGAATAACCTTTAGCTACCAGTCTTGCTTTGTTTCTTATCACAGTGCCATCTTCATCTAGTTTGTTTCTGAATACCCATTTTGTGTCCACCACTTTTCTATCTTTAGGTCTGGGTACCAGCTTCCATACTTCTAGTTGCTTAAATTGATTGAGTTCATCTTGCATAGCAATCACCCAATCAGGATCAGATAGAGCTTCTTCTACTTTCTTAGGTTCCATAACAGACAGAAATCCAGAATAATTACATTGATTCTGATAAGCTCTTCTTGTTTTCACACCAACATCTGGATCACCAAGAATTAGCTCAAAAGGATGAGCTCTATTCCAAACAGTTTGTCTGGGAAGAATTGATCTTGACGATTCGCCTTGATCTTCAGTATGATGTTGAGTATGACTTGTTGACCCTTCATTATCTCCCCCTGAGTTGTTGCCAGTTTGACTTGTTGATGGTTCAAGAGTATCAGTGGTGTCTTGAAAATTATCATTGTTTTCACCAGCATCACCTTGATCATTACCACCAACATTTGGATTATTATTATTAGCAACAACGTCAGGTTGATTGTCATCATCTGAATCTGAGTCTGACATATCATCAAACTTAAGCTTTTCAGATGGATCTTCATTTTGGATATTTGGGAGTTTTGTGTCATCAAATGTAACATTGACACTTTCCAAAGTTTTCTGTTGATCAATAAGATACACCTTGTAGGCTCTTCTAGTATAACCAATAAATATTGCTTCATGTGCTTTTTCTTCAAATTTACCACCTTGATCATCTCCTTCTTTCAGCACAAAGCATTTTGTCCCAAATACATGGAAGTACTTGAGAGTTGGTTTCTTGTCA
Organism: Saposhnikovia divaricata; assembly: GCA_036435485.1. Lineage (NCBI taxonomy): Eukaryota > Viridiplantae > Streptophyta > Magnoliopsida > Apiales > Apiaceae > Saposhnikovia > Saposhnikovia divaricata. The sequence continues at coordinate 234,121,422 of CM071594.1, forward strand.
TGTAGAGCTTCATATGGCGTCTTCATTAAGTCTTTATTGATAAGTGTTCGATTCTGGGTATAGCATGCAGTGTTGACAGCTTCAGCCCAAAAGCTCAATGGAAGCCTTGATTCACTTAGCATTGTACGTGCAGCTTCAATCAAGGTTCTATTCTTTCTTTCAACTACCCCATTTTGTTGAGGAGTTCTGGGAGCCGAGTACTGTCTAGTTATACCCTTTTCAATGCAAAAGTCATTCAGAACTGCATTCTTGAACTCAGTTCCGTTGTCTGACCTTATAGCTCTTACTGGACGATTAGAATCCAGCTCAATTAACTTAATGTGATCAACTACCAGTTGTGGAGTTTCATCTTTTGAGTTCAGAAATAGTACCCATGTGAATTTTGAGAAATCATCAACAATCACTAGAGCATATCTTTTCCTTGACATAGACATCACACTAATTGGACCAAACAAATCCATATGGAGAAGTTGTAATGGTTCAGTTATTGATGATATGTTAGTGCTCCTGTGAGTTGCCCTTTTTAACTTCCCTTTTTGACAAGCATCACATAGACCTTCCTGAGTAAATTCAATTGAAGGTAAACCTCTCACCAACTCTCTTTTCACTAGAGAATTCATTGTTTTGAAGTTTAGGTGAGAAAGTCTCTTGTGCCATAACCAACTTTCATCAGTGGATGCCTTTGAATAAAAACATCTAATTTCTTCTGTGCTTCCAGAGTTCATATTGGCTATGTACAAGTTTCCTTTTCTTACTCCAGTCAACTGCGGCCTTTCATTTCTCTTGTGTGATATTAGACAATTCTTCTTGTTGAAATGAACTTCATAACCTTTGTCACAGAATTGACTAATACTGAGCAAATTGTGCTCAAGGCCGTTCACATAAGAGACATCTTCAACGATAACATTTCCAGCTTCTAATCTTCCATATCCATCAGTTTTACCTTTGCTGTTATCTCCAAAGGTAACGACTGGGCCGGCCTTCTCCACCACATTTGTCAGCAGAGCTCTATCTCCGGTCATATGCCTTGAACATCCACTGTCCAGAATCCACATGACTCGTTCAACCTGTTTCAAACCCTGCAATGACAAATTGGTTAGACTTTCTTCGGAACCCAAATTTGATTGGGTCCGGAGTACTTAAAGAATTGACCTTTATCAGGCAAAGCAACACTTTTTATTTTAACAACATTTACTTCAGGTACTGGACATTTAACCCTGTAAACAGCTTTAACTTGTTTTGGTTTCAGCTTGGGTAACCATGTCTTCACCATATCCTGAGAAGGACTTGGAATCCTAGTCTTAGAATTAGGTGGTGTTACAGTCCTGGATCTAACATGTTTATTTCTGCTCATATGCTGTCTAGGAACATTCTTATCAGCACATGCATGATTACCGTTAAAGTAAGCAGACATTATATTAAAAGCACACGACATGCAATTAACAGCATTGCATTTCTTATGAGCAGTATCAATAACAGGAACAGCATGCATGGTAGATATGTTGTTGCATTTATTCATGTTGTTGCTTCTACTACTAGTTTTCAAGGAACTAGTAGACTCACCAACTCTTTCTGTTTTTACAAACACAGTCTTTCTATCTTTATCATTTTTAACAACTTGATTATTTTCTAAGACTACGCCATTAGCTACATCCTCAATGCGCATCTCTTCCTTAATGATTAAAGATGTTGTATCCAAAGGTTCTGCTATGGATGTCTTAAAGAGTGGATTACTAACACTCTTAAGCACTAATGGTATACCCATTTCTACAGCACTGACACGATTAGGGGTAATAATGCTTTTCCGTCCAATAGCTTCATTATAATCAAACCCAATTCCTACAGTTTGATTAATAGCTTGTTGGTTAAACAACTCTTTAGCTACTTTACATGAATTAGAAGTAGCACTGACTCTTATTTCTAACTCAGCTATTGTTTCACGTTGTTGAACCACCATCTCTGCTAGAGACCTCTCAAGTTCTTTTAGAATTCTTATTTCTGATTTTTGTATAACATGGCAATTTTGTACATCGTGTAATTCTGATAATTGATTTTTAAGATCTGTATTTAACAAATTGATCCTTTCAATCTCTCTATTAGCATTACCCAGTGTATCAGTAAGTTGATAAATATATTGACTTTCAGTAAAAGATACCTCAGATGAAGTACCACTGGAGTTATCAGATTTTGCCATCAGGGCAAGATTGCCACACTCTTCATCTTCAGAGTCTGTATCATCCCAACTCTTTCCAGCAGCCACATAGGCTCTACCTGTCTTCTTCTTCTCAGATCCAAAGTCTTTTCTTTGGTTTTGTTTTGGCTTCTAACATTCAGTAGCGAAATGTCCAAGTTCATTACAGTTGTAGCATCTAATTTTACTTCTTTCAACTGTTTCAGTTTTGTAACCTCCTCTGTTACTTGAGGATGAAGAACCTCCTCTCTGGAACCTGTTAAAGTTAGATTTGTACCTGAACTTGGGATTCTTCCTGAATCTGAAGTTGCTGAATTTCCTTACCAACAAAGCCATGGACTCATCTTCCAACTGATCTAGCTCTTCTAACGAATAGAAGTCTCCTTCATCTGGACTAGCATTCGTTTGACCAACTTCAACTTCAAGCTTGCCACTGTCAACATTACAAGATTGAATAACCTTATTTTCCACTTCCTGTTTGTTCTCAACAATAAGAGCTGTAGAAGTATTAGCAACTCTTCATTTTCCATAAATCTCCTTTTGTTGAGATTGTTCCAGTTCATAGGTTTTTAAAACACCAAAGAGTCTTTCTACAGTTATTTCACTTAGATTCCTCGACTCTCTGATAGCTGTAATTCTATGTTCTAGATGAATAGGCATTGACAGTAGAAATTTTCTGTTGATCTCTTTCTGAGTGTAGTACTTGCCATGTATCTGTAAATTGTTGACAAGTTTGTTATATCTTTCAAACACATCTTGAATACTTTCATTGTATGCTGATCGAAAGTGTTCATACTCAGAAGTCAGAATTTCTAGTCGATTCTCCCTAACTTCCTCTGTTCCTTCATTCACAGTTTCAATGGTTTCCCACATTTGCTTTGCAGTTTTGCAGTTAATCACATGACTGTACATTACAGAGTCTAGAGAGTCTATTAAGATCAGTCTTAAATTAATGTCAAGTCCAGCTTCTTCTCTTTCAGCAAGAGTGAATTCAGAAGAATCTTTTTGAACAAACTTTGCAGGAGCAACAACTTTTCCATCAGCAACAACTTTTCCATCAGTAACAACTTCAGGAGTTAATCCAAAAGGTATTATTGGTCCTTCTGTTAAGACTTTCATGTATTTAGGATTTGCAACCTCGAGGAACATTAACATTTTGTTCTTCCACATATCATAACTGTTTTTGTCATAAATGGGAATTTTCACAGTTCCGACTTTAGAAGACATGATGAATTTTTTAAGAGAGTTAAAAAATTCGGGGATGATTTTTAATCGAGTAAAATGAGATCGTTGATTTGTGTATCAATCAATCGGCTCGGATACCAATTGTTAGGTCCGATAAGATTGTAGAAGGGGGGGTTGAATACAATCTTTACCTTTTTATCGAAATTTGTCCTTTAAATTAAATTTGATAAAGACAAATTTATCTGCGGAATTATTTAACACAATTTTTCAAGTTGAATATAACTGTATATTAACTTGATGTGGTGTTACAAAATTAGTATAACAACTTATCAAGATGTTAATAACTAATTAGAAAATTCGACATGAACTTTTCTAATTTAGTTAATAATAATCAAGATAAGAACTAGGAAACTTAATTCGCTAGTAGTACAAGAATCACAAATAAACAAGTTCTATCGGATAGAATATCACAAAGATGAAGAACTTGATTTTCTGGGAATTGTTTAAGCTTTGGTGTTCTTGGTGTTCTTTAGAGAGAGAATTCTGGTCTTGATGAAATGTTTTCTGCTGTGTTTTCTCCGTTATGACTTAATCTGGTCTGTTCCGTTCTTTTATATCAGTAACAGGTCTTGCTGGCTTTCTGTAGGATATTTAATTGCTCCAGCATAACTTAAACAGCTTCCAAGACTTGATTTTCCTTCAATAAGACTTACACAAACCTCCATTAAGACCTAAAATGTGTCGGTAAGACTTGCCAGAATTTCGGTAAGACTTATAACAGCTGGCAGAGGTCGGTAGGACTTAAATCAGGTCGGTAAGACTTAATCCTCAAAAGGCTTCTATCGGTAAGACTTAAATTAAGTCTTACCGAATTTTATCTCCTCCAAGACTTAATCAATTTTCTTTCTTTAAGTCTTATTGATCCAATTAATTAGTTAATGTTTTAACTAATTCATATTTAATTGATACAATAATTAATTTAATTAATAAATTAATTCTACCAGAATTAATTCATTTAATTAAATCAACTAAATTAATTTATATCAATTATAAATGAATTTAATTAAATCAATAAATAATTAATTTAATTCTTAAAAACCACTAAAGGTAGTAAAGAATTACCACTGATTTGTGTTGACGTTCGATGTACTGTCTGGTTCATGAACGACTAACTTCAATGATGCTTCTTCACTTTTGACTTTAGGTTGTGGTTTATTTCTTCTCTCAATTCTCTTGTACTGTAACTGATCTTCAAACTATCACTCGAAAAATCTCTGTCACTGTTCAAATGAATCCATTAACTTCAATGCTGTACTGGGGCTTGATCAGATAACTGAATCGTCTTCCAGTGTATGACATCAAAACTATAGATTGACTTTTCTTCTTTCTTCTGATAGATAATACTTCTTGAGATTCCTGTGACAGTTCATATGTATATTTACTTATTACAATTTGGTTTAAGTTGATTAGGATCCTCTAACTACAAATAGGCTGAGTCATATGCCTTTCAGTTTGTAAGACTCTTTGGCTGGAAAACATTTTTGGAGCCGAGCGGTGCGGCTTCACCTGGGATGGCTTAGGCTATTGGCTGCGGGGTGGCTTCACGGGTTGATGCTAGCAGCATGGGTCACCGTTTGGGCAGCGGTGCCAAGTTGGTTCAGACATGGTTGGCTGAGTTTGTTGGCTTTCTGGGTGGTTTTATTTGGGCAACACAAGGCTGGGAGCTGAGCTGGGAGTCCAATATGACTAAGGCAAAAGTCAAAAACGTGGGCACATGTTGGTGACATATATATGTGATATATATTATGTGTATTGCTGGGGAAAATGCAAAAATAAGTGGGTGAGATAACTACCTTGCAGTTGTGGCTCAAGGAAATGGTGGGAAATGCAGTTGAAGGCATTTTAAATATTGGTAACTGCTGGTAACTGCTGGTAACTGCCAAGTGGTTGGGTGTTGAGCATGGGTCTTGGCTTATATATAGAGATAGGCATTTTATATGTATTCTCAGTTGGGTTTTGTACAAGTTCATATATTATTCTGCACTTGTATTATTTTATGCTAGGCAGTAGAGAAAGTCTGTAAGCATAAACTTGGGTTGTATCCTTTATATTCTGGGTAATACAAAGGTTGGGCTTGGTGCCTGTAAATTGTGTATGTGTGTTTATATTTGCTTGGTAATCAGACACACCTGCACACACGTGGTTCCTGTGTTGCATTTTTGGTTTAGTGTTCCGCTGTGTTAAGTTTTGACGGGTTGCTTGGTGACAACCTCTCTCGAAGGCTGACTGTTCTTGGTGCTGGGCTACAAGGGCAGGCCGCACAAGGGTGTAAATTCAGGTTCGAAAACTCGCCCCTGTGACAGTTTGTATGTAAGGTGTTAGGGGTTAGATTATATGAGTTATAAGCTTCATTTTGTGATGTTAAACATACAATTTGGTTTCGAATTGTAGAAAAACGTTTTTTGGCCGGAGTTTAGTTTGATTTTGGCCGGAGTTTTAGTTTGGTCGAATCTGGGAATGAATGAATGGTATAATTGAGTCTAGAATGTGATTTGGAGTTAGATTGGTACTTAAAAACGTAACAATTGGTACGTTTTGAGCATGACCGGAGGTTGCCGGAAAATTTTTCCGGTGACCGGAAAACTGGGCAACCTCCATTAATGGAGGTGGTGTTCTTGGAGCATTCAAGTGAAGATGGTGATGAATAGTACCTGTTTGATCCTTAAAATCTGAAAATCCAATTCTGAAAAATGGTTTTGGAAAATTATTTTTCAAAATTATTTATAAATTCGAATTTTATTTTCAGAAATTCGAAAAATACTTTTAAAAATTCGAAAAATTATTTTTAAATTTCGAAAAATTATTTTTAATTTCGAAAAATAGTTTTAAAATTTCAATAAATTATTTTTAATTCGAAATTTATTTTATTTGATTATTTTAAATATATTTAGCTAATATCTTAATTAATTTAAATAGATTGATTAATTAATAATAATCAATTAATTTAATTAATTAAATATTATTTAAATATGATGAGAAATAATCAAATTTAATTATTTTGGAAAATAAAATAATTTATTTATTTTATAAATATTATTTTACCTTTAATATTTATTTCTTTATTTGTTTAAAATGAAATAAAATTGTTTTAAAATTCTAAAAATAATCCGGGAGTGATAAAAATATTTTTTAAAATTCTTAGATTTATTTTTTTATGAGTTGATTAATAAATAATTAATTTGAATATTCAATTAATTTAAATATTAATTGAATTATTCTTATTAATTGCGTATTAATTCAACCGTTCGTCCGTTTTAAACGAGACAAATAATTTTGGAATCAGAAAAATGACCCGATTATTATAAAATTGATTTTAATTTAAAATTCAATTTTTAAATTTGGATCGACTTTTTACCAAACCTTTTTATTGAGTCGGTTATATCCGATAATTAGGGTTTTGACCCGTTTTCTGTTTTAAAAATATTGGATAAAATCTTTTTATGATCTGATCAACGTGCTATGTGATTATGTGATCTACTTATTAGTCTCTTTATGTGCGATGTGAATTATCGAAGTGATTACTTCGAGGGTGAAGCGTTGTAATTATATTTCTATTTCTTTATCGAGGATTAATTGGGTATTGACTTAGGTTTGTCAGCGGAGATATAATGAAGAGGGTTGGAGATAGATGTGGTATTCTTTGTGGGTTATGAAAATGGTGGAGATGGATACAGTATTATTTGTGGATTGTTGGATTTATTGTGAGGTGTCTTAACACCGGGAAAATGCCTATGTTCAAAGGGGATATTTCCAATTATTTTCTTCCGTCGTAGATATTGAAGTAGACGCGCGGGCTCGATGTCAGCGGATCAGACTCGTGACAATCGCAAGAGCGTCAAACCAACGAATGACTGAAATAGAAGATTTTGATGTCGTAAAATAGAAGAAGATAGTTGTATTACTTCGGTGCTACGTATTAGCTAAGGATCTGAGGCAAGTATTTTCTTGATCATCTTAAACACTTTTATTTTACATCTTAAACACTTTTATTTTATGTTTCATTGATTCATATCATGACAAATAGTTATTGTTCAGAGCTATTTGTGATTCTTAAATATTTTTGTGCGAACAAAGTTACTTGATATTGGTACCCTTGATGTGGGGAATTGTTTAAGATAAACTCTTCATATCCTTATTATCGTAGTAAATAATAGGGATGTGAACTTTATGTGAAACTAAGCATTTCCTGTTGAATTCGGAAATTGCTCTATTGGATTGGAAAATGGTAAAGCGTAGGAGGCCATGGTTGATGTCATGGTCCAGCAATATTTATTGTAAAATGATAAAGCGTAGGAGGCCATGGTTGCTGTCATGGTCCAGCAATATTTAAGGAGGATATGGTAACCATTCCATCTTCCTATAGGCTAACATTTTGTGCCTATTTTGGTACCCTCATGAAATCCGGATTATACACACGGGTATAGCTGTACCAGTGGAGTATAAAGGGTCCCATTGCTTTTGAACCTGATCAGGGGGCAATGGTGTTTCACTTATTTATATCCAATCCATATCGCCCGAATGGCTATTATATATTGTGAGTTGGCAGATGATTCATTTTTATGACATGCCAAAGGATTTCAGTGATGATTTGAATTATATCACAGTTGTTGATTCAGTTTTCTCTATAAACTGTTTTACATTTCAGTTGATTTTATACCCACTTATCTCGGTTTTTGTATCAAAATTTTTATACGCTTGCTGAGCATATCTTTCGCTCATACTTGCTGTTGTAAATTCTAACATTTCAGTAAGGTAGTTTGGCGAGACTTATCCGCACAGTTCAGAAAGAGAAGAAGCGTGATGCTATTTCGAAGATGACTTGGCTCAGGATGTCTGGATTTAGTGTAAGATCTATTTTATATGATTGAGTTCTAATATTTATTATTATGTACTAGCCTAGTTGGCCTGGCGTACTTCTTATCGAAGTTACACCAGTGATTTAAGATTTGATCAAAGAGAATGTTGTAAAGAATGAATACTTTTTACTTAATGGAATTTGGATTCTTGTTTCTAGCCCTATAACCTTAAAAGATCTTGGTATGTTTGGGGTCACAGATGTTATACTTCCAGTGTGGGACAATCAGAAGTGAATGATTATTTTTAAACTGATGTTTTATTTTAAGAATTTTTACGTGACGACCAAATCTCCTGACCCCAGATTTGGGGGCGTTACATCCAAGCTCTCATTTTCAGCCCCAATGCATGCAGATTTACATTGGGAAAAACCTCCTTTATTAACCCAAGTAAATCTCTAAATGCCGACTCGCTAAATCCATGAATGCACTTTAGTTGGTAAAGCCTAACTACGAAACTTAATCGAGTAAATTTTTTAGACTCGGGATATAAAGGCTGCCCACCCTCCTTAACATGCCTATAAAAATTCCTAGCATCATCATTCAAGCCCTTTCTAACTCCATGTTCACTAGTATAATTACCAATTCCAAATGCATTTTTTACCATCGCCTCGAAGTCAGATCCTAAACCCAAACCTATATCAGTATCCATCTCATCTATCTCATCAACAATGCTATCTATCTTAAGGGTTGAGACCTCGTAAATCCATTCAGCATAATGGGGACAAGGACCGTTGCATACGAGATGCTCATTTATACCCTTGGCATCACTCCAGAAACGATTTCTACATGTTTTACAGGGGCACGTAAATTCTGTTCCTATGGCATATTTAGAAAATGCTTTGGTAACAAAATCTTCCACCCCCTTCCTATATTTATCACTGTACTTAGGAAGCTCTATCCATTTCTCTCCTTCAACATCCATTTTCTACATAAATTATTTGAAAAAAGAACATAGCACATCAATAAGGAACACAACACCTCATTACAACATTAACTTGTTGTACTTAAAAAAATGAACGACCTTGTGATACTTAAATTTCACCAGTACATTAGAATTCAGAGACAGAGCACATGTTTGATAAAAAATAGGGCACATATTTCATATATATTTCAGAGACAAATATAAAAATTTACAACATTAACATTAGAAATTAAGGTATTAGGGCCAGGAGCTACAAAGGCCAGGAGCTACAGAAGTGAAATTAAGACAAAGTGAAATTGTAACATAAATGTTAAGACAGCATTAATTTATGTAAGGAATAGAAACACAAAAAATCAAAAAAAATTAAGATAAGGTACAAGAACAGAGTACAACAGATAGAGTACAACAAACAACATATATATAATACAGTGTAAAATTACAAATCCATTCATAAAAGGGCTTCAAAATTAACACAAAATCCATTCAAATTAAACACAAAAATCCTACTAATTAACACAAAATCTACAAATTAACACTTAATACCAGCTTTAATCCAACATATAATCGAAAAATTTCACATGCATACATATATTTACATGTATAATACAATATAATCAGAGAATGATGGGTAATATACCTCTAATTGAAGATTTAATCGGTTATTTGCTCAAATCTTTGCTCAATCAGTGTTGGGGGTTTTGCTCAAATTTTGTACCAAATCGAAATTTACGGTGAGTGTTGGAGGTCCATTAGATGAATGAGTTAAAGAGAGATGGGTGAGACGAGCTGTAGAGATAGATGGGTGAGAGACGGAGAGAGTTGAGTTGCGGCGGAGATGGAGAGAGAGACGAGTGAGAGAGGGTGAGGTCGTGTTTTGGGTAAGTAAAGTTTAATTGTGTTTTGTTAGGTTATGTTTTGTGGGAATTTTGTGAATATTATTTAATTTTCAGCCGCCCAAATTTTAGTACCAATTTAGCCGCCCACTGAAATTTTCAGTTCCCCGCCTATAATTTTCGGTCAGTTTGACCAAAAGCGTTTTGTCTATTGTAACGCTTTTGTAAAGTATTGCAATTGTTCCAAAAATTTCAAAAGGATCCTTCGGCTTGCAACACTTTCATAGTTTATATTACACTTTTCAAAATATTGCAATAGACTAGCAATTTTTCAGGCTATAGCAACACTTTATGCAACACATATGTATATTGGGCTTGCAATAGCCCATATATGGTGTAGTGACCCTTAATAGCTGTTATAATTATTAATATAAACACAATGTATAAGTTACAAATCAGATAACATATCCATTATTTACTAGTAATTATCAAAATAAACTAGCTAACACTTAACAGTTTATAACATTTAAACCTATGCCACTTTAATACATTAATCCACAACACTCAAATTATAATTCCATATAAACACATGTGGTAAAGACTTATACCTCCTTAACATAGCAATTTAGCCACATCATCTTTACCAATTACTAAACAGTCATCCAACAAATAATCAACACTTAATAATTATATACTGAAATGGTATATGTATATATATATATATATATGTATAAATAATATTTTTAGAAAAAATATAATTTTTAGGAAATTCGGGCAACATCACCTTTGTACGGGTAGTGTAACGCCCTCAAATCCGGGGTCAGGGATATGGGTCGCTACTGCGGAAAACCTTAATAATCAAACAATCACCTGCTAATATTTAATCTAAAACATGACATCCGACCCCCAACCTAACAAGATCTTTTCAGGTTATAGACTTGGAAACAAGAAATCCAAAAACACTTATAATAATAACTTCTTTTATTACAACTCAAATCTCTAAACACAACAATCTCTTATACAATCTTATGCTGTTTGTATCATCTTGATAAAAGGTATACAACGGCCACAATAATCTAATACAACAAATAATACAATACAAGAATATGAATACCATACCAGTCTAACTAAACATCTAGTAGAATAACTCAAAAGACAGAATCGCTTTGAGCCAAACATCAACTCAATCCAAGATTTGCCCTGCTTCGAGCTAAACTAAGTCAACCGCATCAACTATCTATCTCTGAAAAACAAGATTTAAAACAAAAGCAAGAATGAGCGAAAGAAATGCTCAGCAAGTATATAATAGAATATACTAAAATACTTTTCAACATAAGTTAAAAAGGGAATTTTCAAATCCGATAGCGAATTGATATCTTTCAAAACTTTTGTGAAAGAAATAGAAGTAAATAAGAAAACATTTCTTTGTATAACACAAGAGTATATTTGAAAACAAGCAACAGTTCAATGAAGTATCTCTTTTGAAAAAGAACCGATACAATTTATAGAACCAGGGTCGAAATTTTGTAACACGAGTAAAGATTGTATGAAAGGAAATTTCAAACAGACTACAGTTTAATAAAAGTATCTTTTATCTAACAACATTATTTCCAGTCAAATATGAATTTTTTTCCCTTAAGTGATATGTGGAATATCAAGAGTTGCAAGAGTTAAGCTGATGATCAGTCCCGCTTAACCCAAAAAACCATGCACACATGATGTACAGGCTATAAAAATATGGATCCTGATGGCACTTATTGCTATTGGCCTAAAGAAGACCGTCACTAGTCTCTTTTAAAGCTGGACCTGCAACCGGCCTCTTACGCTAAACATATTCACATATCAAAACAAAACATTTTTGTCTAGAGATCAAGGGATAAACATCTCTAAAGTTTTATTCCTAACTTATATTGTAGGAATAACATTTTAAAACAATTGGGCAGTAAAACTACCAAATCAGTGAAATTCTTAAATAACAGTTTCTCACTGAATATTTATATAACAGAGTTAAATTTGAAGATGTAAAGATCTTTTATTAAAAACAATCATAAACTTTTAAAACATGATACACACATGCTCGATCATAAGTTGGAAGTGATAAGAACTGATTTGATTAATTTAAACGGGTTCTCGATGATTACGAGTTTTTAAATAAAACATTCGGCATAAAATTTAAGGAAAATTAAACATACTCTGAATAAAAGAGTACGGTTAGGTAACTTGCCTTATTCGGAGATTAAACTCTGCTAGAAGCTGACTAATATTCTGACTGCTAGCTACCCCACACTTTATGTCTATTTGATCCTTAGTCGCTAGCTATGACGTAGATCCGAAATAACACAACGATCTTCTTCCCGATCGATCTTATTTGCTCCTACGATTGCCACGAGTCCGAACTACCTCGATCGAGCCCGCGCGTCAATTCTACAATTAAATACAAGACGACATTTTAGTCTTCGAAATAAATCTACGGCCTACCGACGTTTGTATGCATACTCTAATCACGTTTAAATTAAATCAAATAACACATAGGGTTAATCACATAAGCATACTCGATTTATGTTCTAACCCTCGATACACAATACCTAAATAATTCATATTGCACGTAAAAAGACTCGATAAGTAAATCATATAATCACATAGCACGTCAGATCATGAAAAGATTTTATCGTGTTGTATTTAAAATTACAAAACGGGTCAAAACCCTGATTATCGGATATAACCGACTCAATAAAAAGGTTTGGTAAAAAGTCGACTCAAATTTAAAAGTTGAATTTTAACTTAAAACCATTTTTATAAGAACCGAGTCATTTTTATAATTCCAGAAATACTTGTCTCGTTTAAAACGGACAAGCGGTTTAATTAATACGCAATTAATAAGAATAATTCAATTAATAATTAAATTAATTAAATATTCAAATTAATTATTTATTAATCAACCCATAAAATAAACAAGTATTTCATCATAAAAAGATTTAAATTTAATTAAGTCAATCATATATTTAACTAATAATTAATTAATATAATTAATCAATTAAAATGAATTAATCAATTAATTAAATCAATTAAATTATTATTTAAAAATAATTAACTAATTAAATTTAATTTTTAGAAATTAAAATAATAATACATAAAAGAAATTTGAATTTTAGAAAATTTTTATAAAAATTTGACCCAAAAACATTTTTCTGAAAAATTTAGAAAAATTTTGAATCAAACTACACTATTCATCATCATCACCACACATTCATCACCAAGAACACCAAGAACACTCAACCACCATTAATGGAGGTTCGCCGGAATCTGGAAATTTTCCGGCAACCAAAAACACTCCGGTGACTCCGTTTTCTACACCAATACAACACAAAATCGTTGCCCATCAACCGGGCAATAACTACATCACAAAATCCGACCAAAACAAACCACAAATCACAAAATCCGGCGAGCTTCAAACTAAGATTCCGGTGAAATTCGAATTTCACAAAACGGGCACCAAACTTGATGATTCTTATGGCAAAACGAAGCTTAAACAACAACAAATCTAATACCAACAACCAATTACATGAACAATAACACATACTTAAGATACAATTGATTTTATAAACTAACAAAACCCATTAACTCGTTTTACACTTATTCGAACATAAACATAGCAATTAGATACTCAAATTGATTGTAAATCATTATAGGAAGCTAATGGAACCATCAAAACAAGCAAACAATCAACCATATGAAAAGCCACAATTTGCTCATGAACCCTAGAATTCGAATTGACCAAACTAGCAATATAACAATGAAATTGAACATATAATTGGACTCCTGGAATCAATATGAAGCTATACAAACCATCAATTCAACCGGAAAATCAAAGAATCAAAAAGCCCCACATTCTAACATGAACCCTAGTTTTTCAGATTTGAAGATAAATTAATATAAAATCGAAAATTTACCAAAACTGAGATTTGTTAAAGGATTTGGAAAGTAGATTCCAAGAGCTTCGATTTGAGTGGTTGAACGCCAAAATCCGAGATCGGCATCACCTCCAAATTAAGTTTGATCTTGAAGAACAAGAGAGAGAAAATCTACTTTACTATTTAACTTTTGTAAAAATCTGATATTTATGATTTTTGTAAATAAATAAAAATAATTTTAGGCTATTTATATTTAACGAATATTAATACATCGAAAACTATTTTTGGTTCGATAATGAATCGATGAATCGTTAAAATCGAAAAAAAAAACTAATCGTTTAAAAAGATAAATATCAAAGATGTACGGATAATTACAATAATTATACTCTGGACTGATAAACAATAAATACGAATCAAAAATGTATTTATCTCGCATTTTAAAGATATTTTTGGCTCAACGGATAAAACATTGGTACGAACGATGTACCAATACATACGAATAATTAAGAAATAGACGAACCAAAACAGATGTTTATCGAAAAGAAAGATATCAACAATGAAACGGACACGAAAAAAAACGAGAAAATAATTATAAGAACATAGAGTACTAGTAAAAGAACCAAGTCTTTTAAGTAAAGCCCCTATAAATAGCAATTACGGGGTACGGAGTAAAAGATATTTTAATTGATTCGTTTTACGAGAAAAACCCCGAACATTAGCAATTAACATGGAACACATAATATACACACCGATACATTTCTAATACCCGTAATTTCTATTTTTGTTTCGTTAAAATTATTTAGACGATAAAAGTATATCCGTAACGAAATTTTCGTATCGTCTAAAAATTTTAAAACACGATACATTAAAATCCAAAAATTTTAAGAAACGAATAAAATACACATACACGTATCGTTTATTTAATTAAAATAATAACCTTGAACTAAAATAATTACTGAATCGAATATTTTGAAAAACCGTATCTACAACAATTAATAGAACGTACAGATAAACATTTAAACACGTAACATTTAATCACATAATTGTATCACATACGAATAAATATTATAACTAATATTTAAATATTATATTCTCGTCAAATCTATCGGTCAATGCAAAATAATAAATTTATTTTTAAAATTCGGGTTGTTATAATATTCCCCCCTTAACAGGATTCCGTCCTCGGAATCAACAGAAGAAAGAACGAGGTTCTAGGACGCACCGCTTCCCTCTAACTAAAGTTCCAACGGTCTACGGTAATCACTGAAACTTCGTGACTAAAACAATTTGTACACCAATCTTAAGTCACAAAAGAATGTTGAAAAACAACTGAAATGATGGAACCCTTGAATAGAAGAAATTCCTTAACAATTTGAATGTCACATAATGTGATCGAAAAATTTTAAGAATTTTACGTAACCATTGAAGATTACAAAGGAATAACTGAGAGATCAATATGATCTAGGAAACTCAACGTTGCGTGTCTTAGTTAAGACATTACTAAAGGTAATTAGCCTTCTTGTATTGCACAACACACAAGTGATGGCGTCCCATCCAATTTCTATCACACAGACAGATAGTTCTTGTGTCCCCTATATAATAGGGTTGTTTGTCTCAGTTAGAGTAAGGAGTTTTGAAATGAAATTTCTGATTAAGCAAATAAATATCATCTTACAACGAGAAACTTTCAAACGCATACCTTGGATAAAACTAGGCAAATTCCAAGGGTGTTAATCCCGAAAGAAAAATTTAACGGGAGAGGATACTAGCACATAACGAGAAGGTAGTGCTGTACCACGAATAAAATTTTACCCACCACTAGAAAAATAAAGGCGGAAGTTTGATTTGAATAAATTTGGCAGGGCCTAAAAAATCCTGAAAAATAGGTATTATGATAGCCTCTGACACAATCAAAACCCCACATTCGGGTGAGCTCAAATATTTAAAAGATCTATACTTAGAAGACGGAATATATCTTCAAACAAAACTTCCATTGAAGGATAGTCAAATAAATCATAGATGAAAAGAATGATTGCCCCGATCTCCACCGATGCATCCTCTGCTGGTTCTTCTAACAAACGATCGATCAATTTTAAACTCTCTCCACAACGTCTTAAGATACACGATTCCCTATGTCGACGACTGATAATGTGTATTTTATACACGTTTTGTCTTTTATTCTCTTACATTTTTGTTAGTTTCGAATGTTGTTTTATTAATATTTGTTATGTTTTTCATCTTTCAGTGCCTCGTGCTTAATTGTTGAAAAGATGGCTTAATTTGGGCATGAAAGCGAAGATTATTCAAGAGGGAAGTTAGAAGATGAAAGCTCGCGATGTCGGGAGGTGTTTAATGTATTATCTTGAAGATTTTATCTCGTACGGGTAGCTGTACGGCCGTTCAACAGGCCGTTCAAAGGAGCAGAATTTTCGTACGGGTAGCTGTACGGCCGTACAGCAGGCCGTACGGAGCTGCTGAGTATTAAAAGAAATATAGCCAAGCACATCTTCATAACTGAACCTAATATCTAACATACTTCATCTTCATCTAATCTAGCCTCTTCAAGGAAAAATTAGGGTTAATAGAGTAGATAGAAAAAACATCAATTACTCATAATCTAGCATTGATTATGAGTAACTAACTCCATATATTTGGCTCAAGGAGGATTTCTTGTACAAAACCCATTTCATTTAAGTAATGTTTATTTTCACTCTATCTTGAATGCTTGTGATGTATTGCTTATGATTTTGCTTGGAGATTGTAAGTTGCTTCACCTTACTCTTCTCGTATCTTCAATTGCTAATTGATTGTTCTAATACGTAATCGTTAGTTCATTCATTATAGTAGCACAAGATTTAGTGTACCTAAATCCACAACATTCAAGTGCAAATACCTTGGTTGAGCTTCTCATCCTTGGGTTTGTCCTAGCCTCTCTTTGTTTAATTCCTTGATTTGGTTATACTAGTAGTGCTTCATTATTAGTAGCTATTATCAAGAGAGCTAATTTATGTGCTTCACTAAATTAGTGTTTTTAGAAGAGAAATAAGTTTTATTGCTTTTGTTTATTTTGTTTATTTTTGTTTTGTTTTGTTTTTGTTTTTTTTTGTGTTTTGTTTTATTTCTTTTTATTCACTTCTTAAAATTCTTTTGTTATTATTTCTTTTATTGTTCACTTTTTTTTATTTCTTTTATTACTTTTGATTTTTAGTTTTAATTTTCTAAATCAATTTTAAATTTGATTTTTGATATTGTAATTAATTGGTTAGTGATTTATATTATTTTATTTTATTTTATTTTTAAAAAGAAAATCAAAAAAAAATTAAAATCTAAAATTTAATTCTTTTTAATTTTGATTTTAGTTTTTAGTTTTCTAAAACTAGGTAATTATTTTATTTTATTTTAGTTTTAAATTTGATTTTTATTTTTATTTTAATTCATTTTAAAATTTTAATTTTTGATTTTATTATTAATTACTTAGTTATTTTATTTTATTTTAGTTTTAAATTTGATTTTTGATTTTATTATTATTTTAGTTTTAAAATTTGATTTTTTTTATTTTATTATTAATTACTTACTTAGTTATTTTATTTTATTTTAGTTTTAGTTTTTAATATTATCTTTGCTTTTATTATTATTTCAGTTTTAAATTTGATTTGATTTTTTATTAATTGGTTAGTTATTTTATTTTATTTTAAAAAAACAAAAACAATTTTTTTTATTTCTATATCCTTAATAAGTGTTGAAGTGGATTTGTAGGGTGTGGATTTGGCTTGTTGATTATTTTCGTTGGAATGATTGTGATTGGTGGCATTTATTCAATTCTTGACGTGCAATTTCGGAGTTGGATTTTGGTAAATATGAGTGGCGTTCCCGGTCCTTGTTATTTATTTTCAGGGGAGTTCTCTTTCACTCATATCTCTACTTCGTTTTTATTGTCATGCATAAGGACATGCCATGTTTTAAGTGGGGGAAGGATTGTTGATTTTGATGTCCGTTTTGTTTGAATTTGGTAAATAAGTTTAGTCATGAGCGTGTTTACTTGTTTGTAAAATTTATGACATTGTGAGCTTGCAGCCTTGTTTTCTCCTATTACGTGCCTAGCATTACCAATTTGATGTGAATCTATAAGTTTGATGCACCTCTTTTTGCACACACACACTTGAAATGGCATGAAGAGTCTAGATTGTTGTAATTAAATTGTGACATGACGATTATCTCTTAGCATGCACGGAATCAAATCGAGAAGATGTTATTACAACTTAAACCTTGTGGGGCCTTGAACGATGATTCTTTTGCTTGTGTGTTGCTCCCTCTTTATGTGTGTTTGTTGCTCTAGGGCTTGCATTAAACCTTCATTCATGGATGCACCATAATAAGGAAATTCTATTTAGGATAACCTTTTTGACCTTTTTAGCTTGTGAACCATGAAAATAATCTCTAGTTACCCCCTTTGAAGCTTATATCCATATTTTTCTTCGTCATTCTCCCCTTTTTACATGAGCCATAGCCAAATACTTCACTCTTGACCTAGTTGAGCTAGTTGAGTCTTGGAAAGAATTGATTGATGAGTATGTGAATTTGGAGATGTTGTGAAGAGGAAGAATTCTAATTATAGTACGTGGGAACTAGTTTGATGTGTATATCTAGATGTGGTTCAAAGTTCTTTGTAGTATTTATATATGTAACGCATCCCCTTTGCCAAAAAAAAAAAAAGAAAAAAATATAAAGGGGATGTAAAAAAAAAAGAAAAAGAAAAAAAAGAGAAAAAAAGAAAGAAGAAAAGAAAAAGAAAAAGCAATAAATCTTTGTATTTTATTTTGTTTCAATTTTCTTGGTAAATGTGGTTGTGTTTTGTAATTTTAATTGAGTGAAGACATTCTTTAGTTTGAGAATTTGGTGGATGAAGCGAGCAAGCGTCATTTTGACTCAACTAGCGAGACTTTTACACCTTCCTTGAACTTAAATTTTCACACCTTCACCCAAGCCTCATTACAACCCATTTTATGAATTCCTTGTTTTTGGTGCAATCCGGAATTTAGGTGGACATGCAAGGTCAAGTAGAGCGCATGCATTTAGACTTGGAGTTGAGTGAAATCTCTAGCCCATACTTGTGTGATACATAATTGAGAGATGTGAGATTTTTCACCATACAATTTCATCTTCTTAATGCGAAGCCGTGTATGCTTTGTGATCATCTTGTCTAGTGTTCACGATTGAACTGCATTCATTCTACCTTTAATGTCATCGTTACATTTTGCACAAGGTGTGTCATCTTGATTCTTGAATTGGTTGTTAGCTCGTTTTAGTGGATGACAAGGTGAATAGCTCTATATGTTTGATTTTATTTTCAAGTAGACGGCTCGGACATGTGAGTGTAGTAGTTAGCTTAATTAGTAGGTATTGTTATCTTCTTGTTTCTTAGTAAATTTTATAGATTTTGTGGGTTATCTTCTATAAACCCTCACGAGACCTCACTCGTCCACTAGGGCTACCTAGGGGTTCCAAGGGCTTGTTGCATATGCCAAATGCAATCGTGATCACCTACGGAAGTGGTACTAGTTAGGAGTATATGGTTATGTTAATTTTAGTTTGCTCGGGACTAGCAAAGTTTTAGTGGGGGAACATTTGATAATGTGTATTTTATACACGTTTTGTCTTTTATTCTCTTACATTTTTGTTAGTTTCGAATGTTGTTTTATTAATATTTGTTATGTTTTTCATCTTTCAGTGCCTCGTGCTTAATTGTTGAAAAGATGGCTTAATTTGGGCATGAAAGCGAAGATTATTCAAGAGGGAAGTTAGAAGATGAAAGCTCGCGATGTCGGGAGGTGTTTAATGTATTATCTTGAAGATTTTATCTCGTACGGGTAGCTGTACGGCCGTTCAACAGGCCGTTCAAAGGAGCAGAATTTTCGTACGGGTAGCTGTACGGCCGTACAGCAGGCCGTACGGAGCTGCTGAGTATTAAAAGAAATATAGCCAAGCACATCTTCATAACTGAACCTAATATCTAACATACTTCATCTTCATCTAATCTAGCCTCTTCAAGGAAAAATTAGGGTTAGTAGAGTAGATAGAAAAAACATCAATTACTCATAATCTAGCATTGATTATGAGTAACTAACTCCATATATTTGGCTCAAGGAGGATTTCTTGTACAAAACCCATTTCATTTAAGTAATGTTTATTTTCACTCTATCTTGAATGCTTGTGATGTATTGCTTATGATTGATTGTTCTAATACGTAATCGTTAGTTCATTCATTATAGTAGCACAAGATTTAGTGTACCTAAATCCACAACATTCAAGTGCAAATACCTTGGTTGAGCTTCTCATCCTTGGGTTTGTCCTAGCCTCTCTTTGTTTAATTCCTTGATTTGGTTATACTAGTAGTGCTTCATTATTAGTAGCTATTATCAAGAGAGCTAATTTATGTGCTTCACTAAATTAGTGTTTTTAGAAGAGAAATAAGTGATTGTGTGCTTCACCAATTATCTTGGTTAGGTAGAGTTGATTATATCTTGCTCATATGTGTTTGGGAGAAGTGCTTGAATATCCATAATCCTGGGGTCAAATATCTCTTGTCTTGGTAATTTATTCATTGTGTTGTGTTGGTAAATTTGGATGTTTGCCATTAACTTAGTTGTGTTTTTGTAGCAATTTATTTATCGTAGGCAAGGTGTTTGTTAAAATACCTCAACCAAATCAAAAACCCCCCATTTTCCACAATACTAGATTGTAAGAGATAATCTACTCGAAATCGATATTGAGAGTCCTTCCCTGTGAACGAACTTCAGAAAACTCTACCTTCAACGACAACTCACAATGGTCTCCAAGGACTCCACTGCAACTATTTACAATCACAAGCATATATATCCAACTCGGCACAATCATCTCATGAGAGTGTTCCAATCTATAGAAGACTTTGCTACCGGTGCTGCTCTCATTAATAAATCAACGATAAATTCTATATCTCTAATAAGTGGTAATAAGAAGGTCGTTAGGAGCTACATCCTCGAATCCAATCATTTTTATAATCTTATCTATACTAACATTTATATTCATGTACCAATCACATCTGCTAAATAAGCTTATCATCTTTGGCATCACAGCCTTTCCATTCAAGTCATTTTCTGAAATTCTCAGTCCTTTTTCCTTTAAAATATAATCTCATCTTTACCGAATAATCTTAACTTTACCATTTTATCACTATAGTCAATCCAAATATTAGAATCCATCAATCAATCCATTTACTATATTACATCACTTTCCTAACTCAAAAAGTTTTACAAACAAGTAACTTCAACTCGTACTCTATCACACTCATCCAAAGATCCCACAATACAAGGACAGTCTCAACATATCACTGTCATATTACGAGATACTAACTATCCATCCTTTAATGTCCTGCTAAAGTTATCTATAGGTCGGAAAGTACAGAACTATATCCATGAATCATCTAAACCATAAGTAGCCAGATCTAACTCAGCAAATTCTTAATTCAGACACCCCATTCTTACTCACTTATTGGTACTACATCCAGTAGTCCAACACAAACTCTATGTGAGTTTAGACAATCTCACATAACTATATATAATCCTACAATCTCTCTTGTTTCTAGTTTCTATAACCTCAGCTCTGATACCAACTTGTAACGCCCCCAAATCCGGGGTCAGGGATATGGGTCGCTACTGCGGAAAACCTTAATAATCAAACAATCACCTGCTAATATTTAATCTAAAACATGACATCCGACCCCCAACCTAACAAGATCTTTTCAGGTTATAGACTTGGAAACAAGAAATCCAAAAACACTTATAATAATAACTTCTTTTATTACAACTCAAATCTCTAAACACAACAATCTCTTATACAATCTTATGCTGTTTGTATCACCTTGATAAAAGGTATACAACGGCCACAATAATCTAATACAACAAATAATACAATACAAGAATATGAATACCATACCAGTCTAACTAAACATCTAGTAGAATAACTCAAAAGACAGAATCGCTTTGAGCCAAACATCAACTCAATCCAAGATTTGCCCTGCTTCGAGCTAAACTAAGTCAACCGCATCAACTATCTATCTCTGAAAAACAAGATTTAAAACAAAAGCAAGAATGAGCGAAAGAAATGCTCAGCAAGTATATAATAGAATATACTAAAATACTTTTCAACATAAGTTAAAAAGGGAATTTTCAAATCCGATAGCGAATTGATATCTTTCAAAACTTTTGTGAAAGAAATAGAAGTAAATAAGAAAACATTTCTTTGTATAACACAAGAGTATATTTGAAAACAAGCAACAGTTCAATGAAGTATCTCTTTTGAAAAAGAACCGATACAATTTATAGAACCAGGGTCGAAATTTTGTAACACGAGTAAAGATTGTGTGAAAGGAAATTTCAAACAGACTACAGTTTAATAAAAGTATCTTTTATCTAACAACATTATTTCCAGTCAAATATGAATTTTTTTCCCTTAAGTGATATGTGGAATATCAAGAGTTGCAAGAGTTAAGCTGATGATCAGTCCCGCTTAACCCAAAAAACCATGCACACATGATGTACAAGCTATAAAAATATGGATCCTGATGGCACTTATTGCTATTGGCCTAAAGAAGACCGTCACTAGTCTCTTTTAAAGCTGGACCTGCAACCGGCCTCTTATGCTAAACATATTCACATATCAAAACAAAACATTTTTGTCTAGAGATCAAGGGATAAGCATCTCTAAAGTTTTATTCCTAACTTATATTGTAGGAATAACATTTTAAAACAATTGGGCAGTAAAACTACCAAATCAGTGAAATTCTTAAATAACAGTTTCTCACTGAATATTTATATAACAGAGTTAAATTTGAAGATGTAAAGATCTTTTATTAAAAACAATCATAAACTTTTAAAACATGATACACACATGCTCGATCATAAGTTGGAAGTGATAAGAACTGATTTGATTAATTTAAACGGGTTCTCGATGATTACGAGTTTTTAAATAAAACATTCGGCATAAAATTTAAGGAAAATTAAACATACTCTGAATAAAAGAGTACGGTTAGGTAACTTGCCTTATTCGGAGCTTAAACTCTGCTAGAAGCTGACTAATATTCTGACTGCTAGCTACCCCACACTTTATGTCTACTTGATCCTTAGTCGCTAGCTATGACGTAGATCCGAAATAACACAACGATCTTCTTCCCGATCGATCTTATTTGCTCCTACGATTGCCACGAGTCCGAACTACCTCGATCGAGCCCGCGCGTCAATTCTACAATTAAATACAAGACGACATTTTAGTCTTCGGAATAAATCTACGGCCTACCGACGTTTGTATGCATACTCTAATCACGTTTAAATTAAATCAAATAACACATAGGGTTAATCACATAAGCATACTCGATTTATGTTCTAACCCTCGATACACAATACCTAAATAATTCATATTGCACATAAAAAGACTCGATAAGTAAATCATATAATCACATAGTACGTCAGATCATGAAAAGATTTTATCGTGTTGTATTTAAAATTATAAAACGGGTCAAAACCCTGATTATCGGATATAACCGACTCAATAAAAAGGTTTGGTAAAAAGTCGATCCAAATTTAAAAGTTGAATTTTAACTTAAAACCATTTTTATAAGAACCGAGTCATTTTTATAATTCCAGAAATACTTGTCTCGTTTAAAACGGACAAGCGGTTTAATTAATACGCAATTAATAAGAATAATTCAATTAATAATTAAATTAATTAAATATTCAAATTAATTATTTATTAATCAACCCATAAAATAAACAAGTATTTTATCATAAAAAGATTTAAATTTAATTAAGTCAATCATATATTTAACTAATAATTAATTAATATAATTAATCAATTAAAATGAATTAATCAATTAATTAAATCAATTAAATTTTTATTTAAAAATAATTAACTAATTAACTTTAATTTTTAGAAATTAAAATAATAATACATAAAAGAAATTTGAATTTTAGAAAATTTTTATAAAAATTTGACCCAAAAACATTTTTCTGAAAAATTTAGAAAAATTTTGAATCAAACTACACTATTCATCATCATCACCACACATTCATCACCAAGAACACCAAGAACACTCAACCACCATTAATGGAGGTTCGCCGGAATCTGGAAATTTTCCGGCAACCAAAAACACTCCGGTGACTCCGTTTTCTACACCAATACAACACAAAATCGTTGCCCATCAACCGGGCAATAACTACATCACAAAATCCGACCAAAACAAACCACAAATCACAAAATCCGGCGAGCTTCAAACTAAGATTCCGGTGAAATTCGAATTTCACAAAACGGGCACCAAACTTGATGATTCTTATGGCAAAACGAAGCTTAAACAACAACAAATCTAATACCAACAACCAATTACATGAACAATAACACATACTTAAGATACAATTGATTTTATAAACTAACAAAACCCATTAACTCGTTTTACACTTATTCGAACATAAACATAGCAATTAGATACTCAAATTGATTGTAAATCATTATAGGAAGCTAATGGAACCATCAAAACAAGCAAACAATCAACCATATGAAAAGCCCCAATTTGCTCATGAACCCTAGAATTCGAATTGACCAAACTAGCAATATAACAATGAAATTGAACATATAATTGGACTCTTGGAATCAATATGAAGCTATACAAACCATCAATTCAACCGGAAAATCAAAGAATCAAAAAGCCCCACATTCTAACATGAACCCTAGTTTTTCAGATTTGAAGATAAATTAATATAAAATCGAAAATTTACCAAAACTGAGATTTGTTAAAGGATTTGGAAAGTAGATTCCAAGAGCTTCGATTTGAGTGGTTGAACGCCAAAATCCGAGATCGGCATCACCTCCAAATTAAGTTTGATCTTGAAGAACAAGAGAGAGAAAATCTACTTTACTATTTAACTTTTGTAAAAATCTGATTTTTATGATTTTTGTAAATAAATAAAAATAATTTTAGGCTATTTATATTTAACGAATATTAATACATCGAAAACTATTTTTGGTTCGATAATGAATCGATGAATCGTTAAAATCGAAAAAAAAAACTAATCGTTTAAAAAGATAAATATCAAAGATGTACGGATAATTACAATAATTATACTCTGGACTGATAAACAATAAATACGAATCAAAAATGTATTTATCTCGCATTTTAAAGATATTTTTGGCTCAACGGATAAAACATTGGTACGAACGATGTACCAATACATACGAATAATTAAGAAATAGACGAACCAAAACAGATGTTTATCCAAAAGAAAGATATCAACAATGAAACGGACACGAAAAAAAACGAGAAAATAATTATAAGAACATAGAGTACTAGTAAAAGAACCAAGTCTTTTAAGTAAAGCCCCTATAAATAGCAATTACGGGGTACGGAGTAAAAGATATTTTAATTGATTCGTTTTACGAGAAAAACCCCGAACATTAGCAATTAACATGGAACACATAATATACACATCGATACATTTCTAATACCCGTAATTTCTATTTTTGTTTCGTTAAAATTATTTAGACGATAAAAGTATATCCGTAACGAAATTTTCGTACCGTCTAAAAATTTTAAAACACGATACATTAAAATCCAAAAATTTTAAGAAACGAATAAAATACACATACACGTATCGTTTATTTAATTAAAATAATAACCTTGAACTAAAATAATTACTGAATCGAATATTTTGAAAAACCGTATCTACAACAATTAATAGAACGTACAGATAAACATTTAAACACGTAACATTTAATCACATAATTGTATCACATACGAATAAATATTATAACTAATATTTAAATATTATATTCTCGTCAAATCTATCGGTCAATGCAAAATAATAAATTTATTTTTAAAATTCGGGTTGTTATAGGTAGCCTACCCGTCGGAACACACCGACAAACAACCAACAATTTTCACATTAAAAAACAATTTAACTCGACTATATACTAATCAATTCGAACTAGAAATTATTTCTAAATTAAATACTTGTTGACATTAATCCAAATACGCAAACTGGATATACACTTCAGAAATTAAAATTACGAAATTAAACAAATCACGTAATTGTTAAAAAAAATTTAGCTCAAGTATTCATCATTGCCAATTTCCATCGACTCAAATAAAATCATTGTCGATGGGGCAAAATTTCGAGGGTACCCGAATTGGGTTTCCGACTCGAACTCCTCACAAAATTTTATGAACCAAATTTGTAAATTCACTGAATTAGTCAAACAGCACTTATACCATAACAATCTGAACTTCAAAACAACCACACAACCGAATTACAATAACATCACAAAATCAATAACCAAATCGAGCTTAAAGTCAAGCATATATACATACATCACTACCAACCATACACGCAACACATATAATCAATTGACACACACCCACTGTAGACACGCGCACACACTCTTATCACCCACACACATACACGTTCCTCACACACACAGCAACACACTGATTCGAACACACACCACGCACGCAGTAATTAATTCGGTCACCGTAACTCAACGAAGCCACGACACCTGCTACTCACGCGCACACGCACACACACAATAATCATAACAGCTTCGATGCTGTGCAGGGGAGAGCAGGGGAAAGGAAAGGATGGGCTTTACCCGTCAGAATCGAACAGGACAGTGGCCAAGGGAAATGAAACGGACACCGCGAGTGGGAGAGATGAGATATTCAAGAGAAACCGAGAAAGAGAACTAGAGGGTTCGAGAGATTGATGTTTTGGGTTTTGGGGGAAGCTGATTAGGGATTTAACAAATTTGGGGAAAAAGCACAAGGGCAATTATGTAATTTCATAAAAAAATTCTAACTAAAACAAGTAAAATCCACTTTGAAAAATAGAAAATAATTGGGTAATGTTTGAGAAAATTTACAAATTTATTTTTAAAATGTAGAAAAAAAATTAGCTATCTCCCCATTTTTTTAAAAAATAATTTTAGGGTCAAAAATGAATTAAATATGGATTTTAAAAGTTTTGATCCTATAAAAACAATAAAACTCTTAAAATCATTTTAAAATACTTAAATATCCAAAATAATTCTCCCAGTAATTTTAAAAACTAAATAATTATACAAAGATAATATTACAAAAGATTTCATGATTTTTAATAACTCCGATGATTTTATAAATTTCTCAGAAGATCAATAATGCATATTTAAATAGATTTAAATCATCAAAAATACCAATTAAAATACACAGACTTACACGTCACATATACATCATCATATAAACATGTAAACATGATGTCACATATATTTAATCCTAAAAAAAATTCACCTCATCTAATCCACATTTAATATTAAATAATAATATTTATAATTACAAATTTTCTAAGGCGTTATACTCAGAGTATGGCTTCACCTAAGGCTTGTCATTTACAAGCAATTTTTAAACTTTTACGGTACATTAAGGGTACTTGTGGCCAGGGTTATCTATAGTCAACAAAATCTAATCTTCAATTAACTGTGTTTGTGATGCTGATTGAGGCAGTTGCAAAATTACTCGTCGTTGTGTGACTGATTTTTGCATCACACTTGGTGATTCTTTGATTTACTAGAAGAGTAAAAGCAACCAACTATGTCACGTTCTTTTTCTAAGGCCGAATATAGGTCTATAAAAGACACTACATGTGAACTTGTTTGGCTGTGTTTTCTTTTGTCGGGGTTCCTCAATTATCCCCGATTACTTTGTACTGTGACAATATCACAACTCTTTATATTGTTGGAAATCCTATCTATCATGAAAGATCAACAAAATATATTGGAATCGACTATCATCTTATTCGTGAAAAGCTTCAAAAAGGGGTCATTTCAACTTATATCTTTCTACTAATCCTCAAATAGCTAATTTGTTTCCTAAAATTTTAGGTGCTGCTCAATTACAATTTCTTTTGTGTAAGTTAGGAGCTATATATTTTTTCTCCACGATTGATGTTAATAAAATATAGTACATTACTGTAACTTACGTCCATTCATCATCAAATATCAAATTGTACTCTTTTTTTGCCATAAATATCAAATTGTACTTAGTAAAGTAATGTGTACTGATACGTCACAAGATATGATGCTTAATAGATATATAATTGGCAATTCAGTTACAAGAGTCAGTTAAAATATAACTTTGTATTTCTTTATATATAGTAGTGAGATTGATAAATGAGTATAATCTTTTCTATATATAATAGTCCAACAAGGTAAAAATAATAGTGAGATATTTTAATCTCATAAAAAGACATTTTTTACCCTTTTCTGAGATATTTACTAA
Organism: Saposhnikovia divaricata; assembly: GCA_036435485.1. Lineage (NCBI taxonomy): Eukaryota > Viridiplantae > Streptophyta > Magnoliopsida > Apiales > Apiaceae > Saposhnikovia > Saposhnikovia divaricata. The sequence goes on from CM071594.1 coordinate 234,149,709, forward strand.
AAATTGTAGTTAGTGGGAATTGAACTGGAGACCCTCAACTTATTTATGCACATTCATACCACTGCACCTTTTAGTCATACGTTTATTCATTCACACACATAATATATGTGTGTGTGGAATTAATGTAAAGAGTACTTTAGATATTTTGATTGTTATGATATTTTAATTATATTTTATTATACTCATATTTTTAGGTTTATCAATTTTATTTACATTATATTGGATCATAAATTAGTGATGTGTGATACATGGTTCACTAATATTTTTTAAATTATTCAAATTAGTGCAACAATATCAAATGTCAGTCTTTAAGATATATGAATTAATGTAGAGAGTACTATACATTTTGATTGTTAAGATTTTTTAATTATATTTTATTATATTCCTATTTTTAAGTTTATCGATTTTTTTTGTCAAAGAATATACATTCTCGTATATGAATTGTACCGAAATACAATACCGGCGAAACCGGAGAAAGGGGTTTAGTTTCTTTCATTCAAAAAAGTTTATTATCTAACCGAAAGGCACGCATGTTGCTGAAAGGCATATGATGTAGCCTATTTGTATTTCGAGGATACAACTCAACTTAAACAAGATTGTATTAGTAAATAGTATATAGACTGTCACAAGGAATCTCAGATAGTATTATCTGTCAGAAGAAAAAGATCAAGGTCAATCTACAGACTTGAGGAATTACTACATTGAAAGAAGTTCAGACATCTGATCAAGCCTCAGTGAAGTATTCGTTAAAGAAGTGGATTCATTTAAAGTGACAGAGATTTCAACAGTGACAGAGACAGTACAGAAGAATTAAAAGAGAGAGAAGAAAAAGACAAGAAAAGGAACCAGATTTAAAAGTTAATATGTGAAGAACAGTCATTGCGGTTAGTCACTCATGAACCAGACAGTACATCGAGTGTCAACATCAAACAGTGGTTGTTTATCATTAACTTCAGTGGTTCAAGCTATCAAGACGGGTATATTAAGTGAAGACAATGACCACAGCTATAAAGTCAAAAATAAAGAAAAGCCGTTGGAGTTAGTCGCTCATGAACCAGACCGTGCATCGAGCGTCAACGAAAATTCGGTGGTAATTCTTTATTACTTTCAGTGGTTTGTCAAAAGATTTATATTAATTCTCATTTAATTAATATTATTATGTAATTGATTTAATTAATAAATTAATTCATTCTGAATTAATTTATCTGTTAAATTAATTATAATATTAATTAACTTTGAATTAATGGTTCAATCAAAATTGATTTATATTAATTCTCATTTAATTAATATAATTATGTAATTGATTTAATTAATAAATTAATTCATTCTGAATTTATTTATTTATTAAATTAATTATCATATTAATTAAGTTTGAATTAATGTATTAATTTTATTTAATTTAATTATTAATTTAGTTATTTAATCATTACTTTCTAAATGATTATTTAATTAAGTTAAGTAATTAAATTAAAATAAAAATTAAATAATGAAGAAGAAGTCGACAGTGCTTACATGAAACAAGATACTTGTACTTTCTAGTCTACAAAAGAAAAAAAAAAGAAAGAAAGTGCAGGATAGTCGACAAAACAAAATGGAAAGAAAAAAAGTGGACAAGTAGTACATGGTTACATGCTGTATTCATAAATCAAATGGAATCAAAAGAAACAAGGCCTGTCAATAACACATGTTGCTGTCGGACAAGCTCTAACGCGCATATGGCGCGCGTGGCACGCACGTGTGGTAAAAGAAACCAGAAAATGTGCGCGTGTCGTTCACACAGATATCCTGCAACTGGGCTTCGTTTTACAGCAGTTCAAATATTTGATTCAAGTCAAATCTTTACAGCCAAGTGGGTTATTTTTATTATTAACAAGACAATCTCAATTGTCTTGACGATTGTCTTGGTTAACCTGGATTGTCTTGACTATTGTATTGCCTATTGTCTTGGCAATACAAATTGATTGTTTTGGAGATTTTGGATTGTCTTGCCGATTGTCTTGGCAGTACAAAATTGATTGTCTTGGAAGAGCAGATTGTCTTGCCGATTGTCTTGGCAATACAAATGAAAAAGAAAAGATGCAGGAGGCTATATTAATTCAAGACAGCAGCCAGAACGAAAAAAACTAAGGACACAGAACATAACATTCAAAGAGAAAAACAAGAACAGCTCCATTCTCTCTCATTTTTGAAGAACAACACAGCAAGAGAAAAATTCATAGAAAATCAAGTTCATCTTATTTTTAATATCTGATCCGATAGAACTTGTTTATTTGATACTCTTGTAATATTAGCGAGTTTTTACTCCTAATCTATATCTCGATTTTTATTAACAAATCTAGAAAAATTCATGTCGAATTTTCTAATTTGTTTTTATTAACTGGATATAATTTCTGTACTGTATTTGTAACAAACCCCTCAAGTTAATATAATTTTATATTCAACTTGAATTTTGTTTCATTTAATTCCGCTCAAATTTGTCAAAATATAAATTAAATTTATCCGGACAAATTTCGATAAAACAGTACTGTTTGTATTCAACCCCCCCTTCTACAAACATAGTGGACCTAACAATTGGTATCAGAGCCTATTGATTGATACACAAATCAAGATCCTATTTTTACTCAGTCAAAAATCCATCTCGAATTTTTAACTCTCTTAAAAATTCATCATGTCAACCAAAGGCATCGTTAAAATTCCTATATTTAATAAAGATAACTATGACATGTGGAAAAACAAAATGGAGTTATTTCTTGATGTAACAAATCCAAGATTTTTGTTCGTTTTGAAAAATGGACCAATAACTCCCATGCAACATGATACTGAAACAGTTGTAAATGGAGTTGTAACAATACCTGCAAAATCCTATCCAAAGGACTCTAAGAACTATACCTCTGAAGATAAGGAGGAAGCTGGACTGGATAAAAATTTGAGACTCATTTTAATAGATTCCCTCGATGCTGTAATGTATAGCCATGTGATGAATTGTAAAACCGCTAAGCACATCTGGGAAACTATTGAAACTATCAATGAAGGAACTGATGAAGTCAGGGAAAACAGACTTCAAATTTTGACCTCTGAATATGAACACTTTAGAGCTGGCCCTAACGAAGGCATTCAGGAAGTGTTCGAAAGGTATAACAAAATAATCAACAACTTGCAAGTTCATGACAAGCAATATACTCAGAAGGAGATCAACATGAAGTTTTTACTAACTATGCCTACTCACTTGGAGCATAGAATAACTGCCATCAGAGAATCCAGAGATTTAAACAAGACCGCTCTTGAAAGGCTGTTTGGTGTTCTGAAAACATATGAATTAGAACAAGAACAACAGAAGGAGTTCTCTGGCAAAGGCAGAATGGCAAATTCTTCTACAGCTCTAGTAGTTGAGGTTCCTAAGGAAGTGGAAGCTAAAATTGTTCAACCTAACAGCTTCAACAAGGAACAAACTGAAGTGGAACATGGCCAAACACCAGCTACGCAGGATGGTAGTGAATTCTATTCACTAGAAGAGCTGGATCAATTGGAAGATGAATCTATGGCGATGATGGTGAGACAATTCAGTAACTTCAGATTCAGAAGAAATCCAAAGTTCAGGTTTAAGTCAAATAACAGATTTCAGAGAGGAGGTTCTTCATCCTCTAGTAACAGGGGAGGTTACAAAACTGGAACTGTTGACAGAAGCAAGATTCGTTGCTTCAACTGTAATGAGTTGGGACACTTTGCTACTGAGTGTCAGAAACCCAAGCAAGCACAGAAGAAAGATTATGCTTCTGAAAAGAAGAAGAGTGGAAGAGCTTATGTAGTTGCTGGTAAAAGCTGGGATGATACAGATAGCGAAGATGAAGAATATGGAAACTTTGCACTGGTGGCAAATGCTGAATCATCAACTTATTACACCACACCGGTAATTCTTACTGATGCTGAGTTAATTGATAGTTTACGTAGTTCCTTGAATAAGGCAGAAAGAGGGTACGAGAGAATAAGTCTTGTTAACACTAAACTTGAAAATGAAGTGTTAGATTTAAAAAAGGTGCAGATTAATCAAGATAAGAATATAGAAGAAATAGCTCGACTTAACTACAGAGAAAAGGGTCTAGGAGAATACATGGTAAAACAAGTTGAGAAGATTGCTGAACAAGAAACTAGGATTAGAGAACTTGAAACACAGATTAGAGCTTGTTATAATTCTGTTAAGGTTTCTAAAGATTTCTTCAACAAACAAGCAGTAGAACAAACTGTAGGAATAGGATTTGATTATAGTCAAGCTGTTGGTTCTTTGAGTAATCATTCTCCTAATTCTATCCCAGCTAAAGAAAGAGGTATACCACATATTCTCAAGAATGTTGAAAAACCAATGTTTAAAAAATCTGATGCTGGACCACCAGATATTCTTTCTATGGTTATACAAGAAGAAATGAGAAATGAGGATAGTGCAAATGGCACAGTCTTTGTTAAGGATAAATGTGTTAAGGTTAAATCTGTTAAGAAAGCTAATCCAAAGAATGTTTCATCTAAGGAAGATGTCACAGTCTTTGTTAAGGCTAAATCTGTTGAGGACACTAATCCAGAAAATATTTCATCCAAGAAAGATGTACCTAAAGTTCCAGTCAAGGTTGTTGAAACAGTTAGTTCTTCTAAGACTGGATTAGGTGGTAATAAGTTGAAGCAGAACAATAACATGTCTAACATGAGTAACATGCCAATCATTGATTCTAATCATAAAGCATGTGGTGTTGTCAACTGTATGTCTTGTGCCTTTAATGTGATGTCTGCTTACTTTAATGGTAATCATGCATGTAATAATAAGACTGCTCCTCGACAACATATGAACAGGAATAATGTTAGATCAAAGACTGCTAGTCCTCCTTATGTTAGGAGAGAGACATTTGTACCAAAGCCTAAACAAAATTTTATGAAGGCTGTTTACAAAGTCAAATGTCCAGTCAATGATATTGTTACTAAACAAACATGGATACCTAAACTGAAACAAAAGATTGTCAAATCTGTTTATAAAGTGAAATGTTTGTTGAATAATGATAAAGCTGTTGTTAAAGTAAAGAATGTTGTTTTGCCTGACAAAGGCCAATTCTTTAAGTACTCTGGACCCAATCAAATTTGGGTTCCGAAGAAGGTTTAATCCGTTTGTCATTGCAGGGTGTTGAGCAGGTTGAACGAGTAACCTGGATCTTGGACAGTGGATGTTCAAGGCATATGACTGGAGACAGAACCCTGCTGACAAATGTGGTGGAGAAGGCCGGCCCAGTAGTTACCTTTGGAGATAACAGCAAAGGTAGAACTGATGGATATGGCAGACTTGAAGCTGGAAATGTTATCATTGATGAAGTCTCGTTTGTGAAAGGACTTGAGCACAATTTGCTCAGTGTCAGTCAATTCTGTGACAAAGGTTATGAAGTTCATTTCAACAAGAAGAATTGTCTAATTTCACACAAGAGACATGAAAAGCCACAACTGACAGGAGTTAGAAAAGGCAATCTGTACGTACCCAATATGAACTCAGGAAGCATTAAAGAAATCACTTGCTTCTACACTAAAGCATCTAATGATGAGAGTTGGCTATGGCACAAGAAACTTTCTCATCTTAATTTTAAGACAATGAATTCTCTGGTTAAAAGAGAGTTGGTGAGAGGTTTGCCTTCAATGGAATTCACTCAAGAAGGACTTTGTGATGCATGTCAAAAAGGCAAGCTAAAAAGGGCAAGTCACAAGAGCACTGACACATCTTCAATAACTGAACCGTTACAATTACTTCATATGGATTTGTTTGGTCCAGTTAATGTGATGTCTATGTCAAGGAAGAGATATGCTCTAGTGATTGTTGATGATTTTTCAAAATACACATGGATCCTGTTTCTGAATTCTAAAGATGAGACTCCACAACTGGTGATTGATCACATCAAATTAATTGAGCGAGATTCTACGTATCCAGTGAGAGCTATAAGATCAGACAATGGAACTGAATTCAAGAATGCAGTTCTAAATGACTTCTGCACTGAGAAGGGTATAACCAGACAATACTCAGCTCCAAGAACTCCTCAGCAAAATGGGGTAGTAGAAAGAAAGAATAGAACCTTGATTGAAGCTGCACGTACTATGTTAAGTGAATCAAGGCTTCCATTGTACTTTTGGGCTGAAGCTGTCAATACTGCGTGCTATACCCAGAATCGAACTCTAATCAATAAAGATCAAATGAAGACACCCTATGAAATTATGGCTGATAAGAAACCATCACTCAAATACTTTCATGTATTTGGGGCAAAGTGCTTTGTGCTTAAAGAAGGTGATGATCAAGGTGGTAAATTCGATACCAAAGCATTTGAAGCAATTTTTATTGGTTATTCAATGAGAGCATACAGGGTGTATGTGATTGATGAACAGAAGATGATGCAAAGTGTCAATGTAACATTTGATGACACTAAACTCCCTAGTATCCAAACTGAGAATCCATCTGAGAAGCTATCTTTCGATGACATGACAGATACAGATTCAGATGATGACAATGCACCTGAGATTTTTGCTGATGCTAATGACAACAATGATGATCAGGGTAATGGTGATGAAATCAATGATAGTAGTCAAAATTCCCCTGACTCTTCTAAACAATCATCATCTAGTCAACCTGGCAACAATTCAGGGGGAGAAAATGAAGGGTCAACTGGTCACACACAACATCGCAATGAAGATCAAGGCGAATCATCAAGATCTAATCTTCCCAGACAGACTGTTTGGAATAGAGCTCATCCTTTTGAGCTAATTATTGGTGATCCAGTTGTTGGTGTGAAGACTAGAAGAGCTTTTCAGAATCAATGTAATTATTCAGGGTTTCTATCTGAAATGGAACCTAAGAAAACTGAAGAAGCTCTTTCTGATCCTGATTGGGTGATTGCTATGCAAGATGAACTCAATCAATTTAAACAACAAGAAGTTTGGAAGCTGGTACCCAGACCTACAGACAGACCAGTGGTTGGCACTAGGTGGGTATTCAGAAACAAACTTGATGAAGATGGCACCGTGACGAGAAATAAAGCAAGACTGGTAGCAAAGGGTTACTCCCAATCTGAAGGCATTGATTATGATGAGACCTATGCTCCAGTGGCTAGACTTGAGGCCATAAGAATATTCTTGGCATTCGCAGCATTTTCAAACTTTAAAGTTTATCAAATGGATGTCAAGAGTGCTTTCTTGAATGGCAAGCTAGATGAAGAGGTTTATGTAGAACAACCCCCTGGTTTTGAAGATCCAGATTTAATTGACTATGTCTACTTCCTTTTCAAGGCTGTCTATGGTCTTAAGCAAGCACCAAGGAAATGGTATGACACTCTCTCTGAATTTTTAATTGAAAATGGTTTTGTTAGAGGTGTCATAGACAAAACTCTCTTCACAAAGAAACATAAGAATGATACAATTCTAGTCCAAGTCTATGTGGACGATATAATATTTGGGTCTACTAATGATCTGTTGTGCAAGAAATTTGCTAAGTTAATGCAGGGTAAATTTGAAATGAGCATGATGGGTGAGCTGAAGTTCTTTCTTGGATTGCAAATAAGTCAAAGGACAGATGGAATATTTATCTGTCAATCCAAGTATGTCAAAGAGCTTCTCAAGAAGTATCAAATGGAGGACTCATCTTCAGCAAGAACACCATCATCTACAGCTGTTAAATTTGGAGCATGTGAAAATTCTGCTAAGGTAGATATCACAAGCTACAGAGGTATGATAGGCTCATTACTTTACCTTACTGCAAGTAGACCTGATATTATGTATGCTACATGCTTGTGTGCAAGGTTCCAAGCGGATCCTAGAGATGTGCATCTCATTGCTGTTAAACGAATCTTGAGATATCTTAAGGGTACACCTAATCTAGGTATCTGGTACCCTAAACAATCTGGTTTTAATCTTGTTGGATATACAGATTCAGACTATGCAGGAAGTGTTGTAGATAGAAAGAGCACCTCTGGGAGTTGTCAATTCCTAGGTGGCAGGTTGGTTTCCTGGTACAGTAAGAAACAACAAACAGTTTCCAACTCTACAGCCGAAGCTGAATACATAGCTGCTGGAAGCTGTTGCGCTCAGATCTTGTGGATCAGAAATCAGCTACGGGATTATGGCTTTGTACTTGACAAGATTCCTATCCTGTGTGATAATACAAGTGCCATAGCAATCTCCAACAATCCTGTGCAGCACACGAGAACAAAGCACATTGACATCAGGTATCATTTTATTCGAGAGCATGTCATGAATGGTACTGTGGAGTTATTTTTTGTACCCACAGAAGAACAAACAGCAGATATTTTTACTAAGTCTCTTGACGAATCCACATTCACCAGAATTGTTGGTGAATTGGGTATGTTAAACAGTCCTAGTAATTAAACTAGTTAATATCTGAGGTTTGATCTTTAATAATTTACAAGTGATTATTTTGTAAATATTTTCTAATTTAAATCACTTGTATAATTATTTTATCAACTTATAATCTTGCTTGTTAATTCTTAAATCATTGTTATTATCTTCTTAATATTTTCCTACTTACTTCTTTTAATTTTAGAATAATTTTATTTTCTCTAAAAATATTTTTCTCAAATTTTACAAGTGGAAATTAGTGAGAAATCTATTTTTGTTGAAAATTCCTTTTGAATATTTGTGATCTTTTAATAAATCATATTTTCTTTCAAAATAATTTTCTGATAAGAAAGTCATTTTATTCGAAAATATATATAGATTTATTAATTTGCTACAAATGTTTATGTAAATAGTTAATATTTTATTCAATATTTTGTAGTGTTTGTTCTTCTGTTATTAATGTGTTAATTCCGTCAAAAGGACAACCTATGGTATTTTTAGTATTTTATATTTTCTATTTAGTTATTTTAAGTAGTTATATTGTTGTAGATATTTTTGTAAATTATTATCTTTTATCTTTAATATTCTGTAAATATTATTAATACAGTTATTTTTGCATTTAAAAAATATATATATAAATAAAAATTAATAAAAATAAAAATTTGTTTGTAAATTATTAAGTTATGTATAGTTTTATTATTTTTATGTTAATTCAAATTTTTCTTCTTTATTTAGTTTTTATTTTTTATAATTATTATATATATTATTTCTTATTTTTGTATATTCTTTTTCATGTGTGTATAAATAGTTTGTATAGTTTTTATAGTTTAGTCACTATACTTGCAAAACTTACAAATAGGTCCCTGTACTTGGTTCTTTTGTTGTTCTTCTTATTAACACACACAAAACCCGCAGTTTAAGTATAAATCGTTGTTTTGTGATTGCTGTTAACAGATCTTCGTTTTAAGAACTTAACAATTGACCAATGTTGGTATCAAATTGGTATGTGTCTATACAATTGGTTAGTAACTAATGTTTGATTTTCAGGATCTAACAATTGGAAGACAAGACCTATCAAGTGCTAACAATCTCTAATAGTTGGTATCTATCATGCAGGACCTAAAACATGATAAAATAGTTTTGTTTGTATTGGTTTAAACATTAACATACATTGATTCGATTAATATTTATTAATTGGATTTTTGCCTATGTTCTTGTTTTGTAAAACCAGCTCAAGATCTTTATCTTCCTAATTCAAAATCTCTTTCTACAGCTGTGATTGCTTACATTGTAAATCTTTTGAAATCACAACTGTACATCATTTCACTTAAGATAAATGCAATATTTTCTCAGAAAACTTTTCAATGTTAAAAATGCATTCTATCTCTATATTGCTCATATTCTGTGATGCAGGTTCATCTACATGGAATTTTGTATTCTCACATGTTTAGTCATAAGGTTGTAAACCCAACAACTTTTATCCCAGACTACAGTCAAACTCAAACACATTCTATTTTACCCCCTAAATGGAAGTAACCTATCAGACTAAAGGTCACCAGGGAGTAACTGCATTTGATGCAACAAACAAGGATGTGTGGGATATTCAGTTAGAGAGTCACTACCTTATACACTAACCAAAATATTTCATATGCACAAGTGAGATTGCACACACTAAGGATGAATTAACGTAAACCTGTAATCCAACCATTTTACGGTTAGGATTATAAGTTAAAAGTTCTTTAATGAACTAAGAGTCTTCACAGACCTCGAGAGAAGGTATTGATCTCAAATGCAAAATTCAACAAGATCATTATCTAACTCCCCAGAGGGAACATCTCTGGATCCTGCGGGTAACGGATCCGACATAGGTGCGGATCGGCAACTTGTGAACTATGATTCAGATTTTACCTGATGAGTTTTACAAGGTGATGTCTTCACAGACATTAGAAGGGAATCTTGATCTCAATGCTAAATTTATAGATCATTGTTTACCTTCTCAGAATTCAAATCTGAAAACCCTAAAAAGGGAAAACTAGCAACTTGTAGATTATGACTCAGATTCGTCTGACGAGTCCAACGAGGATTTGGGATTTGCGAACTCCCATTGCACCACCACTGACCTCTCTAGAAGGGGCTATGGTGATTTTTCCTTGCAGGTACACAAAAGGATGTTGGAGCAATGAGTGAAACACTAGTGAGCAAGAGTGTAAACACAGAGAGAAGTGAGACACTCAAAACAAATGAGTGGAGAGAAGAGTGAAACACTTGTGAGGTACACTAAACACTATCACACACTCACAGTGAGGAGGAAAATGAAACTTCCTTTCTAACAAAGCTTTATCAATTGATTTCAATGTACTCTAACGATTGGTATAAATTGGTAACAATTTAGTATCAACTACTTTGTCAATTAGTTGAATTGGAGGATTCCTCAACTAAGGGGGAGAGATATATTGAAAAAGATATACTCAACTAAAAGGGAAAAGTATGGGGTACAAGTAAAAGAAGAGTGAGTTAGAAAGGGAGAGCAGTAAAGACTGTGAGTAAAGACTGTGCTTAGAATGAGAAGCAAGTCTAGTTTCTAAGGGGGATCCTTAGATGAAGAAGCTAAAGAACTTTCATTTGTTATGAAAGTGGAGATATAAGGAGAATTACATCACAATACCATAAGTTATAGAAATGGTATTGATTCACCATTGTCTATATAGTAGGAACAGCTGTTTTTCTTTAGTGAGAAAAGCTGTGTCAGAAATGGGAAGTGATTGTAAATCAAAAACTGCTGATAATCACCAATGTAAGATGTGAAGGATTATCAGGCAGAGATATGAAGAATCAGAAATGAAGATGAATTATCTATTGAAGATCAGTTCAATGCTAGAGGAACAATCATCTATCATTTCATCAACTGAAGATTCTGGAATTGTTAAATCTAAACCAGGAAATTTTTTTTGTATTATTTACTTAATCTTTTTCTTGTTTAAGTGAGGTAGTTGAGTTATCCTCTAGGTATTTGCTTGTTATTGTCTAACAAACAAATAGGGGGAGATTGAAAGGCATATGATGTAGCCTATTTGTATTTCGAGGATACAACTCAACTTAAACAAGATTGTATTAGTAAATAGTATATAGACTGTCACAAGGAATCTAAGATAGTATTATCTGTCAGAAGAAAAAGATCAAGGTCAATCTACAGACTTGAGGAATTACTACATTGAAAGAAGTTCAGACATCTGATCAAGCCTCAGTGAAGTATTCGTTAAAGAAGTGGATTCATTTAAAGTGACAGAGATTTCAACAGTGACAGAGACAGTACAGAAGAATTAAAAGAGAGAGAAGAAAAAGACAAGAAAAGGAACCAGATTTTAAAGTTAATATGTGAAGAACAGTCATTGCGGTTAGTCACTCATGAACCAGACAGTACATCGAGTGTCAACATCAAACAGTGGTTGTTTATCATTAACTTCAGTGGTTCAAGCTATCAAGACGGGTATATTAAGTGAAGACAATGACCACAGCTATAAAGTCAAAAATAAAGAAAAGCCGTTGGAGTTAGTCGCTCATGAACCAGACCGTGCATCGAGCGTCAACGAAAATTCGGTGGTAATTCTTTATTACTTTCAGTGGTTTGTCAAAAGATTTATATTAATTCTCATTTAATTAATATTATTATGTAATTGATTTAATTAATAAATTAATTCATTCTGAATTAATTTATCTGTTAAATTAATTATAATATTAATTAACTTTGAATTAATGGTTCAATCAAAATTGATTTATATTAATTCTCATTTAATTAATATAATTATGTAATTGATTTAATTAATAAATTAATTCATTCTGAATTTATTTATTTATTAAATTAATTATCATATTAATTAAGTTTGAATTAATGTATTAATTTTATTTAATTTAATTATTAATTTAGTTATTTAATCATTACTTTCTAAATGATTATTTAATTAAGTTAAGTAATTAAATTAAAATAAAAATTAAATAATGAAGAAGAAGTCGACAGTGCTTACATGAAACAAGATACTTGTACTTTCTAGTCTACAAAAGAAAAAAAAAAAGAAAGAAAGTGCAGGTTAGTCGACAAAACAAAATGGAAAGGAAAAAAGTGGACAAGTAGTACATGGTTACATGCTGTATTCATAAATCAAATGGAATCAAAAGAAACAAGGCCTGTCAATAACACATGTTGCTGTCGGACAAGCTCTAACGCGCATATGGCGCGCGTGGCACGCACGTGTGGTAAAAGAAACCAGAAAATGTGCGCGTGTCGTTCACACAGATATCCTGCAACTGGGCTTCGTTTTACAGCAGTTCAAATATTTGATTCAAGTCAAATCTTTACAGCCAAGTGGGTTATTTTTATTATTAACAAGACAATCTCAATTGTCTTGACGATTGTCTTGGTTAACCTGGATTGTCTTGACTATTGTATTGCCTATTGTCTTGGCAATACAAATTGATTGTTTTGGAGATTTTGGATTGTCTTGCCGATTGTCTTGGCAGTACAAAATTGATTGTCTTGGAAGAGCAGATTGTCTTGCCGATTGTCTTGGCAATACAAATGAAAAAGAAAAGATGCAGGAGGCTATATTAATTCAAGACAGCAGCCAGAACGAAAAAACTAAGGACACAGAACATAACATTCAAAGAGAAAAACAAGAACAGCTCCATTCTCTCTCATTTTTGAAGAACAACACAGCAAGAGAAAAATTCATAGAAAATCAAGTTCATCTTATTTTTAATATCTGATCCGATAGAACTTGTTTATTTGATACTCTTGTAATATTAGCGAGTTTTTACTCCTAATCTATATCTCGATTTTTATTAACAAATCTAGAAAAATTCATGTCGAATTTTCTAATTTGTTTTTATTAACTAGATATAATTTCTGTACTGTATTTGTAACAAACCCCTCAAGTTAATATAATTTTATATTCAACTTGAATTTTGTTTCATTTAATTCCGCTCAAATTTGTCAAAATATAAATTAAATTTATCCGGACAAATTTCGATAAAACAGTACTGTTTGTATTCAACCCCCCCTTCTACAAACATAGTGGACCTAACAGTTGCCCCCGGACATTTAGACAATAAAACCTTTAAGTCCGAAAAAACTACCCAAAAGGAAAAAATACAGAAAGGCAAAAACAATAGTCATAAACTAAAAATATAATCAACACTCCAAAAGGAGTGTTGATCCAATCTTCAGTTATCTCAAAATCCGCCTATCCACCTGCTCTGCTTAATCCCAATTTGTCACCAGCATTTACTTCAAAGAAACTTGCACTCCAAAAAATATATCATGGTCGATCTTCAAAATTTTCAACCCAATCAATAGGGACACAAAAGGAACAAAGAAGGGTCTCGTTAAAAACCCACAAGAGCAAAACCCTTTGAGAAAAAAACTCAAGTGGGAAAAGAGTGCCCTCCATGAACCCCAAAAACATTGAAACACAGCAAGCTCCCTAAAACAAAGATTAAGACATTCTAAAAACTTTCGCATCTTTCTCCGTCCATCATCCCTTCGCATGTAAACTGCTTCCTGCAAAATTAAACTCAAAAGCAAACATTACTCTAGCCAAAAGGAGTATCCCTTTGGCTAGATACCTTAATCAACTAACACTAATTTCTCAACAGATATAATTCGCCAACTGGCGACAGATAACAATCACCTATGAAAGGTCCAAAAATCGACAATTTCGGTACACCCATAATGGTACAATAGTTAACTAATTATTCAAAAACTGTATAATTAATAAAGAAATTAGTTAATCAATTATCAATAAACGAGAGAATCAATTAATCAAAAAACATTTATCCAAAGAAATAATTGATTAGGAGATCAACTAATCAAATAAACAAATATCAATTAACATTTAATCAGAGAATCAATTAATCAGGAAATTAACCACATATAAATAAAATAAATAAAATAAATAAATTAACACACACTGGACACACACACATGAAGAACAGGTCACCGGAATTTACCCAAAATCCGGCCAAAATCCGGTCAACCAAACCAAATTCCGACAACATATAACAAGTCCAGGAAATCTCCAAACCAACACCATATGCTCTTTTTTACCATCTAAAATATGTAAACATCAATTTCACTTCGAAATACAACCAAAACTGACAGAAATTCGGCAACCCAAGAACTTTCCGACGAACAAAACAAGCCCAAAAGATTCTAAAAATAAATGTATCTATACACATATGGATCTTTCTATACTTACAAGCCAACTGCAACATCATCTATACCAATCAATTAACGATCAAACATATTCAAACATTCAAGGATTCAATCGAAAATATTTTTCTAAAAAATAATCGAATAATAATCTACTTGACAGCATACAACCATATATATACGATCACAATAAGAGAATCCAACGATTACATAGACAATCTAAAGCTTATATATATTTATAAGTGTGAATGTGTGTGTAAAATGAACGGAGAGAGAGAGAGAGAGGGAGAGAGAGAGAGAGAGAGAGAGAGAGAGAGAGAGAGAGAGAGAGAGAGAGAGATGGAGAGAGGGAGAGAGGGGAGAGAGACAGAGGGGAGAATGGAAGAAAAAAAATGGGATAATAGTGGGTAGTTACTTTAGATTTGCGGAGATGGAATCAGAGGTGATGGAGCCGTCACTGGAGGCGGCGACGGTGAGATCGGCCTGGCAAAACATAGAAAAAGGTGTTCTTACATCTCTCCATTCTAGGACTACTAGGTTTATCGATTTTATTTACATTATATTGGATCATTAATTAGTGAAGTGTGATACGTGGCTCACTTATATTTTTTAAAATATTCAAATTACTGAAATACTGTCAAATGTTAATCTTTAAGATATGTAATTAATTTTAATTTATTTATTAGATACTAATTAAAAGGTACGTTACTAGATCAAATGTAAGTATATAACTGCAAAGTATATAATAATTTATTATTTAAATTGTTGGTGTCCAAATCAAAAATGTCATGGAAGTATGGAACCCAAAAAATGTTTCAATTTTTTTTTTCAAATGCCACATGTCTCCTTACAATTGGTTGTAAAAATAATTAATGAGACGGACTACTTGCTTTACACCAATCAAATCAATTAAAATTTCTCATTTTGTCACCTCAATACTGCCATCAATTATATAAATAACGTCATGGATGGTATGTAAAATCTAATTAGATTTTTGCATTAATAATGATGAATTATTCAATGGCATATACAATATATTTATATGGTTAATAATTAATTTATAAAATTAATTTCAGAAATTAGAATCATTGTTCTAAAAATCCCCGATTCAACAGATTAATCCCCGATTAATCATCTACATGGTTCTCAGCCGATTCGATTTTTAATATTCCCGATTAATCTTTACGACTACTTTTTGATTGGAGTATTTATAATAAATTAATAAAATTAAAATAATATATTAATCAAATATGAATTATTATATGCTTTATGATATGATAAATATAAATATTTCTTAATGAATAATTGATAAAATCATAATAATATACTAAATACTATTACAATATTAAAATACTTCCGATTTTTACTCCGATTAATCCCTGATTTATCGATCATTCCTTGCAAGGTCCTATTGCCGATCTTGTCCGATACCCGATTTTTGTAGCATTGACTGGATTCATAATATAACCTAAAACAAAGTAAATGAATGGACCACAACTTCATTTTTTAATCATTGTTTAGTTTAAAAATGTTTTCGAACCTTTGAAATATAAAGAATACATTTCACATATAATTAAGTTTTTTTACAAAAATTATTTTGAATGCAGGATCACAATTAAAATATTTTTTTGCACCAAATATTTTGATAGGTAATTGAATTATAAATCTTTAACTTTCTAAACACGCATTGAGAATAATTAGATAATTCATTAGTTTATAATTATGAAAATTACTATTAAATGTACCAATAAATCATAACTTTATCAAATTTTGGTAATTGAGCTGGTGAATTTAAACTTATTACGAACTCAAAATGGAAACATAACTCGATTTTTAAAAATTTCAGGAAATTTTAATATATTTTACATATGTTGTTAATGGGTTTAGTAAGATTGTTTGGGGATCGAAAATGACGTCGTCCAATGATATGAGATTGTTTGCAGCAAAATATCTAGTTAACATGTGGTGGGTTCAGACTGAGATTTGATCCAATTTTTCAAAAATATTCTTGAAACAAAAAGTTAAAGGATCAATTAAACAACCGAGATTAGGAAATCTAATATCAAACAAAAAATTAAAGAATTTTAAAGCTTATTTCTAATACAAGTTCTCGTAATAGTCAGCTTTTGATATATTATTAGTTATAATAGATGCTTACAAATATACATACAACTTAAAAAATAATGATAAATAAATGTGTAAAAATTCATTATTAGCTACTTGAATATAAAATGTATTTCAATATAGTCGTACTAGCCAACTCATTTTATGTATTAAGTTTTAGTCTTTTGCATATAAAGAAACGTACGCTGACTACATTACTTGTATTCATTCCAAGAATATAAATTATAAGGTCCAGACAAGAAACTGATCATTCGCAGGTTAGTAACGTCTTACATACAAATCACACACATTAATAATCAATCATGTTAGATTTGTTATACTTGAGACACTGCACCATATTCATTAATAAACAAATAAATAATGCTAAAATTATGTACCGCATAAAAAAGAAACTAACTTGCATACAACAATATTATATCACTTTTTTCATGATAGCACTTGATATTATACTGATTTACTAAATAGTTCTCACTATTAACAACAATGTAACTAAAATTAGCAGCACTCCTAAACCATTTGAAATGTATTCTATAATCTCGAATGTATTTAAATTTTTTATTTCATTCTATTTATAATTTTCAGCTAAATCTGTATAAATTACATTACACATGAAATAAAGTAAAGACATTATAACAAAACAAGTCATAAACAAATAAATGTGTATTAAAATTAAATTGATATTTTCTATATAATGTTAGTACACTCATCTTCGTCCCATTCTAAAACATAACAACTACCTTAGCACAAATTATTATGCTAGTTAGTTAGATATTATTCTAACAATTAATTAGATATTATTCAACTTGAATAATTGTAAACATGAATGCTTCATATCAATTTATGTTTTTTCTTCTTCAATCTATGTACATTTCTGTATGCAACTTTCATATTTGATAAAACCATCGAACTGTCATGTCACGTGTGGAATGTCCAGAAAGGAACAAATGAAACCAGACAAATATCAATCCTCAGATATGATTATGCACTAATCTTGGATTATTAAATATTAAAAAAAGTTACACTATTTAATTACGATGATACATTTAAAAATAAAACATTACCAAAAAGAAAACTCCATTGATTATTGCCTGCATACAATTATACGCCGTTTTCACTAGTCAAGTGGAATAATTAAGCCCATTCAACTGCAAATTTTGTATGTGTCATTTGTCAATATAAAAACTGACATATTAAAGTAAATAAGTAACATGCATTTACGTTGTTAAATGTCATTTAAAGAATGTCTTTCAGGTCACAAGCCGCAAGTGAGTTTGATTATCTGGTAAGAAGAGTATCTGATAATATTTAAGAATCTTATCAGAAGTATTTTAGTATCTACTTTTTAAGTATCTCATTTCTTTAGTTTCAAAAAAGAAAAGTATTTCATTCCTTTTTTATTTACATAATTTTACTATTTTCTATATTGAATTAACAGGAATAAGTTCGGGGCTTATACCAAAGTATAAGGGACCTAATTCCAGCAAGTTAGAGATCAAGATTCAAGATTCAAAAATCTCATTTCTACTACAAGTTATATCACCAACATTTTTTTGTTTTTGAAACCAAGTTACACCAACATTTAACTTTAAACATGCATAATTATTAAAAACATGTTATTTATTTTGTATAAGTTTATAATTTCAACCTAGAAAAGAAATATTAAAATAATTTCAGAAAGATGTTATTCGAAAACACGTGAATAATTATTATCAATTCATTTGATTTATCAAACAAATCCAACATTCATGAAAAGAACTTACGACTCAAGATAAAAAAGCTACAAAATTTTGGTGTACCAGCGCCCCTGTGTGTTATAATTCAAAAATTGGATAGGGGCCCTGGACCATTAGGCATGCCTCTCATTTTCCAACCCCATGCTTTATTTTCAACCATAGCCTTTAATCACTCAAACTGATTGACAGTACTTCACACCCGTATATTTGCTTGGTCTAACGAAGAAAACAAATATTTAATATTTGGCACTCATATTTAGTTGGTATCTTTCCACACAGTTGGATCTAAAAAGATTCAACAAACTGATTCAGCGGCTCAACTGATATATATATATATATCTTCCTCCCGTTGATTTTTTATAAATTTATTGAAAATTGACTGAAAGAATTGATAAAAAGTTGTAGCCTCCGACTAAAAGGGATGAATATATAAGAAATAATAATTAGGTGCTACTCATCCTCCTGCATATTTTCTCAAAAAATTTCCAAATGACAGAGCATAATATATGATTATTTTAATTTTGTGATCAGATATGAATATAAGCGGATCTCATATTATTATTGAAAAATTACTAATTATATAAATGCCGTATCAACATTTGAAAAAAAAATTGTGAACCGTTTCAGACATCAATTTAATTTAGAAATAATATCAAGTAAAAAGAAATGTCGTTTAAACATCGATTGATTTTATGGAGTTCCATTCTGACAACAAACTTAAATTACTTAAGTAAATATTTGGGATTTTTTAAAATATATAAATTTTTCATAAAAATATATTTTAATTAATTGTCTTTCACAATTACGATTTTTTTTTGATTTTGCATATATATGACTTGCGACAAATATAACCTAGAATGCAGAAAAAAAAACCTCAATTATTTTTCCGAAAATGTTAAAGGAAATTGAATGCAATTGTTTTTGAAATGTACAAATATTCTCAATAAA
Source organism: Saposhnikovia divaricata (assembly GCA_036435485.1). NCBI lineage: Eukaryota > Viridiplantae > Streptophyta > Magnoliopsida > Apiales > Apiaceae > Saposhnikovia > Saposhnikovia divaricata. The sequence continues at coordinate 234,169,080 of CM071594.1, forward strand.
TTTTCTAAATATTTGATTAAACCAACTAGATCTCATCATTGCTGGGTAGTTCTTGAAGTCCGCAATTGTTTTTATTAATAATAATAATAATTATATTATTAGAAACTATACTATAATCTCATCCGATAGTGCTTGAAATCCGCAATTATTTTTATTAATTTAAAATAATTTATAATTAAAATTACTATCATCTCATCCGATTTTTATTCCGATTTCACTAATAATTTAATAAAATAATATTGTTTTAATAATTTAAATTTTGAAGAACAATCAAATTTCGAATTTATGAAAAACAGAACAACCCCATTAATACAAGACAAGATCGTATTTTAACTATGAGGTCATACGATTTTTCGAAACAATCGTTCATGTAGGAATATTATCGCTAATTAAATTTCCAAAACATTACTTTTTGTTGTTGTAATGGCACTCATGTAGGAAGACGTCGACTAATTAAAATCTTAAAAATTCAAGGAGCTACTACACATGCAAAGAAAGTATAGTCATGTGACTCATGTAAAAGTGAAAGCACGGATTCTCGGGGCACATGGATTGTTATTTCAATACGTTTCGGTCAAATACTCAGAGGTCCCCGCTCCCACATCTTTCGACCTTTGGCTTTTAGCAGCTTTTTTGTTTCACATCCGCCTCTTTGTTTACAAGAGTATTATCTATATATATTATAATAACAGGAGATGTGAGATACTTTACTCAGAATCTTCAAAAACAAATTCTTAATTTTTCACATTTTTGTTTTGTTTATTAAAATAATTTTCTCGCATTTATTAGGGTTTTAATTAATCATTAATTGTACATATTAAACTTATATTAAATACACTTTATTTTATACTTAATATAAAATTTTAGCAATCTTTATTAGAACCTTATAATTATTATATTAATATAAAATATTAATTATCTATCTAAAAGTACAATTATTTTAAGGCAAAACGATAAAATAAAATAATTAATTTTTTCAATTTCTAATCTTTATTCAAATTTGATGCAACTTTTATCGGCAATAATAAATAGACGATTTTAACATTTCGATTAATTCGTAATCAGTGACCATGAGAATCATAACAAGATACAAAAGTATATACATTTTCCAATTAACATCCACAATTTAAATACAAACAAAATTGTATAATTTACGTTTACGCATGAACAATTTACACAGAGAGTGTGACCAACTCGATTAAATTGAACCAATCCAACCTTTTTTTTACTGATTAAATCCATGGAAAAAGTTGTATATTCGTTGTTTCATTATATCGTGTTGGATTAAATTAATATTCTAACTACACAAATTCTTATACTATTACCAATCAATTTATCATGCATGTATGTTATGAGACGGACGTCGACGTTTAAGAAATTAATTAGTTATATTTAATATTTTATAAATTTTTATTATAAAAATTATGCTGACATTGTAATTTGGTATGAAAAAAGTAAGAAACCTTTATGGAGTTGATGAAGTTGATAATATGTTAGAGGATATTCATTTTGTTTGTATAATTAATTTTAAACGATTTAGTGTTTATTTAGATTCCAATGATTTTTAAATTCATTTTTATTGGAGATAGAAAATAATTACATGTACATATTTATTATAAGATTTAATATGAAATTATTACAATATATAAGTACCATTTTGAACATGTGTCCATGAATTTAAATTTACTATTACATACAAAAAAGTTCTTATAAATGCTCAAAACAATTAATCAAATGAATAAATATAGGTCTAGGATCACTCCAAGAAATATGAACCATGACTTACAAAATATATTTGAATTATCTTTTGTTTGTCATGCAACCAAATTTATCGAGAAGTTAAGTCAATCACACCTCTTATCACATTTACATTTTGCTTCTTTTTTCATCATACAAACAAATTTATAAACAAACTAATCAATCACGTCTTTCATAATGTCATTGACAACAAAAATGATAAAAAAAAATGTTACTTTTACTTATCCATTGTTGAACTTTACAAATGTTTATCAATATTGGATTTTAAAAGCATTTTTTAAGCAACAAAATAGGCGTCGTCAATATCTTCAAAATTATTATTATTAATACTTAAGAGTTTAACTGAAACATGTTTCCTTTTTGCTAATTCTTTTCTCTAAAATTCTTTAACATTCAAATTTAGTAATATTTTACACAAGTTTCAATTTATCATATCAACTTTCAAATAATAACTCAACGAACTATGATATTATATATACGATTTTTAAAAATATCTTCGTGCCACACGTAGCGCGGCTTTGTTACCTAGTTTTCTTTTAAATAGTAAAGACCAGTCACATGCAAAAAATTCAATATTTTTTTGTTATAATTATTTAATTTATTTCTGAATTTAAGAAGTAGAAAATTTAGTTATATTATGATTTTGTACCTTAAAGAATTACAGGACATTATGCAACCTATTTTTTTAAATTTAGGTGATCTTTTTGTTTACATTTCAAAATGTAATTAGCTTATTTATATTTGTACATGTCTTGTGCCAAAAATAGTTAACGAGCTCTGAGAAAAAAAAAAGAAAGTTAACGAGCATAAATTTATCTAGTCGGTACCACTAAGATATCCTAAAAAATCCATATTAGTTTACCATATGATATGACCATTTTTTTTCTTTTTTTTAAATAATTAGGAAATGATTTTCAAAAAAAAAAAATAATAATTAGGAAATGATCATATGATATGATATAACCATTTTTAACTAAATTATGTTCAGCATGTATAAATGCATAGGATACCTCATATTACATTTGTAAGATATATTAATAAAATTTTATAATAAAATATCAATAAAATGTATTTAAAAATCAATTTGGAAATTTATTTGATTATTATATTATACTATATAAGAATCATTTGAGATTATATTATATTATTATATAAGAATCAATTTGAGATTTTATTATATTCTAATATTTTATATGATATAAAAAAAAGGTATTTAAGAATCAATTTGAGATTTTTCGGATTCTTTAATATCTTTTTACATATATATTAAATGCAATCACGCACTAGATTTTTTTTTATTTTTATTTTTTTACAATAATTAAGCATCAGCTCCATATTCGAGCTTTTGCGCTTTACTTGCATACCCGTGTCCACAGTTGAGGGCGTTAAGCTAGCTGCACAAAAGTTAACTAATTCACCAGCTAAAGAAAAACACACACACACACACATTTCCATCTTCCTTCACTCCTCTCTCTCTCTCTCTCTCTCTCTCTCTCCGGGAAAACAACAAATTTTCCGCGAGAATTTTACTAGACATGTTAGGTTAAGGGACTTACACAATCTGAGATTCACAATCACCAAAACAGAGCACACACATAACCAATCGATAAGGTGACAAGATCTACCAAAGCACAAAATAAGAACACACAAATACTTGACGTGGAAACACCCACGTCCCAAACTTGTATTATTAATCTTAACAATATCAATAATACATCAAGACAATAACACCTTAACGGTGTCCCAACCCGATACTTGAGCCAACAATGCTCAAGCATCCCCAAACAATATTTAAGACTACATCTCTTAAGCTTTCACCTCCCCAAATACAATATGACTATGTATATATAGCCATCACAAACTTAGCCACCAAGATATCCTAATCATACTTGGTTTCCAATTACAATCCTTATCATACTTCGTATCTAAATATACCATCTATAATAATTATCTAAACATATAATTATTACCAAATCCATATATGTTTTGGATCACCAAAACCCATACCATATTGGGTTGAAACCCAACAATCCTCCCCTTCAACCCAATACCCACATCGGATTGAACGGTAACCATCAAAGCCATTGACGTCCATCTGCCAACGCCTCCCCTCGAACAAGAATCTCCTCATCTTGCTCCTCCAATCTTGAGTGTCGCTAAAACCCGTATAGTGACCCTCCAAACCATCCAAACCATCGTTCTTCACCATAACGATGTATCCATCTACAAAATCACGTGCATCAACCACCACGAGTGCTCTTCCACATGTTGAGTCACCCGATCCTTACTTTCACAATCCTTCGGTCTCCTGAAGAAAATCACTAGTATCATCCAAATAGTTCACCTGGTTGATCAAGCCATTGAAATAGTTGCGATGACCTCTTCCATCTTCTTCCATCTCGAGTCCGAACACTGGATTGTTCCACGGTGCAAGCCAACCGTCAAACCGCACGTAACTTTGTCTCTTTCCGCTTTAGCAGCAATCTCTTGTCAGCAAATCCTTCATCATGTTCTGCCATACCAATTGAACCTCGAACTTTCCCTCAACCTCATCCATCACGAACCCGAACCTTGGCTCTAGATACCACTTGTTAGGTTAAGGGACTTACACAATCTGAGATTCACAATCACCAAAACAGAGCACACACATAACCAATCGATAAGGTGACAAGATCTACCAAAGCACAAAATAAGAACACACAAATACTTGACGTGGAAACACCCACGTCCCAAACTTGTATTATTAATCTTAACAATATCAATAATACATCAAGACAATAACACCTTAACGGTGTCCCAACCCGATACTTGAGCCAACAATGCTCAAGCATCCCCAAACAATATTTAAGACTACATCTCTTAAGCTTTCACCTCCCCAAATACAATATGACTATGTATATATAGCCATCACAAACTTAGCCACCAAGATATCCTAATCATACTTGGTTTCCAATTACAATCCTTATCATACTTCGTATCTAAATATACCATCTATAATAATTATCTAAACATATAATTATTACCAAATCCATATATGTTTTGGATCACCAAAACCCATACCATATTGGGTTGAAACCCAACAAGACAGTATGAGATCAAGTACATTACAGTGACAACGACTTCAACTTCCGAAACATTCAGGTATTTTCACTGCTCCTAGTTCGATTCACATACAATGCATCTCATTTTATTAACGTTTAGTAATTTAATTTAAGTAGCAAATTATTCAGGGAATGAAGACAGAAACTGACAGTCTGTATTAATTGGGGACCATCCCAATCAAAATATACAACTACTTATTTTACATGGTTACAAAACATTCAATTAAATAATCTCTTCAAATCAACATTTAATCCATGATTAGATTGTTTCTTTGATAAATAATGATTGACTGTTTTGCTGGTCCCTGTTGTCTCTACAAACTAAACCAAGCATTACAATGTGAAGCATATGACTCCAATTGGTGTGTGTGTGTCTATAAATTATGTGTGTGTATTATTAAGGTGTGTGTATTGACGGTGGCATTGTAATTATTGTTAGTTGAGAATGGGAGCTAGTGAAGTTGGAGAGGAAGTAGGGGGACATGATGAGAAGATTTTCGTGACGGTTCGGTTAAGGCCGTTGAACCGGAAGGAGATTGCGAGAAATGATGTGTCTGATTGGGATTGTATTAATGGTGATACTGTTATTTACAAGAATGCTAATGTTTCTATGCCTGATCGGTCTATGTATCCGTCTGCGTATACGTTTGGTAAGGTTATACAAGTATGATAGTTAGTTTTGGTTAATTTGTGTATGCTGTATGATGCGTGTTTAGATTTGTTGTGTAGAATGATTTCTCGATTTGTACGGACATTTAAGTAAAATGCTGCTTAATTAGCTAGAGGTTTGATTTAAAGTGAAAGTGAGTCATTTTTGGGGATTCTTTGATGCATTTTCCATTCGTAATTGGTTAAAGTTTATATTCGAACTAAGGGGTTTATATTCGTAATCAAATTTTCCATTCGTACTTTGATTGGGATTGTATTGCTTATTAACTTTATTCGTGCTGGGATGTAGATGACAAGGGGTTTTAGGTTTTTTTTCCATGTGGTTTAGAATCTGATATAGTTTTGTTTATGGTAATTCTTTTAACTTGATGAATTCCTATGATTCAAGTGTATATGTTTTGAAATGACATGAACTGAGGAGCATGGTTATGTTTTTGCATCGCATGTTTGTGGTTAAGTATAATTGATTCGTCATGTATCCTGCATATTATGACAAACTAACAACTGTCATTGTAGTTGTGAGTTGTGATTTCAGGGTTTATAACAGTGTTTTCTAAGATATTTCTCACAATTTTGTTCCTTCGTGCTGGTAATTATTTGGATCCAGATAAGGTATTTGGTTGCGATTGCTCCACGAGGCAGGTGTATAAGGAAGGAGCCAAGGAAGTTGCCCTATCAGTTCTGACTGGTATAAATTGTGAGTATAATATCTCTCTTTTCTTTTTATCCTTTCTTGTATCAATAATTTCTTAAGTTTGTTTCAAATTTATAATTGGTTTTTTTTTCCAAAACAATGTGTGCTCCAGCCAGCGTTTTTGCATATGGACAAACTAGTAGCGGAAAAACGTTTACCATGACCGGCATTACTGAGTACACGATATCTGATATATATGAATATATACAGAAGGTAATTAAAGTCAAGTGCATCTTTTCCATGACACCGTTTTAGTTTCGCATGTTGCGTCCGGTGTCTTGTTTAATTTGTTGGGTGTACATGGTTGTTTTTTTTTTGTAGCACACAGAAAGAGAATTTCATTTGAAGTTTTCTGCAATGGAGATTTATAATGAATCGGTTAGAGACCTCCTCAGCACTGATAACACTCCCCTCAGACTTCTAGATGATCCAGAGGTGTGAACTTTTTCCTTAAATAGTACCTGTATAGATGTCTTGTTGTAGCATGACAGTTGCTTGTTTTGATAGAGAGGCACCATTGTTGAGAAACTCACGGAGGAAACATTGAGGGATTGGGATCACATAATGGAGCTACTTTCTATATGTGAAGGCAAGTTTCATTGAACCGTTCTTTTAATAGAGGACTTTTGAATAAGTTCTGAAATTTTCTGCGGCACTTTTGCAGCTCAGAGACAGATTGGAGAAACATCTCTCAATGAAACAAGCTCCAGATCACATCAAATCATTAGAATGGTACAACTGCTGTTCATGAGCCTTGTATATATTTTAAATTGTTTTTGGGTGTAGAACCAGTTGGGATTGTTTAATTAATCAATTTTTTCTGTTTGCGAATGTTACAGACAGTGGAGAGTTCTACTCGTGAGCTTTTAAGCAAGGATAACTCGAGCACCCTTGTAGCGTCTGTGGTATGCCTTATTCATGTGTTCTAATAATTCTGAAGAAAATTGGCAAACAATATGTTTGAAAAAATTGATCAAATATTGTCTTTGTTTAGTGAGATTGATGAAATATAGAATTTTTTGAATTTAGAATTTTGTTGATCTTGCTGGAAGTGAGCGTGCATCTCAATCATTATCAGCTGGTACAAGGTTAAAGGAAGGCTGCCACATTAATCGCAGTTTGCTTACCCTTGGGACTGTAATCCGCAAACTAAGGTCAGTCTCTCTATCCCTTTTTGTCCTTCCACATACCTATAAAATTTTGTCATTAGTTCACTAACTAATGAATCTATAGATGTTTAAGAATAATGTATATCCTGGTATTGTATTCAAGATACTAAAAGTATTAGTCATTATTATCTTCAAAGACTTCCACATATTACACAGTCAGAAAGGTACAATTGTTTCCATTTGACATCAAGCTTCATGTAGGGACATAACTAGGTTTATTTATTAATTTCACGAGGATATTTAAAAGGCTAATAATATTACGACATGACAGGCTGGCCATTTTTCTGCAGCTTTTCTACCACTCCTGCACACACACTTGACGGACACACACATCACCCGTAAACTACTCTTCTCCATGTTATATCTTTATCTTGCGTAGCTGCCCTTTGTTGGTTGGAGTAAACTGAAGAAGGCTTATACAATCCAACATGTTAAAACTTTATTTGTAGTAATTGTGGTATCAGAATATTGACTCAATTTTTATATTGTTGCAGCAAGGGAAGAAATGGTCACATTCCTTTTAGAGATTCAAAGCTGACCCGTATACTGCAATCCTCTTTGGGAGGCAATGCTAGAACTGCCATTATCTGTACAATGAGCCCTGCACGCGGTCATGTTGAGCAGTCAAGAAACACACTCTTGTTTGCAAGTTGTGCCAAAGAAGTATCAACTAATGCCCAAGTTAATGTGATAATATCAGATAAGGCCTTGGTAAAGCATTTGCAGAGAGAATTAACTAGATTGGAGAGTGAGTTAAGTACAGGATCTACTTATGTTGCATCTAAGTTTTCTGCACTTCTTCGGGAAAAAGAACTGCAAATTGAGAAGGTATGATTCAGGGCTCTGATATGATTATTGGTTCATATATATTCTTTTAAATACTATTCAATGTTCAGCAAAATAAACCAGTTTTTCTGTTAATAATACTGATTGTGCATTGCATCCCACATATTCAAAACATATTGTTGGATTTCGACGAATATGAGCCATATGGCACTATCAATATATCGTTAGGAAATTAGTATGTTATATATCACGGTAAACATCTTGCCTGAAACCAGTAGGGACCGCCATAGACGAGTCTAATTGTAATAAAGTTGCTAGATTAGGTCTGCCATGTTTGGGTGAAATTCTTAATTTGAAGAGCTTGATTGCGAACAATATAAATTTGACAGATGTACTTGAATAGTTTTCTTCAAGTAAATAATTGCTGCTGAAGATATCAATATTCCCTTCTCTATTCGCAGGATTCTATCCCTGATAAAACAATTGTATTTGGCCAACATTTACCTGTTTCCTTTCTGTTCTCTTCCTTTAGCAGTAAGAATCTACTGTCCTGCAGATACTAGACCTGCACAAAATAGGCAAGTCATGGTTTGGATCAAGTTAAAATTTAAATCTCTCTTCTTAACTATATCCCTCCGTCTTTGCAAGAGAAACCGAGACTGCTTCAATATCTTTGAGGAGGTATATGCTAAATTTGTTATTGCCTTGAGGTCACTTTTATTTTCCTTTTGAATACGAAGGTAACTTTTTCTTTTTATTGCTATGGGTTTCCAGACACTTTTAGAAATAAATTTTTGTTCTTCACTGCCTTAAAGGAGATCAAAGTTGATATCAGTTCAGAGTTTGGACATAGGATACTATGATTTAAGTACTTAAATATGAAAATTGGTGTCAGAATCACAGTCAGTCTTTGCAGCAGTTGATTGACGATCCAACTCTATAATTATTTCCCTTTGTATTCACATCTTCAAACCGCTTTCTCTTTGTGCAAGTCTTGAGCTAGTTTTAATTGATTTAACTTTAGAATGTATTCTCTGCTTAGATAGATAGTCTGTTGCCACATGCTATCTACTATGTGGTCCTTAAATATAGCTGCTGATATAGCTGTCATCTTGAATGTGCTTACTAAACCTGCTATTTACCTGCAATTCTCTATGGTGTAGCTGGAAAGAGAGGTAAAGGATCTGACTCTGCAACGGGATTCTGCTAAATCTCAGATTCAGGAAATGCTTAGATGTATTGGGAACGAGGGGCATCCATCGACAAGGGTACACATTGTACTTTCTCATACGGGACTAACTGAATTTCTCTTCTATCTTTATCTGTTCCCTGTGTTAAGTTCATTTACATGTTCCAACTTTTACAGGTAGTTCATAGTCACTACCCCTACTTGCGAGTTCAGGAATCACCAGATGATGGATACCCAGTACAGAATAATTGCTTAACGGCAGTTCCTCACTCTATGGACGAAGCTGCGAGAACTTTATGCACATCTCACTTTTCTGATGGACAAAGTATATCTGCAATAAACCGTAACTACGTAAATCTCCCCGGCCCTTCTGAAGAGTTGCACCTAGACCCTTGTCGTAGACTGCTGACCAGTACTTCACAGCTCACTGAAAGTGATATAAGCCAGGATCTGGAGGATTATGATGGTAAGAGTAATTGTACATCTGAAGATATATGCAAGGAAGTTCGGTGCATCGAAACAGAAGATTTCAGTAATAAAAATTATTTGGAACCTAGTCATTTATCTAAGGCCCATGACATTGAGATATCAGCTACTATTGCTTCAAAAAATGGAGAGACTACAAATGAGGAATGCGTTTCACCTGAGTCAAAGTCAGATGAGGTATTAGTCTCTTTGCCCTCAAAAGAAGAAACAACATTTGCACCCTCTTTAAAGGTGAATAGAGCAGCTCCTACAGTTCCATGGAGTGAAGGTACCCAAGTGGCATCACCATACATAGAGGACAGTGAATCAAAAAGCATTTATGATAATCCTTCACCTGAGAAACGATCTCCATCTTATGACCTGGTCAAGGAGTTCTCCAGATCCAGGAGCTTGAGTTCAACAACGAGCAGGAGCTGTGAATCTGGTATTTTGGCAACCTTATCTTCCCCGAGGCTGCAGGAGGCGGTACACCTTGACGACAAGCCACCAAATGGCTCCGAGGACTACTACACTCAAAGTCCTCCGGGTTCTCAGATTAAAGTTTCTAGACTGAGCTATGTTTCTGATGTTGAGAGTTTATCTAGCAAGGGTTCGCATTCCTCTAACAAGAATGGTGTTGACATTGATCTTGACACACAAGAGCAGGGAAAAGTCACTGCTGAGATTATTAGTACTGGCAATTCATGCATTGCAAAAAGGGAAATCATGTCCGAGCTTCATAATGAGCACCAAGGTTTTGACAGTCCAGTAAGTCCTATCTTAATTTCAGTTTGCAAATAGGATCCTAGACTTTTCTAATGGCCAGAGTACTTTATCTGTTTTTCCACTCGAAGTGCAGAGTCTTTGTTATTAGCATATATCCTACACTCTATATCTATCATAATGACTGCATAGTAAAAGGAAATATGAGTATGCTGAAGGCTGATCTGTTTACCTCAATCGCTAGATAAGCAGGAACAGTTTTTGCTGCATCGGCAACTTATTCTTAGGGGAAGTGCGTAGGACTATTTAATACATCACCGCTGATATTGGGAACTGCATATCTCACTTGAATTCGTAGCAGAAGCTCAGTTATGCATGCATATTTAATATCTAATATTTCTGTGTGTTTATGACTTTATGTAGACAGACATCTGTGCAGATATGTATGTATGTGAGTGTGATGTTTGTATACAGACAGACAAAACTTATGGCTGGACGTAGCGCTTCCATAATTGTTACTCTTTCTCATTCAAATTTCTAATTGTTTGAGGAACCATAATTGCTTTTGTTGAGAAAGTGCGCTAAAAGCATGTTGCAGCAAGTACATAAAAATATATATAACAAGGAATCAACTCTGCAATTGATAATTTTGTTTTCCTTTTTAGATCATTATGCAAGATACCAAATATTTTTCTACTTCTGTTTTTATAAATAAGCGAGCCTTTTCTCTAATTTTTTTTTTGTTGTAACTTTTCTTAGGCAAATGAGAAAAAGGAAGTGACCGATGAGTGTTTGAAGAGTGTTAAAGATGTTGGCTTAGATCCAATGGAATTTGATCTCAGAAGTCCTTCGAATTGGCCGTCAGTATTTAAAAGACTCCAAAGAGAAATAATAGAATTATGGCATACTTGCAATGTTTCGTTAGTGCACAGAACACATTTCTTTTTGCTATTCAATGGTGACCCAACTGACTCTATATACATGGAGGTTGAACTTCGGAGGTTGTCATTTCTTAAGGAGACATTTTCTCAGGGTAATCAAACGGTGGAAGACGGAAGGACTCTTACAACTGCTTCTAGGTAAGATGAGTTTTTATTTTGGTTTTGTGAAGTCGAAGAATATCGGGAAAATACTCTTCACTTTCGAGTTATCTTTGTGCAGATTGTAGATATTTCATCGTAGTTAAATCAATTATTCACTATACTGCTTTATATTTTTCTCATCATGGTAGATAAGTTCTATAGTCTGGCATGATACTTGTTTGGAATTAATAGCACAATTGTGGTTGTAAGTTGCAAATCTGAGATGTTTTTTTTACAATGGTTTCTAAAATAGAAATGGCAGCTGTTACTTGTGTACTCTGATTCAAGAAATCTCCGATATGCTATCTACATGTTACTTTTATTATATATACTTAAAGTTCCACTGATTTTTGAAAGTAAGTATAACTTATTATCCATCACTGTCTTGTTTCTTTCTGTAATAGTCTCAAGGCTCTCCGTCATGAGAGGCACATGCTCAGCATCCAGATGCACAAGCAACTCCCGCAAATAGAGAGAAAGAGTCTCTACCTGAAATGGAACATTCCTTTGAATGGTAAACATAGGAGAGTACAGTTGGCCAATCGCCTATGGACGGATTCAGGAGATCTGGACCATATTGCAGACAGTGCCTTTGTTGTAGCTAAACTAATTGGGCTTACGGAGTTGGGAAAGGCTTCTAAGGAGATGTTCAGTCTGAAGTTTGCTCCCTGGAGCTCCAGGAGATCGTATAGTGTTAAGCGCAGCCTGATATCGATATTGTAAGATTGTCGTAAATGGCCAAGGGGAAAACTATGGTAGCAATATGGTACCTGAGGGCAGATAGTTATAGTACATGTATAATTGTTACCTTGAACTTTCTAGTATGATTGTAGAGAGGCTAGTATATTTGCTCAGGGGGTGTACAAATGGTTGCGCAGGCTTTTATCAATCTTGAAATGTCATATGCATTACAAAATTTAATTTGGAGATCCCTGGATGAATGGAATTTTTAATTCTACGGACAATCCTCAATATGATAGCTTCATTTATAATTAATCCATAGTCGGGTGTTTTGTTAGCAGGAGGTTGTTGATAAATATTTGTTTCTATTTACAAAAAATGTGTCTGGTCTTGTAAGCCCTACAATGTAAAGACTAAAAAAAGTTTTGCATTGTGTATGTTAAGATGGACTTGTTGTAAGACTGAATACTCCATATAACAGGATTGTATGGAGCCGGGGTTCCTTGAAAGACACGATGATTGATTCTTAAGTCAACTAGAAGTGGGGAAAAGAAGTGATAGCAAATCCACATAAACATCACTAACAAGAATATAATCATTAGACAGAATTGGATCAAATGGGTGACAATTGACATGACTTCTTTCAGGATTCAAAATGGATGACATGACTTTCTTTCAGTATTTTCATATTCCATGTAAATACGTGTGTTCCTTTTTCTTCTTTTAAATCATTAAAACCACTTATGCACATGTAACAATTTATTTTTGATCACCTGTTTTTTATTCTAAAATTGCTAGCATATATTTTGACTAGATAATGTACAAACTGAAAGCTAACATGAGCACCATGTAGTTCTGTGGAAAACCTTATATTTTAAAAGTTGGAAATCGATTGTACTTGATTTTGTTCTTAAAATTTTAGTACTTGATCAAATTTTTGAGGACTTGTTTTGAATATTCAGGCATCCAGTTAAAACCGGTTCGATTGGTGATCAATTTTCGTGAATTCAATCGAGTTAATCAATTTTTACAATCCTGGAAGAAACATGATTGTAGACCTTTTTTAAATATAGCACAAAGAAAAATTATAAAAGATTAGTATTTCATTTTGTAACTCGGGATAGGTTCTGTAATCATATGTTAACTAAAACAATTACTATTTAAATTAGATTCGCGATCAATAGCATACGATGCTGCAGCATATCGTATCGCAGAAATTTTCTACGGTATGTAAAGAGATGGGGCCCCCTATTTTCACACAAAAAATCCTAATGTACACTTTTTGCGATACGACGGTATGCTGTATGCTAAAGACCAGGCCCCATTAAATTATTACCGTTTAATATAATCCTAAGTAAAGTCCAGATCAATTTGAAATCAAAATAAATTTCCAATTTATTCTAATCCGCACTTTTCTCTTTCTTTTTATTCTTCTTGTCCAGTTTTTCATCTTTACTATTTTGGAAGTTCTTTTTTCTTTTCTATAAAACTCAGTATCTTTAAGATAAAAGAGAACAACTGATAACAATTTTGAATGAAAATGTTGGTGGTGTTCCAAAAACAAGCGTTAAAGGAGGAATGAGTACCGTGTGTTGGAGGTCCATCAGGCCCGATCAGACCCATGCTTGCATCGTTCGATCCAGGCCTATACAAAGATGAAGGCCCATCTCAGCAAAGACAGAACAAAGGCCCAATGAAGAATAAAGCCAAATCTCCGTAAGTGGTCCATGAGGACACACGATCACCATGTTCCGGGTAACCTCCACGATCTCTGCACGACAGAGGAGAGGAAATGAAGGGAAATTAAATATACAGGTTTGATCATTTTCATAGGGACTTAATCATTTACAAACACACACAATTCTCTACGTTTTACATTACATTTTACCCAAAACTGACTAACTTATTCTCACACCGGAGGTGAATCGGGAGGCCAAACCCTCGCATTCTTCTCTTGCAGGTCCGATCGAAGGCCGTCAGAAATCTGGTCATAACATTTGGCGCCGTCTTTTGGGAACGTAGAGATACATTTGTGTCGAAATTTACCAGCAACTATGACGAATGAAAAGACTCCCGTAATCGATAACCTTACCGTGGGTGGAGGCAGCCGCACTCCTCCTGTTATTCCGAGACTGTTGAACTTTGATGAAGAAGGGCTTGTACCGACTCCCGAAGAGCAAAAACTGATGTTGTTGAAATGGAGGGAGGATCAGAAGGCTAAGGAAAAACAAAAGGAGAAGGAGTAAGAGAGGAATAGCAGAGATGCAGAGAGGTTGGCCAAACAGAAGGAGGCCGATCGGTTAAGGCTATAAGCTTTAAAGCTCCAAAGAGAGGAGATAGAACTCTAGGAAAAATTGCTTCGTGAAGCCATGGAGGATGAAGAACCCGAGCCACGAAGGGAGAAGAGGGGTAGAGATGATGAAGACGAGTCATATATGGGACTCCAAATCGTACTCCAGATGATCCCGATCGAAGGTGGTCTATAACTCCGATTAGGAAGAAGAAGGCCCTCACACTGATGACAAAATTCGAAGGATTGAGAAAGCCATGTTTGGGGAGAGAAAGGTCAGCCACGAACCCGTGGTAACCGAAGATGTCGAGGAATTTCGACCACCTATGGGAAGGTAATTCCCGAAAATGCACGAGTTCAACGAAAATGGTGACCCCGAAGACCATTGTGAGAAGTATGAATCGCTCATGATTGGTATGGGGCACTGTGATGTGATGCTTTGCAAGATGTTCAAGACCTACCTGAAAGGGCCAGCGTCAATGTGGTATAGGTCGCTCAGGCCCAGGTCAATTGGTTCGTACGAGCAGATTAAAAAGAAGTTCTTGAGGCACTATTCTCACTTGTGCCGAAGAGAGAAAGACAAAGAGGCCTTGATTCATTGCAGACAGAGGCCGAACGAAGAGCTTGGAGATTATTTGGCAAGGTTTAAAGAGGAAACTGGAATGGTCACCAACCTCGACAGAGTAAGGGCGGCCGGTTTCCTTGCCGCCGGTCTTGACCCCGGCAAAGGTAAGAAACTTCGGTCCTCTCTTTATGATGTACCTCATAAGAATTTGAATGATATTTATCTGAGGGGGGAGGCAATTAGAAGGAAAATGGAATCAATTAGGGGGGGTATAAGGAGAGTAGAATGAATGATACCAGTAGGGATGATAGAAGGGATGACCGAAGGGGAATGGGTGATGTCAAAAGCAGACTGAATGATACCAGGCCTGACAAGGGGACCGAACGAAGGAGGGATAGAGATAGCACGATATTTATACCTCTGAATACCCCTACTCAAAGATTCTCCATGAGATTAAGGGCAAGCCTAGGTTCGTCCGACCGGCTAGGCTGAAGACCCCTGAATATAAGAGGAATGAGAACAAGTACTGCGACTACCACCGGGATAAAGGCCACAACACCAATTAATGATACCATCTGAAGAAATTAATCGAAAGGATGATCAAAGATGGAGAATTGACCCAGTTTGTGGGAGACTTGAGGGAGTCTAAAGAGAAAAAGAAAGAGGCCGAAGGTTCAGAGAAGTACCGCGGAGAAGTTAGAACAATTTCTGGGGGGACAGTACTTGATCGGGATAGTAAGACAGCGAGGAAGAAGTATGCTAGGCAGGTCTATAGATTGTACCAGTCGAGTTCTGCCAAGCAACCCTTGCCTATCTCCTTTATAGAGGACGACTACGAAGACGTGATATGGCCACACGAAGACCCACTTGTTATAAACCCAGTGATTAGGGAAAATAAGATTTGGAAAGTACTGGTGGATGAAGGGAGTTCGGTGAACATTCTGTATCACCGGACATACTGCAAGATGAATTTAGGAGGCGAACAACTAGAGCCATGCCATGAGGCACCATTATATGGCTTCGGGAATCAGCCCGTACCGATAGATGGAACGATCACACTGTTAGTTGTGCTGGGGAAAGCGCCTTACACGGTGGTTAAAGAAGCCAAGTTTTATGTGGTTCGGGTAGACAGCCCGTACTATGGTATTTTGGGGAGGCCAGCCTTGTCTCTTTTCCAGGCTGTATCTTCCATCCCTCACTTGAAGCTGAAGTTTCCTACTGAGCATGGAGTTGGAGAAATGAGAGGTGACCAGAAGGCCGCCCGAATAATAATGTTGGAGGACTTAGAGAAGGACAAGGATGTTGAGATGGCCGAAGCTGGAAAACGAAAGAGGAATGAGAATGAGGTTGGGGGCAGCCATCACTTGTTGAATATCGAGTTAGAGAAGTTTGGGGTTGATTTGTCTAGCCCAATTGCTGAACCAACTGCAGAAACGGAAGAAGTTGAATTGTATGTGGGTCAGTCGGGGAAGATGATCCAGATAGGCAAAAATATGGATCCGAAACTAAAGGAGAAAGTCATCGAAGTGGTCAGGCAGTATCATGATGTGTTTACCTGGGGGCTCGAAGACATGCCAGGATTAGACCCTTCGGTAGCTAAACACTGTTTCAACGTGGTTCCCGAGGCTAAGCCAGTAAATCAAAAGAAGAGAAACTTTGCAATGGAGAGACAAAAGGTCATACAGACCGAAGTGGAAAATCTTTTGGAGGTGAAGTTCATTGAGGAGATTGAATACCCTGAATGGTTGGCGAACGTGGTAGTGGTTAAAAAATTAAAGAACAAATGAAGGATGTGTGTAGACTACACCGACCTCAACAAAGTATGCCTGAAAGATCACTATCCGCTACCCAACATTGATCAGCTGATAGATGCCACATCCGGACATTAAATACTCAGCTTCTTAGATGCCTTTTCGGGATACCATCAGATAGCAATGAATTCCGAGGATATTTTGAAGACAACATTCATCACCCCAAAAGGCACCTATACTTACATTAAAATGCCTTTCGGTTTGAAGAATGCATGGGCCACCTTTCAAAAAATGGTGAACAAGGTCTCCAAAAATCTGATCGGACGGAATATGGAGTGTTATGTCGATGACATGATTGTGAAGTCCCTTTTCAGGGATCATGCGGAGGATTTGAGAGAATTTTTTGAGACGTTAAGGAAGACTAACATGAGGATCAACCCGAACAAGTGCACGTTCGGTGTTAATAGTGGGAAATTTTTGGGTTACATGGTCAACGCCCGAGGGATTGAGGCGAACCCATAAAAAATCAAGGCGGTTATTGACATGGAAGCGCTGAAGACAATAAGGGACATTCAGAAACTGACCGGACGACTGGAAGCCCTAAGGAGATTCATATCTAGATCCGCCGAAAAAGCTTTACCATTATTTGAAGTGCTTCGGGGGTCGAAAAATTTCGAGTGGGGACCAAGTTGCCAAAAGGCATTTGAAGAAGTAAAAGAATATCTGGTGAAAACCCCACTCTTGATGAGACCAAGCCCGAACAAAACACTACAGCTGTATTTGGCAGTGAACGACCGAACACTCGGGGCCGTTCTAGTTAAAGAGCACGAAGGGAACCAACATCCAGTGTTCTACGTCTCTCACATACTGAAAGATACGGAAACAAGGTATCCCAATGCAGAGAAATTTGTTTATGGACTGATTATTATGTCAATGAACTTACGCCACTACTTTCAAGGATGAACGGTGCAAGCTGTCACTGACCAACAGTTCAAGAAAATTTTACAAAGACCGGAGGCTTCGGGTAGAGTGGTAGCCTAGTCGATCGAATTGGGGGAGTATGATTTGGAATATATTCCTCGTACTGCAATCAAGGCCCAAGCCTTAGCAGAATTCATAGTAGATAGCTCTTTCTCGAGGCCGAAGGACTTAGCCCCAGAAGAACAGTTAATTCGTTTGCCCGAGAAATGGAAGCTCTTTGTGGATGGATCAGTAGCTGGGTCGAAGTGTGGGGCTGGCTTGATTCTAACCAATCCCGATGGGTTCGAGATATGCCAAGCCATCAGATTCACTTTTCCTTTGACCAAAAACGAAGCCAAATATGAAGCATTACTGGCAGGTTTGGACTTGGAAAATTTTTTTTGAAGTAAAACACTTAAGGGCATTCAGTGATTCAATGTTGGTGATTAAACAGTTTTCTGGGGAGTACGGACAGAAAGATCCCCGGACAAAGGCTTATGCGATGAAGGTACGTGAAAATATTATGTTTTTTGAGTCCTTTAAGCTAAGTCAGGTTGCTAGAGAAAACAACAATAGAGCAGATGCGCTGTCAAGGTTAGCTTCAGCCGAAACTCAGAACCTCCAGGGATCGATCTATTTGACTGAAGTGAAAGCCCCCTCTATTGAGAAAAAGCAGTGCATGGAAATACACCAAGGCGTCAACTGGATGACACCGATCAGAGCATTTCTAGAAAAAGGTACTTTGCCACTTGACAAGAAAGAAGCCCAGAAAGTGAAATACCGATAAACCAAATATACCCTTGTGGGAGGCCGACTGTTCAGGAGGGTGGCCACCCAACCATTACTTCGGTGCCTTGATCCCGAAGAACAAAGACTTACACTAGAGGCGGTTCACAAAGGCATTTGCGGAGAACATTTAGCAGGGTAATCACTTGCCTTCAAAATCTTGAGGGAGGGATTCTTTTTGCCGACCTTAAGGGAAGATGCCACCGAGTATGCCAAGAAGTGCAAGCAATGCCAAATGTTTAGTATTGTGCCAAAATAGCCTCCCGAAGAGATGACTTCGGTACTCAGTCCTATCCCTTTTTCCATGTGGGCAGTGGATATTGTGGGCATTCTACCAACCAGCATGAAGCAAGCTAAGTATTGTATAATCGCCATTGATTACATGACAAAGTGGGTAAAGCCCAGCCACTTTCGGCCATTACCGAAGAAGCTGCAAAAAAGTTTATGTTAGAGCAAGTGATTCTAAGATTCGGGATCCCGATGGTATGTGTTTCAGACAATGGGACCCAATTCATTGGAAGCAAGTTCAGGAAATTCTTAACCAAATTCGGGATCCAACAGAAGTTTAGTTCTGTCGGTCACCCACTGGGTAATGGGGCGATCGAAGCGGCGAACAAAATCATTTTTGACGGGATTAAGAAGCGACTGGGAGAGGCCAAGGGAC
This sequence comes from Saposhnikovia divaricata, assembly GCA_036435485.1. NCBI lineage: Eukaryota > Viridiplantae > Streptophyta > Magnoliopsida > Apiales > Apiaceae > Saposhnikovia > Saposhnikovia divaricata. Next base: position 234,188,413 of record CM071594.1, read on the forward strand.
TTTGGGCCGAAGAGTTACAATATGTCCTTTGGGCCTACCGAACAACTCCAAGGTCATCAACCGGATAGACACCTTTCAGGCTCACCTTTGGTACTGATGCTTTGATGCCAGCCGAAGTGGGTCTATGATAAGTGGATTTTTATCCATTTGGATCGTTCTATTTTGGCTTGAATTGATCGCTGAATCCTCGAGTATTTGTGTGGTTTAATGTGTTTTGTGGAGTTTGTGCAGGAATTAGGTTGTTCGCAGGGAGTATGGTGTTTTGTAGCTTTTGGAACAGAAGTGGTTGTGGTGTAAAAACGGCGCGCGAAGAATTAGTTTCTAACTCAATTTCTGCAAAGACAGCATTAGAGGAGCGCGACCGCGCTATGTTTGCATTGGAGGAGAGCGCGACCGCGCTAGGCAGGGTTGACAGATTTGGTGGAGCGCGACCGCGCTGTAAAAGCATAGGAGAAGAGCGCGACCGCGCTAATGGAAAACTGAACCGCCAGAATTTGTTCCAAATCTGATTTCAAAGAGGAAAGTTGCCGTTTTCTTCTCCTATTCGTCATGGAAATATTCTTGGACGGTGGGAATAGTCCAGAAGCCTTATTTGACAAGGGAAGTTGCAATCTATATCATATTTAAAGATGGAAATTGTCAAATTCAATTCCTACTCAAGAACGACAATTGTTTGGAGAAGAGGCAATATTGAGCTATAAATACACATGCTTGGAGGTCAGATTTAACACACCAACACCAGAGATCAGATTACTTCACATTACATACACACTTTCTAGCACGAGATTGAGAAGCCAAGGCGAGGATCGTGACAACAAGAAGATCTAGACATAGTTTTCTTGTATTCTTACTAGGCGTATCTTTTGGATGCTTGAGCATTACTCGATTTTGTTCCATAACTTTGTTAACATTGGTTTATTCATTATTATTCTCTTCATCTTTATCATGTTTTCATCAAACCCCATGATGACGAACGGTTCGATTATGAACTAATCGCCGTCATGGGGTCCTAGCGGATTTACTTACGGAATTTAGATGTTGATTGCCTAACTTGATATATGTGTGGTGAATTTACGATATCCTTGCATGGTTGTATTTAATTCATATAGATGCGTAGCTAACATCTATCTTGTTAATCTTAAGTGAAGCGACAGTGAATCTTTTGATTTAGAACTTGCCATGCTAGCATAAGTCCATGAATGTTATTCATGTTTGTGGTGTGTTTCTAACTGTCTCATGCTACCTTATGTAATCTTATGGATACTTGATCTTCAACCATTATGCTTTCAAATTCTATAGACATATAGGGTCTAAGCATAACTGGTGCCTGCATGATTTCTATCTTTTGTGGATATTGTGTAGATTGGTGTGCGTGTACTGAAAGGTAGCGTATACTTATTTCGTGTTGTCCGATTAGTTATCGTAACCACCACATGTGTTGATAAAAGGGCATGATCTCTAAAGGAAGTTTGTATTGAAGTTAGGATCCCATGTTTTCCATCTCATAAGTAATTTGAAATCAATTAGTTATTAATTTAGTTGTTAATTAATTCTTATTAGTTAATTTTAGATAATCAAAACCAATTTGCTTATTGTCTTAGCATTGAACGATAAACATACATTGATGCTTAGGTACAAGAACTAAATTATACAATCTCTGTGGGAACGAACTCTACTTCATTCTATATTACTTGTGAACACGTACGCTTGCGTGATTTTGTGCTAACAGTCTAGAATCTTACCGAACCCAAGTCTTTAATGTGGGAACAAATAAGTTCGGTCTACGAGCAAACGTGGATTTGATAGAAGAAGAAAGGGAGGCAGCACATCAGAGGAATGTCCGATATCAACTTCAAGCAGCACAGTATTATGATTTTGGGGTGAAGAAAAGGTCTTTTCAGGTGGGGGACTTAGTCCTTCGGGAGTTGGCAACTTCTATTCCGACCAACCAGGTGTTCTTGAAATTGATACAGCTACAGCCATCGCAGCTCAGTTGAAGGCCTTGTCAATGAAGGTCGATTCTTTGGCTAATATGGGAGTTCAGCAGGTAGCTAGTGTTTGTGAGTTATGTGCGGGCGCACATGATACAACTCAATGTGCCATATCTTCTGAATCGGCACAATTTGTGAGTAACTTCCAGAGGCCACAACAGCCAGTTCCAGCCACCTATCATCCGAATAACCGCAACCATCCAAATTTCAGTTGGAGTAACAATCAAGGTGGTAATCAGCAGCAACAGCAATTCGGAGCTAGGCAATTCAATCAAGGATTTCAGCAGCAGTACCAGCCCAGACAACAGTTTCAGCCTCCAGGTTTCCAGCAACAATCTCAAGGGACTGCTGGTCAATCTTCTAATGAAAAAGCTGAGCTTGAGGAGTTGAGGATGATAGTAAAAAGTCAGGGGGCATCTATGAAGATCATGGAAAGTCAGATCGGGCAGCTTGCTAGTGCTCTGTTGAACAGACCATCTGGAGTTCTTCCGAGTGACACTGAATCCAATCCAGGCAAGAGGGAAACCAAAGAGCATGTCAAATCAGTTACTTTGAGATCGGGTAAGGTGACGGGTAATCAAAATTCAGCCATTGAAGAAGAAGAAGTTCAAGAGCAACATGTGGCACCTACTGCAGATAAGGAGCAAGTCCAGACTGACAGAGTAGCTGAGCAGTTGGTTAGCGAGGTGGAGAATCCTAAAAATTCTGCTAAGGAAGTTTCTCCAAAGCAGTCTACAGAGAACGTGAAAATCTTTCCCCCTCCTCCATATCCTGGTAGATTGAAGAAGCAGAAGAATGACAGACAGTTTGGCAAGTTTCTGGAGGTATTCAAAAAGCTTCAAATCAATATCCCTTTTGCTGAAGCATTGGAGCAGATGCCGAGCTATGCAAGGTTTATGAAAGGTATTCTCTCAAAGAAGTTGAAACTTGAAGAATTGGATACAGTAGCATTAACAGAAGAGTGCAGTGCCGTTTTACAGCAGAAGCTACCACCAAAGCTAAAGGATCCAGGCAGTTTCACTATTCTGTGCACCATTGGGAATTTGTCTTTCAGCAAGTGTTTGTGTGATTTGGGTGCTAGTATCAATCTCATGCCATTGTCAGTTTTCATGCAGCTTGGTCTTCCAGATCCTAAACCTACCAACATCTCTCTACAGTTAGCTGATCGTTCTATTACATATCCGAGGGGTATCGTTGAGGATGTTTTGGTCAAGGTTGATAAACTCATCTTTCCAGCAGATTTTGTGATTCTTGATTTTGAAGAAGATAAGAAGATTCCTATCATCTTAGGATGACCTTTTCTAGCTACGGGCCGTACCTTGATTGATGTTCAGAAGGGGGAGCTTACGATGCGGGTGCAAGATCAGGATGTTACCTTCAATGTTTTCAATGCAATGAAGCTACCTTCAGATGATGAGGAATGTTGTCAGGTGGACTTGGTGGAGTCGTCAGTGAAGTGGAACTTTGATCAGTTACTGTTGGCTGATCCATTAGAGAGAGCTTTGTTAGGAGATTCTGTAGTTGAAGATGAAGACAGAGAAGAGCAAATTCAGCAGTTAAGGGCAATTCCGTGGAGAAAGAATTTTGAAGTGCCAGTTGAGTCACTTGGGCTGGAGGAGCTTAAAAAGTCACAAAGTCGTCTCAAACCATCTATTGAGGAAGCTCCTACACTTGAGCTTAAACAGCTACCAGAGCATTTGAGGTATGCCTTTTTGGGAGAAGCATCTACTTTGCCTGTTATCATTGCCGCTAACTTGACAGATATTGAAGAGGAAAAGCTCTTGAGGATACTGAGACAGTTCAAGACAGCTATTGGATGGACTATAGCAGACATCAAAGGCATCAGTCCTTCGTATTGCATGCATAAAATTCTGCTAGAGGAGAATTGCAAGCCTACTGTGGAGCAACAGCGTCGTCTCAATCCTATTATGAAGGAAGTGGTGAAGAAGGAAATCTTGAAGTGGCTTGATGCTGGTATTATCTACCCTATTTCAGATAGTTCTTGGGTGAGTCCGGTACAGTGTGTGCCGAAGAAGGGGGTATGACAGTTGTTGCTAATGAAAAGAACGAGCTCATCCCTACACGCACCGTTACAGGGTGGAGAGTTTGCATGGACTATCGCAAGTTGAACAAAGCCACGAGAAAAGACCACTTTCCTCTTCCGTTTGTGGATCAGATGTTAGACAGGTTGGCAGGCCACGAGTACTATTGTCTTCTTGATGGATATTCTGGATATAATCAGATTTGCATTGCACCTGAGGATCAAGAGAAGACTACATTCACATGTCCCTTTGGCACCTTTGCATTCAGACGAGTTCCGTTCGGACTGTGTGGAGCTCCAGCCACTTTTCAGAGGTGTATGATGGCTATCTTTTCAGACATGATTGGTATCAATGTGGAAGTTTTCATGGATGATTTCTCAGTGCTTGGTTCTTCATATGACGAGTGCTTACATAATCTTGGTCTGGTTTTGAAGAGATGTGTGGAGACTAATCTGTTGCTGAATTGGGAAAAATGTCACTTTATGGTACAAGAAGGGATCATTCTTGGGCACAAGGTTTCTAGTAAGGGACTCGAGGTGGACAAAGCAAAAATTGACACTATAGAGAAGCTTCCTCCTCCGATCTCTGTTAGAGGCATTCGCAGCTTTCTTGGTCATGCGGGGTTCTATCGTCGGTTCATAAAGGATTTTTCGAAGATCTCTAAACCCTTGTGCAAACTTTTGGAGAAAGATGTTCCTTTCAATTTTGATGAAGTTTGTCTTGATGCTTTCGAGCTTTTGAAGAAGAAGTTGACTACCACACCTGTTATTACTACACCAGATTGGAGTGAGCCATTCGAGCTAATGTGTGATGCTAGTGACTATGCCGTTGGTGCTGTTCTTGGTCAGAGAAAGGAGAAAATATTTCATGTGGTTTACTATGCTAGTAAAACCCTTAATGATGCACAGTTGAACTACACCACCACGGAAAAGGAGCTTTTGGCTGTGGTTTATGCATTTGAGAAGTTTCGAGCCTATTTACTTGGCACGAAAGTCATTGTCTACACAGTTCATGCGGCTATCAGATATTTGATGACAAAGAAGGATTCGAAGCCTAGGTTGATTCGATGGGTCTTATTGCTTCAGGAATTTGATGTGGAGATTAAAGACAGAAAAGGAACTGAAAACCAGGTAGCAGATCATCTTTCGAGGTTGGAAGACCAGGGTAAAAATTCACAGGCTAAATCTTTGATTAATGAATCTTTTCCAGATGAGCAGCTTTTAGGGGTACAAGTGGAAGAGCCATGGTTTGCAGATTTTGTGAACTATCTTGTTAGTGACATCATCCCTCCTGATTTAACTTATGCTCAAAGGAAGAAGTTCTTACATGATGTGAAGTGGTACCGATGGGACGAGCCGTATTTGTTCAAACAGGGTGCTGATCAGATTATTCGACGTTGCATTCCTTATAGCGAGACTGAAAGTGTATTGCGAGATTGTCATTCCACTGTTTATGGAGGTCATTATGGTGGAGAGAAGACAGCAGCTCGTGTTCTTCAGGCAGGTTTCTTTTGGCCTACAGTTTTTAAGGATGCTCATCAGTTTGTTTTGAGATGTGATTGCTGTCAGAAAGTTGGTAATATTTCTAGGAGGAATGAGATGCCTCTTAATATGCTCCTTGAGGTAGAGATCTTTGATGTATGGGGAATTGATTTCATGGGACCCTTTGTTTCGTCTTGTAATAATCAGTACATCTTGCTAGCTGTGGACTACGTCTCTAAGTGGGTTGAGGTGAAGGCCTTACCAACCAATGATGCTAAGGTGGTGCTGAACTTTCTGCATAAATAGGTCTTTACGCGTTTTGGAACTCCGCGAGCTATTATTAGTGATGAGGGGACTCACTTTTGTAATCGTCAATTCACTGCATTGTTGGCGAAGTATAGGGTGACACATCGTGTTGCTACAGCATATCATCCCCAGACAAACGGTCAAGCGGAGGTATCTAATCGTGAAATCAAGAGAATTCTAGAAAAGGTGGTGAATCCGTCGAGGAAGGATTGGTCCTTGAAGTTAGATGAAGCTGTTTGGGCCTATAGAACAGCTTACAAAACACCTTTGGGAATGTCTCCGTATCAGTTAGTTTTTGGAAAAGCATGTCATCTACCAGTGGAGTTGGAACATAAAGCTTTTTGGGCGATTAAGAAGTTGAATCTTGATATTAGAGCAGCTGGTGAGAAACGGTTATTGCAGTTGAATGAGTTAGAGGAATTTCGATCTCAGGCGTATGAGAACCACAAGATTTATAAGGAGAAGGTGAAGAGGTGGCATGATAAGAAGTTGATTCCTAAGGTCTTTGTGCCTGGTCAGTTGGTTTTGTTGTTTAATTCGCGCCTCAAGCTTTTTCCTGGGAAGCTTAAGTCAAGGTGGTCAGGGCCGTTCACTGTTAAAACCGTATTTCCGCATGGAGCCGTTGAGATTTTTGAAAAGTCACCTGATTTGGCGTTCAAGGTGAATGGTCAGCGGTTGAAACATTATTTTACAGGTGATCCAGTGGTTCGTGAAACAAATTCCGTGGATTTGGCAGAAACGTAACGACCGAGCAGCACGTCAAGCTAATGACGTTAAACGAGCGCTTCGTGGGAGGCAACCCATGTGATATTATTATTATTGTATATTTTTTGTATCTTCATTTAAAAAAAAAAAAAAAAAAAATTTGGGACAGCGCGACCGCGCTGCCTGGTAGTACATAGTAGGTTTGTTTCTATTTTTCCCTTATTTACTTCCAATGAGGGCATTGGAAATTTCAAGTTTGGGGGTGGATTTGGGAATTCGTAGTTGTTGTGATATATTTGTGGCATGTAGGAATTCATATTGCATCATATTTGTATGTGTAGTTTAGTTTCATGCATGATACCTGTCATATAAAGCATTCTGTTTGCATGTGTGTCGAGTTTTGTATGTGAGTTCAAATAGTTGCATTACATGCATTTTTCATGATCCCTTATGATAAGCTGATGCCATAAGGTAGGTAGATGTTGATGTGGGTGTGAAAAGGATGAACAGAGGGCTGATTTTAAATTTTGTTGAAATTGACATGCATGTTTCATGAATAAAATTTTTACACAGTCTCGTCGTTTGCTCTTGGACTAGGTTGCGTCATGCTTGTTTGGATTTAGGATTTAATCACTTGTTTATCGATAGAATTTGCTTTATTCTCTTGATGATTAAGGAACACCAAAATACAAGTTTGGGGGAAAACAGAAATTTCATGCTAATATGTTTGTGTTTGTGTTTGTTGGCTAGGCGTCAAATGGCTAGTAGCCGGCTCATGTTTATGAGTAGTCTAGGGTTGGAATTGAGAATTCTCATTCCAGATTCCATGTGAACGGAAAAAAAAAAGGAGAAAAAAATGCAAGAAAAAAAGCAAGAAAAAAAAAAGAAAAAAAAAGAAGAAAAAGAAAAAAAAGAGTGTTGTGAGAGTCTGAGTATGCAGAATTGATCAGGGTGAGCTCTTTAATACTCGAGCAATTAAGTTCTTGGGGACTTTGTGCCTAGTGACCTAAGGCTTTTATAGTCTGGGATCCACTAACCCAACGCTCGCTACATGGGTATTATTGTATAAGCCTTTAGGGGTCTCATCAATTGCACGATCAAATAAGCATGTGTGTTGTGTACATATTGTGTTTGAGTCATAATAAAGCATGAATTTCTATCTACTTTAGAGGAGTATAGAGGTGTATCTGAAGTGATCTTGAGTTTAACGTTCATTCTATTTATAACCCTGTGATTGTCTTGGAAAAGAATATATATGATTTTGATCCGGTTTGGGAGTATATCTGTCGAGCATTGCACACACGCACGTTCTGATCAGGTATTGTTAGTATACCGGAATTTAGTCGAGCTCTGTTTGGATTGATTGCATTCATGGAGATATTTGCTTGCTAAGTGGTGTTGGTTAGTTTGAGGGGATCCTTTGCATTCATATTTAGTTGCATTCATTCATGCATTGCATTGTTTGTGTCGTTTGTGTCAGTTGGATTTTGTGGGTACATTCACTATAGGCCCTCACGAGACCTTACTCGTCCACTAGAGCTGCCTAGGGGTTTAAAGGGCTTGTTGCATATGCTAAATGCATCCGTGATCACCTACGGAAGTGGTACTAATTAGTTGTATATATTTGTATCTGTTTATGCTTGAGGACAAGCATCGGTTCAAGTTTGGGGGTGTGATAAGTGGATTTTTATCCATTTGGATCGTTCTATTTTGGCTTGAATTGATCGCTGAATCCTCGAGTATTTGTGTGGTTTAATGTGTTTTGTGGAGTTTGTGCAGGAATTAGGTTGTTCGCAGGGAGTATGGTGTTTTGTAGCTTTTGGAACAGAAGTGGTTGTGGTGTAAAAACGGCGCGCGAAGAATTAGTTTCTAACTCAATTTCTGCAGAGACAGCATTAGAGGAGCGCGACCGCGCTATGTTTGCATTGGAGGAGAGCGCGACCGCGCTAGGCAGGGTTGACAGATTTGGTGGAGCGCGACCGCGCTGTAAAAGCATAGGAGAAGAGCGCGACCGCGCTAATGGAAAACTGAACCGCCAGAATTTGTTCCAAATCTGATTTCAAAGAGGAAAGTTGCCGTTTTCTTCTCCTATTCGTCATGGAAATATTCTTGGACGGTGGGAATAGTCCAGAAGCCTTATTTGACAAGGGAAGTTGCAATCTATATCATATTTAAAGATGGAAATTGTCAAATTCAATTCCTACTCAAGAACGGCAATTGTTTGGAGAAGAGGCAATATTGAGCTATAAATACACATGCTTGGAGGTCAGATTTAACACACCAACACCAGAGATCAGATTACTTCACATTACATACACACTTTCTAGCACGAGATTGAGAAGCCAAGGCGAGGATCGTGACAACAAGAAGATCTAGACATAGTTTTCTTGTATTCTTACTAGGCGTATCTTTTGGATGCTTGAGCATTACTCGATTTTGTTCCATAACTTTGTTAACATTGGTTTATTCATTATTATTCTCTTCATCTTTATCATGTTTTCATCAAACCCCATGATGACGAACGGTTCGATTATGAACTAATCGCCGTTATGGGGTCCTAGCGGATTTACTTACGGAATTTAGATGTTGATTGCCTAACTTGATATATGTGTGGTGAATTTACGATATCCTTGCATGGTTGTATTTAATTCATATAGATGCGTAGCTAACATCTATCTTGTTAATCTTAAGTGAAGCGACAGTGAATCTTTTGATTTAGAACTTGCCATGCTAGCATAAGTCCATGAATGTTATTCATGTTTGTGGCGTGTTTCTAACTGTCTCATGCTACCTTATGTAATCTTATGGATACTTGATCTTCAACCATTATGCTTTCAAATTCTATAGACATATAGGGTCTAAGCATAACTGGTGCCTGCATGATTTCTATCTTTTGTGGATATTGTGTAGATTGGTATGCGTGTACTGAAAGGTAGCGTATACTTATTTCGTGTTGTCCGATTAGTTATCGTAACCACCACATGTGTTGATAAAAGGGCATGATCTCTAAAGGAAGTTTGTATTGAAGTTAGGATCCCATGTTTTCCATCTCATAAGTAATTTGAAATCAATTAGTTATTAATTTAGTTGTTAATTAATTCTTATTAGTTAATTTTAGATAATCAAAACCAATTTGCTTATTGTCTTAGCATTGAACGATAAACATACATTGATGCTTAGGTACAAGAACTAAATTATACAATCTCTGTGGGAACGAACTCTACTTCATTCTATATTACTTGTGAACACGTACGCTTGCGTGATTTTGTGCTAACAGTCTAGAATCTTACCGAACCCAAGTCTTTAATGTGGGAACAAATAAGTTCGGTCTACGAGCAAACGTGGATTTGATAGAAGAAGAAAGGGAGGCAGCACATCAGAGGAATGTCCGATATCAACTTCAAGCAGCACAGTATTATGATTTTGGGGTGAAGAAAAGGTCTTTTCAGGTGGGGGACTTAGTCCTTCGGGAGTTGGCAACTTCTATTCCGACCAAGCAGGGGAAGCTTATGCCAAATTGGGAAGGCCCATACACAGTGATCAAAGTAGTTCGACGAGGAACATACAAGTTGGCAAATTCGGACGGCACGCCCATCAAAAACACTTGGAACGCTGCTCGTCTTCGCCGATTTTACCAGTAAGCTTACTAGAAGTTTATCTACGTTCATTTTAATTCTTTCGATCTTTAATTCAATATTCAATCTTGTAATGCAATTTGACTATTCAATAGTTCAACTTTGTTTTTATCGAAAGCATCAATTTGTATTTGCTAAACACTTGTACGTGCCATGCATTATTAATGAAAGATTGTTTGCTTCGAAAAATTTTAACTTAGCAATTAGCCAAAGTACATATTTGTGATTTAAGTACATCGCACAGGCTTAATGGACCCATATTTGGGGCCGACCGAATAAAATATGGATCCTTATAGGTGTCTTAGTATTTAAGTTGCTTTGACATTAATTAAGGCCGGGAGGAAATATTTTTCACCGACCGAAAAGGACCTAAACCATTTACAAACCCCTTAAATACTGGGGGACAGCTAGGTTACGACCAAAAATGCCCGAAGGAGTTAGGCAAGAGCCGAAGATGCACAAACTAAAAAAATATGCCAAGGCATGAACATGCCGAAGAGGCATGGAAATTAATTAATATGCTAAGGCAAACAAATTGGCTGAAGACGCATAGAAATACGAAAATTATGCAAAGGCAAACAAAGCCGGAGAAGCAGCAAGATAAGCAAGAATTATGCTAAGGCAAACAATGCCGAAGATGCATAAAATCAAAAATAATTATACTAAGGAAAATAAAGCCTAAGAAGTATAAAAGTAAAGGAAATTATGCTAAGGTAAAACCATACTGAAGAAAAAACAAGGCAGACTAATTAACAGAGCTCGAAGGCACAAATATAAGGCCCGAAGGCAGAGTTAAATGTTACAAAGCCCGAAGGCCGCTAAAAAATATGCCCGGAGGCCATTAAAAGTTACGCCCAAAGGCTTACATCACTTAATGGAAAAAGCACAAGTTCTTCAATCCGAGAGTTCAGACTCGGGACCAGGGGGATCAGGCTCATCAGGGCGAGTGATGGGATCTTCGAACCCGTCCAAGATCCGTTGGTAGTCCCAACCTTCCTTATGGACCCTCTTGACAGCTTCATCGAATCCAACCTGGTAACTCCTATCTTCGGCCACGGTCAGTTTTTTGTCAACCTTCTTCTTCAGTCTACGGGCCCTCTTGGCCTGATCAGCTCTTTTGTCTGACCGCAGATTCAGGGTATCCCGTTTAGTCTGATACGCATGACGTTCAAGCTCCAAGAGGTCCTTTTGATGCTTTAAACCTCGAATCTCCTCCCTCAGGGCCTCAATGTTCTTGTCCATGTCCTTAACTTTCCATTCGAGGGCCGCAGCCCAAGGGGCAGTCTGAACGAACGAGGAAAAGAGGTTAGACAGAAAAACAAAGGAAACATAAAATACTACAAGGAAAGAGGTAACTCACCATGGTCAAATGACCCAAAAGTTCCGAACAAGCCGACACGGCCCCGACAGCATCATTGGTCGGGCGGTCAGCAGGAAGAATCATGGCCGGTAGGAGGTCACCAGCCACCTCCTTCGCTTCAACTGGAGCGCGCGCAGCAAACTTATCGGTAACCTAAATCGACCAGTCTGGACGGTAGGTCTGAATAAGCTCTTCAGTATTGCGCCGCTTGTGGATACTGTCCATTGTTTGGCTAGCAGAGGTCTCCGTCGGGACGAAGGTGGTGTCGATAATCTGGCGGGGAGGGCTTTGGGAAGGCTCCAGCGAACGGTCTTTAGTCTGCTTCAATCTGGCCTCCTGTTCGGCCTTCTTCCTCGCAGCATTCTCGGCCGCCCTCCTGGCCATATCAACTTTGGTAGACACTGCAATTAAAGACAAAAGAAATAAGTTAGAAAATGATACAAGTGGATGATAACCGATTGGAGAAAGGATAAAAGAGTTACCACTACCCCACAGGGACTTCAGCCAATCTTTATCTCAACTCATAGATAAAGGAAGTTTAGGAGGGATCATCGGTCGGCTAATCTTACGATAGTCCGCCTCATCCTCATCTTTAAATTCTGGGATTAAAATATTGGTGAGATCTATTTCTCTCCACACATGGTACTTTTCTAAATTGGGACCACTAACAAAGAACCAATGGTCATGGGTCCCCATATTACTTGAATTCGTGACGGCCCAGTTAGCCCGACCAGTCCTTCGGGCCACGGTGTAAAATCCTGCGAATTTACCATTCTTTTTGAAGTCGTAGTGATGAAGAAAAAGAGACAACCTAGGTTCGACCTTGGCCTTCACACAACGATCCTGGAAGGCATTGAAGTGAATGAAGCTGTTGGGGTCTAGTTGCCCCAGGGCTATCCTCGTAGCCTCCAAAAATAGCCTAATTATCGGCAGAAGGGGAAACCGAAGACCGTAGTAAAGGGCTCGTTCGGAAACCCCTATCCCGTACTTCCCATGCGGCCAATCTACGACAGGGGTGTGGTAAATAAGGTCATTTTCATCAGCGGTGTAAGCTTCAAAATGCTCGGGAAAATCATATTTTGCAGGCAGTAAGGAGACATCTTCTTCGATCAGCACAGAATTTAGATTTGCGGCTGGAAAGATTTTCTCGTCCTCAAAATGGGCCATGGCCGAATACGTGGGAACCCTCGGAGCGTCAAACCGATCCATATCCTGCATTCGGAAAAACAAGAGATTAGCCGTGTACTCGAAAAAGAAATAAGGAATTTGAGAAAACCTAATCAACTAATGGCTGAGTACAGAGGGCCAGGATCGGTCGGGAGCCTAAAGCTATTGTTCTAAACCAAGGAGGCTGAAGTCTGTTCTATGTGTTCGGAGCATCCCGAAGAATGTTCTTCACTGCCAGGGAGAAACTTCAACCCCTCTTTACCAAGAAAAACTACCATTTAAACTCTATTATCCTAACCTCGCTTACATACATGCCTAAAGGAAAACTAAACTTAACATTTCTTACGAGCGAATTTACGCCAACTTATACACATAGCAGTAGCGTACAAAGGAAAAGACATTCAAAGTGCATGGATAGATTAACAAAATCAATGGATTGTAGAATAGAAGAAAACTTACTGGTGTCGAGATAAACTTCATGGGGAATCGGAGGGCTTGGCGTTTCTGGACGAGAGATTACTGGACCAATTGTTCTTCACGATTCGCCTGAGAATTCTTGAGAACGAGAAAGTGCAGAGAGCAGAGAAAATGAGATGAAATACGACGTGTACTATATATATATGAGGATAGAAGAGCAGACATTGAATCGACTTTGGGAAATGAACGGCTCAGATAAGAGGCGCCCTATATTCACGGTGAGGATTTGCCTCGAGATAGGCGCCTGTCATAAATAGAGACAACTATACTCCATTGGTAAAGACGCGTGTCAACGGGAAGGAAATGCGACCTTTGGAGTCTTCGGATCAAATACAACCACTGTCTTGGGAAGCTTATCGTAGATGGACCTAGAGATCGATGGCCTGTTGGTCTTCATTCGGGCAAAGCCCGACCAAAGCCCAGGGACATGTTGGAGGTCCATCAAGCCCGATTAGGCCCATGCTTGCATCGTTCGATCCAGGCCCATACAAAGATGAAGGCCCATCTCAGCAAATACAGGACGAAGGCCCGATGATGAATAAAGCCAAATCTCTGTACGTGGTCCATGAGGGCACACGATCACCATGATCCGGGTAACCTTCACGATCTCTGCACGACAGAGAAGAGGAAACGAAGGGAAATTAAATATATAGGTTTGATCATTTTCACAGGGACTTAATCATTTACAAACACACACACACACACACAAACTCTCTACGTCTACAATACATTTTATCCAAAATCGACTAATTTATTCTCACACCGGAAGTGAATCGGGGGGTTAAACCTTCGCATTTTTCTCTTGCAGGTTCGATCGAAGGCTGCCAGAAATCTGATCGTAACACCGTGAAATGAATGAGTTTAAATCGGAGACAGCATGTAGTAATATGTAATCTGACCCATTAAAAAGTTTTAATTGAACAGTCATTAAATTTTCAATATATCAGTTATTATATGATCCCTTTTTGTCAGTAGCATCTGCCCATGAATATTCAAATTATTACTGTAATTTGTTTTAGATATAAATTTTACACAAATATATAATATTTATTCTTAAACAATTTCGACATGAATTAAACTCGGTAGTCGGTACTACCACTAATTTATGAAATCGCTCTCAAATCAAAGTGATCCCCTCATCTTCCGAATTGACACATGCATGTACATTTCCATCACAGATTCACTCTGAGTTTTGTCCTATACTAAGTGATTTACTTTAATTTGGTAAAAAACTGTTTATGCATGTGGACTACGTTAAGCATGCACCGCCAAATGGATGTCAGAATTCTCACAAACCAAAAATTGTGCCACACTTTATTTGATGACTTGATATAGACCTAGCTAGCAACCAAAAGTTTAGTCACTCTTTTGAAACAATAATAGTTCTGTTAAACGTTACCTGTAAGTATAAGTTTAATATAAACGATCAAAATTTACAAAATTTTTTGTTGGATAAATTTTTATATGATTGCATGAATCCTCCCATTTGTAAAGGATAAACTATATTTATATTTCTGTGTTCAAAATAATTATTAAATGTTACATAAGTTTATAAATTGATTTGTCAAAACATTTATCTATGTCAAAACTTATAAATGAAGAAGAAAGAAAAAGAAAAGTGTAGCTAGATAATATTAAGCATAATCTATATTCGACTGTGTCGATCGATTTTATTAAAATAATAAAGAAAAATATTCCTAAAATTAAATTAGGCAAATTATCTAAAATCATTTGCATTTTGTGTACAAAAATTAAATGGCATTTTTATAATTTTATATTCATTACTCCCAAAATAATATTACCCATACATTACAAAGTGTAGAAGGTATTTGGGAACATTAAATATAGGATAAATCCGATCAATATTGGTCGGTTAATGTTAATCGAAAATATTGGTCAGAAATTCAATCGATTTATATTGACGTGATATGAGAGACCAAAATTGGGCTCACAAAAAATCTTAAATAACTAGTCTGACGTGCAGGTTCATCAGTCGAAATTATAATGATTGGAAAACGATTTGTTTCTTGTAGTATAACTATGTTATGAAAACACTTATCTAGGTTGAACAAAACATAGACTAATCTTCGAGCATCATATTAGCATCAATTATGTGTTTAGATGATGGACCAGTAGCAAATGAAGATAATTGTTCAGAATTATAAAATGGTTAATCACCAATGACATTAATTAACAACAAGAATAAGAGAAACACATAATAATTACTAGTGTGAACCTCTAATCCTGATAGGTGTGGTCAAATTAAATCCACAAGAGGAAAGGTCTAATTCAAGAAGAACCGGAAAGAACAAGAGGTAATGTAGTTGACATATATATACTCCACATATCAAATCAAATCTAAACAAAAATGTAATAAAAATCAAACATCACACCAAATTATTGGTGGCATGGTTAATCTACAATCTTAAGGCATGCTAGTTGTACATGCATGTCCGGCTTCCATCAACAGCTTAATTATTTATTGCAATGGCGTTCGGATACTAGCCTGGTCTTATATGTCAGCTTCATTTCGTCTTAAGTGCGAATTGAACCGCTTGCATGTAAGTGGATTGTACTGTTGACGGAATTATTACTTTGAAGGCTTTCGCTTTATGTATTTTTGGAAATATATATAAATAGTTTTTGTTAGGACTTAAGAGCAGATAATAAGGTTTTGTTTGATCAAAATAAAGAGTTTAACAAGCTTGAAAATAAGGTGTAATTGGGAGATACCATATCGCGTCCGAGCCCAAACAAATTCCAAAACATAATTAGGTATACTCCTGCACACTCATATTGCAGAATTTCGATGGAACACTACAGCAGTAATAAAACATAGTGCATGGTTATCGATCTAGCGTCTGTAAGTGTTCGAATAAGTTAGAATATTCTTACATTCGAAAATCTACATATTCTAAAGTTATGCGAAGCACGGTTGAGTGAATTATTTTAAATTAATTGAATTTTAAAAATTGTATTAAAAAATTATATTTATAATAAAATTTCAACAATTTTGGATGATCCGAATTTAGTGTAAAATCAAAGTAGAGATGAAATTAATTTGGTTTCTAAGCACCATTAAGGATTTCATTTATTAATAAAAATTATTCAATATTTAATTTATTGTTTTTAAAGGTTAATTTAAGAAAATAAAGAACACACAACATATATTACGTTTAGATACGTTGTTGTTGTAGCTAAGAAAATTTATAATAAAAGAATTATTGGATTCTAAAAATTTCATTATTTTATTAAAAAATAATGTAAAGTTTTAAAAAAAATAAATATATAGAAATGTAATTAAAATAAAAATAAAATCAAATTTAATACTGAGGTATCAAAGATTATAGATTGGTTCAGAAACTTGTAGTAGACGTGTGTTCGTTCTCATCCTCTGTGCATCTATGTGATGGGTAAAGCTACATGGGAAAAGGGGCAAGTACTCCGTACTCATTAATTTATTCCTTGGTGAATGATTATCAACAAACATTTATTATCATTATCATTTACTAGCTTTATACCGGCACTAGCTTTATTAAAATTTTGTAGTACAATTTTGATTCTAATTTTTTTTTGTAAAATTATTTTTATAGTATTTTGAATAATTTGTTTTTATTTTTATTTTTAATGATAATAATACATATGTTATATGATTTGTAACATACATATGGTTTATAGTATACATTTGTTCCTTTTTTTGTAAATGGTTTTTATATAATTTATATTTCAAAGTTTAGGTTAACATATTTTTTAGTATTTCATAATTATTTTTTATTTTTCTATTTTATTAAATTATATATGATATATGAAACATATATGTACTATATTCGTGTAACAATTTAGTATTTTTTTAATTTTCTTGATTATGTAATTTAATGGATATCTTAAAATTTTTAGATCTTTTGTTATAGTGTTTTTATAGTTTTTAAAGGCATTTTTTTTTAACTTTTTTTGAAATATGTGTGGTATTAATTTTTTTTGCTTGAATATTGATTATTTTTTCAAGTAAATTTTATATTTTTGCTTATTATATGTTTTTGTTTAGAGTAATCTTAGGGCTTTTTATATTTTATAATATTTAGATATTAATATAAATTTATTTTGTGGGTGTTTGGATTGCTTTCTAATTTAAAATGTGTTCATTTATTGATTTGTGTTTACTTTTTTTAGTTTAATTTTTTTTTTTGCAAAGTAAGAATTTGTTTATTTTTTCATTTGTGCTCATATTATTTTAATTTAAATTTTAGAAACATTTTTGTTGTCAAACCTAAAAATAGAATCTTTAATGATTTTATTTTAAAAAAAAATCTTATAAGCAACTTAATTTGGTAAATGATTTTTTTTTTTGTATATTATATTTTAAGGTTTGATCTAACATATATTTTAATATTTCATATATTTTAGGGTGTTTTGTTCAATTTTATTAGAATATAAGTTTGTACTATTTTTTTATGTTTCTGCGTTGGTTTATATTTGTTTGAAGTGCATTATATTAAAATTTATTATTGATTTTAATTTTCTAAATTTAAATCTTTTTTTTAATTGGCATTTGTTTTGTAGATTGTATTTTGTTAAATTTTGGTGTCATTTTCAGTTATGACATGTTTTTTGGTTATTTTTTTGATTATCTTATTTCTTAATGACTTTATTTTTTGTTTTGTAATTAAATGTAAATTCTTGTTTTTAAAAATTTATTTTTTGAATTGAAATTTTGATGGTATGCTTTGTTTACTTGTTTAGTATTTATAAAGAGTGAATTTGCGACTTATTCTTAATTATGGTTTTTTGCTATTTTATCAATGTTTGTTAATTTTAGAAACTTGTCAAACCTATAAATAGAATTTTTAATGATTTTTATTAAAATAATATTTTTTAAAAACAGTTTTATATATAATATACTTTAGACTCATGGGACCTTATTGTAATTTAATATACATGTCAACACACATACATTTGTACTTTTTAAAATAAAGTTTGTACTATCTTTTATATTTTTGTGTTGGTTTATATTTATTTTAAGTGCATTATATTAAAATTTATTGTTGATTTTAGTTTTCTAAATTTAGATATTTGTTTTTGAATTAGCTTTGTTTTGTAAATTATATTTTGTTGAATTTTGGTGTCATTTCGAATTATAACATATTTTTTTATTACTTAATATCTTGTTTTACCATATATTTTCTTAAAAAAAATTTCTTTTGTAATTAAATGTAAATTGTTGTCTTTTAGAAAATTATTCTTTAAATTAAAATTCTGATGGTATGCTCTGTATACTTGCTTATTATATATAAAAAATGAATTTGTGATTTATTTTTTATAATGATTTTTTGCTATTTTATCCTTATTTGTTAATTGTGTGTAAGTTTTGTGCTACTACAACTCTTTTTTCTATAATAATAATAATTTATTAAATTGATGATGAATATTTTACTTGTTTTATTAATTTACTTTAAATTTTATTGTTGATGAAATTTAATATTTTTGTAAATTTTAAATTATTATAGGATTTTTTTGTGGTTATCATATTTAGATTCTCTATATATTATTTTATTTTGGATTGTTTTTTTAATTTATTTACAACTTTAGTACCGAATCTAGAATCTTTGCAAAATGATAAAATGTTAATTTATTGATTTGTGTTGACTTATAACTTTTTTTTTAATAATTAGGTTTTTACATGTGTTATTTTAATACATTCCTTTTTGATCTGCTTGTTTGGTCTTTTAAACCAATACTCTGGCCAAATGACCCATTTCTAATTTGTAATGAACTTACTTTTTCAATCCTCGCGACCAGATGACCACCCTGCTTGTTTGGTCTTTTAAACCAATATTCTGGCCCAACTCTTTTCTGACCCATTTCTAATTTATAATGAACTTACTTTTTCAATCCCCGCGACCAGACAAGACCACCCCTAAGAGCATCTCCAAGAGCCTCTTCATTTTGGCTCTTAAGTGAGATTTGAGGAGAGAGAAGAAAAAAATGAGCTCCAAGAGACTCTTAGTCACTCCTAAATTCACTAAAAATGTAATCTCTCTCCTCAATTGTAAGAGCTCCTATCCACTCCTAACTAATATTTTATACTAAATTTATAAGATACATCCTCTCTCTTCCCCACTTTTCTTTTGTCTTTTCATGAATTCCACTTACTTTTAATAATATAAAATTAAATAAGGAGTGAATATAAAGAGTATTGTTGGAGATGAATGTACATTAAGTTATTAAGAGTCAATATTTTATATTATATTTAAGAGTGAGTTAAGAGACTCGATGCTCTAAAGCGTTGGTACTTGGTAGCATAATTTTAGCTTTTAAACCAGTATTCTTCCTGACGACACCACCTAAACCTCCTTACATCAATTATATATAGGATATAATTGCTATTATATATGTATCATAAATTTGTTTTTATGATATATACATTTCACTATTTACCACAATAATAGTTTGCCCTTGATTTCGACTCCCTTAATTCCTTATCTTGAAATTTCATTTCTAATAGGAACTTGACCTCATTTTGTACCATATTAGTCACCTGATGCTTAGTTGCCAGTTGCCACCGTTTACATAGCTGGTAGGTCGAGGGAAGTATAAATGAAATATGATTACATTGTAAAACAAATCTCTTTGGTTCAAATCAAAAATCATTTTAGTATTTATATTTTGGTAATCCCATAATATTACATCCTCGGACATGTTTTAACATTGCATTATGCATTTTTTTCATCTTTTTTACTGTCGTTAACAAATCTCAAAAATAATTTATTAAATTAACAATATTTTATTACATTTTGATCCCTAAAGTGTAAAATATTATACACATAAATCCTTGAACAAAAAAAGTCATACAATTTTACCCCTAAACTATAAAAATTGTAAAAATTAACCTTTTTTAATTAAAATTCATACCTTAATTTAAATATTTTGACAATCTAAACGGTTTTTTCCAGAAAACGTTTTAAGAACGAAAATTGTAGAGAATGAAACGATTTTTTCGAAATTATAAAGCTCATCAAAAACGAATTATAACGATTGGTAAATTTGCTAAAATATCTGTTGAATGTATTTGAAAGCTGAAAAACGAGTTAAATATGAAATTTTTTTATTATTTCAAAAATAATTCGAAATACAATACGAGGGAACACCAGGAATGAAAGATATGGGCAATTGAAACGATAGTATGAATCATCCAAAAATTTGTTATGAATTGAATATACTAAAAAATTTACAAAATTGCTAAATTTTCAAAAGTTATCTGAATTTTTTTATAATTATTTCTATCTCTTACTTTTATTCTAAAAATTTGGCAAAATCATGCTAAATTTTTTTATATATAATACTTGATATTTTTTGTTTAAGTTTATTATATTTTAAAAATCTAACATTTAAAATAATATAAAAATCTAACATTTAAAAATAATATAGGAAGATAATTTTTATAAAAGGATTAAATTGTACAATTTTTTAGTTTAGAAGAAAAATGTAAGATATTTTTATTCAAGAGTTCATGTGAATAACATTTCATAGTTTAAGGATAAAACTATAACTAAGTATTATTAATTTATTAAACTATCCTCGAACTTTTCTAGAATATAGCAGTAAAAATTGACGGAAAGAATGCATATTAGAACATCAAAACATGTCTAAGAATGCAAATTGCGATTATTCAAAATACCAAATGATTATAATCTCAATCAAAGAGATGCAATTTACAATATAACCATAAAAAATATTGGTGCAAACTGTGGCGAAACGAGCCTAATGATTGAAAGCTAAAGGCACACTATCAAAAGTTGAGGGTGCGACATGGAATATAGCTTGTGCCAAATGTATATATATTGAGAACAAAAAAAGTTTATTCATATTTATTGAAATTATAAGTGTTAAGTAACAAGGTCATTTAAAATTTTAAGGTATCAGAAAAAGGTCTTATAACAGTATCTTATGCTACAATATATATTATTTAACATTCCCTCTTAATTGTACGATACGTTTCTCTATGATTGACAGACGACAAACAGATAATGAAGACGTGAAGGAGACGGAACTCCCCCTCAATCTTAAGATACGTTTCGCTACGACTGACAGACGACAAACAGAGAATGAAAGACATGAAGGAGACGGACAACAAATAATGAATTAAAAAAATGGGGGTGGAGGGACTCGAACCTGAGACCCCTCCTAAACCGAAGGTCCCAACAGGATCTTATGCTACAACATATATTATTTAACACTCCCCCTAATCGTACGATACATTTCGCTACGATTGACAGACGATAAACAGATAATGAAGACATGAAGGAGACGGAACTCCCTTCAATCGTACTATACGTTTCGCTATGATTGACAGACGGCAAACAGATAATGAAGACATGAAGAAGACGAACAACAAATAATGAATTAAATAAATGGTGGTGTTCGAGTCCCTTCCTAAATCGAGCTCTGATACTATGTTAAGTAACCAGTTCATCTATACAAAACTTTAAGGTATCAAAGGAAGGTCTCAACATGATCTTATGTTACAACATATATTATTTAACAATAAGAATACTATGTTCACCAAAATTGAAAAAAATTATTTATTTTACAAAATTATTCATTTATTAAGATTTTACGTAAATTATTATAAGTTGCCTGGATAGGTATGTGGTCTAGAAAATAGCATCACTATTTAGAACTAGATGCATCTAAACAACTGTATTATTAACAATGCAGACTGCAAGAATACCAAGGTGGTGCGTCTCCTCAACGAGAAGCTTGCGTATCACACCTTCTTGGACAAAATATACATCCACAAAATATATACAGAGAAAGAAATAGTAATTTAAAGTACATATAAGTTTATGTTAAGCCCTAGCTAGCTAGGAAGCGTAATATATAGGTTATTGTACTGGTGTTTTGTGTTTTTCTAAAGGGGGGGGGGGGCAGTTTGGCGAGGGGTCGATGTCAACAAAGGTTAAGATCCAATAAGACCCTCGGAGAAACTGTCCTTTTGCTGGCTCGTTAAGGTTAATTATTTTTCTGTTGTTGCGTTTGTATACGCGTGCATGCTGTGAAAGTCCATGTTTGTGAGACTGAGAGTGATAGACAGGCTTTACGTTTTAGACACCTCCCAAATTTTATGAGAGAGAGGACCAGAGAAGAGGGCACATTAATTTTTTTAATGAATCTACATTTCTTTTAACTCTACAATTTGGTTTGTGTGTACTATAGATTTCTTACATTTTCGAGCACCAGTGAGGTCGAATTTAGTGTATAGACAGTCAATTAGAGCAGTGCTGAATCGGGTATCTAATAAATAAGTTAGAATTCGAGTCTAGACGTTCGTTTAATTTATACAAACTCAAATCACTCATCAAACTCGATTCATTGAGTTAATGAGCCGAGTTGAATATATTCTTAAATTAATTTACGAGCTCATCAATTAATAATTAACAAAAATAAAAAAATATAATTAATTTTCAATTTATAAATGATTGAAAAATAAAATTTAATATAATTATAGACATTCGAGTTCAAGCTCAAATTGAACCTAGTTTTCGAGTTTCAAACCAAATTTAGTCAAATTTAACACATACTCGGTTCGACTAATTTATCTAAATAAGCTCGAACTAACACTAAAAGGAAAAATGCTCAAACTTATATTCGAACTCAGTTTGCATACGAGTTTAAATTGAATAGAACCCTGATAAAGCAATTAGATGATAACATTGAAATTTAGAAATAAGATGTTAGATTACATTTACTTTTTGTTGAAAAAAGAGACCTGACTAAACAAAATCAAAAGTCTAAAATGTAAGAAATATTTAAAAAGGAATTATACAATAGTAAATATTTATCATTTTATAATCACAAGATTCCTTAATTTACACGTTTATAAAAAAATTGAATTTAAAGTGAGTTATTAGAAGGGGTCTTTTGACAAGTAAAATTCCTTTTCCGACTATAAATTTGGTGAGTATTAGGAATATGTATAAAAAGATTTAAATGAGTTTAGATGCCAAAACTAAGATAAACTAAAATGTTAATTCTCGAATTAGATTGATTAGCATAACAAGATTTAGCAAATGAGATTCGACTGAGATCTGATACCTTGTTAAATAACCAATTCATCCAAAATTTTAATGTGCTAAAGGGAGACCCAATTGAATTTTTACATTATACTCTAACAATTAAACATTTTCTATCGAAGGAGTCCTGTAGAAAATGCCGCATTTCCTACCGATTTTGGGTGTTTTCCTACCGATTTGACAGTAGGAAAAGACCGTTTTTCTTGTAATGTATATTATATATAGACATTTTGATTTGGGATCCCTAACTTCGATGGTTCAGTACAAAAGCACCAGCTACGTGTGATCGGGACCGTCCTATATATTAATTTTGTTAACCATTGTACTATCTACTTAAATATGAGTGGTGGATGCTTAATTGTCTAAAATCTAAAATTTCAAAAACTCAATAACCACTTTCAGTCTCATGGATCTTAGATGGTCGCTCAACCTTTTCCACGTACAACTATAATTTAGGTCCAAAAAGAATAATTACTTTTTCGGCATGATAATGTGTATAATGTCTGATTAATCAACTATTACCTTACATGAATAAATAATTCAGTATTATATCGCAACTGATTCGTAATTATAATAGTAATGTGACAAAGACACCGTTCTTTGATACACCAATTGTACCATCCGCAAGCACAAGACAACATCATTAGCACAAACCTCTACTTGTCCGTTTCTTCGCACACGCATATGTATCAAAGTAGGCTAATCTCACTATATATGTATGTAATGTGTCTATCTTCGTCTATTCAGACTCTCTCCCTCATCATTTGGTTCTTCTTCTTTTTCTCTTTTCATCTCTTTCTTTTTCTAATAAATGTAATGCACCCAATATCATAAAATAATTGAGATTAAAATAAATGATTGTAAATTTTTGGAGGGTAGGAGAAATAAAAATATATACTAATTTTTAACTAAAAATCGTGATTTTACAATAAAAAAATTATTAAAATTTCTAGCTTATTCGGAACTGTAGCATAGGTTAGCTTCCTTGTTCTATGCTTCCATATATGGTTGTAGATTTCGGAAATTGGAACAAATCGATTTAGGTAATAAGATTTATCGATAAATCGGGGTTTATCGGAATGATAAATTGGATAAATTTTTAATAATATTTAATAAATTAGTCTAATTTATATACCATTTAAAAATATTTCATTATGATAAATCGGATTTTAAAAATTAAATTGATCAAATATTTTTTAACAATTCATCAATAATTTATTGACGATTTTTGAAAAATTAGACGATTTTTAAAATACTGATCGCTACTAATAAACACACGCTTATTTATTTAAATTTAGAAAAATAAAAATTGAGTGCTACATACCTCCAAATGAGTTGATGATTATACATGATAACAGTTGTCACCATTTTATTAGTAGGGCTCATAATTACCTTTTTCTAAATTTTTCTACCCTTCTATGGAGTACTTTATATATATATATATATATGCATACACACATTACGCATTCTTTCTATCGATCTCTCCTTATATATCTCAACATTTATATATAGATATATATATAAGTTATCATTTTTGATAATAGTGGCGGTACTGAAATTGATGCAGCAGAAGAAGCAGTGGTAGATGAATATCATGATGGACACAATGGAGCCGTGCGTCCCACCAGGTTTTCGGTTTCATCCGACTGATGAAGAGCTCGTCGGTTATTATCTCAGGAAAAAGGTTGCGTCGCAGAAAATTGATCTAGATGTTATCAAAGACATTGATCTATACAGAATCGAGCCTTGGGATCTTATAGGTATTTTTATGATATTTATGAATCATCTCTAGTAATCTTACTAGGGTTTCTATATATATTTTTATTGGAACTTACAAGTTAAGCATATGCATGCGTAATGAATGATGATGAACCTGCAGAGAGATGTCGAATTGGATATGAAGAGCAAAATGAGTGGTACTTCTTCAGTCACAAAGATAAGAAGTATCCAACTGGGACGAGGACGAATCGGGCAACACTAGCAGGGTTTTGGAAGGCTACAGGGAGAGACAAGGCTGTGTATGAGAAATTCAAACTTATAGGTATGAGAAAAACTCTGGTGTTTTACAAAGGCCGGGCACCAAATGGACAGAAATCTGATTGGATCATGCATGAGTACAGGCTTGAGTCTGACCCTAATGCTCCTCCACAGGTAATTAATTGTCAGTCGATCCTTATATTGATATCGATAGCTTCTTCCTTCAAGCATTATGATTTATATCAAATATATATCCCTTAAATATTTCAATCCAATTCATTTTTGAAGAGAAGTCCAATATATATATAGCCGTGGCGAAATTTGCGATCATATTTGTGTGATCATATTTAGCTGTGTTTTCTTGTAGTGATCCCTCACATATATATGGCTAAAAATTACTTTTCCAGAACTTTGCAGCTTTTCCGATTTCATTGTATGTACTTAATTAGTTTTGAGCGAGGAACACTGAGATTTTTAACACATAAATTTGCATGCACACATGTGCATTACAAGAAATTCCAATATATGTACACCACCTTGTGCTGTATGTAGCTAGGGATTTGGATCCAGAAGGAGATTTTCAATTTTTCTTGGTAATATTTAGTGGAGTACTACGTACACTTATGGTATACCGAGTAATTGGCAATAATAAAAGGTAAGCCTATAAGTATAGATATTCAAGTATACAACAACTTGACTACAACTTTATTCCTCTCAAAGATTTAAACCTTCTGAAATGCGCCCTCTTGTCCTTTCCTGATTATGCTAACTCGATCGATTGATCTTTAGAGGGAAGGAAGTGCAAACATTAACCATTAATTCTTCCACAATATTTATAATCAAATACCTAATTAACTTGTGTATATATCATTTTTTCTTTAAATAGTTCATCCTTTTTTCATCTCTTCTTAGACCTGTGAAAGATACCGTGTATCTAATATAAGGCGATCCTGAACTATATAGAATTAGAATACAAGCCATATTAAACTCATGAACCGTAATATTTTTGCAGGAAGAAGGGTGGGTAGTGTGTCGAGCATTTAAGAAACGAGCAACAAGCCAAACAAAGAACACACAAGGAGCATGGGAGTCGATGAGTTTCTATGACGAGCTTAATGGTGCCAGCTCAGTTGTTGATTCACTTGATTATATGACAAGCCAGCCCTCAAGTTTCCTAAGCCGCCAGAATATTATGTGCAAGCAAGAATTACTGGCGGAAGCAGAAAAATTGACCTTTACACAATCCGATCATTTCGTGCAGCTTCCACAACTACATAGCCCATCTCTGCCATCATCAAAGAGGCCAATAACAAGCTCAACCACAGTACTAGCTTCCAAAAATTACATGGAAGATCGGACGAAACGTTCCAAAAACGATGATACTTGTAAAGTGTCTACTGACTGGAGAGATCTTGATAAGTTTGTTGCTTCTCAGCTGAGCCAGGAAAAGAAATATGAAGGAGTAGATAATGGAAACATTGGAATGTCAAGCTTTGGGGGACATGTGAGTAACTCAGAGATGGCATTGCTATTACTAGAGAGTGAGTTTAGTGATGATGGTAATAAGCTAAATGAGTTTTTCAACTCTGATTGATATGGGAATCATATATCACAGATGATCATTGAAATATTGCAGCAATGATAATAATACGAAGTATAATATAATTTGTGATGTATTTGACTTTGTACATAGGAGCGGAGAGATGGCATTTGAGGAGCATAGGTTCTCTAATTATAAAGTTTTAATTAATGAGAAGTACTTTTTAATTTGTCTTACAATTAAACTCTTTTAACTTGTGATTTCTCATGCTCCATAGTTTCATGATTTTATAAAAATATACTTATAATTATAATAAGAGAATTGATAAATAATATCCACAATACATATCAATTTACATAAATATCCATAATTTTACTATTTACATATACTCCGTTATTTTGTAAATATTTATGTAAATTACACATGAATATGAAACTTAAATATCATATTGAAATTTCCTTGTAATAATACATTGATTTAAGATTTTTTTTTTTTAAAATCTTTCAATTGAATAACAGATGAATACACTTTTTCTTAAATCATATACTTTATTCAAGTCAAAGATTATTTAATATCAAATTAATTTATTACTTTAATTATCACACTAAAATTGGATATTTAGAATTCTTATTTTTAAAATTTTAAGTTTTGACGGGATAACAAAACCAAGTGCAATCAAAATAATTAATATTCAAAACCTTTACGATCAAAGAGACTTTTAGATGACCTTTTCATCAAATTGTAAAAATCTAATTAAGAGTAGGATCCACAACACAGTCTAATCGGATTAAACGGTAGATTTTAGTTTAAAGTCGACCATTCAGAAATTGATTTGATTTGATCCTGATAAATGGACGATTTGTTAGATGGGAATTTCTTGTACTGATTAACTACAACAACCATCACTATAATAACGGGTTAAATATGAAGTGGGGGCTAGTATCAAATTGTTCACCCTAGTTATCGGCATCTCATTTGAATCATTAAAGTCACAATAAATATCAAATGGATATCTTTAAAATATTCTCAAAAAATAAAAATAATTTTTCATTGATTTGTACACATTTTTCTTGAATGGTTCCATAACCAAACGAAAGGTTAATAATTCTAGTATTTTTGATAATATATTTAGAATTTAAAAAGTTTATTTACTATTTATTTTTAATTAAAACAAGGAAAATGACAATAAAATTAAAAATAAATAGTAAATGAATTTTTAAAAATCTAAATATATTATCAGAAATACTAGAATTATTAACCTTTCGTTTGGTTATGGAAGCATTCAAGAAAAATATGTAGAAATTAATGAAAAATTATTTTTATTTTTCGAGTATATTTTAAAGGTATCCATTTGATATTTATTATGACTTTAATGATTCAAATGAGATGCCGATAACTAGAGTGAGCAATTTGATACCAGCCCTCCACTTCAATGAGCACTTTGAGATTTAAACTTAAACTTAAACTTAGCTTACTCAGTTATAATACCACTCAAAGTGGTGTCTGAGGAGGGTAGCTGTACGCAGACCATGCTCCTATACTATGAATTAAGTGATTGATTGAATTAAAATTGAATTTTATTATGATCCATTTTATAATTGTTACATGTAAAACTTTAAAACTTTCTAAAAATTATGAAAATAATAAGAAATCTAGCATAAGAGATAATTTCATATTTTCAAATTTGAAAAAGGGTTTATTATTGATTAGAGAGTATAGATGAGTTTCTTTATAAATAATAATTATTGGTAATTTTATTAAACTATTAGTTATAGAATAGATAATAAATTCCAAACAATATTACAATTTTAACTTGTCAATAAATTATTTTTAAATACTTTCACTAACTAATTATTTTTAGCTAATTCTACATTCTTAAGTTCTTAGTCGGCAGAACAAAATGAAGAATTATTCGTTCAAGTTCCAAGTTACTCGATTGAAAACTATACCAGGGCCCATGACCTTTTAGTACACAAACTTTGTGAGGACAAAGTACTGCATGTCAAACAAAGGATTAAAAGTCGACAAAAAGGTAGAGGCGTATATAATTCTGTGCAAATGTTACAAGAAGGATATATAGGTAGGGAGCAGCCAAACAGGAGCAATTCAATCAAATCATTTGATGTTTTCAACTAATATTCATTAAGCTCTTTAATTAAGCTGTGAACAGCAATTGTCTTAAAACAATAATCGTGGGCAGCAAACACCCCTACTTAATTCCTTTCTTACACTTATTTTTATGTATATTTATTTCATAAAGTTACTTACATACATATTCGGACCTCAAAATTGTTATCCACCTCTTCTTAAATGTGTTTATACTATGTGTTGGAGGCCCACTTTAATGGGCTGGACCGAAGATCCAGAGACCGATCGTAGGCCCAACCGAATGAAGCCCACCATCAGTCAGTCCATTTGTCCACAACGGTCATGCAGTTAGGACTCCCCAGAACGTGGGACACATCGCCCATGTCACCCACTCTTCGGTAACTGCCTGGAGATGAGAGAATATGGTCTAGTCAGGTTCAACTTATTCATTCATTCACAATTACACACAAACACAAACTCTCTGCGTTCAATATTACCTTACAAAACACCAGTTAACTTATTCTCACACCGGAGGTGAATCGAGGAAACAATCCCTCGCATTCTTCTCACTTGCAGGTCCGACCGAAGCAAGGCTAGGCAGATTTCTGGTTGTAAAATTTGGCGCCGTCTGTGGGAACGCAAAGTTACGTTTGTTGAGATTTTACTAAAGGCCATGGCGATTGAAGAAACACCTTTAACCGATAACATTACCGTGGCCGGAAACAGCCACACTACTCCTGTTATCCCGAAAACGACTCCTCCTATCGCCCCGAGGCTGCTGACTTTCGAAGAAGAGGGGGACATGCCGTCCCCAGAAGAGCAACAACAGATGCTTCTGAAATGGCGAGAGGAGCAGAAAGCCAAAGGGAAACGGAAGGAGGCTGATAGAGAAAAGAGCAACAAGGACACAGAGAGATTGGCTAAGAAGAGGGAGGCCGATCAATTAAGGTTACAAGCCCTAAAGCTCAAGAGAGAAGAGATCGAACTACAATAGAAGGCACTAAGCGAGGCCCTAGAGGCTGAAGACAAGGAGCATGAAGAGCAAAGGGAGAAAAGGATCAGGGACGATGAAGATGAGTCGTGGAACTCTGAATCACTCTCCAAAAGAACCCGATCGAAGGTAGTTTACTCCTCCGAGTCAGAATACGAAGGTCCTCACACGGATGACCGTATCCAGAGGATCGAAAAGGTCATCTTTGGAGAAAGAAGGATTAGCCACGAACCAGTGGTAACTGAAGATGTTGAACAATTTCGGCCACCTTCGGGAAGACAGTTTTCGAAGATGCACGAGTTCGGTGGGAAGGTTGACCCTGAAGACCATTTTGAGAAGTACGAATCACTCATGACTGGTATGGGGCACTGTGATGTTATGCTCTGTAAGATGTTCAAGACTTATCTGAAGGGAAATGCGTCGATGTGGTATCGATCGCTAAGGCCCAGGTCAATTGGTTTATACGAGCAAATCAAGAGGAAGTTTTTGAGGCACTATTCCCATTTGTGCCGACGAGAAAAGGATACGGAGGCCCTGATCCACTGCAGACAAAGGCCGAACGAAGAACTTGGGGATTATCTAGCAAGGTTTAAGGAAGAAGCAGGAATGGTGACGAACTTGGACAAAGTCAAGGCTGCTAGATTCCTCTCGGCCGGCCTTGACCCCATTAAAAATAAGAAGCTTAGATCTTCTCTTTATGATATGCCTCCAAAATCTTTGAATGATATATATTTGCAGGGAGAGGCTATTAGAAGAAAGTTAGAATCTATCGGGGGGGTATAAGCATAGTAAAAAGGATGATAAAGAGGATAGAAGAAATGATAGAAGGGATAACCGAAGGGGTCGAGGTGATATTAAAAGTAGACTGAATGACACAAGGCCTGATAAGGGGGCCGAACGAAGAAGAGATAGAGATAATACCGTGTTCACACCACTTAACACACCTTTCTCGAAAATTCTCCACGAGATAAAGGGTAAGCATGGGTTCGTTCGACCGGCCAGGCTAAAGACCCCTGAAAATAAAAGGAATGAAAATAAGTACTGCGACTACCATTGGGATAAGGGTCATAATACCGATGAATGTTATCATTTAAAAAAGCTGATTGAGAAAATGATCAAAGATGGAGAGTTGACACAATTTGTTGGGGATTTGAGGGATAAACTCTAATCCAAGGAGAGGAAGAAAGATGCCAGAGATGCAGAAGGGTCAGAGAAGTATAGAGGTGAAGTCAGAACAATATCCGGGGGGACTATACTTGATCGGGACAGTAAAACAGCCCGAAAGAAGTATGCCAGACAAATATACAGCCTATACCAATCGAATGCAGCCAAGCAGCATTGCCCATCTCTTTCACAAAGGATGAATTTGAGGATGTGATATGGCCGCACGAAGACCCACTTGTCATAAACCCCGTGATTGGGGTGAACAAGATTTGGAAAGTACTGGTCGATGAAGGTAGTTTGATTAACATTCTTTATCACCAAACATACACTAAGATGAACTTGGGAGGTGAACAGCTGGAGCCGTGCCATGAGGCACCATTATATGGCTTTGGTAATCAGCCAGTACCGATTGAAGGAACCATTACGTAGAATGTTCTACTGGGTAAAGCGCCATACACTGTGACGAAAGAAACGAAGTTCTACGTGGTTCGAGTCGACAACCCATACAACGGAATCTTAGGAAGGCCAGCCCTATCTCTGTTCCAGGTTGTGTCTTCTATCCCACACTTGAAGTTGAAATTTCCAACGGAACATGGAATTGGTGAAATGAGAGGTGACCAGAAGGCCGCCCGTATCATTATGCAAGAAGATCTGGAAAAAGATAAGGATGTGGAGATGACCGAAGCCGGTAAAAGGAAAAGAAGTGAAAACGAAGCTGGGGGCAGTCATCAACTGCTGAATATAGAGTTGGAAAAATTTGGAGCCGACCTATCAAGTGTTGGGCTTAAACCCAATACGGTAGTATGGGTATTGGTGATATAAGTCATATATGGGTAAGGTAATAATTGTATGGATACACAATTATTATATATGGTATGTCTTATTCATAAAGTTAGGTAATTAGGTGCCAAGAATTGGAAGGCTTGTATAACAAGTATGGTAAGACTTGTAGAACAAGTATGGAAAGTCTTGGTGGCTAAGTTTTGGGTGGCTATATAAACATAGTCATATTATGTTTTGATATATACTTGAGTATTGTTTGGCTTGAGTATTGTGTGAGTGATACACCGAGTGATTAATGTATTATTGATATTGTTAAGATTAATAATACGAGTTTGGGACGTGGGTTTTCCGCGTCAAATATATTTGTGTGTGTGTTTTGTTTTATTTGTTTGTTTGAATCTCGTTATTTGTGTAGCCCCTAACCTAACAATTGGTATCAGAGCCGAGGTTCGAGGTTCGTGATGGATAAGGTCGGGGGATTCGAGATTGAATTGTTTAATGGAAGAAACAATTTTACTCTGTGGCAGAGCACGGTGAAAGATCTGTTGATTCAACGAGGGTTGTATGCAACTCTTGAAGACAAGAAGCCTGCTGATGTGGAAGATCCAAAGTGGGTAGATATGAAGTTACGTGCAGCATCGACAATCCGGTTGGCCCTTGCATCGGAAATCAAGTATGATGTTCTTGAAGAGGATAACCCTAAAAAATTGTGGGAGAAGTTGACGAAGACTGTTAGGTCCAAACGTGTTGTAGAGGGGGGGTGAATACAACTTTTCGAATATGAGAGGCAATAAAAACGATGCAATAAATGAACACACAGATTCAAGGAATATATTTCTTTATATATAACTTGAAAGGGTTGCTACAACATTCATTACAAAGTATAACAGAAGTTGAGAGAGAAGTGAATGATACTAAGCTCTGTGAATGCACTCTCTCTTTTTCTCTTGTGTTTTTCTCTAGAATTGCTCACTAACTAAAACATTACACAAGTACTTCTATTTATACTACATGTAATCTATGTCCTGTAGTCTTCAAAGACTAAGATGTACGTGGCCCAATGATGTCCACATAATTCTTGCCTTATCTTGAAAGCTTGGAAATCTGCCAATCAGAAGATGCCATGTGTCATGTTGAAGCTGCACCTAAGTAGAACTTCTACTTGAGAATTTCTACTTGGCTATCTCGAAATTCCTAAGTGGAACTTCTACTTGGCTATCTCGAAATTCCTAAGTAGAACTTCTACTTGAGAATTTCTACTTAGCCATCCAGAACATTTAGTACTTAGAAAATATTCTGGTCTTCAACTTGAAACTTCAATGCACATCTTGAACTTGTGATATCTTCATGTCTTCTTTATTCTTCAACAAGCTCTTGAACATGGTTCTTTATTACTGACATAAACTTGCTATCAATGTCCTGACACTTGATGCAATGGTCTGGTTCATAAGTGACTAGTCTTGATAGTGTTTCTGCTTCTTGAATAAATTACCATATTCACTGAATAACTTGGCTTTCCAATATTTGCTTTCCTTCTTCTTCACTTGAAATCAATTGGTCTTGTTGATACTGATAGTTATGATCTTGATTCTTGATTTATCAAATCACTGAGGCATGAACAACTTTAACTTGAACTTCTCTCAATGATTTCTTCTTGGCTTGATCATAGTTAGCATGTTTAATTGTATCAATTACCTTGTCTTCATTTAGTGTTGATTTCTTGTGACTTCCTGTTCTTGATTGTCTTCTGGTTAAGTATCTTTTCCTTTAGTTTGAGTTACATTAGTTATAGTGTTACAAGTTTATACACTCTGCCTTTCAATCTCCCCCAATTTGATTGTCTAACAATGACATTCAAATTAATGAAGGATAACTCAACTAAACAATGAGACGAGAAAAGATAATTAACATTACATTCTTGAATAATATACAATTGAAAAGAACTTGAAAACAATACAATGAACATAAAAACTAGAAACAGAATTCGAACCTCGAATTAAAGATCATTTGAATGATTCCTATCACCTGGATTATTTCATACCTTCTAGTCAAACTTATATCACCTTATTGGATTCACTCTTAGGTGAATTTTCCTCAAGTGAGTTAAAGCAACCGAAAGACATGAAGTTTTTCCAACTTCAAGTTCACACCACTCTGACCTTTAACCCTAATTCCGTTTCCTCTTTCTAGCTTCAGCAGCTTGGTCTCTCTCTTCTTTCTGCCTTTTGAGCTTCTCCTTCTGCTGCTTTTCTTTCTTGTATACTGGATCTTTAAGCTGCTTCCACCTAGCATTCAACAGACTTACAGCTTCCATTTCTAGAGGGTTCTTGGGCTCTGGATAAGGATGTTTGAAAAGCCTTCTGAGTTTGTCCACCTCCTGAGTAGTCCTGATCTTTGGAATATCCTCAAAGTTCTTCATGATGAGCTGAGATTTCCAATGAGTTTTATCAGCTTTAAACTGACAATAGATCATCTTGGGGTAGCCCTTGACACGGTTAGTATTGTGGACACTAGCCGCATCTCGCTCCATTTGCTTCTTTTCCACCACTACTTCAGACAGGTAACTCACGAGTCTCTGCTTTTCTTCAACAAACTTGTCTTCCACTTCGCCCCATTTGAACACATATAACACTTTCTCTAGAAATGCAGCATCTTGAGTCTGTAGCAGCCATTGTCTACTCATATGCAAGAGTGTTTGTTTCTGGTCTGCATCTATGTATGCTAAGGCATCAGCTGTATCATCAGCATAAGAGTGTATCCAGTATACACTATCTTTCCCTGGAACGCCAACTGCCTCCCTTATTTCTCCTTGTTCCAGTTCTCCAGAAGGAAGAGTCAAAGCTTCATCTACATTCTTCATTGCTTGAAGAATATTCCATTTCTGTTCTATCAGCTCCGGCTCAATCTTCACGTTGTCGAGAGGGTTTGGAGCAATGACATCACACTTCCACACCTCATTGCTCTTCAAGAATATGACTCTTTCAATGATCCTCACGGATTTATCTTTAAGCTCAGAGGCGAATCCCTTACCCATCATTTGTCTACATACAGCTTTAAGAGATTCCACTGAAAGTTCCATTAAGTCCTTTTCCTCCATGCTCACCCTCTTCATCTTTCCTTGAACCACCATCCGGACAAAATTTGGATAAGCTGAGAATTCTGGACCCTTGTCCTCTGCTAGCTGCATTAACTGATCCCTGTACAGAATGCTTAGCTCCTCAGATTGAGAGTACTGAATTTTAGTCGCTAGCAAGAACAACTCTGACGCAGATCTTCTCATTATGAATTGGTCATCCACAAATAGGAAAGATGTTGGG
Organism: Saposhnikovia divaricata; assembly: GCA_036435485.1. Lineage (NCBI taxonomy): Eukaryota > Viridiplantae > Streptophyta > Magnoliopsida > Apiales > Apiaceae > Saposhnikovia > Saposhnikovia divaricata. The sequence continues at coordinate 234,223,507 of CM071594.1, forward strand.
ACTCCTTCTACCAAAGACAAGATAACCTGCCACTCCTTAAGATTTGCATTGTATCCAACCCTGACTTTAGAAATTAATCTCTTCAAAGCATTTATATAGTCCCCAGTCATTGGATTCTGCAAATTCAAGTTGTAGAACAGATCATCTGCATCCTTGTTATGAACTCCTTTTGCACATGGTCCCATCATTATCTTCCTTGCTTCATCCCATTTCTGCCCTATCCTTCTTTTGTCCAGATCAACTTGAGGATTGGCTAGCCTTGCAAGCTCATACTCATACTGCTTCCCTTGTAGCTCCACCTTCTGTTCTAGGAACGCAGCATGTTCTTGCATCATCTTCATTTTATGGAACTGAGCTTGTTCCAAGGCTAACTGTTGAGACTGCAGGGTTTCTTCATCAACAGGATCTTCTTCAGGCATTCCGAAAGACATACCAGCACCTCCACCTTGTTCCTTCAAAGATCGCTTAACAGCATGTGCGAAAGGTACGTCTTCCATATCAGAATCTGAGTCTAGTACCTCCTGTACTGTGTCCTGATGACTCAGGTCAATAACTGGTTCATCTTCTTCAACCATTATTGCCTTACCCTTTCTCCTCCTCAGAGCCTCTTCAGCAACAGCAGGCTCAATTTCTGGTTCCTTAACAAGATCAGCGGGTTCTTCAATTTCTTCGATGTGAACTGCCTGCTGTCTCGTCTCCTTTCCACTCTCCCCCTTAGGTGAGTTATCCTGAGCTCCACCATGGTCTTCAGATCCACCAGCTGCATAGGAACCTCCAAAACCAGAACCAGAGGCTCCCGCTCCACTAGCACCACCTGCACCACCTGCTCCAGCATCGGGGGGAGGTTGTTCCGACTCGAAGCACTCCGGGGGCACAAAACTTCTGACTGCGAACATCATTCTACTGATCTCCACAATCATTGTATGCATTGTAGACTCCAATGCCCCCATCCTCTCATTGATTGTGCGTCCCAAGACACCACCAGCATGGCCCAAGTCATTGACCTTATTTGTCAAATCATCAAAAGCTGTAGCTTGACTTGCCATTCTTGCTGCGTAGTCGTCTAGAGCCCTTTGGTTGTTTCCAATATTGACCCCGAACTGCCCCATTGTCTGCCCGAACTGCCTCATCTGATTTTCCATTGAAGTCATACGAGTATCAAAATTTTCAGTATTAAGGGACGGTGTTTGGTTTAGGTGACCTCGCTCTAATACGCGTTCTGTTGGTATTTGGCGCTCGGTTTCGGGCCTTAAAAATGAAGGTCCCTCTCTCCCTAACCTCTCACACACACTCCCTGTCTCACGCTCGTGTATGTCTTCAATGACTGATCCTAAAAGTGAAGCAGTACCTGCAGAAGCTTGATAAGAAATGTTGTTGACAGTTATGGGATCAAATTCTGTTTGTTCCTGAGTTGGAATCTCAGTCTGAGAGGCTGCAAAGTGTCCTTGTACGACATCAGAACCGATCCTCTTTGCAGCATCAGTACGTACCGGTGAAGGTACGGCTGAAGTTCTTAATACTTCATGTCCTCTTGAAGCAACAGTATCATCAAGAGGCACATCATCCTGACCAAGATCAAAATCCCTATGTGCAGAATGTTCAAGGGGTGAACCACTCGCGTGAGGTGGAGTGGTTGCGTGTGACACGCTAGGGTTTGACTGTGGTTGTGAAGTAGCAGCGTGGAAAAGTTTGGCTTTCTTGCGAAAAAGTTGCTGCTCTTCGGGTTCATTCTCCTCATCATCTTGTATAAATATACGTGCTGGTTTTCTGACTTCCGTTAACAGGGGTGATAAAGAATAGGAATGTGTATCAGACTCAGAGTCAGAAATATGGCTCTTACCCTGGGATAGATCCTGCGGGTTAGCAGTCTCTCGGGTCGCGGAATCAGAAACATATGAGGAGGAATGAATAGTATGCATAGAGAGATTACCTGATTGATTACCTTGTGCATCATCGCTTTCCTCATCCGGAATCTCATCAAATGCCTCAGCATGAACAGATGGATTTTGAGCATGTGATGAGACTTGTGATGATGCCTCCAAATTGGTAACTCCTGCATCATATCTAAGCCACATTTGAATATTTTCAGGAGTAGACATTGGCTTACCTTGATGTTTATCCTGATTTGCAATGGTTGCAAGTGACTTAGTGCCCATCCCTAGTGATTCAGATGTGGGGCTTCTGGCAAATCCCTGTCGAATAGCAAGAGCATCCTTCGGTATTAAGTCATTGATTAGCATTTGAAGAAACCGAGGAAACCAGCAGACGACATCAGTGGTAGAGAGGTCTCTGCTTGCAAGGGATCCCATTGAAGCCACTATCTCAGAGAGAACTATGCGTCCATAGTTTATATCCAGTTCTCTTGCTAGGGCTACTGCAAAGGTTTGCATGGGAATCGGAATTTGATGAAAGTCTTTTTCGCGTGCCCGAAAACATCTTGTGATGGCCTCGAAAAAGTAATTCCATTCCGCATGGAAGAATTGCTTTTGGATATTTCCCGTGATTGGGCCTTTTGTAGGATAACATCCAATTTCTTCAAAGAATCTGAGGCGTTCTGCAGCAGTAGGTTCTGGATCATAGGCATCTTTAATGGGGAATCCTAGAACTCTGTTGACAATTTGTTCTGTCACCTCATATTCCTGACCCGCTAAGGTAAACCTGAAACCGTAGGGGGTTGATTTACTCCCAAAAGTAACCGCACTAGTCCATAATTGCTGTAAAGCATCATGTACTAGTGTAGGTTTAGCAGTAAAAGCTTGGCTAGCTTTGGAATACAAATTGAGAAATCGTATCCAAAACTTAAACCGCGGGAGTTGATCACCAATTTCCGTAGAAATATTGTAAAAATTGTTTTTAGCAAGGGAAAATTGGTGAGCCATTTTAATTAAATGTTTTTCTTTTAAAAGATGTGAATTTTTATTTTAATTTTGAAAAACAATTAATTTTCCGAATTACAAAAGAGAATTGTAACCCTTTTAATTTTTCAAGAACACCAAATGGAATCTGAGAAATCAAACTACGGGATTCAATTCAACAACCAATTACTATTTCTTGTGTATACCAGTGGAATCGTGTGTGTTTATAGATGGAGAAAATGGAATCGTGTTTATGAACAGTACACAAACAATATGTGTTCGTGTGTATGTATATGCGCGTGTATGAATGTTCACAAAACACAGTAACACAAAGATTAAGGTTAACACAGATAATAGCAGTCAACAAATCGGCAGTAATTCGTGATTAGTACGAGTTTAATCACAAAAACAAGGATCAAAGGTATGTAATTAGTGAAATCGCACTGTTCTTGTGAAACGGCTGCTGAAAAATTAAAATTAGGTAAAGTGAATTTAGGCATCGAGTTAGAGATGTATATATAGACATTAATGTGGAATGACAAAAATGTCCCTGTTAAAAAATGTGAAAAGTACTAAGTCCATACAGGGGACATCTAAGTCGAACTCTATCTCGAACTTTTCTATCTCGAACTTTTCTATCTCGAACATCAAGTCGAACTTCGAGATAAAGTTCGAGATAGAAGTTAACTCGAACAATTATGCACAAAGAAGCACTTTAACCAAAATTACAGCAGAAACTATAGGGAAATACTATCTTGAACATTATTGATTTGTAGTGAACTTGGAAAAACAGAAAATTCAAGATACTTTTCGAGTTAGAGTCTATCTCGAACATCAAGTCGAAATTCGAGTTGAGTTTCGAGATAGACTAAGAACTCTATCCCGAACATCAAGTCGAACTTCGAGATAAAGTTCGAGATAGACTAACTTGAAGTTAATCTCAAATTCTTTCCAAAATATTTCCTTAATCAAAAAGTTCAGGGTAATTCAAGATATGTTTCGAGTTAGGAGTGTAACTCGAAAAATTCCCTTTAGCTTAACTGAGAACTCTATCTCGAACACCAAGTCGAAATTCGAGTTGAGTTTCGAGATAGACTAAGAACTCTATCTCGAACATCAAGTCGAACTTCGAGATAAAGTTCGAGATAGACTAACTCGAAGTTAATTCTCAGTTCTTTTCAAAATATTCCCTTAATGGAAACTTCATCTCAACCTTAGAGATAAAATTCGAGATAGACTTTATCTCGAATATTTTGAAGATAGAACTAGGCACACTGGTAACTCGAACTCGAACTTTAAGTCGAATTTCGAGATGAATTTCGAGATAGGTGCTAACTCGAAATTCTTCCCAGACTTAGAATTTTCAAAACTTCACCCTGGAAGCTCAAGTCGAAATTCAAGTCGAATTTCTACATGAGTTTCGAGATAGAGACTAACTCGAAATTTTGAAGATACTTAGAATAATTTGACAATTTTTCTTTGAAAAACTCAACAATTAATTTTGCCAAATTAATATAAATATCAATTCAAGGATTTTAATATATGACATAATTAAAACATTCCTTGATAATTCTAAGGCCTCTAATTACATGAAAAACACAGGTAAATTCATCTAAAAATCATGCAATATTTAGACTATTATGAATTTAACTCCCCCTATGATCATGCAATCTAACAAGCATAAATTCACAGATTTGTGCTATAGAAGACACTTAAAACACAATGAATTCATGCAAAATCACACTATACGCAACCTATAACAATCATTAATTAGGCATAGTAAAGTCTAAGCACATAATGATTGATTAGCTTGCACATACAAACATAAACATGGATTTTACAGATAGAAGGCTTTACTAACTTGTGTTAAGCATTCCCAATTCACCAACCAACCTATTGAATGTTACTTCATCAAGAGGTTTGGTGAATATATCTGCAATTTGTTGCATTGTGGGCACAAAATGTAGCTCCACAGTCCCCTCCTCGACATGTTCTCTTATGAAATGATACCTGATGTCAATATGCTTGGTTCTTGAGTGATCTACAGGATTGTTGGTTATGGCAATGGCACTTGTGTTGTCACACATGATTGGAATTTTCTTGTGCTCCATGCCATAATCCTTCAATTGGTTCCTCATCCACAGTATTTGAGCTACACAGCTTCCAGCAGCAATGTACTCAGCTTCAGCAGTAGAAGTAGATACTGTATGTTGTTTTTTACTTTGCCAGGACACCAATCTTCTGCCAAGAAATTGGCAAGCACCAGATGTGCTTTTCCTATCAATCCTGCAACCTGCATAGTCTGAATCCGAATAGCCAATAAGATTAAAACCTGTATCTCTTGGGTACCAAATCACTAGATTTGGTGTGCCCTTGAGATACCTAAAAATTCTTTTGACGGCTACGAGATGTGATTCTCTAGGATCCGCTTGGAACCTTGCACATAAACAAGTTGCGAACATTATATCTGGTCTACTTGCAGTTAAATAGAGGAGTGAGCCAATCATACCTCGATAGCTTGTGATGTCAACTGATTTACCTGATTTGTCTTCATCAAGCTTCGTGGCTGTTGCCATAGGAGTCTTAGCTGCTGATGCATCTTCTAGATTATACTTCTTGAGTAAATCTCTGACGTACTTGGATTGACAGATAAAGATACCATCTTTTCTCTGACTGATCTGTAATCCAAGGAAGAAGGACAGCTCTCCCATCATGCTCATCTCATATTTTTCCTGCATTAGCTTGGCAAATTTCTCGCACAAGCGCTCATTTGATGACCCAAAAATAATATCGTCCACATATACTTGAACAAGTATTAAGTCATTTCTCACAACTTTATAGAACAATGTTTTATCAATTACTCCCCTAACAAAACCATTTTCAATTAAGAATAGAGATAGGGTTTCATACCATCGCCTTGGGGATTGCCTGAGGCCATAGACAGATTTGAAGAGTAGATACACAAAATCTGCATGTTCTGGATCAACGAAGCCGGGCGGCTGTTCCAGATACACTTCTTCTTCTAACTCTCCGTTCAGGAAGGCACTTTTCACGTCCATCTGGAATACCTTGAAGTTCTTATGTGCTGCAAATGCCAAGAACATCCTGACTGCCTCAAGTCTTGCAACTGGTGCATAGGTTTCATCATAATCAATTCCTTCTCGCTGAGAATAACCTTTTGCAACCAAACGAGCCTTGTTTCGTGTTACAAGTCCGTTTTCATCCAGTTTATTTCTGAATACCCACCTAGCTCCAATTACGGATTTGTTCTTTGGTCGGGGTACCAGTTTCCAAACTTTCTGCCTTTCAAACTGATTGAGTTCCTCTTGCATTGCAATCACCCAATCAGCATCGCCAAGAGCTTCTTCTATTTCTTTAGGTTCAAACTTGGATAAGAACCCAGAATATAAGGAGATATTAGCCATGTCAGCTCTTGCAGTTCTTCTAGTAGTCACACCAGCATCTGGATCACCAATAATTAACTCAAACGGATGGTCTCTATTCCATACCCGTTCACCTGGAAATTGTCTAGATGATTCAGCTTGACTTTCTGAGTTGGGGTGCTGACTACTTTGAATATTTTCACTAACTCCCCCTGAGTTAGTGCCAGCTCCTACAGAACTAGAGTCAACTCGACTCGAGCCTTGAACAGTAGTCCTTGAGCTGCTATTTACTCCCCCTGAGTTGTTGCCGGTTGGTACTGAAGAAGTCTCTCCTGATCTTGTAGAATTAGCTTGTTCACTAGACTCAGGTTCTTCATGTACGCTTGGAATATTTAATGGAACAACCAACTCAGGTTCATCTTCAAGATCTTCTAAGTCCAGATTCTGAAATTTTAGGGACTCAGGTTCACTAGAATCTCTTGAAATTGATGAGAGTTTGGTATCGTCGAATCTGACGTTGTAGCTTTCCGTCACTTTTCGATCATTCACCAAGAACACTCTATAAGCTGCCACCACGTCTGTAGAGTAACCAACAAAGATTCCTTCACGAGCTTTTGCTGCAAACTTGCCTAGATTTTCATCATCTATAAGCACATAGCATTTTGCTCCGAAGACATGAAAGTATTTGATTGTTGGTCTTCTGTTGTTCATTAGCTCACATGGTGTCTTTTCTTTATCTTTTATGATCAAGGTTCTATTTTGAGTGTAACAAACGGTACTCACTGCTTCGGCCCAGAAATACAAAGGAAGTTTTGAATCATACAATAAAGTTCTTGCTGCTTCAACCAGAGTTCTATTCTTCCTTTCAACTACTCCATTTTGTTGTGGAGTTCTCGGGGCTGAATACTGACGACGTATTCCCTTAGATACACAGAAGTCATTTAGCACTGCGTTTTTGAATTCAGTGCCATTGTCTGATCTAATCGTCTTCACAGTAAGTGTTGAAACATTCTCAATTTGAGTGATGTGATCAATGATTAAGAAAGGTACTTCGTCTTTCGTCATTGCGAACAATACCCATGTATACTTAGAGAAGTCATCCACGATTACCAAAGCATATCTTTTCCTAGACAAAGATAGGACATTCACTGGGCCAAACAAATCCATATGAAGAAGTTGTAGAGGCTCAGTAATACTAGAAATTTCTTTGCTTTTATGTGATGCTCGCTTCGACTTTCCCATTTCACAAGCTTCACAGAGTCCTTTCGGAGCGAACTCCATTTGAGGTAGATCTCTCACCAATTCTCGCCTCGCGAGAGCATTCATCGTTTTGAAGTTTAAGTGAGATAGCTTTTTGTGCCATAACCAGCTTTCATCATCCGAGGCTTTGCTGTAGAAACAGGTGACCTCATCCTGATTTGCTGAATCCATATCTGCAACAAAAAGATCTGCCTTTCGAACTCCTCTTAAAGCTAGTGAGCCTTCCTTGATGTGAGTGATTGAGACACCTTTCTTGTTGAAGACAATTTCGTAACCTTTGTCACAGAATTGACTTATACTCAACAGATTGTGCTTTAGTCCCTCAACATAGGAAATATCTTCAATGATGACATTGCCAGTTTTCAGTTTGCCATATCCCTTAGTCACACCTATGCTGTCATCTCCAAAGGTAACATAAGGGCCAGCCTTCATAACCAACTCTGTAAGCAGGGACTTATTTCCAGTCATATGCCTCGATGCTCCACTGTCTAGCACCCATATAACTTTATTTCTATTCTGCTTAATGCCCTGCAATGACAGATTGGTTAGACATTCTTCGGAACCCAACTTTGATTGGGCCCGGCTTTTCGATAAGATCGAGAATCAACAGATTTAACAACAGGAGATGCACTTTTCTTCACATTACTAGAGCTTTCGACTATCTCCTTTCCTTTCTCAGACTTGACAGATTTGTCAGTCTTAGGAGAAGGTTTGTCACTCCTAACTTTAGGAGGACTGACAGTCTTGGCTCTACCATACTTTTTCTTGATATTTGAACTAGCAACAGTATTTGAGCATGACTGGCTAGATGCATTCATTAAATGCACAAAAGTTTGCATGATATTAAAAGTGCATGGCATACAGTTAGGTTGACCACACTGTGCATGATTCTGATGCAGATTATTCATTGTATGTGTGGTAGGCATGGCATGTGCAGCAGGAACATTCATGTTAGCTTTGCATGCATAAGAAAGATGTTCAGTAGATTTACAATGATAACATGCTTTCTTTATTCGTTCAGCCTTAACCTCTTTTATGCCTTTTTCTTTCTTTCCTTGTTGTTTAACAGCCTTAGCTCCTAATCCCAGTCTAGATTCATCTCGAGGGAAATTGATTTTCACTTGTTTAATAGGAGTTACAGGTTGTTCTTTCTGGCGATCTTCCATCTCAATCTCATATCTAGCTATCAATTCAGTCTCTTCTTCTTCTATTCTAGGAACAAGATGTTTGTAGATAGGTTTGACAGCCGATTTAAGAATTCTAGGTGTTTCCTGTTTAAGGTCACTGGAACTAGGGTCAATAGGTCTCTTTCCTTCTTTCTTAGGAAGGTCAGAATAATCAAGCCCTATACCTACTCCAGTTATCTTCTTAAATGTGTCATTATCTACATACACTTTACTAGCAGCTAGTTTGTAAGCTTCGCATTTTGTTTCTAACTCAGCTAGATTGTTCCTAAGACATGCTTCTACTTCTTCCTTAAGGACGAGCTTGTGTTCTAGAGATTTAATAAAGTCTCTTAGAGAAGTATCTACAGTGCAAGCAGCCTCTAGCTCTTCCACTTTTGCCTCAAGCATTCTGCATTTGGCAACAAGTGTTTTCTGTTCCTTTTGAGAAGAGTCTAGGCTTTTGCACAACATATAGATCTCTTCACTAAGAGCCCCGTTCTGTTCTTTATAATCATCAATAGACATTTCTACTTTAAGAGTCAGAACTGGTACCTCTGGTTCCTCTGATGTCTCAGCCATGAGCGCAAAGTTTGCTACTTGAGTAACATCTTCCTCATCTGAATCATCCCAAGCTCTTCCTTCTGTCACCAATAAAGCTCGTTTTCCATGTCTTTCCTTCAACAGTGCTTCATAGTTGCTTTTGAGAGCTTCAAATGTTTCTTTTGGATAAGTCTGTTTAGGCTTTTTGCAGTCCGAGGCAAAGTGTCCAGCTTCACCACAATTGTAGCATTTGAATTTCATTTTGAAATCCAAGGGAGATTTGTAGCTGGTATTCTTGCCTTTTCCTTTGTAGCCTGACGAACTACCACCACCCTTAGCAGCCCGATAATAAGATGAAGATTTTCTCTATGGTCGGTTGCTCTTTCTAAATCTCATGTTGCTGAACTTCCTTGCCATGTATGCCACGACACTATCGTCCATGTTGTCCAGCTCTTCTTGGGTGTAGTAGTCATCATCACTGTCAGATGCGCACTCGTCATCATTATCAACTTGATGTGGTGCAAGTGATGATTTAGGCTTTGCTGCAACCATTGCCTTCTTAGACTCTTCCTCATCAGCAACTAATCCTGATGCACTTTCTTTTGACTTTGAATCATTGTCCCATGCTTGATCTTGAAGCGTTTCCAGCTCATAGGTCTTTAATATTCCATAATACTCTTCCAGAGAAGTTGTATGCAAATCTCTGGTTTCTCTGATTGCGTAGACCCTATGCTCAATGCTTTTTGGCTGGTTCCTCAGATATCTCGTATTTGTTTCAACCATGGGGAGAGTCACACCTCTCAGATTCAAATCCAATACCAACTGACTGAATCGTAGGTAGACATCTGTTATGCCTTCTCCTTTCCTTATTCTAAAGGTGTCATACTCCATCTTGAGTATGAGTGTTTTGTTGCTTCTGACCTCTGCAGATCCTTCCATGACAACTTCTATCTTGTCCCAAATCTTCTTCGCTGTAGTCAGACCTTTGACTATGTTGAACATTTCATGATCAAGAGATTCCATCAAGGTTTGTCGTACGGCAGTATCCAAAGCTATTTGCTCTTTATCAGCATCCGAAAAATCCGCTGCCTTTTTGGGCTCAGACCGAGGTGGTATAACCACTCCTCCTTCCGTATGTGAAGGAATAACTGCCATTGGGACAAATTTACCCTTGTCAAGGACTTCCAGATATTCAGGGTTAACAGTCTCTAGATATAGTCTCATTCTGAAAACCCATTCTTCATAGTGATCTTTGTTGAACATTGGGATCTTGAATGCATTTTTAGGAGCCATCTCAATTCTGGTCACTAAAAATTTCTAAGTACCCAAGACTAGGCTATGTAGAATATTTATGTAGAACTTTTGCCTAAGTCGAAATTTCCCTAAGTAGAAATTTTGCTCAAGTCGAAATCACCAAGTAGAAATTGTCCAAGTCGAAATTCTATGTAGAAATTCTCAAGTAGAACTTCTATGTAGAAATTTTTGCCTTAGAATAATTTTTCTGCAGATTTCTTTAAATATTGAATAAACAATATTATCACTTTAACACTTTTTGACTTTGAATGCTTTACTCACCAAACCCACCTAACCCACATGCTAGGTACTGAGTATGTCTTTTACTTTCGGCCGAATAAAATAAATCAACAAGTCCAAAAACCACCTTTTTATTCTTTTACTATTGAAAAGGAGATCAAAAAGTTGTTGGGTTGTATTCTTTGATAAGAACAGATGATGAACACTCAAGAACACCAAATATGAACTAACCCAGATAAATTCACAAAAATTAATTAAAATACACCCAAGCTAAATAATCACACCTGGAGTATTTAAATAATTTTTCAGATGAGTTTTCACTACCAACGAATTAAAACACACTTTTCGAGAAAATGAAAAGTAGATCTGAAAAATGAAAACTCACGATTCTTCTACTCAACACAAGGATCTATGTTTTGTATGTTAAACATATAGCTCTGATACCAATTGTTAGGTCCAAACGTGTTGTAGAGGGGGGGTGAATACAACTTTTCGAATATGAGAGGCAATAAAAACGATGCAATAAATGAACACACAGATTCAAGGAATATATTTCTTTATATATAACTTGAAAGGGTTGCTACAACATTCATTACAAAGTATAACAGAAGTTGAGAGAGAAGTGAATGATACTAAGCTCTGTGAATGCACTCTCTCTTTTTCTCTTGTGTTTTTCTCTAGAATTGCTCACTAACTAAAACATTACACAAGTACTTCTATTTATACTACATGTAATCTATGTCCTGTAGTCTTCAAAGACTAAGATGTACGTGGCCCAATGATGTCCACATAATTCTTGCCTTATCTTGAAAGCTTGGAAATCTGCCAATCAGAAGATGCCATGTGTCATGTTGAAGCTGCACCTAAGTAGAACTTCTACTTGAGAATTTCTACTTGGCTATCTCGAAATTCCTAAGTGGAACTTCTACTTGGCTATCTCGAAATTCCTAAGTAGAACTTCTACTTGAGAATTTCTACTTAGCCATCCAGAACATTTAGTACTTAGAAAATATTCTGGTCTTCAACTTGAAACTTCAATGCACATCTTGAACTTGTGATATCTTCATGTCTTCTTTATTCTTCAACAAGCTCTTGAACATGCTTCTTTATTACTGACATAAACTTGCTATCAATGTCCTGACACTTGATGCAATGGTCTGGTTCATAAGTGACTAGTCTTGATAGTGTTTCTGCTTCTTGAATAAATTACCATATTCACTGAATAACTTGGCTTTCCAATATTTGCTTTCCTTCTTCTTCACTTGAAATCAATTGGTCTTGTTGATACTGATAGTTATGATCTTGATTCTTGATTTATCAAATCACTGAGGCATGAACAACTTTAACTTGAACTTCTCTCAATGATTTCTTCTTGGCTTGATCATAGTTAGCATGTTTAATTGTATCAATTACCTTGTCTTCATTTAGTGTTGATTTCTTGTGACTTCCTGTTCTTGATTGTCTTCTGGTTAAGTATCTTTTCCTTTAGTTTGAGTTACATTAGTTATAGTGTTACAAGTTTATACACTCTGCCTTTCAAAGACGTATCACTCAAAGTCTTTGGCAAATAAGTTATTCCTCAAGAAAGATTTGTTCGGGCTCAAGATGGAGGAAGATGGAGATTTGAGAGATTATCTGAATCGTTTTAATGGCCTGATCAACTAGCTGAATAATTTGGATGAAAAATTGAAGGATGAGGACAAAGCTGTTCTTCTACTTGTGTCTCTACCAAAGAAGTATAGTACTGTGATTACTTCTTTATTGGTTGGGAATACGGAGTTAGCTTTGGGTAAGACTATTGTTGTTCTTCTGGAGTCCGAAAGATTGATGAAGCAAGGATCGAGTGACGCATCTGATGGAAGTGCACTCGTGGTGGATGCACGTGACAAGAAAAAGAAGTCTGGTAAGAAACATAACCCTAATATCAAGTGCTTTTATTGTGATGAATTGGGTCATATACAATCCTGGTGTCCAAAGGCAAGAGAAGACTTGAAGGAGTTGAAGAAAACTCGAGGAGGGGGTAGTGTTTCGCTTGTGGAAGGTGATGCTCTTTTGGTACAAGAAGATAAGGGATCGAAAGAAGAATGGGTGCTTGACTCGGGATGTTATCATCACATATGTGCTAGGAGGGATTGGTTCTCGTCCTACAAGAAGTGTGATGGAAAGATGGTTGCTTTACTAAACGGTAAAAGGGTAAAGGATGCTGGTATTGGTGAGGTAATAATGAAACTTCACAATGGTCGTGTTCGAAAGTTAACTCAAGTGAGGTACGTACCGGAGTTAAATCGAAATCTAATTTCATTGGGTAAATTAGTTGATTTGGGATATACTGTTATGATGAAGAACGGTATTTTGGAGGTCACTAAAAGGGATTTAGAGATACTCAAAGGATGGAAGGACAAAAGAAATCTTTTTGTGCTAGAAGGAGAGGTTATTTTTCGAGGGGAGGCATTGGCGGATGGACGTCGATGTCTTGATTGTGACCGTTAAATCGGTTGTGCATGGAACCGTATTGGGTTGAAGGGGAGGTTTGTTGGGCTTAAACCCAATACGGTAGTATGGGTATTGGTGATATAAGTCATATATGGGTAAGGTAATAATTGTATGGATACACAATTATTATATATGGTATGTCTTATTCATAAAGTTAGGTAATTAGGTGCCAAGAATTGGAAGGCTTGTATAACAAGTATGGTAAGACTTGTAGAATAAGTATGGCAAGTCTTGGTGGCTAAGTTTTGGGTGGCTATATAAACATAGTCATATTATGTTTTGATATATACTTGAGTATTATTTGGCTTGAGTATTGTGTGAGTGATACACCGAGTGATTGATGTATTATTGATATTGTTAAGATTAATAATACGAGTTTGGGACGTGGGTTTTCCGCGTCAAATATATTTGTGTGTGTGCTTTGTTTTATTTGTTTGTTTGAATCTCGATAATTGTGTAGCCCCTAACCTAACATCAAGCCCGATTGCTGAACCAGCGGTCGAGACCGAAGAGGTGGAGCTGTATGTATGCCAGTCTGGGAAAATGATTCAAATTGGAAAGAACATGGAGCCTGAGTTGAAGGAAAAAGTTATCAAAGTCATTAGGGAGTTCCACAACGTGTTCGCCTGGGGCCTCGAAGATATGTCGGGTTTCGATCCTTCGGTAGCCAAGCATTGTCTGAACGTGGCTCCCGAAGCCAAACCTGTAAAACAAAAAAGAAGAAATTTTGACATGGAAAGGCAAAAGGTTATTCAAGCTGAAGTGGAGAAGCTGCTAGAAGCAAAGTTCATTGAAGAGATTGATTACCCCGACTGGTTAGCGAACATGGTGGTGGTTAAAAAAGCAAATGGCAAGTGGAGAATGTGTGTGGATTATACTGACTTGAATAAACACTGTCTGAAAGAACACTATCCGTTGCCGAACATTGACCAACTGATAGATGCTACTTCGGGGCATTAAATACTTAGTTTTTGTGTGGCATGGCCAGCATCTCCCTAAATCGGACCGTGGCGCTATGCACTGGCTAAGGATAAAGGAAATAAGGTTGCGCCTTGCTACAAGCACCGGGGCTTTTAGCGCAGTGGTAAGCGCCTGATCCTAACAATCTGTTTGGACAGGAATTGAGTCTCAGTTCCCAACCTGAAGAAGAGCTTGACAAATTCCTTCTCCCAAGCCTTAGCTGTATGAGCCATGCCCTCATGAAGTGAGCCAAATTCAAAATCAATTCTACGAGAAATGCTCTGGCCATTGGTCTTTAAGATATCTAGTTTAGAATGCTAGAGCTCCAAAGATTTGGACATTGAAGAAACAGAAGACTCGAATGAAAGCATTTTGGATTGAAGAGAAGCAATGGCTTTTGTGTTGGCTCCAATTTGAGCAGACAGATCAGAACGATCAATCAGTTGTTCAGGAGCAACAGAGGGTCGAACACTGGGAGAGGCTGGCACAGAGGTGTCTGAGGTAGAGGTTTCAAAAACAAGTTGATTTAACTCATTAACCACAAGATGGTTACGAGTCAAAGTAGAGATATCAAAAGATTCGGACAGAGCGTCCATCTCATCTATGTCATCAATTACTTTAAAGTATTTAAAAACTTTTGTCAACAAGGCAGGATATGGCAAGTACATGGACTCATGTGATGCGCAGTGAAGCATGTTATGAATAAGAAATGAGGCCACATTAAAAGGGATTTGTTTGACAAAGAGTGACAGCAAGATACAATCTTGAAAGGTGATCCTATCTCTACCACTTTTTCGAGGCAACAAATTAGTATGAAACAGTTTGAATAATAAAAGACACGAGGGGGTGAGAGAGGATACCAAAGGCTTGGTGTCTACAGTGACCGAAGCATCCCTGAGAATTGTGCGAAGTTGGGCTTCATAAGGGAGGTCATCAATCTCAGAAAATGGTTGGTGCGAAGTGAAGGGGCAGGGGCCAGAAGCAGCAACACCCAAAATCGCTCCAAGCCAATCCACCGTAAGAACAATGGGCACTCCCTTGACATTTGAGAACACCATATCATTATGGCCTTGTTGCAAGTTGGAGTAGAACTCACGAACTAGAGCAGGGTAGAACTGTGGTGGAGGAGAGAGTAAAGATTCACAAGATAGGGTTTCAAAACACTGGTTCATCCCGATACGCCGAAAGAGATCAAAATCCACCAATCGCTCCTTGATGAGGGGTTTGTCCTTGCATTTAGATGATTGTTCTGGGGTCAAAAACTCCGCCTTTAAACTTCATTCCGGTAAGGAAGAATCGGAGTTAGATTGAGAGTGCTCCGATGGAGGTGCTTTAAGGCGCTTCGAAGATTCTAATTTTGAAGGGGTTTTGCCGGAACGAGGACCTGATGAGCGTGTTTTTCGTTTAGCCATTGGAGAAGATGAGAGAGAGAAAAGGGAAATGAAGAGAAAATAAGTTGAGAGAGATGAGAAAAGATTAAGAGAAAGAGAAAGTGGGAAGAGAGAAGTTAAGGCGCAGTTGTCGAAAAATGTGCCAGAAAATGGAGTAGAGTGTAGAGGAACTGAAAAGACGTGCCTAGAGATAGGTGTTAAGCATGCAGACAGTCAAAGGCATTGAGACACAGTTACAAGTCATGAAACAAATATCAATGTACAATTATGTTCAGTACGCCAATCAATTTATCAAGTAAAATAAAATAAAGAATTTGTACCTTGATAAAGAAATCAGTTAATTTATCGAGATGTCACGCATGCAACCAACATTATTAACTGTCACTTGATTAGATTAATACAATAACAATTAAATCACAGTCTCATATTTTTAAGATGTAAAATAAATATGCTCAATTAGGAGGACATAGAGTGATTTAATTAGAATGAGCACATACCAAGTTCTCTACGTAGCATACAAAACCTGTCTTCGGATAGGGGTTTGGTAAAAATATCTGCCTTTTGATTTTCAGTGGGAATATAAATAAGTTCAATGTTACCTTTTGAAACATGATCCCGAATAAAATGATGACGGACATCGATATGTTTAGTGCGAGAATGCATGACCGGATTTTTGGAAATATTAATAGCCGATGTGTTATCACAGTAAATTGGAGTATGAGAGAATTTTATACCAAAATCCTTTACGGTTTGCTGCATCCACAAAATTTGTGCACAGCAACTCCCGGCGGCGATATATTCCCCTTCAGCAGTTGACATTGCCACTGAAGTTTGTTTCTTACTGTGCCATGCCACTAGGCAATCTCCTAAAAATTCGCAAGCTCCGCTAGTACTTTTACGATCAACCTGAGATCCTGCGTAATCGGCATCTGAAAAACCAATTAAATTAAAAGACGGGGAACTGGGATAGAATAATCCCAAGTCATCAGTTCCCTTTAAATATTTAAATATTCGCTTTACGGCATTTAAATGAGATTCTTTTGGCATTGCTTGAAAGCGGGCACATAAACATACACTAAACATGATATCGGGGCGAGAGGCTGTGAGATATAACAAGGAACCAATCATACCTCTATATTTAGTAACATCAACTGATTTACCATTTTCATCCCTAGTGAGTTTAGTGGTAACACTCGTGGGAGTAGATTTTGGAGTGACATGTTCCAAATCAAACCTTTTAAGTAAGTCTTTAATATACTTACTTTGATGAATAAAAATACCTGCATTAGATTGGTTAATTTGTAAGCCAAGAAAATATTGTAATGCACCCATAAGACTCATGTCAAATTCTTTATGCATACAATCCGAGAACCATTTGCATAAAGTTTCATCCGAGGCTCCAAACACAATATCATCAACATATACTTGTATTATCAAGAAATCATTATGTTTATGAAAAATAAAAAGAGTAGGATCGAGTGTACCCCTAATGAAGCCAGAATCGACAAGGAAGGTACTGAGTCCATCATACCAACATCTGGGAGATTGTCTAAGGCCGTAGACAGATTTCTTGAGTTTATAAACATAATTCGGATACTTTTCATGTATGAATCCTGGGGGTTGCTTTACGTATACTTCTTCCTACAGATAACCATTTAAGAAAGCGCTTTTGACGTCCATCTGGTACAGTTTAAAGTTCTTATAGACTGCAAAAGCCATTAGAATGCGTATGGCTTCTAATCGAGCTACTGGAGCATAAGTCTCGTCGTAGTCGATGCCCTCTTGTTGATTATAACCTTGAGCCACGAGGCGAGCTTTATTTCTTATGATATTGCCATCCTCATCCTTTTTATTTTTGAAGACCCAACGAGTTCCAATGATTGTGACGTTTTCAGGAGGTGGAACAAGCTCCCATACATCACATCGTTCGAACTGATTAAGTTCTTCTTGCATGGCTACTGACCACTGCTCATTCTCCACTGCATCCTTAGCATTTTTAGGTTCGAATTCAGCTACAAAAGCATAAAATGCACAGAAGTTTTGAACTTTGCTTCGAGTGGTAATCCCTTGATTCAAATCTGAGAGAAGATTATCTTGAGGATGATTCTGCACAGTTCTGACAGATTTGGGAAGAGGTATGGAGCTCATTTCTTCTACACTTGAGTCATCCAATTGACAAGGAACTGGATTTGGATTAGATGTAGAGGAAATATGATCTTGAGAAGATTTCCTTGCAGGCTCAAATGATGGAGAGTTGCTTGTAGCAGCATTAGCAGTCGTAGATGATCCAGGAGTTAATTGGTGAGAGGTGGAAGTCTGCTGTGGTGTTTCTTGTTCATTCTGGGAATGAGACATGTCCTGTTCCAACTGAGACTGTCTCATTTCCGAATGAGACTGACCCTTTTGAAGCTGGGAAGGATCATTAGCATATGCTTCCTCGTCTCTAGCTAGATCAAGATAAGACTCATTGAAAGAAACATTAATGGACTCTTCTACTTTAGCCTTATCAGGGTTATAAACACGATACGCTGTACTAGTATTGGAGTATCCCAAAAATATTCCTTCAGTTGCACGAGGATCAAATTTTCCACGATTTGGCTGGGAATCTAGAACGAAACATTTAGAACCAAAAACTCGAAAATAGATGATGTTAGGAGTTTTATTCTTAAGCAATTCATAAGGGGTTTTCAGTAAAATAGAGCGAATTAAAACTCTATTAAGCACATAGCAAGAAGTATTTACCGCTTCTGCCCAGAATTTTCGAGGCAACTTACTTTCATGAAGCAAAGTACGGGCAGTTTCTTGTAGAGTTCTATTCTTGCGTTCCACTACTCCGTTCTGTTGTGGAGTGCGAGGAGCAGAAAATTCATGTGTGATGCCCCTTGACTTGCAGTAGGTGACAAAATCTTTTTCAAATTCCCTACCATGATCGCTTCTAATGGTTCTTAATTTCTTGGAATACTTAGTTTTAAGGTTAGCAATCAAATCTTGAAACTCGATAAAAGCTTCATTTTTAGAACTTAAAAATAGTACCCAAGTAAATCTAGAGAAATCATCAACTATAACAAAAACATATTTCTTACCACCTTGGCTAACATACCTTTCGGGTCCAAATAAATCAAGGTGCAGTAATTGTAAAGGATCAGTTGAAGACACTTGATTTTTGGCTTTGAACGAAGTCTTGACTTGCTTCCCTAGCTGGCATGCTGAGCAGGGTTCTGTCTTTTTAAAGTTAAGCTTAGGAAGACCTCTAACAAGACCTTGGGAGGAAATTTTCTTTAAGAGATCCATATGGACATGCCCTAGCCTCCTGTGCCACAGGTACTGTTGCTCTTGAACAGTTACCAGACATATTTCCTCCTGCTGTTCATCAAAATCCAACACAAAAATGTTTTCTTTTCGTTTGTCTACTAAGGGAACCTTGTTAGAGTTAGTAATAATAAAACACATCTCTTTGTCAAAGTTGACACTGTGACCTGCATCTGTTAGTTGACTAACACTGATAAGATTATATTTCAGACCCTTAACTAACCGAACATCATCGATAGAGAACCTTTTATTACCTATGGTGCCTTTACCTATGATTTTGACAGTGTTAGAGTCACCCAAGGTAACCAAACCTCCATCTGTAGCCACTAGAGATAGAAACTTTGATTTGTCTCCTGTCATATGACGAGAGCAGCCACTGTCTATGATCCATTTATTTCTTGGGATATGAGCTGCTAAGCAGACCTGCAAAACATATATGTATTCATGTCTTAGGTACCCACTTTAACTTGGGTCCTGCTTTGTTAGTATCCACAATATTATATAAATGTCTCTCTGTTTTCTTAATCCATATTTGAGCAATATTAACAGAACTAGACAATTTATGTGATCTAGATGTTTGGCCCTGAGTGTCACAGAATTTAGATTCTGCTGAAATGTGTCCCCTTTTTCCACAATCTGTACATCTCTCGTATGGCATTTTGTACTTCATGGTAGTTCGCCTTTTTAACTCGTGGAACCCATTTTTCTTTGCTAAATTGAAGCCAAGCCCTCCTTTACCCAAAGAAAGTTTTTAGCTTGCCAACATTATGTCTAATGTGCCTTCGCCGTGAACAAACTTAGCCAGATCTTTCTTCAGAAGATCAATCTTTTTCTGCAACTCGGAGTCTTTCTGTTCTGCTTCCAGCTTTTGTGTGGCTAACTCTGAATCTTTCATATCAATCTCATTTTTCAAATGAGCATTCTCTTTAGAAAGCTCATCCATTCTTTCAGAGTTTTTCGTATCCAGGGATTCTTCTTTCGAAGACTCATCTATTTCACTTAAAACTTCATTTAAAGCTTGCTTTAAGTAAGCATTTTTGTTTTGCAGCCTTTTGATTTGTACCTGTAGGGTTAGTAAGTCTTTAGAAATACATGATTTTAGAGATGTAGAAAGTACCTCCTCGTCTTCACTGGAGTTTTCCTCTATTCCAGCAAAACACATTTGAGCAATTTCATCATCAGAGTCAATTTCAATATCAGATTCATCGTCGCTCCATGTGAGAAATGCTTTGCTCTTTTTCTTTTCCTTGTCTTGATCCCTTGATCCAGTAGCTTTCATTTTAGCCTGAAGTTGATAACAGTTCCTTTTGATATGACCTTTCTTGCCACATTCGAAACAGGTTTCATCATTGGAATTGTTTCTGGATTCCCTTTTAAAACCAAAGGGCCTTTGAGTAGGTCGACTAGAGGCTTTCTTCTTGGCTAGAAATTTCTGAAATTTCTTTGTTAGAAGAGCAATCTCCTCATCCGAATCCTCACTGGAATCTGTGTTGATTGTTAAATCCAAAGTCTTTTTCCCGGGAGCTGTTTCTTCATCATCATACCTTTTAAGTTGATTCTCAAACTCCTCTAGTTCACTGAAGAGAGTAAGAGTCTCCATATTTGAGATTAAAGAGGAGTCCTGTAGGGCTTTTAGTGCAGTGGTAAGCGCCTGATCCTAACAATTGGTATCAGAGCAAGGTCGCGGGTTCGAATCCCATAAGGCGCAGTGTTAGCGCAGAAGGCATTTGTGCTGTCACGTGATGTGGCGGGCAGATGCTGGGGGGGATTGTGTGGCATGGCCAGCATCTCCCTAAATCGGACCGTGGCGCTATGCACTGGCTAAGGATAAAGGAAATAAGGTTGCGCCTTGCTACAAGCACCGGGGCTTTTAGCGCAGTGGTAAGTGCCTGATCCTAACAGTTTTCTGGATGCCTTCTCCGGATACCACCAAATCGCCATGAATGCCGGGGACATACCTAAGACAGCATTCATCACACCGAACGGTACCTATGCTTACATTAAGATGCCCTTCGGATTGAAGAACGCGGGGGCAACCTTCCAAAAGATGATCAACAAAGTATTCAAGGCACAGATTGGTCGGAACATGGAATGTTATGTAGACGATATGATAGTTAAGTCCCGTTTCAGGGACCATACAGAAGACTGGAGAGAATGTTTCGTAACACTCAGGAAGAACAATATGTGAATCAACCCAAACAAGTGCACGTTCGGGGTGCACAGTGGAAAAAGTTTGGGGTACATGATCAGTGCCCGAGGGATTGAAGCTAATACAGAGAAAATTAAGGCAGTGATCGATATGGAAGCACCAAAGACGATCAGGGACATTCAGAAGCTGACCGGACGGTTAGCATCCCTAAGGAGGTTCATTTCCAAGTCATCCGAAAAATCTTTACCATTTTTTGAGGTACTTCGAGATTCAAAAAATTTTGAGTGGGGGCCGAATTGTCAGAAGGCATTTGAAGAGGTCAAGGAATAATTATTAAATGCCCCGCTCTTGATGAGGCCTGATCCGAAAGAAACTTTGCAGTTGTATTTAGCTGTGAACGACCGAACACTTGGAGCGGTGCTGGTCAAAGAACATGAAGGGAACCAGCATTCGGTATTCTACGTTTCTCATATTCTCAAAGATGTAGAAACTAGATATCCGAATGCAAAGAAGTTCCCTATGTGTTGGTAATGGCCGCCAGAAAATTGAGGCAATATTTCCACGGAAGAACGATCAATGTTATAACAGACCAACCTTTAAAGAAAATCTTGCAAAGGCCAGAGGCATCGGGCAGAGTAGTACCGTGGGCGATCGAACTGGGGGAACACGATTTGGAGTACACGCCAAGGACTTCGATCAAAGCCCAAGCCCTCGCAGATTTTATAGTAGAATGCTCATTCTCGGGACCGAAAGATTTGGCTCCCGAAGAGTAGTTGATTCAGGCACCGGGAAAATGGAAATTGTTCGTCGATGGTTCAGTCGCCAAAGAAAAGTGTGGAGCAGGGTTGATTCTAACAAGTCCAGAGGGATTTGAAATATGTCAAGCCATCAGGTTTACTTTCCCTCTGACAAATAATGAAGATGAGTACGAAGCCCTACTAGCAGGTTTGGACTTAGTAAAATCTTTGGAAGTCAAGCACCTCAGGGCATTCAGCGACTCAATGTTGGTAGTAAAGCAGTTTACGGGAGAATATGGGCAGAAGGACCCTCGAACAAAGGCCTACGCCCTAAAGGTACGTGAGAATATTCGGTTTTTTGAGTCATTCGAGTTGAGCCAGGTAGCAAGAGAAAACAATAGTCGAGCAGACGCTCTATCTAGGCTAGCCTCGGCAGAAACCCAAAGTCTTAATGGGGCAATTTATCTGACCGAAGCAAAGACGCCTTCGATAGACAAAAAATGGTGCATGGAAATTCATCAAGGAGTTAACTGGATGACCCCAATCAGGGCATTCTTGGAGAAGGGAACTTTGCCGCTCGATCGAAGGGAGGCATAGAAGGTGAAACATAGGTCGGCCAATTACACTTTGGTTGGAGGCCTTTTGTTCAGAAGGTCAGCAACTCAACCACTTCTTCGATGCTTAGACAAAGAAGAACAACAGTTAGCCCTCGAAACAGTTCATAAGGGGATTTGTGGAGAACACCTGGCAGGAAGATCCTTAGCCTTCAAGATTCTTAGGCAGGGGTTTTTCTGGCCGAAAATGAAAGAAGATGCAACTGAGTATGCTAAGAAGTGCAAGCAATGCCAAATTTTCAGTACCATCTCGAAGCAACCTCCCGAAGAGATGTCCTCGGTCCTTAGCCCCATTCCATTTGCTATGTGGGCAGTTGGCATCGTAGGGATCTTGCCTACCAGTACCAAACAAGCCAAGTACTGTATTATGGCGATCGACTACATGACCAAGTGGATAGAAGCCAGACTATTTTCAGCTATTACCGAAGAGGCAGCAAAGAAATTCATGTTGGAACAGGTAATTTTAAGGTTTGGCATTCCTATGATATGTGTATCCGATAATGGGACCCATTTCATTGGAAGAAAGTTCCGGAAGTTTTTGGCCCGGTTCGGAATTCAACAAAATTTTGTTCAGTCGGGCATCCTCAGGGAAATGGGGCAATCGAAGCGGCCAACAAAATTATTTTCGATGGGATCAAGAAAAGGCTGGGAGAAGCTAAAGGACTTTAGGCCGAAGAGTTACCTTGGGTCCTTTGGGCATACCGAACGACAGCAAGATCCTCGATCGGGGAAACACCATTCAAGTTAGCCTTTGGAACAGATGCTCTTCTGCCAGTCGAAGTCGGTTTATAGTCTTATCGAACATAGGTGTTTAATGTGGAGACGAATGAGTTTGGACTACGGGTGAACATTGACTTACTGGAGGAGGAAAGGGAAGCAGCTCACCAAAGAAACTTAAGGTACCAGCTTCAAGCACAATACTATGATTCGGGAGTAAAGAAAAGATCTTTCCAAGTTAGAGACTTAGTGCTTCGGGAGCTGGTTACTTCAATGCCGGATAAACAAGGCAAACTTATGCCCAACTGGGAAGGTCCCTATGTCGTGATCGAAGTGGTTCGGTCGGGCACTTACAAATTAGCACATCCGGACAGCAACCCAATTTAGAACACCTGGCATGCCACACGTCTTCATCGTTTTTACCAGTAAGCTTACTGGATACATTTTCTAGCTTTTTAATTCAGTATTTTTGTTTCATGCAAGTTGGTTTTGAATTCACTAAGTAAGCATCAATCTGTAATCTGAAACTATGTATGAGTTTTTACAAGATTAAAGAAAAATTGTTTGCTCCATTTTCACATCAATAGCTATTAGCTAAGTACAAATGAAAACCAAATGGTTAAGTACATGAAATACAGCTTAACTGACCCATGTTTAGGGCCGACCGAATGAAACACGCGTCCTTTAACCTGTTTGAGTGCTTAAGTACATTATTTCAGTTAGAGGCTTAACGGACCCAAATCTGGGGCCGACCGAACGAAATTTGGATCCTTATAAGCGTCTTAGTATTTAAGTTGCTTTGACATTGATTAAGGCCTGGGAGGAAATATTTTTCACCGACTGAATGGGACCTTAATCATTTACAAAACCCCTTAAATACTGGGGGCAGCTAGGTTACGACCGAAAATGAACAACATGCTAGGCTGAAGCCGAAGATGAATTAAATTAAAAGTAATTATGCTAAGGCAAAATGGAACCGAAGACGAATAAATCTACACAAAAATTATGCTAAGGCATATAAGAGCCTAAGATGCATAAAGACAAACAAAAATTGTGCTAAGGCATATAAGAGCCTAAGATGCATAAAGACAAATAAAAATTATGCTAAGGTGCCATAATACCGAAGAGGCAGGAAAGTAAACGAATAAATCATGCCAAGGTAAAGAAATACCAAAGAAACATAAAAATAAATGGAACAAAAGCCCGAAGGCGATAATATGTTATGGGCCCGAAGGCACAAAAATAAAGCCCGAAGGCGAAAGTTAAGGGTTATAAGGCACGAAGGCCACCAGAACGGAGAAATAAAAAATACAAGGAAACTAATCAGAAAGCTCCTCCTCTTCACCCGAAGAGACCACCGGGGCTTCGCCAGCATCTTCACGGCCGACCGGATCCGACATACCCGCCTCAGCATCAATCAACTGAGTGTGATCGAAGCCGAGGGATTGTGCCTTTAGTACGGCATCATACCCCATCTGGTAGCATCTCTCTTCGGTCAGATCGAGGGTCTTCCTCAGCTTCCGAACATTCTTCCTTGTAGCCTTGAGCTGTTGGTTTCTCCAGTCGATACGCTTCCTCATGGTATCCAACTCCTCTAGCTTCACCTTCAAGGCGTCATTCTCGGTCTTCATAGCGTTAGCTTGGCCGGTCACCCTCTCCAGCTCATTAGCGGAGTTCCAAAGGTCCTCCTCGGCCTTGACCGCCCGAACCTCCATCCGATCAACTCCTTTAGCTTGGCCTGCATCCCTTCCACTCGTTCGGTGACCACAGCAGGCCAGGAGACACCCTGAAAACTAATAAGGGAAAAAGTCAAAAGTTGAAGGCAAATAAATAAATAGTACGGAAGAAGAAATCTTACCATAGAGAGGAGGGCCATCATCTCAGTACAAGCCTCAAGGTCGTTCGCCTTGGCAAACGTCGGCCGAACGGCTGGAAAAACGAGGCCCCAACAAAGATCGGGACCTACAATCGTAGACGAAGCCGGAGCAGGAACAATAATTTTGTCACTCTCCAAAACTCCCCATTGAGGAGAATACACTTTTAACTCCGTCTCACTCGACCGAACTCTCTTCCTTGGTTCGATCGGAGTGACCAAATCTGCTTCCCTTGACTTCAATTCCTGGGGAGGAGAAGAAGCAGGTGGAGTGGTTACCAAACTCATCTCCTCCTGTTCGGGAGCCGACTTCTCCACTCCATCGGTTGCATGAGCAGAGGCATCGGCAGCAGCCATGGCAGCAGCAGCAGTTGCGGCCGCCTTCCTCCGTTTGCGTTCCAAGATTTCAACATGAGAAGACACTGCATAAAACAAGACAAGTCAAATATGTATCACAAGGAAAAATATGCGGTACAAGAATGCATAATTAACGAGATAAAACAAAAGGCTGTTACCACTACCCCAAAGGCCGATTAACCGGTCGTTATCCCGACTGTCAGTTAAATGCACCCTATCCATCTTAAGTTTGGAAAGAAGACGATAATCATGTTTGTCTGCCTCTAGGAGTGTAGGATATATAAATCTCGATGGGTCGACCTCTCGCCAAGTGCCAAACTTTTCCATCCTTGGGCCCGAGACGAATACTCACTTGGCGTGAGCCCCCTTGTTGCTCGAGTTTGTCAGTGCCCAATCGGTTCTACCATTCCGACGGGCGATGGAATAGAAACCACGGCTCTTCGGGTTCCGACGAAGCTCATAATGATGCCAGAATAGAACCGTCCTTGGGATCATTTCCAATGCTAGACATCGGGCCTGAAAGGCATTTATGTGAAAGAAGCTGTTCGGGTCCAGTTGTCCAATGGCGATTCCCGTTTGCTTCAGTATACTTTTGAGGAGAGGAAGCATTGACAACCGAAAGCCGCATTTGAACGCAGCTTCGGATATGCCCGTAGCTCGGCCTCCTCCACAAATCGGAGGGACTTCGGGATTGTGCCAAATCCGATCCTTCTTCCTTGGAGTAAAGAAGTACCAGACGTGTTTCTCTCCGACATAATTGGTTGAGAATTGCTCAATATCCTCTTCGGTTAGCTTCGATCGAAGATTCGCGGCTGGATACAGCTCAATGTCACTAAAGGGAGAAACCTCCGAAGGACTTGCACCTTCGGTCGGCCGATCCATGTCCCTGCATTCGGAAATGAATCGGCCAGGATCGGTCAGGGACATCCTATAACCTAAGGCGAAGCAGGCTGAAGACCTAAAAGCTACAGGGAATTGGGACAACCTGAAGAGAATTCTAAAGGTTCGAAGATCCCGAAGGATGTTCTTGCCCAGAAATTTTCCAGATAAGTCCCGGAATTCCCAGAAAAATACGAAGAAAGATAGAAATCCTAAAAGTTAATGGTCAAGCGCAACTCCTACATGCATACAACCCATCCAGAAATTGAAGGTAACACACTGGTAGCATTATTCACACATATACATGTATATACATACACAAAATGCAGGGTTGTGATGAATAGAAGCATGAACAAGCGTATCATATTCATATTAATAACCAAAATGGAGAAGGGGGAAAATTATTGATTTGCCAATGAGTAATAAGATCGAGTTCCTGAGGATAGTCTTCTTGAATACGAACTGGCACCGGAATCGAAGAACTGGGAATGGCCGGAAGTGATGTGACGTTTCCAATTGCTGCTCATGAAAGTTCTTGAGGAAGGGGTTTTTGCTCTGTGGGTAGAGTAAGATTTGAAGCGTGAAAATAAAAATGAAAAAGTTTTGGAGTTTTTAAGCGCAGGGACACGACTTTGGATAAGAAACGTTTCGAATTCAACGGACACGATTTAAGCGCGGATCTCGAGATTGGACAGCTGTTATCATTTAAGAGGCGCGTCTCCCCAAGAGTCGTCTTGTTGATCCTTGCTGTCATCCTTATCCTAAGGAGACGTCCGAAGAGTAAATTCCGAAGATGGGTCTAGGCTTTGGCCTTCGTCCTGAGGATGACTCCGAACGAAGCCTAGGGACATGTTGGAGGCCCACCTTAATGGGCTGGACCGAAGATCCAGAGACCGATCGTAGGCCCAACCGAATGAAGCCCACTATCAGTTAGTCCATTTGTCCACAACGGTCATGCAGTTAGGACTCCCCAGAACGTGGGACACGTCGCCCATGTCACCCACTCTTCGGTAACTGTCTGGAGAGGAGAGAATATGGTCTAGTCAGGTTCAACTTATTCATTCATTCACTCACAATTACACACAAACACAAACTCTCTGCGTTCAATATTACCTTACAAAAAATCAGTTAACTTATTCTCACACCGGAGATGAATCGGGGGACAATCCCTCGCATTTTTCTCACTTGCAGGTCCGACCGAAGCAAGGCTAGGCAGATTTATGATTGTAACACTATGACTTCCAAAAGTATGATTTTTGATCTGAATTTAACATAATCTCAGATTTTATACCGTACCCATGTTTGTAATGTAGCATGCAAGAGTATCAGGTTAAGTCATAATAGGTCATTGATATTAAGAATGAAAAGTCTTGCATGTCTCTATTCCAGTATTCCTCAAGTTGCATAAAATATTTCAACTTTTCAGGAAAATATGGATCATATTTATGCATAGCAGGAAAATATGGATCATATTTATGCATAGCAGAACTTCAACACTGATCAGGTGGAGATGTGAAAAGAAAATCCGGAGGTATAAATGAAATCACACCTTTAAATGAGTGGGAAAATATTGTAGGTACAATTACAAGGATTAAGAAAATGGCAAGAAATTACAGAGGTCCGAATCCAGGAATTTTTTTAGGAAGACACCGAGTAAATTTTGGGAAAACATCAATATATTTTTAAATTTTTCTGGGACATTTTCGTATACTTTTGAAAAGTTTGATGACGAAAAAACGTTAAATTTTCATTTAGGAGGAATACGAATTTGTCTCTGGAACTCATTACTAAATCCTCCCTGAACATATATGTAGTTGTTTGGATCATGTTTCAGCTAGCTACATTACATAGATTGAACCTGGGATGAGAGCTGGGAACCTGTTTGTGGAATTGTGGGCCCTTGTCTTGTCTAGCATGCGCTAAGCACCATGGCTCCTGTTCTGCATGCTTTGTCTATTAAATCTCCATATATAGAACACTTGACCATTTTACCACATTTCACTAGCTGCATACCCTATTTCAAACAAAATAATATTTTATTTACCTCTAAAAAATATCATGTACTTGAATATTTAATCAACTACTCCCTCTGTCCCATCCATTTCTTTACACTTTCCTTTTTGGGATGTCCCAACCAATTCTTTACGTTTCCTAAAATAGTAACTTTTAACAATAAAATACTTTATTACATCCACTACTTCACTCCACTTTTTCAACACTTTATACTATTACATCCACTAACTCACTTATTTTAACAATAAAATCACTATTACACCCACTAACTTACTTATTTTAACAATATTACACCCACTATCTTGGTTTCCGTGCAAAAAGCAAATGTAAACAACTCCATGGGACGGAGGGAGTACTAGTTTAATTATGTAATAAAATCAAACATATGCAAAAGGTTACTAACCTTTTTGGAATATCAGAACATTAAATAATTATCAGAATTCTTATCAAAGGGCAGACATTTTGGAACTATGTACACCAGCTAGGCATTACCAGAAATCTCAAAAAAGGATATCATTGGCTCCATTATCTTGGAACCATCTCAGTTTTAGTTCTTACATAGTGGTTCCCCATCAATTGAAGATCCATAGAGGTTCTCAAGAACTGGCTACTGCAATAAAAATACCTACTGATCACCCAATTTTTGGTTTCTGTATTTGCAAGATCATACTAAAACTAATAATTACCCTTTCCATGTTTAAACACACATGATGTTTCATCATATCTACTATGACACTACATTGTTAATTACTGGTCTAATCTCTTTGCTAATTATATATTAGTGGCATAATTACGCGACATGTTCCACCATTCCACCGTATGTATTCACAGTTATATGTTCAAAGTTCTGCAAAGCCAAAATATCAAGTGTTCATTAGCGAAAACAGGATTTGTCGAGCCTATCTGGCTATCTGCCATGATTCCAAACTACGGGTCGTATAAGAGGACCAATCACATTTCAACAAATGAGTTTAGTGAAATTAAGTCAAAACAATTACTGAGTTCAAAAAGAATATCTTTTCTCTATTGGCTATCATTTACACTCAATTGGCCACCAGATTGAATTTTCACATGCTATTCTGGTTTGGTTGGGACACACATAATGTCAGCTTATAGGCCAACCAAAAGTTTAGAGCTAAAGGGCTTAAAAACTTGTCCTTTTTTTTCAAAAAAATGCAGAGCAGAAAGAGCACATATGACAATCACTAAAATGGTTGACTAAACTGGGCTTCTTTCTAATACAACAATGATTTATATGATGGCACGCATAGCAACTAGCGCATCCTTAATGAACTTTTCATGCAGGATAACATTTTATATGCATGAAAAGGGACAAGCAACCTCCTTTCTGTCCAAGAGATTGCAAAAAAAAAAAAAAGACATGGATGTACACTTTCTGATATAATCTGCATAAACTTTAGTAAGATGTAATAATTTTTGAGAACATTGTCATTCACAGATTGATGCCAAGAAAAAAATGTTCAGTTTGAGCAGCCACCAATAGAATTCCAGTTTGTCAGTGCAGGATGAATGAACCAAAAAGAACACTGGTATCATGTCATAACTATGATATAATTATTATTTACATCAAAAGGTTTCCGATTAACAGTCATTTGAGACTAGTCACAATGTTAATACATTTCTTGTTATGTATAACAGCCCCGCAACTTTTAAACATGTATTATGGAGAAAAGCATGTTTAGTATCATTACCGTAAGAAAGCTCAATATTTATCGTAACATTGTTAGCCTACTGGATACTCCTCACCCTTGGTAACAAGATGTTGAGGATTCGAGTTTTGGTGGAGACAAATGTGTGCATGGATAATTTCCCACACACTATGAAATTTAAGATACCAGTTTTTATATTAAGAAGATTGAAGACCAAAAAAGTTCTTCAGTTTCTTACTTGGAATATAAAAGTAATTCCTCGTACCAGTGAAAAAATTCAAGCAAAAGTAACTCCTCAGTTGAGGAGTTGCCCTTAAAGAATTGTCCTTTTCGATCATATACTCTTGGCACTTCTTCCTGGGCTAGTTAAGTTATTAATGTTTTTTTTTGTAGTGGGGGTAGTGGCAATTTTTTTAATAGGCTTATCAAAACAAGATTGGTACCGCAAAAGGTGGAGTGGAAGCTCTGAACTGGCTTTCAAATTTGGATTAACCCAAAAAGATTGTAAGTCACAACTTATGGTTGTACCTGGTGCCAAGCCCAGCAGGCCAGGACATAACTTAACTATGTGCTTACAAGCAGAAACTAAATGAAACAGAACCAGGAAATGAACATCAGCCATCCCTAAAAGCTCAAACATTTAAATATTACACAACTTCTACCACACTGATCACCAGGATATACACACACATTTCAAGACAAACAGTATTCATACATCAAAAACCCAACGCTATAACCAAAACTACTTCTCAACAACAGTAGTTTTCGTAGACTTCTCAACTTTCTTCTTCCCAGTCGCAACTTTAGGAGCCTTCTTCTCCTTCTTGATAGAGTCCGATAACTTATATGATGCCTTAAATTTGATCAGCTTTCCTTTTGCAGCAGAATTTTTCAATTGCCGCAAGAATTAATCTTCCTGAAATTAATTAGCTGGCAACGCCTTCTCTTCGATGTAATATTAATTATAGTAAAAAATTTCCGAATTAGTAGTCATTTGAGATTAATCACAATACTAAAAATAATTATTATTAAATGTAACAGCCCAGCAACTGTTAAACATGTATTATGGACAAAAGCAAGTGCTGTATCATACCATTTACCATAAGAAAACTCTATATTTATCCCTAACATTGTGGTCCTGTGGATACTCATCATCCTGGGTAACAAGATGTTGAGGGTTCCAACATTATTGCCTAGTGGATACTCCTCACCCTTGATAACAAGATGTTGAGGGTTCGAGTCTCAGTGGAGACTAAATGGTAATTTCATGCACACATTATAGAATTTTAAAAACTATTAACCCAGTATCATATGCTCCTTGCATATATTAAGGATATATGCAAATTGAACAGTGAAATTCTTCAGTTTTTTACTTGGAAACTAGAAGTAATTTCCCATACCATGCAGTAAAAGAATTCAAGCAAAAGCAATTCCTCGTACTGACGAAAAAACCGTTTCTCTTATTGCAGGGCCATCATTACATGCCTGAGACTAGAGGTCTTAATTACCTGTCAGAAGGACAAACCATCAGCGCCATTACAAGGAACTTTGTTTAGGGTTCTGTAATTGATTTTTGTTTAGAAATTTGAATGGCATTACATGGTTGAATTTTAGTTGGTTGATGATGAATTTTGGTTGTAATGGTGAATTTTATTTCGTTGTAATAATGAATATTGGTCGTAATGATAGTATTTTATTGGCGCATTGTCTAGTTTATTTTTAGTCAATAAGAGAATTATAAGAAAACATGTTATAAATCATATCTTACAACAGTAATCTTTATAAAAGTGTTGTGTGTATAAATGATTGTGGAAGAAGAAGAAAGACAACAGTCTAAATTTGGAGGACCATTGTCTAAATTCTCAACACACAATAACAAAATATAGGTGGGTAGAATGCAATAAATTCAGTCAACTTATATTAAATAAAATAACGTTGTCTAGAAGCCATAAACACAACATTTTGTCTATTAGAAAACCGTTAACACGAAATTAAAACAACTTCTTTTTAAGTGAAAACCGTAGTCGTACTCAGCTTACAACAACAAAAGTTTTATAAAAAAGGCTAGTTGTAGGTGAGTCTTTACAACGCTTTGCAAACTGGGCCGTTGTGCTTTCTGGTTATTACACAACACCTTCTTAAATTGTGACTGTTGTCGTAGACGAATCACACAACATATTTTGTACCGGCGCGATGTTTGATATAGGTAAGAGACGGCATCCCAATAGACAACAGGAAAACAGGGGATTACACAACGGACAAAAACGTTTGTCTGATCCTGTTTTTCTTGTAGTGTCAGGTCCCTGTAGATCAAAAGTAAATGACCGAAAGGTCACAAGTAATGGTTGTACTTGTGCCAAGCCCAGCAGGTCAGGATCATTTCTTCTTTCAATTATAACTTGCTTACTAAAAGTCTTATGAGTATTTGCTACAAAGAAGTCAAGCACAGCCCAGGCAGGACAATAAAAATTCACAAAAAGACGCAAAAAGCAAAAAACAATCAAGAAACTAATTAAACAAAAGCCAGGAATAAACAAAGTTTAGAACTTACTTCACCGGAGACTTAATTTACTTAACCTGCAGCTTCGCCTTAGCCAGCTTCTTCACAGGAGTAGCACCCCTTCTTTGTCTTATTCACTGCCTGCGATTTCTTTGCAGTCTTAGGAGCCTTCTTTTCCTTCTTAATAACTTATACGATGCCTTAGCCTTGATCAGCTTTCCTTTTGTAGCAGAATTCTTCAATTGCTGCCCTAGAATCTTCCTGAAATTAGCTCGCAACGCCGCCTTCTGCCTCTCTTTGATGTAATATCATTTGTAATAAAATTAGTTTCCAAATTAATAGTCATCTGAGACTAATAACAATACCAAAACATTTATTGTTAAATATACAGCCCCACAACTTTTAAACAGATTTTAAAGAAAAAAAGCAAGTGTGGTATCATTACCATAAGATAACTCTATAATTATCTCTAACAGTGATACCCTTCACCATTGGTAACAAGATGTTGAGTGTACGAGTATCAGTGGAGACATATGTGTGCATGGGTGGTTTCCTGCGCACATTATAGAATTTAAGAAACACTTAACACAATGTCATTAGCTCCTTGCATATTTTGTGAAGATTGAAGAGAAAAATTCTTCAATTTTTTACCTGGAAATTAAATGTAATTTGTCAGAGCAGTGAAAGAATCCAAGCAAAAGTAATCCCTAAGACCGATGAAAAAACGGTTTCAGGGTTCCCATGGGTCAAATTATGCACATCAACAGCCATCCCCAGATTTCCAATACTTCGTTGTTTAGGCATGGTTATTCCATCGAAATGTACAAAAAGAATAAGGTTATTTAATATGAAGAGTATATCTTCAGATAAGGAAGGACTTTTCTACCATATTGAACATATGTTCAGCAAGGCAATCATAAAAAGGAGAAGAATGGGATAAGACCATAGCATACACTTAGTGGTTTCTGCTATCAACTTAAAATTTTGGAGGTGATAGTCATCTACTGTATAAGAGCCAAGGTTTATACCGAGGAATCTTGTTTTCATCATGGTACATACTCATACATATTGGACACCTTGATCTATTTCAAATTTTTAGACTCTTAGTAAAATTAGTGGAGATGTATTTGGTTATCTACACAAACATGGGTAGTAGCAGAACCTTGGGTTTTTTAATGATCAAATTTGCCAATCTTTGATTCGAAATGTGTATAAATACTAGAAAGATAAATTTCCCATTTCCATTTGTGCTCAGACTTGGCAATGTGCCAGTGACACAAAACATGACATACAGTACTAATCAAACACAACGGAGGAGTGTATTTTGTATCCTTTGACCACTTGTTAGGAAAGTAGCTAGGGATACCGGATACCTCTTTCTCCTCGCCATAAAGATACATAAATGCAATTGGTGCACAAGCTCCCAAATTAACAAAGTCTCCAGAAAGTTCGACTGAAAAGTGCTATATGGATGCAAGCTCACTTAGTTTCGAAATGTTGTTGTAGTTACGTCTTCAAACCGGCCGTGACCTGGCGGATACGTACTAAATAAGAATATAAAAAATGGTTTTTCAAGAGAAAGATATACAAGAGTCAACCATTCAGAATCTCGGCAAGAATTACAAACATGCTGCAGCATCCACGGAAAGAATAAAACATTTCAGCGCTTTATTCATAGACCTTAGAAAAACATCAGTATCATGTTAACTTGGTTCCACCATTCATTGAGTTATATATACACCATACAAATTGAATGCCAACTGGGCAATGTGTAATTTCAATTCAGTTGTGATATATAACCTAATTTCATTTCAATTGTAATTTCAATTCAATTCAGTTTCAATTCGTTGCCAATCCAAAATTGGCAATGTGCCGGTGATACAAAACATGACATGAAGTACTAATTAAACACAGCGGAGAAATGTATCATTCGACCAGATCCTTGTGAAGCAGGGAATACCTCTTTCTCTTCTTGCCACAAAGATATACATAAATGCAATTGGTGCACAAGCTCCCAAATTAACGAGATCTGCAGAAAGTCTGACTGAAATGTCCCCATGAATACAATATATCTTGCACATATTTTCGATACAAAATTGTTGTTTACGTGTTCAAATTAATCCGAGACCCGTCAGAGTACTAAATCAAAATATAAATAATGATTTTTCAAGAAAAAGATATACAAGAATCAAGCATTCAGAATCTCAGAAAGTACAAACATGCTGCAGCATATATATCCACGGAAAGAATAAAACTTTCAATGCTTTATTCATAGACCTTAGAAAAACATCAGTATCATTTTAACTTGGTTCCACTATTCATTGAGTTATACACCATACAAATTGAATGCCAACTGGGCCGCGAAACAAGATCTTCTGGTGTAGCATCATATCTAATATTATAGGCATTTTAATATCTTCCTCTCGAAGTAGAATATCAGAACAAGGCTAGTTTACATTCCTGTATAACCGGCTTCGTAGCCCAAAATTTCTAGCTCGAAAAATGTGCATATCTTAACAAATACCTCAATATCTTCTAACTAGCAAATGAAATTAGGGGTGGTATTGTATCAAGAAATTTAAAGACTTTTAATGATTTTAATAGTCGTGAACAATTAAAGAATTTCTTGGTGTTCAATCATACAATCAAAACTTTTCAAAAGTAAGTAGGGTGTTATTGAATTTTAACATTTATAAATTCTTTATAAGTTCTGTGTTATTCAAAAAATCAATGACTTTTAATGAGAATGATTTTTAATGATTTTGACAAATTTGACATGACTTATAAAAAATCATCTTAAATTTATCTAAAAAAAAAAAATCATTAAAATTACTAATACAATACTAAAGGGGTGAAGGCCCAAAATGCCTTTTTTTCAATCCCCATTACCAAAATGCCTACCGCCAACTCGGGCGGCCCTAAATACCCACGGGATGCGCTACTGGGGAAGGAGTGTCCTGACGATACGTTAGTGGAAACGACGTGTCTGGTAGACACGCCAGTGACAACGCCGTATCTTATAGTTACGCCACTGGGAGGGTTGGAAAATCAAATGAGATACGCTATCAAGAAAGGCGCATCAGCGATACGCATTTTTGAAGTGCGTGATGACGTCAGCATCACTTTTGCTCATATTCTACGCGAGAATGCAGATCTGGCGATATTTGGGCGATTTCGCCGAAAAAGAGAACAATTCAGGCAGGCAACAGTCAAGTCAGTTTCAAATTACGTGGTATACACCAAACGAATCGTCTCTCGACGATTGACACAACCATATCAATTTGTAACCATTTCGTTCACCGGAATTGACAGACAACGGTAACCTCCGGTTTACACCAAGTCCTATATTCCGACGAGGTCGTATAGCCCCTGCGGGGCCAGCTTCTGTTAAATCAATTGGGGCAAAACGAAGAGTAATAAGTTGTGATTGTTTTGGTGTGCTCGGTTATAGTGGAAGTGGCCGGAGAAAAGAGTAAGAGGGGGAGAGAGATCGGAGAGACGACGGAGAGAACAAGAGAGACGGGGACATAAGACATCTGTGGGAGATGAACAGTAGCTGGGATACGTCGTTTCAAGTGGCGTATCCCGTGGGTATATATGGTCTCCTGTTCCGAAAATAGGTATTTTAGGCAATGGATACCTCATTTTGAGGTATTTTTGTCATTTTCTCATACATACTAAAGCTCAGCTAATAAAATCTTATGTTAAGAAACTATCCATCCTACTTTTTATTTGTTTTTTCCTTATAATTCACTGTCCTTTTCGAGTTTATTTTTTCTTTTCAAATTTGTATATACTTTATTTGTATATACTCTTTTCGAGTTTATACTTTTTATTTGTTTTTTCCTTAATTCACTTTTGTTTTGTTTTTTTTTTGAATGTAGTGGGTATTGGCTGTTTGTTCAAATGGCTCATCAAAACAAGAGTGGCACCGCAAATGGAGGGGGAAAACTATGATTTCTCAGTTAAGTTAATCAAATCTTTTTAAATACAATTTCTAACAGTTAGTCTTTTAAACTAGCTACTAGCTAGTTGCCTAAAAGCAATCAAACACAGCCATGGCAGGCAAAAAGATGCAAACCAAAAAGAACAATCAAGAAACTAATAAAACAAAACCAGGAAATTAACATCATTCATTCTTAAAAGTTCAAAACATATATAAATATATATATTGATTCCATTAATTTGCTTAATAGCCATCGATTACAGAATATAAAACATCCTACAACCTTCTATTAATTACCAACATATATATGTATATGCTACTCTAACCCCCATCCCTCTACACCTACTCAAGCCCCAGTTTTCTTGGCTTTCTTTACCGGAGACTTGATAGACTTAGGCTGCTTTGCCTTCTGTTTCGCCAGTGCCTTGGCCTTAGCCGCTTTCTTCACAGGAGTTGCAGCTATCTTCTTCTTCTTAACCGCCTCTTCTGCTTTCTTCGGCTTAGAAGCAACAGTAGCAGCAGAAGCAACAGCACCAGCAGCTTGGACGATATTCTTTGCCTTCTCGCCTTTCTTCTTAGGCTTGACGATTTGTTTTGCATTCTTCGGAGCTGTTGCCTTTTTGTCCTTCTTAACAGCTTCCGATAATTTATACGAGGCTTTCACTTTGATCAGCTTTCCTTTTGCTGCAGAGTTCTTCAATTGCTGACCTAGAATCTTTTTGAAATTAGCTGGTAACGCGGCCTTTTGCTTCTCTTCGATGAATTTGCCGATCGCGTAAGGGCTCGATCCGCCTTTCTCTTTCAAAATTAAGAGAGCATCCTTTATCATCTGTGATTTAAAACAGAATTCAATTACTAATCATGAAATGACAAATTGACATGAGAGAGAGAGAGAGAGAGAGAGAGAGAGAGAGAGAGAGAGAGAGAGAGAACGGGAGAGGTAACGAGAGAGAGAGAGAGATGATACCTCAAAATAAGGAGGATGAGAAGAAGCATTTTTGGCAGAGTCCGGCTTGCTCGTCGCAGCTTTCTTCTCCTTCTTCTGATTGATTTTGGAAACAGGTTCAGTGGTGGTCATCACGAGGCTACCAAACACTGAAAGAAAATGACACAACTGATACGCCTTAAAAGGCTTGATATGATATGAAATGATATGATCGACTGTGACATCTTCGCTTGGTATTTATAGTACTGAAGGAATACTTACACGGATTCTGATTGGTCAATTCGAGGTCACACGGATCACTAACTTTGGTGGTGAAAATTGTGAGGCGTACACGTGGCTGAAGGTTTGATCGTTGATTGTAGTTTTGAAACCCGATGTTTATCCTCGCCACAGGTTTGCATGGTTTTAATTGTGTGTGCGTTTTCTTGGAGATTTAGTGTGTGTTTTTAATTTGGATTTGATGCGGTAATTTTGGGTTTGGAGTTAGCGTCTATTGGATTACAATGTGGGTTCAAAAAAGACAAAGGGTGTGTATTTGTACGATATTTTTTGGATTTCTAAAGTTTTGAGAATATTTATTCAAGAATTTAAAAGAATAATTAAAATTTGGGTATAATCAGGAAAGAATTTAAACATTCTTTTAAAATGTGATGGTCTTCAATTCAAATTTGAAAAAGTTTGGTAGCATTTAATCCGGATTTCAAATAATCTTTTAAAATCTAAAAGTATTAATATGGAATATAAACAATTTATTAAAATCTGATAATATTCAAAAACTTATTGACTTGAAGGATCTTAAAAGTTCATGGATTTTGTTGAATTTTACAATGTATTTTTAATTTTTTGAAATCTCACCAAAATCCAAGAGATTTTAGTGGATTTAAGCTTAGTTTTACGTCGACTCAATGAACTCTACGTCAATTCTGCATGGATTCTACTAATTTTGCATGAATTCTACGTGGAACATTAAATCAACAACAATCTATCAAAACCCATAAATTATTAATAATTCGTTAAAATCTGAATTAAATACACCCTCCAAAATATTGGGTTACAATTGTGTTCTAAATCGATTAAATTGGTGAAAAGAGTAGAGAGAGTAGATTAACAAATGTAATTATCTTACACACGCACTAAAAGAAATATAATTATATCAATAAAATAAAATGAATGATGAATTATACTTTGTTTTAACTTACAAAATCAATTTAAGTGATTTTGGCACTAAATAAATCAATTCTAGTTACTTGATGGTTTTATTACTGTTCTTTTATGATCAAAATATTTATATACAGGATCGTTTTATATAATTTGAATTTCGAGGGTCCGGGCAAAATCGAAAAATGTATTCTCATTTTTTTTCTTTCTAAATGTAGTGTATAATAATTCAAGTAAATATATTGTGTGTCTGAGATTACCTCAAATAGCACCCTAAGGTTAAGAGATATGTGAATACATGTTCAAGGATATTTATGTAAGTTAAGGAAGGAAAATGTAAAATTTATCAAAATGTCATCCAGAATTTATATTAAAAACTAATAACACCTCAGGAAACACCTATGGTCATTCTCAGGACCAATTTTCTCTATAAATATTAATGTAATCAAGATAAGTCAAAATCAAAAAGTAAATACTTAATATTTTTTACAAGAAAAAACATGATCATACAAACTAAAATTCAAGTGAAATAACAATTATACATAAATTTATGATAAAAATCATAAAGCCTAAACTACATAACGTCACAATTTCACAAAATTGAGATGCGTATAAAGCGTTTAAAATTAAAAGAAACAATGGTAAAGTTGAACAAACAGACTCTTAATTACATTATTAATTTAACAGTAAATTGTAAAATGAAGGTCGTACTTGAGATTGGATTTCAAAAAAAGTTGTTAAGTTTTCGAGTTTTCAAATTAACAACAGTTTTTGTCAAAAAAAAAACAGTTTTGTTTCCATCTTTTAAAAGAATGTGTCCCATTAAAAACTTGAAAGAAAGTCACTTTTTTGGGCCCTAATGTGTAAGATTGGATAATCATTGACCCTGTTTGGGATTTCATTTTGTTATTAACTTATGGCTTATAAGCCCGTAAGAGATTACGGGGGTGTTTGCATATTTAAGTTTTAGCTCAACTTATAACTTATATGTTGATAAGTTGAATGTTAAGTATTCTTAATATTCAACTTTCAGCTTATTCTTATTTCTTGATACACGCAATATATAATATCCTTCAAATCTTCAAAATCATATATCTTTTGATCCGTTCATTAGAAAATTGATATGTATATATCAAATTTCTATACTCATCGAGATCTATCCGTTGATATATATTAAAAAACAAATATTTTGAAAATAATAAAAAAAAGTTAACTTATAAGTTCTGGTTTACAAAACACTCTACTGATTTATAAGTTCTGATTTACCACTCTACTTACTTATAAGATCTTATCTACTTATCACTTATATGACATTTATGCTTTTAAGCCATAAGCTACTCATTTTAAGATACCCCAAACACCCACATTAAAACATCAGAAAGTACAAACGACTCACAATGTTTTTTTATTTTCACATGAATTATCGATATATACTATTACTATTATCAAGATCGGCAAAATTTTGGATCCCTTAAAATGTTAGGGCGATCGCCTTTCTTACCCTCGCTCTGGGTCGGGCCTATTTATAGATAGAAAAACCATTACAACTGTATTGGGCCTAGCCCAAAGAACAACTTCCCAGATTGAACCCATGATAAGACTAAACACGAGCTTAATAAACGGGTTTAAAAATATGCAATCCAAAATCACATGTGATTAGAGTAATCTTGTAATTACATATTTTTGTTGTTAGGTGGTCAGATAAATTGATAAATCTCAATAATATACCACAAAATTGTAGAGGGGGGGTTGAATACAATCTTGACCTAAAATTTTTTTCAACCAATAGAATGAGTGCTCAACGTTTGTGTTTATAAAATAAGAAAGATAAAACTAAAGCAGTAACAGCAATATTAAAAATTTCAGGTTTGTATTGAAGAAATAATCTGTGTAAAACTACATAGCTGCTTGTTACAATGCTTTTGAGTTTACAAGAAAACCTAACAATGTCTAAGTAAGTAGTCAGTGTTTCTCTTTACTCTAGCAATGCAACACTTGGGTTATATATACCCCAAAGTTTACAAACCCAACAAACAATACGAATATTACAAAGTCAAAAATGTTTGCAGGCATGCTGCCACTCCTTGTCTTCATGTGATGCAATTTGTCTAATTGCCTTGGAAATATATTTCTTGATTTTATCATCCAAATTGCTTGCTAAGAAAAGGAATGTTTCTTTTTCTTCTTTGTTTCCAATACATTCCATGCCATTTTGAAGTCCATTAACACATGTGATTTGTCAGCCATGTTAAGTCACTATCAACTGCTATCTCCAAGACATTATTGTAGATTATCCATTGAAGCTAACTATCCGTTGATGGATTGTATGTTATCTGTTGAAGCTATTATCCGTTGGTGTATGATCTTCATCCGTTGATATATCATTTCACTTAAACAGAATTACAAAGCACAGTCTATATACAGTTAGCTAACCTATTATGTTTATTCATTGATACTCAACATGACTTTGAAAACTATCAACTAATACTTCAACTGATAACTTATCCGTTGGAGCTTCCTAGCATGATATAAACTTATACGTTGATAAGCTACCTCATCAACGGATGCTGATAAGCTTGTCATCTGTTGATGAGTTACATAATGACTTATACAAAATATGTTTTTAGGTGTTTTGCAAATATCATCAAGAACAACATAATTCTCAAAACAACATAATTCCTAACAGAAATGAGAGCAATCTGATCAGCAAACTCAGCAGTGATTCAAAGATTCAAATTTGGGGTAGATTATTTCAAATTCTCTTTCAGCAATGATCCGTAATTCAAATTTGGATTAGCACTATTCATTAATTCTGGATCAATTGGTTTAATATAAAAATAATAGTTTTATTATTTGTACACTTTTAGTTTACTAGATTTAAAATTGATTTTTCATATTTGATTACTTATAAAAATGGTACGTAATTAATAGTTAATAAAGAATTTAGAATAAACTTATAATAATAAGAAAAACATAATTTATTAAAATTTAAATAAAAGTATATTAAATGCATAAAATAAAAAGTACATTAATTAAAATAAATAAAAAGTACAATATAAAAGATATTACACATTTTGATAAATAGTTAAAAATGAAAAGTACATTTAACTAATTTATTATGTATAATATAAATGGTTAAAAATGATTAAACATTAAATTTAAAATTAAGTAATTTCATACAAATTTATTTAATATAATACTCCCTCCGTCCTAATGGGATGTTAACATAGTGGGTGTAATATTATTAAAATAAATGAAGTAGTGGGTGTAATAGTGATTTTATTGTTAAAATAAGTTAAGTAGTGGGTGTAATAGTGTAAAGTATTGTTAAAATAAGTGAAGTAGTGGATGTAATAGTGTAAAAACTTACTATATTAGGAAATGTTAACAATCTATTGGGACATCCCAAAATAGAAAGTGTTAACAATCTATTGGGACAGTTCTATTGGGACGGAGGGAGTATGCAAATAATAATTTGGATCAAAATTCCTTGCTCGAAAATTTGGATTAATTAATGATACAAATTTGAATTTTTGGATCACAAAATTTGAAATACCACCTATAAATATATGATTTGAAACAAACCAGGCACTCAACCTTTTTGTTGTTTATTTTGGTTGGCTTTGTCAGTAGTAACTAGTAAGTAGTAATATGGAACCCCAGCCAAGATCACTTCCCGTAGAAGTAATTGATTATCCCTTTTACGGTTCCGTTCTGTTTGTAAATTATAGAACTCAATTATTTCTGAATTTATTTCCAATCCCGACTTCACAAAATCCTAATGATGAAAATCTTGTAATGCTTAAGCGCTCAGCTCCAGCTCCGAAGGATGAATATAGTTCTCATATAGTCATATAGTAAGTGTACTCACTTCCTTCGATTTAAAGGAAACAATATTAGGTGATCTTGTGACTCTTGTTCCTTACCCTACTAAATATTTTCGTAGGGTTTGAGTTTGATTAGTTCTGTTAATCAAAGACAAGCTAAGATAATTGATGCGCCAATCAAAGAGACAATGATGCTTAAGTTTTATGGGTTTGGTTGGATGCGGTGAATAATGATTATAAATTGGTCATGTGTCTTTCTTTAAGAGGAGAACTACGTTTACTCCTGCAAATTCAATCGTTGGACTTCACTAACTAATCTTCCGGTGTTTCCTCCTAATGATCATTGTTGGCTGCCGTCTGCATGTGATTGTAAAATGAGTGTCGTATTGGACTACTACTCGTTACAAATGTGAGGATAAAACTAAATATATGCTGCCATTTAATTTTGAGGTTGGGAGTAATGACTTTAGGTGTTTGCCTGAGTTTGAATGTGTAGAATGTCGTAAAGATAGTTTTCTTTTGGTCAATTTAAACGAGTGTATTTCGATGCTAGTATATAAGACTTACTATTCGGATTGTTCAGTGGATGTATATTGTTTGGATGACAGTTATGGAGTTTGGAGGAAGATGACCAATAAGTTGTTAGGTGTGATAGAGTATAGATTTATATGTATTTTAAATGATTTTTATTCCCATCTTAATTATATTTTGCATTTAATTGGATCTTTATTAATTATATTTTGTTTCTGTTATTTTTTTTCCAAAATTTGCAAAAAAATTTTTGCACATTGCTCCTTTTTTTTCAACCACCCTTGTACTCAAAAAAATATTTATTCCTGAAACACTTGAAATCAAATCATCAAGGCATCATATGGGAGTAAAAAAAATAAAAAAATAAAAACAACTAACCTAAAAAATACAGAAAAAAATGGAATAAAAATTTCCTAACCATACAAAATCATGGATTGCCTCCCAGGAAGCGCCTTTCTTTTATGTGTTTGGCTAGACATTCAACCAGCCTTTTTAGTGAACAATAAAACACCTCAGCGTAAAATTTCGCATCGCATTTTGTATGGCCATTTAATTATCTTTTTCGAGGCAACGTCTTTGATGGCAAGGTTCAATCTTCTCCGCTGCTCAAAAGAACCTAGCCTATACATTTGCAAAACCTCCAACAACCATTCTTCCTTATCAGGTGGTAAATCTGCTGAGATAATGATGGACACAATTGGAGATGTCAACCTTCTCTGCTTCTCAAAAGAACCTATTGTAGTGTTCACTAACAAATTTTCGTGTCTACAAAGCACATACTATCATGAAAAATTGAAATATCTCTTCCAACTTTCTTGTCCGGAGGTAATTCTGCTGAGATGATGATAGAAGATGTTAAAGATAAGCTCGAATAAACCTCTTGAGAATGAGAGGACATCAATTTCAGTTCCAAATCAGGTGGTTCTTTGATGGAGGCTTTTAGAGGTTTGACTTCTGCGGGCAGCACTTCCAGTGACTCGAAACATTGCATCATTCATACGTCCTGTGAATTAACCTCCAACAAAGTTAGATGCTCCTCTTCATTATTCCCGTGTCCAGAATCTAGAATCATGGGCTGCTCCAGTGGATCTTCATCAGAATTGTGCTCTAGTTTATCAGAATCTAGAACATCTTCTGTAGATATTGTTGAAGATTCCTTTACATATCTTTCATAAACATATGTAGTTTGAGAGACCTCTACTACATTTTCGCTTTCAACTATCATGGGTTCTGAATTCTCCTTCCCAATAACTTCATGATAATCAATATCACATGGTAGATAACCAGGCATTTGATTCTTTATCTCATCAACTGGCTCCACAACCTGATTCCCTAAGTTCCTCAACAAATTTGAATGATTCTCTATAGCATGCATCAACAAAGTTTTTAGAGAACTATATTGATCTTCTTCTTCAGGCTCTTGTTGTTGAGGTTGCTGAAAACATGAATAGCTAGAATTCATCGATGCAGTTCCGAGATAAGCTCCTTCATTATTCCATGAATTAGTGGGAGGTTGCGTCCAT
The DNA here is from genome assembly GCA_036435485.1 of Saposhnikovia divaricata. Taxonomy (NCBI): domain Eukaryota; kingdom Viridiplantae; phylum Streptophyta; class Magnoliopsida; order Apiales; family Apiaceae; genus Saposhnikovia; species Saposhnikovia divaricata. The sequence continues at coordinate 234,267,837 of CM071594.1, forward strand.
GATTGGTTGCAATAATCGGAATATGAGCTATTCCAATTTTGATTACCCGCAAAGCAAATAGAATCCGGGTTAGAAGGACATTGAAATAGGTATGAGCACCGCAACAATAAACACATAAAACATTGTCTGCTTGGCTCCATGGTGGACTCATATGTTTCCACATAGGTTGATTCATTCCTATGCCCATATTCTTAATCATCTCTGACACTGAAGATAATCTACTCTGCAACGAAAGAAGTTCTTGATCTTGTGTAGCACACTCTTCGTCATACACCATACCCATTGCATATGGAGAATACATAACTCTATGTTGTTAACCTGAAAAACAACAAGAATTATCAATGTAAGCTCCACAAAATAAACCAAATTGCAAGATGATTAATTTTACAGTAAATACTAAAATAGTCTCCGGCAGCGGCGCCAAAAACTTGTTGCGCAAAATCTAGATGTGCAAGTCTACACAATCGCAAGCAAGTAATACAGTAGTAAATACCAGATATCGTTCCTCAAGGACTGCCTAATTGTATAAATCGCAATTAATAGCAAATAATTCGGTTATAGAACACAATAATTGGGTTTTGTTTTATCTAACCAAAATTAATTAATTATCAACTAAATTAACTAACTAATATAATACTAGCAAAGAGATCTGAATGAGTTTTAGATACTAGAAGCTAAGTCAAGATAATTACTTCCCCCTAATATGTGCATGACGGCAATAAAGCAGTGTAATACTATAGCAAAGTCACAGTCTACTAACCAGAAATTCATAGATCATAGGTTTCCCTCGAAATCACTATGTTATAGATTCTGTAATTAAATTAACATATGTCTATGCCCAATTCAACTTCCAGAATACAATTAAGCACCAATTTCACACGACTATGCAAGGTAACAATATATGTCTATACCGTCACAAAATTAATATCAACAGATATAATCATGCACCATTCAAGTATTGTGTCAGTTAATCATAACCCTCTCAGTATTATAACTAACTCAACAATCTACTACCATTGGCCAAACAATAGCAATTATATAACATGAAATCCACTTGAACGAATAAACTGCAAACTGTAAATAGTACTTCTTATCAAAACACCAACAATCCCATATTAGGGTTTAATAAAAATCCTAACTCATACAAGTTTAGTTCATAATGTACGTATCAAAATAATCCAAAGATAACCAACACATGTTCATGTTACGCCATATTTTCGGTTGCCTCTAATATCTCCCAAATTTCCAAATGCGAATCTAATAATAATTAACTCAATCGCCAAGTTAATTATTTTCTCTCTCTGAAACGAGGAATTATCTCCAATTTATGATAGAAAATATCTCTAAACGATATCCTTCAAATCAGGAAGGTATCCCAACGCGAATATAATTCAAAGAGATAAAATTTACTTATTCCCAAAATAAATCCCTTAACAATCATAGGGATTAAAAACCAATCCTTTTAATAGAACTGCGTTGGCTTGATCCTTATAAATATAAGGTACGCAGGCATCTTGGAAAAGGATCCGACACATCTAACAAGTCGAGACACCTCTCAAGTCCAGCCCCAAACATCCAAAATCCCAAATCCCCCTATTTTCATAATTCGTTATTGCAGCAACCTCCGAAATCTGTTATCACCAAATTCCTCCGTTAACAGTTCATAAGAAGAGGTATAAAAGATAAGAGAAAACAAAGCCAATTGAATGTCTTCAGTGGATGAATTCTTCTTGTTAATGGCTTCTTCTCCTCCTCCCTTGTGCGGCTCTCTCTTGCTTTCGTTGTATCTCTCGTACGATATCTCTCTCTATTAGGTCTGATGATATCCTATATTATCTCTAATAAAAGTATTTTTACTTATTACTATAATTACAAGGAGATTTTCCAATAAAAATTGAATTCCAAGAAGAGGAAATTCGTAATTGATTTTTGGGCTCTGTTTCTGGGCTGATTCGGCTGGATTTTAAATTCAAGACCACTTCAGAAATAAAGCTCTTCTCCTAAGCTTTCCGTGGGCTGTTGAATCATCAGAATCGGACTTGTAGAACTCCAGATATGGCCCAAACAGTGCAGACTGCGCATGCTACCCGAAAAATCCGAATTTTAATCAAGTTAATCTCCAATTCTTGCTATTTAAATTCCAAGCTTTCTTTTATTATAACTCCTTGATACCTACAATAAAACATTAGAATTTATTAAATAAAAATCCAAATCAATGCAAAATAACTTAAATATAGGGACAATATTAATATTAAATGCACGATTATCAAGTTCTAAATTTGAAAGGATTGGAGCTAAATTACAATTAAATTTGAATTAATTAGGCCGCATGCGCAAGACTCATTGTTTAGGCCATATCTTGAGTTCTAGATATTGAATTTTGGCGATTCAACAGCCTGCATTGTTAATTACTCGTCTAATCTCTTTGCTAATTATATATTAGTGGCATAATTACGCGACATGTTCCACCATTCCACCGTATGTATTCACAGTTATATGTTCAAAGTTCTGCAAAGCCAAAATATCAAGTGTTCATTAACGAAAACAGGATTTGTCGAGCCTATCTGGCTATCTGCCATGATTCCAAACTACGGGTCGTATAAGAGGACCAATCACATTTCAACAAATGAGTTTAGTGAAATTAAGTTAAAACAATTACTGAGTTCAAAAAGAATATCTTTTCTCTATTGGCTATCATTTACACTCATTTGGCCACTAGATTGAATTTTCACATGCTATTCTGGTTTGGTTGGGACACACATAATTGATGGCTCCAAAGTAGAGATGAAGAAAGAAAATTATTTCTTCACCAATTCTCAAAACTCACTCTTTTATTATGAACTCTCTGAATTTTTGATATGTTTTACATGCAAACTCTCAACCTATTTATAGGCTACATCTCAAGCATTTTACATCATTGATTACATCACAATTTAGGCAACCTACCACAAATTATTCAACATTCAACACCTACCACATTTTATTCAAAACCTACCACATTTTATTCTAGAAAATTTGAATTTAGCTTATTAATTTTAACAGCCCCCCTTAAGCTAAATTTCCACACATGCCAAGCTTCTTTTTCAATTCTTTAAAGATATCTGGCCTCAAAGGTTTTGTAAAAATATCTACAACTTGGTCTTCTGTCTTGCAATGCTTGATCTCTACTTCTCCCTTTTCAACCAAGTCTCTAATGAAATGATACTTGATTCTGATATGCTTGCTCTTCCCATGGAATACTGGATTCTCCGTGAGTGCTATAGCAGACTTACTATCACAATATATTACTGGACTTCCTTTCACGACATGCTTGAGGTCTTCTAACACCCATGTAATCCACAAAGCTTGACAACCGGCTAATGACAAAGAAATATATTCCGCCTCTGCCGTTGAGAGAGCCACGACTTGTTGTTTCTTCGACATCCATGTGATTGCACTCGAGCCAAGAAAGAAAACATTACCTGAAGTACTTTTACTATCATCAACACTTCCGGCCCAATCACTGTCGCAATATCCGACTACCTTAGTGTCATTCACCTTTTGATAATAAATTCCATCTCCAAGTGTTCCACGAACATACCTTAAGATTCTTTTCCCAGCTTCCCAATGTGTCTTCTTTGGTTTCTCCATAAATCTACTGATCAAGCTGACACCATATGTAATGTCTGGACGAGTGGCGGTCAAGTACATCAAGCTCCCAACAAAACTCCTATAGTATGTTGGATCAACATATTTAGAATCATCATCCTTGCTCAGTTTCAATCCAACTTCAACAGGAGTACTACTTGCTTTTGCATCTTCCATTCGAAACTTCTTCATCAAATCTTTTGCGTACTTTTCTTGAGAGATAAAAATCCCATTCTCATCTTGCTTTACTTCTATGCCAAGAAAATAATGTAGTAATCCCAAATCGGTCATTTCAAACTCATGCATCATACTCTTCTTGAATTCTTCAATATTATCATGACTATTTCCTGTAAAAATCAAATCATCCACATACAAGCCAATGATAAGAATTTTACCTTTGTTCTCTTTGATGTAAAGTGTATGCTCAAATGGACACCTCTTGAATCCCATCTTTAAAAAATAATCATTTATTTGACTATACCATGCACGAGGAGCTTGCTTTAATCCATACAAAGCCTTCTTTAATCGGTAGACCTTATTCTCTTCATTTTTCTTTACATAACCTGAGGGTTGCTCAACATAAACCTCTTCTTGCAATTCTCCATTCAAGAAAGCCGATTTGACATCCATTTGATGAACTTGCCATTTATTTTGAGCAGCTAAAGAGAGGATCAAGCGGATTGTTTCAAGTCGTGCTACCGGAGCAAATACTTCCTTATAATCAACACCATATTTTTGCTTGTAACCTTTCACCACTAATCGGGCCTTGTATTTTTCAACTTCACCTTGGGCATTCAACTTTGTCTTATAAACCCATTTAACTCCAATAGGTTTCTTTGCTTTAGGAGCTTCAACTAATTCCCATGTTTTATTCCTTTCAATTGCATCAATTTCTTGATTCATGGCTTGCCTCCATTTATCTTCCTTAGCGGCATCTTCAAAATCAATTGGATCCGCATTTGCATATAAAGCAAAATCAACAAATTCATCTTCCAAAATTCTTCTTGTTGCTCTATAAAGATCTGCTATAGTTCTTGTCTTTTTAGGTGGTAATTTGGAACTTGAAAATGATGATGAGCTTAGAGGAGAATTGGATGGTGGAGTAGGTGGAGTGGCACCTTCTTCTTCAATTGGATCAAATGTATCATCATCAAGAAAGATACTTGAACTTTCTTTCTCATTCTTCCATTCCCATGAAGCCTCCTCATTGAAAATTACATCACGACTAATTATGACCTTCTTTGTAATGGGATTGTATAATTTGTATGCCTTGGAAGCTTCACTATAACCAACAAAGATGCATTTTTCAGATTTATCATCAAGTTTGCCTCTCTTTTCGTTGGGCACATAAGAGTAACAAATGCTTCCAAAAATTCTAAAGTGAGAGACACATGGCTTCTTACGACTCCAAGCTTCTTGTGGAGTCTTTCCTTGTACACTTTTAGTAGGTGCACGGTTGAGAACATAGCATGCGCAAGCAACCGCTTCGGCCCACAACATCTTAGGCAATCCTTTTGTTTTCAACATACTTCGAACAAGCTCCATGATTATTCGGTTCTTCCTCTCGACCACCCCATTTTGTTGAGGGGTTGAGCGAACCGTAGCTGATGACGAATGCCATGCTTTTTAAAAAATCTTCCAAATTCTTGGGACATATATTCACCACCACGATCGGATCGTAGTGTCTTTAAAGAATGACCACTTTCTTTCTCCACATATGCTTTGAAAACTTTAAAATTTTCAAATACTTGAGATTTTTCTTTGAGAAAATAAATCCACATCTTGCGACTATAATCATCAATAAAAGTGAGAAAATAGCAACTACCTCCAATAGAGTTTGTGCGCATAGGTCCACACAAATCCGAATGTACCAATTCCAATGGCTTTTTAGCTCACCATGCCTTCTCTTTTGGAAATGGATCTCGATGGTGCTTGCCAAAAATGCAATCTTCACATACTTGATCTTTCTTTTGAATATTTGGAATGCCTCTCACCATATGACCTTTACAAATCTTTGATAGAGTGCTAAAACTCAAATGATTATATCGAAGATGCCAAAGCCAAGACTTGTCATTCACAATATTAGCAAAACATGGAAGAGACTCACTTTGAATTTTCAGTGGAAACATTTTAGTTGATGTCATCTTGACTCTTGCAACAAGAACACCATCTTTATCTTTGATCACACAAAAATCATCTTTAAAATTCACATGATGTCCCTTTCTTGTAAGTTGCCCAACACTTAAAAGATTATGTTTAAGATCGGGTACATAATAAACATTAGAGATGTAGTTTGTACCTTGCTTTGTCCCTTTCTTGACTTCTCGTTGGACACTTTCATCAAAATTCACAAAGCAATTCTTATTTCCGGTCATGTGGTTACTACAACCACTATCGATATACCAAACATCTTCAAGAGATTCTTCTTGAACATTACTAACAAGAAGCATACTTTCATCTTTCTCCTCAATATTCTCATGTAAAAAATTTGATTCATCTTTTTCATCATTAATCCTTTTGTAGCAATCTTTTTTCATATGCCCATTTTTATGACAATAATGGCATTGAAAATTAAAAGAATTACCTCTTCCTCTTCCATTGTAACCTCCACGAGCTCTTCCTCTTCCTCTTTGATATGAGCTTGAATTTTCACTTGGCACTTTTCCTCTTCCTTGTCCTCGACCACGAAATGATCCTCTTCCACCTCTTCCTCTAAAAACACCATGATTAGTTTCTTGAACTTGAAAAGCTTGCTCCGAAGGAGAGTCAAATTGTTTGATGCGTAGCTCGTGAGATTGTAGTGAGCCCAACAATTCTTCAAGAGAGAAAGTATTCAAATCCTTTGATTCTTCAATAGCCACAACAACATGCTCAAATTTTCGAGTCATGCTACGAAGAATTTTTTCCAAAACTCTTTTATCCGAAATTTCTTCTCCATTGACACGAAGTTGATTAACAATCGAAATTGTTCGATTATAATATTCCTCCACCGTTTCTCCTTCTTTCATTTTGAGTGAATCAAATTCACCTCTTAGAGCCTGAAGTCTCACCATTTTAACCTTTTCTTCACCTTTGTAAGCCTTGTTAAGGATGTCCCACGCCTCCTTGGATGTTGATGCTGTTGAAATCCTCTCAAAAATAACTTCATCAACTGCTTGATAAATAAAGTAGAGAGCTTTCTTGTCCTTCTTTTGATTCTCTTTCAGACTGCTTAATTGTTGTGGCGAGAGTTTGGATTGATCCTCCGGTTTTTCATATCCATTTTCCACAATCTCCCAAAGATCTTGAAAGCCGTATAACACTTTCATTTGAATGCTCCATTGGTTGTAATTCTTTCCAGTCAAACGTGGCAGTTGAGGTTGTAAAGTATTGCTGTTGGAAGCCATTTTAAAACAAGACTAATAGATTTTTTTTATTTTTTTGAACAATAACGTACAGTATGTATGAACAGTACCGTATATGAACAGTACCGTACAGTATGTATGAATAGTACCGTATATAAACAGTATGTATGAAGAGTACCGTATATGAACAGTATGTATGAACAGTATCGTATAGATGAACAGTACCCTTCAAGTTTCTGGAAAAAAATCTGCAGAAGTTTTCTGCAGAAAACTGTCTTCTGCAGTCACCTTCCGGCAGCGATTGCCGGCGCGTCGCAGCTCCGATCGGGGTGATTCTAGCGGCGTTGGGATTCGTCTCCGAGAGATCTTCGATTTGATATATTATGGCGAATATTCCGACTAGCTCTGATACCACTTTGATGGCTCCAAAGTAGAGATGAAGAAAGAAAATTATTTCTTCACCAATTCTCAAAACTCACTCTTTTATTATGAACTCTTTGAATTTTTGATATGTTTTACATGCAAACTCTCAACCTATTTATAGGCTACATCTCAAGCATTTTACATCATTGATTACATCACAATTTAGGCAACCTACCACAAATTATTCAACATTCAACACCTACCACATTTTATTCAAAACCTACCACATTTTATTCTAGAAAATTTGAATTTAGCTTATTAATTTTAACAATAATGTCACCTTATAGGCCAACCAAAAGTTTAGAGCTTAATAACTTGTCCTTTTTTTCAAAAAAATGCAGAGCAGAAAGAGCACATATGACAATCACTAAAATGGTTGACTAAACTGGGCTTCTTTCTAATACAACAATGATTTATATGATGGCACGCATAGCAACTAGCGCATCTTTAATGAACTTTTCATGCAGGATAACATTTTATATGCATGAAAAGGGACAAGCAACCTCCTTTCTGTCCAAGAGATTGCAAATAAAAAAAAAAAGACATGGATGTACACTTTCTGATATAATCTGCATAAACTTTAGTAAGATGTAATAATTTTTGAGAACATTGTCATTCACAGATTGATGCCAAGAAAAAAATGTTCAGTTTGAGCAGCCACCAATAGAATTCCAGTTTGTCAGTGCAGGATGAATGAACCAAAAAGAACACTGGTATCATGTCATAACTATGATATAATTATTATTTACATCAAAAGGTTTCCGATTAACAGTCATTTGAGACTAGTCACAATGTTAATACATTTCTTGTTATGTATAACAGCCCCCAACTTTTAAACATGTATTATGGAGAAAAGCATGTTTAGTATCATTACCGTAAGAAAGCTCAATATTTATCGTAACGTTGTTAGCCTACCGGATACTCCTCACCCTTGGTAACAAGATGTTGAGAATTCGAGTTTTGGTGGAGACAAATGTGTGCATGGATAATTTCCCACACACTATGAAATTTAAGATACCAGTTTTTATATTAAGAAGATTGAAGACCAAAAAAGTTCTTCAGTTTCTTACTTGGAATATAAAAGTAATTCCTCGTACCAGTGAAAAAATTCAAGCAAAACTAACTCCTCAGTTGAGGAGTTGCCCTTAAAGAATTGTCCTTTTCGATCATATACTCTTGGCACTTCTTCCTGGGCTAGTTAAGTTATTCATGTTTTTTTTGTAGTGGGGGTAGGGGCAATTTTTTTAATAGGCTTATCAAAACAAGATTGGTACCGCAAAAGGTGGAGTGGAAGCTCTGAACTGACTTTCAAATTTGGATTAACCCAAAAAGATTGTAAGGTCAAAACTTATGGTTGTACCTGGTGCCAAGCCCAGCAGGCCAGGACATAACTTAACTATGTGCTTACAAGCAGAAACTAAATGAAACAGAACCAGGAAATGAACATCAGCCATCCCTAAAAGCTCAAACATTTAAATATTACACAGATTTGTGAACAGAATCGAAAACATCCCACAGCTTCTACCACACTGATCACCAGGATATACACACACATTTCAAGACAAATAGTATTCATACATCACAAACCAAACGCTGTAACCAAAACTACTTCTCAACAAATTTCTTACTCAAAAAATGTGCATATTTAAATTTCTTCTTCCCAATTGCAACTTTAGGAGCCTTCTTCTCTTTCTTGATAGGGTCCGATAACTTATACGATGCCTTAACTTTGATCAGCTTTCCTTTTGCAGCAGAATTTTTCAATTGCCGCAAGAATTAATCTTCCTAAAATTAATTAGCTGGCAACGCCTTCTCTTCCATGTAATATTAATTATAGTAAAAAATTTCCGAATTAATAGTCATTTGAGATTAATCACAATACTAAAAATGATTATTGTTAAATGTAACAGCCCAGCAACTGTTAAACATGTATTATGGACAACCATATATTTACCTAAGAAAACTCTATATTTATCCCTAACATTTGTGGTCGTGTGGATACTCATCATCCTTGGTAACAAGATGTTGAGGGCTCCAACATTATTGCCCAGTAGATACTCCTCACCCTTGATAACAAGATGTTGAGGGTTTCGAGTCTCAGTGGAGACTAAATGGTAATTTCATGCACATATTATAGAATTTTAAAAATTATTAACCCAGTATCATATGCCCCCTGCATATATTAAGGATATATGCAAATTGAACAGTGAAATTCTTCAGTTATTTACTTGGAAACTACAAGTAATTTCCCATACCAGTAAAAGAATTCAAGCAAACGTAAATGAATGTTTCAGGGTCCCTGTAGATCAAAAGTAAATGACTGAAAGGTCACAAGTAATGGTTGTACTTGTGCCAAGCCCAGCAGGCCAGGATCATTTCTTCTTTTAAATATAACTTGCTTACTAAAAGTCTTAAAAATTATTTGCTACAATGAAGTCAAGCACAGCCCAGGCAGGACAATAACAATTCACAAAATGACGCAAAAAACAATCAAGAAACTAATTAAACAAAGCAAGGAATAAACAAAGTTTAGAACTTTCATCACCGGAGGCTTAATATACTTAGCCTGCAGCTTGGCCTTAGCCGTCTTCTTCACAGGAGTAGCACCCTTCTTTGTCTTATTCACTGCCTCCGATTTCTTTGTAGTCTTAGGAGCCTTCTTCTCCTTCTTAACAGTGTCCGCTAACTTATACGATGCCTTAGCCTTGATCAGCTTTCCTTTTGCAGCAAAATTCTTCAATTGCTGCCCTAGAATCTTCCTGAAATTAGCTTGCAACGCCGCCTTCTGCCTCTCTTCGATGTAATATCATTTTTAATAAAAAGTTTCCAAATTTATAGTCATTTGAGACTAATCACAGTACCAAAACATTTCTTGTTAGATATACAGCCCCACAACTTTTAAACAGATATTATGGAAAAAAGCAAGTGTAGTATCATTACCATAAGAAAACTCCATAATTATCTCTAACATTGATACCCTTCACCATTGGTAAAAAGATGTTGAGTGTACGAGTATCAGTGAAGACATATGTGTGCATGGGTGGTTTCCTGCACACATTATAGTATTTAAGAAATAATTAACACAATGTCATTAGCTCCTTGCATATGTTATGAAGGTTGAAGAGTAAAATTCTTCAGTTTTTTACCTGGAATAAGTAATTAATTTGTCAGAGCAGTGAAAGAATCCAAGGGAAAGTAATCCCTAAGACCGATGAAAAAATGGTTTCAGGGTTCCCTTGGGTCAAATTATGCACATCACCGTCCCCAGATTTCCAATACTTCGTTGTTTAGCTATGCATGGTTATTCCATCGAAATGTAGAAAAAGAATGCGGTTAAATATGAAGAGAATATCTTCAGATAAGGAAGAACTTTTCTACATATATGAACATATGTTCAGCAAGGCAATCATAAAAAGGAGAAGAATGGGTTAAGACTATAGCATACATTTAGTGTTTTCTGCTAACTTAAAATTTTGGAGGTGATAGTCATCTACTGTATTAGAGCCAAGGTTTATACCGAGGAATCTTGTTTTTATCATGGTACATACTCATATGTATTGGACACCTTTATCTATTTCAAATTCTTAGACTCTTAGTAAAATTGGTGGAGATACATTTGGTTATATATCTACACAAATATGGGTATTAGCAGAACCTTGGGTTTTCTAATGATCAAATTTGCCAATCTTTGATTCGAAATGTGTATAGATACTAGAAAGATAAATTTCCCATTTCCATTTGTGCTCAGACTTGGCAATGTGCCAGTGACACAAAACATGACATACAGTACTAATCAAACACAGCCGAGGAATGTATTTTGTATCCTTTGACCACTTGCTAGGGAAGTAGGGATACCGGATACCTCTTTCTCCTCGCCATAAAGATACATAAATGCACTTGGTGCACAAGCTCCCAAATTAACAAAATCTCCAGAAAGTCCGACTGAAAAGTGCCAAATATGGATGCAAGCTCACTTAGTTTCGAAATGTTGCAGTTACGTCTTCAAACTGGCCCTGACCTGTCGGATACATACTACTCCCTCCGTTTCAATATAAGTTTCCCATTCTAGATGTCGGGATTGTTCATGACACTAGACAAATTACTAATTTACGTCTAATCTATAAGACAAAATATAGTCACGAGTGATCTTGTTGGATTCGTATTTATGAGTACTTTAATACAGTGAAGTTTTTATATTTAATACTAATACGAAATTCAAGATATTAACAATTAAAAATGTGTGTTGGCAAACGTGTCAGAAGGAAATAGGAAACTTATTTTGAAACGGAGGGAGTAATTAATAAGAATACAAAAAATGATTTTTCAAGAGAAAGATATACAAGAGTCAAGCATTCAGAATCTCGGCAAGGATTACAAACATGCTGCAGCATCCACGGAAAGAATAAAGCATTTCAGCGCTTTATAATTCATAGACCTTGGAAAAACATCAATATCATGTTAACTTGGTTCCACTATTCATTGAGTTATACACCATACAAATTGAATGCCAACTGGGCAATGTGTAATTTCAATTCAATTGTGATTTATAACCTAATTTCAATCCAATTGTAATTTCAATTCAAATCAATTTTAATTAATTGCCAATCCAAAATTGGCAATGTGCCTGTGATACAAAACATGACATATAGTACTAATTAAACACAGCGGAGAAGTGTATCATTCGACCAGCTCCTTGTGAAGCAGGGAGTACCTCTTTCTCCTCTTGCCACAAAGATACATAAATGCAATTGTACAAAGATACATAAATGCAATTGGTGCACAAGCTCCCAAATTAACGAGATCTCCAGACAGTCTGACTGAAATGTCCCCATGAATACAATCTTGCACTTGTTTTCGATAAAAAATTGTTGTTTACATGTTCAAATTAACCCGTGACCCGTCAAAGCACTAAATCAAAATATAAATAATGATTTTTCAAGAAAAAAATATACAAGAATCAAGCATTCAGAATCTCAGAAAGTACAAACATGCTGCAGCATATATGTCCACGGAAAGAGTAAAGCATTTCAGTGCTTTATTCATAGACCTTAGAAAAACATCAGTATCATGTTAATTTGGTTCCACTATTCATTGAGTTAGACACCCATACAAATTGAATGCCAACTGGGCCGCGAAACAAAATCTTTTGTTGTAGCATCATATCTAATATAGGCATATTAATATCTTCCTCTCGTAGTAGAATATCAGAACAAGGTTAGTTTACCTTCCTGTACAAGCGGCTTCGTAGCCCAAAATTTCTTACTCAAAAAATGTGCATGTCTTAACAAATAGACCTCAATATCTTCAAACATGAGCAAATTAAATTAAAGGGGTGGGATTGTATCAAAGACATTTAAAGACTATCAATGATTTTAAAAATAATGAAATATTCAATTCTAACAATTTAAAAGTATGGTGTTATTCAATCAAAACTTTTAAAATATATGTAGGATTTTATTGAATTTATTATAAGTACACTTTTAATGACTATTGACAAAAATTATAACTATATCACTTCAAAAAAGTTATGAGTTTTTTGATAATATTTCACATGACTTTCTATAGAAAATCATCTTGAATTTATCTCAAAAAAATCATTAAATTACTAATACAGTACCAAGCTAATAAATTCGTTTGTTAAGAAACTACCGATCCTACTTTTTATTTGTTTTTTCCTTAATTCACTATCCTTTTCGAGTTTTTTTTCTTTTTCAAAATTTTATACTCTTTATTTGTTTATACTCTTTTCAAGTTTATACTTTTTATTTGTTTTTTCCATAATTCACTTTTTAAAATTTTTTTTATAAAATAATTGGTATTGGCTGTTTGTTCAAATGGCTCATCGAAACAAGAGTGGCACCGCAAATGGTGGGGGAAAAGCTGTGATTTCTCTGTTAAGTCCAGAAACATATCTTCATTTATATATATAATTCGTACTCTTTCTGTCCCATCCATTTCTTTACATTTTCTTTTTTGGGGTGTTCTATCCAATTCTTTACATTTCTAAACTTTCCTAAAATAGTAAAGTTTTATAATATAAAAACGAATTACATCCACTACTTTCTTCCACTAACTCATTTTATACATTATATAGTGATGGGTCTCACCATTTTACTCATTTTTCCTACTTCTCTCCTTCTTTCTTTATATTTTTCCTTAGTCTCCGTGCCCAACCCAAATGTAAACATTGGGGGGGACGGAGGGAGTAACAGTTAGTCTTTTAAACTAATGTTAAATCTCGATAAATCAAAAAAATTTATTCATTAATTGAGATTATTCATTTGTCAAGATCAAAAATATATTATCTCTATTATATCATATCGGGACCGAAAAAGATCAAAAATATATTATCTCTATTATGTCGGGACCAAAAAAAATTATTTATTTAACGAGATTATTTGTTTATCGAATATTCATTCATCGAAAAAATCAAACAAAGCCATGACAGGCTAATAACAATTTACAAAAAGATGTAAACAAAAAAGAACAATCAAGAAACTAAAAAAACAAAACCAGGAAAGTAACAACAATCGTTCTTCAAAGTTCAAAACATATATTGATTCCATTAATTTGCTTCATGATGCCATCGATTACAGAATGTAAAACATCCTACAACCTACATATATATATATACAGTATACTACTCTTAACCCCCGTCCCTCTACCCCTACTACTCAAGCCCCAGTTTTCTCGGCTTTCTTCACCGGAGACTTGATAGACATAGGCTGCTTGGCCTTCTGTTTCGCCAGCGCCTTGGCCTTAGCTACTTTCTTCACAGGAGTTGCAGCTTTCTTCTTCTTCTTAACCGCCTCTTCTGCTTTCTTCAGCTTAGAAGCAACAGCAGCAGCAGCGTCGACAATATTCTTTGCCTTCTCGCCTTTCTTCTTAGGCTTAGCAGCACCATCGACGATTTGTTTTGCCTTCTTTGGAGCTGCCTTTTTGTCCTTCTTAACAGCTTCCGATAATTTATACGAGGCCTTCACTTTGATCAGTTTTCCTTTTGCTGCAGAGTTCTTCAATTGTTGACCTAGAATCTTCTTAAAATTAGCTGGTAACGCGGCCTTTTGCTTCTCTTCCATGAATTTGCCGATCGCGTAAGGGCTCGATCCGCGTTTCTCTTTCAAAGTTAAGAGAGCATCCTTTATCATCTGTGATTCAACATTTTAAACCAGAATTCAATTAGTAATAATGAAATAACAAATTGACATGTGTAATTTCAATTCAATTGTGATTTATAACCTAATTTTACACCAAATTAACACAATCATACGAATAATTACAGAAAAAAGACTCAAAATCGCTAAAAACAAACGCAAATCTTACGTGAATACATAAACATGTGAGTTATACGTGTGTGTTTATGCACAAATCAAAACGTACAAACGAATATACAAACATGTATGATACATACATAGAGAGAGGGAGAGGGGGAGAGAGAGAGATGGATGTATATGAAACCTCAAAATAAGGAGGATGAGAAGCATTTTTGGCAGATTTCGGCTTGCTCGTCGCAGCTTTCTTCTCCTTCTTCTGATTGATTTTGGAAACAGGTTCAGTGGTGGTCATCACGAGGCTACCAAACACTGAAAGGAAATGACACAACTCATATGCCTGAAAAGGCTCGATATGATATGAAATGATATGATCAACTGTGATATTTTCGCTTGGTATTTATAGTACTCAAGGAATATTTACACGGATTCTGATTGGTCAATTCGAGGTCACACGGATGGCTAACTTTGGTGGTGAAAATTGTGAGGCGTACACGTGGATGATGGTTTGATCGTTGATAGGATTTTTGAAACGCGATGTTTATCCTCGGCCCACAGGTTTGCATGGTTTTGTGTGTGCGTTTTCTTGGTGATTTAGTGTGTGTTTTTATGTTTGGATTTTGATGCGGTAATTTTGGGTTTGGAGTCTAGCGCCTAGTGGATTACAATGTGGGTTCAAAAAAGACAAAATGTTGGGTTACAGTTGTGTTCTAAATCCATCAAATTCGTGAAAAGAGTACAGAGAGTATATTAAGACCTTATATTATTTTTCAATTCACTTAAAAATAAAAACAAGATTGGATAGTAGTGGTGGTAAAGAGTGTATCCTCTATCGTCCCAGGTCATTGTTTATCTTAAAACAGATATTAAATTATAAGGCATATAAGCCTACATAGTCAAAAAAAAAAAACAAGTTGTTTGTGTATATTTAAATTTTTCAACTTAAAATTAGTTTTATTTTAAAAAATTTAACTTTAAAGTACTATTTTTTAACTTATTTTTTTTCATATCAATTTTTATATATTTGAGTCAACTTTTAACTCGTATTATATTCCTTGTATATATTTATATTTTATCCTTTTATATTATATTTAAAAAATATAGATTTCTATTTTTTTTAGTCAAATTTGTTTTAAATAAATTTATTTTAAGTAAAATTAGCCAAACAAATACACATAACTTAAATTAAAATTATTACATTTCACTTTAAGTGGGTAAGTTGCACTTTAAGTTATAAACAACATTTTTTAAGTTAGCTCAAACGGGCTCGAACAAATGTAATTATTTTATGTATGCACTAAAAATGTATATAATTATCTCAATAAAATTATATGAATGATGAATATATTTAACTTACTAAATCAATTCTAGTGAATTTTGCACTAAATAAATCAATTATAGTTACTTGATGGTTTTATTACTGTTCTTGTCATGGGTTCAGGAAGTTGTTGTTTGGGCTAGGTCCCGACAACAAATTTTTGTTATTAGAGTATCTTCAATGGTGTTGATTAAAATTGTTGGCAAACGATAGGAAATATTAATTATGTAAAATTTGTTAAATCTGTAAGGTGCTGTGCTTCAATGGAATTGGTTATAATGATAGGCTATATTTTAAAAATGACATGTTATTCCTATTTCAGGTTATTAAAAATAATGTATAATATTTTAAATGGGTTTACAAGCTAAAGAAGGACACTGCTGTAAGGGTTTTGAAGCACAAGACGAAACTTGTAGCTAAAGGTTTTGTTCAAAAATATGGTGTTGATTACGAAGAAGTGTTTGCGCCTGTTACAAGAATGGAAACTGTACGTCTGCTGCTAAAAATGAATGGGAAGTTCATCATCTTGATGTTAAGTCAGCTTTTCTGAACGAAGATTTGCAGGAAGAAGTTTATGTAACTCAACCAAAAGGGTTCGAGAGGAAAGGGGAAGAGTATAAGGTGTACAAATTGTCAAAGGCACTATACGGTCTGTGTTAAGCTCCTCGAGCATGGTATTCACGGCTAAGTAAGTATCTGATCAAGCTGGAATTTACCAAGTATCCATTTGAACATTCGGTTTACATCAAACATGAGGGGAATGAAGCTCTAATTGTAGGAGTTTACGTTGATGACTTGCTGATAACGGGAACAAGTATTTCAAATATTTATAAGTTCAAGGAGTAGATCCAACAGGAATTTGATATGAGTGATTTGGACAAGCTGGCATATTACACTGGAATTGAGGTCGAGCAAGGGAATGGATATATAAAGTTGAGACAGACGATTTATGCTAAAAAGGTGCTTGAAAAGGCTGGTATGATGGACTGGAACCCAGTCAAATATCCGATGGAGTTAAGAATTCAATTGCATATATAAGGATGATAATGGTAAGTTAGTTGATCCGACACAGGTCAAAAGCATAGTTAGAGGACTGAGAAGCCTTGTCCACACTAGACTTGATATATCTTACTCAGTTGAAGTAGTTAGTCATTTTATGGAGAAGCCT
This sequence comes from Saposhnikovia divaricata, assembly GCA_036435485.1. Classification (NCBI taxonomy): domain Eukaryota; kingdom Viridiplantae; phylum Streptophyta; class Magnoliopsida; order Apiales; family Apiaceae; genus Saposhnikovia; species Saposhnikovia divaricata. The sequence continues at coordinate 234,284,988 of CM071594.1, forward strand.
ACTGTTCTAAATCTTGGTGATGTGAAGCGAATACTTCGTTATGTGAAAGGAACTCTGAATTATGGGCTTGTATACACCAAGAGTCAGGGTGATTGTCTGCTATCAGGTTTCTTAAATAGTGATCTAGCTGGTAATATTGATGACAGGAAAATTACTGGTGGCATGACCTTTTACTTGAATGACAACTTAATTACGTGGGTTTCCCAGAAACAAAGATGTGTGGCTTTATCGTCTTGTGAGGCAGAGTTCATGGCTGCCACTGCAGCCGCGTGCGAAGGTGTTTGGCTTTATAAAGTTCTCAGTCAAATTTCAGATGTTGAAGCAGGGCCAGTAATACTCTACATTGATAATAGGTCTGCGATTGATTTGTCTAAGAATCCAGTCTTTCATGGTAGAAGCAAACATATAGACATAAGATATCACTTCATTCGCGACTGTGTTGGGCAAGGAACGATCGTCATTAAGCATGTGGCTTCAAGTGAGCAGTGAGCAGATGTTTTGACAAAGGCTTTACATAAAGTCAGTTTCGAGAAAATGAGGAAGCTACTTGGCGTCAAGAACCTTCAAAATGTTTAGATTAAGGGGGAGTATGTTGGGGTTAATCTAAACATATTTATTATTTAGTTGTTTTAATTAGTTAGCTTGAATAGGGCGTGGGTGTTAGAGTATCAGTAGAAGAGTAGTAGAGAAATAATAGGAGTGGTTCCTATTACATAGCAACCATTTCCCGTTAGCTAGTTATAACTTTTATAATTTGATCATTGTATTAGTCAAGTCTTTTGTATTTCACTTTCATTGATATATATATATATATATATATATATATATATATATATATATAACGAGTTCTACTCATATCTGTGTGTTCTTAGAAACTCAAATTACTCTACACACTTGTCCCTTACCCTACTAAATATTTTACAAGTTTGAGTTTGATTGGTTCTGTCAATGGTTTGCTTTGTCTTTTTCTTGGGAAGGTACATAAGTTTGTAATATGGAATCCTATTTTTATACAAGCTAAGATAATTGATGCGCCAATCAAAGAGTCAATGAGGCTTAAGTTTTATGGGTTCGGTTGGGATGCGTTGAACAAAGATTATAAATTGGTGATGTCTTTCTTAAAGAGGAGATACTATGTTTACTCCTGCAAATCCTAATCCAATCGTTGGACTTCATTAACTAATCTTTCGTGTTTCCTCCTAATGATCGTTGTTGGGTGACGTCTGTGATTGTCAAAGGAGTACCGTATTGGACTACTACTCGGTACAAATGTGAGGAAAAAATTAAATATATGCTGCCATTTAAGTTTGCGGTTGGGAGTAATGAGTTTAGATGTTTGCCTTGGTTTGAATGTGCGGAATGTTACAAAGATAATTTTTTTTGTTCTATTTAAACGAGTGTATTTCGACGCTAGTGTATAAGACTTACTCTTCGGATTGTTCAGTGGATGTATATTGTTTGGATGACAGTTGTGGAGTTTGGAGGAAGATGTAAAATGTCGGACCAATAAGTTGTTATGTGAAAAGGCTTTCCCAGTGTTTTACGTATGGTCATATTGTGTTCAATATAGAAAATAAAGTTATATATATGCTATGATCCTAAAATCAAGAAGGGTGTCGAATATAGTGAAGAAAGTTGTGTTCTATGATCCCAAAGTAAATAAAATTAAACATGTTGGCAACACAAAAGGGGAGTCAATCAAGTGCTATAGTTATAAGGCTAGCCCAGTTTACCTTGTAGCAGAGTCTAGGAAGGTACAAAGAGAGTGAGGGTGAAGTCTAGGATTATCGACTCTTGCGAGATGAAGAGTGTCAAAAGGACAACCTGCACTGAACATTCAGTGAATTATAGCCCAACTAGATTGTAGAAGAGGCCAAGAAGAAATGCTCAGAAACCAACTTGGGTCAGGGACTACACATGTAGTCCAAATTATTGTTCATGGTAGACTGAACATGTGGTACACGTTCATATCATTTGTCCTAATTGAGGTACTCCCTCATCCCAATTTATCTGTCTTTGATTTTTTATGGTTAAATTGACCCAATTTTAATTGAATATTTCATATAGCATATAATCGATTAGTTATAAAAAATTATATCATTAGAAAGTATATTTAATCTATTTTAATATATATATATATATATATATATATATATATATATTTTATTTTTTAAAAATAATGAAAGAATAATTTTTAATTTACAATCAAAGTTGGTCAATTTGACCATAAAAAGTCAAACAAGACATAAATTGGGACGGAGTACATTATTATTTAGAGTTGGGTTTAATTAATTTTATAAATTTAATAGTGTAATAAAAGGATTGAAACTTATATTCGATGCAAGTATTATTATTATCTGACCAAAATGACGTACTATCGACCAGTAGCAAATTATTTCAATACTAGCTTAAAATTCATGAGAAGCACGAATTTTCTTTATTATCATATGATTTTTGTCTTTAATATGAATTAAATTTTTTAAGACATGAATTTTATAAGTTAATTTTTTTTTTGCTAAATTTAAATTTTTATTTGATATGATTTGATAATTATTATATTATATTGCACGTGATTTTTTTAAAAAAAAATTAGGAATTTTAGTTAGAAAATATAGAAAAGATAATAAATTTTAATTAAAAAAAGGTACTCGGTTAATTATTAGTAACTAAATATAAAAAGAGAAATTTGAGTAGTTATTAAAGTTAACATGTTTTAAATGAAAAAAATTAACTAGTTATTAGTAAATATAAATAATTATATAAGGTTAATTAAGTAAGATTCACTAGTAGAAAACTGGCCTTTTACGTCGGTTAAATAGGTCTTTTACGTCGGTTAAATGGCGACGTATGGGCTGGCGACGTATAAGGTCAGAGTCTTATACGTCGGTTAAAAAGGCGACGTATATTGTACCCTTTTACGTCGGTTCTTCTAAACAACCGACGTATATTGTACCATTTTACGTCGGTTCTTCTAAACAACCGACGTATATTGTTATCCTTTTACGTCGGTTCCTCTAAACAACCGACGTATATTGTTATCCTTTTACGTCGGTTCTTCAAAACAACCGACGTATAAGGTCCAAAAAATTAAAAAAAAATTAATTTGTTTATTTTAATTTTTGACATGAATTTACAAATCAGAAATGTTTCTAGGAGATACATGGAGGGGAGTAGCTAAAGAATGTATTTAAAATAGAAAACTGATCAGTATATTATCCAAAAAAAATATTTACAAATCAGAGCTCTACGAGTTCTCTAGCATTACAACGAATACAATGCACAAGTGGGTTCATACTGAACTTGCATAATTTGTACACAGGCAATTCAAACTTGAAGAAATGATGGAGATTTAAAGACGAAGGCCTTGCAATTTTGAATTCTGCTCGAAAATCCATGTCAACAATTAGTCTCTCATAGACTTTCACAGCCGAGTCAAAGCCAGCAGTAACACCTACATTGATATTCATCCTTATACTTAATTGTCTGGGCAGTAGCTGATCTCAGAGAAGCAATCCAAACCGCTGAGTACTTCAGATTTGTCAAGAAACGCTGAAACAGAGATGCTCAATTTCATTAGGCCAGTGATTAAATATCATTTGTTAAAATCAATCTGTTGAATGCAAATGAAACATGTAGTCATAAACATAATCCATATTTAGCTCATCTTGGATGAAGGTGCTAGCAGCCTTTCCAATTTCCTGTGCCTGCATTTGCAATATTTTTTAGGATTAATAAATGCAACTTTTGTGATGAGAATGTTATTTGAAGACGAAATATAATTACCTTCTCTGTATTGAGATTTCCCCATTCCACTGCATATTTTATTGATCTGCATTTGTCATCATTGTTGATTGGCCAGTAATGTTTCAATGGCATTAGGCTTCTTACGAAGAAGTCATAGTAATCTGGTTTCACTAACAAAGTGACTGAATCACAGGCTAATATGTACTTTTCACTAACTGACCAAGCATATATAACCTTTCCTCCTCAAGAGATGCTTCTCTATATAACCTCAGGCAGCAGACTTCTTCATTTCTAAGCTCTTCATTAAACGGATCACAATCCAGATCTCGTTGCACCTGAACCAAACTCGCCTTCAATCTCTCTACATTATCCGACAGACTACCTGATTCCCAAGCAGCTGCACGTAACACTGGCTTCAAATACTTAAGTTTCTGCACTATTTGATACATCTTGACACCCCTAACTGCATGCTTCCAGTGAGAACTGACCAGGTATGTAAAATTACTACGAAAGGCTACAAAGTTCTGAAATCTAAACGAACTATTCTTATTCTTCTTTGTATCCCCAAACTCGACCAACCCAGGATTGTGGTCGCTTGTTCCGCGAGGTAAAAACAGAGATTTCACACTAGAAAATCCTGAGATGAAAGACGAGTTAACAAGGACCCTATCAAGCTTTTTAACAACTTCAATACCATGGGGGCTTCCAGACCAAGTGAAACGCATTCCACCATAGTGCAAATCCATGACCTCTATTTTCATGACACACTCCCGAAAATCGTTCATAGAAGCCATTCTACTCACCTCCCCACCTGCACAATCAGAAGGCATAAGGATAGCATTGAAATCTCCTAGCACCACCCAGGGTGAACCACCCACTAACTGGCTATACACCTCTAAAGAATGCCACAGATTCCTTCGAGGAACATGATCATTTTCTGCATACACCACAGAACAATGAAAATGCTTATCACTTGACTTTTGCTTAACTAAACAATGCACCACCTGGTTATTCATAAACATAACCATCACTTCGTAGTGATTTGGATCCCACCCAAGAACAATACGACACCCTTTCTCGCAGTCATCCTTATTCGAAGTCCACTGCCATCGTCGGAATAATTTATTGAAAACTGAATCAACATTCCGATTTGCCACATGAGTTTCTAAAATACCACAAAAACCAATTCCATTATCTCGAATCAGCTTATTCCAGAATTAACATTAACATTAAGAAAAGCATTTTCCATTCCAGAATTAACCCCCACCCCAGCAACAGCTTTTTCCACTATTTCTAATCTAACATCATTTTTTCCCCTGTTCCCAGCATACCCAGTCGCCACATCTTCATTTTCTGACCCCAAATTCACTTCAATTGTCTTCGTGAAGTCTTCCTCTTGTCCTTTTGTGTCGCCACTTTGTACCACCATAGTCTCTTTCGAAGCAATCTTATTGTAATCTTTCCGATGTAGATCCAGTCTTGAACCTCTTCATTTGTATTAGACTTTCTCTGGGCTTCAGTCGCCTTACCATCTATATAATTAGATGTACTCAGAGCTCCATCGTCCATTCCTTCTAGTTGATAAACCTCCTTTGCAACAAATCCCGAATTAGACTTTTTTTTAATACTCACGTTTGCCCCAATAGATTTCAACCCATCTTTGGTCAAAATCTGAGTTTTTTCACCAATATTTTTCGAACAGAGAAGAAAGGAGAAAGAGATTCGAGCGAGAGAGAGATAGAGAGGGAGAGATTATGCAAAAGAGATTGAGAGATTGTGGAGAAATGAGAGAGAAGGGAGAGATGTCGAGAGAGAGAGAGGAGAAGAAGAGCGTAGAGAGAGAGATTTGGGTCGATCGAGAGAGAGAGATTTTGGTAGATCGAGAGATAAAATTAAAACAAAAAAGATAGTTAAAATATATGTTTAAGAGATTTAATTCAATCCAACGGCTCAGATCTTGTTAATTCAATCCAGCGGTTCAAAGTAATCTGAAAGAAGCACAATCCTTGTGCTTCAATGTTACCCAATAATAATGTGACACGTGGCAACTTCTAATTTCTTTAATTTCTTTAAAGGTTTTATACGTCGGTTATATTAAGAGCGACGTATAAAGTAGTATTATATACGTCGCCTTTCCTCAACCGACGTATAAAGTAGTATTATATACGTCGTCTTTTTCTCAACCGACGTATAAAGTAGCATTTTATACGTCGCATTTCCTCAACCGACGTATAAAGTAGCATTATATACATCGCCTTTTTCTCAACCGACGTATAAAGTAGCATTATATACGTCGCCTTTTTCTCAACCGACGTATAAAGTAGCATTTTATACGTCGCCTTGTCCTCAACCAACGTATAATATGACTTTATACGTCGGCGTTTTGTTCAACCGACGTAAAATATTTTAAAAATTGACCTTATACATCGCCTTTATGCGGAACCGACGTATATAACTACTTTATATGTCGCCTTTGGCCAGAACCGACGTATAAGAGGCGACGTATAAGGTCAGTTTTGTACTAGTGATTATAATTTATTTATTTTTTGAAAGTAAGACTATAAATTATTAAGTAAGGGTAAGACTATATGTTTTAAATATGGCTAAAAATTACTTTTCCGGAACTTTGCAGCTTTTTCGATTTCATTGTATAAATGTACTTATGTTTTGAGCGAGGAACACTGAGATTTTTAACACAAAGAAATTTGGGTGCATTACTACAAGAAATTCCAATATATGTACACCACTTTGTGATGTATGTAGCTAGGTGATGGATCATTTATTAAATAACTATGATTCCAGCCCAATATGGTAATAGCAAACCCAACATCAATTAAAAGCCTAGCCCAAATGCTACATACAAATATCTAATGTGAGATAGATACAAAAGGGGGGAGGGACAAGAGAGGAAGGGGGATATTTTTTAGGGTATTTATTAAATATATCCCAAATTAAGGGGTGCTTTTATGTTTATATCCCACTTTATTCATAATTTATAAATATGTCCTATGGTTAAAATTTAACTCTTACTTAACTCATATACATATAATTATACATATATTTATATTTAATAAGACCAAAATACCCCCTAATACATAATAATATATATTCTCTTTCTTTCTCACTCCTCCTCCCACCCTTCTTCTCCGACGAACATCGCCGCCACCGTCACCTTCTCCTCCGAGCTCTGGCCCCGCAGGGGCACCCTTTCCCATCGACCCATAATTAAAAGAATCTTCTAATAGTTGAAATAAATGAGAATAATAATCAGGTTCTGATTTATGTAGTCAATCCACCTCAAAAGTGGCACAAAATCTACCGCATGTGAAGCTCCTCCTTGTGAAAGCAACTTCAATATAACTTCTCTTGCATACCTTGTTTCTGCTTGATTATCCACATCTTCGCCAAAATACTTTTCTCCTCCAATCATCCTCGTTATGATATTGAATGACAACTCATTGAAATTAGATTTCATTTCGACTTTTGCAAACTCATGTCTCGAGTTTTTGCAAACTTCACATGGGACATCCAAATTAATGACAAAAATTAAAAATAAATAAGTAGAGGACCAAATTTTCTTTTAATAACATATAGTTAGTGAGTTAATCATGGTTACAATTAAAAATGGGACATATTAATAAAAAGGGATATATTTATAATTACAATCAAGAATGGGACATATTCATAAATGGCTTATTCAAATGGGACATATTAGATAAAAACCCTATTTTTTTACACCCAGACAACGATACACAAAAAAAAACACACACACACAACAAAAAGCTCTTCGGAGATCTTCCGATGCTCGTTACGGAAATACGATATAAAATCCGTTGACCATCATTTGGCGCCGCTGCCCGGGAGCGGGTACTTCCTGGCTACAATGACATGGCATATGGTTCAGGTGTTCACTGCAAAACCATATTGAGTATGAAGAGAAAGGGTAGGGATGAAGGATTATCTGGTCCTAACCTTACTTGCAACGACAACTTTGTCATCTTAAAGAGAGGAGTTTTATTTAGCGCCCATTGAATTGCAAGATAAATTCCAGTGAGTAATTTTAGTTGGGTTTACACAATTTATTTAGTTTTATCAGTTGTTATATAGTTTAAGAGGTGGAAAATTATGTGGAAAGTGGAGATTGGTTACAAGTTTGGTTTACTGTCGAAACATCCCATGACAGGGGTGAGCGTTTTATTAATTGAATTCTAAATAGGTACCCCGCCTAGTGATAATTTTGATGGGGAATACTATTCGTTCATTTGATACTCTGGTAATTTAAAAGTGAAAGAGAAAAGAGCTTCGCAGACTACAAAATGGAAATGGAAAGTTCTGTCACTTGTGTTGATTTGTGGTAGATTGGTTTCTGACTGGGTGATTACATTTGTTGTGTTACGTATTGAAAGGAGTTTTACGTCGATATTAATATGGTTAATTAAGAAGGGGATCCAGCAATTCAGAGTTTGCAATAACTGGTTTTGATTTTGTGGCTTGTGGGTGTTCTTCAAATGCTTTTTATTTGGTGAGAAACTCTTTGAAAGCTGTGGTTAGAAGGTTTAAATATGAGTACGGTGGAGCTAGATGATGGATGTGTTACAGGAGAGATTTTAGTTAAATCGGTTGATAGTTTGTAGTTCGTGTAGTATGGCAGTTCATTAAAGATGTTATAGTGTACAGGAATTCTTGGTGGTGTTATTGGTGTAAGAACAAGAATCAAAAGAAAAATTTGGAAAGACCTTGTTTGCTTTGTCCGAAACAGGCCGGTGCTTTGAAGCCTGTTTGGAAGAAAGATTGTGGAAGTGATAGTAGAGGGTTTGCTCACTTGTTTTGTTGTCAGTGGATACTTGAGGTCTACATTGAGGACACTAGGAGAATGTAGCCCATCATGAATGTTGAGGGGATGATGGAAACTCGGCGCAAGTTGATTTGTCATCTATGCAAGATAAGATATGGGGTTTATGGGCTACATGGAAAACAAGGGATCTGTTTCTGTTAGTATGTCTCTTTTTCAAACACGGATGTGCCTTGTGTGTTCTCATTTAACCTCTGGTCACAAGGAAGGTTATGAAAAAAGGCGTAATTCTGACGTGTATGAAATCATAAGACAGACTCAATTATCATCTACTTTTGAAACTAACAAACCACTGACAATTCCATCCCATGATCAGGTGTTCTACTTTGGTGACTTAAATTATCGTATTAATATGCCAGACTCAGGTGTAAGAAAACTGGTGGGGCAAGAAGAAGTGGGATGAACTTCTCGACATAGATCAGCTTATTAATGAACTACGGAATGAGGTGTTTAATGGATGGAAAGAGGGAGTAATAAACTTTCCACCCACTTACAAATATGGAATCAACTCTGATGTGTATGTCGGTGAAAATCCAAAAGAAGGGGAAAAGAAAAGATCTCCAGCATGGTGTGATCGTATACTTTGGTTAGAGCTGAGAAACATGATAGATAATCTTGTAGATGGTTTGTTGATAACATTGAATTTTCCTGAGTGTCCTGTTATGCATGGATGTTTACAAAAATTAGCACGTTACTGGTTCTTAAAACTATATGGATCAGTTCAGGCCTAACTATGTGTTACGACCGAATTTCCACCGGGTCGGTTCTCGGGTTGATCCTGCAAAATGAGAAGAATACGAGGGATTGTCCCCCCGATTCACCTCCGGTGTAATAATGAATAAGCCGTGTTTTGTAGAGAGTACTTTGAACGTAAAGAAAATGTGTGTAGTGAATTATGAGCATATCTCCTCTCTTATGGATTAGAGTCTATATTTATACCTTGGGAATTATGTCCGTTACCTCAAGAGGGACCCATAAGCATCATTATGTTTTCCACCACCGAAAGTGAATGAAGACCGTTTAAGAAAGAGGAGACCGTTTGGGCATTTGGGCTTTACTTCTTGGGCCTTCGGTCCGGCCCATCATAGATAAATGGCTTCCAACACTATGAAGACTTCAGAATCGAATGATGTTAAAATAGGGCATCTTTATTGAATAGAAGCAAGTGTTATTTGCTATTGGTTGTATACACTCTGGCTTTTGAAATTATATAAGAAAAGATTATAAAACTCTGAATCTAGAAGAGGGTGGTTAAAAGTTATGAGTATATATCTGAACACAAACTATATGGAGTTTCACGACCGCAACTTGATGTATTGCTTCCAGATTTTATTAAAGCCATTAGAATGATTGTGGAAATACCGGCCGCAATAAGATGAAATGCGGAAGGGAAGATCAGTGCTAAGAAGAAAAGTACAGTACTAACAGAATTTACATGATACATTTCGATTGAGATCCACGATGGATTGTATAGAGCTATTGATGTTTCCCTCGAAGCTCATCAAGGTTTGTCTGATCTGGACCAGAAGAAGCCCTGCAAATTGGTTGATTTTCAGAAAAATTTTGGTTGCCCAGATTTTTGTGGATAATTCTGGATATGCACCATCTTGATATGTGTGACAGCTGCCACTGGTACATAAGATCGTTACTTGTCTTGTACGTGAGATTGAACCAAGAGTGCGAATATGGCAAAAAATCTGGGGACATGATCTGGTGGGTGTTCTCTACGGCTACAGATTTGTTGTTTCCATCTGCTCATACTCGCGTCTCGAAGGCTTCTCTTTCCCGTCTGAGCAAGCTGAACATTTAGGCCTATGTGGTACTCCTTGCTGTTTTTCATTCCAGCTCTGCAACTGGAGAATTTCAATGAAAAAGCTCTCATCGAGAAAGCAGACTAATACAGGGGTTTTGTGTTGAAGCCGTGAGTTATCTACCTTCAGTCTTGGCATTTACAACAACAGTTCTAAATGATTATAATCATAACCAACACCCTCTGACATCTAACACTTTCATCTTTTTCCAGGTATTACCCTCATCAACCTGCCTTATTATACATTTATTTTGTTTCTGAAAGTTTAAAGACAAACAAACAAAATTAGTTAGAAAATAACAATATCAGACCTAATAATTCTCTTATGAATAATTTTCTTGTATCAAAAAGAATGGATTTATTCAACACTAAAAATCATTGTATGTAGCTTCCCTACGGCTACGGTTTGGACTGCTTATTTAAAGTAATATGCCCGTCAAATACTTCTTATAAAGAACCCTCATATCTGATTGTTCGCCAAGCAAAACCAGTCTATAAGGATATTATAATCTATCCGCTAAAAAGCCAGTAAATATAACATCCCTAGGGCTACGACATGGTATCGCATACTATACAAAAATGAATGCACATTAAGAACTCACATATGCATGTCTTATTTGAAGCATCGTTCCTTACTATTTCCTTATATTACGTAAGCCTTATATATTTGAATGCGCTATTGCTTTTTGAATTTTCGTATGTGCGGTTGTAAGGCCGTAGGCCTAGTTCGTACAAATATGTTATCACTTTATGTATTAGCACTGTATGATGTTTAACAATGCCTACTTACGGGATTTTAACGCCTTCGGCTACGGCTCATTATATCCATAAGGTCAAATTATACCCTTATATCCATGAGGTCAGTTTATAGCCTTATATCTATGAGGTCATGCCTTTGTACTTAAGGATATCTTTAGCCCCTATTCAAAAAGCCGGTATAATTAGTTCAAAATTAACTAAAGGCATAATGGGGCAATCTTTCCATTCAAAAGCGAATATGTGCGGCCCTATGTTGGCTATGGCATGGATAGATTCTGGTACAACACCTATTCATTCAAAAGCCAATACATGTAGTTCTTACGTGACTACGGCATGAATCGGTTACGGTGCCCTGTTCAGACAGGAAGAAGCCTATTGCTTACATATTTTTATTCTTTATATTTAAGATTGTTTGACAATATCCCTTAACTCACAAATACTTTAACAATTTTGTCAAGTGTGATATCATAAGGGCTACGATAGTCCTAGGTCTTGAACCCATGAACTTAGGCATTCATATTTTAGGGGCAACATATAGCCTCTCTACAGCTACGGCTACAATAGTCGAAACATCAATTTATATTAAGATTGATATACATATATAGTCTTTTATAGCATGTCATTCAACTTGATTCACCATCATTGGTTTCGGCTCGATTTTTGCTAGTTCTGTAAATTTTCTAGGTTCAGCAGCGATTCTTGATAAAAGCCGGAACTTTTTCTGTTGTTGATGCTCCCTCCGGCTCTGTTCCTACTATCAACACCTATGGTACGGTAAGCACCGTAGTTTAAACCAAAATAATTTAAATTGTGAGTTTTCAATTCTAAAAGTCATGAATTGCATTACTATAATAAATTTACTCATCTCATTGCAACCTAAAGATTGCACTTAATTTTAGGGGAAGGAACACCTTATTTCTCTATTACTAATTACCAAATTTTAAATTAGTAGGCTTCACTACCCTTTCTTATTTCTTGACAAATAGTATTGCCTTAGTAATTGTTATTATATTATCTGCCCTCGTTTCAAACGGCCACACTTGCTTCAATTGTGTTATCAGCCTCATTTGCTCGATTTATTCTTGTTTCCCATAATGCTTTGCCTTACTCTACCTATTTAGGATCCATACAAGTTACAGGCTAAACTCTTGCACATCCAGAAAGTGTACTTTTATGACCTGCATCAAAAATTTATCATACTTTTCATAACTGGATAAGTCATAAACATTCTTGGCGTTATGACAACTCATTCCTCACCAGCTGTAGCTTGAGTTGGATTGTCTTTAAACATCGACCCATATTAAAACCAATATATGTAGCTTCCCACAGCTATGGTTTGGGTAGATTTTGAAACTAACTCAAATGAAAGCCAAAATATGAATGCCGGCATATGCAATATTTCTTTAACAACTATGGTGCACTAAGTCAGGAAGTTAAGAAATTACTTTTTTTTTTCTAACTTGCTAAAAATTACTTGTTGCAGTGACTTTACATGTCTTGTTATTACAGTTTGAGCATATTACACCTTATTTTAGGGATTTCTTTTGTTTTCCTCCTTTTCTTCGTTGCATAGCTTCAGACTATCCTATATTGTCTATCATTGTACCAACATATCACAAGGTTAGCTAGATAACAAGATCGAAGCTAGTGTTACACTAACATGACTGAGCTTCCAACTCATGGATTGATCAACTTGCACCAAACGAATCATTGCAACATAGCAAAGGTACGAGCGAAATACTTCTCATTTAAGTTTGGCTCTGCTAAGTTTAGTTTACATAATTAAATTTCTTGTTAATTACATTAATGAGATATCTTACAAGCATATTTTTACGCATTGAATTGCCATTGGCATCAAGAGGAAAGCGGTTATTGTTGTGTATAGACCGTAAGGATCACTGGACTAGTCTAACTTTCAGCTATATCAATCATATCTGGTATTTTCTATCCTGTTTCTCTATCTACATTATTTTTCTTTATCTCACTAAATATAGCTTGTTTACATCAGTCTTGGATTTATTGAGTTTGTTAAATATAATTATTAGGATTTAGTCCTACGAACATTGTGGTTCTTTTTAAGTTCTCTTCTCCTGAATATTAGCAATTTCAACTTCAGTTAAAAGCATTGAATGATGCCTGACATGTCATGTAACTTAATCTCATATGGTTATAATGAAAGTTTAGAATAGTTTGATCCGAAAACATCAGTGCATCGATGAACCAACATAGGTAGTTTGCAACGGCTGAGTTTGCCTTTTGATTTGAACCAACATATGTAGTTTGCTACGGCTGAGTTTGCCTACAGCTACAGTTTGATTAGAACCAATATATGTAGTTCGTTACGGCCGCTTATGCCTACGGCTACGGTTTAATCTGATAACCCGATTCAGCTTCTGATTAAATGGTTATATGACCCACAGGCTATCTCTCGTGTGGTTATGATTGATCTTCTTGGATCAGTTAAATACTGCTACAACTTTGATTAATCTTCGTATATCCACTATACATGGTCACATCCAACTTAAATTTATCATCAATCATACACGCGATATTTTTGTTGTGAGTTTGATAATCATTTACACTATAAAAGCATGTCCTGATTGACTTTCTTATGATATTTGCATTCATTAACTTCTGAGATATTCAGACAAACTATTATCTATTTTTTAATCAGCAAATGATATTATAGAAGACATATACTTGCATAGTAAGCGCGCTAGTCACTACTACGTGCTTTTGAAGCTTTCAGTGGCTACGGCTTAAAGATTTCAGCCTATGGTCATAGAGTTTGTGATTTCATGGTTGTTAATGCTCTTAATATGGAGGTGTCTATACATCTATGATTTACTAACTATTAGCTAAAAGTATTTTATCGCTGCATATAGGTGGGATAAAATCATCATTTAACTCTTCACAGATTACATAAAGTCTTTCAAAATGAAAGTTATACGTACCACCTGTCAGACATTTCTAACAAAAGATACTTAAATATACATCTGAAGCAAACTCCCGTAGTCATTGGCTATACAAATGATTACACCCCATCGGACATATACTATTTTCCCTATCTTGATGATATCTTGACTATGAGCATCAATTTTAGTCACTCCTGATGAACAAAGTGCTAAAGTTCTCAACCTAATGACCCTTTTTTCACAAACTTATTTTTTATTATTCCAAATGCATTTTGCCTTTCTCACCACACTTTGCATTATGTTATTTCTTCACTTTGCATTCTGCTTTGTGGTTTTATATAGTTTTGCACTGTTAATACTTGCACATTGAATTTATTATCACTCAGCCACTCAGCTACCAAAAATAATAAACTATAGCAAATCTACTTATCTATTCAACCTAAAGATTGAACTTCATTTTAGGGGGAAATGATGGATCATTTATTAAATAACTATGATTCCGTCCCAATATGGTAATAGCAAGCCCAACCACATACAAATATCTAAAGTGAAATAGATACAAAAGGGAGGAGGGACAAGAGAGGAAGGGGGATATTTTTTACACCCAGAAAATTATACACAAAAAAACACATACACACAACAAAAGGCTCTACGGAGATCTTCCGATGATCGCTATGGAAATATGATATAAAATCCGTTGACCATCACTTGGGATTTTGATCCAGAAGGAGATTTTCAATTTTCCTTGGTAATATTTAGTGGAGTACTACGTACACTTATAGTATACCGAGTACTTGGCAATAATAAAAGGTAATCCTATAAGTATAGATATTCAAGTACACAACAATTTGACTACAACTTTATTTCTCTCAAAGATTTAGACCTTTTGAAATGCGCCCTCTTGTCCTTTCCTGATTATGCAAACTCGATCTTTAGAGGGGAAGTGCAAACATTGTCCACTAATTCTTTCACAATATTTATCATCAAATACCTAACTTACGTACATATCATTTTTTCTTCAAATAGTTCATCCTTTTTTCATCTCTTTATAGACCTGTCATTACAAGAGAGCATGGCTAAATTCGATAGAGTTAATTCGACCGCGGCTAAATTCGACCGATTACGATCGAATTTAGTACCCGCGGCTAAATTCAACTGATTTCGGTCGAATTTTGCGCCGGTCGAATTTAGTACTTTAACCGAATTCTATTGAATTTAGCACTTTAACCGAAATTGGTCGAATTTAGTCGCCGGCAAAAAAATAGGGAAATGTCCCGCCAATTTCTTTACCCTACACGGCTATATTAAACTGATTCTGGTCGAATTTAGCGCCGGTCGAATTTAGCACTTTAACCGAAATCGGTCGAATTGAGTAGCCGGCAAAAAAATGAGAGAAATGTCCCGCCACTTTCTCTACCCCACACGGCTAAATTCAACTGATTCCGGTCGAATTTAGCGCTGGTCGAATTAAGTACTTTAATCGAATTCGGTCGAATTTAGCACTTTAACCGAAATAGGTCGAATTTAGTAGCCGGCAAAAAATGAGGGAAATATCCCGCCAATTTCTCTACCCCACACGGCTAAATTCGACCAAATTTGGTTGAATTTATTATTTTCAGAAATTGAAAAAATGTTATTAAATATTTAAATGTTTTTACACATCATGAAAAAATATTTATAAATAGAAGGATTCATCACATGTACAAATTTAGTTTTTCGTATCCAGGGATTCTTCTTTCGAAGACTCATCTATTTCACTTAAAACTTCATTTAAAGCTTGCTTTAAGTAAGCATTTTTGTTTTGCAGCCTTTTGATTTGTACCTGTAGGGTTAGTAAGTCTTTAGAAATACATGATTTTAGAGATGTAGAAAGTACCTCCTCGTCTTCACTGGAGTTTTCCTCTATTCCAGCAAAACACATTTGAGCAATTTCATCATCAGAGTCAATTTCAATATCAGATTCATCGTCGCTCCATGTGAGAAATGCTTTGCTCTTTTTCTTTTCCTTGTCTTGATCCCTTGATCCAGTAGCTTTCATTTTAGCCTGAAGTTGATAACAGTTCCTTTTGATATGACCTTTCTTGCCACATTCGAAACAGGTTTCATCATTGGAATTGTTTCTGGATTCCCTTTTAAAACCAAAGGGCCTTTGAGTAGGTCGACTAGAGGCTTTCTTCTTGGCTAGAAATTTCTGAAATTTCTTTGTTAGAAGAGCAATCTCCTCATCCGAATCCTCACTGGAATCTGTGTTGATTGTTAAAGCCAAAGTCTTTTTCCCGGGAGCTGTTTCTTCATCATCATACCTTTTAAGTTGATTCTCAAACTCCTCTAGTTCACTGAAGAGAGTAAGAGTCTCCATATTTGAGATTAAAGAGGAGTCCTGTAGGGCTTTTAGTGCAGTGGTAAGCGCCTGATCCTAACAATTGGTATCAGAGCAAGGTCGCGGGTTCGAATCCCATAAGGCGCAGTGTTAGCGCAGAAGGCATTTGTGCTGTCACGTGATGTGGCGGGCAGATGCTGGGGGGGATTGTGTGGCATGGCCAGCATCTCCCTAAATCGGACCGTGGCGCTATGCACTGGCTAAGGATAAAGGAAATAAGGTTGCGCCTTGCTACAAGCACCGGGGCTTTTAGCGCAGTGGTAAGTGCCTGATCCTAACAGTTTTCTGGATGCCTTCTCCGGATACCACCAAATCGCCATGAATGCCGGGGACATACCTAAGACAGCATTCATCACACCGAACGGCACCTATGCTTACATTAAGATGCCCTTCGGATTGAAGAACGCGGGGGCAACCTTCCAAAAGATGATCAACAAAGTATTCAAGGCACAGATTGGTCGGAACATGGAATGTTATGTAGACGATATGATAGTTAAGTCCCGTTTCAGGGACCATACAGAAGACTGGAGAGAATGTTTCGTAACACTCAGGAAGAACAATATGTGAATCAACCCAAACAAGTGCACGTTCGGGGTGCACAGTGGAAAAAGTTTGGGGTACATGATCAGTGCCCGAGGGATTGAAGCTAATACAGAGAAAATTAAGGCAGTGATCGATATGGAAGCACCAAAGACGATCAGGGACATTCAGAAGCTGACCGGACGGTTAGCATCCCTAAGGAGGTTCATTTCCAAGTCATCCGAAAAATCTTTACCATTTTTTGAGGTACTTCGAGATTCAAAAAATTTTGAGTGGGGGCCGAATTGTCAGAAGGCATTTGAAGAGGTCAAGGAATAATTATTAAATGCCCCGCTCTTGATGAGGCCTGATCCGAAAGAAACTTTGCAGTTGTATTTAGCTGTGAACGACCGAACACTTGGAGCGGTGCTGGTCAAAGAACATGAAGGGAACCAGCATTCGGTATTCTACGTTTCTCATATTCTCAAAGATGTAGAAACTAGATATCCGAATGCAAAGAAGTTCCATATGTGTTGGTAATGGCCGCCAGAAAATTGAGGCAATATTTCCACGGAAGAACGATCAATGTTATAACAGACCAACCTTTAAAGAAAATCTTGCAAAGGCCAGAGGCATCGGGCAGAGTAGTACCGTGGGCGATCGAACTGGGGGAACACGATTTGGAGTACACGCCAAGGACTTCGATCAAAGCCCAAGCCCTCGCAGATTTTATAGTAGAATGCTCATTCTCGGGACCGAAAGATTTGGCTCCCGAAGAGTAGTTGATTCAGGCACCGGGAAAATGGAAATTGTTCGTCGATGGTTCAGTCGCCAAAGAAAAGTGTGGAGCAGGGTTGATTCTAACAAGTCCAGAGGGATTTGAAATATGTCAAGCCATCAGGTTTACTTTCCCTCTGACAAATAATGAAGATGAGTACGAAGCCCTACTAGCAGGTTTGGACTTAGTAAAATCTTTGGAAGTCAAGCACCTCAGGGCATTCAGCGACTCAATGTTGGTAGTAAAGCAGTTTACGGGAGAATATGGGCAGAAGGACCCTCGAACAAAGGCCTACGCCCTAAAGGTACGTGAGAATATTCGGTTTTTTGAGTCATTCGAGTTGAGCCAGGTAGCAAGAGAAAACAATAGTCGAGCAGACGCTCTATCTAGGCTAGCCTCGGCAGAAACCCAAAGTCTTAATGGGGCAATTTATCTGACCGAAGCAAAGACGCCTTCGATAGACAAAAAATGGTGCATGGAAATTCATCAAGGAGTTAACTGGATGACCCCAATCAGGGCATTCTTGGAGAAGGGAACTTTGCCGCTCGATCGAAGGGAGGCATAGAAGGTGAAACATAGGTCGGCCAATTACACTTTGGTTGGAGGCCTTTTGTTCAGAAGGTCAGCAACTCAACCACTTCTTCGATGCTTAGACAAAGAAGAACAACAGTTAGCCCTCGAAACAGTTCATGAGGGGATTTGTGGAGAACACCTGGCAGGAAGATCCTTAGCCTTCAAGATTCTTAGGCAGGGGTTTTTCTGGCCGAAAATGAAAGAAGATGCAACTGAGTATGCTAAGAAGTGCAAGCAATGCCAAATTTTCAGTACCATCTCGAAGCAACCTCCCGAAGAGATGTCCTCGGTCCTTAGCCCCATTCCATTTGCTATGTGGGCAGTTGGCATCGTAGGGATCTTGCCTACCAGTACCAAACAAGCCAAGTACTGTATTATGGCGATCGACTACATGACCAAGTGGATAGAAGCCAGACTATTTTCAGCTATTACCGAAGAGGCAGCAAAGAAATTCATGTTGGAACAGGTAATTTTAAGGTTTGGTATTCCTATGATATGTGTATCCGATAATGGGACCCATTTCATTGGAAGAAAGTTCCGGAAGTTTTTGGCCCGGTTCGGAATTCAACAAAATTTTGTTCAGTCGGGCATCCTCAGGGAAATGGGGCAATCGAAGCGGCCAACAAAATTATTTTCGATGGGATCAAGAAAAGGCTGGGAGAAGCTAAAGGACTTTAGGCCGAAGAGTTACCTTGGGTCCTTTGGGCATACCGAACGACAGCAAGATCCTCGATCGGGGAAACACCATTCAAGTTAGCCTTTGGAACAGATGCTCTTCTGCCAGTCGAAGTCGGTTTATAGTCTTATCGAACATAGGTGTTTAATGTGGAGACGAATGAGTTTGGACTACGGGTGAACGTTGACTTACTGGAGGAGGAAAGGGAAGCAGCTCACCAAAGAAACTTAAGGTACCAGCTTCAAGCACAATACTATGATTCGGGAGTAAAGAAAAGATCTTTCCAAGTTAGAGACTTAGTGCTTCGGGAGCTGGTTACTTCAATGCCGGATAAACAAGGCAAACTTATGCCCAACTGGGAAGGTCCCTATGTCGTGATCGAAGTGGTTCGGTCGGGCACTTACAAATTAGCTCATCCGGACAGCAACCCAATTTAGAACACCTGGCATGCCACACGTCTTCATCGTTTTTACCAGTAAGCTTACTGGATACATTTTCTAGCTTTTTAATTCAGTATTTTTGTTTCATGCAAGTTGGTTTTGAATTCACTAAGTAAGCATCAATCTGTAATCTGAAACTATGTATGAGTTTTTACAAGATTAAAGAAAAATTGTTTGCTCCATTTTCACATCAATAGCTATTAGCTAAGTACAAATGAAAACCAAATGGTTAAGTACATGAAATACAGCTTAACTGACCCATGTTTAGGGCCGACCGAATGAAACACGCGTCCTTTAACCTGTTTGAGTGCTTAAGTACATTATTTCAGTTAGAGGCTTAACGGACCCAAATCTGGGGCCGACCGAACGAAATTTGGATCCTTATAAGCGTCTTAGTATTTAAGTTGCTTTGACATTAATTAAGGCCTGGGAGGAAATATTTTTCACCGACTGAATGGGACCTTAATCATTTACAAAACCCCTTAAATACTGGGGGCAGCTAGGTTACGACCGAAAATGAACAACATGCTAGGCTGAAGCCGAAGATGAATTAAATTAAAAGTAATTATGCTAAGGCAAAATGGAACCGAAGACGAATAAATCTACACAAAAATTATGCTAAGGCATATAAGAGCCTAAGATGCATAAAGACAAACAAAAATTGTGCTAAGGCATATAAGAGCCTAAGATGCATAAAGACAAATAAAAATTATGCTAAGGTGCCATAATACCGAAGAGGCAGGAAAGTAAACGAATAAATCATGCCAAGGTAAAGAAATACCAAAGAAACATAAAAATAAATGGAACAAAAGCCCGAAGGCGATAATATGTTATGGGCCCGAAGGCACAAAAATAAAGCCCGAAGGCGAAAGTTAAGGGTTATAAGGCACGAAGGCCACCAGAACGGAGAAATAAAAAATACAAGGAAACTAATCAGAAAGCTCCTCCTCTTCACCCGAAGAGACCACCGGGGCTTCGCCAGCATCTTCACGGCCGACCGGATCCGACATACCCGCCTCAACATCAATCAACTGAGTGTGATCGAAGCCGAGGGATTGTGCCTTTAGTACGGCATCATACCCCATCTGGTAGCATCTCTCTTCGGTCAGATCGAGGGTCTTCCTCAGCTTCCGAACATTCTTCCTTGTAGCCTTGAGCTGTTGGTTTCTCCAGTCGATACGCTTCCTCATGGTATCCAACTCCTCTAGCTTCACCTTCAAGGCGTCATTCTCGGTCTTCATAGCGTTAGCTTGGCCGGTCACCCTCTCCAGCTCATTAGCGGAGTTCCAAAGGTCCTCCTCGGCCTTGACCGCCCGAACCTCCATCCGATCAACTCCTTTAGCTTGGCCTGCATCCCTTCCACTCGTTCGGTGACCACAGCAGGCCAGGAGACACCCTGAAAACTAATAATGGAAAAAGTCAAAAGTTGAAGGCAAATAAATAAATAGTACGGAAGAAGAAATCTTACCATAGAGAGGAGGGCCATCATCTCAGTACAAGCCTCAAGGTCGTTCGCCTTGGCAAACGTCGGCCGAACGGCTGGAAAAACGAGGCCCCAGCAAAGATCGGGACCTACAATCGTAGACGAAGCCGGAGCAGGAACAATAATTTTGTCACTCTCCAGAACTCCCCATTGAGGAGAATACACTTTTAACTCCGTCTCACTCGACCGAACTCTCTTCCTTGGTTCGATCGGAGTGACCAAATCTGCTTCCCTTGACTTCAATTCCTGGGGAGGAGAAGAAGCAGGTGGAGTGGTTACCAAACTCATCTCCTCCTGTTCGGGAGCCGACTTCTCCACTCCATCGGTTGCATGAGCAGAGGCATCGGCAGCAGCCATGGCAGCAGCAGCAGTTGCGGCCGCCTTCCTCCGTTTGCGTTCCAAGATTTCAACATGAGAAGACACTGCATAAAACAAGACAAGTCAAATATGTATCACAAGGAAAAATATGCTGTACAAGAATGCATAATTAACGAGATAAAACAAAAGGCTGTTACCACTACCCCAAAGGCCGATTAACCGGTCGTTATCCCGACTGTCAGTTAAATGCACCCTATCCATCTTAAGTTTGGAAAGAAGACGATAATCATGTTTGTCTGCCTCTAGGAGTGTAGGATATATAAATCTCGATGGGTCGACCTCTCGCCAAGTGCCAAACTTTTCCATCCTTGGGCCCGAGACGAATACTCACTTGGCGTGAGCCCCCTTGTTGCTCGAGTTTGTCAGTGCCCAATCGGTTCTACCATTCCGACGGGCGATGGAATAGAAACCACGGCTCTTCGGGTTCCGACGAAGCTCATAATGATGCCAGAATAGAACCGTCCTTGGGATCATTTCCAATGCTAGACATCGGGCCTGAAAGGCATTTATGTGAAAGAAGCTGTTCGGGTCCAGTTGTCCAATGGCGATTCCCGTTTGCTTCAGTATACTTTTGAGGAGAGGAAGCATTGACAACCGAAAGCCGCATTTGAACGCAGCTTCGGATATGCCCGTAGCTCGGCCTCCTCCACAAATCGGAGGGACTTCGGGATTGTGCCAAATCCGATCCTTCTTCCTTGGAGTAAAGAAGTACCAGACGTGTTTCTCTCCGACATAATTGGTTGAGAATTGCTCAATATCCTCTTCGGTTAGCTTCGATCGAAGATTCGCGGCTGGATACAGCTCAATGTCACTAAAGGGAGAAACCTCCGAAGGACTTGCACCTTCGGTCGGCCGATCCATGTCCCTGCATTCGGAAATGAATCGGCCAGGATCGGTCAGGGACATCCTATAACCTAAGGCGAAGCAGGCTGAAGACCTAAAAGCTACAGGGAATTGGGACAACCTGAAGAGAATTCTAAAGGTTCGAAGATCCCGAAGGATGTTCTTGCCCAGAAATTTTCCAGATAAGTCCCGGAATTCCCAGAAAAATACGAAGAAAGATAGAAATCCTAAAAGTTAATGGTCAAGCGCAACTCCTACATGCATACAACCCATCCAGAAATTGAAGGTAACACACTGGTAGCATTATTCACACATATACATGTATATACATACACAAAATGCAGGGTTGTGATGAATAGAAGCATGAACAAGCGTATCATATTCATATTAATAACCAAAATGGAGAAGGGGGAAAATTATTGATTTGCCAATGAGTAATAAGATCGAGTTCCTGAGGATAGTCTTCTTGAATACGAACTGGCACCGGAATCGAAGAACTGGGAATGGCCGGAAGTGATGTGACGTTTCCAATTGCTGCTCATGAAAGTTCTTGAGGAAGGGGTTTTTGCTCTGTGGGTAGAGTAAGATTTGAAGCGTGAAAATAAAAATGAAAAAGTTTTGGAGTTTTTAAGCGCAGGGACACGACTTTGGATAAGAAACGTTTCGAATTCAACGGACACGATTTAAGCGCGGATCTCGAGATTGGACAGCTGTTATCATTTAAGAGGCGCGTCTCCCCAAGAGTCGTCTTGTTGATCCTTGCTGTCATCCTTATCCTAAGGAGACGTCCGAAGAGTAAATTCCGAAGATGGGTCTAGGCTTTGGCCTTCGTCCTGAGGATGACTCCGAACGAAGCCTAGGGACATGTTGGAGGCCCACCTTAATGGGCTGGACCGAAGATCCAGAGACCGATCGTAGGCCCAACCGAATGAAGCCCACTATCAGTCAGTCCATTTGTCCACAACGGTCATGCAGTTAGGACTCCCCAGAACGTGGGACACGTCGCCCATGTCACCCACTCTTCGGTAACTGTCTGGAGAGGAGAGAATATGGTCTAGTCAGGTTCAACTTATTCATTCATTCACTCACAATTACACACAAACACAAACTCTCTGCGTTCAATATTACCTTACAAAAAATCAGTTAACTTATTCTCACACCGGAGATGAATCGGGGGACAATCCCTCGCATTTTTCTCACTTGCAGGTCCGACCGAAGCAAGGCTAGGCAGATTTATGATTGTAACACTATGACTTCCAAAAGTATGATTTTTGATCTGAATTTAACATAATCTCAGATTTTATACCGTACCCATGTTTGTAATGTAGCATGCAAGAGTATCAGGTTAAGTCATAATAGGTCATTGATATTAAGAATGAAAAGTCTTGCATGTCTCTATTCCAGTATTCCTCAAGTTGCATAAAATATTTCAACTTTTCAGGAAAATATGGATCATATTTATGCATAGCAGGAAAATATGGATCATATTTATGCATAGCAGAACTTCAACACTGATCAGGTGGAGATGTGAAAAGAAAATCCGGAGGTATAAATGAAATCACACCTTTAAATGAGTGGGAAAATATTGTAGGTACAATTACAAGGATTAAGAAAATGGCAAGAAATTACAGAGGTCCGAATCCAGGAATTTTTTTAGGAAGACACCGAGTAAATTTTGGGAAAACATCAATATATTTTTAAATTTTTCTGGGACATTTTCGTATACTTTTGAAAAGTTTGATGACGAAAAAACGTTAAATTTTCATTTAGGAGGAATACGAATTTGTCTCTGGAACTCATTACTAAATCCTCCCTGAACATATATGTAGTTGTTTGGATCATGTTTCAGCTAGCTACATTACATAGATTGAACCTGGGATGAGAGCTGGGAACCTGTTTGTGGAATTGTGGGCCCTTGTCTTGTCTAGCATGCGCTAAGCACCATGGCTCCTGTTCTGCATGCTTTGTCTATTAAATCTCCATATATAGAACACTTGACCATTTTACCACATTTCACTAGCTGCATACCCTATTTCAAACAAA
Source organism: Saposhnikovia divaricata (assembly GCA_036435485.1). Lineage (NCBI taxonomy): Eukaryota > Viridiplantae > Streptophyta > Magnoliopsida > Apiales > Apiaceae > Saposhnikovia > Saposhnikovia divaricata. Next base: position 234,309,181 of record CM071594.1, read on the forward strand.
ATAATATTTTATTTACCTCTAAAAAATATCATGTACTTGAATATTTAATCAACTACTAGTTTAATTATGTAATAAAATCAAACATATGCAAAAGGTTACTAACCTTTTTGGAATATCAGAACATTAAATAATTATCAGAATTCTTATCAAAGGGCAGACATTTTGGAACTATGTACACCAGCTAGGCATTACCAGAAATCTCAAAAAAGGATATCATTGGCTCCATTATCTTGGAACCATCTCAGTTTTAGTTCTTACATAGTGGTTCCCCATCAATTGAAGATCCATAGAGGTTCTCAAGAACTGGCTACTGCAATAAAAATACCTACTGATCACCCAATTTTTGGTTTCTGTATTTGCAAGATCATACTAAAACTAATAATTACCCTTTCCATGTTTAAACACACATGATGTTTCATCATATCTACTATGACACTACATTGTTAATTACTGGTCTAATCTCTTTGCTAATTATATATTAGTGGCATAATTACGCGACATGTTCCACCATTCCACCATATGTATTCACAGTTATATGTTCAAAGTTCTGCAAAGCCAAAATATCAAGTGTTCATTAGCGAAAACAGGATTTGTCGAGCCTATCTGGCTATCTGCCATGATTCCAAACTACGGGTCGTATAAGAGGACCAATCACATTTCAACAAATGAGTTTAGTGAAATTAAGTCAAAACAATTACTGAGTTCAAAAAGAATATCTTTTCTCTATTGGCTATCATTTACACTCAATTGGCCACCAGATTGAATTTTCACATGCTATTCTGGTTTGGTTGGGACACACATAATGTCAGCTTATAGGCCAACCAAAAGTTTAGAGCTAAAGGGCTTAAAAACTTGTCCTTTTTTTTCAAAAAAATGCAGAGCAGAAAGAGCACATATGACAATCACTAAAATGGTTGACTAAACTGGGCTTCTTTCTAATACAACAATGATTTATATGATGGCACGCATAGCAACTAGCGCATCCTTAATGAACTTTTCATGCAGGATAACATTTTATATGCATGAAAAGGGACAAGCAACCTCCTTTCTGTCCAAGAGATTGCAAAAAAAAAAAAAAGACATGGATGTACACTTTCTGATATAATCTGCATAAACTTTAGTAAGATGTAATAATTTTTGAGAACATTGTCATTCACAGATTGATGCCAAGAAAAAAATGTTCAGTTTGAGCAGCCACCAATAGAATTCCAGTTTGTCAGTGCAGGATGAATGAACCAAAAAGAACACTGGTATCATGTCATAACTATGATATAATTATTATTTACATCAAAAGGTTTCCGATTAACAGTCATTTGAGACTAGTCACAATGTTAATACATTTCTTGTTATGTATAACAGCCCCGCAACTTTTAAACATGTATTATGGAGAAAAGCATGTTTAGTATCATTACCGTAAGAAAGCTCAATATTTATCGTAACATTGTTAGCCTACTGGATACTCCTCACCCTTGGTAACAAGATGTTGAGGATTCGAGTTTTGGTGGAGACAAATGTGTGCATGGATAATTTCCCACACACTATGAAATTTAAGATACCAGTTTTTATATTAAGAAGATTGAAGACCAAAAAAGTTCTTCAGTTTCTTACTTGGAATATAAAAGTAATTCCTCGTACCAGTGAAAAAATTCAAGCAAAAGTAACTCCTCAGTTGAGGAGTTGCCCTTAAAGAATTGTCCTTTTCGATCATATACTCTTGGCACTTCTTCCTGGGCTAGTTAAGTTATTAATGTTTTTTTTTGTAGTGGGGGTAGTGGCAATTTTTTTAATAGGCTTATCAAAACAAGATTGGTACCGCAAAAGGTGGAGTGGAAGCTCTGAACTGGCTTTCAAATTTGGATTAACCCAAAAAGATTGTAAGTCACAACTTATGGTTGTACCTGGTGCCAAGCCCAGCAGGCCAGGACATAACTTAACTATGTGCTTACAAGCAGAAACTAAATGAAACAGAACCAGGAAATGAACATCAGCCATCCCTAAAAGCTCAAACATTTAAATATTACACAACTTCTACCACACTGATCACCAGGATATACACACACATTTCAAGACAAACAGTATTCATACATCAAAAACCCAACGCTATAACCAAAACTACTTCTCAACAACAGTAGTTTTCGTAGACTTCTCAACTTTCTTCTTCCCAGTCGCAACTTTAGGAGCCTTCTTCTCCTTCTTGATAGAGTCCGATAACTTATATGATGCCTTAAATTTGATCAGCTTTCCTTTTGCAGCAGAATTTTTCAATTGCCGCAAGAATTAATCTTCCTGAAATTAATTAGCTGGCAACGCCTTCTCTTCGATGTAATATTAATTATAGTAAAAAATTTCCGAATTAGTAGTCATTTGAGATTAATCACAATACTAAAAATAATTATTATTAAATGTAACAGCCCAGCAACTGTTAAACATGTATTATGGACAAAAGCAAGTGCTGTATCATACCATTTACCATAAGAAAACTCTATATTTATCCCTAACATTGTGGTCCTGTGGATACTCATCATCCTGGGTAACAAGATGTTGAGGGTTCCAACATTATTGCCTAGTGGATACTCCTCACCCTTGATAACAAGATGTTGAGGGTTCGAGTCTCAGTGGAGACTAAATGGTAATTTCATGCACACATTATAGAATTTTAAAAACTATTAACCCAGTATCATATGCTCCTTGCATATATTAAGGATATATGCAAATTGAACAGTGAAATTCTTCAGTTTTTTACTTGGAAACTAGAAGTAATTTCCCATACCATGCAGTAAAAGAATTCAAGCAAAAGCAATTCCTCGTACTGACGAAAAAACCGTTTCTCTTATTGCAGGGCCATCATTACATGCCTGAGACTAGAGGTCTTAATTACCTGTCAGAAGGACAAACCATCAGCGCCATTACAAGGAACTTTGTTTAGGGTTCTGTAATTGATTTTTGTTTAGAAATTTGAATGGCATTACATGGTTGAATTTTAGTTGGTTGATGATGAATTTTGGTTGTAATGGTGAATTTTATTTCGTTGTAATAATGAATATTGGTCGTAATGATAGTATTTTATTGGCGCATTGTCTAGTTTATTTTTAGTCAATAAGAGAATTATAAGAAAACATGTTATAAATCATATCTTACAACAGTAATCTTTATAAAAGTGTTGTGTGTATAAATGATTGTGGAAGAAGAAGAAAGACAACAGTCTAAATTTGGAGGACCATTGTCTAAATTCTCAACACACAATAACAAAATATAGGTGGGTAGAATGCAATAAATTCAGTCAACTTATATTAAATAAAATAACGTTGTCTAGAAGCCATAAACACAACATTTTGTCTATTAGAAAACCGTTAACACGAAATTAAAACAACTTCTTTTTAAGTGAAAACCGTAGTCGTACTCAGCTTACAACAACAAAAGTTTTATAAAAAAGGCTAGTTGTAGGTGAGTCTTTACAACGCTTTGCAAACTGGGCCGTTGTGCTTTCTGGTTATTACACAACACCTTCTTAAATTGTGACTGTTGTCGTAGACGAATCACACAACATATTTTGTACCGGCGCGATGTTTGATATAGGTAAGAGACGGCATCCCAATAGACAACAGGAAAACAGGGGATTACACAACGGACAAAAACGTTTGTCTGATCCTGTTTTTCTTGTAGTGTCAGGTCCCTGTAGATCAAAAGTAAATGACCGAAAGGTCACAAGTAATGGTTGTACTTGTGCCAAGCCCAGCAGGTCAGGATCATTTCTTCTTTCAATTATAACTTGCTTACTAAAAGTCTTATGAGTATTTGCTACAAAGAAGTCAAGCACAGCCCAGGCAGGACAATAAAAATTCACAAAAAGACGCAAAAAGCAAAAAACAATCAAGAAACTAATTAAACAAAAGCCAGGAATAAACAAAGTTTAGAACTTACTTCACCGGAGACTTAATTTACTTAACCTGCAGCTTCGCCTTAGCCAGCTTCTTCACAGGAGTAGCACCCCTTCTTTGTCTTATTCACTGCCTGCGATTTCTTTGCAGTCTTAGGAGCCTTCTTTTCCTTCTTAATAACTTATACGATGCCTTAGCCTTGATCAGCTTTCCTTTTGTAGCAGAATTCTTCAATTGCTGCCCTAGAATCTTCCTGAAATTAGCTCGCAACGCCGCCTTCTGCCTCTCTTTGATGTAATATCATTTGTAATAAAATTAGTTTCCAAATTAATAGTCATCTGAGACTAATAACAATACCAAAACATTTATTGTTAAATATACAGCCCCACAACTTTTAAACAGATTTTAAAGAAAAAAAGCAAGTGTGGTATCATTACCATAAGATAACTCTATAATTATCTCTAACAGTGATACCCTTCACCATTGGTAACAAGATGTTGAGTGTACGAGTATCAGTGGAGACATATGTGTGCATGGGTGGTTTCCTGCGCACATTATAGAATTTAAGAAACACTTAACACAATGTCATTAGCTCCTTGCATATTTTGTGAAGATTGAAGAGAAAAATTCTTCAATTTTTTACCTGGAAATTAAATGTAATTTGTCAGAGCAGTGAAAGAATCCAAGCAAAAGTAATCCCTAAGACCGATGAAAAAACGGTTTCAGGGTTCCCATGGGTCAAATTATGCACATCAACAGCCATCCCCAGATTTCCAATACTTCGTTGTTTAGGCATGGTTATTCCATCGAAATGTACAAAAAGAATAAGGTTATTTAATATGAAGAGTATATCTTCAGATAAGGAAGGACTTTTCTACCATATTGAACATATGTTCAGCAAGGCAATCATAAAAAGGAGAAGAATGGGATAAGACCATAGCATACACTTAGTGGTTTCTGCTATCAACTTAAAATTTTGGAGGTGATAGTCATCTACTGTATAAGAGCCAAGGTTTATACCGAGGAATCTTGTTTTCATCATGGTACATACTCATACATATTGGACACCTTGATCTATTTCAAATTTTTAGACTCTTAGTAAAATTAGTGGAGATGTATTTGGTTATCTACACAAACATGGGTAGTAGCAGAACCTTGGGTTTTTTAATGATCAAATTTGCCAATCTTTGATTCGAAATGTGTATAAATACTAGAAAGATAAATTTCCCATTTCCATTTGTGCTCAGACTTGGCAATGTGCCAGTGACACAAAACATGACATACAGTACTAATCAAACACAACGGAGGAGTGTATTTTGTATCCTTTGACCACTTGTTAGGAAAGTAGCTAGGGATACCGGATACCTCTTTCTCCTCGCCATAAAGATACATAAATGCAATTGGTGCACAAGCTCCCAAATTAACAAAGTCTCCAGAAAGTTCGACTGAAAAGTGCTATATGGATGCAAGCTCACTTAGTTTCGAAATGTTGTTGTAGTTACGTCTTCAAACCGGCCGTGACCTGGCGGATACGTACTAAATAAGAATATAAAAAATGGTTTTTCAAGAGAAAGATATACAAGAGTCAACCATTCAGAATCTCGGCAAGAATTACAAACATGCTGCAGCATCCACGGAAAGAATAAAACATTTCAGCGCTTTATTCATAGACCTTAGAAAAACATCAGTATCATGTTAACTTGGTTCCACCATTCATTGAGTTATATATACACCATACAAATTGAATGCCAACTGGGCAATGTGTAATTTCAATTCAGTTGTGATATATAACCTAATTTCATTTCAATTGTAATTTCAATTCAATTCAGTTTCAATTCGTTGCCAATCCAAAATTGGCAATGTGCCGGTGATACAAAACATGACATGAAGTACTAATTAAACACAGCGGAGAAATGTATCATTCGACCAGATCCTTGTGAAGCAGGGAATACCTCTTTCTCTTCTTGCCACAAAGATATACATAAATGCAATTGGTGCACAAGCTCCCAAATTAACGAGATCTGCAGAAAGTCTGACTGAAATGTCCCCATGAATACAATATATCTTGCACATATTTTCGATACAAAATTGTTGTTTACGTGTTCAAATTAATCCGAGACCCGTCATAGTACTAAATCAAAATATAAATAATGATTTTTCAAGAAAAAGATATACAAGAATCAAGCATTCAGAATCTCAGAAAGTACAAACATGCTGCAGCATATATATCCACGGAAAGAATAAAACTTTCAATGCTTTATTCATAGACCTTAGAAAAACATCAGTATCATTTTAACTTGGTTCCACTATTCATTGAGTTATACACCATACAAATTGAATGCCAACTGGGCCGCGAAACAAGATCTTCTGGTGTAGCATCATATCTAATATTATAGGCATTTTAATATCTTCCTCTCGAAGTAGAATATCAGAACAAGGCTAGTTTACATTCCTGTATAACCGGCTTCGTAGCCCAAAATTTCTAGCTCGAAAAATGTGCATATCTTAACAAATACCTCAATATCTTCTAACTAGCAAATGAAATTAGGGGTGGTATTGTATCAAGAAATTTAAAGACTTTTAATGATTTTAATAGTCGTGAACAATTAAAGAATTTCTTGGTGTTCAATCATACAATCAAAACTTTTCAAAAGTAAGTAGGGTGTTATTGAATTTTAACATTTATAAATTCTTTATAAGTTCTGTGTTATTCAAAAAATCAATGACTTTTAATGAGAATGATTTTTAATGATTTTGACAAATTTGACATGACTTATAAAAAATCATCTTAAATTTATCTAAAAAAAAAATCATTAAAATTACTAATACAATACTAAAGGGGTGAAGGCCCAAAATGCCTTTTTTTCAATCCCCATTACCAAAATGCCTACCGCCAACTCGGGCGGCCCTAAATACCCACGGGATGCGCTACTGGGGAAGGAGTGTCCTGACGATACGTTAGTGGAAACGACGTGTCTGGTAGACACGCCAGTGACAACGCCGTATCTTATAGTTACGCCACTGGGAGGGTTGGAAAATCAAATGAGATACGCTATCAAGAAAGGCGCATCAGCGATACGCATTTTTGAAGTGCGTGATGACGTCAGCATCACTTTTGCTCATATTCTACGCGAGAATGCAGATCTGGCGATATTTGGGCGATTTCGCCGAAAAAGAGAACAATTCAGGCAGGCAACAGTCAAGTCAGTTTCAAATTACGTGGTATACACCAAACGAATCGTCTCTCGACGATTGACACAACCATATCAATTTGTAACCATTTCGTTCACCGGAATTGACAGACAACGGTAACCTCCGGTTTACACCAAGTCCTATATTCCGACGAGGTCGTATAGCCCCTGCGGGGCCAGCTTCTGTTAAATCAATTGGGGCAAAACGAAGAGTAATAAGTTGTGATTGTTTTGGTGTGCTCGGTTATAGTGGAAGTGGCCGGAGAAAAGAGTAAGAGGGGGAGAGAGATCGGAGAGACGACGGAGAGAACAAGAGAGACGGGGACATAAGACATCTGTGGGAGATGAACAGTAGCTGGGATACGTCGTTTCAAGTGGCGTATCCCGTGGGTATATATGGTCTCCTGTTCCGAAAATAGGTATTTTAGGTAGAGCTGGCAATTCGTGTCGTGTCGTGTACTTTCGTGTCGTGTACTTTCGTGTTTCGTGTACCAAGTGGCCAAAACGAAAACGAAACGAAATAAATTCGTGTACTCAAATTCTGAAACGAACACGAAACGAAACATTTCGTGTAAACACGAAACGAAACGAAAAGTACACGAAATATTTCCGTTTACACAAAAATGAAACGAAAACCGTGTACTTTTCGTGTACTTTTCGTGTACTTTCGTGTACTTTCCGTGTATTTTCTATTTATTTTGTAAAAAAGTTAAATATGTAATATTTGTTTATAATATATATTTATATAATTTAAAATATTTATTTAAATATTTATTTATTTCGTGTATTTTCGTTTCGTGTCGTGTACCTAATGGTAAATTCGAAACCAACACTAAATTCTCTCGTGTACTTTCGTGTTCGTGTATTTTCTTGTTCGTGTACCGAAAAGGTCAACCCAAACCCGTAAGTTTCGTGTCGTTTTCGTGTCGTGTTTTCGTGTCGTGTCCAAAATTGCCGGCTCTAATTTTAGGCAATGGATACCTCATTTTGAGGTATTTTTGTCATTTTCTCATACATACTAAAGCTCAGCTAATAAAATCTTATGTTAAGAAACTATCCATCCTACTTTTTATTTGTTTTTTCCTTATAATTCACTGTCCTTTTCGAGTTTATTTTTTCTTTTCAAATTTGTATATACTTTATTTGTATATACTCTTTTCGAGTTTATACTTTTTATTTGTTTTTTCCTTAATTCACTTTTGTTTTGTTTTTTTTTTGAATGTAGTGGGTATTGGCTGTTTGTTCAAATGGCTCATCAAAACAAGAGTGGCACCGCAAATGGAGGGGGAAAACTATGATTTCTCAGTTAAGTTAATCAAATCTTTTTAAATACAATTTCTAACAGTTAGTCTTTTAAACTAGCTACTAGCTAGTTGCCTAAAAGCAATCAAACACAGCCATGGCAGGCAAAAAGATGCAAACCAAAAAGAACAATCAAGAAACTAATAAAACAAAACCAGGAAATTAACATCATTCATTCTTAAAAGTTCAAAACATATATAAATATATATATTGATTCCATTAATTTGCTTAATAGCCATCGATTACAGAATATAAAACATCCTACAACCTTCTATTAATTACCAACATATATATGTATATGCTACTCTAACCCCCATCCCTCTACACCTACTCAAGCCCCAGTTTTCTTGGCTTTCTTTACCGGAGACTTGATAGACTTAGGCTGCTTTGCCTTCTGTTTCGCCAGTGCCTTGGCCTTAGCCGCTTTCTTCACAGGAGTTGCAGCTATCTTCTTCTTCTTAACCGCCTCTTCTGCTTTCTTCGGCTTAGAAGCAACAGTAGCAGCAGAAGCAACAGCACCAGCAGCTTGGACGATATTCTTTGCCTTCTCGCCTTTCTTCTTAGGCTTGACGATTTGTTTTGCATTCTTCGGAGCTGTTGCCTTTTTGTCCTTCTTAACAGCTTCCGATAATTTATACGAGGCTTTCACTTTGATCAGCTTTCCTTTTGCTGCAGAGTTCTTCAATTGCTGACCTAGAATCTTTTTGAAATTAGCTGGTAACGCGGCCTTTTGCTTCTCTTCGATGAATTTGCCGATCGCGTAAGGGCTCGATCCGCCTTTCTCTTTCAAAATTAAGAGAGCATCCTTTATCATCTGTGATTTAAAACAGAATTCAATTACTAATCATGAAATGACAAATTGACATGAGAGAGAGAGAGAGAGAGAGAGAGAGAGAACGGGAGAGGTAACGAGAGAGAGAGAGAGATGATACCTCAAAATAAGGAGGATGAGAAGAAGCATTTTTGGCAGAGTCCGGCTTGCTCGTCGCAGCTTTCTTCTCCTTCTTCTGATTGATTTTGGAAACAGGTTCAGTGGTGGTCATCACGAGGCTACCAAACACTGAAAGAAAATGACACAACTGATACGCCTTAAAAGGCTTGATATGATATGAAATGATATGATCGACTGTGACATCTTCGCTTGGTATTTATAGTACTGAAGGAATACTTACACGGATTCTGATTGGTCAATTCGAGGTCACACGGATCACTAACTTTGGTGGTGAAAATTGTGAGGCGTACACGTGGCTGAAGGTTTGATCGTTGATTGTAGTTTTGAAACCCGATGTTTATCCTCGCCACAGGTTTGCATGGTTTTAATTGTGTGTGCGTTTTCTTGGAGATTTAGTGTGTGTTTTTAATTTGGATTTGATGCGGTAATTTTGGGTTTGGAGTTAGCGTCTATTGGATTACAATGTGGGTTCAAAAAAGACAAAGGGTGTGTATTTGTACGATATTTTTTGGATTTCTAAAGTTTTGAGAATATTTATTCAAGATTTTAAAAGAATAATTAAAATTTGGGTATAATCAGGAAAGAATTTAAACATTCTTTTAAAATGTGATGGTCTTCAATTCAAATTTGAAAAAGTTTGGTAGCATTTAATCCGGATTTCAAATAATCTTTTAAAATCTAAAAGTATTAATATGGAATATAAACAATTTATTAAAATCTGATAATATTCAAAAACTTATTGACTTGAAGGATCTTAAAAGTTCATGGATTTTGTTGAATTTTACAATGTATTTTTAATTTTTTGAAATCTCACCAAAATCCAAGAGATTTTAGTGGATTTAAGCTTAGTTTTACGTCGACTCAATGAACTCTACGTCAATTCTGCATGGATTCTACTAATTTTGCATGAATTCTACGTGGAACATTAAATCAACAACAATCTATCAAAACCCATAAATTATTAATAATTCGTTAAAATCTGAATTAAATACACCCTCCAAAATATTGGGTTACAATTGTGTTCTAAATCGATTAAATTGGTGAAAAGAGTAGAGAGAGTAGATTAACAAATGTAATTATCTTACACACGCACTAAAAGAAATATAATTATATCAATAAAATTAAATGAATGATGAATTATACTTTGTTTTAACTTACAAAATCAATTTAAGTGATTTTTGCACTAAATAAATCAATTCTAGTTACTTGATGGTTTTATTACTGTTCTTTTATGATCAAAATATTTATATACAGGATCGTTTTATATAATTTGAATTTCGAGGGTCCGGGCAAAATCGAAAAATGTATTCTCATTTTTTTTCTTTCTAAATGTAGTGTATAATAATTCAAGTAAATATATTGTGTGTCTGAGATTACCTCAAATAGCACCCTAAGGTTAAGAGATATGTGAATACATGTTCAAGGATATTTATGTAAGTTAAGGAAGGAAAATGTAAAATTTATCAAAATGTCATCCAGAATTTATATTAAAAACTAATAACACCTCAGGAAACACCTATGGTCATTCTCAGGACCAATTTTCTCTATAAATATTAATGTAATCAAGATAAGTCAAAATCAAAAAGTAAATACTTAATATTTTTTACAAGAAAAAACATGATCATACAAACTAAAATTCAAGTGAAATAACAATTATACATAAATTTATGATAAAAATCATAAAGCCTAAACTACATAACGTCACAATTTCACAAAATTGAGATGCGTATAAAGCGTTTAAAATTAAAAGAAACAATGGTAAAGTTGAACAAACAGACTCTTAATTACATTATTAATTTAACAGTAAATTGTAAAATGAAGGTCGTACTTGAGATTGGATTTCAAAAAAAGTTGTTAAGTTTTCGAGTTTTCAAATTAACAACAGTTTTTGTCAAAAAAAAAACAGTTTTGTTTCCATCTTTTAAAAGAATGTGTCCCATTAAAAACTTGAAAGAAAGTCACTTTTTTGGGCCCTAATGTGTAAGATTGGATAATCATTGACCCTGTTTGGGATTTCATTTTGTTATTAACTTATGGCTTATAAGCCCGTAAGAGCTTACGGGGGTGTTTGCATATTTAAGTTTTAGCTCAACTTATAACTTATATGTTGATAAGTTGAATGTTAAGTATTCTTAATATTCAACTTTCAGCTTATTCCTATTTCTTGATACACGCAATATATAATATCCTTCAAATCTTCAAAATCATATATCTTTTGATCCGTTCATTAGAAAATTGATATGTATATATCAAATTTCTATACTCATCGAGATCTATCCGTTGATATATATTAAAAAACAAATATTTTGAAAATAATAAAAAAAAGTTAACTTATAAGTTCTGGTTTACAAAACACTCTACTGATTTATAAGTTCTGATTTACCACTCTACTTACTTATAAGATCTGATCTACTTATCACTTATATGACATTTATGCTTTTAAGCCATAAGCTACTCATTTTAAGATACCCCAAACACCCACATTAAAACATCAGAAAGTACAAACGACTCACAATGTTTTTTTATTTTCACATGAATTATCGATATATACTATTACTATTATCAAGATCGGCAAAATTTTGGATCCCTTAAAATGTTAGGGCGATCGCCTTTCTTACCCTCGCTCTGGGTCGGGCCTATTTATAGATAGAAAAACCATTACAACTGTATTGGGCCTAGCCCAAAGAACAACTTCCCAGATTGAACCCATGACAAGACTAAACACGAGCTTAATAAACGGGTTTAAAAATATGCAATCCAAAATCACATGTGATTAGAGTAATCTTGTAATTACATATTTTTGTTGTTAGGTGGTCAGATAAATTGATAAATCTCAATAATATACCACAAAATTGTAGAGGGGGGGTTGAATACAATCTTGACCTAAAATTTTTTTCAACCAATAGAATGAGTGCTCAACGTTTGTGTTTATAAAATAAGAAAGATAAAACTAAAGCAGTAACAGCAATATTAAAAATTTCAGGTTTGTATTGAAGAAATAATCTGTGTAAAACTACATAGCTGCTTGTTACAATGCTTTTGAGTTTACAAGAAAACCTAACAATGTCTAAGTAAGTAGTCAGTGTTTCTCTTTACTCTAGCAATGCAACACTTGGGTTATATATACCCCAAAGTTTACAAACCCAACAAACAATACGAATATTACAAAGTCAAAAATGTTTGCAGGCATGCTGCCACTCCTTGTCTTCATGTGATGCAATTTGTCTAATTGCCTTGGAAATATATTTCTTGATTTTATCATCCAAATTGCTTGCTAAGAAAAGGAATGTTTCTTTTTCTTCTTTGTTTCCAATACATTCCATGCCATTTTGAAGTCCATTAACACATGTGATTTGTCAGCCATGTTAAGTCACTATCAACTGCTATCTCCAAGACATTATTGTAGATTATCCATTGAAGCTAACTATCTGTTGATGGATTGTATGTTATCTGTTGAAGCTATTATCCGTTGGTGTATGATCTTCATCCGTTGATATATCATTTCACTTAAACAGAATTACAAAGCACAGTCTATATACAGTTAGCTAACCTATTATGTTTATTCATTGATACTCAACATGACTTTGAAAACTATCAACTAATACTTCAACTGATAACTTATCCGTTGGAGCTTCCTAGCATGATATAAACTTATACGTTGATAAGCTACCTCATCAACGGATGCTGATAAGCTTGTCATCTGTTGATGAGTTACATAATGACTTATACAAAATATGTTTTTAGGTGTTTTGCAAATATCATCAAGAACAACATAATTCTCAAAACAACATAATTCCTAACAGAAATGAGAGCAATCTGATCAGCAAACTCAGCAGTGATTCAAAGATTCAAATTTGGGGTAGATTATTTCAAATTCTCTTTCAGCAATGATCCGTAATTCAAATTTGGATTAGCACTATTCATTAATTCTGGATCAATTGGTTTAATATAAAAATAATAGTTTTATTATTTGTACACTTTTAGTTTACTAGATTTAAAATTGATTTTTCATATTTGATTACTTATAAAAATGGTACGTAATTAATAGTTAATAAAGAATTTAGAATAAACTTATAATAATAAGAAAAACATAATTTATTAAAATTTAAATAAAAGTATATTAAATGCATAAAATAAAAAGTACATTAATTAAAATAAATAAAAAGTACAATATAAAAGATATTACACATTTTGATAAATAGTTAAAAATGAAAAGTACATTTAACTAATTTATTATGTATAATATAAATGGTTAAAAATGATTAAACATTAAATTTAAAATTAAGTAATTTCATACAAATTTATTTAATATAATACTCCCTCCGTCCTAATGGGATGTTAACATAGTGGGTGTAATATTATTAAAATAAATGAAGTAGTGGGTGTAATAGTGATTTTATTGTTAAAATAAGTTAAGTAGTGGGTGTAATAGTGTAAAGTATTGTTAAAATAAGTGAAGTAGTGGATGTAATAGTGTAAAAACTTACTATATTAGGAAATGTTAACAATCTATTGGGACATCCCAAAATAGAAAGTGTTAACAATCTATTGGGACAGTTCTATTGGGACGGAGGGAGTATGCAAATAATAATTTGGATCAAAATTCCTTGCTCGAAAATTTGGATTAATTAATGATACAAATTTGAATTTTTGGATCACAAAATTTGAAATACCACCTATAAATATATGATTTGAAACAAACCAGGCACTCAACCTTTTTGTTGTTTATTTTGGTTGGCTTTGTCAGTAGTAACTAGTAAGTAGTAATATGGAACCCCAGCCAAGATCACTTCCCGTAGAAGTAATTGATTATCCCTTTTACGGTTCCGTTCTGTTTGTAAATTATAGAACTCAATTATTTCTGAATTTATTTCCAATCCCGACTTCACAAAATCCTAATGATGAAAATCTTGTAATGCTTAAGCGCTCAGCTCCAGCTCCGAAGGATGAATATAGTTCTCATATAGTCATATAGTAAGTGTACTCACTTCCTTCGATTTAAAGGAAACAATATTAGGTGATCTTGTGACTCTTGTTCCTTACCCTACTAAATATTTTCGTAGGGTTTGAGTTTGATTAGTTCTGTTAATCAAAGACAAGCTAAGATAATTGATGCGCCAATCAAAGAGACAATGATGCTTAAGTTTTATGGGTTTGGTTGGATGCGGTGAATAATGATTATAAATTGGTCATGTGTCTTTCTTTAAGAGGAGAACTACGTTTACTCCTGCAAATTCAATCGTTGGACTTCACTAACTAATCTTCCGGTGTTTCCTCCTAATGATCATTGTTGGCTGCCGTCTGCATGTGATTGTAAAATGAGTGTCGTATTGGACTACTACTCGTTACAAATGTGAGGATAAAACTAAATATATGCTGCCATTTAATTTTGAGGTTGGGAGTAATGACTTTAGGTGTTTGCCTGAGTTTGAATGTGTAGAATGTCGTAAAGATAGTTTTCTTTTGGTCAATTTAAACGAGTGTATTTCGATGCTAGTATATAAGACTTACTATTCGGATTGTTCAGTGGATGTATATTGTTTGGATGACAGTTATGGAGTTTGGAGGAAGATGACCAATAAGTTGTTAGGTGTGATAGAGTATAGATTTATATGTATTTTAAATGATTTTTATTCCCATCTTAATTATATTTTGCATTTAATTGGATCTTTATTAATTATATTTTGTTTCTGTTATTTTTTTTCCAAAATTTGCAAAAAAAATTTTGCACATTGCTCCTTTTTTTTCAACCACCCTTGTACTCAAAAAAATATTTATTCCTGAAACACTTGAAATCAAATCATCAAGGCATCATATGGGAGTAAAAAAAATAAAAAAATAAAAACAACTAACCTAAAAAATACAGAAAAAAATGGAATAAAAATTTCCTAACCATACAAAATCATGGATTGCCTCCCAGGAAGCGCCTTTCTTTTATGTGTTTGGCTAGACATTCAACCAGCCTTTTTTGTGAACAATAAAACACCTCAGCGTAAAATTTCGCATCGCATTTTGTATGGCCATTTAATTATCTTTTTCGAGGCAACGTCTTTGATGGCAAGGTTCAATCTTCTCCGCTGCTCAAAAGAACCTAGCCTATACATTTGCAAAACCTCCAACAACCATTCTTCCTTATCAGGTGGTAAATCTGCTGAGATAATGATGGACACAATTGGAGATGTCAACCTTCTCTGCTTCTCAAAAGAACCTATTGTAGTGTTCACTAACAAATTTTCGTGTCTACAAAGCACATACTATCATGAAAAATTGAAATATCTCTTCCAACTTTCTTGTCCGGAGGTAATTCTGCTGAGATGATGATAGAAGATGTTAAAGATAAGCTCGAATAAACCTCTTGAGAATGAGAGGACATCAATTTCAGTTCCAAATCAGGTGGTTCTTTGATGGAGGCTTTTAGAGGTTTGACTTCTGCGGGCAGCACTTCCAGTGACTCGAAACATTGCATCATTCATACGTCCTGTGAATTAACCTCCAACAAAGTTAGATGCTCCTCTTCATTATTCCCGTGTCCAGAATCTAGAATCATGGGCTGCTCCAGTGGATCTTCATCAGAATTGTGCTCTAGTTTATCAGAATCTAGAACATCTTCTGTAGATATTGTTGAAGATTCCTTTACATATCTTTCATAAACATATGTAGTTTGAGAGACCTCTACTACATTTTCGCTTTCAACTATCATGGGTTCTGAATTCTCCTTCCCAATAACTTCATGATAATCAATATCACATGGTAGATAACCAGGCATTTGATTCTTTATCTCATCAACTGGCTCCACAACCTGATTCCCTAAGTTCCTCAACAAATTTGAATGATTCTCTATAGCATGCATCAACAAAGTTTTTAGAGAACTATATTGATCTTCTTCTTCAGGCTCTTGTTGTTGAGGTTGCTGAAAACATGAATAGCTAGAATTCATCGATGCAGTTCCGAGATAAGCTCCTTCATTATTCCATGAATTAGTGGGAGGTTGCGTCCATGATTGGTTGCAATAATCGGAATATGAGCTATTCCAATTTTGATTACCCGCAAAGCAAATAGAATCCGGGTTAGAAGGACATTGAAATAGGTATGAGCACCGCAACAATAAACACATAAAACATTGTCTGCTTGGCTCCATGGTGGACTCATATGTTTCCACATAGGTTGATTCATTCCTATGCCCATATTCTTAATCATCTCTGACACTGAAGATAATCTACTCTGCAACGAAAGAAGTTCTTGATCTTGTGTAGCACACTCTTCGTCATACACCATACCCATTGCATATGGAGAATACATAACTCTATGTTGTTAACCTGAAAAACAACAAGAATTATCAATGTAAGCTCCACAAAATAAACCAAATTGCAAGATGATTAATTTTACAGTAAATACTAAAATAGTCTCCGGCAGCGGCGCCAAAAACTTGTTGCGCAAAATCTAGATGTGCAAGTATACACAATCGCAAGCAAGTAATACAGTAGTAAATACCAGATATCGTTCCTTAAGGACTGCCTAATTGTATAAATCGCAATTAATAGCAAATAATTCGGTTATAGAACACAATAATTGGGTTTTGTTTTATCTAACCAAAACTAATTAATTATCAACTAAATTAACTAACTAATATAATACTAGCAAAGAGATCTGAATGAGTTTTAGATACTAGAAGCTAAGTCAAGATAATTACTTCCCCCTAATATGTGCATGACGGCAATAAAGCAGTGTAATACTATAGCAAAGTCACAGTCTACTAACCAGAAATTCATAGATCATAGGTTTCCCTCGAAATCACTATGTTATAGATTCTGTAATTAAATTAACATATGTCTATGCCCAATTCAACTTCCAGAATACAATTAAGCACCAATTTCACACGACTATGCAAGGTAACAATATATGTCTATACCGTCACAAAATTAATATCAACAGATATAATCATGCACCATTCAAGTATTGTGTCAGTTAATCATAACCCTCTCAGTATTATAACTAACTCAACAATCTACTACCATTGGCCAAACAATAGCAATTATATAACATGAAATCCACTTGAACGAATAAACTGCAAACTGTAAATAGTACTTCTTATCAAAACACCAACAATCCCATATTAGGGTTTAATAAAAATCCTAACTCATACAAGTTTAGTTCATAATGTACGTATCAAAATAATCCAAAGATAACCAACACATGTTCATGTTACGCCATATTTTCGGTTGCCTCTAATATCTCCCAAATTTCCAAATGCGAATCTAATAATAATTAACTCAATCGCCAAGTTAATTATTTTCTCTCTCTGAAACGAGGAATTATCTCCAATTTATGATAGAAAATATCTCTAAACGATATCCTTCAAATCAGGAAGGTATCCCAACGCGAATATAATTCAAAGAGATAAAATTTACTTATTCCCAAAATAAATCCCTTAACAATCATAGGGATTAAAAACCAATCCTTTTAATAGAACTGCGTTGGCTTGATCCTTATAAATATAAGGTACGCAGGCATCTTGGAAAAGGATCCGACACATCTAACAAGTCGAGACACCTCTCAAGTCCAGCCCCAAACATCCAAAATCCCAAATCCCCCTATTTTCATAATTCGTTATTGCAGCAACCTCCGAAATCTGTTATCACCAAATTCCTCCGTTAACAGTTCATAAGAAGAGGTATAAAAGATAAGAGAAAACAAAGCCAATTGAATGTCTTCAGTGGATGAATTCTTCTTGTTAATGGCTTCTTCTCCTCCTCCCTTGTGCGGCTCTCTCTTGCTTTCGTTGTATCTCTCGTACGATATCTCTCTCTATTAGGTCTGATGATATCCTATATTATCTCTAATAAAAGTATTTTTACTTATTACTATAATTACAAGGAGATTTTCCAATAAAAATTGAATTCCAAGAAGAGGAAATTCGTAATTGATTTTTGGGCTCTGTTTCTGGGCTGATTCGGCTGGATTTTAAATTCAAGACCACTTCAGAAATAAAGCTCTTCTCCTAAGCTTTCCGTGGGCTGTTGAATCATCAGAATCGGACTTGTAGAACTCCAGATATGGCCCAAACAGTGCAGACTGCGCATGCTACCCGAAAAATCCGAATTTTAATCAAGTTAATCTCCAATTCTTGCTATTTAAATTCCAAGCTTTCTTTTATTATAACTCCTTGATACCTACAATAAAACATTAGAATTTATTAAATAAAAATCCAAATCAATGCAAAATAACTTAAATATAGGGACAATATTAATATTAAATGCACGATTATCAAGTTCTAAATTTGAAAGGATTGGAGCTAAATTACAATTAAATTTGAATTAATTAGGCCGCATGCGCAAGACTCATTGTTTAGGCCATATATTGAGTTCTAGATATTGAATTTTGGCGATTCAACAGCCTGCATTGTTAATTACTCGTCTAATCTCTTTGCTAATTATATATTAGTGGCATAATTACGCGACATGTTCCACCATTCCACCGTATGTATTCACAGTTATATGTTCAAAGTTCTGCAAAGCCAAAATATCAAGTGTTCATTAACGAAAACAGGATTTGTCGAGCCTATCTGGCTATCTGCCATGATTCCAAACTACGGGTCGTATAAGAGGACCAATCACATTTCAACAAATGAGTTTAGTGAAATTAAGTTAAAACAATTACTGAGTTCAAAAAGAATATCTTTTCTCTATTGGCTATCATTTACACTCATTTGGCCACTAGATTGAATTTTCACATGCTATTCTGGTTTGGTTGGGACACACATAATTGATGGCTCCAAAGTAGAGATGAAGAAAGAAAATTATTTCTTCACCAATTCTCAAAACTCACTCTTTTATTATGAACTCTCTGAATTTTTGATATGTTTTACATGCAAACTCTCAACCTATTTATAGGCTACATCTCAAGCATTTTACATCATTGATTACATCACAATTTAGGCAACCTACCACAAATTATTCAACATTCAACACCTACCACATTTTATTCAAAACCTACCACATTTTATTCTAGAAAATTTGAATTTAGCTTATTAATTTTAACAGCCCCCCTTAAGCTAAATTTCCACACATGCCAAGCTTCTTTTTCAATTCTTTAAAGATATCTGGCCTCAAAGGTTTTGTAAAAATATCTGCAACTTGGTCTTCTGTCTTGCAATGCTTGATCTCTACTTCTCCCTTTTCAACCAAGTCTCTAATGAAATGATACTTGATTCTGATATGCTTGCTCTTCCCATGGAATACTGGATTCTCCGTGAGTGCTATAGCAGACTTACTATCACAATATATTACTGGACTTCCTTTCACGACATGCTTGAGGTCTTCTAACACCCATGTAATCCACAAAGCTTGACAACCGGCTAATGACAAAGAAATATATTCCGCCTCTGCCGTTGAGAGAGCCACGACTTGTTGTTTCTTCGACATCCATGTGATTGCACTCGAGCCAAGAAAGAAAACATTACCTGAAGTACTTTTACTATCATCAACACTTCCGGCCCAATCACTGTCGCAATATCCGACTACCTTAGTGTCATTCACCTTTTGATAATAAATTCCATCTCCAAGTGTTCCACGAACATACCTTAAGATTCTTTTCCCAGCTTCCCAATGTGTCTTCTTTGGTTTCTCCATAAATCTACTGATCAAGCTGACACCATATGTAATGTCTGGACGAGTGGCGGTCAAGTACATCAAGCTCCCAACAAAACTCCTATAGTATGTTGGATCAACATATTTAGAATCATCATCCTTGCTCAGTTTCAATCCAACTTCAACAGGAGTACTACTTGCTTTTGCATCTTCCATTCGAAACTTCTTCATCAAATCTTTTGCGTACTTTTCTTGAGAGATAAAAATCCCATTCTCATCTTGCTTTACTTCTATGCCAAGAAAATAATGTAGTAATCCCAAATCGGTCATTTCAAACTCATGCATCATACTCTTCTTGAATTCTTCAATATTATCATGACTATTTCCTGTAAAAATCAAATCATCCACATACAAGCCAATGATAAGAATTTTACCTTTGTTCTCTTTGATGTAAAGTGTATGCTCAAATGGACACCTCTTGAATCCCATCTTTAAAAAATAATCATTTATTTGACTATACCATGCACGAGGAGCTTGCTTTAATCCATACAAAGCCTTCTTTAATCGGTAGACCTTATTCTCTTCATTTTTCTTTACATAACCTGAGGGTTGCTCAACATAAACCTCTTCTTGCAATTCTCCATTCAAGAAAGCCGATTTGACATCCATTTGATGAACTTGCCATTTATTTTGAGCAGCTAAAGAGAGGATCAAGCGGATTGTTTCAAGTCGTGCTACCGGAGCAAATACTTCCTTATAATCAACACCATATTTTTGCTTGTAACCTTTCACCACTAATCGGGCCTTGTATTTTTCAACTTCACCTTGGGCATTCAACTTTGTCTTATAAACCCATTTAACTCCAATAGGTTTCTTTGCTTTAGGAGCTTCAACTAATTCCCATGTTTTATTCCTTTCAATTGCATCAATTTCTTGATTCATGGCTTGCCTCCATTTATCTTCCTTAGCGGCATCTTCAAAATCAATTGGATCCGCATTTGCATATAAAGCAAAATCAACAAATTCATCTTCCAAAATTCTTCTTGTTGCTCTATAAAGATCTGCTATAGTTCTTGTCTTTTTAGGTGGTAATTTGGAACTTGAAAATGATGATGAGCTTAGAGGAGAATTGGATGGTGGAGTAGGTGGAGTGGCACCTTCTTCTTCAATTGGATCAAATGTATCATCATCAAGAAAGATACTTGAACTTTCTTTCTCATTCTTCCATTCCCATGAAGCCTCCTCATTGAAAATTACATCACGACTAATTATGACCTTCTTTGTAATGGGATTGTATAATTTGTATGCCTTGGAAGCTTCACTATAACCAACAAAGATGCATTTTTCAGATTTATCATCAAGTTTGCCTCTCTTTTCGTTGGGCACATGAGAGTAACAAATGCTTCCAAAAATTCTAAAGTGAGAGACACATGGCTTCTTACGACTCCAAGCTTCTTGTGGAGTCTTTCCTTGTACACTTTTAGTAGGTGCACGGTTGAGAACATAGCATGCGCAAGCAACCGCTTCGGCCCAAAACATCTTAGGCAATCCTTTTGTTTTCAACATACTTCGAACAAGCTCCATGATTATTCGGTTCTTCCTCTCGACCACCCCATTTTGTTGAGGGGTTGAGCGAACCGTTAGCTGATGACGAATGCCATGCTTTTTAAAAAATCTTCCAAATTCTTGGGACATATATTCACCACCACGATCGGATCGTAGTGTCTTTAAAGAATGACCACTTTCTTTCTCCACATATGCTTTGAAAACTTTAAAATTTTCAAATACTTGAGATTTTTCTTTGAGAAAATAAATCCACATCTTGCGACTATAATCATCAATAAAAGTGAGAAAATAGCAACTACCTCCAATAGAGTTTGTGTGCATAGGTCCACACAAATCCGAATGTACCAATTCCAATGACTTTTTAGCTCACCATGCCTTCTCTTTTGGAAATGGATCTCGATGGTGCTTGCCAAAAATGCAATCTTCACATACTTGATCTTTCTTTTGAATATTTGGAATGCCTCTCACCATATGACCTTTACAAATCTTTGATAGAGTGCTAAAACTCAAATGATTATATCGAAGATGCCAAAGCCAAGACTTGTCATTCACAATATTAGCAAAACATGGAAGAGACTCACTTTGAATTTTCAGTGGAAACATTTTAGTTGATGTCATCTTGACTCTTGCAACAAGAACACCATCTTTATCTTTGATCACACAAAAATCATCTTTAAAATTCACATGATGTCCCTTTCTTGTAAGTTGCCCAACACTTAAAAGATTATGTTTAAGATCGGGTACATAATAAACATTAGAGATGTAGTTTGTACCTTGCTTTGTCCCTTTCTTGACTTCTCGTTGGACACTTTCATCAAAATTCACAAAGCAATTCTTATTTCCGGTCATGTGGTTACTACAACCACTATCGATATACCAAACATCTTCAAGAGATTCTTCTTGAACATTACTAACAAGAAGCATACTTTCATCTTTCTCCTCAATATTCTCATGTAAAAAATTTGATTCATCTTTTTCATCATTAATCCTTTTGTAGCAATCTTTTTTCATATGCCCATTTTTATGACAATAATGGCATTGAAAATTAAAAGAATTACCTCTTCCTCTTCCATTGTAACCTCCACGAGCTCTTCCTCTTCCTCTTTGATATGAGCTTGAATTTTCACTTGGCACTTTTCCTCTTCCTTGTCCTCGACCACGAAATGATCCTCTTCCACCTCTTCCTCTAAAAACACCATGATTAGTTTCTTGAACTTGAAAAGCTTGCTCCGAAGGAGAGTCAAATTGTTTGATGCGTAGCTCGTGAGATTGTAGTGAGCCCAACAATTCTTCAAGAGAGAAAGTATTCAAATCCTTTGATTCTTCAATAGCCACAACAACATGCTCAAATTTTCGAGTCATGCTACGAAGAATTTTTTCCAAAACTCTTTTATCCGAAATTTCTTCTCCATTGACACGAAGTTGATTAACAATCGAAATTGTTCGATTATAATATTCCTCCACCGTTTCTCCTTCTTTCATTTTGAGTGAATCAAATTCACCTCTTAGAGCCTGAAGTCTCACCATTTTAACCTTTTCTTCACCTTTGTAAGCCTTGTTAAGGATGTCCCACGCCTCCTTGGATGTTGATGCTGTTGAAATCCTCTCAAAAATAACTTCATCAACTGCTTGATAAATAAAGTAGAGAGCTTTCTTGTCCTCCTTTTGATTCTCTTTCAGACTGCTTAATTGTTGTGGCGAGAGTTTGGATTGATCCTCCGGTTTTTCATATCCATTTTCCACAATCTCCCAAAGATCTTGAAAGCCGTATAACACTTTCATTTGAATGCTCCATTGGTTGTAATTCTTTCCAGTCAAACGTGGCAGTTGAGGTTGTAAAGTATTGCTGTTGGAAGCCATTTTAAAACAAGACTAATAGATTTTTTTTATTTTTTTGAACAATAACGTACAGTATGTATGAACAGTACCGTATATGAACAGTACCGTACAGTATGTATGAACAGTACCGTATATAAACAGTATGTATGAAGAGTACCGTATATGAACAGTATGTATGAACAGTATCGTATAGATGAACAGTACCCTTCAAGTTTCTGGAAAAAAATCTGCAGAAGTTTTCTGCAGAAAACTGTCTTCTGCAGTCACCTTCCGGCAGCGATTGCCGGCGCGTCGCAGCTCCGATCGGGGTGATTCTAGCGGCGTTGGGATTCGTCTCCGAGAGATCTTCGATTTGATATATTATGGCGAATATTCCGACTAGCTCTGATACCACTTTGATGGCTCCAAAGTAGAGATGAAGAAAGAAAATTATTTCTTCACCAATTCTCAAAACTCACTCTTTTATTATGAACTCTTTGAATTTTTGATATGTTTTACATGCAAACTCTCAACCTATTTATAGGCTACATCTCAAGCATTTTACATCATTGATTACATCACAATTTAGGCAACCTACCACAAATTATTCAACATTCAACACCTACCACATTTTATTCAAAACCTACCACATTTTATTCTAGAAAATTTGAATTTAGCTTATTAATTTTAACAATAATGTCACCTTATAGGCCAACCAAAAGTTTAGAGCTTAATAACTTGTCCTTTTTTTCAAAAAAATGCAGAGCAGAAAGAGCACATATGACAATCACTAAAATGGTTGACTAAACTGGGCTTCTTTCTAATACAACAATGATTTATATGATGGCACGCATAGCAACTAGCGCATCTTTAATGAACTTTTCATGCAGGATAACATTTTATATGCATGAAAAGGGACAAGCAACCTCCTTTCTGTCCAAGAGATTGCAAATAAAAAAAAAAAGACATGGATGTACACTTTCTGATATAATCTGCATAAACTTTAGTAAGATGTAATAATTTTTGAGAACATTGTCATTCACAGATTGATGCCAAGAAAAAAATGTTCAGTTTGAGCAGCCACCAATAGAATTCCAGTTTGTCAGTGCAGGATGAATGAACCAAAAAGAACACTGGTATCATGTCATAACTATGATATAATTATTATTTACATCAAAAGGTTTCCGATTAACAGTCATTTGAGACTAGTCACAATGTTAATACATTTCTTGTTATGTATAACAGCCCCCAACTTTTAAACATGTATTATGGAGAAAAGCATGTTTAGTATCATTACCGTAAGAAAGCTCAATATTTATCGTAACGTTGTTAGCCTACCGGATACTCCTCACCCTTGCTAACAAGATGTTGAGAATTCGAGTTTTGGTGGAGACAAATGTGTGCATGGATAATTTCCCACACACTATGAAATTTAAGATACCAGTTTTTATATTAAGAAGATTGAAGACCAAAAAAGTTCTTCAGTTTCTTACTTGGAATATAAAAGTAATTCCTCGTACCAGTGAAAAAATTCAAGCAAAACTAACTCCTCAGTTGAGGAGTTGCCCTTAAAGAATTGTCCTTTTCGATCATATACTCTTGGCACTTCTTCCTGGGCTAGTTAAGTTATTCATGTTTTTTTTGTAGTGGGGGTAGGGGCAATTTTTTTAATAGGCTTATCAAAACAAGATTGGTACCGCAAAAGGTGGAGTGGAAGCTCTGAACTGACTTTCAAATTTGGATTAACCCAAAAAGATTGTAAGGTCAAAACTTATGGTTGTACCTGGTGCCAAGCCCAGCAGGCCAGGACATAACTTAACTATGTGCTTACAAGCAGAAACTAAATGAAACAGAACCAGGAAATGAACATCAGCCATCCCTAAAAGCTCAAACATTTAAATATTACACAGATTTGTGAACAGAATCGAAAACATCCCACAGCTTCTACCACACTGATCACCAGGATATACACACACATTTCAAGACAAATAGTATTCATACATCACAAACCAAACGCTGTAACCAAAACTACTTCTCAACAAATTTCTTACTAAAAAAATGTGCATATTTAAATTTCTTCTTCCCAATTGCAACTTTAGGAGCCTTCTTCTCCTTCTTGATAGGGACCGATAACTTATACGATGCCTTAACTTTGATCAGCTTTCCTTTTGCAGCAGAATTTTTCAATTGCCGCAAGAATTAATCTTCCTAAAATTAATTAGCTGGCAACGCCTTCTCTTCCATGTAATATTAATTATAGTAAAAAATTTCCGAATTAATAGTCATTTGAGATTAATCACAATACTAAAAATGATTATTGTTAAATGTAACAGCCCAGCAACTGTTAAACATGTATTATGGACAACCATATATTTACCTAAGAAAACTCTATATTTATCCCTAACATTTGTGGTCGTGTGGATACTCATCATCCTTGGTAACAAGATGTTGAGGGCTCCAACATTATTGCCCAGTAGATACTCCTCACCCTTGATAACAAGATGTTGAGGGTTTCGAGTCTCAGTGGAGACTAAATGGTAATTTCATGCACATATTATAGAATTTTAAAAATTATTAACCCAGTATCATATGCCCCCTGCATATATTAAGGATATATGCAAATTGAACAGTGAAATTCTTCAGTTATTTACTTGGAAACTAAAAGTAATTTCCCATACCAGTAAAAGAATTCAAGCAAACGTAAATGAATGTTTCAGGGTCCCTGTAGATCAAAAGTAAATGACTGAAAGGTCACAAGTAATGGTTGTACTTGTGCCAAGCCCAGCAGGCCAGGATCATTTCTTCTTTTAAATATAACTTGCTTACTAAAAGTCTTAAAAATTATTTGCTACAATGAAGTCAAGCACAGCCCAGGCAGGACAATAACAATTCACAAAATGACGCAAAAAACAATCAAGAAACTAATTAAACAAAGCAAGGAATAAACAAAGTTTAGAACTTTCATCACCGGAGGCTTAATATACTTAGCCTGCAGCTTGGCCTTAGCCGTCTTCTTCACAGGAGTAGCACCCTTCTTTGTCTTATTCACTGCCTCCGATTTCTTTGTAGTCTTAGGAGCCTTCTTCTCCTTCTTAACAGTGTCCGCTAACTTATACGATGCCTTAGCCTTGATCAGCTTTCCTTTTGCAGCAAAATTCTTCAATTGCTGCCCTAGAATCTTCCTGAAATTAGCTTGCAACGCCGCCTTCTGCCTCTCTTCGATGTAATATCATTTTTAATAAAAAGTTTCCAAATTTATAGTCATTTGAGACTAATCACAGTACCAAAACATTTCTTGTTAGATATACAGCCCCACAACTTTTAAACAGATATTATGGAAAAAAGCAAGTGTAGTATCATTACCATAAGAAAACTCCATAATTATCTCTAACATTGATACCCTTCACCATTGGTAAAAAGATGTTGAGTGTACGAGTATCAGTGAAGACATATGTGTGCATGGGTGGTTTCCTGCACACATTATAGTATTTAAGAAATAATTAACACAATGTCATTAGCTCCTTGCATATGTTATGAAGGTTGAAGAGTAAAATTCTTCAGTTTTTTACCTGGAATAAGTAATTAATTTGTCAGAGCAGTGAAAGAATCCAAGGGAAAGTAATCCCTAAGACCGATGAAAAAATGGTTTCAGGGTTCCCTTGGGTCAAATTATGCACATCACCGTCCCCAGATTTCCAATACTTCGTTGTTTAGCTATGCATGGTTATTCCATCGAAATGTAGAAAAAGAATGCGGTTAAATATGAAGAGAATATCTTCAGATAAGGAAGAACTTTTCTACATATATGAACATATGTTCAGCAAGGCAATCATAAAAAGGAGAAGAATGGGTTAAGACTATAGCATACATTTAGTGTTTTCTGCTAACTTAAAATTTTGGAGGTGATAGTCATCTACTGTATTAGAGCCAAGGTTTATACCGAGGAATCTTGTTTTTATCATGGTACATACTCATATGTATTGGACACCTTTATCTATTTCAAATTCTTAGACTCTTAGTAAAATTGGTGGAGATACATTTGGTTATATATCTACACAAATATGGGTATTAGCAGAACCTTGGGTTTTCTAATGATCAAATTTGCCAATCTTTGATTCGAAATGTGTATAGATACTAGAAAGATAAATTTCCCATTTCCATTTGTGCTCAGACTTGGCAATGTGCCAGTGACACAAAACATGACATACAGTACTAATCAAACACAGCCGAGGAATGTATTTTGTATCCTTTGACCACTTGCTAGGGAAGTAGGGATACCGGATACCTCTTTCTCCTCGCCATAAAGATACATAAATGCACTTGGTGCACAAGCTCCCAAATTAACAAAATCTCCAGAAAGTCCGACTGAAAAGTGCCAAATATGGATGCAAGCTCACTTAGTTTCGAAATGTTGTAGTTACGTCTTCAAACTGGCCCTGACCTGTCGGATACATACTACTCCCTCCGTTTCAATATAAGTTTCCCATTCTAGATGTCGGGATTGTTCATGACACTAGACAAATTACTAATTTACGTCTAATCTATAAGACAAAATATAGTCATGAGTGATCTTGTTGGATTCGTATTTATGAGTACTTTAATACAGTGAAGTTTTTATATTTAATACTAATACGAAATTCAAGATATTAACAATTAAAAATATGTGTTGGCAAACGTGTCAGAAGGAAATAGGAAACTTATTTTGAAACGGAGGGAGTAATTAATAAGAATACAAAAAA
The DNA here is from genome assembly GCA_036435485.1 of Saposhnikovia divaricata. Lineage (NCBI taxonomy): Eukaryota > Viridiplantae > Streptophyta > Magnoliopsida > Apiales > Apiaceae > Saposhnikovia > Saposhnikovia divaricata. The sequence goes on from CM071594.1 coordinate 234,337,213, forward strand.
TGATTTTTCAAGAGAAAGATATACAAGAGTCAAGCATTCAGAATCTCGGCAAGGATTACAAACATGCTGCAGCATCCACGGAAAGAATAAAGCATTTCAGCGCTTTATAATTCATAGACCTTGGAAAAACATCAATATCATGTTAACTTGGTTCCACTATTCATTGAGTTATACACCATACAAATTGAATGCCAACTGGGCAATGTGTAATTTCAATTCAATTGTGATTTATAACCTAATTTCAATCCAATTGTAATTTCAATTCAAATCAATTTTAATTAATTGCCAATCCAAAATTGGCAATGTGCCTGTGATACAAAACATGACATATAGTACTAATTAAACACAGCGGAGAAGTGTATCATTCGACCAGCTCCTTGTGAAGCAGGGAGTACCTCTTTCTCCTCTTGCCACAAAGATACATAAATGCAATTGTACAAAGATACATAAATGCAATTGGTGCACAAGCTCCCAAATTAACGAGATCTCCAGACAGTCTGACTGAAATGTCCCCATGAATACAATCTTGCACTTGTTTTCGATAAAAAATTGTTGTTTACATGTTCAAATTAACCCGTGACCCGTCAGAGCACTAAATCAAAATATAAATAATGATTTTTCAAGAAAAAAGATATACAAGAATCAAGCATTCAGAATCTCAGAAAGTACAAACATGCTGCAGCATATATGTCCACGGAAAGAGTAAAGCATTTCAGTGCTTTATTCATAGACCTTAGAAAAACATCAGTATCATGTTAATTTGGTTCCACTATTCATTGAGTTAGACACCCATACAAATTGAATGCCAACTGGGCCGCGAAACAAAATCTTTTGTTGTAGCATCATATCTAATATAGGCATATTAATATCTTCCTCTCGTAGTAGAATATCAGAACAAGGTTAGTTTGCCTTCCTGTACAAGCGGCTTCGTAGCCCAAAATTTCTTACTCAAAAAATGTGCATGTCTTAACAAATAGACCTCAATATCTTCAAACATGAGCAAATTAAATTAAAGGGGTGGGATTGTATCAAAGACATTTAAAGACTATCAATGATTTTAAAAATAATGAAATATTCAATTCTAACAATTTAAAAGTATGGTGTTATTCAATCAAAACTTTTAAAATATATGTAGGATTTTATTGAATTTATTATAAGTACACTTTTAATGACTATTGACAAAAATTATAACTATATCACTTCAAAAAAGTTATGAGTTTTTTGATAATATTTCACATGACTTTCTATAGAAAATCATCTTGAATTTATCTCAAAAAAATCATTAAATTACTAATACAGTACCAAGCTAATAAATTCGTTTGTTAAGAAACTACCGATCCTACTTTTTATTTGTTTTTTCCTTAATTCACTATCCTTTTCGAGTTTTTTTTCTTTTTCAAAATTTTATACTCTTTATTTGTTTATACTCTTTTCAAGTTTATACTTTTTATTTGTTTTTTCCATAATTCACTTTTTAAAATTTTTTTTATAAAATAATTGGTATTGGCTGTTTGTTCAAATGGCTCATCGAAACAAGAGTGGCACCGCAAATGGTGGGGGAAAAGCTGTGATTTCTCTGTTAAGTCCAGAAACATATCTTCATTTATATATATAATTCGTACTCTTTCTGTCCCATCCATTTCTTTACATTTTCTTTTTTGGGGTGTTCTATCCAATTCTTTACATTTCTAAACTTTCCTAAAATAGTAAAGTTTTATAATATAAAAACGAATTACATCCACTACTTTCTTCCACTAACTCATTTTATACATTATATAGTGATGGGTCTCACCATTTTACTCATTTTTCCTACTTCTCTCCTTCTTTCTTTATATTTTTCCTTAGTCTCCGTGCCCAACCCAAATGTAAACATTGGGGGGGGGACGGAGGGAGTAACAGTTAGTCTTTTAAACTAATGTTAAATCTCGATAAATCAAAAAAATTTATTCATTAATTGAGATTATTCATTTGTCAAGATCAAAAATATATTATCTCTATTATATCATATCGGGACCGAAAAAGATAAAAAATATATTATCTCTATTATGTCGGGACCAAAAAAAATTATTTATTTAACGAGATTATTTGTTTATCGAATATTCATTCATCGAAAAAATCAAACAAAGCCATGACAGGCTAATAACAATTTACAAAAAGATGTAAACAAAAAAGAACAATCAAGAAACTAAAAAAACAAAACCAGGAAAGTAACAACAATCGTTCTTCAAAGTTCAAAACATATATTGATTCCATTAATTTGCTTCATGATGCCATCGATTACAGAATGTAAAACATCCTACAACCTACATATATATATATACAGTATACTACTCTTAACCCCCGTCCCTCTACCCCTACTACTCAAGCCCCAGTTTTCTCGGCTTTCTTCACCGGAGACTTGATAGACATAGGCTGCTTGGCCTTCTGTTTCGCCAGCGCCTTGGCCTTAGCTACTTTCTTCACAGGAGTTGCAGCTTTCTTCTTCTTCTTAACCGCCTCTTCTGCTTTCTTCAGCTTAGAAGCAACAGCAGCAGCAGCGTCGACAATATTCTTTGCCTTCTCGCCTTTCTTCTTAGGCTAAGCAGCACCATCGACGATTTGTTTTGCCTTCTTTGGAGCTGCCTTTTTGTCCTTCTTAACAGCTTCCGATAATTTATACGAGGCCTTCACTTTGATCAGTTTTCCTTTTGCTGCAGAGTTCTTCAATTGTTGACCTAGAATCTTCTTAAAATTAGCTGGTAACGCGGCCTTTTGCTTCTCTTCCATGAATTTGCCGATCGCGTAAGGGCTCGATCCGCGTTTCTCTTTCAAAGTTAAGAGAGCATCCTTTATCATCTGTGATTCAACATTTTAAACCAGAATTCAATTAGTAATAATGAAATAACAAATTGACATGTGTAATTTCAATTCAATTGTGATTTATAACCTAATTTTACACCAAATTAACACAATCATACGAATAATTACAGAAAAAAGACTCAAAATCGCTAAAAACAAACGCAAATCTTACGTGAATACATAAACATGTGAGTTATACGTGTGTGTTTATGCACAAATCAAAACGTACAAACGAATATACAAACATGTATGATACATACATAGAGAGAGGGAGAGGGGGAGAGAGAGAGATGGATGTATATGAAACCTCAAAATAAGGAGGATGAGAAGCATTTTTGGCAGATTTCGGCTTGCTCGTCGCAGCTTTCTTCTCCTTCTTCTGATTGATTTTGGAAACAGGTTCAGTGGTGGTCATCACGAGGCTACCAAACACTGAAAGGAAATGACACAACTCATATGCCTGAAAAGGCTCGATATGATATGAAATGATATGATCAACTGTGATATTTTCGCTTGGTATTTATAGTACTCAAGGAATATTTACACGGATTCTGATTGGTCAATTCGAGGTCACACGGATGGCTAACTTTGGTGGTGAAAATTGTGAGGCGTACACGTGGATGATGGTTTGATCGTTGATAGGATTTTTGAAACGCGATGTTTATCCTCGGCCCACAGGTTTGCATGGTTTTGTGTGTGCGTTTTCTTGGTGATTTAGTGTGTGTTTTTATGTTTGGATTTTGATGCGGTAATTTTGGGTTTGGAGTCTAGCGCCTAGTGGATTACAATGTGGGTTCAAAAAAGACAAAATGTTGGGTTACAGTTGTGTTCTAAATCCATCAAATTCGTGAAAAGAGTACAGAGAGTATATTAAGACCTTATATTATTTTTCAATTCACTTAGAAATAAAAACAAGATTGGATAGTAGTGGTGGTAAAGAGTGTATCCTCTATCGTCCCAGGTCATTGTTTATCTTAAAACAGATATTAAATTATAAGGCATATAAGCCTACATAGTCAAAAAAAAAAAACAAGTTGTTTGTGTATATTTAAATTTTTCAACTTAAAATTAGTTTTATTTTAAAAAATTTAACTTTAAAGTACTATTTTTTAACTTATTTTTTTTCATATCAATTTTTATATATTTGAGTCAACTTTTAACTCGTATTATATTCCTTGTATATATTTATATTTTATCCTTTTATATTATATTTAAAAAATATAGATTTCTATTTTTTTTAGTCAAATTTGTTTTAAATAAATTTATTTTAAGTAAAATTAGCCAAACAAATACACATAACTTAAATTAAAATTATTACATTTCACTTTAAGTGGGTAAGTTGCACTTTAAGTTATAAACAACATTTTTTAAGTTAGCTCAAACGGGCTCGAACAAATGTAATTATTTTATGTATGCACTAAAAATGTATATAATTATCTCAATAAAATTATATGAATGATGAATATGTTTTAACTTACTAAATCAATTCTAGTGAATTTTGCACTAAATAAATCAATTATAGTTACTTGATGGTTTTATTACTGTTCTTGTCATGGGTTCAGGAAGTTGTTGTTTGGGCTAGGTCCCGACAACAAATTTTTGTTATTAGAGTATCTTCAATGGTGTTGATTAAAATTGTTGGCAAACGATAGGAAATATTAATTATGTAAAATTTGTTAAATCTGTAAGGTGCTGTGCTTCAATGGAATTGGTTATAATGATAGGCTATATTTTAAAAATGACATGTTATTCCTATTTCAGGTTATTAAAAATAATGTATAATATTTTAAATGGGTTTACAAGCTAAAGAAGGACACTGCTGTAAGGGTTTTGAAGCACAAGACGAAACTTGTAGCTAAAGGTTTTGTTCAAAAATATGGTGTTGATTACGAAGAAGTGTTTGCGCCTGTTACAAGAATGGAAACTGTACGTCTGCTGCTAAAAATGAATGGGAAGTTCATCATCTTGATGTTAAGTCAGCTTTTCTGAACGAAGATTTGCAGGAAGAAGTTTATGTAACTCAACCAAAAGGGTTCGAGAGGAAAGGGGAAGAGTATAAGGTGTACAAATTGTCAAAGGCACTATACGGTCTGTGTTAAGCTCCTCGAGCATGGTATTCACGGCTAAGTAAGTATCTGATCAAGCTGGAATTTACCAAGTATCCATTTGAACATTCGGCTTACATCAAACATGAGGGGAATGAAGCTCTAATTGTAGGAGTTTACGTTGATGACTTGCTGATAACGGGAACAAGTATTTCAAATATTTATAAGTTCAAGGAGTAGATCCAACAGGAATTTGATATGAGTGATTTGGACAAGCTGGCATATTACACTGGAATTGAGGTCGAGCAAGGGAATGGATATATAAAGTTGAGACAGACGATTTATGCTAAAAAGGTGCTTGAAAAGGCTGGTATGATGGACTGGAACCCAGTCAAATATCCGATGGAGTTAAGAATTCAATTGCATATATAAGGATGATAATGGTAAGTTAGTTGATCCGACACAGGTCAAAAGCATAGTTAGAGGACTGAGAAGCCTTGTCCACACTAGACTTGATATATCTTACTCAGTTGAAGTAGTTAGTCATTTTATGGAGAAGCCTACTGTTCTAAATCTTGGTGATGTGAAGCGAATACTTCGTTATGTGAAAGGAACTCTGAATTATGGGCTTGTATACACCAAGAGTCAGGGTGATTGTCTGCTATCAGGTTTCTTAAATAGTGATCTAGCTGGTAATATTGATGACAGGAAAATTACTGGTGGCATGACCTTTTACTTGAATGACAACTTAATTACGTGGGTTTCCCAGAAACAAAGATGTGTGGCTTTATCGTCTTGTGAGGCAGAGTTCATGGCTGCCACTGCAGCCGCGTGCGAAGGTGTTTGGCTTTATAAAGTTCTCAGTCAAATTTCAGATGTTGAAGCAGGGCCAGTAATACTCTACATTGATAATAGGTCTGCGATTGATTTGTCTAAGAATCCAGTCTTTCATGGTAGAAGCAAACATATAGACATAAGATATCACTTCATTCGCGACTGTGTTGGGCAAGGAACGATCGTCATTAAGCATGTGGCTTCAAGTGAGCAGTGAGCAGATGTTTTGACAAAGGCTTTACATAAAGTCAGTTTCGAGAAAATGAGGAAGCTACTTGGCGTCAAGAACCTTCAAAATGTTTAGATTAAGGGGGAGTATGTTGGGGTTAATCTAAACATATTTATTATTTAGTTGTTTTAATTAGTTAGCTTGAATAGGGCGTGGGTGTTAGAGTATCAGTAGAAGAGTAGTAGAGAAATAATAGGAGTGGTTCCTATTACATAGCAACCATTTCCCGTTAGCTAGTTATAGCTTTTATAATTTGATCATTGTATTAGTCAAGTCTTTTGTATTTCACTTTCATTGATATATATATATATATATATATATATATATATATATATATATATATATATATATATATATATATATATATATATATATATATATATATAACGAGTTCTACTCATATCTGTGTGTTCTTAGAAACTCAAATTACTCTACACACTTGTCCCTTACCCTACTAAATATTTTACAAGTTTGAGTTTGATTGGTTCTGTCAATGGTTTGCTTTGTCTTTTTCTTGGGAAGGTACATAAGTTTGTAATATGGAATCCTATTTTTATACAAGCTAAGATAATTGATGCGCCAATCAAAGAGTCAATGAGGCTTAAGTTTTATGGGTTCGGTTGGGATGCGTTGAACAAAGATTATAAATTGGTGATGTCTTTCTTAAAGAGGAGATACTATGTTTACTCCTGCAAATCCTAATCCAATCGTTGGACTTCATTAACTAATCTTTCGTGTTTCCTCCTAATGATCGTTGTTGGGTGACGTCTGTGATTGTCAAAGGAGTACCGTATTGGACTACTACTCGGTACAAATGTGAGGAAAAAATTAAATATATGCTGCCATTTAAGTTTGCGGTTGGGAGTAATGAGTTTAGATGTTTGCCTTGGTTTGAATGTGCGGAATGTTACAAAGATAATTTTTTTTGTTCTATTTAAACGAGTGTATTTCGACGCTAGTGTATAAGACTTACTCTTCGGATTGTTCAGTGGATGTATATTGTTTGGATGACAGTTGTGGAGTTTGGAGGAAGATGTAAAATGTCGGACCAATAAGTTGTTATGTGAAAAGGCTTTCCCAGTGTTTTACGTATGGTCATATTGTGTTCAATATAGAAAATAAAGTTATATATATGCTATGATCCTAAAATCAAGAAGGGTGTCGAATATAGTGAAGAAAGTTGTGTTCTATGATCCCAAAGTAAATAAAATTAAACATGTTGGCAACACAAAAGGGGAGTCAATCAAGTGCTATAGTTATAAGGCTAGCCCAGTTTACCTTGTAGCAGAGTCTAGGAAGGTACAAAGAGAGTGAGGGTGAAGTCTAGGATTATCGACTCTTGCGAGATGAAGAGTGTCAAAAGGACAACCTGCACTGAACATTCAGTGAATTATAGCCCAACTAGATTGTAGAAGAGGCCAAGAAGAAATGCTCAGAAACCAACTTGGGTCAGGGACTACACATGTAGTCCAAATTATTGTTCATGGTAGACTGAACATGTGGTACACGTTCATATCATTTGTCCTAATTGAGGTACTCCCTCATCCCAATTTATCTGTCTTTGATTTTTTATGGTTAAATTGACCCAATTTTAATTGAATATTTCATATAGCATATAATCGATTAGTTATAAAAAATTATATCATTAGAAAGTATATTTAATCTATTTTAATATATATATATATATATATATATATTTTATTTTTTAAAAATAATGAAAGAATAATTTTTAATTTACAATCAAAGTTGGTCAATTTGACCATAAAAAGTCAAACAAGACATAAATTGGGACGGAGTACATTATTATTTAGAGTTGGGTTTAATTAATTTTATAAATTTAATAGTGTAATAAAAGGATTGAAACTTATATTCGATGCAAGTATTATTATTATCTGACCAAAATGACGTACTATCGACCAGTAGCAAATTATTTCAATACTAGCTTAAAATTCATGAGAAGCACGAATTTTCTTTATTATCATATGATTTTTGTCTTTAATATGAATTAAATTTTTTAAGACATGAATTTTATAAGTTAATTTTTTTTTTGCTAAATTTAAATTTTTATTTGATATGATTTGATAATTATTATATTATATTGCACGTGATTTTTTTTAAAAAAAATTAGGAATTTTAGTTAGAAAATATAGAAAAGATAATAAATTTTAATTAAAAAAAGGTACTCGGTTAATTATTAGTAACTAAATATAAAAAGAGAAATTTGAGTAGTTATTAAAGTTAACATGTTTTAAATGAAAAAAATTAACTAGTTATTAGTAAATATAAATAATTATATAAGGTTAATTAAGTAAGATTCACTAGTAGAAAACTGGCCTTTTACGTCGGTTAAATAGGTCTTTTACGTCGGTTAAATGGCGACGTATGGGCTGGCGACGTATAAGGTCAGAGTCTTATACGTCGGTTAAAAAGGCGACGTATATTGTACCCTTTTACGTCGGTTCTTCTAAACAACCGACGTATATTGTACCATTTTACGTCGGTTCTTCTAAACAACCGACGTATATTGTTATCCTTTTACGTCGGTTCCTCTAAACAACCGACGTATATTGTTATCCTTTTACGTCGGTTCTTCAAAACAACCGACGTATAAGGTCCAAAAAATTAAAAAAAAATTAATTTGTTTATTTTAATTTTTGACATGAATTTACAAATCAGAAATGTTTCTAGGAGATACATGGAGGGGAGTAGCTAAAGAATGTATTTAAAATAGAAAACTGATCAGTATATTATCCAAAAAAAATATTTACAAATCAGAGCTCTACGAGTTCTCTAGCATTACAACGAATACAATGCACAAGTGGGTTCATACTGAACTTGCATAATTTGTACACAGGCAATTCAAACTTGAAGAAATGATGGAGATTTAAAGACGAAGGCCTTGCAATTTTGAATTCTGCTCGAAAATCCATGTCAACAATTAGTCTCTCATAGACTTTCACAGCCGAGTCAAAGCCAGCAGTAACACCTACATTGATATTCATCCTTATACTTAATTGTTTGGGCAGTAGCTGATCTCAGAGAAGCAATCCAAACCGCTGAGTACTTCAGATTTGTCAAGAAACGCTGAAACAGAGATGCTCAATTTCATTAGGCCAGTGATTAAATATCATTTGTTAAAATCAATCTGTTGAATGCAAATGAAACATGTAGTCATAAACATAATCCATATTTAGCTCATCTTGGATGAAGGTGCTAGCAGCCTTTCCAATTTCCTGTGCCTGCATTTGCAATATTTTTTAGGATTAATAAATGCAACTTTTGTGATGAGAATGTTATTTGAAGACGAAATATAATTACCTTCTCTGTATTGAGATTTCCCCATTCCACTGCATATTTTATTGATCTGCATTTGTCATCATTGTTGATTGGCCAGTAATGTTTCAATGGCATTAGGCTTCTTACGAAGAAGTCATAGTAATCTGGTTTCACTAACAAAGTGACTGAATCACAGGCTAATATGTACTTTTCACTAACTGACCAAGCATATATAACCTTTCCTCCTCAAGAGATGCTTCTCTATATAACCTCAGGCAGCAGACTTCTTCATTTCTAAGCTCTTCATTAAACGGATCACAATCCAGATCTCGTTGCACCTGAACCAAACTCGCCTTCAATCTCTCTACATTATCCGACAGACTACCTGATTCCCAAGCAGCTGCACGTAACACTGGCTTCAAATACTTAAGTTTCTGCACTATTTGATACATCTTGACACCCCTAACTGCATGCTTCCAGTGAGAACTGACCAGGTATGTAAAATTACTACGAAAGGCTACAAAGTTCTGAAATCTAAACGAACTATTCTTATTCTTCTTTGTATCCCCAAACTCGACCAACCCAGGATTGTGGTCGCTTGTTCCGCGAGGTAAAAACAGAGATTTCACACTAGAAAATCCTGAGATGAAAGACGAGTTAACAAGGACCCTATCAAGCTTTTTAACAACTTCAATACCATGGGGGCTTCCAGACCAAGTGAAACGCATTCCACCATAGTGCAAATCCATGACCTCTATTTTCATGACACACTCCCGAAAATCGTTCATAGAAGCCATTCTACTCACCTCCCCACCTGCACAATCAGAAGGCATAAGGATAGCATTGAAATCTCCTAGCACCACCCAGGGTGAACCACCCACTAACTGGATATACACCTCTAAAGAATGCCACAGATTCCTTCGAGGAACATGATCATTTTCTGCATACACCACAGAACAATGAAAATGCTTATCACTTGACTTTTGCTTAACTAAACAATGCACCACCTGGTTATTCATAAACATAACCATCACTTCGTAGTGATTTGGATCCCACCCAAGAACAATACGACACCCTTTCTCGCAGTCATCCTTATTCGAAGTCCACTGCCATCGTCGGAATAATTTATTGAAAACTGAATCAACATTCCGATTTGCCACATGAGTTTCTAAAATACCACAAAAACCAATTCCATTATCTCGAATCAGCTTATTCCAGAATTAACATTAACATTAAGAAAAGCATTTTCCATTCCAGAATTAACCCCCACCCCAGCAACAGCTTTTTCCACTATTTCTAATCTAACATCATTTTTTCCCCTGTTCCCAGCATACCCAGTCGCCACATCTTCATTTTCTGACCCCAAATTCACTTCAATTGTCTTCGTGAAGTCTTCCTCTTGTCCTTTTGTGTCGCCACTTTGTACCACCATAGTCTCTTTCGAAGCAATCTTATTGTAATCTTTCCGATGTAGATCCAGTCTTGAACCTCTTCATTTGTATTAGACTTTCTCTGGGCTTCAGTCGCCTTACCATTTATATAATTAGATGTACTCAGAGCTCCATCGTCCATTCCTTCTAGTTGATAAACCTCCTTTGCAACAAATCCCGAATTAGACTTTTTTTTAATACTAACGTTTGCCCCAATAGATTTCAACCCATCTTTGGTCAAAATCTGAGTTTTTTCACCAATATTTTTCGAACAGAGAAGAAAGGAGAAAGAGATTCGAGCGAGAGAGAGATAGAGAGGGAGAGATTATGCAAAAGAGATTGAGAGATTGTGGAGAAATGAGAGAGAAGGGAGAGATGTCGAGAGAGAGAGAGGAGAAGAAGAGCGTAGAGAGAGAGATTTGGGTCGATCGAGAGAGAGAGATTTTGGTAGATCGAGAGATAAAATTAAAACAAAAAAGATAGTTAAAATATATGTTTAAGAGATTTAATTCAATCCAACGGCTCAGATCTTGTTAATTCAATCCAGCGGTTCAAAGTAATCTGAAAGAAGCACAATCCTTGTGCTTCAATGTTACCCAATAATAATGTGACACGTGGCAACTTCTAATTTCTTTAATTTCTTTAAAGGTTTTATACGTCGGTTATATTAAGAGCGACGTATAAAGTAGTATTATATACGTCGCCTTTCCTCAACCGACGTATAAAGTAGTATTATATACGTCGTCTTTTTCTCAACCGACGTATAAAGTAGCATTTTATACGTCGCATTTCCTCAACCGACGTATAAAGTAGCATTATATACATCGCCTTTTTCTCAACCGACGTATAAAGTAGCATTATATACGTCGCCTTTTTCTCAACCGACGTATAAAGTAGCATTTTATACGTCGCCTTGTCCTCAACCAACGTATAATATGACTTTATACGTCGGCGTTTTGTTCAACCGACGTAAAATTTTTTAAAAATTGACCTTATACATCGCCTTTATGCGGAACCGACGTATATAACTACTTTATATGTCGCCTTTGGCCAGAACCGACGTATAAGAGGCGACGTATAAGGTCAGTTTTGTACTAGTGATTATAATTTATTTATTTTTTGAAAGTAAGACTATAAATTATTAAGTAAGGGTAAGACTATATGTTTTAAATATGGCTAAAAATTACTTTTCCGGAACTTTGCAGCTTTTTCGATTTCATTGTATAAATGTACTTATGTTTTGAGCGAGGAACACTGAGATTTTTAACACAAAGAAATTTGGGTGCATTACTACAAGAAATTCCAATATATGTACACCACTTTGTGATGTATGTAGCTAGGTGATGGATCATTTATTAAATAACTATGATTCCAGCCCAATATGGTAATAGCAAACCCAACATCAATTAAAAGCCTAGCCCAAATGCTACATACAAATATCTAATGTGAGATAGATACAAAAGGGGGGAGGGACAAGAGAGGAAGGGGGATATTTTTTAGGGTATTTATTAAATATATCCCAAATTAAGGGGTGCTTTTATGTTTATATCCCACTTTATTCATAATTTATAAATATGTCCTATGGTTAAAATTTAACTCTTACTTAACTCATATACATATAATTATACATATATTTATATTTAATAAGACCAAAATACCCCCTAATACATAATAATATATATTCTCTTTCTTTCTCACTCCTCCTCCCACCCTTCTTCTCCGACGAACATCGCCGCCACCGTCACCTTCTCCTCCGAGCTCTGGCCCCGCAGGGGCACCCTTTCCCATCGACCCATAATTAAAAGAATCTTCTAATAGTTGAAATAAATGAGAATAATAATCAGGTTCTGATTTATGTAGTCAATCCACCTCAAAAGTGGCACAAAATCTACCGCATGTGAAGCTCCTCCTTGTGAAAGCAACTTCAATATAACTTCTCTTGCATACCTTGTTTCTGCTTGATTATCCACATCTTCGCCAAAATACTTTTCTCCTCCAATCATCCTCGTTATGATATTGAATGACAACTCATTGAAATTAGATTTCATTTCGACTTTTGCAAACTCATGTCTCGAGTTTTTGCAAACTTCACATGGGACATCCAAATTAATGACAAAAATTAAAAATAAATAAGTAGAGGACCAAATTTTCTTTTAATAACATATAGTTAGTGAGTTAATCATGGTTACAATTAAAAATGGGACATATTAATAAAAAGGGATATATTTATAATTACAATCAAGAATGGGACATATTCATAAATGGCTTATTCAAATGGGACATATTAGATAAAAACCCTATTTTTTTACACCCAGACAACGATACACAAAAAAAACACACACACACAACAAAAAGCTCTTCGGAGATCTTCCGATGCTCGTTACAGAAATACGATATAAAATCCGTTGACCATCATTTGGCGCCGCTGCCCGGGAGCGGGTACTTCCTGGCTACAATGACATGGCATATGGTTCAGGTGTTCACTGCAAAACCATATTGAGTATGAAGAGAAAGGGTAGGGATGAAGGATTATCTGGTCCTAACCTTACTTGCAACGACAACTTTGTCATCTTAAAGAGAGGAGTTTTATTTAGCGCCCATTGAATTGCAAGATAAATTCCAGTGAGTAATTTTAGTTGGGTTTACACAATTTATTTAGTTTTATCAGTTGTTATATAGTTTAAGAGGTGGAAAATTATGTGGAAAGTGGAGATTGGTTACAAGTTTGGTTTACTGTCGAAACATCCCATGACAGGGGTGAGCGTTTTATTAATTGAATTCTAAATAGGTACCCCGCCTAGTGATAATTTTGATGGGGAATACTATTCGTTCATTTGATACTCTGGTAATTTAAAAGTGAAAGAGAAAAGAGCTTCGCAGACTACAAAATGGAAATGGAAAGTTCTGTCACTTGTGTTGATTTGTGGTAGATTGGTTTCTGACTGGGTGATTACATTTGTTGTGTTACGTATTGAAAGGAGTTTTACGTCGATATTAATATGGTTAATTAAGAAGGGGATCCAGCAATTCAGAGTTTGCAATAACTGGTTTTGATTTTGTGGCTTGTGGGTGTTCTTCAAATGCTTTTTATTTGGTGAGAAACTCTTTGAAAGCTGTGGTTAGAAGGTTTAAATATGAGTACGGTGGAGCTAGATGATGGATGTGTTACAGGAGAGATTTTAGTTAAATCGGTTGATAGTTTGTAGTTCGTGTAGTATGGCAGTTCATTAAAGATGTTATAGTGTACAGGAATTCTTGGTGGTGTTATTGGTGTAAGAACAAGAATCAAAAGAAAAATTTGGAAAGACCTTGTTTGCTTTGTCCGAAACAGGCCGGTGCTTTGAAGCCTGTTTGGAAGAAAGATTGTGGAAGTGATAGTAGAGGGTTTGCTCACTTGTTTTGTTGTCAGTGGATACTTGAGGTCTACATTGAGGACACTAGGAGAATGTAGCCCATCATGAATGTTGAGGGGATGATGGAAACTCGGCGCAAGTTGATTTGTCATCTATGCAAGATAAGATATGGGGTTTATGGGCTACATGGAAAACAAGGGATCTGTTTCTGTTAGTATGTCTCTTTTTCAAACACGGATGTGCCTTGTGTGTTCTCATTTAACCTCTGGTCACAAGGAAGGTTATGAAAAAAGGCGTAATTCTGACGTGTATGAAATCATAAGACAGACTCAATTATCATCTACTTTTGAAACTAACAAACCACTGACAATTCCATCCCATGATCAGGTGTTCTACTTTGGTGACTTAAATTATCGTATTAATATGCCAGACTCAGGTGTAAGAAAACTGGTGGGGCAAGAAGAAGTGGGATGAACTTCTCGACATAGATCAGCTTATTAATGAACTACGGAATGAGGTGTTTAATGGATGGAAAGAGGGAGTAATAAACTTTCCACCCACTTACAAATATGGAATCAACTCTGATGTGTATGTCGGTGAAAATCCAAAAGAAGGGGAAAAGAAAAGATCTCCAGCATGGTGTGATCGTATACTTTGGTTAAAGCTGAGAAACATGATAGATAATCTTGTAGATGGTTTGTTGATAACATTGAATTTTCCTGAGTGTCCTGTTATGCATGGATGTTTACAAAAATTAGCACGTTACTGGTTCTTAAAACTATATGGATCAGTTCAGGCCTAACTATGTGTTACGACCGAATTTCCACCGGGTCGGTTCTCGGGTTGATCCTGCAAAATGAGAAGAATACGAGGGATTGTCCCCCCGATTCACCTCCGGTGTAATAATGAATAAGCCGTGTTTTGTAGAGAGTACTTTGAACGTAAAGAAAATGTGTGTAGTGAATTATGAGCATATCTCCTCTCTTATGGATTAGAGTCTATATTTATACCTTGGGAATTATGTCCGTTACCTCAAGAGGGACCCATAAGCATCATTATGTTTTCCACCACCGAAAGTGAATGAAGACCGTTTAAGAAAGAGGAGACCGTTTGGGCATTTGGGCTTTACTTCTTGGGCCTTCGGTCCGGCCCATCATAGATAAATGGCTTCCAACACTATGAAGACTTCAGAATCGAATGATGTTAAAATAGGGCATCTTTATTGAATAGAAGCAAGTGTTATTTGCTATTGGTTGTATACACTCTGGCTTTTGAAATTATATAAGAAAAGATTATAAAACTCTGAATCTAGAAGAGGGTGGTTAAAAGTTATGAGTATATATCTGAACACAAACTATATGGAGTTTCACGACCGCAACTTGATGTATTGCTTCCAGATTTTATTAAAGCCATTAGAATGATTGTGGAAATACCGGCCGCAATAAGATGAAATGCGGAAGGGAAGATCAGTGCTAAGAAGAAAAGTACAGTACTAACAAAATTTACATGATACATTTCGATTGAGATCCACGATGGATTGTATAGAGCTATTGATGTTTCCCTCGAAGCTCATCAAGGTTTGTCTGATCTGGACCAGAAGAAGCCCTGCAAATTGGTTGATTTTCAGAAAAATTTTGGTTGCCCAGATTTTTGTGGATAATTCTGGATATGCACCATCTTGATATGTGTGACAGCTGCCACTGGTACATAAGATCGTTACTTGTCTTGTACGTGAGATTGAACCAAGAGTGCGAATATGGCAAAAAATCTGGGGACATGATCTGGTGGATGTTCTCTACGGCTACAGATTTGTTGTTTCCATCTGCTCATACTCGCGTCTCGAAGGCTTCTCTTTCCCGTCTGAGCAAGCTGAACATTTAGGCCTATGTGGTACTCCTTGCTGTTTTTCATTCCAGCTCTGCAACTGGAGAATTTCAATGAAAAAGCTCTCATCGAGAAAGCAGACTAATACAGGGGTTTTGTGTTGAAGCCGTGAGTTATCTACCTTCAGTCTTGGCATTTACAACAACAGTTCTAAATGATTATAATCATAACCAACACCCTCTGACATCTAACACTTTCATCTTTTTCCAGGTATTACCCTCATCAACCTGCCTTATTATACATTTATTTTGTTTCTGAAAGTTTAAAGACAAACAAACAAAATTAGTTAGAAAATAACAATATCAGACCTAATAATTCTCTTATGAATAATTTTCTTGTATAAAAAAGAATGGATTTATTCAACACTAAAAATCATTGTATGTAGCTTCCCTACGGCTACGGTTTGGACTGCTTATTTAAAGTAATATGCCCGTCAAATACTTCTTATAAAGAACCCTCATATCTGATTGTTCGCCAAGCAAAACCAGTCTATAAGGATATTATAATCTATCCGCTAAAAAGCCAGTAAATATAACATCCCTAGGGCTACGACATGGTATCGCATACTATACAAAAATGAATGCACATTAAGAACTCACATATGCATGTCTTATTTGAAGCATCGTTCCTTACTATTTCCTTATATTACGTAAGCCTTATATATTTGAATGCGCTATTGCTTTTTGAATTTTCGTATGTGCGGTTGTAAGGCCGTAGGCCTAGTTCGTACAAATATGTTATCACTTTATGTATTAGCACTGTATGATGTTTAACAATGCCCACTTACGGGATTTTAACGCCTTCGGCTACGGCTCATTATATCCATAAGGTCAAATTATACCCTTATATCCATGAGGTCAGTTTATAGCCTTATATCTATGAGGTCATGCCTTTGTACTTAAGGATATCTTTAGCCCCTATTCAAAAAGCCGGTATAATTAGTTCAAAATTAACTAAAGGCATAATGGGGCAATCTTTCCATTCAAAAGCGAATATGTGCGGCCCTATGTTGGCTATGGCATGGATAGATTCTGGTACAACACCTATTCATTCAAAAGCCAATACATGTAGTTCTTACGTGACTACGGCATGAATCGGTTACGGTGCCCTGTTCAGACAGGAAGAAGCCTATTGCTTACATATTTTTATTCTTTATATTTAAGATTGTTTGACAATATCCCTTAACTCACAAATACTTTAACAATTTTGTCAAGTGTGATATCATAAGGGCTACGATAGTCCTAGGTCTTGAACCCATGAACTTAGGCATTCATATTTTAGGGGCAACATATAGCCTCTCTACAGCTACGACTACAACAGTCGAAACATCAATTTATATTAAGATTGATATACATATATAGTCTTTTATAGCATGTCATTCAACTTGATTCACCATCATTGGTTTCGGCTCGATTTTTGCTAGTTCTGTAAATTTTCTAGGTTCAGCAGCGATTCTTGATAAAAGCCGGAACTTTTTCTGTTGTTGATGCTCCCTCCGGCTCTGTTCCTACTATCAACACCTATGGTACGGTAAGCACCGTAGTTTAAACCAAAATAATTTAAATTGTGAGTTTTCAATTCTAAAAGTCATGAATTGCATTACTATAATAAATTTACTCATCTCATTGCAACCTAAAGATTGCACTTAATTTTAGGGGAAGGAACACCTTATTTCTCTATTACTAATTACCAAATTTTAAATTAGTAGGCTTCACTACCCTTTCTTATTTCTTGACAAATAGTATTGCCTTAGTAATTGTTATTATATTATCTGCCCTCGTTTCAAACGGCCACACTTGCTTCAATTGTGTTATCAGCCTCATTTGCTCGATTTATTCTTGTTTCCCATAATGCTTTGCCTTACTCTACCTATTTAGGATCCATACAAGTTACAGGCTAAACTCTTGCACATCCAGAAAGTGTACTTTTATGACCTGCATCAAAAATTTATCATACTTTTCATAACTGGATAAGTCATAAACATTCTTGGCGTTATGACAACTCATTCCTTACCAGCTGTAGCTTGAGTTGGATTGTCTTTAAACATCGACCCATATTAAAACCAATATATGTAGCTTCCCACAGCTATGGTTTGGGTAGATTTTGAAACTAACTCAAATGAAAGCCAAAATATGAATGCCGGAATATGCAATATTTCTTTAACAACTATGGTGCACTAAGTCAGGAAGTTAAGAAATTACTTTTTTTTCTAACTTGCTAAAAATTACTTGTTGCAGTGACTTTACATGTCTTGTTATTACAGTTTGAGCATATTACACCTTATTTTAGGGATTTCTTTTGTTTTCCTCCTTTTCTTCGTTGCATAGCTTCAGACTATCCTATATTGTCTATCATTGTACCAACATATCACAAGGTTAGCTAGATAACAAGATCGAAGCTAGTGTTACACTAACATGACTGAGCTTCCAACTCATGGATTGATCAACTTGCACCAAACGAATCATTGCAACATAGCAAAGGTACGAGCGAAATACTTCTCATTTAAGTTTGGCTCTGCTAAGTTTAGTTTACATAATTAAATTTCTTGTTAATTACATTAATGAGATATCTTACAAGCATATTTTTACGCATTGAATTGCCATTGGCATCAAGAGGAAAGCGGTTATTGTTGTGTATAGACCGTAAGGATCACTGGACTAGTCTAACTTTCAGCTATATCAATCATATCTGGTATTTTCTATCCTGTTTCTCTATCTACATTATTTTTCTTTATCTCACTAAATATAGCTTGTTTACATCAGTCTTGGATTTATTGAGTTTGTTAAATATAATTATTAGGATTTAGTCCTACGAACATTGTGGTTCTTTTTAAGTTCTCTTCTCCTGAATATTAGCAATTTCAACTTCAGTTAAAAGCATTGAATGATGCCTGACATGTCATGTAACTTAATGTCATATGGTTATAATGAAAGTTTAGAATAGTTTGATCCGAAAACATCAGTGCATCGATGAACCAACATAGGTAGTTTGCAACGGCTGAGTTTGCCTTTTGATTTGAACCAACATATGTAGTTTGCTACGGCTGAGTTTGCCTACAGCTACAGTTTGATTAGAACCAATATATGTAGTTCGTTACGGCCGCTTATGCCTACGGCTACGGTTTAATCTGATAACCCGATTCAGCTTCTGATTAAATGGTTATATGACCCACAGGCTATCTCTCGTGTGGTTATGATTGATCTTCTTGGATCAGTTAAATACTGCTACAACTTTGATTAATCTTTATTACTCGTATATCCACTATACATGGTCACATCCAACTTAAATTTATCATCAATCATACACGCGATATTTTTGTTGTGAGTTTGATAATCATTTACACTATAAAAGCATGTCCTGATTGACTTTCTTATGATATTTGCATTCATTAACTTCTGAGATATTCAGACAAACTATTATCTATTTTTTAATCAGCAAATGATATTATAGAAGACATATACTTGCATAGTAAGCGCGCTAATCACTACTACGTGCTTTTGAAGCTTTCAGTGGCTACGGCTTAAAGATTTCAGCCTATGGTCATAGAGTTTGTGATTTCATGGTTGTTAATGCTCTTAATATGGAGGTGTCTATACATCTATGATTTACTAACTATTAGCTAAAAGTATTTTATCGCTGCATATAGGTGGGATAAAATCATCATTTAACTCTTCACAGATTACATAAAGTCTTTCAAAATGAAAGTTATACGTACCACCTGTCAGACATTTCTAACAAAAGATACTTAAATATACATCTGAAGCAAACTCCTGTAGTCATTGGCTATACAAATGATTACACCCCATCGGACATATACTATTTTCCCTATCTTGATGATATCTTGACTATGAGCATCAATTTTAGTCACTCCTGATGAACAAAGTGCTAAAGTTCTCAACCTAATGACCCTTTTTTCACAAACTTATTTTTTATTATTCCAAATGCATTTTGCCTTTCTCACCACACTTTGCATTATGTTATTTCTTCACTTTGCATTCTGCTTTGTGGTTTTATATAGTTTTGCATGTTAATACTTGCACATTGAATTTATTATCACTCAGCCACTCAGCTACCAAAAATAATAAACTATAGCAAATCTACTTATCTATTCAACCTAAAGATTGAACTTCATTTTAGGGGGAAATGATGGATCATTTATTAAATAACTATGATTCCGTCCCAATATGGTAATAGCAAGCCCAACCACATACAAATATCTAAAGTGAAATAGATACAAAAGGGAGGAGGGACAAGAGAGGAAGGGGGATATTTTTTACACCCAGAAAATTATACACAAAAAAACACATACACACAACAAAAGGCTCTACGGAGATCTTCCGATGATCGCTATGGAAATATGATATAAAATCCGTTGACCATCACTTGGGATTTTGATCCAGAAGGAGATTTTCAATTTTCCTTGGTAATATTTAGTGGAGTACTACGTACACTTATAGTATACCGAGTACTTGGCAATAATAAAAGGTAATCCTATAAGTATAGATATTCAAGTACACAACAATTTGACTACAACTTTATTTCTCTCAAAGATTTAGACCTTTTGAAATGCGCCCTCTTGTCCTTTCCTGATTATGCAAACTCGATCTTTAGAGGGGAAGTGCAAACATTGTCCACTAATTCTTTCACAATATTTATCATCAAATACCTAACTTACGTACATATCATTTTTTCTTCAAATAGTTCATCCTTTTTTCATCTCTTTATAGACCTGTCATTACAAGAGAGCATGGCTAAATTCGATAGAGTTAATTCGACCGCGGCTAAATTCGACCGATTACGATCGAATTTAGTACCCGCGGCTAAATTCAACTGATTTCGGTCGAATTTTGCGCCGGTCGAATTTAGTACTTTAACCGAATTCTATTGAATTTAGCACTTTAACCGAAATTGGTCGAATTTAGTCGCCGGCAAAAAAATAGGGAAATGTCCCGCCAATTTCTTTACCCTACACGGCTATATTAAACTGATTCTGGTCGAATTTAGCGCCGGTCGAATTTAGCACTTTAACCGAAATCGGTCGAATTGAGTAGCCGGCAAAAAAATGAGAGAAATGTCCCGCCACTTTCTCTACCCCACACGGCTAAATTCAACTGATTCCGGTCGAATTTAGCGCTGGTCGAATTAAGTACTTTAATCGAATTCGGTCGAATTTAGCACTTTAACCGAAATAGGTCGAATTTAGTAGCCGGCAAAAAATGAGGGAAATATCCCGCCAATTTCTCTACCCCACACGGCTAAATTCGACCAAATTTGGTTGAATTTATTATTTTCAGAAATTGAAAAAATGTTATTAAATATTTAAATGTTTTTACACATCATGAAAAAATATTTATAAATAGAAGGATTCATCACATGTACAAATTTAGTTTGTACAAAAAAATATTCATATGATAAGTGAATGTTGAATTTTTACTCATTAGATACATTCAAATTTTTTTAAAAAATATCTAATTAGTTGTAGAAAATATGAGAGTATCCGGAAGACATATTACATTATATAAAAAAAATTCATCTTAATTCACTACAATAACAAGATTAAAAAATTCTCCTAAACAGGGTTTCGTGTTTCGATTTTTTAAAAAATATTTCTCGAAGACCCAACCGTACGGAGGTCAAGATCCATCCTTTTTAATGTTATTGCCAAAATTTCAGAAAAAAATAAATTAATTTGGTTTGGTAATTTAACGGTCAACTAAGTACTTTGACTATAACCCCTAAATAGGGTTTCGTTAGGATTTAGTGTTTCGATTTTTTAAAAAATATATCTCGACGACCCAACCGTACGGAGGTCAAGATCCATCCTTTTTAATGTTATTGCCAAAATTTCACAAAAAAATAAATTAATTTGGTTTGGTAATTTAACGGTCCACTAGTACTTTGACTATAACCCCTAAATAGGGTTTCGTCAGGGTTTCGTGTTTCGATATATTAAAAAATATTTCTCGACAACCCAACGGTACGGAGGTCAAGATTCAACCTTTTTAATGTTATTGCCAAAATTTCAGAAAAAAATAATTTAATTTAATTTGGTAATTTAACGGTCAACTAGTACTTTGACTATAACCCCTAAATATGGTTTCGTCACGGTTTCGTGTTTCAATTTTCTTAAAAATATTTCTCGATGATCCAACCGTACGGAGGTCAAGATCCATCCTTTTTAGTGTTATTTCCAAAATTTCAGAAAAAAATAAATTAATTTGGTTTGGTAATTTAACGTTTAACTAGGTTGGAAAATAAATTAAAAAATTAAATAAAAAAAGGAAAAAAGCCAAATTTAATTTAAAATGCATACACACCAAAGTAGTCATACTCACTATTTTTATGATGAATCTTACCCTACTTTAACTAATTTTGTTTTTCAATTTTTCTCCATTTTTAACTAGTTTGTAAAATAAATTAAAAAATAAATAAATATAGGAAAAATGCCTATTTTTGAACATAAAATTTGGTGGTATGACTACGTGGGTGATTATAAATCTTGAATAAAAATTTGGCTTTTTTTTATTTGTATATAATTTTTTGACCTTTATTCCTATTTTTAAAATAATAAATTCAACTAAATTTTGACCAAATATTAAATTCGACCGAATTTTCAATGGTCATTATTCCTATTATAATTCAACTAAATTTTGAAACGACCAAAATTTTCAATTTCGACCAAATTTGGTCGAATTTAGCATACTAAATTCGATCGATTACTATTTTCGACTCCGTTAAAAACGCCCAAAAGAAATTCGGTCGAATTTAGATAAATTCGACTGAAATCGGTCGAATTTAGCTAAATTCAACCGAATTTTTTCTATCAAATTTAGCCGTTTTTGTTGTAGTGAAGATACCGTGTATCTAATATAAGGCGATCCTGAACTATATAGAATTAGAATACTTATTAAACTCATGAACTGTAATGTTTTTGCAAGAAGAAGGGTGGGTGGTGTGTCGAGCATTTAAGAAAATAGCAACAAGCCAAACAAAGAACATGGGAGTCGATGAGTTTCTATGACGAGCCTAATGGTGCCAGCTCAGTTGGTGATTCACTTGATTATATGACAAGGCAGCCTCAAGTTTCCTAAGCCGGCAGAACATTATGTGTAAGCAAGAATTACAGGAAGCAGAAAAATTGACCTTTACACAATCCGATGATTTCGTGCAGCTTCCACAACTATATAGCCCATCTCTACCATCAACAAAGAGGCCAATAACAACCTCAACCACAGTACTAGCTTCCAAAAATTATATGGAAGATCGGACAAAACGTTCCAAAAATGATGATACTTGTAAAGTGTCTACTGACTGGAGAGATCTTGCTAAGTTTGTTGCTTCTCAGCTGAGCCAGGAGAAGAAATATGAAGGAGTAGATAATGGAAACATTGGAATGTCAAGCTTTGAGGGACATGTGACTAACTCAGAGATAGTATCGTGAGTAACTCAGAAATAGCATTGCTATTACTAGAGACTAGAGAGTGAGTTTAGTGATGATGGTAATAAGTTAAATGAGTTTTTTTAACTCTGATTGATATGGGAATCATATATCACATATGATACTATGATACGTTTGTGATGTATTTGTATATATGAGCAGATAGATGGCATTTGAGGAACATATATACATTCTCTAATAATAAAGTTTTAATCAGTGAAAATTACTTTCTAATTTGTCTAACAATTAAACTCTTATTAATTTGTGATTTCTCATGCTCTAGAGTTTCATGATTTTAAAAAAATATACTTATAATTATAATAAGAGAGTTGATAAATAATATCCATAATATCAATTTTACATAAATATCCATAATTTATTATTTATATATACTCCATTATTTTGTAAATATTAATGTAAATTACATCGGAATATATGAAACTTAAATATCATATTTAAAATTTATTTATCATTTCCTTGTAATGATACATTGATTTAAGATTTTTTTATTTTGAATCTTTCAAATATAGATGAATACACTTTTTCTTAAATCATATATTTTTATTCAAGTCAAAGAAGATTATTTATTATCAAATTAATATATAACAATTAATTATCATATTAAAATTGGATAATTAGAATTTATATTTTTAAATTTTAAGTTTTGACTGGATAACAAAACTGATTGCAATTAAAATAATTAATATTCAAATTTTTATGATCTAAAACATTCCAATGGTCAATTTTAGATGATCTGTTCATCA
This sequence comes from Saposhnikovia divaricata, assembly GCA_036435485.1. Lineage (NCBI taxonomy): Eukaryota > Viridiplantae > Streptophyta > Magnoliopsida > Apiales > Apiaceae > Saposhnikovia > Saposhnikovia divaricata. The sequence continues at coordinate 234,361,304 of CM071594.1, forward strand.
AAATTATAAAAGTCTTAATATGAGTGAGATCCACAACACGGTTTAACGAGTCTAAAGCACCATTGAGAAAAGTGATCAGATTTTAGTTTAAATGGACGATAGGTTTTTGTTAGATGGAAATTTCTTGTAATGATTAACTGCAACAACCATCACCAAAATAACATGAATTAAGTGATTGATTGAATTATGACCCATTTTATAGCTGTTACATATAAAACTCTAAAACTTTTTAAAAATTATGTAAATAATAAGAAATCTAGCGTAAGAGATAATTTCGTATTTACAAATTTGAGATAGGCCTTGATATTTATAATTAGAGAGTATAGATGAGTTTCTTTATAAATAATAATTATTGATAGTTTTATTAAAGAGACTGAGATCAGGTAAATTTTCTGAGATAGTATAATTTTATATGTAAATATATGTGGACATTTTTGTAAAATCAAAATTTATTTAAAATTTTATTAATTAGCCGTGCGGGCCAATAAATTTTAAAGTGTATCTCAGGAAATCTCAGGTCCTTTTTCCTTGAGAATAATCTCAGGGTCCTTTTTCTCTTTATTAAACTATTACTTATTATAGCACAGATAATAAATTACAAACAATGTTAGAATTTTAACTTGTCAATAAATTATTTTTAAATAATTTCACTAACTATTCTATTTACAAGTGTTTGTAGTTTCTACATTCTTAAGTTCTTAGTCCGCAGAACAAAATGAAGAATTATTCATTCAAGTTCCAAGTTACTCGATTGAAAACTTTACCAGGGCCCATAACCTTCTTGTACACATACTTTGTGAGGACAAAGTAATGCATGTCAAACAAAGGATTAAAATTTAAAAATCGACAAAAAGGTGTATATATTTCTGTGCAAATGTTACAAGAAGGATATGGAAGGAGCAGCTAATTACAGGAGCAATTCAATCAAATCATTTAATGTTTTCAACTAGATATTCATTAAGCTCTTTAAGCTGTGAACAGGAATGTCTTGAACAAATGTCGTGAAAATATGGATCATATCTATGCATAGCAGAACTTTTGTAGTACAAAGACACTGTATAGTGTTGCGAGTTTTTCAGGTGGAGATTTGAAAAAAAAATCCGGAGGTATAAAAAATCACTCCTTTAAATGGGTGGGAAAATGTAGGTACAATTACAAAGAGTAAGAAAATGGCAAGGACTTACAGAGGTCCAGATCCAGAAATTTTTTTAGGGGATACCGAGTAAATTTGGGGAAAACTGAAGGAATCTAAATGAGTTGCTACTGCAGAGCTCTAATAAGAACAGATAGAAGAACTTGTTTTTATATATTTCTGAATTTGATTCCACTTATTGAATTTTTTTTAAATTACACACTACAAGGATTTTTGCTTTAGACGACACTCAAAACGTGTTGTCTGAATGTACCAAAAACTGTTGACTATTGAGAAGTCGTCTGATACACACCTCAGACAATACACAGCAAGCTGTTGTGTGAAAGTTGAAAGACAAGTAAAAGCCACCTGAAAAGAGTTGTCTAATACCCAGAAACAACAACACTTTCTTTGGAAACCTGTTGTCAAAGCTCCAATAATGCAACACGTTTTAACGAATATATTGTTGTTTTAAGCAGTAAAGACAATGGTTTTTAAAAGAAAGCCTATTGTTGAAGTGCAAAAGATACAATCCTTTACTTGTTGTTGTATGTCACTACAGACAATGGTTTTTTAGCAAAAACCATTTGTTTTATGGTTAGTTGTACAACATGTTATCCCATATGGCATGTTGTGTAAATGTACAACCTACAACGTTTTCATTTATTTATTATGTTGTATGTGTTTTAACTACACCACACTTGTTGTGCTTATTACATGTTGTCTGAATATATAAGTCACTACGTTTTCATTTTGCTAAAAGCATTGTTATGTTTTCTTATAGACATTGGATGCATTTTTTTGTTGTTGTGCGACTTTTCACTACACAACGATCTAGTTATTAAAAGCATGGCCTCGTTATAAAGCACATGATGGTTTTTTTTATAAATATTGGATATTAAAAAACATTGTATGTTATTACATAATCAAAGTACAAAACCAACATACTGGTGGTTGATCTCACTAAATAATATCCATCGAAGCTATTGTACATGTGAAGTCAAGTAACTGAAACCAAGATATTGCTGGTTACACCACTTGAGACCCTAAATCACTATTATTACCATTCCGTAATTAAAGCCACAAATACAACAAAAGCATGCAAATACGCAATAGCATACAAAACTCCAGCACGCTTGCCTGCTTGAAAGGTCATGAGCAAAGGCAGCTACTTCATCCGTATAAGCGCTGAACATGAGAAAAGATGCAAGAGCCGCATATCCAATAGCAAAACCTTTGGTGGTAGCTTTGTGGTATTTCCAATAGCATCAAGAATATCGGTGATTTCTCGAACACTTTCAAGCTGCAAGAGCATACAGTGCAAGTAATAATGCAACATTTAAAGTAGACTTGTAGAATATAACTTGTGCAAAGAATAACTAAAAGATGTCTTGCCTTAGAGTCCAGACAATAATGCAGCCGTTACTGGTGCATGCTGCTAATAAAGAAATATGCTAATATAAAGGAAATATGACCTATCCAACAAAAGACCAAAGACAATTAAAACAGGACTACTTTCTAACGATTCAAATTAAAAAAATCAATAGAGAAAACTTGTCAGCATTCGATCTTAGCTATTACCAGAATGATACTACTGATAGCATCTTTCCCCAGAAAACTAATCTTTCACTCAGCAGTTCAATCTAAATTAAACATCAACTTTTATTTAAGTGAAGCTAGTGACAAGTTATATCTTTGGCAGTAAACTTGAAGCTAATGCTAAACTCTCACCTTAGGTTCTGAATTTGTTATTCGCATTGTAAGGAGAACTCTCTCTAGACTTCTACACACTTCATCTTCTGTTTTTCCATTGATAAGTAGTAGCTGGCCTCTGGGTTCTGTTGACAAGTTTGCAAAATTAGCAATTAGTAAGTTCAAAATTTCAAGATACAAGGAACACAAAAGCTTCAAGATATTCTATACATTAGGATTTAGTGGTCACAGTCTTCATGTACTTACAGTGGGTTTACACTTAATATAAAACTAAAAAGAAACAATATGGCAGTCAAATGTCAAACATAGTTCATGCTTTTATCCAATAAAACTTTTAACACTGTATTAGATTCTATGAACTATGTCATTCACTTACATTGAATTATATATCTATACATCTGTCTGCAATTAATGGATCAAATCACAGAAGCAACACTAACGTTCAAACAGTTTTTTGGGGGTATATATATAGCGACACTTCTTTGCGAGGAAAAAGAAACGAGCACTCACTGCTTTCCTATTTTTTCAGCCTCATCGATCCAGCCAAGAAATAAAAGGACCATTTACAATGTGCACAAGCAATTACAATATAAAGAAAGGATAAAAAATGTATGTCAATCTACCAGGAGAATATCTACATGTGATACTCAGTTTCAACATATGCTGCAGTACTTAGCATGCGCCACCTTAGATTGTTTGAGTTGGGTCTTAAAAAGTTCCTTGAGCGCCACAATATGATTGCTCTGTAACATATTCTATGACAGACATTGACACATGGAACTTGTGAGGATACAGATTTATTCCATCTCTTTTAAGAGCAACAAGTGCTTTAATCCTGTTATCAAAATATTGCTACAACAAGAAAGAGGAAAAACTTAAAACACTTAATTTACTAATCTAAACAAAAGAGATATTCCAGTTTATTCAATTTTTATTAGAAAATTAAGCCTTTGTATGAAACTCAGAACTTCCTTTGTATAATGTCATCAAAGGAATCTGTATATGGTCTTAATTCACAAAATGTAGAAAGCTAAGTACACAAAAAAAAAATAATCAAGGAATATTAAACTTGCTAATCTTTTACAATATTACATCCCAACAATACAAGTACCTCGTGGAAACATGTGTGTGTTATTGTTGTTCATAAAATTTCATTTAACTTCCACATAGAAAACCATCAAATTATCTCACAAAAACTATGCATAATACAGAATTACCTGCAACGAAAGGCTTAATCCAGAATTACTAACCACCACTTAGCAATATGCATAAAGAATTACTAACAAAAACTATGCAAAAACTTGGAATTGTAATAAAAATCACACCTCTGAATTTATTGATCTGGGTCATCGTCATCTCCTCCCTTCTAGAAAATTTAATCCAAGCAAATTTAACAGCCTCCCCTCTAGCAGCCTTTGTCATCTCCTTCTGATTCAGGTTTGTATCTAGCATTTTAATTTGTAAAGAGTCAAATCGATTTAGTTTTGTATCTAGCATTTTAATTTGTAAAGAGAGAGAGAGACAGAGAGAGAGAGAGAGAGAGATGGTGAGAACGAGGGAGAGTGTGTATCGAGAAAGAGAAGGGGGAAATATGCGGGGATAGAAATTTGGATTTGGGGAGAGAAGGGTTCATTTCTGTGAAGGAGGTGAGTAATTGAGAGAAGGGGCTAAGCGTGAGTTTGTGTTTTTGTGTGTGAGAGATAGAAACATGGAGTCAAGGAGAGGTCTCTGGAAAAAAAGAGGGGGAATTGAAATTTGGCAATAGGGGGAAATTTAGGTTTAATGAAAATTTCAAGAAACGAAGGAGGGAAAGTAGATGAGGGAATTGAAAATAAATTTTTTTATAAAATAATTTTCATTTGTGAGATATTAAATTAATTATGTTTTTATTAAAAAATATTTCAAAAATAGATTTAAAATTTATAAAATTTTCTAAAATTTCTAAAATTGATTTGATTTGGGATCTTAGTACATAACTACTAAATTTACTCGTAGTTGTAACTAGTGCTTATCATAGATAATTGTTTCTATTTTTAAAAAATATTTTTCGACAATTCAACAATCGAACCGTAAAAATGTTAATAAGCACTCATTTTAGTGTTGGGAAAAAATAATCAAAAAATAAAAAGGTCCGGATGTACGAGATTTAAAAAAAATGTAGTAAAAGTGCTGCTTTCTATAACGAGGCACGATCCATATTCATTAAATGATTTTTTTGAATGATTTCTTCGACGATCGAACCGTACGGATATTAATAAGCACTCATTTTAGTGTTGGGTAAAAATAATAAAAAAATAAAAAGGTCCAGATGTACGAGATTTTAACAAAAACGTAGTAAATGTGTTGCTTCCTTTAACGAGGCACGATCCAGATTGACTGGATATTTTTTTGAATGATTTCTTCGACGATCGAACCGTACGGATGTTAATAAGCACTCATTTTAGTGTTGGAAAAAAATAATCAAAAAATAAAAAGGTCGGGTTGTATGAGATTTTAACAAAAACATAGTGAAAGTATTACTTCCTATAACGAGGCACGATCCAGGTTCACTGATTACTTTTTTTGAATGATTTTTTTGACGATCAAACCGTATGAATGTTAATAAACACTTGTTTTAGTGTTGGGAAAAATAATCAAAAAATAAAAAGGTCGGGTTGTATTAGATTTTAACAAAAAAGTAGTAAAAGTGTTACTTCCTATAACGAGACAAGATCCAGATTCACTCAATACTTTTTTGAATGATTTTTTCGACGATCGAACCGTAAAAATGTTAATAAACACTTATTTTAGTGTTGGGAAAAAATAATCAAAAAATAAAAAGGTCGGGTTGTATGAGATTTTAACAAAGTGCTACTTCCTTTAATGGGACACGATCCAGATTCACTGAATAATTTTTTTGAATGATGTCTTTGACGATCGAACCGTACGGATGTTAACAAACACTCATTTTAGTGTTGGGAAAAAATGATTAAAAAATAAAAAGGTCTGGTCGTACGGGATTTTAACAGAAACGTAGTAAAAGTGTTGCTTCCTATCACGAGGCACGATCCAGGTTCACTGATTACTTTTTTTGAATGATTTTTTCGATGATCAAACCGTACGGATATTAATAAACACTTGTCTTAGTGTTGGGAAAAAATAATCAAAAAATAAAAAGGTCGGGTTGTATGAGATTTTAATAGAAACGTAGTAAAAGTGCTACTTCCTTTAACGGGACACGATCCAGATTCACTGAATAATTTTTTTGAATGATGTCTTTGACGATCGAACCGTACGGATGTTAACAAACACTCATTTTAGTGTTGGGAAAAAATGATTAAAAAATAAAAAGGTCTGGTCGTACGGGATTTTAACAGAAACGTAGTAAAAGTGTTGCTTCCTATCACGAGGCACGATCCAGGTTCACTGATTACTTTTTTTGAATGGTTTTTTCGACGATCAAACCATACGGATGTTGATAAACACTTGTCTTAGTGTTGGGAAAAAATAATCAAAAAATAAAAAGGTCGGGTTGTATGAGATTTTAATAGAAACGTAGTAAAAGTGCTACTTCCTTTAACGGGACACGATCCAGATTCACTGAATAATTTTTTTGAATGATGTCTTTGACGATCGAACCGTACGGATGTTAACAAACACTCATTTTAGTGTTGGGAAAAAATGATTAAAAAATAAAAAGGTCTGGTCGTACGGGATTTTAACAGAAACGTAGTAAAAGTGTTGCTTCCTATAACGGGGCACGATCCAGAATGGTTTATTTTTTTCTAATTTTTTGTACACATCACTCAAATCATTACATATTAACATCCGTACGGTTGGATCATTGGAAAAAAATTTATAAAAAATATTATTTTTTATGTTTTGATTATTTTTTCCAACACTAAAATGGGTATATATTCTATTGATATTCCGAAAATTTAAATATTCTTTTTTTGTTTCGAATCAAAAATCTGAAATTTCTTAAAATTCCAAGAAACAAAATCTCGAATTTTACATCCCTACATTAATCTAATTCATATTGCCGCTCATTACTTCTATTCCTACATTATTCCAAACCCAAAATTTCATTTCCCCCTTCTTCCCACCCCTAATTATTTTACAGGCGCTCAAAAATTCCCCCCTTTCTCAAAACCTTCTCAAAATTCCCCCCCATTCTACCTTCACTAATATATTTCCCATCTCATACTCCCTCACATTTTACCTTCAATAATATATTTCCCATCTTATACTCCCTCTCATTAACATCTCACTGAAACACTCTCCAACAATCTAAGGCTTCAATTTGGTGCATCAATTTAGAGATTTAGATTTAGGGATTGGGTACTTGAGGGTTTAATTTTGATTTGGGTTCAAGCTTCGATTGGATTCAAGGATTTGGGTTCAAGCTTTGTTTGGGTCCAGAGATTTTAGTTGAAGCCCCGAAGGCACTAACAACACCTGGGAGGTATATGAGATTCCTTTTCTTGTTCAGTTCATAGTGAATGGATAATTACATGTACAATCGACTATTCGAGACTAGCTAATTACTTGGTAATTTCCTTGATTTGTGTTTCCAGGCAATTGTTTTTCTGCGTGCGCGTTGGTCTCTGGGCAGGGCTTATTATTGGTTGTTACCGAGTACTACACCAGAAATGCTTACAGGTAATTGTCCAATAATTGATTGAATTAATGCAATTCAAATTGAATTATCTCATTTGCAATCATTTCCTTGTATCTATTAATTGATTCATCTTTTCATGCTAGCCCTGTGCAAGATGTAGCTGATTCCTGCAGGACTGGAGCTGCAAAATAGCGGAGGAAGCAAAGAAGGTTGCTGCAGAGAAAGGAGAAAGGATACCTGGTGTTGTTTCTTACAAAAGTACACTTTCTGCCTTGAGACAAATTTTGCTTGAGGAAGGGATTTGGGGATGGTACAGGTTGGTGCTTCGTGCAGGCTTAAAGTCGACTGCGAAATTTCTGCATTTGGGGTATGCTTTTCAATTGATGCATTATACCCTTCCTCTTGATCTAATGTTTCCCGAGACTTGTGGACATTAGTAAACTTTCATAATCATGTTCAAGCTAATAACATTACAAGCATGTTACTAATTCATCTGCATGTTTAGTACAAAACATGTTTAGTACAGGTTGGTGCATTTCATGATATATAACCCCGGGATGTTAATTTTTTCAATGGTTCAGAACTTTTAAAATGGACTTTAGGCCCTTGCTTTATACTTGTGCTTATATGAGTAATTCATGTGGATTTTGTGTGATATGCAGTGGCCTTCTGCCCTCTCTTGTCGGGATAAGCCATCCAGTTTCCAACATATGAAAATTTAAGGGCTGTGGTCTTTCTGGTATTAGTGTAGAGTAAGCTATCGTACTTCCTTTACTACGACGAAAAACCAAGATTGTTTCTGCTCCAAGCACACCTGTTTGAGCGGGTTTATGGCCCATGCAACTTACCCTTTAAAGCTTGTGCGGTTCTGTATGCTGTTGCAGCTTTTCTTTTTTTAAGTTGTGCCTTCGGGGAGTCCAGGTTAACAATGTTGAGCATGGATATATCATCCTAGCTTCCTTTGCTTGTCAGTGTTTAAGCTGCATTATTCACGAAAGAAGTGTTAACTTGCTACTTGATGTTCACTTCAGTGGTGCTACCTGACCTGAGCTGTGTATTCAATAATCAATATTGAATCATCGTTGCATCTTATTATGGAGAGCTATATTCTTGGACTAAGTATTGCATCAATGTTTTGTGGGTCAAATTATCATTAATATACTTAAATTGGTTATATATAAAATAATATTATGTTATAATGCAATTTGCAAGACTTGAATGTTTTATTTATAATCTTCATATTTTTTAGTTATTTTGTTTTCTGGTGTAACAAAAGATTACAGACACACATTTACTTAGTCAACTAGTTTTGTCGTTCCTTTGAACGTTAGTTTAGATTTTTCTCAAGCTTTATTAAGAAAATATTATAATCAGATTTTTATTTTACTTTTATTAAGCTAGACCAGATATTTTTGTTCTTTAACATTAAGTGTTGCGTGTTTGTTGGATTTAATGACTCCGCCTGCACCTTTTCTTGCACCTTTTCTTTCAACCCGCCCCTGCGTGGCTGCGTTCAGGACTGCACAACTTTCCGATCTTGTCGGGACTAGGGTGCTGACCAGTATAGAAGGCCTTGATTATTTCATTCATGTAATATTTTATCTGTTATCACCAGGTCATACGATCTAGACTTCAATAACAAGGACAGGTCAGAAATTTAAAACCACACTATGCTGGTGGCATTGATTGTCTGCAGAAGGTGCTCCAAAAGGAAGGCTTTTCTGGTTTATATCGTGGGTGCGTCACCAACTTACTGAGAACAACTCCATTTGCTGTTATTACATTCACCGCATATGAGATGATACATCAATTTTTGGAACGGAAACTACCTCCGGACAGAAGCATTCAGAAGCCCGTCCCAGAACTGAAGGTTGTGTAAATCCATGCAAGCAATTAGAAGGTGGTGGAGGAAATGACTTCAAATTAAATAGATCAAAAATTACATCTAACAAGCAAACTCTTGTAATACCTTAAAGAACACAGATCAAATAACAGCTGAATGTTACCTGTTTACCTTGTTTACTTTGACAATTGTAAATTTGTAATAATGTGAAAATCAATTAGATAAGACTATAGTGGTAAATGAAGTAGGTACAATTTTCACATATCTTCTTGTCTTTTGTAATGTAATAAATTAATTTGTGCTCTTTAATTTGTAACTATAACTCTTGATAGATTGTTGGTTGGTTTGTTCTCATCTTTTAAATATTTTTTTTTTCATGTACAGTTCATTAGACAACATTTTTAAACAGAAGACACTTGTATGAGTTCAAACACACAATAGGCCAGAACCTGTTGTGTGTTGGATTAAGTTCATACAACACTATGTAAAACACTTGTGTTAAATATCATTACACAATACCACATTGGAAACCACTTGTCTCATTCTGACAATACTTTTTACGATGTATTGTTTATGCTTCATTCACATAATATTTCTGAAAAATATTGTGTGTTGGTTCAATGTCACACAACACTATGTATAACATATTGTATGACTGGTACTTAGACAACAGACCTAAAAACACTTGTCTGAATACAACAACGGTTTTCCGGGATATTGTGTTGTAGGCATTCACACAGCACTTATTTGCTAATGCTTGTCTAATCTTAAAAATACTTATGCATTTACACAACACCCCTGGTCAAGAAATGCTTGTCTGGTAAGATTTATCACACAACGGTTTTGGCCCATTGTGTGAATGTTGGATTACACAATACTTTTTCGAGTTGGAAAATAACAGTTGTCTGATCATTTCGGGCAACACTTTTTACCATGGGTGTTGTTTGATACGTGTCGTCTATAGCCAGATTTGTTGTAGTGACATATGATGTAGGACAAGCTTTATATAGATTCTACAGAACATTCTAGAGAACATGCAGAAAGTTGATACAATGAACCTTTAAATGATCTTGATTACAAAGTGCATGAACATATAATAAATAGATACTGTGAATGTGAAAATGAATATGCAAGTGCATGAAATTCCAACACTCCCCCTTAATGCACTTGTTTGACAACTCCAATGCGTTCGCGTAAGTAGCAGAATTTTTCTTTAGGAAGAGCCTTGGTAAAAATGTCGGCAAGCTGTTCTTGAGTCTTGCAGTATTGTAGTTGTATCTCTCCTTGTTCAACTGCATCCCTGATAAAATGATATTTAATTGAAATGTGCTTAGTCCTCTCATGACACACTGGATTTTAGCTATAGAAATGGCTGACTTGTTGTCACAGAATAGAATTGTAGCTTCCTTTTGTTTTTCTCCAATATCTTCAAGAATCCTCCTTAACCAAACTGCTTGAGATGTTGCTTTTGCAGCTGCCACATATTCCGCTTCTGCTGATGATTGTGCAACAACTTTCTGCTTCTTTGACAGCCAAGAACAGATGTTTGTTCCAAGTAAGAATGCATAGCCAGATGTACTCTTCATGTCATCTATGCTTCCAGCCCAATCACTGTCTGAGTAAGCAATAAGATTCAAATTTTCTCCAGCTTTGTAAAAGATCCCATAGTCAATTGTTCCCTGCAAGTATCTCAGAATTCTTTTTGCAGCTCCAAAATGTGTTTGACTAGGGTTTTGCATAAATCTTGATAGGAGAGTTGCTGCAAACATTATGTCAGGCCTTGTTCGTGTAAGATACAACAAGCTAGCCACTAAACTTCTGTAATGAGAGCAATCTACCTTTGATGTTCCATCATTTTTTGACAATTTTTCACTAACAACCAGTGGTGTTGAAACTGGCTTGCAATTTGACATATTAAATTTGTCAAGAATACTTTTTGCATACCTCTTTTGTGAAACAAAAATCCCGTCTGCTCCTTGTGATACTTCAATGCCCAAGAAATAATGTAGTAGCCCCAGATCACTCATCTCATAAGACTTCATCATGTGTTCTTTAAAGTTTTCAATCATCACTTTATCATTTCCTGTAAAAATGAGATCGTCGACATAGAGACAAACAATGAGAATCTTGCTTCCTTGGTTCTTTACATACAAAGTTGCTTCATTCTTGCTTCTTTGAAATCTATTTTTCAGAAAATATGTGTCAATCTCTTTGTACCATGTACGAGGTGATTGTTTAAGTCCGTAAAGAGCCTTTATGAGTTTGTACACCTTGTTTTCTCCCCCTTCTACCAAGAACCCTTGTGGCTGCTCCACATAAATTTCTTCATCTAGCTTTCCGTTTAAGAATGCTGACTTAACATCAAGCTGGAAAATTTTCCACTTCTTCTGTGCAGCAAGAGCAATCAAGGTTCTTATAGTTTCCAGTCTTGCCACTGGGGAGAAAGTTTCTGAAAAATCAACACCAGGCTTTTGAGTAAAGCCTTTAGCGACTAGCCTCGCTTTATGCTTCTGAATTTCTCCATTTTGATTTACTTTGGTCTTGTAGATCCATTTTAACCCGATAATTTCTCTTCCTTTAGGTTTGTCTACAAGCTCCCATGTTTTGTTTTTGTCAATCATATGCATTTCTTCTTCCATTGCTTGTTGCCATACTTCATGTTTCTCAGCTTCTTCAAAACTTTCTGGTTCAGTAACCACAAAATTACAAGATTGATATATATCACTCAATCTTCTGAATTTTCTTGGTGGAGTTTCATCCTCTGATTCATATGTGTGAGTGTGTTGATCTTGTTCATGATTATCCTCTACGTCAGATGTGTGAGTGTCTTCATTTTCTTGATTTGCTTCCAGAAAACTTGGTTGATTGACATGTTCCACATGCTTTTCTTTCCAATCCCAGGCTGCATTTTCACCAAATAGAACATCTCTACTAACAACCAATTTGTTAGTTTTGACATTATAAAGCCTGTAACCTTTAGTCTCCGGAGTATAACCAGTAAAAATACACTTTGTACTTTTATCATCTAATTTAGTACGTTTCTCAGCAGGTATATGAGCATAACCAATGCAGCCAAATATTCTTAAATGACTTACACATGGTTTTTCTCCACTCCAAGCTTCCATAGGTGTCATATTTCTTACAGCTTTTGTGGGACACCTGTTAAGGATGTAAACTGCTGTATTTGTAGCTTCAGCCCAGAACTTCTTTGGTAGTCCTTTTTCATTCATCATAGACCTGGCCATTTCAACAATTGTCCTATTTTTGTGTTCAGCAACTCCGTTCTGCTGCGGGCTGTATCCTGCTGTGAGCTGCTTCCAAATGCCTTCATCTTTGCAATATTCTTCAAATTCTTTTGAGGTATATTCACCTCCTCTATCACTCCGTATGCACTTAATGTCACAGCCACTTTGTTTTTCAACAAGGGCTTTAAATCTTTTGAAAATAATAAACGCTTCCGATTTCTCTTTTAGAAAATAAATCCATGTCATTCTTCAAAAGTCATCAATGAAAATTATAAAATACCTTTGTTGTCCCAACGAATGTGTTTTCATTGGACCACAAATGTCAGTATGTATAAGTTCCAAGCGTTTTCTTGCTCTCCATGATCTTCCTTTTGGATATGGCATTTTGTGGTGTTTTCCCATGATGCATCCTTCACACGGGTTCTTTTCATTTTGTAATTCTGGCAGGCCATCCACCATGTTCCTTTCTTTGAGAAGCTTTAGTCCCTGAAAATTCAGATGGCAATATCTTTTATGCCACAACCATGATTGGTCTTCAACTTCAGCCTTTAGAGCATTGTAGTTAAATATCAGTGGAAAGTTCCTGTTCCTCTCCATCTTGACTTTTGCAATGGCCTGATTCTTGTTCTTTTTCTCAAAGATTCTGCACATATTATCTTCAAATACAAGACAATAACCATGCTCTTGGAGCTGTCCAACACTTAACAAATTTTCTTTTAAATCTGGAACAAGAAGAACATCACGGATATATTTTACACCGGATTTTGTGTTGATAGCTACTGTTCCTTTGCCTTTTGCTTCTGCAACAGTTCCATTACCCATCCTCACCTTTGGGTTTATTGTTGTATCAATTTGCACAAAGATATCTTTATCTTCACACATATGATTGCTGCAACCACTGTCTATATACCAGGCTTTATTGTCTTCATGAAGGCTGGAATGACAAGCATAAAATATTTGTTCTTCTTTGATGTCTTCCTTTTCTTCTGTAAAATTTGCATTCTCGTAATTTTTAAATCTGCAGTCTTTTTCAATATGACCAAATCTTCTACAATAATTACACTGAGGCTTTCCCTTGAACCAACATTTAGATGATGTATGACTAGTTCTTTTGCAAATATTGCAAAAAACTTTTGGATTAGAACTTGTACCTCTATCATTCTGATTCTTCTGGTAAGTGCTGGTATAGTTTTCTTTCTTGTTTCTCCAGTCTGACTTCTTTTGCTCCTGATTGTGACCACCTTTCTTTGCAAATTGTTGTGACTTCATCTTTGCCTTAGACAGAAAAGCATTCTCTGATTGCTTTGCCTGTTTAAGTCTTCTTTTTTCATGTGCTTGAAGAGAGCCCATCAATTCTTTTATTGACAGCTTGGTGAGATCTTTCGTTTCTTCAATGACAGCAACAATGTATTCATATTTATCTGTTAAACTGATCAAAATTTTCTCCACAACATGTTGATCAGAAATACTATCACCATAGGTTTTCATTTGATTCACAATCTCCATTACACGAGCATGATAACTTTCTATATTTTCAGAATCCTTCATTCTTAAATTCTGAAAATCCTTTCTAAGAGATTGGAGATTAATACTTCGTACCTTTTCATCTCCATGGAATTCACCTTCTAGAATTTCCCATGCTTCTTTTGCTGTTGAAGCTGTTGATATCCTGGTAAAAATTGGTTTTGTGACTCCCATCTGAAGTTTGCTTAGTGCTTTTGCATCTTCTCGACGAGACGATTCAGTTTTCTTTAATTCTGCTGCAGACAAAGTTGTTTCATCATCAGGTTCTGTAAATCCTTTCTCCACAATATTCCATAAGCCTTCTGCCCTTAGAACCGTTCTCATTTTGATCTTCCAGTATTCATAATCTTCACCATCAAAGAGAGGAATTAGAGATGACTGAGAGTCTGAATTTGACGCCATGTAATCACTTCTTGTTTCGATCCCAGATTAGAAACGAAACCTGCTCTGATGCCAATTTGAAGGAATCTAAATGAGTTGCTACTGCAGAGCTCTAATAAGAACAGATAGAAGAACCTGTTTTTATATATTTCTGAATTTGATTCCACTTACTGAATTTTTTTAAAATTACATATGATGTAGGACAAGCTTTATATAGATTCTACAGAACATTCTAGAGAACATGCAGAAAGTTGATACAATGAACCTTTAAATGATCTTGATTACAAAGTGCATGAACATATAATAAATAGATATTGTGAATGTGAAAATGAATATGCAAATGCATGAAATTCCAACAAAAACATCATTATATTTTTTAAATTTTTGTGGGACACTTTCGTATATTTTTTAAAAGTTTAATGATGAAAAAACATTAAATTTTGTTTTAAGAATATTACGAATGTGTCTGTGATACCCTTTACTAGATCCTCCCTGGACATATATGTAATTGTTTGGATCATGTTTCAGCTAGCTACATTGCATAGATTGCTGGGATGAGAGCTGGGAACCTGTTTGTGGAATTGTGGGCCCTGATCTTGTCTAGCATGCGCTATATGACTCCTGTTCTGCATGTTTTGTCTACTAAATCTCCATATATATATAGAACACTTCATCTTACCACATATAGATCACTAGCTGCAAACCCTATTTCAAAAAAAAAAAAAAATTTATTTACCTCTGAAAAATGTCATGTACAATATTTAATCAACTACTAGTTTAATTCTGTAATAAAATTAAACATATGCAAAAGGTTACTAACCTTTTTGGAATATCAGAACATTAAACAACTATCAGAATTCTTATTAAAGGGCGGACATTTTGGAACTATGTACACCAGCTAGCTAGGCATTACCAGAAATCTCAAAAAAAGGATATCATTGGCTCCATTATCTTGGAACCATCTCAGTTTTAGTTCTTACATAGTGGTTCCCCATCAATTGAAGATCCATAGAGGTTCTCAAGAACTGGCTACTGCAATAAAAATACCTACTGATCACCCAATTTTTGGTTTCTGTATTTGCAAGATCATACTAAAACTAATAATTACCCTTTCCATGTTTAAACACACATGATGTTTCGTCATATCTACTATGACACTACATTGTTAATTACTGGTCTAATCTCTTTGCTAATTATATATTAGTGGCATAATTACGCGACATGTTCCACCATTCCACCGTATGTATTCACAGTTATATGTTCAAAGTTCTGCAAAGCCAAAATATCAAGTGTTCATTAACGAAAACAGGATTTGTCGAGCCTATCTGTGTTGGAATAATCTTGACATGTATCCTTTATTTAGTTTGTTTTTAGTATCGTTAGTTTGTTATATCTTCTGAGTAGTAATAGGGCTTGAATAATTATCAGAAGAGTCATAGTAGGAGTAGTCAACTAGATAAGTAGGAGTGGTTAAGTAGATCCTATTTTGTAGGTTCTATCCGGTTGTTTTCTTTCTATTTATATCTTTGTAATTTGCTTTGGTTGAATAAGAAGTACATGAGTTATACTTCCACTCTGTGATTTACTCAACGTGTGTGTGTGTATACTGTGGTGTAGCTTATACTTGGTATCAGAGCTAAAAGAGGAGACAGTGGTGCCAAAGCTACGAACAAATCTAGGAGATCAAAGAGAATCACAAGTATGGTATTTGGACAATGGTGCCAGTAACCATATGACTGGGCAACGTGGGAAGTTCAAGGAACTGGATGAATCTGTAACTGGAAATGTGAAGTTTGGTGATGGATCGACCGTGAGTATCAAAGGGAAGGGAATAGTCGCTTTCCAGTGCAAAAATGGCGAAGAAAGAGCACTCAAAGATGTGTATTATATCCCAAATTTGTGTAACAACATCATAAGCCTGGGACAGTTATCTGAAGCAGGGAATAGAGTGGTGCTTGAAGGTGAATATTTGTGGGTACACGAAGCTGGTGGCAGACTGTTGATGAAGGTGAAGAGAACTGAAAATAGGTTGTATAAAATCAGTCTGGAAGAAAGTAAAGCCTCTTGTTTACTCTCAAAGGTCGAGGAAGACACTTGGTTGTGGCATGCACGGCTTGGGCATGTGAATTTTCAAGCTTTGGTACTGATGTCACGAGAGAAAATGGCGTATGGAGTTCCAACTTTGGCTCAACCTTTGAAGAAATGTGATGGTTGTTTGATGACAAAGCAGTCCAGGAAACCCTTCCCACACCAGACCAGTTCTCTGTCGATGAAGCCACTCGAGTTAGTCCATGCTGATATTTGTGGACCTATATCGCCAATGACACCAGGAGGTAATCGATACTTTCTTTTGTTTGTAGATGATTTTAGTAAGAAAATGTGGGTCTATATGTTGAAAGAGAAGAGCAATGCTTTTGAGATGTTTAAAAAATTTCGAGCTTTAGTCGAGAAAGGAGGTGAGAAAACTATAAAAATTCTGAGAACAGATCGGGGGGGTGAGTTTTGTTCTAAGGAATTTACATTATATTGTGAGAAGATGGGAATTTCGAGGCACTACACAGCACCATACACTCCGCAGCAAAACGGGGTGGTTGAACGAAGGAATAGGACGGTTGTAGCTATGACGAGGAGTTTTTTAAAGGGTGCAAATCTGCCAGCGTTTTTGTGGGGAGAAGCAGTACGTCATTCGATATATGTTTTAAATCGATTGCCTACTCGAAGTCTGAATGGGAGAACTCCATACGAAGCATGGAATGGGAGTAAACCAGATTTGACACATTTAAGGGTGTTTGGCTGCACTGCATTCATGAAAATACCTTCAGTTCATGTAAGAAAACTGGATGACAGGAGTAAGATGGTAGTGTACATTGGCAAGGAACCTGGAACTAAGGGGTGTCGATTGTATGATCCAAAAACAGGGGCTGTTCATGTTAGTAGAGATGTGGTGTGTCAAGAGAGTAAGTTTTGGGCATGGGAACAAGGTGGAGTTAGTGAAGTAACATTCCCTGGGAACTATGTCGAGATAAATGAGCCTGAAGATTCAGAGACAAGTGCTGAAACAGAACAAGAGCCTATGACTCCTCCTCGACAGTCTCCGTCTTCGCAGTCAAAACCTTCACAGTCTCAGTCTTCACAGTCTCAGTCGTCACAGTTATCGCCACGACAGACTGGGTCTGCTGCCACGTTGGAGTCAAGTGCAGAAATTTCTGGGGGATCATCATCATCTTCAGTTAGCAGTGGACCTAAGCGTTATAGATCATTGACTGAGATTTATAATGATAGCGAAGTGGTAGATCTCATTGATGAGTTAATGTTGTTGAAGGTTGAAGAACCAACATCGTATCATGAAGCTGCAGAGCTAGAAGAATGGACGAGTGCAATGAAATTGGAGTTTGAGACAATTGAAAGGAACGGAACCTGGACCCTTACGACACTGCCATCTGGGCATAAACCCATAGGTTTGAAGTGGGTGTTCAAGGTGAAGAAGGATCCGGAAGGGAATGTGGTAAAGTATAAGGCACGGATCGTTGCCAAAGGTTATGCTCAGAGGAAAGGTATTGACTATGACGAAGTTTTCGCCCCGGTTGCTCGACTAGATACAGTTAGGATGTTATTAGCATTGTCAGCAAAGGAAGGTTGGGCTGTTCATCATCTTGACGTAAAATCAGCATTTCTGAATGGTGAACTTACTGAAGAAGTTTATGTTGTTCAACCTGAGGGGTTTGTGAAGAAAGGACAAGAACAAATGGTTTATAGATTGATAAAAGCCTTGTATGGACTGCGTCAAGCACCCAGAGCATGGAACGCAAAACTGGACAAATGTTTAAAGGATTTGGGGTTTACAAAGTGTGTGCACGAACAGGCAGTGTATACAAAGAGTGGAGCTAAAGGTGTTGTCGTAGTAGGAGTATATGTTGATGATTTATTGGTGGCAGGTTCAGATGAGCAGGAGATAGAAGATTTCAAGCTGGGAATGAATGAACATTTTGAGATGACTGACTTGGGACTTTTGTCTTTTTATCTGGGTATAGAAGTTAACCAAGGAAAGACTTGTACTACGCTGAAACAGTCAGGGTATGCCAAGAAATTGTTGGAAAAATCGGGAATGACAGATTGCAATTCGTCAAGGTTTCCAATGGAATATAAACTACAACTGGATCAAGATGAAGAGGGGAATTTAGTTGATGCTTCTGAGTATAGACGTATAGTTGGTAGCCTGCGTTACTTGACACACACACGCCCAGATATTTCTTATGCGGTTGGAGTAGTGAGTAGATTTATGGGGAGTCCTACAGTAAAACATCAACAGGCCGTTAAACATATTCTGAGATACATTAGAGGAACGGTTGATTTTGGTTTGTTGTATGAGAAGGAGCAGAGTAATCGAGTTTTGTATGGTTTTTCAGACAGTGATTTAGCTGGTGATGTAATTGACAGAAGAAGCACTGGAGGAATGTGTTTTTATTTGAATGGAAGCTTGATTTCGTGGACTTCACAGAAACAGAGGGTAGTTGCTTTGTCCTCGTGCGAGGCGGAGTACATGGCAGCAACAATAGCAGCTTGTCAGAGCATATGGCTTCGAGGATTGTTGGGAGAAATCTCGAGGCAACCAGTTACACCAGTTGTGCTTCATATTGATAATAGGTCTGCTATAGAGTTAATGAAGAATCCGGTTTTACACGGCAGGAGTAAGCATATTGACGTTCGATTTCATTTTATTCGAGAATGTATTGAACGAGGAGAGTTGATTGTTAAACATGTGGTTACTCAGGAACAAAGGGCAGATATCTTAACTAAGGCTTTAGGAAGAGTTAAGTTTGAGGAGATGAGGAAGGTTATAGGGGTGAAGGATCTTGGCGTAGGAAATTGAACTTGTTTTGTCAGAAACATGTCAAGCTTAGAGGGGAATGTGTTGGAATAATCTTGACATGTATCCTTTATTTAGTTTGTTTTTAGTATCGTTAGTTTGTTATATCTTCTGAGTAGTAATAGGGCTTGAATAATTATCAGAAGAGTCATAGTAGGAGTAGTCAACTAGATAAGTAGGAGTGGTTAAGTAGATCCTATTTTGTAGGTTCTATCCGGTTGTTTTCTTTCTATTTATATCTTTGTAATTTGCTTTGGTTGAATAAGAAGTACATGAGTTATACTTCCACTCTGTGATTTACTCAACGTGTGTGTGTGTATACTGTGGTGTAGCTTATAATCTGGCTATCTGCCATGATTCCAAACTACGGGTCGTATAAGAGGACCAATCACATTTCAACAAATGAGTTTAGTGAAATTAAGTTAAAACAATTACTGAGTTCAAAAAGAATATCTTTTCTCTATTGGCTATCATTTACACTCAATTGGCCACCAGACTGAATTTATCATTTACACTCAATTAGCAACCTCCTTTCTGTCCAAGAGATTGCAAATAAAAAAAAAAAAAAAGACATGGATGTAAACTTTCTGATATAATCTACATAAACTTTAGTAAGATGTAATAATTTTTGAGAACATTGTCATTCACAGATTGATGCCAAGAAAAAAATGTTCAGTTTGAGCAGCCACCAATAGAATTCCAGTTTGTCAGTGCAGGATGAATGAACCAAAAAAAACACTGGTATCATGTCATAACTATGATATAATTATTATTTACATCAAAAGGTTTCCGATTAACAGTCATTTGAGACTAGTCAAAATGTTAATACATTTCTTGTTATGTATAACATCCTGGCAACTTTTAAACATGTATTATGGAGAAAAGCATGTTTAGTATCATTACCGTAAGAAAGCTCGATATTTATCGTAACGTTGTTAGCCTACCGGATACTCCTCACCCCTGACAACAAGATGTTGAGGATTCGAGTTTTGGTGGAGACAAATGTGTGCATGGATAATTTCCCACACACTATGAAATTTAAAATACCAGTTTTTATATTAAGAAGATTGAAGACCAAAAAAGTTCTTCAGTTTCTTACTTGGAATATAAAAGTAATTCCTCGTACCAGTGAAAAAATTCAAGCAAAAGTAATTCCTCAGTTGAGGAGTTGCCCTTAAAGAATTGTCCTTTTCGATCATATACTCTTGGCACTTCTTCCTGGGCTAGTAAAAATGATTATTGTTAAATGTAACAGCCCAGCAACTGTTAAACATGTATTATGGACAAACATTTACCATAAGAAAACTCTATATTTATCCCTAACATTGTGGTCCTGTGGATACTCATCATCCTTGGTAACAAGATGTTGAGGGTTCCAACATTATTGCCCAGTGGATACTCCTCACCCTTGATAACAAGATGTTGAGGGTTTCGAGTCTCAGTGGAGACTAAATGGTAATTTCATGCACATATTATAGAATTTTAAAAATTATTAACCCAGTACCATATACCCCCTGCATATATTAAGGATATATGCAAATTTAACAGTGAAATTCTTCAGTTATTTACTTGGAAACTAAAAGTAATTTCCCATACCAGTAAAAGAATTCAAGCAAACGTAAATGACTGTTTCAGGGTCCCTGTAGATCAAAAGTAAATGACTGAAAGGTCACAAGTAATGGTTGTACTTGTGCCAAGCCCAGCAGGCCAGGATCATATCTTCTTTTAAATATAACTTGCTTACTAAAAGTCTTATAAACTATTTGCTACAAATAAGTCAAGCACAGCCCAGGCAGGACAATAACAATTCACAAAAAGACGCAAAAAACAAAAAACAATCAAGAAACTAATTGAACAAATCCAGGAATAAACAAAGTTTAGAACTTTCTTCACCGGAGGCTTAATATACTTAGCCTGCAGCTTGGCCCTAGCCGTCTTCTTCACAGGAGTAGCACCCTTCTTTGTCTTATTCACTGCCTCCGATTTCTTTGTAGTCTTAGGAGCATTCTTCTCCTTCTTAACAGTGTCCGATAACTTATACGATGCCTTAGCCTTGATCAGCTTTCCTTTTGCGGCAGAATTCTTCAATTGCTGCCCTAGAATCTTCCTGAAATTAGCTTGCAATGCCGCCTTCTGCCTCTCTTTGATGTAATATCATTTTTAACAAAAAGTTTCCAAATTTATAGTCATTTGAGACTAATCACAGTGCCAAAACATTTCTTGTTAAATATACAGCCCCACAATTTTTAAACAGATATTATGGAAAAAAGCAAGTGCGGTATCATTACCATAAGAAAACTCCATAATTATCTCTAACATTGATACCCTTCACCATTGGTAACAAGATGTTGAGTGTACGTGTATCAGTGGAGACATATGTGTGCATGGGTGGCTTCCTGCACACATTATAGTATTTAAGAAATGATTAACACAATGTCATTAGCTCCTTGCATATGTTATGAAGATTGAAGAGTAAAATTCTTCCGTTTTTAACTGGAAATAATAAGTAATTAATTTGTCAGAGCAGTGAAAGAATCCAAGGAAAAGTAATCCCCAAGACCGATGAAAAAACGGTTTCAGGGTTCCCTTGGGTCAAATTATGCACATCACCGTCCCCAGATTTCCAATACTTGGTTGTTTAGCTATGCATGGTTATTCCATCGAAATATACAAAAAGAATGCGGTTAAATATGAAGAGTATATCTTCAGATAAGGAAGAACTTTTCTACCATATATGAACATATGTTCAGCAAGGCAGTCATAAAAAGGAGAAGAATAGGTTAAGACTATACATACATTTAGTGTTTTCTGCTAACTTAAAATTTTGGAGGTGATAGTCATCTACTGTATAAGAGCCAAGGTTTATACCGAGGAATCTTGTTTTCATCATGGTACATACTCATATGTATTGGACACCTTTATCTATTTCAAATTCTTAGACTCTTAGTAAAATTGGTGGAGATACATTTGGTTATATATCTACACAAATATGGGTAGTAGCAGAACCTTGGGTTTTCTAATGATCATATTTGCCAATCTTTGATTCGAAATGTGTATAGATACTAAAAAGATAAATTTCCCATTTCCATTTGTGCTGAGACTTGGCAATGTGCCAGTGACACAAAACATGACATACAGTACTAATCAAACACAACGGAGGAATGTATTTTGTATCCTTTGACCACTTGCTAGGGAAGTAGGGATACCGGATACCTCTTTCTCCTCGCCATAAAGATACATAAATGCACTTGATGCACAAGTTCCCAAATTAACAAAATCTCCAGAAAGTCCGACTGAAAAGTTCCAAATATGGATGCAAGCTCACTTAGTTTCGAAATGTTGAAGTTACAGTCTTCAAACCGGCCGTGACCTGTCGGACACATACTAATTTGTTAGAATATAATATAAAGATCCAGTTGGGCGAGTAAGGCCCAAGGATCTTTATGTTATATTCTAACCTAATCAATAAGAATACAAAAAATGGTTTTTCAAGAGAAAGATATACAAGATTCAAGCATTCAGAATCTCGGCAAGAATTACAAACATGCTGTAGCATCCACGGACAGAGCCGGTCCTGAGATTTTGGATGCCCTATGCAAAACAAAAAAAAAGTGCCTTAACACTAATAATTTTTTTTTTATAACAACTACATAAAATATTAAACATTACTTATTTGTAAGTTGTCAACCAAAAACATTTAATTAACTTTAATGACAATTATAGTCTCCACGATTAACAACAAAAGTAATTAGTATTACTAGAAATTTGAAAGCAAAACTGTGTGTATACATATTTTCTTATTTTGCTCAATATAATAATTTCTTATTTTGCTCAATATAATAATTTTTTAACTATTTTTACAACACCATTTTCAACCATTTTCTCAATTACAAATTTTTTTAACCTTTAAAATTAAACTTAATTTTTTTATTTTTCAAATAAAATATACATACATATGTACACATACCTAAAGAAATGTGCCCTAGTAAAATGGAGTGCCTGCGATAGAACATGTCGCACATTTCAGCGCTTTATTCATAGACCTTGGAAAAACATCAATATCATGCATGTTAATTTGGTTCCACTATTCATTGAGTTATACACCATACAAATTGAATGCCAACTGGGCAATGTGTAACTTCAATTCAGTTGTGATTTATAACCTAATTTCAATTCAATTGTAATTTCAATTCAATTTTAATTCATTGCCAATATATCCAAAATTGGCAATGTGTTGGTGATACAAAACATGACATGAAGTACTAATTAAACACAACGGAGAAATGTATCATTCGACCAGCTCCTTGTGAAGCAGGGAATACCTCTTTCTCCTATTGCCACAAAGATACATAAATGCAATTGGTGCACAATTAAGCTCCCAAATTAACGAGATCTCCAGACAATCTGACTGAAATATCCCCATGAAATATCCCCATGAATACAATCTTGTGTTGGGCTTGCTCAGCAGGCCTTAACTCCACATTAGTATGATATTCTTCACACATCAGGCTCGACTTCTGTCAAATCTGCCACCATGCTGTGTGATCTAGCTCTCCATTGACCCATACCGGAAGTTCCTCGCTATCTGGCTCCCCGGGCTTATACTGAAAGGCCCACCTGCCTCCCCCTTAAGCCCAACCTGGGATAGCTCATCTAGCTCTTCCTTGATCCATTCTGGAGCCCATTGAGATCGTTATGGACCGTTATAACTGTAGCTCCCACTTGTCGGGCTTGCTAAGCAGACCTTAACTCCACAATAGTATGATATTTCCTCTCTGGGCCGTGGCCAAGCCCGTACGGATTTTTTTTTTGGGTAACTCCCAAAAGGGCTCATACTAATGGAGTTAACTAGTTGCTCTATATACAAAAGAATTATCTCTTATCTCCGCGATGTGATACTTGGGTTGACACCACCCTACAATCCTCCACTCAAACCAAGAACCACATAACCCGTGATCCTACACCTATGATTAATCTGTCTACATCTTGCACCGCTGCCATACCTGCAGAACCCGTCACCTGAACACCTTTCAGGAAGACTTTCGATGCAAGAAACCCAACAGATCTCCAATTGCCACTGAGGGAAACCTCCCACATCGAACACCTGCAGCCCATTACCCCCAAGATCCAATTACCGAACCATGGGTTCTGATACCACTTGTTGGGCTTGTTCAGCAGACCTTAACTTCACATTAGTATGATATTGTCCGCTTTGGACCGAACCCGCACGGATTTGTTTTTGGGTAACTCCCAAAAGGCCTCATGGAATTAATCTGGCTGCTTATTAACTAGCAATTTGCCCCTCCCACAAACGATGTGGGACAACTCGCAACATCTTACACTTATTTTTGATACAAAATTGTAGTTTACGTGTTCAAACTCGTGACCCATCAGAGCACTAAATCAAAATATAAATAATGATTTTTCAAGAAAAAGATATACAAGAATCAAGCATTCAGAATCTCATCAGAAAGTACAAACATGCTGCAGCATATATATATTCACGGAAAGAACAAAACATTTCAGTGCTTTATTCGTAGACATTAGAAAACATCACTATCATGTTAACTTCGTTCCACTATTCATTGAGTTATAGGCATATTAATATCTTCCTCTCGAAGTAGAATATCAGAACAAGGCTAGCATACATTCCTGTACAAGCGGCATCGTAGCCCAAAATTTCTAACTCAAAAAATGTGCATGCCTTAACAAATACCTCAATATCTTCGAACTTGAGCAAATGAAATCAAGGGGTTGTATTGTATCAATAAATTTAAAAAGTGATCATGAGTTATTCAATTCGAAAATCTCTCTAAAAGTATGGTGTTATTCAATCAAAATGTTTAAGAAGTAAATATGGTTCTATAGAATTTAGACATGATTCAAAAAGTCAATGACTTTTGACAAAATTATAATTATATCACTTGAAAAAATCTATTCCTTAATTTTTCTTTTAATAATTCTTTTGTTAAGAAGCTATCAATCCTACTTTTTATTTGTTTTTCCTTAATTCACTGTCGTTTTCGTGTTTTTTTCCTTTTATTTGTTTTTTCCTTAATTTACTGTCCTTTTGAGTTTTTTTTCCTTTTCAAATTTATACTGTTGGCAATTGATTTTTTTTTTTTTTTTGAAAGTAATGTGTGTTGGCGGTTTGTTCAAATGGCTCATCAAAACAAGAGTGGCACCGCAAATGGAGGGGGAAAAGCTGTGATTTCTCTGTTAAGTTCCAGAAACGAGTGAGGATCCTCTGTCCCCTTTTTCATGCCCTCTTCTGTGTCTCCTGTACTAAAAGGGTGCTCCTGGCGGGGCCCATTTTTTAATACTGGGAACACATAAGGGGCATAGAGAAGGAGACAGAGGATCCGGCTCCGAAACAAATCTTCATTTAAATACAACTTGTAACCGTTAGTTTTTTAAACTAGTTGCCTAAAAGCAATCAAACAAAGCCATGACAGGCCAATAACAATTTACAAAAAGATGTAAACAAAAAAGAACAATCAAGAAACTAAAAAAACAAAACCAGGAAATTAACAACAATCATTCTTAAAAGTTCAAAACATATATTGATTCCATTAATTTGCTTCATGGCCATCGATTACAGAATGTAAAACATCCTACAACCTTCTATTACCAACATATATATACTACTCTAACCCCCGTCCCTCTACCCCTACTACTCAAGCTCCAGTTTTCTCGGCTTTCTTCACCGGAGACTTGATAGACTTAGGCTGCTTGGCCTTCTGTTTCGCCAGCGCCTTGGCCTTAGACGCTTTCTTCACAGGAGTTGCAGCTTTCTTCTTCTTCTTAACCGCCTCTTCTGCTTTCTTCGGTTTAGAAGCAACAGTAGCAGCAGAAGCAACAGCAGCAGCAGCTTGAACAATATTCTTTGCCTTCTCGCCTTTCTTCTTAGGCTTAGCAGCACCATCGACGATTTGTTTTGCCTTCTTTGGAGCTGCCTTTTTGTCCTTCTTAACAGCTTCCGATAATTTATACGAGGCCTTCACTTTGATCAGTTTTCCTTTTGCTGCAGAGTTCTTCAATTGTTGACCTAGAATCTTCTTAAAATTAGCTGGTAACGCGGCCTTTTGCTTCTCTTCCATGAATTGAATGCCAACTGGGCCGCGAAACAAAATCTTTTGTTGTAGCATCATATCTAATATAGGCATATTAATATCTTCCTCTCGAAGTAGAATATCAGAACAAGGTTAGTTTACCTTCCTGTACAAGCGGCTTCGTAGCCCAAAATTTCTTACTCAAAAAATGTGCATGTCTTAACAAATAGACCTCAATATCTTCAAACATGAGCAAATTAAATTAAAGGGGTGGGATTGTATCAAAGACATTTAAAGACTATCAATGATTTTAAAAATAATGAAATATTCAATTCTAACAATTTAAAAGTATGGTGTTATTCAATCAAAACTTTTAAAATATATGTAGGATTTTATTGAATTTATTATAAGTACACTTTTAATGACTATTGACAAAAATTATAACTATATCACTTCAAAAAAGTTATGAGTTTTTTGATAATATTTCACATGACTTTCTATAGAAAATCATCTTGAATTCGTTTGTTAAGAAACTACCGATCCTACTTTTTATTTGTTTTTTCCTTAATTCACTATCCTTTTCGAGTTTTTTTTCTTTTTCAAATTTTTATACTCTTTATTTGTTTATACTCTTTTCAAGTTTATACTTTTTATTTGTTTTTTCCATAATTCACTTTTTTAAAAATTTTTTTATAAAGTAATTGGTATTGGCTGTTTGTTCAAATGGCTCATCGAAACAAGAGTGGCACCGCAAATGGTGGGGGAAAAGCTGTGATTTCTCTGTTAAGTCCAGAAACATATCTTCATTTATATATATAACTCGTACTCTTTCTGTCCCATCCATTTCTTTACATTTTCTTTTTTGGGGTGTCCTATCCAATTCTTTACATTTCTAAACTTTCCTAAAATAGTAAAGTTTTATAATATAAAAATGAACTACATCCACTACTTTATTCCACTAACTCATTTTATACATTATATAGTGATGGGTCTCACCACTTTACTAATTTTTCCTACTTCTCTCCTTCTTTCTTTATATTTTTTCTTAGTCTCCGTGCCCAACCGAAATGTAAACATTGGGGGGGGGGGACGGAGGGAGTAACAGTTAGTCTTTTAAACTAAAGTTAAATCTCGATAAATCAAAAAAATTTATTCATTAATTGAGATTATTCATTTGTCAAGATCAAAAATATATTATCTCTATTATATCAGGACCGAAAAAGATCAAAAATATATTATCTCTATTATGTCGGGACCAAAAAAAATTATTTATTTAACGAGATTATTTGTTTATCGAATATTCATTCATCGAAAAAGTCAAACAAAGCCATGACAGGCTAATAACAATTTACAAAAAGATGTAAACAAAAAAGAACAATCAAGAAACTAAAAAAACAAAACCAGGAAAGTAACAACAATCGTTCTTCAAAGTTCAAAACATATATTGATTCCATTAATTTGCTTCATGATGCCATCGATTACAGAATGTAAAACATCCTACAACCTACATATATATATACAGTATACTACTCTTAACCCCCGTCCCTCTACCCCTACTACTCAAGCCCCAGTTTTCTCGGCTTTCTTCACCGGAGACTTGATAGACATAGGCTGCTTGGCCTTCTGTTTCGCCAGCGCCTTGGCCTTAGCCGCTTTCTTCACAGGAGTTGCAGCTTTCTTCTTCTTCTTAACCGCCTCTTCTGCTTTCTTCAGCTTAGAAGCAACAGCAGCAGCAGCAGCGTCGACAATATTCTTTGCCTTCTCGCCTTTCTTCTTAGGCTTAGCAGCACCATCGACGATTTGTTTTGCCTTCTTTGGAGCTGCCTTTTTGTCCTTCTTAACAGCTTCCGATAATTTATACGAGGCCTTCACTTTGATCAGTTTTCCTTTTGCTGCAGACTTCTTCAATTGTTGACCTAGAATCTTCTTAAAATTAGCTGGTAACGCGGCCTTTTGCTTCTCTTCCATGAATTTGCCGATCGCGTAAGGGCTCGATCCGCGTTTCTCTTTCAAAGTTAAGAGAGCATCCTTTATCATCTGTGATTCAACATTTTAAACCAGAATTCAATTAGTAATCATGAAATGACAAATTGACATGTGTAATTTCAATTCAATTGTGATTTATAACCTAATTTTACACCAAATTAACACAATCATACGAATAATTACAGAAAAAAGACTCAAAATCGCTAAAAACAAACGCAAATCTTACGTGAATACATAAACATGTGAGTTATACGTGTGTGTTTATTCAAAAATCAAAACGTACAAACGAATATACAAACATGTATGATACATACATAGAGAGAGGGAGAGGGAGAGGGAGAGAGAGAGAGAGAGAGAGAGAGATGGATGTATATGAAACCTCAAAATAAGGAGGATGAGAAGCATTTTTGGCAGATTTCGGCTTGCTCGTCCCAGCTTTCTTCTCCTTCTTCTGATTGATTTTGGAAACAGGTTCAGTGGTGGTCATCACCAGGCTACCAAACACTGAAAGGAAATGACACAACTCATATGCCTGAAAAGGCTCGATATGATATGAAATGATATGATCAACTGTGATATTTTCGCTTGGTATTTATAGTACTCAAGGAATATTTACACGGATTCTGATTGGTCAATTCGAGGTCACACGGATCGCTAACTTTGGTGGTGAAAATTGTGAGGCGTACACGTGGATGATGGTTTGATCGTTGATAGGATTTTTGAAACGCGATGTTTATCCTCGGCCCACAGGTTTGCATGGTTTTGTGTGTGCGTTTTCTTGGTGATTTAGTGTGTGTTTTTAAGTTTGGATTTTGATGCGGTAATTTTGGGTTTGGAGTCTAGCGCCTAGTGGATTACAATGTGGGTTCAAAAAAGACAAAATGTTGGGTTACAGTGGTGTTCTAAATCCATCAAATTCGTGAAAAGAGTACAGAGAGTATATTAAGACCTTATTATTTTTCAATTCACTTAAAAATAAAAAAAGTTGAGCGTGGTTGGATAGCCCAAGTAGTAAAGGGTATATCCTCTATCGTCCCAGGTGATGGGTTCGACTCTCGCTCACCCGAGAATTATTTTAAAACAGATATTAAATTGTAAGGCATATAAGCCAACATAGTAAAAAAAAAAAAAACAAGTTGTTTGTGTATATTTAAATTTTTCAACTTAAAATTAGTTTTATTTTAAAAAATTTAAGTAACTTTAAAGTACTTTTTTTTAACTTATTTTTTTTCATATCAATTTTTATATATTTGAGTCAACTTTTAACTCGTATTATATTCCTTATATATATTTATATTTTATCCTTTTATATTATATTTAAAAAATATAGATTTCTATTTTTTTTAGTCAAATTTGTTTTAAATAAATTTATTTTAAGTAAAATTAGCCAAACAAATACACATAACTTAAATTAAAATTATTACATTTCACTTTAAGTGGGTAAGTTGCACTTTAAGTTATAAGCAACATTTTTTAAGTTAGCTCAAACGGGCTCGAACAAATGTAATTATTTTATGTATGCACTGAAAATATATATAATTATCTCAATAAAATTTTATATGAATGATGAATATGTTTTAACTTACAAAATCAATTCTAGTGAATTTTGCACTAAATAAATCAATTATAGTTACTTGATGGTTTTATTACTGTTCTTGTCATGGGTTCAGGAAGTTGTTGTTTGGGCTAGGTCCCAACAACAAATTTTTGTTATTAGAGTATCTTCAATGGTGTTGATTAAAATTGTTGGCAAACGATAGGAAATATTAATTATGTAAAATTTGTTAAATCTGTAAGGTGCTGTGCTTCAACGGAGTTGGCTATAATGATAGGCTATATTTTAAAAATGACATGTTATTCCTATTTCAGGTTATTAAAAATAATGTATAATATTTTAAATGGGTTTACAAGCTAAAGAAGGACACTGCTGGAAGGGGTTTGAAGCACAAGACGAAACTTGTAGCTAAAGGTTTTGTTCAAAAATATGGTGTTGATTACGAAGAAGTGTTTGCGCCTGTTACAAGAATGGAAACTGTACGTCTGCTGCTAAAAATGAATGGGAAGTTCATCATCTTGATGTTAAGTCAGCTTTTCTGAACGGAGATTTGCAGGAAGAAGTTTATGTAACTCAACCAAAAGGGTTGGAGAGGAAAGGGGAAGAGTATAAGGTGTACAAATTGTCAAAGGCACTATACGGTCTGTGTTAAGCTCCTCGAGCATGGTATTCACGGCTAAGTAAGTATCTGATCAAGCTGGAATTTACCAAGTATCCATTTTAACATTCGGTTTACATCAAACATGAGGGGAATGAAGCTCTAATTGTAGGAGTTTACGTTGATGACTTGCTGATAACGGGAACAAGTATTTCAAATATTTATAAGTTCAAGGAGTAGATTCAACAGGAATTTGATATGAGTGATTTGGACAAGCTGGCATATTACACCGGAATTGAGGTCGAGCAAGGGAATGGATATATAGAGTTGAGACAGACGATTTATGCTAAAAAGGTGCTTGAAAAGGCTGGTATGATGGACTAGAACCCAGTCAAATATCCGATGGAGCTAAGAATTCAACTGCATATATAAGGATGATAATGGTAAGTTAGTTGATCCGACACAGGTCAAAAGCATAGTTAGAGGACTGAGATACCTTGTCCACACTAGACTTGATATATCTTACTCAGTTGATGTAGTTAGTAATTTTATGGAGAAGCCTACTGTTCTAAATCTTAGTGATGTGAAGCGAATACTTCGTTATGTGAAAGGAACTCTGAATTATGGGCTTGTATACACCAAGAGTCAGGGTGATTGTCTGCTATCAGGTTTCTCAAATAGTGATCTAGCTGGTAATATTGATGACAGGAAAATTACTGGTGGCATGACCTTTTACTTGAATGACAGCTTAATTACGTGGGTTTACTAGAAACAAAGATGTGTGGCTTTATCGTCTTGTGAGGCAGAGTTCATGGCTGCCACTGCAGCTGCGTGCGAAGGTGTTTGGCTTTATAAAGTTCTCAGTCAAATTTCAGATGTTGAAGCAGGGCCAGTAATACTCTACATTGATAATAGGTCTGCGATTGATTTGTCTAAGAATCCAGTCTGTCATGGTAGAAGCAAACATATAGACATAAGATATCACTTCATCCGCGACTGTGTTGGGCAAGGAACGATCGTCATTAAGCATGTGGCTTCAAGTGAGCAGCGAGCAGATGTTTTGACAAAGGCTTTACATAAAGTCAGTTTCGAGAAAATGAGGAAGCTACTTGGCGTCAAGAACCTTCAGAATGTTTAGATTATGGGGCAGTATGTTGGGTTTAATCTAAACATATTATTATTTAGTTGTTTTAATTAGTCAGCTTGAATAGGGCGTGGGTGTTAGAGTATCAGTAGAAGAGTAGTAGAGAAATAATAGGAGTGGTTCCTATTACATAGCAGCCATTTCCCGTTAGCTAGTTATAGCTTTTATAATTTGATCATTGTATTAGTTAAGTCTTTTGTATTTCACTTTCATTGATATATATATATATATATATATATATATATATATATATATATATATATATATATATATAACGAGTTCCACTCATGTCTGTGTGTTCTTAGAAACTCAAATTACTCTACACACTTGTCCCTTACCCTACTAAATATTTTACAAGTTTGAGTTTGATTGGTTCTGTCAATGGTTTGCTTTGTCTTTTTCTTGGGAAGGTACATAAGTTCGTAATATGAATCCTATTTTTATACAAGCTAAGATAATTGGTGCGCCAATCAAAGAGTCAACGAGGCTTAAGTTTTATGGGTTCGGTTGGGATGCGTTGAACAAAGATTATAAATTGGTGATGTCTTTCTTAAAGAGGAGATACTATGTTTACTCCTGCAAATCCTAATCCAATCGTTGGACTTCATTAACTAATCTTTCGTGTTTCCTCCTAATGATCGTTGTTTGGTGCCGTCTGTGATTGTCAAAGGAGTACCGTATTGGACTACTACTCGGTACAAATGTGAGGAAAAAATTAAATATATGCTGCCATTTAATTTTGCGGTTGGGAGTAATGAGTTTAGATGTTTGCCTTGGTTTGAATGTGCGGAATGTTACGAAGATAATTTTCTTTTATTCTATTTAAAGGAGTGTATTTCGACGCTAGTGTATAAGACTTACTCTTCGGATTGTTCAGTGGATGTATATTATTTGGATGACAGTTGTGGAGTTTGGAGGAAGATGTAGAATGTCGGACCAATATGTTGTTATGTGAAAAGGCTTTCCCATTGTTTTACGTATGGACAGATTGTGTTCAATATAGAAAAGAAAGTTATATATATGCTATGATCCTAAAATCAAGAAGGGTGTCGAATACAATGAAGAAAGTTGTGTTCTGTGATCCCAAAGTAAATAAAATTAAGCGTGTTAGCAACACAAAAGGGGAGTCAATCAAGTGCTATAGTTATAAGGCTAGCCTAGTTTACCTTGTAGCAAAGTCTAGGAAGGTAACAAAGAGAGTGAGGGTGAAGTCTAGGATTAGCGACTCTTGCGAGATGAAGAGTGTAAGGACAACCTGCACTGAACATTCAGTGAAATATAGCCCAACTAGATTGTAGAAGAGGCCGAGAAGAAATGCTCAGAAACCAACTTGGGTCAGGGACTACACATGTAGTCCAAATTATTGTTCATGGTAAACTGAACATGTGGTACACATTCATATCATTTGTCCTAATTGAGGTACTCCCTCATCCCAATTTATGTGTCTTTGATTTTTTATGGTTAAATTGACCCAATTTTAATTGAATATTTCATATAGCATATAATCGATTGGTTATAAAAAATTATATCATTAGAAAGTATATTTAATCTATTTTAATATATATATATATATATATATATATATTAGTTTTTAAAAATAATGAAAGAATAATTTTTAATTTACAATCAAAGTTGGTCAATTTGACCATAAAAAGTCAAACAAGACATAAATTGGGACAGAGTACATTATTATTTAGAGTTGGGTTTAATTAATTTTATAAATTTAATAGTGTAATAAAAGGATTGAAACTTATATTCGATGCAAGTATTATTATTATCTGACCAAAATAACGTACTATCGACCAGTAGCAAATTATTTCAATACTAGCTTAAAATTCGTGAGAAGCACGAATTTTCTTTATTATCATATGATTTTTGTCTTTAATATGAATTAAATTTTTTAAGACATGAATTTTATAAGTTAATTTTTTTTTGCTAAATTTAAATTTTTAATTGATATGATTTGATAATTATTGTATTATAGCACGTGATTTTTTAAAAAAAAATTAGGAATTTTAGTTAGAAAATATAGAAAAGATAATAAGTTTTAATTAAAAAAGGTACTCGGTTAATTATTAGTAACTAAATATAAAAAGAGAAAATTTAGTAGTTTTTAAAGTTAACATGTTTTAAATGAAAAAAAATTAACCAGTTATTAGTAAATATAAATAATTATATAAGGTTAATTAAGTAAGATTATAATTTATTTATTTTTTGAAAGTAAGATTAAAAATTATTAATTAAGGGTAAGACTATATGTTTTAAATATGGCTAAAAATTACTTGTCCGGAACTTTGAAGCTTTTCCGATTTCATTGTATAAATGTACTTATGTTTTGAGCGAGGAACACTGAGATTTTTAACACAAAGAAATTTGGGTGCATTACTACAAGAAATTCAAATATATGTACTTATGTACTTTGTGATGTATATAGCTAGGTGATGGATCATTTATTAAATAACTATGATTCCAGCCCAATATGGTAATAGCAAACCCAACATCAATTAAAAGCCTAGCCCAAATGCTACATACAAATATCTAAAGTGGGATAGATACAAAAGGGGGGAGGCCGGGAGGGACAAGAGAGGAAGGCGGATATTTTTTACACCCAGACAACGATACAAAAAAAAGACACACACACACAACAAAAAGCTCTCCGGAGATCTTCAGATGCTCGCTACGGAAATACGATATAAAATCCGTTGACCATCATTTGGCGCCGCTGCCGGGGAGCGGGTACTTCCTGGCTACAACAACATGGCATATGGTTCAGGTGTTCACTGCAAAACCATATTGAGTATAAAGAGAAAGGGTAGGGATGATGGATTATAAGGTCCCAACCTTACTTGCAACGACAACTTTGTCATCTTCAGGAGAGGAGTTTTATTTAGCGCCCATTGAATTGCAAGATAAATTCCAGTGAGTAATTTTAGTTGGGTTTACACAATTTATTTTGTTTTATCAGTTGTTATATAGTTTAAGAGGTGGAAAATTATGTGGAAAGTGGAGATTGGTTACAAGTTTGGTTTATTAATTGAATTCTGAATAGGTGCCCCGCCTAGTGATAATTTTGATGGGGAATACTATTCGTTCATTTGATACTCTGGTAATTTAAAAGTGAAAGTGAAAAGAGCTTCGCAGACTACAAATATGGAAATGGAAAGTTCTGTCACTTGTGTTGATTTGTGGTAGATTGGTTTCTGACTGGGTGATTACATTTGTTGTGTTACGTATTGAAAGGAGTTTTATGTCGATATTAATATGGTTAATCAAGAAGGGGAGCCAGCAATTCAGAGTTTGCAATAACTGGTTTTGATTTTGTGGCCTGTGTGTTAGGCAGCAGCCATCATCTTCCAAATCTCACCAACCATTTCCAATTCACACATCAACAACCTCCACCTTATATCATCACTATAAATACCCCTCTCCTCTTCATTAGTTAAACACACCAAATTCTCTCTTCTCTCTCTATATAGCTGCTAGATAGTCCGTCTAGTAGGAAAGTCGGTTTAGCCCGCTTTCAGGAAGTGTCGGGATAGAAGGTCCTCGTGCCTAAACTATTCCTTAGGGTACTTGGGTCTGACTGCAGCCATCGGAGGTGGTCCCGCTGCGGGGGTCTTTCTATCAGGTTTTGTGGCACTGTCCGGGTTGGGAAAGGGAGAGAAGGAAAGGTTGTCGGGAAACATTGATAAGGGGAGGTTTTGAGATAAACACTTCAGTGAGTTGGGGATATACATAATAGGTATCGTAGGACTGAATTTGTGTATAAAATTCAGGGGCCGGATACCCGGATATTGTAATCTCTTTTATCTAGTGTGAAGTTGTTACTCTTGTGGATGTAGGCTGGGCCGAATCACGTTAAATCTCTTGTCTCTTTTACTGTACTGTTGGTTTGTTGCTTCATTACTATCACGTATATTTGTGGGATCTTAGCACACATATTTACCAAATCGCTTCCGCATTCGCCGGGAATCGGGCAGATTCCTAACAGTTGGCATCAGAGCTAGTTGTGTCTAAATTATTGGTGCCGAAGGAAAGTCGTTAAGAAAAGTGGTTGTCTAATAAGGCACCGTTTTGACGGAAGTTCTCCCATTGTTTCTTACACTTACCTGGCCAATTGATTTAGTTGTTTGGATGGTTTGTGTGTACAAACGGAGATCATGACAAGTATTAGAGGATTCAATGTGACTCCATATGATGGTAAAGGAAGTTTTACTCTTTGGCAGAGAAGGGTAAAGGATATCCTAACCCAACAGAAGCTAGCAAGGGCTTTGAAGGGGAAGGAGGGAAAGCCAACAACAATGAGCGCTGAAGATTGGGAGGATGTTGAGTCGCAATGCATGAGTACCATCAGACTATGCATTGCAGATAATATTATCAATAATATTGTTGACGAAAGCACGCCGAAGGAATTATGGTCAAAGTTGGAGACATTGTATCTCGGGAAGAACTTGACTACAAAGTTAAATCTGAAGCGCGAGTTATACAAGCTGAAGATGGCAGCTCAAGGCAATGTTATTGAGCACATGAATGTGTTTAATGGTATTGTTGATCAACTTGAAAAGGTTGATGTAAAATTGGAGGAAGAAGATAAGGCCCTTATTCTTCTTACTTCGCTTCCGGAGTCATTCGATCATTTGGTCACAACCATTTTGTATGGAAAGGACACGTTAAAAATGGAGGAGGTTCAGTCAGCACTTTTGTCAAATGCTGGAAGGAAGAACCAGGATGGTGACAGGGACGGAATGACAGTTTTGGCTTTGCGTAGTCAAAATAATAGAGGAAGGGGTGCTGTGAGAGGATCTACCAATAGCAGGGGTAAATCCAGATACAGTGAAAAGGGCATGCAGTGCTTTGGTTGCAAGGAGTGGGGTCATATTAGGTCGAATTGTCCGCTTAATAAGAAGGATCCAGATACATCATTGGCTGTGGTTACTCTCGATTTTGAAGATGTTTGCACCGTCTTCAATCGAGGCACTAGTTCTCCAGGAGAATGGATATTAGACTCGGGGTCATCTTACCATGTATGTTCCGAGAGGGAGCATTTTGACAAATTCCAAGATACAAAGAATGAAACAGTTTCTTTGGCTGATGGATCTACTTGTGAGATCAAGGGGATTGGAATTGTGAAAATCAAAATATTCGATGGAATAGTTCGCAGCTTGAATGGGGTAAGATATGTGCCTAAGCTGAGGAAGAATCTAATATCTATCGGTCGGTTAGCTTCAGAAGGCTATAGATGCACTGTAGTAAGGGGAGCTATGAATATCAAGAGAGGCCGTGTGGTTCAGATGAAAGGAGAGCTACGTGGGGGAATATATCGTCTGATTAGTACGTGGCCAGAACATACTGGAACTTCGAAAATCTGGTTATCTCGTGCACGAGGGAAGATTGACTTGAAGGATACTGCTGCGGTTGTATTGCCTTCCAGTCTAGACGATGGTGCGAAGACTGCTGGGATGGATGCTTGGTCGAAGGGCTTCCACGACATCAACGAGTAGTTGGTGTGTTGCAGCTGCATATGGGCATCGATCAACACGAATCAAGTGAGCAGTGAACCATGCAACAGATTGATTTGTTTGATATGCAGTTGGGGAGTAAATGAAAGATCGATGGTCACACTTGTGTGTGTGATGGTCACACTTGCGTGTGTGATGGACTACATATGGGATTGGCCGACGTGAATCAAGTGAGTATGTGTGTATACAACAGATTGCTTCACATGTATGTAGTTGGACAAATAGAGGTCAATGGTACACTTGTGCGTATAGTAAGTGGGCATTCGAGAATGAATGTGCAAACTAGGGTATAGTTGGGAGTCTTGGACTCGGGGGGAGCTTTGTCGTAGGGAATGATACGGATCGAGGAAAAGTTGGAGTTGTGCCAACAGGGCGCAGGTATGGAGTGCAAGTGAAGAGCTGTGAGTTTGGAAAGAGGGGAGATTGTTAGGCAGCAGCCATCATCTTCCAAATCTCACCAACCATTTCCAATTCACACATCAACAACCTCCACCTACCACCTTATATCATCACTATAAATACCCCCTCCTCTTCATTAGTTAAACACACCAAATTCTCTCTTCTATCTCTATATAGCTGCTAGATAGTCCGTCTAGTAGGAAAGCCGATTTAGCCCGCTTTCAGGAAGTGTCGGGATAGAAGGTCCTCGTGCCTAAACTATTCCTTAGGGTACTTGGGTCTGACTGCAGCCATCGGAGGTGGTCCCGCTGCAGGGGTCTTTCTATCAGGTTGTGTGGCACTGTCCGGGTTGGGAAAGGGAGAGAAGGAATGGTTGTCGTGAAACAGTGATAAGGGGAGGTTTTGAGATAAACACTTCAGTGAGTTGGGGATATACATAATAGGTATCGTAGGACTGAATTTGTGTATAAAATTTAGGGGCCGGATACCCGGATATTGTAATCTCTTTTATCTAGTGTGAAGTTGTTACTCTTGTGGATGTAGGTTGGGCCGAACCACGTTAAATCTTTTGTCTCTTTTACTGTACTTTTGGTTTGTTGCTTCATTACTATCACGTATATTTGTGGGATCTTAGCACACATATTTACCAAATCGCTTCCGCATTCGCCGGGAATCGGGCAGATTCCTAACACTGTGGGTCTTCTTCAAATTCTTTTTATTTGGTGAGAAACTCTTTGAAAGCTGTGGTTAGAAGGTTTAAATATGAGTACGGTGGAGATAGATGATGGATGTGTTACAGGAGAGATTTTAGTTAAATCGGTTGATAGTTTGTAGTTCGTGTAGTATGGCAGTTCATCAAAGATGTTATAGTGTACAGGAATTCTTGGTGGTGTTCTTGGTGTAAGAACAAGAATCAAAAGAAAAATTTGGAAAGACCTTGTTTGCTTTGTCCGAAACAGGCCGGTGCTCTGAAGCCTTCTTGGAAGAAAGATTGTGGAAGTGATAGTAGAGGGTTTGCTCACTTGTTTTGTTGTCAGTGGATGCTTGAGGTCTACATTGAGGACATTAGGAGAATGTAGCCCATCATGAATGTTGAGGGGATGATGGAAACTCGGCGCAAGTTGATTTATCGTCTATGCAAGATAAGATATGGGGCTTATGGGCTACATGGGAAACAAGGGATCTGTTTCTGTTAGTATGTCTCTTTTTTAAACACGGCTGTGCCTTGTGTGTTCTCATTTAACCTCTGGTCACAAGGAAGGTTATGAACAAAGGCATAATTCTGACGTGTATGAAATCATAAGACGGACTCAATTCTCATCTGCTTTTGAAACTAACAAACCACTGACAATTCCATCCCATGATCAGGTGTTCTACTTTGGTGACTTAAATTATCGTATTAATATGCTAGACTCAGGTGTAAGAAAACTGGTGGGGCAAGAAGAAGTGGGATGAACTTCTCGACAGTGATCAGTTTATTAATGAACTACGGAACGAGGTGTTTGATGGATGGAAAGAGGGAGTAATAAACTTTCCACCCATTTACAAATATGGAATCAACTCTAATGTGTATGTCGGTGAAAATCCAAAAGAAGGGGAAAAGAAAAGATCTCCAGCATGGTGTGATCGTATACTTTGGTTAGAGCTGAGAAACATGATAGATAATCTTGTAGATGGTTTGTTGATAACATTGAATTTGCCTGAGTGTCCTGTTATGCATGGATGTTTACAAAAATTAGCACGTTACTAGTTCTTGAAACTATATGGATCAGTTCAGGCGCAACTATGAAGACTTCAGAATCGAATGATGTTAAAATACGACATCTTTATTGAATAGAAGCAAGTGTTATTTTCTATTGGTTGTATACACTCTGGCTTTTGAAATTATATAAGAAAAGATTAGAAAACACTGAATCTAGAAGAGGGTGGTTAAAAGTTATGAGTCTATATCTGAACACAGACTGTATGGAGTTTCACGACCGCAACTTGATGTATTGCTTCCAGATTTTATTAAAGCCATTGGAATGATTGTGGAAATACCGGCCGCAACAAGATGAAATGCGGAAGGGAAGATCAGTGCTAAGAAGAAAAGTACAATACTAAGAAAATTTACATGATACATTTCGATTGAGATCCACGACGGATTGTATAGAGCTATTGATGTTTCCCTCCAAGCACATCAAGGTTTGTCTGATCTGGACCAGAAGAAGCCCTGCAAATTGGTTGATTTTCAGAAAAATTTTGGTTGCCCAGATCTTTGTGGATAATTCTGGATATGCACCATCTTGATATGTGTGACAGCTTCCACTAATACATAAGATCGTTACTTGTCTTGTACGTGAGATTGAACCAAGAGTGCGAATATGGCAAAAAATCTGGGGACATGATCTGGTGGGTGTTTCTACGGCTACAACTTTGTTGTTTCCATCTGCTCATACTCGCGTCTCGAAGGCTTCTCTTTCCCGTCTGAGCAAGCTTAACATTTAGGCCTATGTGGTACTCCTTGCTGTATTTATTTTGTTTCTGAAAGTTTAAAGACAAACAAACAAAATCAGTTAGAAAATAACAATGTCAGACCTAATAATTCCCTTACGAATAATTTTCTTGTATAAAAAAGAATGGATTTATTCAACACTAAAAATCATTGTATGTAGCTTCCCTACAGCTACGGTTTGGACTGCTTATTTAAAGTAATATGCCCGTCAAATACTTCTTATAAAGAACCCTGATATCTGATTGTTCGCCAAGCAAAACACTACCTCTAATTGCCTTCGGTCTATTAGGATATTATAATCTATCCGCTAAAAAGCCAGTAAATATAACATCCCTAGGGCTACGACATGGTATCGCATACTATACAAAAACGAATGCACATTAAGAACTCACATATGCATGTCATAATTGAAGCATCGTTCCTCACTATTTCCTTATATTATGTAAGCCTTATATATTTAAATGCGCTATTGCTTTTTGAATTTTCGTATGTGCGGTTGTAAGTCCGTAGGCCTAGTTCGTACAAATATGTTATCACTTTATGTATTAGCACTGTATGATGTTTAACAATGCCCACTTACGGGATTTTAACGCCTTCGGCTACGGCTCCTTATATCCATAAGGTCAAATTATAGCCTTATATCCATGAGGTCAGTTTATAGCCTTATATCTATGAGGTCATGCCTTTGTACTTAAGGATATCTTTAGCCCCCTATTCAAAAAGTCGGTATAATTAGTTCAAAATTAACTAAAGGCATAATGGGGCAATCTCTCCATTCAAAAGCCAATATGTGCGGCCCTATGTTGGCTACGGCATGGATAGATTCTGGTACAACACCTATTCATTCAAAAGCCAATACATGTAGTTCTTACGTGACTACGGCATGAATCGGTTATGGTGCCCTGTTCAGACAGGAAGAAGCCTATTGCTTACATATTTTTATTCTTTATATTTAGGACTGTTTGACAATATCCCTTAACTCACAAATACTTTAACAATTTTGTCAAGTGTGATATCAAAAGGGCTACGATAGTCCAAGGTCTTGAACCCATGAACTTAGGCATTCATATTTTAGGGGCAACATATAGCCTCTCTACAGCTACGGCTACAACAGTCGAAACATCAATTTGTATTAAGATTGATATACATATATAGTCTTTTATAGCATGTCATTCAACTTGATTCACCATCATTGGTTTCGGCTCGGTTTTTGCTGGTTCTGTAAATTTTCTAGGTTCAGCAGCGATTCTTGATGCAAGCCAGAACTTTTTCTATTGTTGATGCTCCCTCTGGCTCTGTTGCTACTATCATCGCCTATGGTATGGTAAGCACCGTAGTTTACGCCAAAATAATTTACATTTTGAGTTTTCAATTCTAAAAGTCATGAATTGCATTACTATAATAAATTTACTCATCTCATTGCAACCTAAAGATTGCACTTAATTTTAGGGGAAGGAACAACTAATTTCTCTATTACTAATTACCAAATTTTAAATTAGTAGGCTTCACTACCCTTTCTTATTTCTTGACAAATAGTATTGCCTTAGTAATT
Source organism: Saposhnikovia divaricata (assembly GCA_036435485.1). Taxonomy (NCBI): domain Eukaryota; kingdom Viridiplantae; phylum Streptophyta; class Magnoliopsida; order Apiales; family Apiaceae; genus Saposhnikovia; species Saposhnikovia divaricata. The sequence continues at coordinate 234,402,908 of CM071594.1, forward strand.
GTTATTATATTGTCTGTCCCCGTTTCAAATGGCCACACTTGCTTCAATTGTGTTATCAGCCTCATTTGCTCGATTTATTCTTCTTTCCCATAATGCTTTGCCTTACTCTACCTATTTAGGATCCATACAAGTTACATGCTAAACTCTTGCACATCCAGAAAGTGTACTTTTATGACCTGCATCAAAATTTATCATGCTTTTCATACTTGGATAAGTCATAAACATTCTTGGCATTGTGACAACTCATTCGTCACCAGCTGTAGCTTGAGTTGGATTGTCTTTAAACATCGACCCATATTAAAACCAATATATGTAGCTTCCTACAACTATGGTTTGGGTAGATTTTGAAACTAACTCAAATGAAAGCCAGAATATGAATGCCGGCATATGCAATATTTCTGTAACAACTTTGGTGCACTAAGTCAGGAAGTTAAGAAATTACTATTTTTTCTAACTTGCTAAAAATTACTAGTTGCAGTGACTTTACATGTCTTGTTATTACAGTTTGAGCAGATTACACCTCATTTTAGGGATTTCTTTTGTTTTCCTCCTTTTCTTCGTTGCATAGCTTCAGACTATCCTATATTGTCTATCATTGTACCAACATATCACAAGGTTAGCTAGATAACAAGATCGAAGCTAGTGTTACACTAACATGACTGAGCTTCCAACTCATGGATTGATCAACTTGCACCAAGCGAATCATTGCAACATAGCAAAGGTACGAGCAAAATACTTCTCATTTAAGTTTGGATTTGCTAAGTTTAGTTTACATTATTAAATTTCTTGTTAATTACATTAATGAGATATCTTACAAGCATATTTTTACGCATTAAATTGCCATTGGCATCAAGAGGAAAGCGGTTATTGTTGTGTATAGACCGTAAGGATCACTGGACTAGTCTAACTTTCAGCTATATCAATCATATCTGGTATTTTCTATCACATTTCTTTATCTACATTATTTTTCTTTATCTCACTAAATATAGCTTGTTTACATCAGTCTTGGATTTATTGAGTTTGTTAAATATAATTATTAGGATTTAGTCCTACGAACATTGTGGTTCTTTTTAAGTTCTCTTCTCCTGAATATTAGCAATTTCAACTTTAGTTAAAAGCATTGAATGATGCCTGACATGTCATGTAACTTAATGTCATATGGTTATAATGAAATTTTAGAATAGTTTGATCCAAAAACATCAGTGCATCGATGAGCCAACATAGGTAGTTTGCTACGACTGAGTTTGCCTACAGCTACGGTTTGATTTGCACTACACCAAATCTGCTATCAGACAACACTGATCAGACAACACTGTACAAAAAAAGTGTTTCCCGAAAAGATCAGACAACGGTTCCCGTGTTCAAGAAAAAAAAGTATTGTCTGATCCCAGTTTTTACAACACGCAAAAAACCATTGTCTATTAGATGAAGTCAGACAACGGTATTTAAAATGTAGTGTTGCACAGATTTCATATTTAGACAACAGTTTTCCGGAACCATTGTCTGAAAATGTTTCAGACAAGCGCACAAAACTGTTGTTAGAAAGAGACAATAGTTTTTCTGATCCGTTGTTTGAGTTTAATTCAAACAACACACAGAAAATACAGTTGTCTGACTCTCGCCATTCATACGACGGTTTTTGGGACTGTTGTTGGAATCAGACAACAGTTTTTCTGTTACTGTTGTGTAACATTTGTTCAAACAACAGTTTTTTATAGTGTTGTCTGAGTTAAAGCTATCAGACAACTCTTTTAGGCTAATTGTCTATTGTTGATTCAGACAACGGTTTCTTGTTTAAAACCGTTGTCTGATTTACAGGATACAGAAAAAAAATTGAAAATGGAGCTAACCTGCTCACAGTACAAATGCAAACCAACATAATCAATCTACTTTTATCAGTTAGCCAACATACCAAACAACAGTAGCTTATAAACCATTTATTACATCACAAAAGTTATGATCATAGTTATAATTAATTCAAACAACACGAATAAAATTTTACATCACAAAAGTTCTATTAGCTCATCTACACCATCTCGAATATAACTAGCCATGTCCTCATCATCATCATCCGGTAGGTTGGGTACAAAGAATTCATTCTCAAGTTCAACTTCTACGGATCCCTCATTTTCATCTTCATAATTTTTTTTTTCGGGTAGCTTCAACACAACGGACCATAACTTATCAAGGGGATCGTCGATATAACAAACCTGCTTCACATGATTTCCTAACACAAATGGATCATTCAAAAACCCCAACCTGTTCAAATTAACCAATGTGTACCCCAAGTCATCGACCTTAATTCCTTTGTTCATATCTACCCACTTACAACGAAATATTGGAATCCTAAAGTTACAATAGTCCAACTCCCATATATTTGTTATGACACCATAAAATGTATGTGACAAATGCTCTATTTTTTTATCCTTGCCCTGCACAACCATTGTATCGGCCTCTACACAAACACCGCTGCATTGAACTTGCCGTGTATCATCACGGTCTTTAGTACTGTAGGTAACACCATCCATTTTGTAGCCGCTGTATGTAGGAACGTCCTTGTTGGGGCCATCTGCAATCCACCTTATCTCATCTTGTACCTCATTACCATCAAACAAATCGGAAGCAATCTGCCAAAAAATACATATTAGTTGAAAAATGATTTGTGTGAGCAACGCAGTTTAAAAACATGCACAAAAATATTATGAAAATGCACATAATACCTTATCTTTGAACCATTTCGGAAATGTCTCATTTTGCTTGTTTTTTAGCCACATTTCATCATTTTCATGATCTGGATAGGTGGTCATCAAAATTGACATGTGTTCACTGCCCACAATTGTAGAAAATAATTAGAATGACTTCCTATAAATTCTGCAAAATTATAATTTCACGACTTACTGAAAATATGGCATAATGGCAGTTGTATTTTGTAGTACACATAAATGCGTTACATGCAAATCAGTGCAGCTCGGGTTTACCATTGTTGCACCAGATAAAGGCCTGTAAGTAGAATCTTTTATATGCCTACCAGTTTTCGGTACCCCGATAGTCGCTTCCTCGTGGTCCACCAAACACTCAACCCCCTCTTCCGCAATATAAGCCTCAGCAATACAACCTTCTGCATGAGCCCGATTCCTTATATATCCCTTAAATGTCTTCATATACCTCTCAAAAGGATACATCCATCTAAGAAAAATTGGTCCGCAAAGCTCAACTTCTCGTACAAGATGAACCGAAAGATGAAACATGATATCAAACAAGGAAGGGGGGAAGTACTTTTCAAGCTGGCATAAAGTTTCTACTAACTGAGATTGCATTTTCTCCAACTTATCGACCTCAATAACTTTACTGCAAATGGCCTTAAAGAATAGACAAAACCGAATAACAGTGTTCCTAACCTGTTTTTGCAGCGATGACCGAATTGCAATGGGGAGCAGGTGATGCAAAATCATATGACAGTCATGAGATTTCAAACCAGTAAGTCGAAGTGTTTCCATTGACACAAGACTCCTAATATTAGAACAAAATCCATCAGGCAACTTCATTCCGAGAAAGGAAGAGCAAACAACCTTTTTTTCAGCATGAGTTAAATTCCAAGATGCTAACGGTAACTTCTCCTTTTTTCCCGAATTTTTTGGCCGCAGCTCCACACGAATTCCCATTTCTGCCATGTCAAGACGAACAGTTTCTTTGTCTTTGGTCTTCTTTGGTATATTAAGAAAGGTACCAAATAAAGCTTCACAAATATTTTTCTCGATGTGCATCACATCGAGAACATGCCTAACCGGCAAATATTTCCAATACACAAGCTGAAAAAATATAGAAACTTTCTTCCAAATTGGTCGAGGATCACCTTTCTTTAAACGAGGCTGGCGTTGTGTCTTACCATAAACATGTCCATTCAAATGTTGTACTCTTTGAAGCACCTGCTCTCCGATTAATGGAAGTGGAGCAGTTTATTTTTCAATAGTGTTATCAAAATTTTTTTTCAGCCGCCGATTTGGATGATCACGGGCCAACCACCTCCGATGTCTGAGAAACACACACTTACGGTAATTAACCAGTCTAGTTGCTTTTGTTTCATCAACACAAATTGTACAACCATTATACCCTTTCACAACATTTCCGGACAAGTTACCATAGGCCGGATTGTCACTTATTGTCCATAACAAAATGGCTTTAAGCAAAATGTGCTCCTTTTTGAATGCATCATAAACATGTGTCCCACTCCATAACTTTTGTAAATCTTGAATAAGTGGTTGAAGAAACACATTAATATCATTGCCGGGTTCCTTGGGTCCGGATATCAACAAACATAGCATGATATACTTCCTCTTCATACAAAGCCACGGTGGTAGATTGTAGATTGTCATCAAAACTGGCCAACAAGAATAATCAATATTTGTGGTATGAAATGGATTGAATCCATCCGACGATAAAGCTAGCCGAAGGTTTCTACAATCTGAAGAAAAATCTAGCCATTTTGCATCAACTTCCTTCCATGTTTTTGAATCTGCCGGATGTCTCATTTTGCCATCTTTTATTCTCTCTGAATCGTGCCAAGTCAAATCCTTGGCTGTTTGAGGTGAACTGAACAAATTCTTTAAACGTGGTATCAAAGGAAAATACCACAGAACCTTTGCAGGAGTCCCTTCCAATTCATCCCCTTTTTTGTTTAACTTCCATCTAGAAGCTTGACAAATGCGGCACCTTGTCTCATCTTCATCTCTCTCTCCACGATATAATAGACAATCATTAGGGCAAGCGTGTATTCTCTCATACTCCATGCCTAAAACACGCAAGCTTTTCTTGGCTTCACTGAATGAAGAAGGTAATGTGTTGCCTTCCGGGAGCATAGACCTGACCAAAAGTAGAATTTCAGAGAAGCCACAATCAGATATTTGATATTTTGCTTTGATGTTGTATAACTTTACTAAAGCCTTCATCATTGAAAATCCTTCGCATCCTGGATAAAGAGGTTCATATTCAGATTGAACATGGTTAAATATATCTGAGTCCAGGGAAATATCATCGTCACCATCAATATTCTGATCTGTATTCATCGGTTGCTGATGCACAGATTGAGAACTGTCGGTCCCTTCCGTTGAAGGCTGACTTCCTTCTTCATTTGTTTCTCCGTTCCAAATCCAACGCTTGTAGGTCTTATCGATACCATTTAGGAAAAGATGATCCCTCACTATCCGAGCTTTCCATGATTTACTATGTGCGCATTTCATACATGGACAACTAATTTTATCTTCATTATGTCCGTTCTCAAATGCAAACATCAACAAGTCTTCAACTCCTTTTTGAAACTCTCTTGATCTTCTGTCAACCATCAACCAATCCCTGTCCATCTAATTTAAAAAAAGCATGGATTACATAAGGCACACCTAGGAGGAATGTAATGCAGTTTGATTAATTAAAACAGAGCATTCAAATTAACTAGCAATTCCAACTACTAGCATAACTTGCATTAAAATTTAACAAATAAAGCTTTCTCTACTAGTCTACTAGCTGCCTGTGTTTTTTTTACTTGAACTAACCTTTTTACCTTGCTAGATCATAGATATTAACAGAGCTAATATCAAGATATTAAATAGTTGGATTAAGTATCAAGATATTGATTTTGCTTGATTTAACAGAGCTCATAATTTGTACATAAAATCCAATTTAGAGCATTCAAATTTGCCCTGTACTGCCAAATTTAGGGCATTCAAAATCTTAACCATAAATCAAATTTTGATAAAGCACCGATTCTTACCAATAATTTAGAAAACTCAGAGCAAATAATTAACAGCAAAGCTAGTACCGATTCTTAATTATTGTTAAGATCTTAACAATAGTTAAGAAAACTCAGAGCAAATAATTAACCATTTCTAGAGGATATGATTGATGGGCATAAGCAATCATACCACAGTAGGAACAAAATCAAAGCAAAGCTACTAAAGAGACAAAATCGAAGCTAAGGAGAATACAAAATCAAAGCTAGAGAACAAAATAGAAGAACCACAGTTAACAAAATCGAAACTAAAAGATGAATAAACTCACCACTTACCAAATCGAAGCTTGAGATGAATAAATCGAAGCTCCTTATAAGATCGATTGAGAAGCTGTGTTGTCTTCGATTTCACTCATAAATATTGAGAAGAGATGATTTGGGGTTCTGTTTTAATGTTTTAATGTCTTCGATTTATTAATATGTTTTAATAAATGTCATTTTGGGTGAAAACAAAATAGTATTCAGACAATGGTTTCTGTTAAAAAAATGCTTGTGCAAATTGTAATCCCACAACAGAAATTTAAAAAAAAACCGTTGTATGATCCATACGACGGTTTTTTAAATATGGAAAGGGTTGTTGGAAAGCATATTGCACAACAGAATTTCAAATATTTCCGTTGTCTGAATTACACAACGGTATTTTGGAAAAAAGACTTGTCTGAGGTGCTTTGGCACAACAGTTTTGGCGGCAAAACCGTTGTCTTTTTTTTTTCCAGCTATTTAAATCAATTTGTACCGTTTATACGGCTTCGAATGTGTTATTAAGTTGAAACATAATAGCGTAAGACATTTTTGACCGTATTTACTTATACTTATTCGAATAATACATGGGTAATGTAAAATCCGTATCACGTGTTAGGGTTTAGGGTTTCGATAACTTTATTTTATCAAGAATCGCGAACACGAGACTAGTTGATATTTCATTTATATAAATAACAAATTTATTCGATATATGAACGATAATTTCCTTTGCAAATAAATAGTACCACGTATTAATAGAGTGCTATATATATATAATATAGTTCTTGTTATCGATCGATTTATAAAACACGATATAATCACACTCACAATATTGAACAAATTAACATATTAATTACTAATTAATAATATAAGATTCAAAGGATAGGAACGGGAGTGAAATTTTTTTTTTTCCAGCTATTTAAATGAATTTGTACCGTTTACACGGCTTCGAATGTGTTATTAAGTTGAAACATAATAACATAAGACATTTTTGACCGTATTCACTTATACTTATTCGAATAATACATGGGTAATGTAAAATCCGTATCACGTGTTAGGGTTTAGGGTTTAAGATTTGTACTCGGTGATATTTTATTTATAATAATAACGAATTTAATTTAATTGATAAGAACAATATTTCTTTACACATAGAAGGTTTAATTAAATCAATTTGAATTTAATTTAATTTGATTTAGTCGATAACAAAGATATGAACGAAATTGAATTTTTAATAATAAATATTATTAAATTAAATTGAACAAATTATTTATTTTTATTATTAATACATTTTGGTTCAATATAAAAGTTAGTATAACAAATTTTCTCATTTTTTTTATCATTAAAAAAAATATACATATATGTATAATTCAAATTATTATACTCAAATCTCTGTTCTAAAAATCGGTGATTAATCACGATTAATCACCGATTAATCCCTGTTCCATGGGTTACCGCACTGATTAATAATCCGATTATTCGATTAATCATCCCCGATTAATCCCTGGACAGTGCCTCTACCGATTAAGTCCGATTCCCGCTTTTTACAACACTGACTCAAATTTATAAATTACTAAATATATGTTTTATTTAAATATTATAATACATTATTAAAAATATAATAATAGAATATTAATTTAGTACTGGTTAAGTTTGCTTAGGTTTACTTTCCCTCTTTCATTTCTCAATCACAATTTTCATTTCCCTCTCTTTTCAATCGGAGCTCTCATCTTCGGGCGGCGACAGGTCTCTCTCTCTCGCACACACAGTCTCTCTCTCTCTCTCTCTCTCTCTCTCTCTCTCTCTCTCTCTCTCTCTCTCTCTCTCTCTCTCTCTCACACACACAGTCTCTCTCCCTTCTCTTTCTCTCACACACACCCCCTCTTTCTCTTTCTCTCTCTCGATCTCTCCTCTTCCTCCCTCTCTCTGTCTCTCTCACCCTTTCTCTCTCCCTCCCTCCTCATCTCTTGCTTGATTTCTCTTTTTATGTTATGCATGCATTAGTGTGTTTATTAGTGTGTTTCCCTGTGTTTTAGTTTATGTAATTGTTGTGTAAGATATATATATGCATAGTGATTTATGCCTACCAAGTGTTTGATAATATGTGACTGTGATTTTTGTGTGAGTTTTGGACTTTGTGTGAGATTTTGTGTTTTAGTTTATGTCATTGTTGTGTAAGATATATATGCATAGTGATTTATGCCTACCAAGTGTTTGATAATATGTGATTGTGATTTTTGTGTGAGTTTTGGACTTTGTGTTTTAGTTTATGTCATTGTTGTGTAAGATATATAGGCATAGTGATTTATGCATACCAAGTGTTTGATAGTATGTCACTGTGATTTTTGTGTGAGTTTTGGACTTTGTGTGAGATTTTGGACTTTATGTATGATTTATGTGATATTTGTGTGAGTTTTGGACTTTGTGTGAGATTTATGTGATATTTGAGTGAGTTTTTGACTTTGTTTGTGTGAGATTTATGTGATTTTTAATTGAGTTTGTGACTACGTTTCTTTGTTTGTGACTGTGTTTCTTTGTTTGTAACTATGATTTATGTGACTTTGGTTGAGATTTATGTTTCTTTCTCTATTTGTGTGTAGATTTATCATGGATTCAAGGAAAACAAAATCTGCCTCTGCTCGTACTGCCTCTCGTACCTCTGCCCTTTTAAAAGCATTGAAGAAGAACAAGTCAGCCTCAATGACCGAAACACCAGTGCAGCCCTCTCAAAGTAATTCCTCCCCTGTGTCTGTAAAAGGGAAGCCCATTTCCAGCAATTTTCAAAATCAAATATCCAAGAAAAGGAAACATGGGAGTCAAGCAGTGGCTGAGAAAAAAGAGGGACTTAAACTCTTGAAACGCGGAGCTGTGACAATGCATAGGATTGTACGACGTAAGATCCTGGGCATCAAGCTCCCGGTGCCTTTCAATGCAAAGGGTGAGCCCTATGGTGATGCGGGAACCGAAATGCAGTCTTACATCGGAGTTCTTGCAAGAACTAAAGTCGCAGTATGGTATGATTCATGGATACGTGTTCCGAAAGAAAGAAAGAATAAAATATGGGATTGTGTGCAGGTAACATTGATTGCCCTTACTAGTACTTAAGTACACGTTGTTGCCTACCACCTAACTTGCACTTAAGTAACAATTCTTATGAATGTAGATGGCATTTGATGTGCCGCCAACAGCAAGGAAGATGGTGTTGAAGTCAGCGTGCCAGAAGTGGAGGGAGTTTAAAAGTCGATTAACAACTGCATACATCGTTCCTTACCGGGATCAACTTGAGTTGTTGGAGTCTCCTCCAGCTGACTACTCATTTATCAAGAAAGCACATTGGGATATGTTTGTTTCTGATCGTCTCTCTATTGAGTTTAGTGTGAGTTTTTGACTTTATTTGTTTTCAAAGTTCTTACAAGTTACATTAGGCTTTGTTGCTAATTTTTTAACTATCTGTTATGTGAAAAAGGAGATCCACACTACGCAGAAAAAGAGAAGGGAGCTGAATGAATACCCTCACTGCATCTCTCGCAAGGGTTATGCTAACCTTTAACAAGAAATGGTTAGTAATATACAGTCTTTGATTTTTTACAAGAGTCATATTCAAACGGGTTGATGTTTCTTAATTTTGATATCTCGAACATGGTTATTCATGCAGTCGCAAAGCAATCCTGAAATCGAGATAGATCGGTCAGCTACCTGGGTTCGTGCGCGACAGGATAAAGATGGAAACTATAAGGATCCTAAAGTTAAAGAGATTGCTGAAGAGATTGTAAGTTATTCATTTATCTTTTAATTAAATTTCCACATTACCAAAATATTTGTGGTCACCCTTTGATTTTTGGTTAAATTTTTAGGCGGTTATGAAACAGAGAATTAGTGAAGGGGAGTTGACAGAGGACGGCACTGATGATGTCCTCTCAAAGGTGCTCGGTAAACCTGAGCATCGAGGACGAGTCCGTGGCCAAGGGACTCATGTCAAGCAGTCTGTGTACTTTAACCTGCCGAGGCAGAGGAAGAAAAAAACAATTGAAGAGAGGATCCAAGATGGTATCCAGAAGTTTATGAAATAAGAAAGAGAAAAGATTGTTCAAGAGCGGGATGAGTTTTGGGCTGCGGAGATGGAGAATATAAAAGCTCTTTTAGGTGGAAAGCTTACAGATGCCGGTAACAGTCCAAATGTTGTCTCGCAGCAAGGAAGCTGTAGCAAGGGTGCACCTGCAATTTTGAATGACCTGGAGTTACTAGGTGTAAGAAAGCAACTGGATCTTGATACTGACAAATTGGTGGCTGAAAAATCAAGTGAGAAGATTGATGATGACCTGGAGTTGAAGGTTGCCGATATTGAGAAGGTTGACAATATTGAAGAGAAGATTGACAATGTTGAGGAAAAGGTTGAAGATGAGGCTGGGATTCATAATATTGTTCAGGTTGAGAGTAATGGGTTTGAGGAGATGGCAAATGATGAGGACAAGAATATTGTGTTAGTGTAGGTGCCCTAGAGGCAATACATTGTTTCTTAAATAAACCTTATGTCATTTGATTATTAAATAAATGTATTTATTATGACTCTAATTACTGCGATATTTGTTAGCATAATAAATGTCCTTAGAATAATGATACACATTATATAGTTTAAGTTTACAACTTGAATTTGAGATTATATAATATCATATTCTTAAAGGTCCCTAGTCGAGTATTATTATACAGGACAATAATAATACATAAATAGACTAGTATGTTTTTGACTGATAACCACATCTCATTGGTTATAAGTATGGAGATACTAAAGTCAATACATAGGTACATGTAGAGTACATGGTACTGGACAGACCCAACGTGAGATTCTTCATGTTAATTAAGTCATAAGAAAGACTCACAGTGATAATGGTGTAATGATCCTTTGACTTGAGATCATTATATTTCTATACGAGGATAATATACTTTGACTACATTAAAAGTTACCTTTGACCGGGTAATGATAAAAGTGGACATCGGGTATATTGTGAATCGTATGAGAAATATGAATGATAGATAAAGGATTTAACCCTCCTATTATTTGGAGAGATATTATTGGCCTCTTGATTGAGTGAGACTATAAAATGCATGGCCGTGCTCAAATAATGATTTGTTATTAATAGTCTACTCATGGATCAAGTAAACCCGGATTAAATTATGAAGAGGATGACATGAAACATGCCTCGAGTTTAATCTATAATATTTGGTTAAAGGGATTATATTACACGGGAACATTAATCACAAAAGGTTTTATCGAATCACGATTTAATTATTATTTAATTGGGTAGCAATGATGTATTACTAGATGCCGCTCATTGTTTATAATTTTATTAGAGAATAAAATTATTGCCAATTAAATGATAGCCTACAGGGTCACACACATAGAACATTTTAAGGAAGAATTAATTTAAATTATGAATTTAAATTAATTAAATGATTAGTTGTATTTTATTATATTAATTAAGTATTAAGTCCCACTTAATTAATATAATAAAATACAAATGAGATATGATTTTAATAATTAAGTATGACTTAATTATTATTTATTTAAATAATAGGATTTGATTCTATTATTTAATTAATCAAACTTGGGCTAGGTTTTTAGTTGGGCTTTTACCTTACACTATCATATAAATATATGATGATAGGTAAAAAAGGTAATTAATTTTGTACGACAAAAAAATTATCCCCAGCCGCTTGAACCAAAACCTAAAAAGAAGATCTCATATTTTCATTGGAGGCTAGTACCTCCCTTCCAATCAAGAATCGTTCTTGGAGTGTTCGTGTGGATACCGTAGAGGAGGCTTCGAAGAGGAGCACTCAACTATCGTGAAAGCTTGGATCTCCATTAGACATACAATCGTAAAGCTTCTTTAAGTTAAATCATCAATCTCCGAATTAAATATCATGTTTTTGCATGGATCCTGCGGTAGGGTTTCGATAATTATTGTTTTGTTTTAATTTTCCGCTGCGTTTTTGATGTTCGAAACCCATCAATTGGGGGGGCTGGGTGCGCTGTGGAGTGGGAATTAACCATAGACTCCCCTACCAATGTTGTTGCTTACGGAACTGTTGATACGGTGTGTAAAGTTATTCATGGGAAGCATTTACCAGAAGAGAATGCACGAGTCTGTATTACTCGTGTTGTCCAAGGATCTGCCTTAATTCCTTTCCCCATCCAAGATGAGATCACCATCGTGGAACAAGCTGTGGTGACATTTGTTGAGTGGCCAAGACACCTCATTGTAGAAGTAAAGAAAAGCAGTAATGCATCGAAAGAAATTCAAAAGGTTAGTTTTTATATTTGTTTACGTAACCGTCCAACTTTTCGTACTGCTTTAGTTTGTGTTCTGAATTATCGACTACATTGTTTCTTTCAAGGGCGTCAAGAAATCTAGCCAAAGGAAGTTTAAGAAGGTGGCTGATATAGTGAAGAAACCAGAGTTTGTGTTAGACATGGGTGATGATTATCCTCCGAAGCAGAATCATATGTGGCTCTGGGCAAAGGAGGCATTGAAGGATGGCAAAACATCCAGATTTGTGCTGTGCAAAGAAGCTTTCGGATTAGCCAAAAAACAAGTTCTATTTTTATCAGATTTCCATGCCTTATGCGCAGGAGGAGAAATATCAGGGTCCGTTATTTGCTTGTTTATTAAGTAAGTATCTAAGTTTAATATTTAGATCATCGCTTCTAATAATTGTTTTTATTTCTGCAACTTAGTTTTTAATTGTGTCCATAATTGTTTGCTTTTTATATAGTTTATTGGAGATGTTTTTGAAAAGACACAAAATGTCCAGCATGATATGCTTCGTTGATCCTGGGATGGTTGGCGCAAATGGTTGCGGTACTGTTACAGAGAGGGCTCGTGAATTATCTTTCAGATTCAAAAATGGAGAGCGAGGATCCTATTTTCTAGTGCCATACAACGCCGCGTGAGTACTTATTTCTTTACTTTTACCATTTGTATTATTTATAAAAATACATGCTTTTTAATAAAAACTGATATAAAATTGACGAAATTAATCAGGAAAAACATTTAATATTTAGTCCTAAAATAATGTAACTAAGAAGAGTGTGTGTGTGTGTGTGTGTGTGTGTGTTCAAGAAAATTGAAATGGTTGATATAATAACTTTTGTGTGAAGACTAATATAATAATCATGTTATTTTCAATTTAAGTCACAGAGGCCCTTGTTATTAACAAAGATATATGCACTGGTGCTCTAATTATCAATATCCCTTCGTGTATAATTGATGATATTTTCAGTTGAAACTACATAATTGTTTTAGCCTATAAACGTTAAGTAAATATTATTGTTCTTATTTTTCGGTGTATTATTTACTAGGAACCAATGGTCGCTAACTGTTGTGCATCCTGAAACACAAGTGGTTTACCACATGGACCCTTTGAAGCGTAGATTAGCAAGTGCAGAATGGATTGAGGTGGTTGATACGTGAGTACCTCTCAGAACATAAAATTAATATTTAATCTGCTTTAACAATTAATAAAAATGTATAGTAATTTGATTTATAATATATTGTCGTAGTGCGATCAAATTTTACAAGGAAATGACCAGGAAGTTGATGGTGAAGAAAATCAGTTGGGAGAATATGGCGGTAATAATTTGTACATTTATCATCGGTTTTCCTGATTTTCATGAGTTTCTTGTACGAATGTATAAATTCTTTTTTACGTGTTGATTAGGGTGTTCCTCTCCAAACTGGAACTAAGGACTGTGGCTTATTTGTGATGCGGTATATGAAAGAGATCTGCACTGATAAGGAATTCAGTTTTCATATTAAGGTAATATATATGTGCACAAACAGAATTTATATGTGCACAAACAGTTTCTGGCAATGCTGCAGCAGTTAAAAAATTATTACTTTCTAATGTTAAACTTTGTCCATCTTTTATCTTCCTCGAGTACTAGATTAAGCTCTTTAATGTGACTATGTGTTGAACTAGATGAATACCTTGAAATGCTGAATAGCTGGATGTATGAATTGTATACAACATATCAGTAAAATTGTAAACATCTAAACAAGAATAGTTATAAGAGAATCATAAATGAGAGAAAAAAGAATGTACTACAATGCATTACCAATTCAAACTTGTTGCCTTACAGATCAAGACCGTAAAAGCTGTTATAATTTACTAATAACAATATGATATGTGGAGCATACATACGTACATCAATATAAACACAAACAGATTAACTATTACCTGTTCCCTAAGAGAGCATGGAGTTGAATAATTGTTTGTTCTTCCTGCAAACTGAATTTTCCCCTCTTAATATCAGGTCTAAGATAATTTGTCCATCTCAATCTGCAACTCTTCCCACATCTCTGAAGCCCTATACGAACATCATATGTATTTACATTATCAAGTTAATATTAGATATTAGTATAGCATTACAATAACATTCTTACGGATATATTTATTTCCTTCGGTTGGTGAAAAGTTGTAAGTATTAAGGACTTACCTGCTTTGGTAGGCAAGGCTCTCCAGCTACCATGACCATGTTCTTCGATGTAAGCTAGTAGTTTCTGATCTTCCTCGGGTGTCCATGGCCCCTTTTTTAGTCCAAGCTTGTCACAGCATGGTGATCGACCCATTTCCACCTTAGTTTCTTTCAATTGTATATCTATATATCAAAAACAAGTGTTTGATATCACAGTTTTACATAACTACCTTGTATTAGTACTCTACATTAAATAGACCAGACAATCATCAAATGAGAGAGAGAAGAGAGGAGGGTGGGGGGCAGTGGTAGTAGTAGTAATTACAAAAATGGCAGAGAAGGGGAATATATATAGGCTCATGTTAAAATGGCAGAGAAGGGGAATATATATAGTCAGTTTAACCCTGACTAATGTTCTTGTTTTTTGTATTGAAAGTATATAAATTTTAATGTTGTTTTCCTGCTTTTCAGTGGCAGCGGAGGGGAAACCTTGCTTACAACAACGATGACCTCAATGAGATAAGGATCGAATGGGCCAAGTATTTCATGAAGAACCATGCACGTTGAACAGTTTCAGTACTTCTTGTTATTTCACAATGAACATTTTCAGTAAACTGTGGTGGCCGTTAGTTTTATATTTTGTGGAATATGTTCATTCCGAAATAGGGGCCCAATGTCCGTACTTTTGATGGTATGTTTGTCTAACGGAGTAGATATGTTGGTATGAATATTATGGTTGTATGGATTTGGATTTTATGGTTGGAATTTTAGTAATGTTATTTACTAAAGGTTGTAGACAATGCCATTTAGTAATTTGTTTAGTTTGCACATTTAAATTATACCTTTGTCTAATGTACTTGTAGACAATACTATGAAAAACCAAAGTATTGTCAAAATAGAACCTAGACAACAAGAAAATGAATAGAAGCTTGTGTTATAGTTGCTCAGACAACACATAAATGTAAACAATAAGATAAAAGTACTTGTATTACAGTTACTCGCACAACACATAAATGAAAACGCTAAAATAGAAAAACTTGTGTCAAAACAGCTCAGGCAACGAATCTAACAATTAAAACCCTTGTGAACGAAATATTCAGACAACACTTTATAAAACTCTTACATTGTCTAACAACAAAAACTACAATGGTTTCTGTTCAAGTAAACCGTTGTGTAACAAATATTCAGACAACACTTTTTAAAACAATTCCATCGTCTAACTAACGAAACAACAATGGTTTCTTTCTATAAAACCATTGTGAGAAAGTATTTAACACAACATCACAGATATAGAAGACCATTGTCTATAAAACTATACTGCAACCCAACCATTTAATGTTGTGTTGGATGCAAACGAAATAGACAACACAACCAAAACAAAAAACCCTTGTCTAAACATGCCTAGAACAACGGTTTCTGAGTTAAGGACCATTGTTGTAATGTAGTTTGTACAATACTTTTTAAACGCAAACTGTTGTTGTTTCTAGTATTCACACAACGTTTCAGTAAATACGGACTGTTGTCGAAGAAGGCTCACACAACAGTTTTGGTACCGTTGTCTGATATAGGCATCAGACGGCGCCTCAATAGACAACAGGAAAACAGGGCATCAGACAACGGGCAAAAACCGTTGTCTGAGCCTGTTTTCCTTGTAGTGTTGAACCAACATATGTAGTTTGCTACGGCTGAGTTTGCCTACAGCTACGGTTTGATTTGAACCAATATATGTAGTTCGTTACGGCCGCTTATGCCTACAGCTACGGTTTATTCTGATAACCCGATTCAGCTTCTGATTAAATGGTTATATGACCCACTGGCTATCTCTCGTGTGGTTATGATTGATCTTCTCGGACCAGTTAAATACTGGTACAACTTTGATTAATCTTTATTACTCGTATATCAACTATACATGGTCACATCCAACTTAAATTTATCATCAATCATACACGCGATATTTTTGTTGTGAGTTTGATAATCATTTACACTATAAAAGCATGTCTTGATTGACTTTCTTATGATATTTGCATTCATTAACTTCTGAGATATTCAGACAGACTATTATCTATATTTTAATCAGCAAATGATATTATAGAAGACATATACTTGCATATTAAGCGCGCTAATCACTACTACGTGCGTTTGAAGCTTTCAGTGGCTACGGCTTAAAGATTTCAGCCTATGGTCACAGAGTTTGTGATTTCATGGTTGTTAATGCTCTTAATATGGAGTTGTCTATACATATATGATTTACTAACTATTAGCTAAAAGTATTTTATCGCTGCATATAGGTGGGATAAAATCATCATTTAACTCTTCACAGATTATATAAAGTCTTTCAAAATGAAAGCTGCACGTACCACCTGTCAGACATTTCTAACAAAAGATACTTAAATATACATCTGAAGCAAACTCCCGTAGTCATTGGTTATACAAGTGATTACATCCCATCGGACGTATACTATTTTCCCTATCTTGATGATATCTTGACTATGAGTATCAATTTTAGTCACTCCTGATGAACAAATTGCTAAAGTTCTCAAGCTAATGACCCTTTTTTCACAAACCTATTTTTTATTATTCCAAATGCATTCTGCCTTTCTCACCACACTTTGAATTATGTTATTTATTCACTTTGCATTCTACTTTGTGGTTTTATATAGTTTTGCACTGTTAATACTTGCACATTGAATTTATTATCACTCAGCCACTCAGCTACAAAAAATAGTAAACTATAGCAAATCTACTTATCTATTCAACCTAAAGATTGAACTTCATTTTAGGTGCAAATGATGGATCATTTATTAAATAAATATGATTCCGTCCCAATATGGTAATAGCAAGCCCAACCACATACAAATATCTAAAGTGAAATAGATACAAAAGGGAGGAAGGACAAGAGAGGAAGGGGGATATTTTTTACACCCAGAAAATGATACACAAAAACACACACACACACACAATAAAAAGCTGTACGGAGATCTTCCGATATCGCTACGGAAATACGATATAAAATTCGTTGACCATCACTTGGGATTTTGATCCAGAAGGAGATTTTCAATTTTCCTTGGTAATATTTAGTGGAGTACTACGTACACTTATAGTATACCGAGTACTTGGCAATAATAAAAGGTAAACCTATAAGTATAGATATTCAAGTACACAACAATTTGACTACAACTTTATTTCCCTCAAAGATTTAGACCTTCTGAAATGCGCCCTCTTGTCCTTTCCTGATTATGCTAACTCGATCTTTAGAGGGGAAGTGCAAACATTGTCCACTAATTCTTTCACAATATTTATCATCAAATACCTAACTTACGCAGATATCATATTTTCTTCAAATAGTTCATCCTTTTTTTAATCTCTTTATAGACCTGTAATTACAAGAGAGCATGGTTAAATTCGATAGAGTTAATTCGACCGCGGCTAAATTCGATCGATTACGGTCGAATTTAGTACCCGCGACTAAATTCAACTGATTTCGGTCGAATTTAGCACCGGTCTAATTTAGTACTTTAACCGAATTCTATCGAATTTAGCACTTTAACCGAAATCGGTCGAATTTAGTCACCGGCAAAAAAATTGGGAAATGTCCCGCCAATTTCTTTACCCTACACGGCTATATTCAACTGATTCCGGACGAATTTAGCGCCGGTCGAATTTAGCACTTTAACCGAAATCGGTCGAATTTAGTAGCCGGCAAAAAAATGAGAGAAATGTCCCGCCACTTTCTCTACCCCACACGGCTAAATTCAACTGATTCCGGTCGAATTTAGCGCTGGTCGAATTTAGTACTTTAATCGAATTCGGTCGAATTTAGCACTTTAACCGAAATAGGTCGAATTTAGTAGCTGGTAAAAAAATGAGGGAAATGTCCCGCCAATTTCTCTACCCCACACGGCTAAATTCGACCAAATTCGGTTGAATTTATTATTTTCAGAAATCGAAAAAATGTTATTAAATATTTAAATGTTTTTACACATCATGAAAAAATATTTATAAATAGAAGGATTCATTACATGTACAAATTTAGTTTGTACAAAAAATATTCATATGATAAGAGAATGTTGAATTTTTACTCATTAGATACTTTCAAAAATTTTAAAAAAATATCTAATTAGTTGTAAAAAATATGAGAGTATCCAGAAGACATATTACATTATATAAAAAAATTCTTCTTAATTCACTACAATAACTAGATTAAAAAATTCTCCTAAACAGGGTTTCGTATTTCGATTTTTTAAAAAATATTTCTCGAAGACCCAACCGTACAGAGGTCAAGATCCATCCTTTTTAATGTTATTGCCAAAATTTTAGAAAAAATAAATTAATTTGGTTTGGTAATTTAACGGTCAACTAAGTACTTTGACTATAACCCCTAAATAGGGTTTCGTCAGGATTTAGTGTTTCTATTTTTTAAAAAATATATCTCGACGACCCAACCGTACGGAGGTCAAGATCCATCCTTTTTAATGTTATTGCCAAAATTTCACAAAAAATAAATTAATTTGGTTTGGTAATTTAACGGTCAACTAGTACTTTGACTATAACCCCTAAATAGGGTTTCGTCAGGGTTTCGTGTTTCGATATTTTAAAAAATATTTCTCGACAACCCAACGGTACAGAGGTCAAAATTCATCTTTTTTAATGTTATTCCCAAAATTTTGGAAAATAAATAATTTAATTTGGTTTGGTAATTTAACGGTCAACTAGTACTTTGACTATAACCCCTAAATATGGTTTCGTCAGGATTTCGTGTTTCAATTTTTTTAAAAATATTTCTGGACGACCCAACCGTACGGAGGTCAAGATCCATCATTTTTAATGTTATTGCCAAAATTTCTAAAAAAAATAAATTAATTTGATTTGGTAATTTAACGGTCAACTAGTACTTTGACTATAACCCCTAAATAGGGTTTCGTCAGGGTTTCGTGTTTCGATTTTATTAAAAATATTTCTCGATGACCAAACCGTACGGAGGTCAAGATCCATCTTTTTTAGTGTTATTTCCAAAATTTCAGAAAAAAATAAATAAATTTGATTTGGTTTGGTAATTTAACGGTTAACTAGGTTGGAAAATAAATTAAAAAATTAAATAAAAAAAGGAAAAAAGCCAAATTTAATTTAAAATGCATACACACCAAAGTAGTCATACTCACTATTTTTATGATGAATCTTACCCTACTTTAACTAATTTTTTTTTTCAATTTTTTCCCCATTTTTAACTAGTTTGTAAAATAAATTAAAAAAATAAATAAATGTAGGAAAAATGCATATTTTTGAACATTAAATTTGGTGGTATGACTACGTGGGTGATTATAAATCTTGAATAAAAATTTGGCTTTTTTTTTATTTTTATATAATTTTTTGGCCTTTATTCCTATTTTTAAAATAATAAATTCAATTAAATTTCGACCAAATATTAAATTCAACCGAATTTTCAATGGTCATTATTCCTATTATAATTCAACTAAATTTTGAAACGACCAAAATTTTCAATTTCGACCAAATTTGGTCGAATTTAGCATACTAAATTCGACCGATTACTATTTTCGATTCCGTTAAAAACGACCAAAAAAAATTCGGTCGAATTTAGCTAAATTCGAATGAAATCAGTCGAATTTAAATTCGATCGAATTTTTTTATCGAATTTAACAGTTTTTGTTGTAGTGAAGATACCGTGTATCTAAAATAAGGCGATCTTGAACTATATAGAATTAGAATACTTATTAAACTCATGAACTGTAATGTTTTTGCAAGAAGAAGGGTGGGAGGTGTGTCGAGCATTTAAGAAAAAGGGCAACAAGCCAAACAAAGAACATGGGAGTCGATGAGTTTCTATGACGAGCCTAATGGTGCCAGCTCAGTTGTTGATTCACTTGATTATATGACAAGGCAGCCTCAAGTTTCCTAAGCCGGCAGAACATTATGTGTAAGCAAGAATTACAGGAAGCAGAAAAATTGACCTTTACACAATCCGATCATTTCGTGCAGCTTCCACAACTATATAGCCCATCTCTGCCATCAACAAAGAGGCCAATAACAACCTCAACCTCAGTACTAGCTTCCAAAAATTATATGGAAGATCGGACAAAACGTTCCAAAAATGAAGATACTTGTAAAGTGTCTACTGACTGGAGAGATCTTGCTAAGTTTGTTGCTTCTCGGCTGAGCCAGGAGAAGAAATATGGAGTAGATAATGGAAACATTGGAATGTCAAGCTTTGAGGGACATGTGAGTAACTCAGAGATAGCATCGTGAGTAACTCAGAAATAGATATAACTAGAGAGTGAGTTTAGTGATGATGGTAATAAGTTAAATGAGTTTTTTTTAACTCTGATTGATATGGGAATCATATATCACATATGATACTATGATACGTTTGTGATGTATTTGTATATATGAGCAGATAGATGGCATTTGATGAGGAGCATATATACATTCTCTAATCATAAAGTTTTAATCAGTGAAAAGTACTTTCTAATTTGTCTAACAATTAAACTCTTATTAATTTGTGATTTCTCATGCTCTAGAGTTTCATGAATTTAAAAAAATATATTTATAATTATAATAAGAGAATTGATAAATAATATCCATAATATCAATTTTACATAAATATCCATAATTTATTATTTATATATACTCCATTATTTTGTAAATATTAATGTAAATTACATCGGAATATATGAAACTTAAATATCATATTTAAAATTTATTTATCATTTCCTTTAATGATACATTGATTTAAGAATTTTTTTTTTTGAATCTTTCAAATATAGATGAATACACTTTTTCTTAAATCATATATTTTTATTCAAGTCAAAGAAGATTATTTATTATCAAATTAATATATTACAATTAATTATCATATTAAAATTGGATAATTAGAATTTATATTTTTAAATTTGAAGTTTTGACTGGATAACAAAACTGATTGCAATTAAAATAATTAATATTCAAATTTTTATGATCTAAAACAGTTCCAATGGTCAATTTTAGATGATCTGTTCATCAAAATTATAAAAGTCTTAGTATGAGTGAGATCCACAACACTGTTTAATGATGAGATTAAACAATCGATTATAGTTTAAAGCACCATTGAGAAAAGTGATCAGATTTTAGTTTAAATGGACGATAGGTTTTTGTTACATGGAAATTTCTTGTAATGATTAACTGCAACAACCATCACCAAAATAACATGAATTAAGTGATTGATTGAATTATGACCCATTTTATAGTTGTTACATATAAAACTTTAAAACTTTTTAAAAATTATGTAAATAATAAGAAATCTAGCGTAAGAGATAATTATTTATAGATGAGTTTTTTTATAAATAATAATTATTGATAGTTTTATTAAAGAGACCGAGATATATCTCAGGTAAATTTGATGAGATAGTATAATTTTATATGTAAATATGTGTGGATATTTTTGTAAAATCAAAATTTATTTAAAATTTTATTAATTAGCCCTGTGGGCCAATAAATTTTAAAGTGTATCTCAATAAAGTTCCCTGAGATTAATCTCAAGATCCTTTTCCTGAGATTAATCTCAGGTCCTTTTTCTCTTTATTAAACTATTACTTATACCACAGATAATAAATTCCAAACAATGTTAGAATTTTAACTTGTCAATAAATTATTTTTAAATAATTTCACTAACTATTCTACTTACAAGTGTTTATAGTTTCTACATTCTTAAGTTCTTAGTCCGCAGAACAAAATGAAGAATTATTCATTCAAGTTCCAAATTACTCGATTGAAACTTTACCAGGGCCCATAACCTTTTAGCACACATACTTTGTGAGGACAAAGTAATGCATGTCAAACAAAGGATTAAAATTTAAAAGTCGACAAAAATGTGTCCATATTTCTGTGCAAATGTTACAAGAAGGATATGGAAGGAGCAGCCAATTAGAGGAGCAATTCAATCAAATCATTTAATGTTTTCAACTACATATTCATTAAGCTCTTTAAGCTGTGAAAAGCAATGTCTTGAACAAATGTCGTGAAAATATGGATCATATCTATGCATAGCAGAACTTCTGTAGTACAAAGACACTGTATCGACAGTTTTTCAGGTGGAGATGTGAAAAAAAAATCCGGAGGTATAAAAAAATCACTCCTTTAAATGGGTGGGAAAATGTAGGTACAATTACAAAGAGTAAGAATATGGCAAGGATTTACAGAGGTCCGGATCCAGAAATTTTTTTAGGGGGATACCGAGTAAATTTGGGGAAAACATCAATATATTTTTAAAATTTTTGTGGGACACTTCTGTATATTTTTTAAAAGTTTAATGATGAAAAAACATTAAATTTTCACTTCTACAAATTTGCACTTGCATAGCGTTTATTTTTGCACTTGCATAGCGCTTTTAAACGCTATGCAAGTAGTCAACTTAGATAGCGCTTTTATAAATACTACTTAAGTAAGTATTATCCAAGTACATCTTCTACTATAGCATTTACCAAAACGCCGTACAAGTTCTATTCATTATATGCAATATCACTTGGATAACTCTTTTTTAAGCGCTATGCAAGTGAAAAAAAAAATTTTAAAAAAAATTATATTTATTTTTCTGCCTTCCTTTTACCTGTACTACTCTAACCATTTTCAAAAATAATAAACATACAAAAACAATAATATACACCACAATATATTTGGCAAAAGAAGAAATCCAAGTCATAAAATTTTGGTCACAATGCATAAATAAAAGCCTTCAGATTACAAAAGGCCGAAACATTTTACACTCAGAATATTATTATAGGCACTAGTTAGGCATATTACGTAGCTGCTTATCAACTTGGTTCCTCTTCAAGTCACAAGATCTACAAAAAATACAATATGCTTAGCTTTCCCCTGAAATAGCATCAAGTGTAATTGCACTTCCATGGCAACAGATGTCAAAATTCCAGTTTATCTTCTGTTGGCCACCGACTCCACTTTGCTTTCTAATCTTTCCTAAATTTTAACAAATAAAAATACAACTCTGGAAGAAATCATAATCAAACGCAAAAAAATGGTGAATGATAGAGAGACAAGGGATATTTACAAATACAAAGGAGTATAGTATAGAACGCGACAGGCAATCAAATCATCTAGAACATAGTGGAGTGCTGCGACTTGAACAAATTGAGGTATTGAGTGATGGGCGATATTTACCAATAACTGCATAACATTGAGTTTGATCTTTTCTCAGTATTTTTAAAATTTCAAGGAGTTCACAGAAAATACAACGGCCACCAGAGATTACCAGCAGATAAATGCAATTGCATAAAATTTATAGACACACACCAACAAACTCATTTAACATACTAACATAGTTCTAAGTGACAAGCAAGCTTACTTTATCAATTTTATTACCTAGTAAGATAGTAAACAATCAGAAATAACACCACAAAAGATGCCACGTGTGTCAACATTTTCTGGCTTGATATAACGTACAAAAGCACATAAAGTAACATGAAGGACTTCGCAACAAACAAGGCTAAAAAGAATAAAGTATCGTACCACAAGATAAAAATTTATATTCACCTTTAGATGAACTATTGCATATTCGATGGTCGCCCCTGCTCCAGAGTGTTTTGTCTGCAGCTTATAAACAGAGCAAGTCATTATAAAATGTTGTTCAATAAACACCAAAGAAAAGAGAAAAAAAACAAATAAACCAGTCAAAAATGACCGTATATAGTTGTAAAGTAAACTTGACCCTATATTTTAGGAAGTCCTCAAAATTTTTTGTAGGACAATTTTATATATTGAGCATAATGTTTCATCATTAACGATATATAGGGTCAACGGAGTCCATTATTATAGAATAATCAAGCAATTAAGAACTAACAAACAATCAAGAACAATCATTGCTGGGATGGCAACAAAATGTTGTGTACAATGAACGTCATTGTAAAATTAAAAGTTACTTATACACTGATACACCAGGTCATTGTTGTCTGTCAGTGGAGGTTGAGGATTCGAACCTCAGCTAAAATGTGAAACTACGAGAATCTAGACTATTGGAATTGACCATAATAAAAGAAAAATAATGTCGACTGTCAGTCATGCATGCAATTAGTGCTTTACATGGTCTTCACAGACTAAAAAAGCATTACAATTTCTACTTCTCTATTATATACCTTCTCTATTTTAAACATCTCACTCTTGATTTATGACTATTAAGGACTAGCTCTACATATGCATGATGCTCTGTCCATGTGACAATAGAGAAGTGATTGTTATGCTCGCTTTTCTTGCTAAATAACAAAATGCACTCAATTAACACCATACAACATCGTAAAAGATTATAAAAACTGCATTACCTTACCAGCATCCAGAAGAACAGGCATATCAACCCACCACTGATTGCCATAGCAACTGCAATATTATACTACTGTAGTATGTTTCTGTTGGGTCTATGTCTCAGTCTGATGAGTTCAAGTGATTCGGAACTTAAGGCGAATTAGTATATTGATGAACATGGGGAGGGGATAATTAACCACAGTGATGAGAACGATTTTGAGGATATGATGACATGCAGATGAAGTTGCGACACCTATGATCAACAAGGCAATAACTATACAACTAGGAAATTAATTAAAAGAAGGGCAAGACCTAAACATATTTCTACAACTATGTAACTTCTAAATATTTGATGTTATTATTTAAAATATACGTACTCAAGGATTTAATTACCATAAAAATTATGTCGCAGAGAGGGAGAGAGGTGGATTTTATTACACTGTGTCATAAGATTACAAAGGAATTAAACCAACTTATCAAATTATATCTTGTTTGACTTTATTATACAAATAAGCACATTCACCTTGATACCTCTTATGACATGATAATATACTTGACTGGCTACATAAAACTAAATCGGTACTCATAATTGTTTGTATATGTAATTTACTTAGGAGTTTCAAATCTTCCTAATTTTAATCTGCTGCTTAACCATTTCATTGGTAACCAACTAAGAACAGGGGCTTTCAAAATATATGCACACATACAAATCAAATTACAACAAATCAAAACAATTAACACTAAAGTTATCTTCAGTACGCTCAATCTTAGTCAAACATTATATTATCCCGAGGACAGGGTTAAATTTGTAGTACCTTAGATTTTAGATAAGCCGAGAAACTGAAATTGTAGAGAAGTTGATAAAATCATAGAAAACCCGACTCACTGGTTGATTAGTATCTCCGTTTCAAGATAAACACCTTAGCAATTCTTCAGACTAAAATTAAATACAAAAAAGTAATACATCAGAACCCATATATCACCAAAAAAAACATATATGAACTAAGCCCCACAACATACCTTTTAATCTTGTGAACTGAGAAGCCAAATCCACACCAAACTTTGAAGCAGCTACAAAATTGAAACCTCAAATTAATTTAAAGCGAAAACTAATTAAATGAAAATACATAGAATTAAACCCCTAAAATTGAATCCAATGAGAAGAAAAAATCGATTGTAGAGTGATAGAGCACAGTGGGAGAGATAAACAAACAGATTGTAGTGAGAGAAAATAGTGGGAGAGAAGTAGCAGGCGATTCCCAAACAAAACCCTAAAAGTCGCGATTGAAGATAAAATCGATTGAAGTCACGATTGAAGATAAAATCGATTGAAGTCACGATTGGAGAACAGTGTGAAACAACGATTCCCAGCAATTGAACGAAACAACGATTGTGTGAGCGATGAAGATGAACAGAGCGATTGTGATAGAACAGAGCGATTGATTGGTAAAATGTTTAACTTAGGAGTAATTCTAACGACTGTTTCAATAAGTAATTAAAAAAATGTTAAAAATACGTTTAACTTAGACCGCCCTTCTTAAAACGCTATAGTAGAGTTCAATAATGAATAAAAAATAAATAAAAAATAAATAAAAAGTACTTAAAATATAGTAGCTTCAATAGCGTTTAGAGAAACGTTATGTAAATTTAAGCTACCATAGCATTTATTGAAAAAGCGCTATCTAAGTAATTTTTATTTTTATTTTTGTTTATTTTATTCACTTGCATAATTACTTGCATAACGTTTTTGACAAAAACGCTCTGTAAGAGACCCACTTACATAGCACTTCTAAAAAAGCGCTATGCAAGCGGTGTCTCCGAAGTTCAAAATTATAGTAGTGGTTTTAAAAGTATTACGAATGTGTCTGTCATACCCTTTACTAGATCCTCCCTGGACATATATGTAATTGTTTGGATCATGTTTCAGCTAGCTACATTGCATGGATTGCTGGGATGAGAGCTGGGAACCTGTTTGTGGAATTGTGGGCCCTGGTCTTGTCTAGCATGCGCTATATGGCTCCTGTTCTGCATGTTTTGTCTATTAAATCTCCATATATATATATATATAGAACACTTCATCTTACCACATATAGATCACTAGCTGCAAACCCTATTTCAAAAAAAATAATAATTTATTTACCTCTGAAAAATGTCATGTACAATATTTAATCAACTACTAGTTTAATTCTGTAATAAAATTAAACATATGCAAAAGGTTACTAACCTTTTTGGAATATCAGAACATTAAACAATTATCAGAATTCTTATTAAAGGGCGGACAGTTTGGAACTATGTAGACCAGCTAGCTAGGCATTACCAGAAATCTCAAAAAAAGGATATCATTGGCTCCATTATCTTGGAACCATCTCAGTTTTAGTTCTTACATAGTGGTTCCCGATCAATTGAAGATCCATAGAGGTTCTCAAGAACTAGCTACTGCAATAAAAATACCTACTGATCACCCAATGTTTGGTTTCTCTATTTGCAAGATCATATACTAAAACTAATAATTACCCTTTCCATGTTTAAACACACATGATGTTTCATCATATCTACTAAGACACTACATTGTTAATTACTGGTCTAATCTCTTTGCTAATTATATATTAGTGGCATAATTATGCCGACATGTTCCACTATTCCACCGTATGTATTCAGAGTTTTATGTTCAAAGTTCTGCAAAGCCAAAATATCAAGTGTTCATTAACGAAAACAGGATTTGTCGAGCCTATCTGGCTATCTGCCATGATTCCAAACTACGGGTCGCATAAGAGGACCAATCACATTTCAACAAATGAGTTTAGTGAAATTAAGTTAAAACAATTACTGAGTTCAAAAAGAATATCTTTTCTCTATTGGCTATCATTTACACTCAGTTGGCCACCAGATTGAATTTTCACATGCTATTCTGGTTTGGTTGGGACACACATAATGTCAGCTTATAGGCCAACCAAAAGTTTAGAGCTAAAGGGCTTAAAAACTTGTCCTTTTTTTCAAAAAAATGCAGAGCAGAAAGAGCACATATGACAATCACTAAAATGGTTGACTAAATATTTAAGATACCAGTTTTTATATTAAGAAGATTGAAGACCAAAAAAGTTCTTCAGTTTCTTACTTGGAATATAAAAGTAATTCCTCGTACCAGTGAAAAAATTCAAGCAAAAGTAACTCCTCAGTAGAGGAGTTGCCCTTAAAGAATTGTCCTTTTCGATCATATACTCTTGGCACTTCTTCTTCGGCTAGTTAAGTTATTCATGTTTTTTTTTGTAGTGGGGGTACCGCAAAAGGTGGAGTGGAAGCTCTGAACTGGCTTTCAAGTTTGGATTAACCCAAAAAGATTGTAAGGTCACAACTTATATATGGTTGTACCTGGTGCCAAGCCCAGCAGACCAGGACCACATCCTTTTTAATATAACTTGCTTACCCCACGATTTTTTAAACTATGTGCTTGCAAGCAGAAACGAAATGAAACAGAACCAGGAAATGAACATCAGCCATCCCTAAAAGCTCAAACATTTAAATATTACACAGATTTGTGAACAGAATCGAAAACATCCCACAACTTCTACCACACTGATCACCAGGATATACACACACATTTCAAGACAAACAGTATTCATACATCACAAACCAAACGCTATAACCAAAACTACTTCTCAACACTAGTAGTTTTCGTAGACTTTTCAACTTTCTTCTTCCCAATTGCAACTTTAGGAGCCTTCTTCTCCTTCTTGATAGGGTCCGATAACTTATACGATGCCTTAACTTTGATCAGCTTTCCTTTTGCAGCAGAAATTTTCAATTGCCGCAAGAATTAATCTTCCTGAAATTAATTAGCTGGCAACGCCTTCTCTTCCATGTAATATTAATTATAGTAAAAAATTTCCGAATTAATAGTCATTTGAGATTAATCACAATACTAAAAATGATTATTGTTAAATGTAACATCCCAACAACTGTTAAACATGTATTATGGACAACCATTTACCATAAGAAAACTCTATATTTATCCCTAACATTGTGGTCTTGTGGATACTCATCATCCTTGGTAACAAGATGTTGAGGGTTCCAACATTATTGCCCAGTGGATACTCCTCACCCTTGATAACAAGATGTTGAGGGTTTCGAGTCTCAGTGGAGACTAAATGGTAATTTCATGCACACTTTATAGAATTTTAAAAATTATTAACCCAGTATCATATGCCTCCTGCATATATTAAGGATATATGCAAATTGAACAGTGAAATTCTTCAGTTATTTACTTGGAAACTAAAAGTAATTTCCCATACCAGTAAAAGAATTCAAGCAAACGTAAATGAATGTTTCAGGGTCCCTGTAGATCAAAAGTAAATGACTGAAAGGTCACAAGTAATGGTTGTACTTGTGCCAAGCCCAGCAGGCCAGGATCATTTCTTCTTTTAAATATAACTTGCTTACTAAAAGTCTTATAAATTATTTGCTACAAAGAAGTCAAGCACAGCCCAGGCAGGACAATAACAATGCACAAAATGACGCAAAAAAACAATCAAGAAACTAATTAAACAAAGCAAGGAATAAACAAAGTTTAGAACTTTCTTCACCGGAGGCTTAATATACTTAACCTGCAGCTTGGCCTTAGCCGTCTTCTTCACAGGAGTAGCACCGTTCTTTGTCTTATTCACTGCCTCCGATTTCTTTGTAGTCTTAGGAGCCTTCTTCTCCTTCTTAACAGTGTCCGATAACTTATACGATGCCTTAGCCTTGATCAGCTTTCCTTTTGCAGCAAAATTCTTCAATTGCTGCCCTAGAATCTTCCTGAAATTAGCTTGCAACGCCGCCTTCTGCCTCTCTTCGATGTAATATCATTTTTAATAAAAAGTTTGCAAATTTATAGTCATTTGAGACTAATCACAGTACCAAAACATTTCTTGTTAAATATACAGCCCCACAACTTTTAAACAGATATTATGGAAAAAAGCAAGTGTAGTATCATTACCATAAGAAAACTCCATAATTATCTCTAACATTGATACCCTTCACCATTGGTAAAAAGATGTTGAGTGTACGAGTATCAGTGAAGACATATGTGTGCATGGGTGGTTTCCTGCACACATTATAGTATTTAAGAAATAATTAACACAATGTCATTAGCTCCTTGCATATGTTATGAAGATTGAAGAGTAAAATTCTTCAGTTTTTACCTGGAATAAGTAATTAATTTGTCAGAGCAGTGAAAGAATCCAAGGGAAAGTAATCCCTAAGACCGATGAAAAAATGGTTTCAGGGTTCCCTTGGGTCAAATTATGCACATCACCGTCCCCAGATTTCCAATACTTCGTAGTTTAGCTATGCATGGTTATTCCATCGAAATGTAGAAAAAGAATGCGGTTAAATATGAAGAGAATATCTTCAGATAAGGAAGAACTTTTCTACCATATATGAACATATGTTCAGCAAGTCAATCATAAAAAGGAGAAGAATGGGTTAAGACTATAGCATACATTTAGTGTTTTCTGCTAACAACTTAAAATTTTGGAGGTGATAGTCATCTACTGTATAAGAGCCAAGGTTTATACCGACGAATCTTGTTTTTATCATGGTACATACTCATATGTATTGGACACCTTTATCTATTTCAAATTCTTAGACTCTTAGTAAAATTGGTGGAGATACATTTGGTTATATATCTACACAAATATGGGTATTAGCAGAACCTTGGGTTTTCTAATGATCAAATTTGCCAATCTTTGATTCGAAATGTGTATAGATACTAGAAAGATAAATTTCCCATTTCCATTTGTGCTCAGACTTGGCAATGTGCCAGTGACACAAAACATGACATACAGTACTAATCAAATACAGCCGAGGAATGTATTTTGTATCCTTTGACCACTTGCTCGGGAAGTTGGGATACCGGATACCTCTTTCTCCTCGCCATAAAGATACATAAATGCACTTGGTGCACAAGCTCCCAAATTAACAAAATCTCCAGAAAGTCCGACTGAAAAGTGCCATATGGATGCAAGCTCACTTAGTTTCGAAATGTTGTAGTTACGTCTTCAAACTGGCCCTGACCTGTCGGATACATACTAATTAATAAGAATACAAAAAATGATTTTTCAAGAGAAAGATATACAAGAGTCAAGCATTCAGAATCTCGGCAAGGATTACAAACATGCTGCAGCATCCACGGAAAGAATAAAGCATTTCAGCGCTTTATAATTCATAGACCTTGGAAAAACATCAATATCATGTTAACAAGGGCGGAGGCAGGAATATAATCTACCCTGGGCTATGATAAACATATAACTGGTAATAAGAACTTACTGAAATAAAGTAGCAGTCCCAAAGTAGCAGCAACAAACAGGTAATAGATGCTCTATACCTGTAAAACAAGAATGAAAATCAGCCCTCATAGTGTTATCTCATAAACCTTTAATTATATAATATAAAATTTACACATTAACTATTAAATTTGAGCAATTCTTACTTGTTATTTGAGTTGTAGCCTGCGATTCTTCCCCCTCTTTTTTCCTAAATTTGAGCACTTGGTTTAAAAAATGAAAACAATGTCTTCCCCCTCTTTTTTCCTAGATTTGCCATTATATATCCTGTAAAAATAGAGTAAAAGAGATTATAAGAATATAATCTATAAATAAAGAAAAAGATGAATTGATCTTGTTGTAATTAGTTGCTACCTGTAATTGTATCTCCTTTTTCTTGTATCTCCTTTTTCTTGCTTAGATGATTGAAAACCTAGAATTGGATTTGTGCTTACAGTTACTCTGGTTTTTCACGTGTGTCTATAAAATGTGTTTTACATAAAAAAAAAAAGTTGGAATGGACCAATTTTGTCCTGGGCTGGATAATATAAAATTTTTAGCTTTTTTTTTTGTCCTGGGCTGCAGCCCACCACAGCCTTTGCTGTGGCTCCGCCCTTGCATGTTAACTTGGTTCCACTATTCATTGAGTTATACACCATACAAATTGAATGCCAACTGGGCAATGTGTAATTTCAATTCAATTGTGATTTATAACCTAATTTCAATCCAATTGTAATTTCAATTCAATTCAATTTTAATTCATTGCCAATCCAAAATTGGCAATGTGCCTGTGATACAAAACATGACATAAAGTACTAATTAAACACAGCGGAGAAGTGTATCATTCGACCAGCTCCTTGTGAAGCAGGGAGTACCTCTTTCTCCTCTTGCCACAAAGATACATAAATGCAATTGGTGCACAAGCTCCCAAATTAACGAGATCTCCAGACAGTCTGACTGAAATGTCCCCATGAATACAATCTTGCACTTGTTTTCGATAAAAAATTGTTGTTTACATGTTCAAATTAACCCGTGACCCGTCAGAGCACTAAATCAAAATATAAATAATGATTTTTCAAGAAAAAAGATATACAACAATCAAGCATTCAGAATCTCAGAAAGTACAAACATGCTGCAGCATATATATCCACGGAAAGAGTAAAGCATTTCAGTGCTTTATTCATAGACCTTAGAAAAACATCAGTATCATGTTAATTTGGTTCCACTATTCATTGAGTTAGACACCCATACAAATTGAATGCCAACTGGGCCGCGAAACAAAATCTTCTGTTGTAGCATCATATCTAATATAGGCATATTAATATCTTCCTCTCGAAGTAGAATATCAGAACAAGGTTAGTTTACCTTCATGTACAAGCGGCTTCGTAGCCCAAAATTTCTTACTCAAAAAATGTGCATGTCTTAACAAATATACCTCAATATCTTCAACCATGAGCAAATTAAATTAAAGGGGTGGGATTGTATCAAAGACATTTAAAGACTATCAATGATTTTAAAAATAATGAAATATTCAATTCTAACAATTTAAAAGTATGGTGTTATTCAATCAAAACTTTTAAAATATATGTAGGATTTTATTGAATTTATCATAAGTACACTTTTAATGACTATTGACAAAAATTATAACTATATCACTTCAAAAAAGTTATGAGTTTTTTGATAATATTTCACATGGAGTTTTCGTATACCTTTGTGGCATAGGCCTTCGTCCGCGGATCTTTCTGTCCGTATTCTCCAGAGAACTGTTTGACGACCAACATTGAATCGCTAAAAGCTCTCAAGTGTTTCACTTCCAGATTTTTTGCCAAGTTTAGGCCTGCTAGTAGGGCTTCGTATTCGGCCTCGTTATTGGTTAAGGAGAAAGTGAATCTAATTGCCTGACATATCTCGAATCCTTGGAGGCTGGTTAAAATTAGGCCTGCTCCGCACTTGGATCTGGCCACAGAACCATCTACAAATAGTTTCCATTTACCCGGAGAACGGGTCGACTGTTCTTCTAAGATCAGATCCTTCGGACTGGAGAAAGAGCATTCCACCATGAAGTCGGCGAGAGATTGTGCCTTGACTGCCGTTCTGGGAATGAACTCTAGATCGTATTATCCTAACTCGACCGACCAGGTAACTACCCTGCCCGAAGCCTCGGGCCTGCGCATGATTTTCTTCAGGGGTTGGTCGGTTACTATCTGAATCGTTAGGCCTTGGAAGTAGTGCCATAATTTTCTCGATGCCATTACCAACCCATAGGCGAATTTTTCCGCATTTGGATATCTGGTTTCGGCGTCCTTCAGTATGTGAGATACGTAGAATACTGGATGTTGATTTCCTTCGTGCTGCTTGACCAGTACTGCTCCAAGTGTTTGGTCGTTCACAGCCAGGTATAATTGTAAGGTTTCGTTCGGCCTTGGTCTCATCAAGAGAGGAGTGTTTACCAGGTATTCCTTTATTTCCTCGAATGCTTTTTGACAATTTGGTCCCCAATCAAAATTCTTTTTTCCCCGAAGTACCTCGAAGAATGGTAGAGCTTTTTCGGCCGACCTAGAAATGAACCTTCGGAGAGCTGCCATTCGTCCAGTTAATTTCTAAATATCTCTTATCGTCTTTGGTGCTTCCATATCCACGACGGCCTTGATTTTCTCTGGGTTCGCTCCAATTCCTCGGGCACTCACCATATATCCGAGGAATTTTCCGCTGTTAACTCCGAACGTGCACTTGTTCGGGTTAATTCTCATATTGTTCTTTCTTAACGTTTCGAAGCATTCCTTTAGGTCGTTCGCATGATCCTGGAAGAGTGACTTTACGATCATGTCATTGACGTAACATTCCATGCTTCGTCCTATTTGCTTTTTGAAGAGCTTGTTCACCATTTTCTGGAAAGTTGCCCCCGCGTTCTTCAGTCCGAAGGGCATTTTGATGTATGCATAAGTGCCGTTCGGGGTGATGAATGCTGTCTTCGGAATGTCCTCGGCATTCATGGCGATTTGGTGATAGCCTGAAAAAGCGTCCAAAAAACTGAGAATTTGATGCCCCGATGTGGCGTCTATTAGCTGATCGATGTTGGGTAGGGGATAGTGGTCTTTTGGACAGTGCTTATTTAGGTCAGTGTAATCGACGCACATTCTCCACTTGCCGTTTGATTTTTTGATGACAACTACGTTCGCCAACCATTCGGGATAATCAATTTCTTCGATAAATTTGGCCTCCAGTAGTTTTTCAACTTCGGTCTGGATAACCCTTTGTCTCTACATGGCAAAATTTCTTTTCTTTTGTTTCACAGGTTGGGCGACAGGCTCAACCTTTAGACAGTGTTTCGCCACTGAAGGGTCTAATCCAGGCATGTCTTCGGGGTTCCAAGCAAACACGTCGTGGAATTCCCTAATGACCGCGACAACCCTTTCCTTCAACCCTGGTTCCATTCCCTTGCCTATTTGGATCATCTTCCCGGATTGGCCCACGTATAATTCAACATCTTCGGTTTTGGCTGCGGGTTCGACAATTGGGTAAGAGAGATCGGCCCCGAATTTCTCGAGTTCTATATTCAGCATTTGGTGACTGCTTCCTGCGTCCTCATCTCTTTTCCTTTTTCCAGGTTCAACCATCTCGGCGTCTTTGTCCTTTTCAAGATCTTCTAGCATGATGATTCTTGCTGCTTTTTGATCGCCCTTCATTTCTCCGATCCCCTGCTCGGTAGGGAATTTTAGCTTCAATTGCAGTATGGATGATACTGCTTGGAATAGGGATAAAATGGGCCTGCCTAGGATGCCGTTATACGGGCTATCTACCCGAACGACGTAAAATTTAGCTTCTTTCATCACGGTATATGGCGCTTTTCCCAGGAGCACATTCAGTCTGATGGTTCCTTCGATCGGCACCGGTTGATTACCGAAACCATATAAAGGTGCCTCGTGGCACGGTTCTAGATGTTCTCCTCCTAGATTCATTTTACAGTAGGTCCTGTGATACAGGATATTGACCGAGCTCCCTTCATCGATCAACACCTTCCAGATTTTGTTCTTTCCAATTACCGGATTTATTACCAAGGGATCTTCGTGTGGCCATATGACGTCTTCATAATCATCTTCTGTAAAGGTGATCGGGAGTGGTTGCTTGGCTATTCTCGACTGGTAAAGGCTGTATATTTATCTGGTGTACTTCTTTCGGGCTGTCTTACTGTCCCGATCGAGTATAGTGCCGCCAGAGATCGTTCGGACTTCGCCTTTATACTTTTCTGATCCTTCGCCTTCTCTGGGACCTTTTCTTTCCTTCGCATCGAGCTTTTCTCTTAAATCGCCCACGAACTGGGCTAACTCTCCATCCTTGATCATTTTTTCGATCAACTTCTTCAGGTGGTAGCATTCATCTGTGTTGTGGCCCTTGTCTCGATGATACTCGCAGTACTTATTCTCGTTTCTTCTGTATTCAGGGGTTTTTATTCGGGGTGGTCGAACGAACCCCGGTTTTCCCTTAATTTCATGGAGAATCTTGGAGATGGGTGCGTTGAGGCGCGTGAACACAGTACTATCTTTGTCTTGCCTTCGTCCTGTTATTCTAGGATCATTTGTCCTGCCTCTCACATCGCCATGATTTCTTCGGTCGTCCCTTTGTTAGTTTCTCCTGTCATCTTTGTCATTCTTTCTACTTTCTTTGTACCCTCCGATTGATTCCAACTTCCTTCGGATTGCTTCTCCCCGAACGTATATGTCGTTCAGAGATTTTGGAGGAACGTCATAGAGAGACGACTGGAGCTTCTTGCCTTTTATGGGGTCGAGTCCGGCCGAAAGGAATCCAGCAGCTTTGATCTTATCGAGGCTTGTGACCATTCCGGCTTCCTCCTTAAATCTTGCTAAGTAGTCTCCTAGATCTTCATTCGGTCTTTGTCTGCAGTGAATTAGGGCTTCAGTGTCTTTCTCTCTTCGGCATAAATGGGAGTAATTCCTCAAGAATTTCCTTTTGATTTGTCCATAAAATCAATCGATCGTGGCCTTAGCGAACGATACCACATGGACGCCGGTCGTTTTAGGTAAGTTTTGAACATCTTGCACAACATGATATCGCAATGCCCCATACCAGTCATGAGTGATTCGTATTTCTCACAATGGTCTTCGGGATCGCCCTTTCCGTTGAACTCGTGCATCTTTGGGAATTGCCTTCCTGGTGGTGGTCGGTACTGTTCTATCTCTTCGGTCACGATAGGCTCGTGGCTAATCATCCTATCTCCGAACATAACTTTTTCTAGCCTTCGAATCCGATCGTCCGTGTGTGGACCTTCTTCTTCTGAATCTGAGGAATTGAAAACCTTTGACTTGGTTTTCTTGGACTGCAACTCCGAGTTCCATGACTCGTCTTCATCGTCTCTGACTCTCTTATCCCTTTGGTCATCTTCGGGCTTCTGGACTTCGGCCTCTAGGGCTTCTCGTAATGTTTTCTCCTATAGTTAAATTTCTTCTCTTTGGAGTTTTAGGGCTTGCAGCTTTAACTGGTTGGCCTCCCTTAGCTTGGCTTGCCTTTCTGCTTCGTTCTGGCCTTTCACCTTTTCCGTTTCCTTTCCTTTGTCTTTCTGTTCTCTCCATTTCACGAGCATTTCTTGTTGTTCTTTGGGAGAAGGCATAACCTCTTCTTCATTGAAAGCCAACATTCTTTGGACGACCGGAGTTGTCTTTTGTATGATAGGACTGTTTCCGGCCACGGTGCTTTCGTTAGTTCTGGGCGTTTCTTTGATTGTCATAGCTGCTGATAGATTTTAACACAAATTGTATCTCTACGTTTCCACAGACGGCGCCAAATGTTACGACCGAATTTCCACCGGGTCGGTTCTCGGGTTGATCCTGCAAAATGAGAAGAATGCGAGGGATTGTCCCCCCGATTCACCTCCGGTGTAAGAATGAATAAGTCGTGTTTTGTAGAGAGTACTTTGAACGTAAAGAAAATGTGTGTAGTGAATTGTGAGCATATCTCCTCTCTTATGGATTAGAGTCTATATTTATACCTTGGGAATTATGTCCGTTACCTCAAGAGGGACCCATAAGCATCAATATGTTTTCCACCACCGAAAGTGAATGAAGACCGTTTAAGAAAGAGGAGACCGTTTGGGCATTTGGGCTTTACTTCTTGGGCCTTCGGTCCGGCCCATCATAGATAAATGGCTTCCAACACTATGAAGACTTCAGAATCGAATGATGTTAAAATAGGGCATCTTTATTGAATAGAAGCAAGTGTTATTTGCTATTGGTTGTATACACTCTGGCTTTTGAAATTATATAAGAAAAGATTATAAAACTCTGAATCTAGAAGAGGGTGGTTAAAAGTTATGAGTATATATCTGAACACAAACTATATGGAGTTTCACGACCGCAACTTGATGTATTGCTTCCAGATTTTATTAAAGCCATTAGAATGATTGTGGAAATACCGGC
The DNA here is from genome assembly GCA_036435485.1 of Saposhnikovia divaricata. NCBI lineage: Eukaryota > Viridiplantae > Streptophyta > Magnoliopsida > Apiales > Apiaceae > Saposhnikovia > Saposhnikovia divaricata. The sequence continues at coordinate 234,440,435 of CM071594.1, forward strand.
CGCAATAAGATGAAATGCGGAAGGGAAGATCAGTGCTAAGAAGAAAAGTACAGTACTAACAAAATTTACATGATACATTTCGATTGAGATCCACGATGGATTGTATAGAGCTATTGATGTTTCCCTCGAAGCTCATCAAGGTTTGTCTGATCTGGACCAGAAGAAGCCCTGCAAATTGGTTGATTTTCAGAAAAATTTTGGTTGCCCAGATTTTTGTGGATAATTCTGGATATGCACCATCTTGATATGTGTGACAGCTGCCACTGGTACATAAGATCGTTACTTGTCTTGTACGTGAGATTGAACCAAGAGTGCGAATATGGCAAAAAATCTGGGGACATGATCTGGTGAGTGTTCTCTACGGCTACAGATTTGTTGTTTCCATCTGCTCATACTCGCGTCTCGAAGGCTTCTCTTTCCCGTCTGAGCAAGCTGAACATTTAGGCCTATGTGGTACTCCTTGCTGTTTTTCATTCCAGCTCTGCAACTGGAGAATTTCAATGAAAAAGCTCTCATCGAGAAAGCAGACTAATACAGGGGTTTTGTGTTGAAGCCGTGAGTTATCTACCTTCAGTCTTGGCATTTACAACAACAGTTCTAAATGATTATAATCATAACCAACACCCTCTGACATCTAACACTTTCATCTTTTTCCAGGTATTACCCTCATCAACCTGCCTTATTATACATTTATTTTGTTTCTGAAAGTTTAAAGACAAACAAACAAAATTAGTTAGAAAATAACAATATCAGACCTAATAATTCTCTTATGAATAATTTTCTTGTATAAAAAAGAATGGATTTATTCAACACTAAAAATCATTGTATGTAGCTTCCCTACGGCTACGGTTTGGACTGCTTATTTAAAGTAATATGCCCGTCAAATACTTCTTATAAAGAACCCTGATATCTGATTGTTCGCCAAGCAAAACCAGTCTATAAGGATATTATAATCTATCCGCTAAAAAGCCAGTAAATATAACATCCCTAGGGCTACGACATGGTATCGCATACTATACAAAAATGAATGCACATTAAGAACTCACATATGCATGTCTTATTTGAAGCATCGTTCCTTACTATTTCCTTATATTACGTAAGCCTTATATATTTGAATGCGCTATTGCTTTTTGAATTTTCGTATGTGCGGTTGTAAGGCCGTAGGCCTAGTTCGTACAAATATGTTATCACTTTATGTATTAGCACTGTATGATGTTTAACAATGCCCACTTACGGGATTTTAACGCCTTCGGCTACGGCTCATTATATCCATAAGGTCAAATTATACCCTTATATCCATGAGGTCAGTTTATAGCCTTATATCTATGAGGTCATGCCTTTGTAGTTAAGGATATCTTTAGCCCCTATTCAAAAAGCCGGTATAATTAGTTCAAAATTAACTAAAGGCATAATGGGGCAATCTTTCCATTCAAAAGCGAATATGTGCGGCCCTATGTTGGCTATGGCATGGATAGATTCTGGTACAACACCTATTCATTCAAAAGCCAATACATGTAGTTCTTACGTGACTACGGCATGAATCGGTTACGGTGCCCTGTTAAGACAGGAAGAAGCCTATTGCTTACATATTTTTATTCTTTATATTTAAGATTGTTTGACAATATCCCTTAACTCACAAATACTTTAACAATTTTGTCAAGTGTGATATCATAAGGGCTACGATAGTCCTAGGTCTTGAACCCATGAACTTAGGCATTCATATTTTAGGGGCAACATATAGCCTCTCTACAGCTACGGCTACAACAGTCGAAACATCAATTTATATTAAGATTGATATACATATATAGTCTTTTATAGCATGTCATTCAACTTGATTCACCATCATTGGTTTCGGCTCGATTTTTGCTAGTTCTGTAAATTTTCTAGGTTCAGCAGCGATTCTTGATAAAAGCCGGAACTTTTTCTGTTGTTGATGCTCCCTCCGGCTCTGTTCCTACTATCAACACCTATGGTACGGTAAGCACCGTAGTTTAAACCAAAATAATTTAAATTGTGAGTTTTCAATTCTAAAAGTCATGAATTGCATTACTATAATAAATTTACTCATCTCATTGCAACCTAAAGATTGCACTTAATTTTAGGGGAAGGAACACCTTATTTCTCTATTACTAATTACCAAATTTTAAATTAGTAGGCTTCACTACCCTTTCTTATTTCTTGACAAATAGTATTGCCTTAGTAATTGTTATTATATTATCTGCCCTCGTTTCAAACGGCCACACTTGCTTCAATTGTGTTATCAGCCTCATTTGCTCGATTTATTCTTGTTTCCCATAATGCTTTGCCTTACTCTACCTATTTAGGATCCATACAAGTTACAGGCTAAACTCTTGCACATCCAGAAAGTGTACTTTTATCACCTGCATAAAAAATTTATCATACTTTTCATAACTGGATAAGTCATAAACATTCTTGGCGTTATGACAACTCATTCCTCACCATCTGTAGCTTGAGTTGGATTGTCTTTAAACATCGACCCATATTAAAACCAATATATGTAGCTTCCCACAGCTATGGTTTGGGTAGATTTTGAAACTAACTCAAATGAAAGCCAAAATATGAATGCCGGCATATGCAATATTTCTTTAACAACTATGGTGCACTAAGTCAGGAAGTTAAGAAATTTCTTTTTTTTCTAACTTGCTAAAAATTACTTGTTGCAGTGACTTTACATGTCTTGTTATTACAGTTTGAGCATATTACACCTTATTTTAGGGATTTCTTTTGTTTTCCTCCTTTTCTTCGTTGCATAGCTTCAGACTATCCTATATTGTCTATCATTGTACCAACATATCACAAGGTTAGCTAGATAACAAGATCGAAGCTAGTGTTACACTAACATGACTGAGCTTCCAACTCATGGATTGATCAACTTGCACCAAACGAATCATTGCAACATAGCAAAGGTACGAGCGAAATACTTCTCATTTAAGTTTGGCTCTGCTAAGTTTAGTTTACATAATTAAATTTCTTGTTAATTACATTAATGAGATATCTTACAAGCATATTTTTACGCATTGAATTGCCATTGGCATCAAGAGGAAAGCGGTTATTGTTGTGTATAGACCGTAAGGATCACTGGACTAGTCTAACTTTCAGCTATATCAATCATATCTGGTATTTTCTATCCTGTTTCTCTATCTACATTATTTTTCTTTATCTCACTAAATATAGCTTGTTTACATCAGTCTTGGATTTATTGAGTTTGTTAAATATAATTATTAGGATTTAGTCCTACGAACATTGTGGTTCTTTTTAAGTTCTCTTCTCCTGAATATTAGCAATTTCAACTTCAGTTAAAAGCATTGAATGATGCCTGACATGTCATGTAACTTAATGTCATATGGTTATAATGAAAGTTTAGAATAGTTTGATCCGAAAACATCAGTGCATCGATGAACCAACATAGGTAGTTTGCAACGGCTGAGTTTGCCTTTTGATTTGAACCAACATATGTAGTTTGCTACGGCTGAGTTTGCCTACAGCTACAGTTTGATTAGAACCAATATATGTAGTTCGTTACGGCCGCTTATGCCTACGGCTACGGTTTAATCTGATAACCCGATTCAGCTTCTGATTAAATGGTTATATGACCCACAGGCTATCTCTCGTGTGGTTATGATTGATCTTCTTGGATCAGTTAAATACTGCTACAACTTTGATTAATCTTTATTACTCGTATATCCACTATACATGGTCACATCCAACTTAAATTTATCATCAATCATACACGCGATATTTTTGTTGTGAGTTTGATAATCATTTACACTATAAAAGCATGTCCTGATTGACTTTCTTATGATATTTGCATTCATTAACTTCTGAGATATTCAGACAAACTATTATCTATTTTTTAATCAGCAAATGATATTATAGAAGACATATACTTGCATAGTAAGCGCGCTAGTCACTACTACGTGCTTTTGAAGCTTTCAGTGGCTACGGCTTAAAGATTTCAGCCTATGGTCATAGAGTTTGTGATTTCATGGTTGTTAATGCTCTTAATATGGAGGTGTCTATACATCTATGATTTACTAACTATTAGCTAAAAGTATTTTATCGCTGCATATAGGTGGGATAAAATCATCATTTAACTCTTCACAGATTACATAAAGTCTTTCAAAATGAAAGTTATACGTACCACCTGTCAGACATTTCTAACAAAAGATACTTAAATATACATCTGAAGCAAACTCCCGTAGTCATTGGCTATACAAATGATTACACCCCATCGGACATATACTATTTTCCCTATCTTGATGATATCTTGACTATGAGCATCAATTTTAGTCACTCCTGATGAACAAAGTGCTAAAGTTCTCAACCTAATGACCCTTTTTTCACAAACTTATTTTTTATTATTCCAAATGCATTTTGCCTTTCTCACCACACTTTGCATTATGTTATTTCTTCACTTTGCATTCTGCTTTGTGGTTTTATATAGTTTTGCACTGTTAATACGTGCACATTGAATTTATTATCACTCAGCCACTCAGCTACCAAAAATAATATACTATAGCAAATCTACTTATCTATTCAACCTAAAGATTGAACTTCATTTTAGGGGCAAATGATGGATCATTTATTAAATAACTATGATTCCGTCCCAATATGGTAATAGCAAGCCCAACCACATACAAATATCTAAAGTGAAATAGATACAAAAGGGAGGAGGGACAAGAGAGGAAGGGGGATATTTTTTACACCCAGAAAATTATACACAAAAAAACACCTACACACAACAAAAGGCTCTACGGAGATCTTCCGATGATCGCTATGGAAGTATGATATAAAATCCGTTGACCATCACTTGGGATTTTGATCCAGAAGGAGATTTTCAATTTTCCTTGGTAATATTTAGTGGAGTACTACGTACACTTATAGTATACCGAGTACTTGGCAATAATAAAAGGTAATCCTATAAGTATAGATATTCAAGTACACAACAATTTGACTACAACTTTATTTCTCTCAAAGATTTAGACCTTTTGAAATGCGCCCTCTTGTCCTTTCCTGATTATGCAAACTCGATCTTTAGAGGGGAAGTGCAAACATTGTCCACTAATTCTTTCACAATATTTATCATCAAATACCTAACTTACGTACATATCATTTTTTCTTCAAATAGTTCATCCTTTTTTCATCTCTTTATAGACCTGTCATTATAAGAGAGCATGGCTAAATTCGATAGAGTTAATTCGACCGCGGCTAAATTCGACCGATTACGATCGAATTTAGTACCCGCGGCTAAATTCAACTGATTTCGGTCGAATTTAGCGCCGGTCGAATTTAGTACTTTAACCGAATTCTATTGAATTTAGCACTTTAACCGAAATTGGTCGAATTTAGTCGCCGGCAAAAAAATAGGGAAATGTCCCGCCAATTTCTTTACCCTACACGGCTATATTAAACTGATTCTGGTCGAATTTAGCGCCGGTCGAATTTAGCACTTTAACCGAAATCGGTCGAATTGAGTAGCCGGCAAAAAAATGAGAGAAATGTCCCGCCACTTTCTCTACCCTACACGGCTAAATTCAATTGATTCCGGTCGAATTTAGCGCTGGTCGAATTAAGTACTTTAATCGAATTCGGTCGAATTTAGCACTTTAACCGAAATAGGTCGAATTTAGTAGCCGGCAAAAAATGAGGGAAATATCCCGCCAATTTCTCTACCCCACACGGCTAAATTCGACCAAATTTGGTTGAATTTATTATTTTCAGAAATTGAAAAAATGTTATTAAATATTTAAATGTTTTTACACATCATGAAAAAATATTTATAAATAGAAGGATTCATCACATGTACAAATTTAGTTTGTACAAAAAAATATTCATATGATAAGTGAATGTTGAATTTTTACTCATTAGATACATTCAAATTTTTTTAAAAAATATCTAATTAGTTGTAGAAAATATGAGAGTATCCGGAAGACATATTACATTATATAAAAAAAATTCATCTTAATTCACTACAATAACAAGATTAAAAAATTCTCCTAAACAGGGTTTCGTGTTTCGATTTTTTAAAAAATATTTCTCGAAGACCCAACCGTACGGAGGTCAAGATCCATCCTTTTTAATGTTATTGCCAAAATTTCAGAAAAAAATAAATTAATTTGGTTTGGTAATTTAACGGTCAACTAAGTACTTTGACTATAACCCCTAAATAGGGTTTCGTTAGGATTTAGTGTTTCGATTTTTTAAAAAATATATCTCGACGACCCAACCGTACGGAGGTCAAGATCCATCCTTTTTAATGTTATTGCCAAAATTTCACAAAAAAATAAATTAATTTGGTTTGGTAATTTAACGGTCCACTAGTACTTTGACTATAACCCCTAAATAGGGTTTCGTCAGGGTTTCGTGTTTCGATATATTAAAAAATATTTCTCGACAACCCAACGGTACGGAGGTCAAGATTCAACCTTTTTAATGTTATTGCCAAAATTTCAGAAAAAAAATAATTTAATTTAATTTGGTAATTTAACGGTCAACTAGTACTTTGACTATAACCCCTAAATATGGTTTCGTCAGGGTTTCGTGTTTCAATTTTCTTAAAAATATTTCTCGATGATCCAACCGTACGGAGGTCAAGATCCATCCTTTTTAGTGTTATTTCCAAAATTTCAGAAAAAAATAAATTAATTTGGTTTGGTAATTTAACGTTTAACTAGGTTGGAAAATAAATTAAAAAATTAAATAAAAAAAGGAAAAAAGCCAAATTTAATTTAAAATGCATACACACCAAAGTAGTCATACTCACTATTTTTATGATGAATCTTACCCTACTTTAACTAATTTTGTTTTTCAATTTTTCTCCATTTTTAACTAGTTTGTAAAATAAATTAAAAAATAAATAAATATAGGAAAAATGCCTATTTTTGAACATAAAATTTGGTGGTATGACTACGTGGGTGATTATAAATCTTGAATAAAAATTTGGCTTTTTTTTATTTGTATATAATTTTTTGACCTTTATTCCTATTTTTAAAATAATAAATTCAACTAAATTTTGACCAAATATTAAATTCGACCGAATTTTCAATGGTCATTATTCCTATTATAATTCAACTAAATTTTGAAACGACCAAAATTTTCAATTTCGACCAAATTTGGTCCAATTTAGCATACTAAATTCGATCGATTACTATTTTCGACTCCGTTAAAAACGCCCAAAAGAAATTCGGTCGAATTTTAATAAATTCGACTGAAATCGGTCGAATTTAGCTAAATTCAACCGAATTTTTTCTATCAAATTTAGCCGTTTTTGTTGTAGTGAAGATACCGTGTATCTAATATAAGGCGATCCTGAACTATATAGAATTAGAATACTTATTAAACTCATGAACTGTAATGTTTTTGCAAGAAGAAGGGTGGGTGGTGTGTCGAGCATTTAAGAAAATAGCAACAAGCCAAACAAAGAACATGGGAGTCGATGAGTTTCTATGACGAGCCTAATGGTGCCAGCTCAGTTGTTGATTCACTTGATTATATGACAAGGCAGCCTCAAGTTTCCTAAGCCGGCAGAACATTATGTGTAAGCAAGAATTACAGGAAGCAGAAAAATTGACCTTTACACAATCCGATGATTTCGTGCAGCTTCCACAACTATATAGCCCATCTCTCCCATCAACAAAGAGGCCAATAACAACCTCAACCACAGTACTAGCTTCCAAAAATTATATGGAAGATCGGACAAAACGTTCCAAAAATGATGATACTTGTAAAGTGTCTACTGACTGGAGAGATCTTGCTAAGTTTGTTGCTTCTCAGCTGAGCCAGGAGAAGAAATATGAAGGAGTAGATAATGGAAACATTGGAATGTCAAGCTTTGAGGGACATGTGACTAACTCAGAGATAGTATCGTGAGTAACTCAGAAATAGCATTGCTATTACTAGAGACTAGAGAGTGAGTTTAGTGATGATGGTAATAAGTTAAATGAGTTTTTTAACTCTGATTGATATGGGAATCATATATCACATATGATACTATGATACGTTTGTGATGTATTTGTATATATGAGCAGATAGATGGCATTTGAGGAGCATATATACATTCTCTAATAATAAAGTTTTAATCAGTGAAAATTACTTTCTAATTTGTCTAACAATTAAACTCTTATTAATTTGTGATTTCTCATGCTCTAGAGTTTCATGATTTTAAAAAAATATACTTATAATTATAATAAGAGAGTTGATAAATAATATCCATAATATCAATTTTACATAAATATCCATAATTTATTATTTATATATACTCCATTATTTTGTAAATATTAATGTAAATTACATCGGAATATATGAAACTTAAATATCATATTTAAAATTTATTTATCATTTCCTTGTAATGATACATTGATTTAAGATTTTTTTATTCTGAATCTTTCAAATATAGATGAATACACTTTTTCTTAAATCATATATTTTTATTCAAGTCAAAGAAGATTATTTATTATCAAATTAATATATAACAATTAATTATCATATTAAAATTGGATAATTAGAATTTATATTTTTAAATTTTAAGTTTTGACTGAATAACAAAACAGATTGCAATTAAAATAATTAATATTCAAATTTTTATGATCTAAAACAGTTCCAATGGTCAATTTTAGATGATCTGTTCATCAAAATTATAAAAGTCTTAATATGAGTGAGATCCACAACACGGTTTAACGAGTCTAAAGCACCATTGAGAAAAGTGATCAGATTTTAGTTTAAATGGACGATAGGTTTTTGTTAGATGGAAATTTCTTGTAATGATTAACTGCAACAACCATCACCAAAATAACATGAATTAAGTGATTGATTGAATTATGACCCATTTTATAGCTGTTACATATAAAACTCTAAAACTTTTTAAAAATTATGTAAATAATAAGAAATCTAGCGTAAGAGATAATTTCGTATTTACAAATTTGAGATAGGCCTTGATATTTATAATTAGAGAGTATAGATGAGTTTCTTTATAAATAATAATTATTGATAGTTTTATTAAAGAGACTGAGATCAGGTAAATTTCCTGAGATAGTATAATTTTATATGTAAATATATGTGGACATTTTTGTAAAATCAAAATTTATTTAAAATTTTATTAATTAGCCGTGCAGGCCAATAAATTTTAAAGTGTATCTCAGGAAATCTCAGGTCCTTTTTTTCCCTGAGAATAATCTCAGGGTCCTTTTTCTCTTTATTAAACTATTACTTATTATAGCACAGATAATAAATTACAAACAATGTTAGAATTTTAACTTGTCAATAAATTATTTTTAAATAATTTCACTAACTATTCTATTTACAAGTGTTTGTAGTTTCTACATTCTTAAGTTCTTAGTCCGCAGAACAAAATGAAGAATTATTCATTCAAGTTCCAAGTTACTCGATTGAAAACTTTACCAGGGCCCATAACCTTCTTGTACACATACTTTGTGAGGACAAAGTAATGCATGTCAAACAAAGGATTAAAATTTAAAAATCGACAAAAAGGTGTATATATTTCTGTGCAAATGTTACAAGAAGGATATGGAAGGAGCAGCTAATTACAGGAGCAATTCAATCAAATCATTTAATGTTTTCAACTAGATATTCATTAAGCTCTTTAAGCTGTGAACAGGAATGTCTTGAACAAATGTCGTGAAAATATGGATCATATCTATGCATAGCAGAACTTTTGTAGTACAAAGACACTGTATAGTGTTGCGAGTTTTTCAGGTGGAGATTTGAAAAAAAAATCCGGAGGTATAAAAAATCACTCCTTTAAATGGGTGGGAAAATGTAGGTACAATTACAAAGAGTAAGAAAATGGCAAGGACTTACAGAGGTCCAGATCCAGAAATTTTTTTAGGGGATACCGAGTAAATTTGGGGAAAACTGAAGGAATCTAAATGAGTTGCTATTGCAGAGCTCTAATAAGAACAGATAGAAGAACTTGTTTTTATATATTTCTGAATTTGATTCCACTTATTGAATTTTTTTTAAATTACACACTACAAGGATTTTTGCTTTAGACGACACTCAAAACGTGTTGTCTGAATGTACCAAAAACTGTTGACTATTGAGAAGTCGTCTGATACACACCTCAGACAATACACAGCAAGCTGTTGTGTGAAAGTTGAAAGACAAGTAAAAGCCACCTGAAAAGAGTTGTCTAATACCCAGAAACAACAACACTTTCTTTGGAAACCTGTTGTCAAAGCTCCAATAATGCAACACGTTTTAACGAATATATTGTTGTTTTAAGCAGTAAAGACAATGGTTTTTAAAAGAAAGCCTATTGTTGAAGCGCAAAAGATACAATCCTTTACTTGTTGTTGTATGTCACTACAGACAATGGTTTTTTAGAAAAAACCATTTGTTTTATGGTTAGTTGTACAACATGTTATCCCATATGGCATGTTGTGTAAATGTACAACCTACAACGTTTTCATTTATTTATTATGTTGTATGTGTTTTAACTACACCACACTTGTTGTGCTTATTACATGTTGTCTGAATATATAAGTCACTACGTTTTCATTTTGCTAAAAGCATTGTTATGTTTTCTTATAGACATTGGATGCATTTTTTTGTTGTTGTGCGACTTTTCACTACACAACGGTCTAGTTATTAAAAGCATGGCCTCGTTATAAAGCACATGATGGTTTTTTTATAAATCTTGGATATTAAAAAACATTGTATGTTATTACATAATCAAAGTACAAAACCAACATACTGGTGGTTGATCTCACTAAATAATATCCATCGAAGCTATTGTACATGTGAAGTCAAGTAACTGAAACCAAGATATTGCTGGTTACACCACTTGAGACCCTAAATCACTATTATTACCATTCCGTAATTAAAGCCACAAATACAACAAAAGCATGCAAATACGCAATAGCATACAAAACTCCAGCACGCTTGCCTGCTTGAAAGGTCATGAGCAAAGGCAGCTACTTCATCCGTATAAGCGCTGAACATGAGAAAAGATGCAAGAGCCGCATATCCAATAGCAAAACCTTTGGTGGTAGCTTTGTGGTATTTCCAATAGCATCAAGAATATCGGTAATTTCTCGAACACTTTCAAGCTGCAAGAGCATACAGTGCAAGTAATAATGCAACATTTAAAGTAGACTTGTAGAATATAACTTGTGCAAAGAATAACTAAAAGATGTCTTGCCTTAGAGTCCAGACAATAATGCAGCCGTTACTGGTGCATGCTGCTAATAAAGAAATATGCTAATATAAAGGAAATATGACCTATCCAACAAAAGACCAAAGACAATTAAAACAGGACTACTTTCTAACGATTCAAATTAAAAAAATCAATAGAGAAAACTTGTCAGCATTCGATCTTAGCTATTACCAGAATGATACTACTGATAGCATCTTTCCCCAGAAAACTAATCTTTCACTCAGCAGTTCAATCTAAATTAAACATCAACTTTTATTTAAGTGAAGCTAGTGACAAGTTATATCTTTGGCAGTAAACTTGAAGCTAATGCTAAACTCTCACCTTAGGTTCTGAATTTGTTATTCGCATTGTAAGGAGAACTCTCTCTAGACTTCTACACACTTCATCTTCTGTTTTTCCATTGATAAGTAGTAGCTGGCCTCTGGGTTCTGTTGACAAGTTTGCAAAATTAGCAATTAGTAAGTTCAAAATTTCAAGATACAAGGAACACAAAAGCTTCAAGATATTCTATACATTAGGATTTAGTGGTCACAGTCTTCATGTACTTACAGTGGGTTTACACTTAATATAAAACTAAAAAGAAACAATATGGCAGTCAAATGTCAAACATAGTTCATGCTTTTATCCAATAAAACTTTTAACACTGTATTAGATTCTATGAACTATGTCATTCACTTACATTGAATTATATATCTATACATCTGTCTGCAATTAATGGATCAAATCACAGAAGCAACACTAACGTTCAAACAGTTTTTTGGGGGTATATATATAGCGACACTTCTTTGCGAGGAAAAAGAAACGAGCACTCACTGCTTTCCTATTTTTTCAGCCTCATCGATCCAGCCAAGAAATAAAAGGACCATTTACAATGTGCACAAGCAATTACAATATAAAGAAAGGATAAAAAATGTATGTCAATCTACCAGGAGAATATCTACATGTGATACTCAGTTTCAACATATGCTGCAGTACTTAGCATGCGCCACCTTAGATTGTTTGAGTTGGGTCTTAAAAAGTACCTTGAGCGCCACAATATGATTGCTCTGTAACATATTCTATGACAGACATTGACACATGGAACTTGTGAGGATACGGATTTATTCCATCTCTTTTAAGAGCAACAAGTGCTTTAATCCTGTTATCAAAATATTGCTACAACAAGAAAGAGGAAAAACTTAAAACACTTAATTTACTAATCTAAACAAAAGAGATATTCCAGTTTATTCAATTTTTATTAGAAAATTAAGCCTTTGTATGAAACTCAGAACTTCCTTTGTATAATGTCATCAAAGGAATCTGTATATGGTCTTAATTCACAAAATGTAGAAAGCTAAGTACACAAAAAAAAAATAATCAAGGAATATTAAACTTGCTAATCTTTTACAATATTACATCCCAACAATACAAGTACCTCGTGGAAACATGTGTGTGTTATTGTTGTTCATAAAATTTCATTTAACTTCCACATAGAAAACCATCAAATTATCTCACAAAAACTATGCATAATACAGAATTACCTGCAACGAAAGGCTTAATCCAGAATTACTAACCACCACTTAGCAATATGCATAAAGAATTACTAACAAAAACTATGCAAAAACTTGGAATTGTAATAAAAATCACACCTCTGAATTTATTGATCTGGGTCATCGTCATCTCCTCCCTTCTAGAAAATTTAATCCAAGCAAATTTAACAGCCTCCCCTCTAGCAGCCTTTGTCATCTCCTTCTGATTCAGGTTTGTATCTAGCATTTTAATTTGTAAAGAGTCAAATCGATTTAGTTTTGTATCTAGCATTTTAATTTGTAAAGAGAGAGAGAGACAGAGAGAGAGAGAGAGAGATGGTGAGAACGAGGGAGAGTGTGTATCGAGAAAGAGAAGGGGGAAATATGCGGGGATAGAAATTTGGATTTGGGGAGAGAAGGGTTCATTTCTGTGAAGGAGGTGAGTAATTGAGAGAAGGGGCTAAGCGTGAGTTTGTGTTTTTGTGTGTGAGAGATAGAAACATGGAGTCAAGGAGAGGTCTCTGGAAAAAAAGAGGGGGAATTGAAATTTGGCAATAGGGGGAAATTTAGGTTTAATGAAAATTTCAAGAAACGAAGGAGGGAAAGTAGATGAGGGAATTGAAAATAAATTTTTTTATAAAATAATTTTCATTTGTGAGATATTAAATTAATTATGTTTTTATTAAAAAATATTTCAAAAATAGATTTAAAATTTATAAAATTTTCTAAAATTTCTAAAATTGATTTGATTTGGGATCTTAGTACATAACTACTAAATTTACTCGTAGTTGTAACTAGTGCTTATCATAGATAATTGTTTCTATTTTTAAAAAATATTTTTCGACAATTCAACAATCGAACCGTAAAAATGTTAATAAGCACTCATTTTAGTGTTGGGAAAAAATAATCAAAAAATAAAAAGGTCCGGATGTACGAGATTTTAACAAAAATGTAGTAAAAGTGCTGCTTTCTATAACGAGGCACGATCCATATTCATTAAATGATTTTTTTGAATGATTTCTTCGACGATCGAACCGTACGGATATTAATAAGCACTCATTTTAGTGTTGGGAAAAAATAATAAAAAAATAAAAAGTTCCAGATGTACGAGATTTTAACAAAAACGTAGTAAATGTGTTGCTTCCTTTAACGAGGCACGATCCAGATTGACTGGATATTTTTTTGAATGATTTCTTCGACGATCGAACCGTACGGATGTTAATAAGCACTCATTTTAGTGTTGGAAAAAAATAATCAAAAAATAAAAAGGTCGGGTTGTATGAGATTTTAACAAAAACATAGTGAAAGTATTACTTCCTATAACGAGGCACGATCCAGGTTCACTGATTACTTTTTTTGAATGATTTTTTTGACGATCAAACCGTATGAATGTTAATAAACACTTGTTTTAGTGTTGGGAAAAATAATCAAAAAATAAAAAGGTCGGGTTGTATTAGATTTTAACAAAAAAGTAGTAAAAGTGTTACTTCCTATAACGAGACAAGATCCAGATTCACTCAATACTTTTTTGAATGATTTTTTCGACGATCGAACCGTAAAAATGTTAATAAACACTTATTTTAGTGTTGGGAAAAAATAATCAAAAAATAAAAAGGTCGGGTTGTATGAGATTTTAACAAAGTGCTACTTCCTTTAATGGGACACGATCCAGATTCACTGAATAATTTTTTTGAATGATGTCTTTGACGATCGAACCGTACGGATGTTAACAAACACTCATTTTAGTGTTGGGAAAAAATGATTAAAAAATAAAAAGGTCTGGTCGTACGGGATTTTAACAGAAACGTAGTAAAAGTGTTGCTTCCTATCACGAGGCACGATCCAGGTTCACTGATTACTTTTTTTGAATGATTTTTTCGATGATCAAACCGTACGGATATTAATAAACACTTGTCTTAGTGTTGGGAAAAAATAATCAAAAAATAAAAAGGTCGGGTTGTATGAGATTTTAATAGAAACGTAGTAAAAGTGCTACTTCCTTTAACGGGACACGATCCAGATTCACTGAATAATTTTTTTGAATGATGTCTTTGACGATCGAACCGTACGGATGTTAACAAACACTCATTTTAGTGTTGGGAAAAAATGATTAAAAAATAAAAAGGTCTGGTCGTACGGGATTTTAACAGAAACGTAGTAAAAGTGTTGCTTCCTATCACGAGGCACGATCCAGGTTCACTGATTACTTTTTTTGAATGGTTTTTTCGACGATCAAACCATACGGATGTTGATAAACACTTGTCTTAGTGTTGGGAAAAAATAATCAAAAAATAAAAAGGTCGGGTTGTATGAGATTTTAATAGAAACGTTGTAAAAGTGCTACTTCCTTTAACGGGACACGATCCAGATTCACTGAATAATTTTTTTGAATGATGTCTTTGACGATCGAACCGTACGGATGTTAACAAACACTCATTTTAGTGTTGGGAAAAAATGATTAAAAAATAAAAAGGTCTGGTCGTACGGGATTTTAACAGAAACGTAGTAAAAGTGTTGCTTCCTATAACGGGGCACGATCCAGAATGGTTTATTTTTTTCTAATTTTTTGTACACATCACTCAAATCATTACATATTAACATCCGTACGGTTGGATCATTGGAAAAAAATTTATAAAAAATATTATTTTTTATGTTTTGATTATTTTTTCCAACACTAAAATGGGTATATATTCTATTGATATTCCGAAAATTTAAATATTCTTTTTTTGTTTCGAATCAAAAATCTGAAATTTCTTAAAATTCCAAGAAACAAAATCTCGAATTTTACATCCCTACATTAATCTAATTCATATTGCCGCTCATTACTTCTATTCCTACATTATTCCAAACCCAAAATTTCATTTCCCCCTTCTTCCCACCCCTAATTATTTTACAGGCGCTCAAAAATTCCCCCCTTTCTCAAAACCTTCTCAAAATTCCCCCCCATTCTACCTTCACTAATATATTTCCCATCTCATACTCCCTCACATTTTACCTTCAATAATATATTTCCCATCTTATACTCCCTCTCATTAACATCTCATTGAAACACTCTCCAACAATCTAAGGCTTCAATTTGGTGCATCAATTTAGAGATTTAGATTTAGGGATTGGGTACTTGAGGGTTTAATTTTGATTTGGGTTCAAGCTTCGATTGGATTCAAGGATTTGGGTTCAAGCTTTGTTTGGGTCCAGAGATTTTAGTTGAAGCCCCGAAGGCACTAACAACACCTGGGAGGTATATGAGATTCCTTTTCTTGTTCAGTTCATAGTGAATGGATAATTACATGTACAATCGACTATTCGAGACTAGCTAATTACTTGGTAATTTCCTTGATTTGTGTTTCCAGGCAATTGTTTTTCTGCGTGCGCGTTGGTCTCTGGGCAGGGCTTATTATTGGTTGTTACCGAGTACTACACCAGAAATGCTTACAGGTAATTGTCCAATAATTGATTGAATTAATGCAATTCAAATTGAATTATCTCATTTGCAATCATTTCCTTGTATCTATTAATTGATTCATCTTTTCATGCTAGCCCTGTGCAAGATGTAGCTGATTCCTGCCGGACTGGAGCTGCAAAATAGCGGAGGAAGCAAAGAAGGTTGCTGCAGAGAAAGGAGAAAGGATACCTGGTGTTGTTTCTTACAAAAGTACACTTTCTGCCTTGAGACAAATTTTGCTTGAGGAAGGGATTTGGGGATGGTACAGGTTGGTGCTTCGTGCAGGCTTAAAGTCGACTGCGAAATTTCTGCATTTGGGGTATGCTTTTCAATTGATGCATTATACCCTTCCTCTTGATCTAATGTTTCCCGAGACTTGTGGACATTAGTAAACTTTCATAATCATGTTCAAGCTAATAACATTACAAGCATGTTACTAATTCATCTGCATGTTTAGTACAAAACATGTTTAGTACAGGTTGGTGCATTTCGTGATATATAACCCCGGGATGTTAATTTTTTCAATGGTTCAGAACTTTTAAAATGGACTTTAGGCCCTTGCTTTATACTTGTGCTTATATGAGTAATTCATGTGGATTTTGTGTGATATGCAGTGGCCTTCTGCCCTCTCTTGTCGGGATAAGCCATCCAGTTTCCAACATATGAAAATTTAAGGGCTGTGGTCTTTCTGGTATTAGTGTAGAGTAAGCTATCGTACTTCCTTTACTACGACGAAAAACCAAGATTGTTTCTGCTCCAAGCACACCTGTTTGAGCGGGTTTATGGCCCATGCAACTTACCCTTTAAAGCTTGTGCGGTTCTGTATGCTGTTGCAGCTTTTCTTTTTTTAAGTTGTGCCTTCGGGGAGTCCAGGTTAGCAATGTTGAGCATGGATATATCATCCTAGCTTCCTTTGCTTGTCAGTGTTTAAGCTGCATTATTCACGAAAGAAGTGTTAACTTGCTACTTGATGTTCACTTCAGTGGTGCTACCTGACCTGAGCTGTGTATTCAATAATCAATATTGAATCATCGTTGCATCTTATTATGGAGAGCTATATTCTTGGACTAAGTATTGCATCAATGTTTTGTGGGTCAAATTATCATTAATATACTTAAATTGGTTATATATAAAATAATATTATGTTATAATGCAATTTGCAAGACTTGAATGTTTTATTTATAATCTTCATATTTTTTAGTTATTTTGTTTTCTGGTGTAACAAAAGATTACAGACACACATTTACTTAGTCAACTAGTTTTGTCGTTCCTTTGAACGTTAGTTTAGATTTTTCTCAAGCTTTATTAAGAAAATATTATAATCAGATTTTTATTTTACTTTTATTAAGCTAGACCAGATATTTTTGTTCTTTAACATTAAGTGTTGCGTGTTTGTTGGATTTAATGACTCCGCCTGCACCTTTTCTTGCACCTTTTCTTTCAACCCGCCCCTGCGTGGCTGCGTTCAGGACTGCACAACTTTCCGATCTTGTCGGGACTAGGGTGCTGACCAGTATAGAAGGCCTTGATTATTTCATTCATGTAATATTTTATCTGTTATCACCAGGTCATACGATCTAGACTTCAATAACAAGGACAGGTCAGAAATTTAAAACCACACTATGCTGGTGGCATTGATTGTCTGCAGAAGGTGCTCCAAAAGGAAGGCTTTTCTGGTTTATATCGTGGGTGCGTCACCAACTTACTGAGAACAACTCCATTTGCTGTTATTACATTCACCGCATATGAGATGATACATCAATTTTTGGAACGGAAACTACCTCCGGACAGAAGCATTCAGAAGCCCGTCCCAGAACTGAAGGTTGTGTAAATCCATGCAAGCAATTAGAAGGTGGTGGAGGAAATGACTTCAAATTAAATAGATCAAAAATTACATCTAACAAGCAAACTCTTGTAATACCTTAAAGAACACAGATCAAATAACAGCTGAATGTTACCTGTTTACCTTGTTTACTTTGACAATTGTAAATTTGTAATAATGTGAAAATCAATTAGATAAGACTATAGTGGTGAATGAAGTAGGTACAATTTTCACATATCTTCTTGTCTTTTGTAATGTAATAAATTAATTTGTGCTCTTTAATTTGTAACTATAACTCTTGATAGATTGTTGGTTGGTTTGTTCTCATCTTTTAAATATTTTTTTTTTCATGTACAGTTCATTAGACAACATTTTTAAACAGAAGACACTTGTATGAGTTCAAACACACAATAGGCCAGAACCTGTTGTGTGTTGGATTAAGTTCATACAACACTATGTAAAACACTTGTGTTAAATATCATTACACAATACCACATTGGAAACCACTTGTCTCATTCTGACAATACTTTTTACGATGTATTGTTTATGCTTCATTCACATAATATTTCTGAAAAATATTGTGTGTTGGTTCAATGTCACACAACACTATGTATAACATATTGTATGACTGGTACTTAGACAACAGACCTAAAAACACTTGTCTGAATACAACAACGGTTTTCCGGGATATTGTGTTGTAGGCATTCACACAACACTTATTTGCTAATGCTTGTCTAATCTTAAAAATACTTATGCATTTACACAACACCCCTGGTCAAGAAATGCTTGTCTGGTAAGATTTATCACACAACGGTTTTGGCCCATTGTGTGAATGTTGGATTACACAATACTTTTTCGAGTTGGAAAATAACAGTTGTCTGATCATTTCGGGCAACACTTTTTACCATGGGTGTTGTTTGATACGTGTCGTCTATAGCCAGATTTGTTGTAGTGACATATGATGTAGGACAAGCTTTATATAGATTCTACAGAACATTCTAGAGAACATGCAGAAAGTTGATACAATGAACCTTTAAATGATCTTGATTACAAAGTGCATGAACATATAATAAATAGATACTGTGAATGTGAAAATGAATATGCAAGTGCATGAAATTCCAACACTCCCCCTTAATGCACTTGTTTGACAACTCCAATGCGTTCGCGTAAGTAGCAGAATTTTTCTTTAGGAAGAGCCTTGGTAAAAATGTCGGCAAGCTGTTCTTGAGTCTTGCAGTATTGTAGTTGTATCTCTCCTTGTTCAACTGCATCCCTGATAAAATGATATTTAATTGAAATGTGCTTAGTCCTCTCATGACACACTGGATTTTAGCTATAGAAATGGCTGACTTATTGTCACAGAATAGAATTGTAGCTTCCTTTTGTTTTTCTCCAATATCTTCAAGAATCCTCCTTAACCAAACTGCTTGAGATGTTGCTTTTGCAGCTGCCACATATTCCGCTTCTGCTGATGATTGTGCAACAACTTTCTGCTTCTTTGACAGCCAAGAACAGATGTTTGTTCCAAGTAAGAATGCATAGCCAGATGTACTCTTCATGTCATATATGCTTCCAGCCCAATCACTGTCTGAGTAAGCAATAAGATTCAAATTTTCTCCAGCTTTGTAAAAGATCCCATAGTCAATTGTTCCCTGCAAGTATTTCAGAATTCTTTTTGCAGCTCCAAAATGTGTTTGACTAGGGTTTTGCATAAATCTTGATAGGAGAGTTGCTGCAAACATTATGTCAGGCCTTGTTCGTGTAAGATACAACAAGCTAGCCACTAAACTTCTGTAATGAGAGCAATCTACCTTTGATGTTCCATCATTTTTTGACAATTTTTCACTAACAACCAGTGGTGTTGAAACTGGCTTGCAATTTGACATATTAAATTTGTCAAGAATACTTTTTGCATACCTCTTTTGTGAAACAAAAATCCCGTCTGCTCCTTGTGATACTTCAATGCCCAAGAAATAATGTAGTAGCCCCAGATCACTCATCTCATAAGACTTCATCATGTGTTCTTTAAAGTTTTCAATCATCACTTTATCATTTCCTGTAAAAATGAGATCGTCGACATAGAGACAAACAATGAGAATCTTGCTTCCTTTGTTCTTTACATACAAAGTTGCTTCATTCTTGCTTCTTTGAAATCCATTTTTCAGAAAATATGTGTCAATCTCTTTGTACCATGTACGAGGTGATTGTTTAAGTCCGTAAAGAGCCTTTATGAGTTTGTACACCTTGTTTTCTCCCCCTTCTACCAAGAACCCTTGTGGCTGCTCCACATAAATTTCTTCATCTAGCTTTCCGTTTAAGAATGCTGACTTAACATCAAGCTGGAAAATTTTCCACTTCTTCTGTGCAGCAAGAGCAATCAAGGTTCTTATAGTTTCCAGTCTTGCCACTGGGGAGAAAGTTTCTGAAAAATCAACACCAGGCTTTTGAGTAAAGCCTTTAGCGACTAGCCTCGCTTTATGCTTCTGAATTTCTCCATTTTGATTTACTTTGGTCTTGTAGATCCATTTTAACCCGATAATTTCTCTTCCTTTAGGTTTGTCTACAAGCTCCCATGTTTTGTTTTTGTCAATCATATGCATTTCTTCTTCCATTGCTTGTTGCCATACTTCATGTTTCTCAGCTTCTTCAAAACTTGGTTGATTGACATGTTCCACATGCTTTTCTTTCCAATCCCAGGCTGCATTTTCACCAAATAGAACATCTCTACTAACAACCAATTTGTTAGTTTTGACATTATAAAGCCTGTAACCTTTAGTCTCCGGAGTATAACCAGTAAAAATACACTTTGTACTTTTATCATCTAATTTAGTACGTTTCTCAGCAGGTATATGAGCATAACCAATGCAGCCAAATATTCTTAAATGACTTACACATGGTTTTTCTCCACTCCAAGCTTCCATAGGTGTCATATTTCTTACAGCTTTTGTGGGACACCTGTTAAGGATGTAAACTGCTGTATTTGTAGCTTCAGCCCAGAACTTCTTTGGTAGTCCTTTTTCATTCATCATAGACCTGGCCATTTCAACAATTGTCCTATTTTTGTGTTCAGCAACTCCGTTCTGCTGCGGGCTGTATCCTGCTGTGAGCTGCTTCCAAATGCCTTCATCTTTGCAATATTCTTCAAATTCTTTTGAGGTATATTCACCTCCTCTATCACTCCGTATGCACTTAATGTCACAGCCACTTTGTTTTTCAACAAGGGCTTTAAATCTTTTGAAAATAATAAACGCTTCCGATTTCTCTTTTAGAAAATAAATCCATGTCATTCTTGAAAAGTCATCAATGAAAATTATAAAATACCTTTGTTGTCCCAACAAATGTGTTTTCATTGGACCACAAATGTCAGTATGTATAAGTTCCAAGCGTTTTCTTGCTCTCCATGATCTTCCTTTTGGATATGGCATTTTGTGGTGTTTTCCCATGATGCATCCTTCACACGGGTTCTTTTCATTTTGTAATTCTGGCAGGCCATCCACCATGTTCCTTTCTTTGAGAAGCTTTAGTCCCTGAAAATTCAGATGGCAATATCTTTTATGCCACAACCATGATTGGTCTTCAACTTCAGCCTTTAGAGCATTGTAGTTAAATATCAGTGGAAAGTTCCTGTTCCTCTCCATCTTGACTTTTGCAATGGCCTGATTCTTGTTCTTTTTCTCAAAGATTCTGCACATATTATCTTCAAATACAAGACAATAACCATGCTCTTGGAGCTGTCCAACACTTAACAAATTTTCTTTTAAATCTGGAACAAGAAGAACATCACGGATATATTTTACACCGGATTTTGTGTTGATAGCTACTGTTCCTTTGCCTTTTGCTTCTGCAACAGTTCCATTACCCATCCTCACCTTTGGGTTTATTGTTGTATCAATTTGCACAAAGATATCTTTATCTTCACACATATGATTGCTGCAACCACTGTCTATATACCAGGCTTTATTGTCTTCATGAAGGCTGGAATGACAAGCATAAAATATTTGTTCTTCTTTGATGTCTTCCTTTTCTTCTGTAAAATTTGCATTCTCGTAATTTTTAAATCTGCAGTCTTTTTCAATATGAGCAAATCTTCTACAATAATTACACTGAGGCTTTCCCTTGAACCAACATTTAGATGATGTATGACTAGTTCTTTTGCAAATATTGCAAAAAACTTTTGGATTAGAACTTGTACCTCTATCATTCTGATTCTTCTGGTAAGTGCTGGTATAGTTTTCTTTCTTGTTTCTCCAGTCTGACTTCTTTTGCTCCTGATTGTGACCACCTTTCTTTGCAAATTGTTGTGACTTCATCTTTGCCTTAGACAGAAAAGCATTCTCTGATTGCTTTGCCTGTTTAAGTCTTCTTTTTTCATGTGCTTGAAGAGAGCCCATCAATTCTTTTATTGACAGCTTGGTGAGATCTTTCGTTTCTTCAATGACAGCAACAATGTATTCATATTTATCTGTTAAACTGATCAAAATTTTCTCCACAACATGTTGATCAGAAATACTATCACCATAGGTTTTCATTTGATTCACAATCTCCATTACACGAGCATGATAACTTTGTATATTTTCAGAATCCTTCATTCTTAAATTCTGAAAATCCTTTCTAAGAGATTGGAGATTAATACTTCGTACCTTTTCATCTCCATGGAATTCACCTTCTAGAATTTCCCATGCTTCTTTTGCTGTTGAAGCTGTTGATATCCTGGTAAAAATTGGTTTTGTGACTCCCATCTGAAGTTTGCTTAGTGCTTTTGCATCTTCTCGACGAGACGATTCAGTTTTCTTTAATTCTGCTGCAGACAAAGTTGTTTCATCATCAGGTTCTGTAAATCCTTTCTCCACAATATTCCATAAGCCTTCTGCCCTTAGAACCGTTCTCATTTTGATCTTCCAGTATTCATAATCTTCACCATCAAAGAGAGGAATTAGAGATGACTGAGAGTCTGAATTTGACGCCAATTTGAAGGAATCTAAATGAGTTGCTACTGCAGAGCTCTAATAAGAACAGATAGAAGAACTTGTTTTTATATATTTCTGAATTTGATTCCACTTATTGAATTTTTTTAAAATTACATATGATGTAGGACAAGCTTTATATAGATTCTACAGAACATTCTAGAGAACATGCAGAAAGTTGATACAATGAACCTTTAAATGATCTTGATTACAAAGTGCATGAACATATAATAAATAGATATTGTGAATGTGAAAATGAATATGCAAATGCATGAAATTCCAACAAAAACATCATTATATTTTTTAAATTTTTGTGGGACACTTTCGTATATTTTTTAAAAGTTTAATGATGAAAAAACATTAAATTTTGTTTTAAGAATATTACGAATGTGTCTGTGATACCCTTTACTAGATCCTCCCTGGACATATATGTAATTGTTTGGATCATGTTTCAGCTAGCTACATTGCATAGATTGCTGGGATGAGAGCTGGGAACCTGTTTGTGGAATTGTGGGCCCTGATCTTGTCTAGCATGCGCTATATGACTCCTGTTCTGCATGTTTTGTCTACTAAATCTCCATATATATATAGAACACTTCATCTTACCACATATAGATCACTAGCTGCAAACCCTATTTCAAAAAAAAAAAAAAAATTTATTTACCTCTGAAAAATGTCATGTACAATATTTAATCAACTACTAGTTTAATTCTGTAATAAAATTAAACATATGCAAAAGGTTACTAACCTTTTTGGAATATCAGAACATTAAACAACTATCAGAATTCTTATTAAAGGGCGGACATTTTGGAACTATGTACACCAGCTAGCTAGGCATTACCAGAAATCTCAAAAAAAGGATATCATTGGCTCCATTATCTTGGAACCATCTCAGTTTTAGTTCTTACATAGTGGTTCCCCATCAATTGAAGATCCATAGAGGTTCTCAAGAACTGGCTACTGCAATAAAAATACCTACTGATCACCCAATTTTTGGTTTCTGTATTTGCAAGATCATACTAAAACTAATAATTACCCTTTCCATGTTTAAACACACATGATGTTTCGTCATATCTACTATGACACTACATTGTTAATTACTGGTCTAATCTCTTTGCTAATTATATATTAGTGGCATAATTACGCGACATGTTCCACCATTCCACCGTATGTATTCACAGTTATATGTTCAAAGTTCTGCAAAGCCAAAATATCAAGTGTTCATTAACGAAAACAGGATTTGTCGAGCCTATCTGGCTATCTGCCATGATTCCAAACTACGGGTCGTATAAGAGGACCAATCACATTTCAACAAATGAGTTTAGTGAAATTAAGTTAAAACAATTACTGAGTTCAAAAAGAATATCTTTTCTCTATTGGCTATCATTTACACTCAATTGGCCACCAGACTGAATTTATCATTTACACTCAATTAGCAACCTCCTTTCTGTCCAAGAGATTGCAAATAAAAAAAAAAAAAAGACATGGATGTAAACTTTCTGATATAATCTACATAAACTTTAGTAAGATGTAATAATTTTTGAGAACATTGTCATTCACAGATTGATGCCAAGAAAAAAATGTTCAGTTTGAGCAGCCACCAATAGAATTCCAGTTTGTCAGTGCAGGATGAATGAACCAAAAAAAACACTGGTATCATGTCATAACTATGATATAATTATTATTTACATCAAAAGGTTTCCGATTAACAGTCATTTGAGACTAGTCAAAATGTTAATACATTTCTTGTTATGTATAACATCCTGGCAACTTTTAAACATGTATTATGGAGAAAAGCATGTTTAGTATCATTACCGTAAGAAAGCTCTATATTTATCGTAACGTTGTTAGCCTACCGGATACTCCTCACCCCTGACAACAAGATGTTGAGGATTCGAGTTTTGGTGGAGACAAATGTGTGCATGGATAATTTCCCACACACTATGAAATTTAAAATACCAGTTTTTATATTAAGAAGATTGAAGACCAAAAAAGTTCTTCAGTTTCTTACTTGGAATATAAAAGTAATTCCTCGTACCAGTGAAAAAATTCAAGCAAAAGTAATTCCTCAGTTGAGGAGTTGCCCTTAAAGAATTGTCCTTTTCGATCATATACTCTTGGCACTTCTTCCTGGGCTAGTAAAAATGATTATTCACTACAAGAAAAACTGAATCAGACAACACCTATCAGACAACGTAAACTGGAAAAAGCGTTGCCCAAAATCAACAGACAAGTGTTTTAATTTTTTTTTTTAAAAACATTGTCTGATCCAGCCTTCAGACAACGGGGTTTTGACAATTTAATTCCGTTGTCTAAGAAATTGAATCAGACAAGTGTTTTGTTTTTCAAGGTGTTGTCTGAAGAGACTTCAGACAATGTTATAATTACCGTTGTTTTTTTGATTTGATTTGAGTTGGCTCAGACAACGGTTTATAATTGTGTTGTGCAAACGAGTTGATTCAGACAACGGTTTACAAAATACCATTGTTTGAAGAAAGTTCAGACAATGTATCAATTACCGTTGTTTGTCTGATTTGAATAGACAAGTGTTTAGTGTTGTTATGGGACCCACTGCCATGTGTCATTATGGGACCCACTGCCACGTGGTAAGGGGGAACCATTGCCACGTGTCAGTGTGTGGCCCACTGCCACGTGTCAAGTGGGACCCCCTTGCCACGTGTCACTAAGCCACACCTGCCATGTGTCCATGGTCCCACAGCCAAGTGCCTCATTGGAAGTCTGCCACGTGTCGGGTTGATAGCATGCCACGTGTCCTAGAAACTTGTAAGGTAAATGGCTGTTACTAAAAAAAAAAAGAGGTGGAAGGGATTTGAACCCCCGACCTCCTCCCTAGTTGTTCAACTGCTTAGCCAATCCGCCAAACATTACAATGTGTTCATATCCTCACTCACTAATATATAAACTATGCACTTAAATTTAATTACTATTATAAACTAATATATTACTATTATATAATTAGAATGAAAATAATTTTCGTTTTCAATATATTATATTATTCACTGAGGGGAATAAACCATTCAAGTGTGGGGAAGTGCTCTCAATATTAAAAATATTTATATAATTTAAAATTGAATCATTATATTATATTATTCCGGTCAAAGTACTAGTTGACCGTTGAATTACCCGATCAAATAAATTTTTTTTTTTTCTAAAATTTTGGGAATAATATTAAATATTATGGATCTTGATTCCCGTAAGGTTGGGTGGTCGAGAAATATTTTTTAAAAAATTGAATCCTTAAACCCTAACGAAACCCTGTTTAGGGGTTTCGGTCAAAGTGATAGTTGACCGTTGAATTACCCGATCAAATAATTTTTTTTTTCTAAAATTTTGGGAATAATATTAAATATGATGGATCTTGATTCCCGTATGGTTGGGTGGTCGAGAAATATTTTTTAAAAAATCGAATCCTTAAACCCTGACGAAACCCTGTTTAGGGGTTCCGGTCAAAATACTAGTTGACCGTTGAATTACCCGATCAAATAAAAAAAAATTCTAAAATTTTGGGAATAACATTAAATATGATGGATCTTGATTCCTGTATGGTTGGGTGGTCGAGAAATATTTTTTATAACATTGAATCCTTAAACCCTGACGAAACCCTATTTAGGGGTTTCGGTCAAAGTGATAGTTGGCCATTGAATTACCCGATCAAATAATTTTTTTTCTAAAATTTTGGGAATAACATTAAATATGATGGATCTTGATTCCCGTATGGTTGGGTGATCGAGAAATATTTTTTAAAAAATCGAATCCTTAAACCCTGACGAAACCCTATTTAGGGGTTTTGGTCAAAGTGATTAGTTGACCGTTGAATTACCCGATCAAATAAAAAAAATTTCTAAAATTTTGGGAATAACATTAAATATGATGGATCTTGATTCTCGTATGGTTGGGTGATCAAGAAATATTTTTTAAAAAATCGAATCCTTAAACCCTGACGAAACCCTGTTTAGGGGTTCCGGTCAAACTGATAGTTGACCGTTGAATTACCCGATCAAATAATTTTTTTTTTCTAAAATTTTGGGAATAACATTAAATATGATGGATCTTAATTCCCGTATGGTTGGGTGGTAGAAATATATTTTTTTTAAAAATTATAACAATTATCTAAACAAATTATTTTTTTCCTTTTTACTTATTTATTTTTAAGCTAGAAAGAAAATGAAAAAATTAAATAAATATGGGCGGCAACTTTCCCACCAAACCCAAATTATTACCCGTACATTTTCCCCTTTCCCCCCTTAAAACACTTACACAATTACACGTTCACACACTCCCTCGCTCAAACACACTCACACTCTCTGCCGCCGTCAAAGAACTCTCTATTCTCTTCCGCCATAGTTTCAAAAACCCTCTATTCTCTTCTCTTCTTTCTACTTTTCTTTTCTCTTTTCTAATTGGTTTTCGATCTAATTGGTTTTTGATTTTTCAGGTGATTAATTAGGGTTTTACTTTGGGGCTTTTAATTACGGTTTTGGTACCGAGAGGTCTAATTGGTTGATGGTGCTATTGGTGTTGAAATCAACAAACAGGTCCTCCCTCTCTCTCTCTCTCTCTCTCTCTCTCTCTCTCTCTCTCTCTCTCTCTCTCTCTCTCTCTCTTCCTGTCCTCTGTCACTGAGTTTACCGAGTTTATTGAGTCGCGAGTTTGTAATTGAGTCTGACGGATTAATTGAGTTCTGAGTTAATTGGTTGCTTTCTGTTTTGAGTTCGTTATTGTAAATTACTGTTTTTAGGAATTAAAGCTTATAGTCTGATCTTTGTTATGGAAATCAGCTTATCCTAATACGTTGAAGATTTCCAGATTTTTAAAGTAGGAATTAAAGCTCGGAACATTTCTACTGCTCTGAACCACAACTAGTATACGCAACTCAGTTTCTGACTTGGCCTTGTCAATTGCTCGCCCTCTGTAAGTTACAAGTTTCCTCGATGGCTTATATATGATGGTTATCAGAGGTATGGTGATTCCAATTGTTACATGGTAGGCTACAAGTTATGTTTAAATCCTTTGGAGTATTTGTACGTTGCTTATGTTTAATCTGACATGACTTATGTGTTTGCAGGTCGATATGTTTCACCTGGAGAATCCGTTCTTTAATTCAAAGTGGAAAGAAGAGTACAATCAATATAAAAAGGTAATGGTCCTACTAGCTTGTCTTGGTATCAGCATCTGTAATTCTTGGCTTATCTTTACTTAGTTGTTGATAAGTTTCCTTAATTGCTTATGTTTTTGCCTCTCTCAAAGTATAAATACTTTGTCTGCTGATTGAAGATAACATGGTAAAAACTGAAGTATGAATCTGGATTTGACTACTTATACAGGAATGAGTAGTTATATGAATGTCATATTTTATCGGAAGTCCTAAAATGTGGTACAGTTTCAACGGGAGATTCTATTGGTTTTGAATGTTCAATTTTTTTACCAACATTAAATCTTCTGCTTAATGTTTTTCGCTTGGTCTTGGGTCAGGAGTAGGAGTATTGTTTCTCCTTTTTGTTCTACAAATTGATTGTAAAAATTCAAAAACAGGGAGCAGAAAGTAATTATGGAATGGGGCCGTAAATATGGTCTCACGTTTTAGTACTTGCCATCTTCTGAATTAGTACTCAGTTTAAAGGCTCAAGTATACGAGCCTTGAGAAAGTTTTAGATTCAAAATAATATTAGAACCAGGATAACCAAGCGCAAATTTTAAAGTTAAATGTTTATGTGCCTTGTTTTTTGGAATTTGGTCCAATTTCTTCTTGTATTTTCCTTACTTTTTTATTATAATTACTTTACGACCTTTTGTTTCTTGGCTTAGGTAAATGCGCGAATATTATTTGTTGATCCTTCAACAAGAGCTGTTGGGTTGACTCTAAATCCCAATCTTATCCATAACAAAGCTCCACCTGCAGTAAGTATTTTGACCATGATAACTCTTTTTAAACATGGGTTTGAAACAAGCGATATCGTAGGAGTTATTTTTGTTACATGGTAGTTGTAGGCTACAAGTTATGTTTAAATCCTTTGTCTGCACTAACCAACCCTACTTGCTGGCATTTAATTCGTAAAAACAAAACTTAGGTAAAAGAGAAAGTGATTCATCCCAACATCACAGCTGCTGCCAACTTGTAGCTTTGAAGTATGCCTAGCTTAAATAAGCTGTTGTATATGCAAATCACCCTAAAGTTGATTGCAAAATATTAGCTTATGAAATAAATGAATATATCAGTGTCTCTATTTTCCCACCTCTTTAATATGTTAAAGTAGTTTGCAGGAAGATGCATCAACTCTTTAAAATTGGTTTAAGAATGTCTTTCCAATACCTGGTTTAAGAATCCTTAGGTGTCATGATGAAATAGTAGGTAAAAGCTGTATACACCGACGCAGGACATCTGTTCTTGACTTGTGAATGGCTCCTATTCTACAATATATGGCTAAATTCAATTCAGTGAGCTTAGTATATGTGCATCAGTATTGTGTTATTCTAGTAAGTGTATTTCAGTGAAATTGCAGGTGTGTATTATAATATTTGGATCTTTTAGTACCAGCGAATGACAGTAATATATCAGACATGGATTTCCTGAGATCCCACCGAGCATCATGTAGCATATATAATTCATTGGTGTGGTTTTGTCGAATTACAGTAGTCATTGTAACCGTATTAGTCATGGTAATATTAGTCTGGGAATCATGTAGCATTTAGTATAAGTGATTTTTTGCTGACTGATTGACTCACACTAGTCATGGTAATTTGGCCTTAGTCTTGTATGGTTGCCGTTAAAGGTTGCATTTTATGCATACTAAAATTGTATTTCTGTGGTTCTGAGTTTACCACCCTTCTGACCCTCTGTAGGATATCTATGAGCCTTTGTGGAATATATTAATCGTTAATAATACTTGGTCATTTGTCTTCTTTATATATACTTTATGTTTAAAGCTCATACCAACTTTACATCTCTCTTGCAGCTTCACATCTACAAAAATTGTTTTATTTTGGTGTACCTTTGTTCCATTTACAGTATTTCCTTTCACCTGGTTAACTAACTGGAAATTGCAATTGATCAGGTCATCCCACAGGAAGTTGTGCAAGCTCTTTATTCAAGTTGCAAAAGTGGTAACTTTGAATTAGCGGAGAAGGAAGTCAATAAAGTAATTGCATAGGGCTATCCAGTTTCTCAGATGATTTCTCAGGTCTATTAATTGCTTGTTGCCAATGTCGTGTAATCATGTAAATGTAGAAATCTGAAGTACCGATCTGATGTTTTTTTTTATTTAATTATTTTTTTTTTCAGTTGTTTGATCTAATTGTTGGACTGGAGGATGTATCAGATGAACAGAAAGCAAGAATTTTTAAGAAAATGGGTGAAGCAGATAAGGTCATTTTCTTAGTGTTCATTCTTAGTGGTTATAAGCCCATCCTTTTTTGGTTGTTGGTACGTAGAGATTGTATTTTGGTGATTTTGTGGATGGAGATTAATATTGATCAATGAAATTTTGTATTGATTAGTTTTGTTGTTAATGGGATTATTATATGTACAAACGGTATACTGCAAAATTTTCATTGTTAGTGTTGCAATTGCTATAGTTACTAATGTTGCAATATTAAATTTTAGTGTAACATTAGAATACAAAAGTGTTAAATTAGACAAGTGTTTATTCAATTAAAACCATTGTGTGATTTCCTTTCAGACAAGTGTTTATTCAATTACAACCATTGTGTGATTTCCTTTCAGACAAGTGTTTATTCAATTAAAACGATTGTGTGATTTGTTTTCAGACAAGTGTTACTTCAATTAAAACCATTGTGTAGCATCCCAAACAACAACGGTTTCTAAACCATTGTGTTGTTGTTTCTGGATATTAGACAACGGCGTCTAGAGATGATACCGTTGTCTCTCGCTCTAACACACAACAGTTTTCATACCGTTGTCTGAGGTGCGTATCAGACGACACCCCGATAGACAACGGGGTTTGCAGGTATCAGACAACGGATAAAATCCGTTGTTAGACTTGAAATTCCTTGTAGTGATTGTTAAATGTAACAGCCCAGCAACTGTTAAACATGTATTATGGACAAACATTTACCATAAGAAAACTCTATATTTATCCCTAACATTGTGGTCCTGTGGATACTCATCATCCTTGGTAACAAGATGTTGAGGGTTCCAACATTATTGCCCAGTGGATACTCCTCACCCTTGATAACAAGATGTTGAGGGTTTCGAGTCTCAGTGGAGACTAAATGGTAATTTCATGCACATATTATAGAATTTTAAAAATTATTAACCCAGTACCATATACCCCCTGCATATATTAAGGATATATGCAAATTTAACAGTGAAATTCTTCAGTTATTTACTTGGAAACTAAAAGTAATTTCCCATACCAGTAAAAGAATTCAAGCAAACGTAAATGACTGTTTCAGGGTCCCTGTAGATCAAAAGTAAATGACTGAAAGGTCACAAGTAATGGTTGTACTTGTGCCATGCCCAGCAGGCCAGGATCATATCTTCTTTTAAATATAACTTGCTTACTAAAAGTCTTATAAACTATTTGCTACAAATAAGTCAAGCACAGCCCAGGCAGGACAATAACAATTCACAAAAAGACGCAAAAAACAAAAAACAATCAAGAAACTAATTGAACAAATCCAGGAATAAACAAAGTTTAGAACTTTCTTCACCGGAGGCTTAATATACTTAGCCTGCAGCTTGGCCCTAGCCGTCTTCTTCACAGGAGTAGCACCCTTCTTTGTCTTATTCACTGCCTCCGATTTCTTTGTAGTCTTAGGAGCATTCTTCTCCTTCTTAACAGTGTCCGATAACTTATACGATGCCTTAGCCTTGATCAGCTTTCCTTTTGCGGCAGAATTCTTCAATTGCTGCCCTAGAATCTTCCTGAAATTAGCTTGCAATGCCGCCTTCTGCCTCTCTTTGATGTAATATCATTTTTAACAAAAAGTTTCCAAATTTATAGTCATTTGAGACTAATCACAGTGCCAAAACGTTTCTTGTTAAATATACAGCCCCACAATTTTTAAACAGATATTATGGAAAAAAGCAAGTGTGGTATCATTACCATAAGAAAACTCCATAATTATCTCTAACATTGATACCCTTCACCATTGGTAACAAGATGTTGAGTGTACGTGTATCAGTGGAGACATATGTGTGCATGGGTGGCTTCCTGCACACATTATAGTATTTAAGAAATGATTAACACAATGTCATTAGCTCCTTGCATATGTTATGAAGATTGAAGAGTAAAATTCTTCCGTTTTTAACTGGAAATAATAAGTAATTAATTTGTCAGAGCAGTGAAAGAATCCAAGGAAAAGTAATCCCTAAGACCGATGAAAAAACGGTTTCAGGGTTCCCTTGGGTCAAATTATGCACATCACCGTCCCCAGATTTCCAATACTTGGTTGTTTAGCTATGCATTGTTATTCCATCGAAATATACAAAAAGAATGCGGTTAAATATGAAGAGTATATCTTCAGATAAGGAAGAACTTTTCTACCATATATGAACATATGTTCAGCAAGGCAGTCATAAAAAGGAGAAGAATAGGTTAAGACTATACATACATTTAGTGTTTTCTGCTAACTTAAAATTTTGGAGGTGATAGTCATCTACTGTATAAGAGCCAAGGTTTATACCGAGGAATCTTGTTTTCATCATGGTACATACTCATATGTATTGGACACCTTTATCTATTTCAAATTCTTAGACTCTTAGTAAAATTGGTGGAGATACATTTGGTTATATATCTACACAAATATGGGTAGTAGCAGAACCTTGGGTTTTCTAATGATCATATTTGCCAATCTTTGATTCGAAATGTGTATAGATACTAAAAAGATAAATTTCCCATTTCCATTTGTGCTGAGACTTGGCAATGTGCCAGTGACACAAAACATGACATACAGTACTAATCAAACACAACGGAGGAATGTATTTTGTATCCTTTGACCACTTGCTAGGGAAGTAGGGATACCGGATACCTCTTTCTCCTCGCCATAAAGATACATAAATGCACTTGATGCACAAGTTCCCAAATTAACAAAATCTCCAGAAAGTCCGACTGAAAAGTTCCAAATATGGATGCAAGCTCACTTAGTTTCGAAATGTTGAAGTTACGTCTTCAAACCGGCCGTGACCTGTCGGACACATACTAATTTGTTAGAATATAATATAAAGATCCAGTTGGGCAAGTAAGGCCCAAGGATCTTTATGTTATATTCTAACCTAATCAATAAGAATACAAAAAATGGTTTTTCAAGAGAAAGATATACAAGATTCAAGCATTCAGAATCTCGGCAAGAATTACAAACATGCTGTAGCATCCACGGACAGAGCCGGTCCTGAGATTTTGGATGCCCTATGCAAAACAAAAAAAAAGTGCCTTAACACTAATAATTTTTTTTTTATAACAACTACATAAAATATTAAACATTACTTATGTGTAAGTTGTCAACCAAAAACATTTAATTAACTTTAATGACAATTATAGTCTCCACGATTAACAACAAAAGTAATTAGTATTACTAGAAATTTGAAAGCAAAACTGTGTGTATACATATTTTCTTATTTTGCTCAATATAATAATTTCTTATTTTGCTCAATATAATAATTTTTTAACTATTTTTACAACACCATTTTCAACCATTTTCTCAATTACAAATTTTTTTAACCTTTAAAATTAAACTTAATTTTTTTATTTTTCAAATAAAATATACATACATATGTACACATACCTAAAGAAATGTGCCCTAGTAAAATGGAGTGCCTGCGATAGAACATGTCGCACATTTCAGCGCTTTATTCATAGACCTTGGAAAAACATCAATATCATGCATGTTAATTTGGTTCCACTATTCATTGAGTTATACACCATACAAATTGAATGCCAACTGGGCAATGTGTAACTTCAATTCAGTTGTGATTTATAACCTAATTTCAATTCAATTGTAATTTCAATTCAATTTTAATTCATTGCCAATATATCCAAAATTGGCAATGTGTTGGTGATACAAAACATGACATGAAGTACTAATTAAACACAACGGAGAAATGTATCATTCGACCAGCTCCTTGTGAAGCAGGGAATACCTCTTTCTCCTATTGCCACAAAGATACATAAATGCAATTGGTGCACAATTAAGCTCCCAAATTAACGAGATCTCCAGACAATCTGACTGAAATATCCCCATGAAATATCCCCATGAATACAATCTTGTGTTGGGCTTGCTCAGCAGGCCTTAACTCCACATTAGTATGATATTCTTCACACATCAGGCTCGACTTCTGTCAAATCTGCCACCATGCTGTGTGATCTAGCTCTCCATTGACCCATACCGGAAGTTCCTCGCTATCTGGCTCCCCGGGCTTATACTGAAAGGCCCACCTGCCTCCCCCTTAAGCCCAACCTGGGATAGCTCATCTAGCTCTTCCTTGATCCATTCTGGAGCCCATTGAGATCGTTATGGACCGTTATAACTGTAGCTCCCACTTGTCGGGCTTGCTAAGCAGACCTTAACTCCACAATAGTATGATATTTCCTCTCTGGGCCGTGGCCAAGCCCGTACGGATTTTTTTTTTGGGTAACTCCCAAAAGGGCTCATACTAATGGAGTTAACTAGTTGCTCTATATACAAAAGAATTATCTCTTATCTCCGCGATGTGATACTTGGGTTGACACCACCCTACAATCCTCCACTCAAACCAAGAACCACATAACCCGTGATCCTACACCTATGATTAATCTGTCTACATCTTGCACCGCTGCCATACCTGCAGAACCCGTCACCTGAACACCTTTCAGGAAGACTTTCGATGCAAGAAACCCAACAGATCTCCAATTTCCACTGAGGGAATCCTCCCACATCGAACACCTGCAGCCCATTACCCCCAAGATCCAATTACCGAACCATGGGTTCTGATACCACTTGTTGGGCTTGTTCAGCAGACCTTAACTTCACATTAGTATGATATTGTCCGCTTTGGACCGAACCCGCACGGATTTGTTTTTGGGTAACTCCCAAAAGGCCTCATGGAATTAATCTGGCTGCTTATTAACTAGCAATTTGCCCCTCCCACAAACGATGTGGGACAACTCGCAACATCTTACACTTATTTTTGATACAAAATTGTAGTTTACGTGTTCAAACTCGTGACCCATCAGAGCACTAAATCAAAATATAAATAATGATTTTTCAAGAAAAAGATATACAAGAATCAAGCATTCAGAATCTCATCAGAAAGTACAAACATGCTGCAGCATATATATATTCACGGAAAGAACAAAACATTTCAGTGCTTTATTCGTAGACATTAGAAAACATCACTATCATGTTAACTTCGTTCCACTATTCATTGAGTTATAGGCATATTAATATCTTCCTCTCGAAGTAGAATATCAGAACAAGGCTAGCATACATTCCTGTACAAGCGGCATCGTAGCCCAAAATTTCTAACTCAAAAAATGTGCATGCCTTAACAAATACCTCAATATCTTCGAACTTGAGCAAATGAAATCAAGGGGTTGTATTGTATCAATAAATTTAAAAAGTGATCATGAGTTATTCAATTCGAAAATCTCTCTAAAAGTATGGTGTTATTCAATCAAAATGTTTAAGAAGTAAATATGGTTCTATAGAATTTAGACATGATTCAAAAAGTCAATGACTTTTGACAAAATTATAATTATATCACTTGAAAAATTCTATTCCTTAATTTTTCTTTTAATAATTCTTTTGTTAAGAAGCTATCAATCCTACTTTTTATTTGTTTTTCCTTAATTCACTGTCGTTTTCGTGTTTTTTTTCCTTTTATTTGTTTTTTCCTTAATTTACTGTCCTTTTGAGTTTTTTTTCCTTTTCAAATTTATACTGTTGGCAATTGATTTTTTTTTTTTTTGAAAGTAATGTGTGTTGGCGGTTTGTTCAAATGGCTCATCAAAACAAGAGTGGCACCGCAAATGGAGGGGGAAAAGCTGTGATTTCTCTGTTAAGTTCCAGAAACGAGTGAGGATCCTCTGTCCCCTTTTTCATGCCCTCTTCTGTGTCTCCTGTACTAAAAGGGTGCTCCTGGCGGGGCCCATTTTTTAATACTGGGAACACATAAGGGGCATAGAGAAGGAGACAGAGGATCCGGCTCCGAAACAAATCTTCATTTAAATACAACTTGTAACCGTTAGTTTTTTAAACTAGTTGCCTAAAAGCAATCAAACAAAGCCATGACAGGCCAATAACAATTTACAAAAAGATGTAAACAAAAAAGAACAATCAAGAAACTAAAAAAACAAAACCAGGAA
This sequence comes from Saposhnikovia divaricata, assembly GCA_036435485.1. Taxonomy (NCBI): domain Eukaryota; kingdom Viridiplantae; phylum Streptophyta; class Magnoliopsida; order Apiales; family Apiaceae; genus Saposhnikovia; species Saposhnikovia divaricata. Next base: position 234,476,687 of record CM071594.1, read on the forward strand.
ATTAACAACAATCATTCTTAAAAGTTCAAAACATATATTGATTCCATTAATTTGCTTCATGGCCATCGATTACAGAATGTAAAACATCCTACAACCTTCTATTACCAACATATATATACTACTCTAACCCCCGTCCCTCTACCCCTACTACTCAAGCTCCAGTTTTCTCGGCTTTCTTCACCGGAGACTTGATAGACTTAGGCTGCTTGGCCTTCTGTTTCGCCAGCGCCTTGGCCTTAGACGCTTTCTTCACAGGAGTTGCAGCAGCTTGGACAATATTCTTTGCCTTCTCGCCTTTCTTCTTAGGCTTAGCAGCACCATCGACGATTTGTTTTGCCTTCTTTGGAGCTGCCTTTTTGTCCTTCTTAACAGCTTCCGATAATTTATACGAGGCCTTCACTTTGATCAGTTTTCCTTTTGCTGCAGAGTTCTTCAATTGTTGACCTAGAATCTTCTTAAAATTAGCTGGTAACGCGGCCTTTTAGCTATGCATGGTTATTCCATCGAAATGTAGAAAAAGAATGCGGTTAAATATGAAGAGAATATCTTCAGATAAGGAAGAACTTTTCTACATATATGAACATAGTTGGTGTGTTGCAGCTGCATATGGGCATCGATCAACACGAATCAAGTGAGCAGTGAACCATGCAACAGATTGATTTGTTTGATATGCAGTTGGGGAGTAAATGAAAGATCGATGGTCACACTTGTGTGTGTGATGGTCACACTTGCGTGTGTGATGGACTACATATGGGATTGGCCGACGTGAATCAAGTGAGTATGTGTGTATACAACAGATTGCTTCACATGTATGTAGTTGGACAAATAGAGGTCAATGGTACACTTGTGCGTATAGTAAGTGGGCATTCGAGAATGAATGTGCAAACTAGGGTATAGTTGGGAGTCTTGGACTCGGGGGGAGCTTTGTCGTAGGGAATGATACGGATCGAGGAAAAGTTGGAGTTGTGCCAACAGGGCGCAGGTATGGAGTGCAAGTGAAGAGCTGTGAGTTTGGAAAGAGGGGAGATTGTTAGGCAGCAGCCATCATCTTCCAAATCTCACCAACCATTTCCAATTCACACATCAACAACCTCCACCTACCACCTTATATCATCACTATAAATACCCCCTCCTCTTCATTAGTTAAACACACCAAATTCTCTCTTCTATCTCTATATAGCTGCTAGATAGTCCGTCTAGTAGGAAAGCCGATTTAGCCCGCTTTCAGGAAGTGTCGGGATAGAAGGTCCTCGTGCCTAAACTATTCCTTAGGGTAATTGGGTCTGACTGCAGCCATCGGAGGTGGTCCCGCTGCAGGGGTCTTTCTATCAGGTTGTGTGGCACTGTCCGGGTTGGGAAAGGGAGAGAAGGAAAGGTTGTCGGGAAACAGTGATAAGGGGAGGTTTTGAGATAAACACTTCAGTGAGTTGGGGATATACATAATAGGTATCGTAGGACTGAATTTGTGTATAAAATTTAGGGGCCGGATACCCGGATATTGTAATCTCTTTTATCTAGTGTGAAGTTGTTACTCTTGTGGATGTAGGTTGGGCCGAACCACGTTAAATCTCTTGTCTCTTTTACTGTACTTTTGGTTTGTTGCTTCATTACTATCATGTATATTTGTGGGATCTTAGCACACATATTTACCAAATCGCTTCCGCATTCGCCGGGAATCAGGCAGATTCCTAACACTGTGGGTCTTCTTCAAATTCTTTTTATTTGGTGAGAAACTCTTTGAAAGCTGTGGTTAGAAGGTTTAAATATGAGTACGGTGGAGATAGATGATGGATGTGTTACAGGAGAGATTTTAGTTAAATCGGTTGATAGTTTGTAGTTCGTGTAGTATGGCAGTTCATCAAAGATGTTATAGTGTACAGGAATTCTTGGTGGTGTTCTTGGTGTAAGAACAAGAATCAAAAGAAAAATTTGGAAAGACCTTGTTTGCTTTGTCCGAAACAGGCCGGTGCTCTGAAGCCTTTTTGGAAGAAAGATTGTGGAAGTGATAGTAGAGGGTTTGCTCACTTGTTTTGTTGTCAGTGGATGCTTGAGGTCTACATTGAGGACATTAGGAGAATGTAGCCCATCATGAATGTTGAGGGGATGATGGAAACTCGGCGCAAGTTGATTTATCGTCTATGCAAGATAAGATATGGGGCTTATGGGCTACATGGGAAACAAGGGATCTGTTTCTGTTAGTATGTCTCTTTTTTAAACACGGCTGTGCCTTGTGTGTTCTCATTTAACCTCTGGTCACAAGGAAGGTTATGAACAAAGGCATAATTCTGACGTGTATGAAATCATAAGACGGACTCAATTCTCATCTGCTTTTGAAACTAACAAACCACTGACAATTCCATCCCATGATCAGGTGTTCTACTTTGGTGACTTAAATTATCGTATTAATATGCTAGACTCAGGTGTAAGAAAACTGGTGGGGCAAGAAGAAGTGGGATGAACTTCTCGACAGTGATCAGTTTATTAATGAACTACGGAACGAGGTGTTTGATGGATGGAAAGAGGGAGTAATAAACTTTCCACCCATTTACAAATATGGAATCAACTCTAATGTGTATGTCGGTGAAAATCCAAAAGAAGGGGAAAAGAAAAGATCTCCAGCATGGTGTGATCGTATACTTTGGTTAGAGCTGAGAAACATGATAGATAATCTTGTAGATGGTTTGTTGATAACATTGAATTTGCCTGAGTGTCCTGTTATGCATGGATGTTTACAAAAATTAGCACGTTACTAGTTCTTGAAACTATATGGATCAGTTCAGGCGCAACTATGAAGACTTCAGAATCGAATGATGTTAAAATACGACATCTTTATTGAATAGAAGCAAGTGTTATTTTCTATTGGTTGTATACACTCTGGCTTTTGAAATTATATAAGAAAAGATTAGAAAACACTGAATCTAGAAGAGGGTGGTTAAAAGTTATGAGTCTATATCTGAACACAGACTGTATGGAGTTTCACGACCGCAACTTGATGTATTGCTTCCAGATTTTATTAAAGCCATTGGAATGATTGTGGAAATACCGGCCGCAACAAGATGAAATGCGGAAGGGAAGATCAGTGCTAAGAAGAAAAGTACAATACTAAGAAAATTTACATGATACATTTCGATTGAGATCCACGACGGATTGTATAGAGCTATTGATGTTTCCCTCCAAGCACATCAAGGTTTGTCTGATCTGGACCAGAAGAAGCCCTGCAAATTGGTTGATTTTCAGAAAAATTTTGGTTGCCCAGATCTTTGTGGATAATTCTGGATATGCACCATCTTGATATGTGTGACAGCTTCCACTGGTACATAAGATCGTTACTTGTCTTGTACGTGAGATTGAACCAAGAGTGCGAATATGGCAAAAAATCTGGGGACATGATCTGGTGGGTGTTTCTACGGCTACAACTTTGTTGTTTCCATCTGCTCATACTCGCGTCTCGAAGGCTTCTCTTTCCCGTCTGAACAAGCTTAACATTTAGGCCTATGTGGTACTCCTTGCTGTATTTATTTTGTTTCTGAAAGTTTAAAGACAAACAAACAAAATCAGTTAGAAAATAACAATGTCAGGCCTAATAATTCCCTTACGAATAATTTTCTTGTATAAAAAAGAATGGATTTATTCAACACTAAAAATCATTGTATGTAGCTTCCCTACAGCTACGGTTTGGACTGCTTATTTAAAGTAATATGCCCGTCAAATACTTCTTATAAAGAACCCTGATATCTGATTGTTCGCCAAGCAAAACACTACCTCTAATTGCCTTCGGTCTATAAGGATATTATAATCTATCCGCTAAAAAGCCAGTAAATATAACATCCCTAGGGCTACGACATGGTATCACATACTATACAAAAACGAATGCACATTAAGAACTCACATATGCATGTCATATTTGAAGCATCGTTCCTCACTATTTCCTTATATTATGTAAGCCTTATATATTTAAATGCGCTATTGCTTTTTGAATTTTCGTATGTGCGGTTGTAAGTCCGTAGGCCTAGTTCGTACAAATATGTTATCACTTTATGTATTAGCACTGTATGATGTTTAACAATGCCCACTTACGGGATTTTAACGCCTTCGGCTACGGCTCCTTATATCCATAAGGTCAAATTATAGCCTTATATCCATGAGGTCAGTTTATAGCCTTATATCTATGAGGTCATGCCTTTGTACTTAAGGATATCTTTAGCCCCCTATTCAAAAAGTCGGTATAATTAGTTCAAAATTAACTAAAGGCATAATGGGGCAATCTCTCCATTCAAAAGCCAATATGTGCGGCCCTATGTTGGCTACGGCATGGATAGATTCTGGTACAACACCTATTCATTCAAAAGCCAATACATGTAGTTCTTACGTGACTACGACATGAATCGGTTATGGTGCCCTGTTCAGACAGGAAGAAGCCTATTGCTTACATATTTTTATTCTTTATATTTAGGACTGTTTGACAATATCCCTTAACTCACAAATACTTTAACAATTTTGTCAAGTGTGATATCAAAAGGGCTACGATAGTCCAAGGTCTTGAACCCATGAACTTAGGCATTCATATTTTAGGGGCAACATATAGCCTCTCTACAGCTACGGCTACAACAGTCGAAACATCAATTTGTATTAAGATTGATATACATATATAGTCTTTTATAGCATGTCATTCAACTTGATTCACCATCATTGGTTTCGGCTCGGTTTTTGCTGGTTCTATAAATTTTCTAGGTTCAGCAGCGATTCTTGATGCAAGCCAGAACTTTTTCTATTGTTGATGCTCCCTCTGGCTCTGTTGCTACTATCATCGCCTATGGTACGGTAAGCACCGTAGTTTACGCCAAAATAATTTAAATTTTGAGTTTTCAATTCTAAAAGTCATGAATTGCATTACTATAATAAATTTACTCATCTCATTGCAACCTAAAGATTGCACTTAATTTTAGGGGAAGGAACAACTAATTTCTCTATTACTAATTACCAAATTTTAAATTAGTAGGCTTCACTACCCTTTCTTATTTCTTGACAAATAGTATTGCCTTAGTAATTGTTATTATATTGTCTGTCCCCGTTTCAAATGGCCACACTTGCTTCAATTGTGTTATCAGCTTCATTTGCTCGATTTATTCTTCTTTCCCATAATGCTTTGCCTTACTCTACCTATTTAGGATCCATACAAGTTACATGCTAAACTCTTGCACATCCAGAAAGTGTACTTTTATGACCTGCATCAAAATTTATCATGCTTTTCATACTTGGATAAGTCATAAACATTCTTGGCATTGTGACAACTCATTCGTCACCAGCTGTAGCTTGAGTTGGATTGTCTTTAAACATCGACCCATATTAAAACCAATATATGTAGCTTCCTACAACTATGGTTTGGGTAGATTTTGAAACTAACTCAAATCAAAGCCAGAATATGAATGCCGGCATATGCAATATTTCTTTAACAACTATGGTGCACTAAGTCAGGAAGTTAAGAAATTACTATTTTTTCTAACTTGCTAAAAATTACTAGTTGCAGTGACTTTACATGTCTTGTTATTACAGTTTGAGCAGATTACACCTCATTTTAGGGATTTCTTTTGTTTTCCTCCTTTTCTTCGTTGCATAGCTTCAGACTATCCTATATTGTCTATCATTGTACCAACATATCACAAGGTTAGCTAGATAACAAGATCGAAGCTAGTGTTACACTAACATGACTGAGCTTCCAACTCATGGATTGATCAACTTGCACCAAGCGAATCATTGCAACATAGCAAAGGTACGAGCAAAATACTTCTCATTTAAGTTTGGATTTGCTAAGTTTAGTTTACATTATTAAATTTCTTGTTAATTACATTAATGAGATATCTTACAAGCATATTTTTACGCATTAAATTGCCATTGGCATCAAGAGGAAAGCGGTTATTGTTGTGTATAGACCGTAAGGATCACTAGACTAGTCTAACTTTCAGCTATATCAATCATATCTGGTATTTTCTATCACATTTCTTTATCTACATTATTTTTCTTTATCTCACTAAATATAGCTTGTTTACATCAGTCTTGGATTTATTGAGTTTGTTAAATATAATTATTAGGATTTAGTCCTACGAACATTGTGGTTCTTTTTAAGTTCTCTTCTCCTGAATATTAGCAATTTCAACTTTAGTTAAAAGCATTGAATGATGCCTGACATGTCATGTAACTTAATGTCATATGGTTATAATGAAATTTTAGAATAGTTTGATCCAAAAACATCAGTGCATCGATGAACCAACATAGGTAGTTTGCTACGACTGAGTTTGCCTACAGCTACGGTTTGATTTGCACTACACCAAATCTGCTATCAGACAACACTGATCAGACAACACTGTACAAAAAAAGTGTTTCCCGAAAAGATCAGACAACGGTTCCCGTGTTCAAGAAAAAAAAGTATTGTCTGATCCCAGTTTTTACAACACGCAAAAAACCATTGTCTATTAGATGAAGTCAGACAACGGTATTTAAAATGTAGTGTTGCACAGATTTCATATTTAGACAACAGTTTTCCGGAACCATTGTCTGAAAATGTTTCAGACAAGCGCACAAAACTGTTGTTAGAAAGAGACAATAGTTTTTCTGATCCGTTGTTTGAGTTTAATTCAAACAACACACAGAAAATACAGTTGTCTGACTCTCGCCATTCATACGACGGTTTTTGGGACTGTTGTTGGAATCAGACAACAGTTTTTCTGTTACTGTTGTGTAACATTTGTTCAAACAACAGTTTTTTATAGTGTTGTCTGAGTTCAAGCTATCAGACAACTCTTTTAGGCTAATTGTCTATTGTTGATTCAGACAACGGTTTCTTGTTTAAAACCGTTGTCTGATTTACAGGATACAGAAAAAAAATTGAAAATGGAGCTAACCTGCTCACAGTACAAATGCAAACCAACATAATCAATCTACTTTTATCAGTTAGCCAACATACCAAACAATAGTAGCTTATAAACCATTTATTACATCACAAAAGTTATGATCATAGTTATAATTAATTCAAACAACACGAATAAAATTTTACATCACAAAAGTTCTATTAGCTCATCTACACCATCTCGAATATAACTAGCCATGTCCTCATCATCATCATCCGGTAGGTTGGGTACAAAGAATTCATTCTCAAGTTCAACTTCTACGGATCCCTCATTTTCATCTTCATAATTTTTTTTTTCGGGTAGCTTCAACACAACGGACCATAACTTATCAAGGGGATCGTCGATATAACAAACCTGCTTCACATGATTTCCTAACACAAATGGATCATTCAAAAACCCCAACCTGTTCAAATTAACCAATGTGTACCCCAAGTCATCGACCTTAATTCCTTTGTTCATATCTACCCACTTACAACGAAATATTGGAATCCTAAAGTTACAATAGTCCAACTCCCATATATTTGTTATGACACCATAAAATGTATGTGACAAATGCTCTATTTTTTTATCCTTGCCCTGCACAACCATTGTATCGGCCTCTACACAAACACCGCTGCATTGAACTTGCCGTGTATCATCACGGTCTTTAGTACTGTAGGTAACACCATCCATTTTGTAGCCGCTGTATGTAGGAACGTCCTTGTTGGGGCCATCTGCAATCCACCTTATCTCATCTTGTACCTCATTACCATCAAACAAATCGGAAGCAATCTGCCAAAAAATACATATTAGTTGAAAAATGATTTGTGTGAGCAACGCAGTTTAAAAACATGCACAAAAATATTATGAAAATGCACATAATACCTTATCTTTGAACCATTTCGGAAATGTCTCATTTTGCTTGTTTTTTAGCCACATTTCATCATTTTCATGATCTGGATAGGTGGTCATCAAAATTGACATGTGTTCACTGCCCACAATTGTAGAAAATAATTAGAATGACTTCCTATAAATTCTGCAAAATTATAATTTCACGACTTACTGAAAATATGGCATAATGGCAGTTGTATTTTGTAGTACACATAAATGCGTTACATGCAAATCAGTGCTGCTCGGGTTTACCATTGTTGCGCCAGATAAAGGCCTGTAAGTAGAATCTTTTGTATGCCTACCAGTTTTCGGTACCCCGATAGTCGCTTCCTCGTGGTCCACCAAACACTCAACCCCCTCTTCCGCAATATAAGCCTCAGCAATACAACCTTCTGCATGAGCCCGATTCCTTATATATCCCTTAAATGTCTTCATATACCTCTCAAAAGGATACATCCATCTAAGAAAAATTGGTCCGCAAAGCTCAACTTCTCGTACAAGATGAACCGAAAGATGAAACATGATATCAAACAAGGAAGGGGGGAAGTACTTTTCAAGCTGGCATAAAGTTTCTACTAACTGAGATTGCATTTTCTCCAACTTATCGACCTCAATAACTTTACTGCAAATGGCCTTAAAGAATAGACAAAACCGAATAACAGTGTTCCTAACCTGTTTTTGCAGCGATGACCGAATTGCAATGGGGAGCAGGTGATGCAAAATCATATGACAGTCATGAGATTTCAAACCAGTAAGTCGAAGTGTTTCCATTGACACAAGACTCCTAATATTAGAACAAAATCCATCAGGCAACTTCATTCCGAGAAAGGAAGAGCAAACAACCTTTTTTTCAGCATGAGTTAAATTCCAAGATGCTAACGGTAACTTCTCCTTTTTTCCCGAATTTTTTGGCCGCAGCTCCACACGAATTCCCATTTCTGCCATGTCAAGACGAACAGTTTCTTTGTCTTTGGTCTTCTTTGGTATATTAAGAAAGGTACCAAATAAAGCTTCACAAATATTTTTCTCGATGTGCATCACATCGAGAACATGCCTAACCGGCAAATATTTCCAATACACAAGCTGAAAAAATATAGAAACTTTCTTCCAAATTGGTCGAGGATCACCTTTCTTTAAACGAGGCTGGCGTTGTGTCTTACCATAAACATGTCCATTCAAATGTTGTACTCTTTGAAGCACCTGCTCTCCGGTTAATGGAAGTGGAGCAGTTTATTTTTCAATAGTGTTATCAAAATTTTTTTTCTGCCGCCGATTTGGATGATCACGGGCCAACCACTTCCGATGTTTGAGAAACACACACTTACGGTAATTAACCAGTCTAGTTGCTTTTGTTTCATCAACACAAATTGTACAACCATTATACCCTTTCACAACATTTCCGGACAAGTTACCATAGGCCGGATTGTCACTTATTGTCCATAACAAAATGGCTTTAAGCAAAAAGTGCTCCTTTTTGAATGCATCATAAACATGTGTCCCACTCCATAACTTTTGTAAATCTTGAATAAGTGGTTGAAGAAACACATTAATATCATTGCCGGGTTCCTTGGGTCCGGATATCAACAAACATAGCATGATATACTTCCTCTTCATACAAAGCCACGGTGGTAGATTGTAGATTGTCATCAAAACTGGCCAACAAGAATAATCAATATTTGTGGTATGAAATGGATTGAATCCATCCGACGATAAAGCTAGCCGAAGGTTTCTACAATCTGAAGAAAAATCTGGCCATTTTGCATCAACTTCCTTCCATGTTTTTGAATCTGCCGGATGTCTCATTTTGCCATCTTTTATTCTCTCTGAATCGTGCCAAGTCAAATCCTTGGCTGTTTGAGGTGAACTGAACAAATTCTTTAAACGTGGTATCAAAGGAAAATACCACAGAACCTTTGCAGGAGTCCCTTCCAATTCATCCCCTTTTTTGTTTAACTTCCATCTAGAAGCTTGACAAATGCGGCACCTTGTCTCATCTTCATCTCTCTCTCCACGATATAATAGACAATCATTAGGGCAAGCGTGTATTCTCTCATACTCCATGCCTAAAACACGCAAGCTTTTCTTGGCTTCACTGAATGAAGAAGGTAATGTGTTGCCTTCCGGGAGCATAGACCCGACCAAAAGTAGAATTTCAGAGAAGCCACAATCAGATATTTGATATTTTGCTTTGATGTTGTATAACTTTACTAAAGCCTTCATCTTTGAAAATCCTTCGCATCCTGGATAAAGAGGTTCATATTCAGATTGAACATGGTTAAATATATCTGAGTCCAGGGAAATATCATCGTCACCATCAATATTCTGATCTGTATTCATCGGTTGCTGATGCACAGATTGAGAACTGTCGGTCCCTTCCGTTGAAGGCTGACTTCCTTCTTCATTTGTTTCTCCGTTCCAAATCCAACGCTTGTAGGTCTTATCGATACCATTTAGGAAAAGATGATCCCTCACTATCCGAGCTTTCCATGATTTACTATGTGCGCATTTCATACATGGACAACTAATTTTATCTTCATTATGTCCGTTCTCAAATGCAAACATCAACAAGTCTTCAACTCCTTTTTGAAACTCTCTTGATCTTCTGTCAACCATCAACCAATCCCTGTCCATCTAATTCAAAAAAAGCATGGATTACATAAGGCACACCTAGGAGGAATGTAATGCAGTTTGATTAATTAAAACAGAGCATTCAAATTAACTAGCAATTCCAACTACTAGCATAACTTGCATTAAAATTTAACAAATAAAGCTTTCTCTACTAGTCTACTAGCTGCCTGTGTTTTTTTTACTTGAACTAACCTTTTTACCTTGCTAGATCATAGATATTAACAGAGCTAATATCAAGATATTAAATAGTTGGATTAAGTATCAAGATATTGATTTTGCTTGATTTAACAGAGCTCATAATTTGTACATAAAATCCAATTTAGAGCATTCAAATTTGCCCTGTACTGCCAAATTTAGGGCATTCAAAATCTTAACCATAAATCAAATTTTGATAAAGCACCGATTCTTACCAATAATTTAGAAAACTCAGAGCAAATAATTAACAGCAAAGCTAGTACCGATTCTTAATTATTGTTAAGATCTTAACAATAGTTAAGAAAACTCAGAGCAAATAATTAACCATTTCCAGAGGATATGATTGATGGGCATAAGCAATCATACCACAGTAGGAACAAAATCAAAGCAAAGCTACTAAAGAGACAAAATCGAAGCTAAGGAGAATACAAAATCAAAGCTAGAGAACAAAATAGAAGAACCACAGTTAACAAAATCGAAACTAAAAGATGAATAAACTCACCACTTACCAAATCGAAGCTTGAGATGAATAAATCGAAGCTCCTTATAAGATCGATTGAGAAGCTGTGTTGTCTTCGATTTCACTCATAAATATTGAGAAGAGATGATTTGGGGTTCTGTTTTAATGTTTTAATGTCTTCGATTTATTAATATGTTTTAATAAATGTCATTTTGGGTGAAAACGAAATAGTATTCAGACAATGGTTTCTGTTAAAAAAATGCTTGTGCAAATTGTAATCCCACAACAGAAATTTAAAAAAAACCGTTGTATGATCCATACGACGGTTTTTTAAATATGGAAAGGGTTGTTGGAAAGCATATTGCACAACAGAATTTCAAATATTTCCGTTGTCTGAATTACACAACGGTATTTTGGAAAAAAGACTTGTCTGAGGTGCTTTGGCACAACAGTTTTGGCGGCAAAACCGTTGTCTTTTTTTTTTTCCAGCTATTTAAATCAATTTGTACCGTTTATACGGCTTCGAATGTGTTATTAAGTTGAAACATAATAGCGTAAGACATTTTTGACCGTATTTACTTATACTTATTCGAATAATACATGGGTAATGTAAAATCCGTATCACGTGTTAGGGTTTAGGGTTTCGATAACTTTATTTTATCAAGAATCGCGAACACGAGACTAGTTGATATTTCATTTATATAAATAACAAATTTATTCGATATATGAACGATAATTTCCTTTGCAAATAAATAGTACCACGTATTAATAGAGTGCTATATATATATAATATAGTTCTTGTTATCGATCGATTTATAAAACACGATATAATCACACTCACAATATTGAACAAATTAACATATTAATTACTAATTAATAATATAAGATTCAAAGGATAGGAACGGGAGTGAAATTTTTTTTTTCCAGCTATTTAAATCAATTTGTACCGTTTACACGACTTCGAATGTGTTATTAAGTTGAAACATAATAACATAAGACATTTTTGACCGTATTCACTTATACTTATTCGAATAATACATGGGTAATGTAAAATCCGTATCACGTGTTAGGGTTTAGGGTTTAAGATTTGTACTCGGTGATATTTTATTTATAATAATAACGAATTTAATTTAATTGATAAGAACAATATTTCTTTACACATAGAAGGTTTAATTAAATCAATTTGAATTTAATTTAATTTGATTTAGTCGATAACAACGATATGAACGAAATTGAATTTTTAATAATAAATATTATTAAATTAAATTGAACAAATTATTTATTTTTATTATTAATACATTTTGGTTCAATATAAAAGTTAGTATAACAAATTTTCACATTTTTTTTATCATTAAAAAAAATATACATATATGTATAATTCAAATTATTATACTCAAATCTCTGTTCTAAAAATCGGTGATTAATCACGATTAATCACCGATTAATCCCTGTTCCATGGGTTACCGCACTGATTAATAATCCGATTATTCGATTAATCATCCCCGATTAATCCCTGGACAGTGCCTCTACCGATTAAGTCCGATTCCCGCTTTTTACAACACTGACTCAAATTTATAAATTACTAAATATATGTTTTATTTAAATATTATAATACATTATTAAAAATATTATAATAGAATATTAATTTAGTACTGGTTAAGTTTGCTTAGGTTTACTTTCCCTCTTTCATTTCTCAATCACAATTTTCATTTCCCTCTCTTTTCAATCGGAGCTCTCATCTTCGGGCGGCGACAGGTCTCTCTCTCTCTCGCACACACAGTCTCTCTCTCTCTCTCTCTCTCTCTCTCGCACACACACAGTCTCTCTCCCTTCTCTTTCTCTCACACACACCCCCTCTTTCTCTTTCTCTCTCTCGATCTCTCCTCTTCCTCCCTCTCTCTGTCTCTCTCACCCTTTCTCTCTCCCTCCCTCCTCATCTCTTGCTTGATTTCTCTTTTTATGTTATGCATGCATTAGTGTGTTTATTAGTGTGTTTCCCTGTGTTTTAGTTTATGTAATTGTTGTGTAAGATATATATATGCATAGTGATTTATGCCTACCAAGTGTTTGATAATATGTGACTGTGATTTTTGTGTGAGTTTTGGACTTTGTGTGAGATTTTGTGTTTTAGTTTATGTCATTGTTGTGTAAGATATATATGCATAGTGATTTATGCCTACCAAGTGTTTGATAATATGTGATTGTGATTTTTGTGTGAGTTTTGGACTTTGTGTTTTAGTTTATGTCATTGTTGTGTAAGATATATAGGCATAGTGATTTATGCATACCAAGTGTTTGATAGTATGTCACTGTGATTTTTGTGTGAGTTTTGGACTTTGTGTGAGATTTTGGACTTTATGTATGATTTATGTGATATTTGTGTGAGTTTTGGACTTTGTGTGAGATTTATGTGATATTTGAGTGAGTTTTTGACTTTGTTTGTGTGAGATTTATGTGATTTTTAATTGAGTTTGTGACTACGTTTCTTTGTTTGTGACTGTGTTTCTTTGTTTGTAACTATGATTTATGTGACTTTGGTTGAGATTTATGTTTCTTTCTCTATTTGTGTGTAGATTTATCATGGATTCAAGGAAAACAAAATCTGCCTCTGCTCGTACTGCCTCTCGTACCTCTGCCCTTTTAAAGGCATTGAAGAAGAACAAGTCAGCCTCAATGACCGAAACACCAGTGCAGCCCTCTCAAAGTAATTCCTCCCCTGTGTCTGTAAAAGGGAAGCCCATTTCCAGCAATTTTCAAAATCAAATATCCAAGAAAAGGAAACATGGGAGTCAAGCAGTGGCTGAGAAAAAAGAGGGACTTAAACTCTTGAAACGCGGAGCTGTGACAATGCATAGGATTGTACGACGTAAGATCCTGGGCATCAAGCTCCCGGTGCCTTTCAATGCAAAGGGTGAGCCCTACGGTGATGCGGGAACCGAAATGCAGTCTTACATCGGAGTTCTTGCAAGAACTAAAGTCGCAGTATGGTATGATTCATGGATACGTGTTCCGAAAGAAAGAAAGAATAAAATATGGGATTGTGTGCAGGTAACATTGATTGCCCTTACTAGTACTTAAGTACACATTGTTGCCTACCACCTAACTTGCACTTAAGTAACAATTCTTATGAATGTAGATGGCATTTGATGTGCCGCCAACAGCAAGGAAGATGGTGTTGAAGTCAGCGTGCCAGAAGTGGAGGGAGTTTAAAAGTCGATTAACAACTGCATACATCCTTCCTTACCGGGATCAACTTGAGTTGTTGGAGTCTCCTCCAGCTGACTACTCATTTATCAAGAAAGCACATTGGGATATGTTTGTTTCTGATCGTCTCTCTATTGAGTTTAGTGTGAGTTTTTGACTTTATTTGTTTTCAAAGTTCTTACAAGTTACATTAGGCTTTGTTGCTAATTTTTTAACTATCTGTTATGTGAAAAAGGAGATCCACACTACGCAGAAAAAGAGAAGGGAGCTGAATGAATACCCTCACTGCATCTCTCGCAAGGGTTATGCTAACCTTTAACAAGAAATGGTTAGTAATATACAGTCTTTGATTTTTTACAAGAGTCATATTCAAACGGGTTGATGTTTCTTAATTTTGATATCTCGAACATGGTTATTCATGCAGTCGCAAAGCAATCCTGAAATCGAGATAGATCGGTCAGCTACCTGGGTTCGTGCGCGACAGGATAAAGATGGAAACTATAAGGATCCTAAAGTTAAAGAGATTGCTGAAGAGATTGTAAGTTATTCATTTATCTTTTAATTAAATTTCCACATTACCAAAATATTTGTGGTCACCCTTTGATTTTTGGTTAAATTTTTAGGCGGTTATGAAACAGAGAATTAGTGAAGGGGAGTTGACAGAGGACGGCACTGATGATGTCCTCTCAAAGGTGCTCGGTAAACCTGAGCATCGAGGACGAGTCCGTGGCCAAGGGACTCATGTCAAGCAGTCTGTGTACTTTAACCTGCCGAGGCAGAGGAAGAAAAAAACAATTGAAGAGAGGATCCAAGATGGTATCCAGAAGTTTATGAAATAAGAAAGAGAAAAGATTGTTCAAGAGCGGGATGAGTTTTGGGCTGCGGAGATGGAGAATATAAAAGCTCTTTTAGGTGGAAAGCTTACAGATGCCGGTAACAGTCCAAATGTTGTCTCGCAGCAAGGAAGCTGTAGCAAGGGTGCACCTGCAATTTTGAATGACCTGGAGTTACTAGGTGTAAGAAAGCAACTGGATCTTGATACTGACAAATTGGTGGCTGAAAAATCAAGTGAGAAGATTGATGATGACCTGGAGTTGAAAGTTGCCGATATTGAGAAGGTTGACAATATTGAAGAGAAGATTGACAATGTTGAGGAAAAGGTTGAAGATGAGGCTGGGATTCATAATATTGTTCAGGTTGAGAGTAATGGGTTTGAGGAGATGGCAAATGATGAGGACAAGAATATTGTGTTAGTGTAGGTGCCCTAGAGGCAATACATTGTTTCTTAAATAAACCTTATGTCATTTGATTATTAAATAAATGTATTTATTATGACTCTAATTACTGCGATATTTGTTAGCATAATAAATGTCCTTAGAATAATGATACACATTATATAGTTTAAGTTTACAACTTGAATTTGAGATTATATAATATCATATTCTTAAAGGTCCCTAGTCGAGTATTATTATACAGGACAATAATAATACATAAATAGACTAGTATGTTTTTGACTGATAACCACATCTCATTGGTTATAAGTATGGAGATACTAAAGTCAATACATAGGTACATGTAGAGTACATGGTACTGGACAGACCCAACGTGAGATTCTTCATGTTAATTAAGTCATAAGAAAGACTCACAGTGATAATGGTGTAATGATCCTTTGACTTGAGATCATTATATTTCTATACGAGGATAATATACTTTGACTACATTAAAAGTTACCTTTGACCGGGTAATGATAAAAGTGGACATCGGGTATATTGTGAATCGTATGAGAAATATGAATGATAGATAAAGGATTTAACCCTCCTATTATTTGGAGAGATATTATTGGCCTCTTGATTGAGTGAGACTATAAAATGCATGGCCGTGCTCAAATAATGATTTGTTATTAATAGTCTACTCATGGATCAAGTAAACCCGGATTAAATTATGAAGAGGATGACATGAAACATGCCTCGAGTTTAATCTATAATATTTGGTTAAAGGGATTATATTACACGGGAACATTAATCACAAAAGGTTTTATCGAATCACGATTTAATTATTATTTAATTGGGTAGCAATGATGTATTACTAGATGCCGCTCATTGTTTATAATTTTATTAGAGAATAAAATTATTGCCAATTAAATGATAGCCTACAGGGTCACACACATAGAACATTTTAAGGAAGAATTAATTTAAATTATGAATTTAAATTAATTAAATGATTAGTTGTATTTTATTATATTAATTAAGTGGGACTTAATTAATGATATAATAAAATACAAATGAGATATGATTTTAATAATTAAGTATGACTTAATTATTATTTATTTAAATAATAGGATTTGATTCTATTATTTAATTAATCAAACTTGGGCTAGGTTTTTAGTTGGGCTTTTACCTTACACTATCATATAAATATATGATGATAGGTAAAGAAGGTAATTAATTTTGTACGACAAAAAAATTATCCCCAGCCGCTTGAACCAAAACCTAAAAAGAAGATCTCATATTTTCATTGGAGGCTAGTACCTCCCTTCCAATCAAGAATCGTTCTTGGAGTGTTCGTGTGGATACCGTAGAGGAGGCTTCGAAGAGGAGCACTCAACGATCGTGAAAGCTTGGATCTCCATTAGACATACAATCGTAAAGCTTCTTTAAGTTAAATCATCAATCTCCGAATTAAATATCATGTTTTTGCATGGATCCTGCGGTAGTGTTTCGATAATTATTGTTTTGTTTTAATTTTCCGCTGCGTTTTTGATGTTCGAAACCCATCAATTGGGGGGGCTGGGTGCGCTGTGGAGTGGGAATTAACCATAGACTCCCCTACCAATGTTGTTGCTTACGGAACTATTGATACGGTGTGTAAAGTTATTCATGGGAAGCATTTACCAGAAGAGAATGCACGAGTCTGTATTACTCGTGTTGTCCAAGGATCTGCCTTAATTCCTTTCCCCATCCAAGATGAGATCACCATCGTGGAACAAGCTGTGGTGACATTTGTTGAGTGGCCAAGACACCTCATTGTAGAAGTAAAGAAAAGCAGTAATGCATCGAAAGAAATTCAAAAGGTTAGTTTTTATATTTGTTTACGTAACCGTCCAACTTTTCGTACTGCTTTAGTTTGTGTTCTGAATTATCGACTACATTGTTTCTTTCAAGGGCGTCAAGAAATCTAGCCAAAGGAAGTTTAAGAAGGTGGCTGATATAGTGAAGAAACCAGAGTTTGTGTTAGACATGGGTGATGATTATCCTCCGAAGCAGAATCATATGTGGCTCTGGGCAAAGGAGGCATTGAAGGATGGCAAAACATCCAGATTTGTGTTGTGCAAAGAAGCTTTCGGATTAGCCAAAAAACAAGTTCTATTTTTATCAGATTTCCATGCCTTATGCGCAGGAGGAGAAATATCAGGGTCCGTTATTTGCTTGTTTATTAAGTAAGTATCTAAGTTTAATATTTAGATCATCGCTTCTAATAATTGTTTTTATTTCTGCAACTTAGTTTTTAATTGTGTCCATAATTGTTTGCTTTTTATATAGTTTATTGGAGATGTTTTTGAAAAGACACAAAATGTCCAGCATGATATGCTTCGTTGATCCTGGGATGGTTGGCGCAAATGGTTGCGGTACTGTTACAGAGAGGGCTCGTGAATTATCTTTCAGATTCAAAAATGGAGAGCGAGGATCCTATTTTCTAGTGCCATACAACGCCGCGTGAGTACTTATTTCTTTACTTTTACCATTTGTATTATTTATAAAAATACATGCTTTTTAATAAAAACTGATATAAAATTGACGAAATTAATCAGGAAAAACATTTAATATTTAGTCCTAAAATAATGTAACTAAGAAGTGTGTGTGTGTGTGTGTGTGTGTGTGTGTGTGTGTTCAAGAAAATTGAAATGGTTGATATAATAACTTTTGTGTGAAGACTAATATAATAATCATGTTATTTTCAATTTAAGTCACAGAGGCCCTTGTTATTAACAAAGATATATGCACTGGTGCTCTAATTATCAATATCCCTTCGTGTATAATTGATGATATTTTCAGTTGAAACTACATAATTGTTTTAGCCTATAAACGTTAAGTAAATATTATTGTTCTTATTTTTCGGTGTATTATTTACTAGGAACCAATGGTCGCTAACTGTTGTGCATCCTGAAACACAAGTGGTTTACCACATGGACCCTTTGAAGCGTAGATTAGCAAGTGCAGAATGGATTGAGGTGGTTGATACGTGAGTACCTCTCAGAACATAAAATTAATATTTAATCTGCTTTAACAATTAATAAAAATGTATAGTAATTTGATTTATAATATATTGTCGTAGTGCGATCAAATTTTACAAGGAAATGACCAGGAAGTTGATGGTGAAGAAAATCAGTTGGGAGAATATGGCGGTAATAATTTGTACATTTATCATCGGTTTTCCTGATTTTCATGAGTTTCTTGTACGAATGTATAAATTCTTTTTTACGTGTTGATTAGGGTGTTCCTCTCCAAACTGGAACTAAGGACTGTGGCTTATTTGTGATGCGGTATATGAAAGAGATCTGCACTGATAAGGAATTCAGTTTTCATATTAAGGTAATATATATGTGCACAAACAGAATTTATATGTGCACAAACAGTTTCTGGCAATGCTGCAGCAGTTCAAAAATTATTACTTTCTAATGTTAAACTTTGTCCATCTTTTATCTTCCTCGAGTACTAGATTAAGCTCTTTAATGTGACTATGTGTTGAACTAGATGAATACCTTGAAATGCTGAATAGCTGGATGTATGAATTGTATACAACATATCAGTAAAATTGTAAACATCTAAACAAGAATAGTTATAAGAGAATCATAAATGAGAGAAAAAAGAATGTACTACAATGCATTACCAATTCAAACTTGTTGCCTTACAGATCAAGACCGTAAAAGCTGTTATAATTTACTAATAACAATATGATATGTGGAGCATACATACGTACATCAATATAAACACAAACAGATTAACTATTACCTGTTCCCTAAGAGAGCATGGAGTTGAATAATTGTTTGTTCTTCCTGCAAACTGAATTTTCCCCTCTTAATATCAGGTCTAAGATAATTTGTCCATCTCAATCTGCAACTCTTCCCACATCTCTGAAGCCCTATACGAACATCATATGTATTTACATTATCAAGTTAATATTAGATATTAGTATAGCATTACAATAACATTCTTACGGATATATTTATTTCCTTCGGTTGGTGAAAAAATGTAAGTATTAAGGACTTACCTGCTTTGGTAGGCAAGGCTCTCCAGCTACCATGACCATGTTCTTCGATGTAAGCTAGTAGTTTCTGATCTTCCTCGGGTGTCCATGGCCCCTTTTTTAGTCCAAGCTTGTCACAGCATGGTGATCGACCCATTTCCACCTTAGTTTCTTTCAATTGTATATCTATATATCAAAAACAAGTGTTTGATATCACAGTTTTACATAACTTCCTTGTATTAGTACTCTACATTAAATAGACCAGACAATCATCAAATGAGAGAGAGAAGAGAGGAGGGTGGGGGGCAGTGGTAGTAGTAGTAATTACAAAAATGGCAGAGAAGGGGAATATATATAGGCTCATGTTAAAATGGCAGAGAAGGGGAATATATATAGTCAGTTTAACCCTGACTAATGTTCTTGTTTTTTGTATTGAAAGTATATAAATTTTAATGTTGTTTTCCTGCTTTTCAGTGGCAGCGGAGGGGAAACCTTGCTTACAACAACGATGACCTCAATGAGATAAGGATCGAATGGGCCAAGTATTTCATGAAGAACCATGCACGTTGAACAGTTTCAGTACTTCTTGTTATTTCACAATGAACATTTTCAGTAAACTGTGGTGGCCGTTAGTTTTATATTTTGTGGAATATGTTCATTCCGAAATAGGGGCCCAATGTCCGTACTTTTGATGGTATGTTTGTCTAACGGAGTAGATATGTTGGTATGAATATTATGGTTGTATGGATTTGGATTTTATGGTTGGAATTTTAGTAATGTTATTTACTAAAGGTTGTAGACAATGCCATTTAGTAATTTGTTTAGTTTGCACATTTAAATTATACCTTTGTCTAATGTACTTGTAGACAATACTATGAAAAACCAAAGTATTGTCAAAATAGAACCTAGACAACAAGAAAATGAATAGAAGCTTGTGTTATAGTTGCTCAGACAACACATAAATGTAAACAATAAGATAAAAGTACTTGTATTACAGTTACTCGCACAACACATAAATGAAAACGCTAAAATAGAAAAACTTGTGTCAAAACAGCTCAGGCAACGAATCTAACAATTAAAACCCTTGTGAACGAAATATTCAGACAACACTTTATAAAACTCTTACATTGTCTAACAACAAAAACTACAATGGTTTCTGTTCAAGTAAACCGTTGTGTAACAAATATTCAGACAACACTTTTTAAAACAATTCCATCGTCTAACTAACGAAACAACAATGGTTTCTTTCTATAAAACCATTGTGAGAAAGTATTTAACACAACATCACAGATATAGAAGACCATTGTCTATAAAACTATACTGCAACCCAACCATTTAATGTTGTGTTGGATGCAAACGAAATAGACAACACAACCAAAACAAAAAACCCTTGTCTAAACATGCCTAGAACAACGGTTTCTGAGTTAAGGACCATTGTTGTAATGTAGTTTGTACAATACTTTTTAAACGCAAACTGTTGTTTCTAGTATTCACACAACGTTTCAGTAAATACGGACTGTTGTCGAAGAAGGCTCACACAACAGTTTTGGTACCGTTGTCTGATATAGGCATCAGACGGCGCCTCAATAGACAACAGGAAAACAGGGCATCAGACAACGGGCAAAAACCGTTGTCTGAGCCTGTTTTCCTTGTAGTGTTGAACCAACATATGTAGTTTGCTACGGCTGAGTTTGCCTACAGCTACGGTTTGATTTGAACCAATATATGTAGTTCGTTACGGCCGCTTATGCCTACAGCTACGGTTTATTCTGATAACCCGATTCAGCTTCTGATTAAATGGTTATATGACCCACTGGCTATCTCTCGTGTGGTTATGATTGATCTTCTCGGACCAGTTAAATACTGGTACAACTTTGATTAATCTTTATTACTCGTATATCAACTATACATGGTCACATCCAACTTAAATTTATCATCAATCATACACGCGATATTTTTGTTGTGAGTTTGATAATCATTTACACTATAAAAGCATGTCTTGATTGACTTTCTTATGATATTTGCATTCATTAACTTCTGAGATATTCAGACAGACTATTATCTATATTTTAATCAGCAAATGATATTATAGAAGACATATACTTGCATATTAAGCGCGCTAATCACTACTACGTGCGTTTGAAGCTTTCAGTGGCTACGGCTTAAAGATTTCAGCCTATGGTCACAGAGTTTGTGATTTCATGGTTGTTAATGCTCTTAATATGGAGTTGTCTATACATATATGATTTACTAACTATTAGCTAAAAGTATTTTATCGCTGCATATAGGTGGGATAAAATCATCATTTAACTCTTCACAGATTATATAAAGTCTTTCAAAATGAAAGCTGCACGTACCACCTGTCAGACATTTCTAACAAAAGATACTTAAATATACATCTGAAGCAAACTCCCGTAGTCATTGGTTATACAAGTGATTACATCCCATCGGACGTATACTATTTTCCCTATCTTGATGATATCTTGACTATGAGTATCAATTTTAGTCACTCCTGATGAACAAATTGCTAAAGTTCTCAAGCTAATGACCCTTTTTTCACAAACCTATTTTTTATTATTCCAAATGCATTCTGCCTTTCTCACCACACTTTGAATTATGTTATTTATTCACTTTGCATTCTACTTTGTGGTTTTATATAGTTTTGCACTGTTAATACTTGCACATTGAATTTATTATCACTCAGCCACTCAGCTACAAAAAATAGTAAACTATAGCAAATCTACTTATCTATTCAACCTAAAGATTGAACTTCATTTTAGGTGCAAATGATGGATCATTTATTAAATAAATATGATTCCGTCCCAATATGGTAATAGCAAGCCCAACCACATACAAATATCTAAAGTGAAATAGATACAAAAGGGAGGAAGGACAAGAGAGGAAGGGGGATATTTTTTACACCCAGAAAATGATACACAAAAACACACACACACACACACACAATAAAAAGCTGTACGGAGATCTTCCGATATCGCTACGGAAATACGATATAAAATTCGTTGACCATCACTTGGGATTTTGATCCAGAAGGAGATTTTCAATTTTCCTTGGTAATATTTAGTGGAGTACTACGTACACTTATAGTATACCGAGTACTTGGCAATAATAAAAGGTAAACCTATAAGTATAGATATTCAAGTACACAACAATTTGACTACAACTTTATTTCCCTCAAAGATTTAGACCTTCTGAAATGCGCCCTCTTGTCCTTTCCTGATTATGCTAACTCGATCTTTAGAGGGGAAGTGCAAACATTGTCCACTAATTCTTTCACAATATTTATCATCAAATACCTAACTTACGCACATATCATATTTTCTTCAAATAGTTCATCCTTTTTTTAATCTCTTTATAGACCTGTAATTACAAGAGAGCATGGCTAAATTCGATAGAGTTAATTCGACCGCGGCTAAATTCGATCGATTACGGTCGAATTTAGTACCCGCGACTAAATTCAACTGATTTCGGTCGAATTTAGCACCGGTCTAATTTAGTACTTTAACCGAATTCTATCGAATTTAGCACTTTAACCGAAATCGGTCGAATTTAGTCACCGGCAAAAAAATTGGGAAATGTCCCGCCAATTTCTTTACCCTACACGGCTATATTCAACTGATTCCGGACGAATTTAGCGCCGGTCGAATTTAGCACTTTAACCGAAATCGGTCGAATTTAGTAGCCGGCAAAAAAAATGAGAGAAATGTCCCGCCACTTTCTCTACCCCACACGGCTAAATTCAACTGATTCCGGTCGAATTTAGCGCTGGTCGAATTTAGTACTTTAATCGAATTCGGTCGAATTTAGCACTTTAACCGAAATAGGTCGAATTTAGTAGCCGGTAAAAAAATGAGGGAAATGTCCCGCCAATTTCTCTACCCCACACGGCTAAATTCGACCAAATTCGGTTGAATTTATTATTTTCAGAAATTGAAAAAATGTTATTAAATATTTAAATGTTTTTACACATCATGAAAAAATATTTATAAATAGAAGGATTCATTACATGTACAAATTTAGTTTGTACAAAAAATATTCATATGATAAGAGAATGTTGAATTTTTACTCATTAGATACTTTCAAAATTTTTAAAAAAATATCTAATTAGTTGTAAAAAATATGAGAGTATCCAGAAGACATATTACATTATATAAAAAAATTCTTCTTAATTCACTACAATAACTAGATTAAAAAATTCTCCTAAACAGGGTTTCGTATTTCGATTTTTTAAAAAATATTTCTCGAAGACCCAACCGTACAGAGGTCAAGATCCATCCTTTTTAATGTTATTGCCAAAATTTTAGAAAAAATAAATTAATTTGGTTTGGTAATTTAACGGTCAACTAAGTACTTTGACTATAACCCCTAAATAGGGTTTCGTCAGGATTTAGTGTTTCTATTTTTTAAAAAATATATCTCGACGACCCAACCGTACGGAGGTCAAGATCCATCCTTTTTAATGTTATTGCCAAAATTTCACAAAAAATAAATTAATTTGGTTTGGTAATTTAACGGTCAACTAGTACTTTGACTATAACCCCTAAATAGGGTTTCGTCAGGGTTTCGTGTTTCGATATTTTAAAAAATATTTCTCGACAACCCAACGGTACAGAGGTCAAAATTCATCTTTTTTAATGTTATTCCCAAAATTTTGGAAAATAAATAATTTAATTTGGTTTGGTAATTTAACGGTCAACTAGTACTTTGACTATAACCCCTAAATATGGTTTCGTCAGGATTTCGTGTTTCAATTTTTTTAAAAATATTTCTGGACGACCTAACCGTACGGAGGTCAAGATCCATCATTTTTAATGTTATTGCCAAAATTTCTAAAAAAAATAAATTAATTTGATTTGGTAATTTAACGGTCAACTAGTACTTTGACTATAACCCCTAAATAGGGTTTCGTCAGGGTTTCGTGTTTCGATTTTATTAAAAATATTTCTCGATGACCAAACCGTACGGAGGTCAAGATCCATCTTTTTTAGTGTTATTTCCAAAATTTCAGAAAAAAATAAATAAATTTGATTTGGTTTGGTAATTTAACGGTTAACTAGGTTGGAAAATAAATTAAAAAATTAAATAAAAAAAGGAAAAAAGCCAAATTTAATTTAAAATGCATACACACCAAAGTAGTCATACTCACTATTTTTATGATGAATCTTACCCTACTTTAACTAATTTTTTTTTTCAATTTTTTCCCCATTTTTAACTAGTTTGTAAAATAAATTAAAAAAATAAATAAATGTAGGAAAAATGCATATTTTTGAACATTAAATTTGGTGGTATGACTACGTGGGTGATTATAAATCTTGAATAAAAATTTGGCTTTTTTTTTATTTTTATATAATTTTTTGGCCTTTATTCCTATTTTTAAAATAATAAATTCAATTAAATTTCGACCAAATATTAAATTCAACCGAATTTTCAATGGTCATTATTCCTATTATAATTCAACTAAATTTTGAAACGACCAAAATTTTCAATTTCGACCAAATTTGGTCGAATTTAGCATACTAAATTCGACCGATTACTATTTTCGATTCCGTTAAAAACGACCAAAAAAAATTCGGTCGAATTTAGCTAAATTCGAATGAAATCAGTCGAATTTAAATTCGATCGAATTTTTTTATCGAATTTAACAGTTTTTGTTGTAGTGAAGATACCGTGTATCTAAAATAAGGCGATCTTGAACTATATAGAATTAGAATACTTATTAAACTCATGAACTGTAATGTTTTTGCAAGAAGAAGGGTGGGAGGTGTGTCGAGCATTTAAGAAAAAGGGCAACAAGCCAAACAAAGAACATGGGAGTCGATGAGTTTCTATGACGAGCCTAATGGTGCCAGCTCAGTTGTTGATTCACTTGATTATATGACAAGGCAGCCTCAAGTTTCCTAAGCCGGCAGAACATTATGTGTAAGCAAGAATTACAGGAAGCAGAAAAATTGACCTTTACACAATCCGATCATTTCGTGCAGCTTCCACAACTATATAGCCCATCTCTGCCATCAACAAAGAGGCCAATAACAACCTCAACCTCAGTACTAGCTTCCAAAAATTATATGGAAGATCGGACAAAACGTTCCAAAAATGAAGATACTTGTAAAGTGTCTACTGACTGGAGAGATCTTGCTAAGTTTGTTGCTTCTCGGCTGAGCCAGGAGAAGAAATATGGAGTAGATAATGGAAACATTGGAATGTCAAGCTTTGAGGGACATGTGAGTAACTCAGAGATAGCATCGTGAGTAACTCAGAAATAGATATAACTAGAGAGTGAGTTTAGTGATGATGGTAATAAGTTAAATGAGTTTTTTTTAACTCTGATTGATATGGGAATCATATATCACATATGATACTATGATACGTTTGTGATGTATTTGTATATATGAGCAGATAGATGGCATTTGATGAGGAGCATATATACATTCTCTAATCATAAAGTTTTAATCAGTGAAAAGTACTTTCTAATTTGTCTAACAATTAAACTCTTATTAATTTGTGATTTCTCATGCTCTAGAGTTTCATGAATTTAAAAAAATATATTTATAATTATAATAAGAGAATTGATAAATAATATCCATAATATCAATTTTACATAAATATCCATAATTTATTATTTATATATACTCCATTATTTTGTAAATATTAATGTAAATTACATCGGAATATATGAAACTTAAATATCATATTTAAAATTTATTTATCATTTCCTTTAATGATACATTGATTTAAGAATTTTTTTTTTTGAATCTTTCAAATATAGATGAATACACTTTTTCTTAAATCATATATTTTTATTCAAGTCAAAGAAGATTATTTATTATCAAATTAATATATTACAATTAATTATCATATTAAAATTGGATAATTAGAATTTATATTTTTAAATTTGAAGTTTTGACTGGATAACAAAACTGATTGCAATTAAAATAATTAATATTCAAATTTTTATGATCTAAAACAGTTCCAATGGTCAATTTTAGATGATCTGTTCATCAAAATTATAAAAGTCTTAATATGAGTGAGATCCACAACACTGTTTAATGGTGAGATTAAACAATCGATTATAGTTTAAAGCACCATTGAGAAAAGTGATCAGATTTTAGTTTAAATGGACGATAGGTTTTTGTTACATGGAAATTTCTTGTAATGATTAACTGCAACAACCATCACCAAAATAACATGAATTAAGTGATTGATTGAATTATGACCCATTTTATAGTTGTTACATATAAAACTTTAAAACTTTTTAAAAATTATGTAAATAATAAGAAATCTAGCGTAAGAGATAATTATCTATAGATGAGTTTTTTTATAAATAATAATTATTGATAGTTTTATTAAAGAGACCGAGATATATGGTAAATTTGATGAGATAGTATAATTTTATATGTAAATATGTGTGGACATTTTTGTAAAATCAAAATTTATTTAAAATTTTATTAATTAGCCCTGTGGGCCAATAAATTTTAAAGTGTATCTCAATAAAGTTCCCTGAGATTAATCTCAAGGTCCTTTTCCTGAGATTAATCTCAGGTCCTTTTTCTCTTTATTAAACTATTACTTATACCACAGATAATAAATTCCAAACAATGTTAGAATTTTAACTTGTCAATAAATTATTTTTAAATAATTTCACTAACTATTCTACTTACAAGTGTTTATAGTTTCTACATTCTTAAGTTCTTAGTCCGCAGAACAAAATGAAGAATTATTCATTCAAGTTCCAAATTACTCGATTGAAACTTTACCAGGGCCCATAACCTTTTAGCACACATACTTTGTGAGGACAAAGTAATGCATGTCAAACAAAGGATTAAAATTTAAAAGTCGACAAAAAGGTGTCCATATTTCTGTGCAAATGTTACAAGAAGGATATGGAAGGAGCAGCCAATTAGAGGAGCAATTCAATCAAATCATTTAATGTTTTCAACTACATATTCATTAAGCTCTTTAAGCTGTGAAAAGCAATGTCTTGAACAAATGTCGTGAAAATATGGATCATATCTATGCATAGCAGAACTTCTGTAGTACAAAGACACTGTATCGACAGTTTTTCAGGTGGAGATGTGAAAAAAAAATCCGGAGGTATAAAAAAATCACTCCTTTAAATGGGTGGGAAAATGTAGGTACAATTACAAAGAGTAAGAAAATGGCAAGGATTTACAGAGGTCCGGATCCAGAAATTTTTTTAGGGGGATACCGAGTAAATTTGGGGAAAACATCAATATATTTTTAAAATTTTTGTGGGACACTTCTGTATATTTTTTAAAAGTTTAATGATGAAAAAACATTAAATTTTGTTTTAAAAGTATTACGAATGTGTCTGTCATACCCTTTACTAGATCCTCCCTGGACATATATGTAATTGTTTGGATCATGTTTCAGCTAGCTACATTGCATGGATTGCTGGGATGAGAGCTGGGAACCTGTTTGTGGAATTGTGGGCCCTGGTCTTGTCTAGCATGCGCTATATGGCTCCTGTTCTGCATGTTTTGTCTATTAAATCTCCATATATATATATATAGAACACTTCATCTTACCACATATAGATCACTAGCTGCAAACCCTATTTCAAAAAAAATAATAATTTATTTACCTCTGAAAAATGTCATGTACAATATTTAATCAACTACTAGTTTAATTCTGTAATAAAATTAAACATATGCAAAAGGTTACTAACCTTTTTGGAATATCAGAACATTAAACAATTATCAGAATTCTTATTAAAGGGCGGACAGTTTGGAACTATGTAGACCAGCTAGCTAGGCATTACCAGAAATCTCAAAAAAAGGATATCATTGGCTCCATTATCTTGGAACCATCTCAGTTTTAGTTCTTACATAGTGGTTCCCGATCAATTGAAGATCCATAGAGGTTCTCAAGAACTAGCTACTGCAATAAAAATACCTACTGATCACCCAATGTTTGGTTTCTCTATTTGCAAGATCATATACTAAAACTAATAATTACCCTTTCCATGTTTAAACACACATGATGTTTCATCATATCTACTAAGACACTACATTGTTAATTACTGGTCTAATTTCTTTGCTAATTATATATTAGTGGCATAATTATGCCGACATGTTCCACTATTCCACCGTATGTATTCAGAGTTTTATGTTCAAAGTTCTGCAAAGCCAAAATATCAAGTGTTCATTAACGAAAACAGGATTTGTCGAGCCTATCTGGCTATCTGCCATGATTCCAAACTACGGGTCGCATAAGAGGACCAATCACATTTCAACAAATGAGTTTAGTGAAATTAAGTTAAAACAATTACTGAGTTCAAAAAGAATATCTTTTCTCTATTGGCTATCATTTACACTCAGTTGGCCACCAGATTGAATTTTCACATGCTATTCTGGTTTGGTTGGGACACACATAATGTCAGCTTATAGGCCAACCAAAAGTTTAGAGCTAAAGGGCTTAAAAACTTGTCCTTTTTTTCAAAAAAATGCAGAGCAGAAAGAGCACATATGACAATCACTAAAATGGTTGACTAAATATTTAAGATACCAGTTTTTATATTAAGAAGATTGAAGACCAAAAAAGTTCTTCAGTTTCTTACTTGGAATATAAAAGTAATTCCTCGTACCAGTGAAAAAATTCAAGCAAAAGTAACTCCTCAGTTGAGGAGTTGCCCTTAAAGAATTGTCCTTTTCGATCATATACTCTTGGCACTTCTTCTTGGGCTAGTTAAGTTATTCATGTTTTTTTTTGTAGTGGGGGTACCGCAAAAGGTGGAGTGGAAGCTCTGAACTGGCTTTCAAGTTTGGATTAACCCAAAAAGATTGTAAGGTCACAACTTATATATGGTTGTACCTGGTGCCAAGCCCAGCAGACCAGGACCACATCCTTTTTAATATAACTTGCTTACCCCACGATTTTTTAAACTATGTGCTTGCAAGCAGAAACGAAATGAAACAGAACCAGGAAATGAACATCAGCCATCCCTAAAAGCTCAAACATTTAAATATTACACAGATTTGTGAACAGAATCGAAAACATCCCACAACTTCTACCACACTGATCACCAGGATATACACACACATTTCAAGACAAACAGTATTCATACATCACAAACCAAACGCTATAACCAAAACTACTTCTCAACACTAGTAGTTTTCGTAGACTTTTCAACTTTCTTCTTCCCAATTGCAACTTTAGGAGCCTTCTTCTCCTTCTTGATAGGGTCCGATAACTTATACGATGCCTTAACTTTGATCAGCTTTCCTTTTGCAGCAGAAATTTTCAATTGCCGCAAGAATTAATCTTCCTGAAATTAATTAGCTGGCAACGCCTTCTCTTCCATGTAATATTAATTATAGTAAAAAATTTCCGAATTAATAGTCATTTGAGATTAATCACAATACTAAAAATGATTATTGTTAAATGTAACATCCCAACAACTGTTAAACATGTATTATGGACAACCATTTACCATAAGAAAACTCTATATTTATCCCTAACATTGTGGTCTTGTGGATACTCATCATCCTTGGTAACAAGATGTTGAGGGTTCCAACATTATTGCCCAGTGGATACTCCTCACCCTTGATAACAAGATGTTGAGGGTTTCGAGTCTCAGTGGAGACTAAATGGTAATTTCATGCACACTTTATAGAATTTTAAAAATTATTAACCCAGTATCATATGCCTCCTGCATATATTAAGGATATATGCAAATTGAACAGTGAAATTCTTCAGTTATTTACTTGGAAACTAAAAGTAATTTCCCATACCAGTAAAAGAATTCAAGCAAACGTAAATGAATGTTTCAGGGTCCCTGTAGATCAAAAGTAAATGACTGAAAGGTCACAAGTAATGGTTGTACTTGTGCCAAGCCCAGCAGGCCAGGATCATTTCTTCTTTTAAATATAACTTGCTTACTAAAAGTCTTATAAATTATTTGCTACAAAGAAGTCAAGCACAGCCCAGGCAGGACAATAACAATGCACAAAATGACGCAAAAAAACAATCAAGAAACTAATTAAACAAAGCAAGGAATAAACAAAGTTTAGAACTTTCTTCACCGGAGGCTTAATATACTTAACCTGCAGCTTGGCCTTAGCCGTCTTCTTCACAGGAGTAGCACCGTTCTTTGTCTTATTCACTGCCTCCGATTTCTTTGTAGTCTTAGGAGCCTTCTTCTCCTTCTTAACAGTGTCCGATAACTTATACGATGCCTTAGCCTTGATCAGCTTTCCTTTTGCAGCAAAATTCTTCAATTGCTGCCCTAGAATCTTCCTGAAATTAGCTTGCAACGCCGCCTTCTGCCTCTCTTCGATGTAATATCATTTTTAATAAAAAGTTTGCAAATTTATAGTCATTTGAGACTAATCACAGTACCAAAACATTTCTTGTTAAATATACAGCCCCACAACTTTTAAACAGATATTATGGAAAAAAGCAAGTGTAGTATCATTACCATAAGAAAACTCCATAATTATCTCTAACATTGATACCCTTCACCATTGGTAAAAAGATGTTGAGTGTACGAGTATCAGTGAAGACATATGTGTGCATGGGTGGTTTCCTGCACACATTATAGTATTTAAGAAATAATTAACACAATGTCATTAGCTCCTTGCATATGTTATGAAGATTGAAGAGTAAAATTCTTCAGTTTTTACCTGGAATAAGTAATTAATTTGTCAGAGCAGTGAAAGAATCCAAGGGAAAGTAATCCCTAAGACCGATGAAAAAATGGTTTCAGGGTTCCCTTGGGTCAAATTATGCACATCACCGTCCCCAGATTTCCAATACTTCGTAGTTTAGCTATGCATGGTTATTCCATCGAAATGTAGAAAAAGAATGCGGTTAAATATGAAGAGAATATCTTCAGATAAGGAAGAACTTTTCTACCATATATGAACATATGTTCAGCAAGTCAATCATAAAAAGGAGAAGAATGGGTTAAGATTATAGCATACATTTAGTGTTTTCTGCTAACAACTTAAAATTTTGGAGGTGATAGTCATCTACTGTATAAGAGCCAAGGTTTATACCGACGAATCTTGTTTTTATCATGGTACATACTCATATGTATTGGACACCTTTATCTATTTCAAATTCTTAGACTCTTAGTAAAATTGGTGGAGATACATTTGGTTATATATCTACACAAATATGGGTATTAGCAGAACCTTGGGTTTTCTAATGATTAAATTTGCCAATCTTTGATTCGAAATGTGTATAGATACTAGAAAGATAAATTTCCCATTTCCATTTGTGCTCAGACTTGGCAATGTGCCAGTGACACAAAACATGACATACAGTACTAATCAAATACAGCCGAGGAATGTATTTTGTATCCTTTGACCACTTGCTCGGGAAGTTGGGATACCGGATACCTCTTTCTCCTCGCCATAAAGATACATAAATGCACTTGGTGCACAAGCTCCCAAATTAACAAAATCTCCAGAAAGTCCGACTGAAAAGTGCCATATGGATGCAAGCTCACTTAGTTTCGAAATGTTGTAGTTACGTCTTCAAACTGGCCCTGACCTGTCGGATACATACTAATTAATAAGAATACAAAAAATGATTTTTCAAGAGAAAGATATACAAGAGTCAAGCATTCAGAATCTCGGCAAGGATTACAAACATGCTGCAGCATCCACGGAAAGAATAAAGCATTTCAGCGCTTTATAATTCATAGACCTTGGAAAAACATCAATATCATGTTAACAAGGGCGGAGGCAGGAATATAATCTACCCTGGGCTATGATAAACATATAACTGGTAATAAGAACTTACTGAAATAAAGTAGCAGTCCCAAAGTAGCAGCAACAAACAGGTAATAGATGCTCTATACCTGTAAAACAAGAATGAAAATCAGCCCTCATAGTGTTATCTCATAAACCTTTAATTATATAATATAAAATTTACACATTAACTATTAAATTTGAGCAATTCTTACTTGTTATTTGAGTTGTAGCCTGCGATTCTTCCCCCTCTTTTTTCCTAAATTTGAGCACTTGGTTTAAAAAATGAAAACAATGTCTTCCCCCTCTTTTTTCCTAGATTTGCCATTATATATCCTGTAAAAATAGAGTAAAAGAGATTATAAGAATATAATCTATAAATAAAGAAAAAGATGAATTGATCTTGTTGTAATTAGTTGCTACCTGTAATTGTATCTCCTTTTTCTTGTATCTCCTTTTTCTTGCTTAGATGATTGAAAACCTAGAATTGGATTTGTGCTTACAGTTACTCTGGTTTTTCACGTGTGTCTATAAAATGTGTTTTACATAAAAAAAAAAAAAAGTTGGAATGGACCAATTTTGTCCTGGGCTGGATCCAAAATATTTGGGCTGGATAATAGAAAATTTTTAGCTTTTTTTTTTGTCCTGGGCTGCAGCCCACCACAGCCTTGGCTGTGGCTCCGCCCTTGATGTTAACTTGGTTCCACTATTCATTGAGTTATACACCATACAAATTGAATGCCAACTGGGCAATGTGTAATTTCAATTCAATTGTGATTTATAACCTAATTTCAATCCAATTGTAATTTCAATTCAATTCAATTTTAATTCATTGCCAATCCAAAATTGGCAATGTGCCTGTGATACAAAACATGACATAAAGTACTAATTAAACACAGCGGAGAAGTGTATCATTCGACCAGCTCCTTGTGAAGCAGGGAGTACCTCTTTCTCCTCTTGCCACAAAGATACATAAATGCAATTGGTGCACAAGCTCCCAAATTAACGAGATCTCCAGACAGTCTGACTGAAATGTCCCCATGAATACAATCTTGCAC
This sequence comes from Saposhnikovia divaricata, assembly GCA_036435485.1. Taxonomy (NCBI): domain Eukaryota; kingdom Viridiplantae; phylum Streptophyta; class Magnoliopsida; order Apiales; family Apiaceae; genus Saposhnikovia; species Saposhnikovia divaricata. Next base: position 234,509,985 of record CM071594.1, read on the forward strand.
TTGTTTTCGATAAAAAATTGTTGTTTACATGTTCAAATTAACCCGTGACCCGTCAGAGCACTAAATCAAAATATAAATAATGATTTTTCAAGAAAAAAGATATACAACAATCAAGCATTCAGAATCTCAGAAAGTACAAACATGCTGCACCATATATATCCACGGAAAGAGTAAAGCATTTCAGTGCTTTATTCATAGACCTTAGAAAAACATCAGTATCATGTTAATTTGGTTCCACTATTCATTGAGTTAGACACCCATACAAATTGAATGCCAACTGGGCCGCGAAACAAAATCTTCTGTTGTAGCATCATATCTAATATAGGCATATTAATATCTTCCTCTCGAAGTAGAATATCAGAACAAGGTTAGTTTACCTTCATGTACAAGCGGCTTCGTAGCCCAAAATTTCTTACTCAAAAAATGTGCATGTCTTAACAAATATACCTCAATATCTTCAACCATGAGCAAATTATATTAAAGGGGTGGGATTGTATCAAGACATTTAAAGACTATCCATGATTTTAAAAATAATGAAATATTCATTCTAACAATTTAAAAGTATGGTGTTATTCAATCAAAACTTTTAGTTCAGGGACTTAGGAAAAAAAACGCTAATAGTTTAGGGACTTTAGAATTAATTTTCCCATTTATTATAAGTACACTTTTAATGACTATTGACAAAAATTATAACTATATCACTTCAAAAAAGTTATGAGTTTTTTGATAATATTTCACATGACTTTCTATAGAAAATCATCTTGAATTTATCTCAAAAAAATCATTAAATTACTAATACAGTACCACCCTCTAAAGCTCAGCTAAAAAATTCGTTTGTTAAGAAACTACCGATCCTACTTTTTATTTGTTTTTTCCTTAATTCACTATCCTTTTCGAGGTTTTTTTTTTCTTTTTCAAATTTTTATACTCTTTATTTGTTTATACTCTTTTCAAGTTTATACCTTTTATTTGTTTTTTTCATAATTCACTTTTTTTAAATTTTTTTTATAAAGTAATTGGTATTGGCTGTTTGTTCAAATGGCTCATCGAAACAAGGGTGGCACCGCAAATGGTGGGGGAAAAGCTGTGATTTCTCTGTCAAGGCCAGAAACATATCTTCATTTATATATATAACTCGTACTCTTTCTATCCCATCCATTTCTTTACATTTTCTTTTTTGAGGTGCCCTATCAAATTCTTTACATTTCTAAACTTTCCTAAAATAGTAAAGTTTAATAAAATAAAAATGAACTACATCCACTACTTTCTTCCACTAACTCATTTTATACAGTATATAGTGATGGGTCCCACCACTTTACTAATTTTTCCTACTTCTCTCCTTCTTTCTTTATATTTTTCCTTATGTTGTGCTCCCGAGTTAGATTAACAAGAGAAGAGAAAAGAAGAGGAGAGAAATTTTTAAAATTTTCTTTCCAAGCCGTGCTCCCGATTTTATTCAGGAAAGAAGAGAATGGATCTGGAAAGAAAATTCTAACAACTTTCTCTCCATAATCTTCTTTCCAAAAATGGAATGATTTGGAGAGAAACTCTAATTTACCTTTAAAATTTCCCTCCATATTATTTTTTCAAAATTTTCTCTTCTTTTCACATAAACTTGGGAACACATGAGAGATTATTTTTTTTGTTTCTCTTCTTTCACCTTCTCTTCTCTTCTTTTCTCTTCTTTACCAAAAAATCTCTGGAGCACAGCCTTAGTCTCCGTGCCCAACCCAAATGTAAACATTGGGGTGGGACGGAGGGAGTAACAGTTAGTTTTTTAAACTAAAGTTAAATCTTGATAAATCAAAAAAATCTATTCATTAATTGAGATTATTCATTTGTCAAGATCAAAAATATATTATCTCTATTATATCGGGACCGAAAAAGATCAAAAATATATTATCACTATATGTCGAGACCAGAAAAAGTTATTTATTTAACTAGATTATTCATTCATCGAATATTCATTCATCGAAAAAATCAAACAAAGCCATGACAGGCTAATAACAATTTACAAAAAGATGTAAACAAAAAAGAACAATCAAGAAACTAAAAAAACAAAACCAGGAAAGTAACAACAATCGTTCTTCAAAGTTCAAAACATATATTGATTCCATTAATTTGCTTCATGATGCCATCGATTACAGAATGTAAAACATCCTACAACCTACATATATATATACAGTATACTACTCTTAACCCCCGTCTTGATAGACATAGGCTGCTTGGCCTTCTGTTTCGCCAGCGCCTTGGCCTTCTGTTTCGCCAGCGCCTTGGCCTTAGCCGCTTTCTTCACAGGAGAAAGCTTTCTTCTTCTTCTTCAGCTTAGAAGCAACAGCAGCAGCAGCATCGACAATATTCTTTGCCTTCTCGCCTTTCTTCTTAGGCTTAGCAGCACCATCGATGATTTGTTTTGCCTTCTTCGGAGATGCCTTTTTGTCCTTCTTAACAGCTTTCGATAATTTGTACGAGGCCTTCACTTTGATCAGTTTTCCTTTTGCTGCAGAGTTCTTCAATTGTTGACCTAGAATCTTCTTAAAATTAGCTGGTAACGCGGCCTTTTGCTTCTCTTCCATGAATTTGCCGATCGCGTAAGGGCTCGATCCGCCTTTCTCTTTCAAAGTTAAGAGAGCATCCTTTATCATCTGTGATTCAACATTTTAAACCAGAATTCAATTAGTAATCATGAAATAACAAATTGACATGTGTAATTTCAATTCAATTGTGATTTATAACCTAATTTTACACCAAATCAACGCAATCATACGAATAATTACAGAAAAAAGGCTCAAAATCGCTAAAAACAAACGCAAATCTTACGTGAATACATAAACATGTGAGTTATACGTGTGTGTTTATATATATAACGAGTTCTACTCATATATGTGTGTTCTTAGAAACTCAAATTACTCTACACACTTGTCCCTTACCCTACTAAATATTTTACAAGTTTGGGTTTGATTGGTTCTGTCAATGGTTTGCTCTGTCTTTTTCTTGGGAAGGTACATAAGTTCGTAATATGGAATCCTATTTTTATACAAGCTAAAATAATTGATGCGCCAATCAAAGAGTCAATGAGGCTTAAGTTTTATGGGTTCGGTTGGGATGCGTTGAACAAAGATTATAAATTGGTGATGTCTTCAACAAATCCTAATCCAATCATTGGACTTCATTAACTAATCTTTCGGTGTTTCCTCCTAATGATCGTTGTTGGGTGCCGTCTGTGATTGTCAAAGGAGAACCATATTGGACTACTACTCGGTACAAATGTGAGGAAAAAATTAAATATATGCTGCCATTTAAGTTTGCGGTTGTGAGTAATGAGTTTAGATGTTTGCCTTGGTTTGAATGTGCGGAATGTTACGAAGATAATTTTCTTTTGGTCAATTTAAATGAGTTTATTTCGACGCTAGTGTAAGACTTACTCTTCGGATTGTTCAGTGGACGAATATTGTTTGGATGACAGTTGTGGAGTTTGGAGGAAGATGTAGAATGTCGGACCAATAAGTTGTTATGTGAAAAAGCTTTCCCATTGTTTTACGTATGGACAGATTATGTTCAATATAGAAAAGAAAGTTATATATATGCTATGATCCTAAAATCAAGAAGGGTGTCGAATACAGTGAAGAAAGTTGTGTTCTATGATTCCAAAGTAAATAAAATTAAGGGTGTTGGCAACACAAAAGGGGAGTCAATCAAGTGCTATAGTTATAAGGCTAGCCTAGTTTACCTTGAAGCAAAGTCTAGGAGGTAACAAAGAGAGTGAGGGTGAAGTCTAGGATTAGCGACTCTTGCGAGATGAAGAGTGTCAAAAGGACAACCTGCACTGAACATTCAGTGAATTATAGCCCAACAAGATTGTAGAAGAGGCCGAGAAGAAATGCTCAGAAACCAACTTGGGTCAGGGACTACACATGTAGTCCAAATTGTTGTTCATGGTAGACTGAACATGTGGTACACGTTCATATCATTTGTCCTAATTGAGGTACTCCCTCATCCCAATTTATCTGTCTTTGACTTTTTATGGTTAAATTGACCCAATTTTAATTGAATATTTCATATAGCATATAATCGATTAGTTATAAAAAATTATATCATTAGAAAGTATATTTAATCTATTTTAATATATATTTTTTAGTTTTTAAAAATAATGAAAGAATAATTTTTAATTTACAATCAAAGTTGGTCAATTTGACCATAAAAAGTCAAACAAGACATAAATTGGGATGGAGTACATTATTATTTAGAGTTGGGTTTAATTAATTTTATAAATTTAATAGTGTAATAAAAGGATTGAAACTTATATCCGATGCAAGTATTATTATTATCTGACCAAAATGACGTACTATCGACCAGTAGCAAATTATTTCAAAATATTATTATTTTCTTTATTATCATATGATTTTCGTCTTTAATATGAATTAAATTTTTTAAGATATGAATTTTATAAGTTAATTTTTTTTTGCTAAATTTAAAATTTTAATTGATATGATTTGATAATTATTATATTATATTGCACGTGATTGTTTTTAAAAAAAATTAGGAATTTTAGTTAGAAAATATAGAAAAGATAGTAAGTTTTAATTAAAAAAAGATACTCGGTTAATTATTAGTAACTAAATATAAAAAGAGAAAATTGAGTAGTTATTAAAGTTAACATGTTTTAAATGAAAAAAAATTAACTAGTTATTAGTAAATATAAATAATTATATAAGGTTAATAAGTAAGATTTTAATTTATTTATTTTTTGAAAGTAAGATTATAAATTATTAAGTAAGGGTAAGACTATATGTTTTAAATATGGCTAAAAATTACTTTTCCGGAACTTTGCAGCTTTTCCGATTTCATTGTATAAATGTACTTATGTTTTGAGCGAGAAACACAAAGAAATTTGGGTGCATTACTACAAGAAATTCCAATATATGTACACCACCTTGTGATGTATGTAGCTAGGTGATGGATCATTTATTAAACAAGCTTTATGCCGTATTACATACACTTTAGTAAAATATTATTTATTAAAATAATTTAGATATTAAATTTATATTTTAAATTGAAAATTTAAAAAATTCATTACATACATGTTAGAAAAATCATAATAAATGCATACAAAATTATAAGAAAAAGTCTTTTTCACATCTTCTTTTTTTGTTACATTACAAAAGTAAATTAACTTCTGAGTAAGAATTCTTAATTTCAGATTTTTTTTGTTAAATTATTATATTAGTTACATATCTTTATTTATCCAAAAAAATCTTAAAAACAATACAACAAAACTTACACTAAGATGTTAAAATATGTCATCAACCTTTGACGTAATTAAACTTAACTAAAATTAATAATTGAACTTAAGAACATACTCCCTCGATTTCTTTAAATTGTTTACATTTTTCAAAAGATATTCGACACGCATTTTAAGGCACATTTTAAGAATCGTTCTATAACTTATTTTTTTAATTTTCATTTTTTGTATAAAAAAATAATGTTTAAATTTTTATACAAAAAAAAAATTAAAATAAGTTATGGAACTATCTTTAAAATGCGCCTTAAAATGCGTGTCGGTCTCTTAAAAAATGTAAACAATTGAAAAACCGGAGGTAGGAGGTGTAATTTTGATAATTGGTTATTAGGAAATATATATAAGTCATTTAGCAAAAAGAAATTTTAAAAATTATGCATTTTATGTGTATATAATAAAACAAATCACATAAAAATCTAATTTTGTAAAAAAATGGATACGTTAATTAACTATTCATGTATATTGTATTAAGAATTAATTGCATTTTGAATTTCTTTCATTTAGGTCAACTGCATTTTATATCCCGTAGTTTACATAATTACTCTAATTCTGACGTTACAGTATGCCATTTCGATCTATTTTCATAATTACCGTTAATTGTCATAGGTAATTTAGGAAATTAACAATGTTAAATTACAATTTGACTCTTAAAGTATAACACATTTTACATATAAATCCTTAAACAAAACAATTATACATCTTTACCTCTCAACTAAAAAAAGTTTACAATTTAATCCTTTTATTAATTTTTTTCCTTTATTATTTTAGAATTTTTAGAATATCTTCAAATAAAAAAAACATTCATTTTATTAAAATTTAAGCATAATATCCTGTATTTTCCAAAAAAAATTATCGATTAAATATAAAAATAATTTCGAAAACTTAGCAATCTTGTAAAACTCGTAATAAATTGAATTAATATCAGATGTCGAAAATTTTTAATGATTCAGAAAACCCTTTCAATTGCCCACTTTTATTCATTGTGTTTCCTCATATCATGTTTCGAATTATCTTCGAAATTGTGATTCTTAGTTTTTATAATAACATTATAAATTGAAAGAAATTACATGATTTTGAATAATTTGTTTACAATTATTTTTTATTTTTTATTTATATAATTTTTGTTTGAATCTATTCTAGTAATCTAGTTTAAGTAAATGCGTAGTCAAAGAAAGTTTAATCATCAAATGATGAATAGTAGGGTCACATACGTGTAATTAGGTGAATAGCTTGTGTGAGGTACCGATGAATTAATTAACAAAAAAATCTGAATTGTCCTTTATTGTAATAATTTTTAACTTACGTAAGAACATTATTAGTAATTACGATGATGAGTTATTTGAGGAATTAAATATACACTCACGCTATTTTCCTTTCGAAACTAAATACACATGTGAGTTGAAAGATATGTAGCAACAGGTTTTTATTATAAATGTTTAGTTAAAAAGAGTTTAATCATTAAATGATTAATAATAAAGTCAAATACGTGTAGTCATGTCGTGTGTGGTGGTGAGGAAATTGATGGATAAAAAGATTGGATTGGACTTTATTGTAATGATATTCAACGCAACTATAGCTTAAATAAAAAATATAATTAGTTATTATGATCATGGGAATTTTATATATGTAAGTTGATTGTAATACTTTTTTGTTTTATTGAAATTAATTTTAATTAGATACATAATGTTTGATGCAAATTTTGGTTATTTTACAAAATACAAATTTTGAATATTATAATAGAATTTTGATTAAAAGTTTAAAGACATTAAATTTTGATCAAATTTTGAGATGGCAGATTTAAATATAATGTATCAATAGATGTAAAATTTATTACTGCTATTATTAATTTTTGGAGAATTTAGTGTAGAATTATACAAAGTGAGAACATAAAACCGAAGATATTGTAGAAAATTTGATTCGGAAGACAAATATAGTCGAATTTCAAAAGACATAAATGGTGAGATAAATAGTCGAATACATTCGGAACCAGTAAGCATGAAAAAAATATTGATAAAAACACTAAATTATCATTTACTATAATAGTAATTAACTTAAGTTAGGTTAGTAATTGAGGAATGTGAGTACATATATTTTGGTTGAATATTGATACGAATATTAATTGATAATTTCGAAACAAAAAATGAGAAATGAGAAAAGTTTAAAATTAGCGAAAAATAATAAGAAATGGGAGGGAGAGAGAGAGAAAGAGAATAAGTAAATGTGTAACTAAAAAATAGGGAAGAGAGAGAATAAATGAATGGGTAATTTGGAAATGAGGAAGAGAGAGAATAAGTGGATGTGTAATTATGAAATGGGGAAGAGAAAGAATAAGTGGAGAGATTGAGAGAGAAAAATAAATGAGTAAAAGACATTAATGACGTTGACTATAATTGATGTTAACCAAGGTTAGGCTTAACTCAATGGCATGATAGGTAATTTGGATGGGTGGCTACTTCACGAATTAAATATATATTGATGACTATGATTCCAGCCCAATATGGTAATAGCAAACCCAACATCATTTAAAAGCCTAGCCTAAATGATACATACAAATATCTAAAGTGAGATAGATACAAAAGGGGGGAGGGACAAGAGAGGAAGGGGATATTTTTTACACCCAGACAACGATACACAAAAAAAACACACACACACAACAAAAAGCTCTTCGGAGATCTTCCGATGCTCGCTACGGAAATACGATATAAAATCCGTTGACCATCATTTGTCATCTTCAAAACCATATTGTATATGGTTCAGGTGTTCACTGCAAAACCATATTGAGTATGAAGAGAAAGGGCACAGATGATGGATTATATGGTCCAAACCTTACTTGCAACGACAACTTTGTCATCTTCAAGAGGGGAGTTTTATTTAGCGTCCATTGTATTGCAAGATAAATTCCAGTGAGTAATTTTAGTTGGGTTTACACAATTTATTTGGTTTTATCAGTTGTTATATAGTTTAAGAGGTGGAAAATTATGTGGAAAGTGGAGATTGGTTACAAGTTTGGTTTACTGTCGAAACATCCCGTGACAGGGGTGAGCGTTTTATTAATTGAATTCTGAATAGGTGCCCCGCCTAGTAATAATTTTAATGGGGAATACTATTCGTTCATTTGATACTCTGGTAATTTAAAAGTGAAAGAGAAAAGAGCTTCGCAGATTACAAATATGGAAATGGAAAGTTCTGTCACTTGTGTTGATTTGTGGTAGATTGGTTTCTCGACTGGGTGATTACATTTGTTGTGTTACATATTGAAAGGAGTTTTACGTCGATATTAATATGGTTAATCAAGAAGGGGAGCCAGCAATTCAGAGTTTGCAAGATTTGGTTTTGATTTTGTGGCTTGTGAGTGTTCTTCAAATGCTTTTTATTTGGTGAGAAACTCTTTGAAAGCTGTGGTTAGAAGGTTTAAATATGAGTACGATGGAGCTAGATGATGGATGTGTTACAGGAGAGATTTTAGTTAAATCGGTTGATAGTTTGTAGTTCGTGTGGTATGGCAGTTCATCAAAGATGTTATAGTGTACAGGAATTCTTGGTGGTGTTCTTGGTGTAAGAACAAGAATCAAAAGAAAAATTTGGAAAGACCTTGTTTGCTTTGTCCGAAACAGGCCGGTGCTCTGAAGCTTGTTTGGAAGAAATATTGTGGAAGTGATAGTAGAGGGTTTGCTCACTTGTTTTGTTGTCAGTGGATGCTTGAGGTCTACATTGAGGACACTAGGAGAATGTAGCCCATCATGAATGTTGAGGGGATGATGGAAACTCGGCGCAAGTTGATTTGTCGTCTATGGAAGATAAGATATGGGGCTTATGGGCTACATGGGAAACAAGGGATCTGTTTCTGTTAGTATGTCTCTTTTTCAAACAAGGCTGTGCCTTGTGTGTTCTCATTTAACCTCTGGTTACAAGGAAGGTTATGAACAAAGGCGTAATTCTGACGTGTATGAAATCATAAGACGGACTCAATTCTCATATGATTTTGAAACTAACAAACCATTGACAATTCCATCCCATGATCAGGTGTTCTGCTTTAGTGACTTTAATTATCATATTAATATGCCAGACTTAGGTGTAAGAAAATTGGTGGGGCAAGAAGAAGTGGGATGAACTTCTCGACAGTGATCAACTTATTAATGAACTACGGAACGAGGTGTTTGATGGATGGAAAGAGGGAGTAATAAACTTTCCACCCACTTACAAATATGGAATCAACTCTGATGTGTATGTCGGTGAAAATCCAAAAGAAGGGGAAAAGAAAAGATCTCCAGCATGGTGTGATCGTATACTTTGGTTAGAGCTAAGAAACATGATAGATAATCTTGTAGATGGTTTGTTGATAACATTGAATTTGCCTGAGTGTCCTGTTATGCATGGATGTTTACAAAAATTAGCACGTTACTGGTTCTTGAAACTATATGGATCAGTTCAGGCGTAACTATGAAGACTTCAGAATCGAATGATGTTAAAATACGACATCTTTATTGAATAGAAGAAAGTGTTATTTGCTATTGCTTGTATACACTCTAGCTTTCGAAATTATATAAGAAAAGATTAGAAAACTCTTAATCTAGAAGAGGGTGGTTAAAAGTTATGAGTCTATATCTGAACACAGACTGTATGGAGTTTCACGACCGCAACTTGATGTATTGCTTCCAGATTTTATTAAAGCCATTGGAATGATTGTGGAAATACCGGCCGCAACAAGATGAAATACGAAAGGGAAGATCATTGCTAAAAAGAAAAGTACAGTACTAAGAAATTTACATGATACATTTCGATTGAGATCCACGACGGATTGTACAGAGCTATTGATGTTTCCCTCGAAGCTCATCAAGGTTTGTCTGATCTGGACCAGAAGAAGCCCTGCAAATTGGTTGATTTTCAGAAAAATTTGGGTTGCCCAGATCTTTGTGGATAATTCTGGATATGCACCATCTTGATATGTGTGACAGCTGCCACTGGTAAATAAGATCGTTACTTATCTTGTACGTGAGATTGAACTAAGAGTGCGAATATGGCAAAAAATCTGGGGACATGATCTGGTGGGTGTCTCTACGGCTGCAACTTTGTTGTTTCCATCTGCTCATACTCGCGTCTCGAAGGCTTCTCTTTCCCGTCTGAGCAAGATTAACATTTAGGCATATGTGGTACTCCTTGCTCTTTTTCGTTCCAGCTCTGCAACTGGAGAATTTCAATGAAAAAGCTCTCATCGAGAAATTAGACTAATACAGGGTTTTTGTGTTTGAAGCCGTGAGTTATCTACCTTCAGTCTTGGCATTTACAGCAACATTTCTAAATGATTATAATCATAACCAACACCCTTTGACATCCAACACTTTCATCTTTTTCCAGGTATTACCCTCATCAACCTGCCTTATTATACATTTATTTTGTTTCTGAAAGTTTAAAGACAAACAAACAAAATCAGTTAGAAAATAACAATGTCAGACCTAATAATTCCCCTACGAATAATTTTCTTGTATAAAAAAGAATGGATTTACTCAACACTAAAAATCATTGTATGTAGCTTCCCTACGGCTACGGTTTGGACTGCTTATTTAAAGAAATATGCCCGTCAAATACTTCTTATAAAGAACCTTGATATCTGATTATTCGCCAAGCAAAACACTACCTCTAATTACCTTCGGTCTATAAGGATATTATAATCTATCCGCTAAAAAGCCAGTAAATATAACATCCCTAGGGCTACGACATGGTATCACATACTATACAAAAACGAATGCACATTAAGAACTCACATATGCATGTCTTATTTGAAGCATCGTTCCTCATTATTTCCTTATATTATGTAAGCCTTATATATTTAAATGCGCTATTGCTTTTTGAATTTTCGTATGTGCGGTTGTAAGGCCGTAGGTCTAGTTCGTACAAATATGTTATCACTTTATGTATTAGCACTATATGATGTTTAACAATGCCCACTTATGGGATTTTAACGCCTTCGGCTACGGCTCCTTATATCCATAAGGTCAAATTATAGCCTTATATCCATGAGGTCAGTTTATAGCCTTATATCTATGAGGTCATGCCTTTGTACTTAAGGATATCTTTAGCCCCTGTTACGACCAAACTCAACATGCAAGTGCACGTGATCTCAAGTAATACAGATAGCAAATAAGATTCGTTCCTACAGGGACTCGTTGTATTGTCTAGTTAATTTACTCACCAATGTATGATTATTATTCGATGCTACGACAGATTAACAATTGGATTTTTGTTATCACTACAATTACTCTAAGATTTATAACTAATTATCAACTACTTGAACTAAGAATTATGTCGAATTGCTTATGCGAATAAAACATGGAATTTTAACTTCATTAAACAATCCATCTATAGTCTCCACTTCTCTAGCCTTTTCATGTGATTTGTTAATACCTGATCGAATACACAAAACTGATATAAGCCAACCTTCGTTGCACAAATACCATCCTAAATAACATCCACAATAAAGATAAAAATCACTTAGTCTCCCAATTATGCCTTATCTCTATATGTCTATAAAGATTGAAACATAATGGTTGTAGTACAAACATTCAATTGATCACACAGTCGTCATAAAACGGTTAGAGTTACGACACTAATTATAAATGATATTTTCACGCATAAACCTATGCTAGCATGACAAGTTCTAAACTCTTATATCCACTTTCGCTTCAATAAGAATTAACACATAATTACAGGAGTTAGCTAATCTCCTATAACGAATTAAATCAACCATGATAGAATATCACATCAATCACACTATAGGCATCGAGAAGATTTAACAAATAGATTTCATAAATAAATCCACTAAAACCCCATGACAACGAATTAGTTCATAATCAAACTAATCGTCACCATGGGTTCCAATGTAAACATGATAGAAGAAAACGAATAATGATTGAAATAAATATCAAGGGTTCTAAAGAATACACCCAAACCAAGCATCCACAAACTAGAAAGAATACAAGAATAAATTGAAAACTATCTTCTTCCTCGCTTCTTCGTGCTTCAAAACTCCGTAGATAAAATACGTGGTCTCTCCTCACTGTCTCTTCTAGGGTTTTTCTTCCTTTAAATAGGCCTCCAGGTGCAAGAAATTCGTTCAACTCGAAAAATCAGCAACCCAAAATCTAACAGGAATCTTCGTCAGCCCATACAGCGCTGCCGTGCCATTTCTGTGTAGAAAGACGGCGCTGCCGCGCTACAGAATTGCCTCAGCGCTGCCGCGCCATCTGCAAGTTCTAACACGGCGCTGCTGCGCCGAGCCTTCTGTTCAGCAAACTGAATTTTACCCTTTTCTTCACTATAACTACGATTTGCGCTCCGATTGCTCCGCTTCATTCCTTTAACACCTGTGATTGATATTCCTGCACAATACCCTTAAAAGAGATCAAAAATACCACAACTCGAGTACAAACATTCGTTTTAAGCCAAATGGAAACGTTTTAAGTGAATAAAATATCCACTCATCACACCCCCAAACTTAAACCGATGCTTGTACTCAAGCATAAACAGACAAATTATTTACAACTAACTATTACCACTTCCGTAGGTGATCACGGTTGCATTTGGCATATGCAACAAGCCCTTTAAACCCCTAGGCAGCCCTAGTGGACAAGTAAGGTCTCGTGAGGGCCTATAGCGAATGTACCCACAAAATCCGATCTATAATGCAACTAACTATATGCATGCAACTACATGAAAATGCAAGGATCCCCTTTAAACTCACCAAAACCAACTAACAAGCAAATATCTCAAAGAATGCAACAAATCCAAATAGAGCTCGACTAAGTCCCCGTATACTAACCATACATGAACAGAAACGTGTGTGTGTGCGATGCTCATCAGAAATACTCCCAAAACTAGGTCAAAAATCATATATGCTTTCAGTCAGGACAATCACAGGTTTATAACTAGAATAGACTGTAGACACTTCATAACCTAGGAACACCTACACCCTTATCCAAGGTAGACAGAAACTCATGCTTTATTACTATGACACATAATACTATATACAATACGCATGCTTATTTAACCGTGCAATGAATGAGACCCCAAAAGGCTTATACAATAATACCCCTATAGCGAGTGTTGGGTTAGTGGATCCCAGACTATAAAAGCCATAGGTCACAAGGACTAAGTCCCCTCAGACTTAATTACTCGAGTATTAAAGAGCTCACTCTGGTTAATTTTGCATATAAACAATTAGACTTTTGACTTTTTTTTTCCTTTCTTTTTTCTTTTTCTTTTTTGATTTTTTTTAGATATGCAATCTGGAATGAGCCTTTCTCATTTCCAACCCTAGACTACTCATATAAATATGAGCCGGCTACTAGCCAATTGACACCTAGCCATTATTAACAAATACTTACAACTAGCATGAAATCTCTGGTTTCCCCCAAACTTAGACTTTAGTGCTCCTACGCCATCAAGGGAATAACGAAAATTCTAAATATAATCAAGCGATTAAATCTCTAAACATCCAACAAGCATGACCCTAACCTAGCACAAAAGCACCCAATGAGTCTGTGTAAAAGTTTTGTTTCTGAAACACGCAAGTCAATTTCATAGGCACTATAATTCAACCCTCTATTCATCATTACCACACTCAATTAGACACCTACCTACCAGTCAGAATTAGCAAGCTCTACGGGATCATGAAAATGCTTGCCATGCTCATGCAACTATATGAACATAAATATCACAATAATAGAATGTCCTATATGGCATACATAAAAAATAATACGAACATATATGCATGAACTATTACTACTATGCAAAATATATGCAACCTACATGAAACACAATAACACACAAATACTACTATACACTGCTTATCCCCCAAACCACCCCCAAACTTGAAAAATTCAATGTTCGCATTGAATGGAAGTAAATACGAGGGAAAGCAGAAAACATACCTACTCGACGAAACACATGGGTTGCCTCCCACGAAGCGCTGTCGTTAACGGCATTTAGCCGGACGTCACTTCCTCAACTCACGGCGGTTTCAAAAGAATAACCGAACCGTCCTCAACCGAAAGACCATTTATGCACACGTTGACATGTTTGTTTCCTCCCAACACAACTTTTCTTTCACTCTTCAACTTGATTTTTCCACCCGTCGACTTCTTCGCCTTCTTTTTCTTCCTCACACCTCTAAGGTGCTTATTCGATTCGGACGGCTGAACAACACTCTCTTCTACTTCATCATCTGTCATCCACCTTATTAACACGTTATCTTGGCATACTTCAAAAATCACAAGTTCATCATCCACAAGGACATACTTCAAGTGTGGTGGCAGCTTCCCAAGCTTCACCTTCAAGAGATCTTGAATGGAAGAATTATTAATGAAATCACTGATGTGATGCTCGAGCTTGTGCACGTCTAATTTTTTGCTCAACAAATGATCAAACTCTTCTGCCTGACCCGTATCAACTATCTCCACACTGAAACACTCTTCATCCTCTGTCGGAAATTTCATGGCCTTGAACACATTAAAGGTGACATTCTGATCTTGCACCCTCATTGTAAGCTCTCCTTTTTGCACATCGATCAAAGTACGACCCGTAGCTGGAAAAGGCCTTCCCAAGATTATGGGAATCTTCTTATCTTCTTCAAAATCTAGAATCACAAAATCGACGGGAAAGATGAGCTTATCAACCTTCACCAAGACGTCCTCTACTATACCCCTCGGATACGTGATCGTCCTATCAGCCAACTGCAAGGAGATGTTAGTTGGCTTTGGCTCCGGCAGACCAAGTTGCTTGAAAACTGATAAGGGCATAAGATTAATACTTGCACCCAAATCACACAAGCATTTGCTGAATGAGAGATCTCCGATAGTACATGGAATGGTAAAGCTCCCGGGGTCCTTCAACTTAGGCGGCAACATTTGTTGCAAGATGGCACTACATTCCTCCGTCAAGGCAACGGTCTCTAGCTCCTCAAGTTTCAATTTCTTCGAGAGTATCCCCTTCATAAACTTCGCATAGCTCGGCATTTGCTGAAGAGCCTCCGCAAATGGTATGTTAATCTAAAGCTTCTTGAAGACATCCAAGAACTTAGAAAATTGCTTGCCGAACTTTTGCCTTTGAATTCGTTTTGGGTATGGAGGAGGTGGAAACACCTTATCTTCTTCTTCTTTCTGAGCATTATCATTCTTACAAGTTATAGGAGTCGAGGGAGTAGCATTAGGTAACAATTTAGGACCAGATTCGACCCCAGCTTCAAAATCAATTTTTTCTTCCAGAAGCTGCGGCGCTGCCGCGCCAGTATTATACTGGGGAACGGCGCTGCCGCGCCTTGCAGTCTGTTCAGATTTTTCACTTTTTTCCTCGGTTGATTTTTCTTTGTTCTGACCTTGTAGAATTCTTCCTGATCGTAATGTTACTGCCTGGACCTGTTCCTTGTGATCTTTCTTGCCTGGATTCGTCTCTATGTCACTCGGAAGCTTTCCTGGTTGACGGTTCAACAATGCATTAGCAAGTTGGCCAATTTGATTCTCTAAAGTTTTCAATGACACTGTCTGACCCTTGTACATCATTCGAAGCTCTTCCAATTCAGACTTCTCAGACTGATTCAATGAATTCCCTTGAGATGGTTGAAATGCCGGTGGATTGAATGGTTGCCTTGGAGCATAAGGTGGTGGTTGATAGTTCTGATTATATGGCCTTGCATTGAACTGCTGATTTTGGGGTTGCTGAACACCACCCTGATTGTTGCTCCAACTGAAATTAGGATGATTCCGATTGTTGGGATGATAAACATTAGGCACTGGTTGCTGAGCTCTTTGAAAATTACTAACAAATTGTGCAGATTCAGATGAGATAGCACACAGATTCGTGTCATGAGCCCGTGCACACAATTCACACACCATAACAACCTGGTTAGTCCCATGATTAGAAAGGGAATCTACCTTCATTGTCAACGCCTTGAGTTGAGCAGCAATAGCAGTAGCTGCATCCAAGTCAAGAACTCCAGCCACTTTAGCAGGTGGCAAGCGTTGAGTAGGATTCTGAAACTCATTAGCCGCCATCATTTCAATAAGATTATAGGCATCCTCATAGCTTTTTGCCCATAGCGCACCTCCAGAAGCTGCATCTAACATAGGCCTGGACTGAGCTCCCAACCCGTTATAGAAATTGCTAATTATCATCCAATCCGGCATCCCATGATGAGGACAACGCGCCAATATCTCCTTGTACCTTTCCCAAGCTTCCCCCAAAGATTCCTGAGGTTGCTGAGCAAACTGAGAAATAGAATTCCGATAAGCTGCTGTCTTCGCCATGGAGAAATACTTCGTCAAGAACTTTTAAGCACAGTCTGCCCATGTTTTAATAGAGCCTGATGGCATAGAATGTAACTAACTCTTGGCTTTATCCCTAAGAGAGAAGGGAAATAATCTCAATCTGATTGCGTCATCTGTAACTCCGTTGAATTTGAAGGTGTCACAGATCTCAAGGAAGTCCCTAATATGAGCATTGGGATCTTCAGCAGGACTACCCCCAAACTGTACTGTATTCTGAATCATCTGAATGATGTTTGGCTTAAGCTCGAAATTATTAGCCCCAATAGCTGGGCGAACAATACTGGTATGAATATCCTCCACTTTTGGCTGAGAGAATTCACTCAAATCCTTCGCTGGTTGTGCTTGAGCTCGTGTACGCATACACTCTCAAAAAGTACCTGAAATTCACCAACAAGAAATTTGGTGAGAAACGTCCTAGTCACCGAACTTTAATGACCACTGATGGCAAATACTGAAACTAAACAAACAAAACCGCGTCCCCGCCAGCGGCGCCAAAAACTTGTTAAGACCAAACTCAACACGCAAGTGCACGTGATCTCAAGTAATACAGATAGCAAATAAGATTCGTTCCTACAGGGACTCGTTGTATTGTCTAGTTAATTTACTCACCAATGTATGATTATTATTCGATGCTACGACACATTGACAATTGGATTTTTGTTATCACTACAATTACTCTAAGATTTATAACTAATTATCAACTACTTGAACTAAGAAATATGTCGAATTGCTTATGCGAATAAAACATGGAATTTTAACTTCATTAAACAATCCATCTATAGTCTCCACTTCTCTAGCCTTTTCATGTGATTTGTTAATACCTGATCGAATACACAAAACTGATATAAGCCAACCTTCGTTGCACAAATACCATCCTAAATAACATCCACAATAAAGATAAAAATCACTTAGTCTCCCAATTATGCCTAATCTCTATATGTCTATAAAGATTGAAACATAATGGTTGTAGTACAAGCATTCAATTGATCACACAGTCGTCATAAAACGGTTAGAGTTACGACACTAATTATGAATGATATTCTCACGCATAAACCTATGCTAGCATGGCAAGTTCTAAACTCTTATATCCACTTTCGCTTCAATAAGAATTAACACACAATTACAGGAGTTAGCTACTCTCCTATAACGAATTAAATCAACCATGATAGGATATCACATCAATCACACTATAGGCATCGAGAAGATTTAACAAATAGATTTCATGAATAAATCCGCTAAAACCCCATGACAACGAATTAGTTCATAATCAAACTAATCGTCACCATGGGTTCCAATGTAAACATGATAGAAGAAAACGAATAATGATTGAAATAAATATCAAGGGTTCTAAAGAATACACCCAAACCAAGCATCCACAAACTAGAAAGAATACAAGAATAAATTGAAAACTATCTTCTTCCTCGCTTCTTCGTGCTTCAAAACTCCATAGATAAAATACGTGGTCTCTCCTCTCTGTCTCTTCTTGGGTTTTTCTTCCTTTAAATAGGCCTCCAGGTGCAAGAAATTCGTTCAACTCGAAAAATCAGCAACCCAAAATCTAACAGGAATCTTCGTCAGCCCATACAGCGCTGCCGAGCCATTTCTGTGTAGAAAGACGGCGCTGCCGCGCCACAGAATTGCCTCAGCGCTGCCGCGCCATCTGCAAGTTCTAACACGGCGCTGCCGCGCCGAGCCTTCTGTTCAGCAAACTGAATTTTACCCTTTTCTTCACTATAACTACGATTTGCACTCCGATTGCTCCGCTTCATTCCTTTAACACCTGTGATTGATATTCCTGCACAATACCCTTAAAAGGGATCAAAAATACCACAACTCGAGTACAAACATTCGTTTTAAGCCAAATGGAAACGTTTTAAGTGAATAAAATATCCACTCATCAGCCCCCTATTCAAAAAGCCGGTATAATTAGTTCAAAATTAACTATAGGCATAATG
This sequence comes from Saposhnikovia divaricata, assembly GCA_036435485.1. Classification (NCBI taxonomy): domain Eukaryota; kingdom Viridiplantae; phylum Streptophyta; class Magnoliopsida; order Apiales; family Apiaceae; genus Saposhnikovia; species Saposhnikovia divaricata. The sequence continues at coordinate 234,528,557 of CM071594.1, forward strand.
GGGCAATCTTTCCATTCAAAAGCCAATATGTGCGGCCCTATGTTGGATACGGCATGGATAGATTCTTGTACAACACCTATTCATTCAAAATCCAATACATGTAGTTCTTACGTGACTACGGCATGAATCGGTTACGGTGCCCTGTTCAGACAGGAAGAATCCTATTGCTTACATATTTTTATTCTTTATATATTAGATTGTTTGACAATATCCCTTAACTCACAAATACTTTAACAATTTTGTCAAGTGTGATATCAAAAGGGCTACGATAGTCCTAGGCCTTGAACCCATGAACTTAGGGATTCATATTTTAGGGGCAACATATAGCCTCTCTACAACTACGGCTACAACAGTCGAAACATCAATTTATATTAAGATTGATATACACATATAGTCTTTTATAGCATGTTATTCAACTTGATTCACCATCATTGGTTTCGGCTCGGTTTTTGCTGGTTCCGTAAATTTTCTAGGTTCAGCAGCGATTCTTGATACAAGCCGGAACTTTTTCTGTTGTTGATGCTCCCTCCGGCTCTGTTGCTACTATCAACACCTATGGTACGGTAAGCACCGTAGTTTACACCAAAATAATTTAAATTGTGAGTTTTAAATTCTAAAAGTCATGAATTGCATTACTATAATAAATTTACTCATCTCATTGCAACCTAAAGATTGCACTTAATTTTATGGGAAGGAACAACTAATTTCTCTATTACTAATTACCAAATTTTAAATTAGTAGGCTTCACTACCCTTTCTTATTTCTTGATAAATAGTATTGCCTTAGTAATTGTTATTATATTGTCTGTCCCCGTTTCAAATGGCCACACTTGCTTCAATTGTGTTATCAGCCTCATTTGCTCGATTTATTCTTGTTTCCCATAATGCTTTGCCTTACTCTACCTATTTAGGATCAATACAAGTTACAGGCTAAATTCTTGCACATCCAGAAAGTGTACTTTTATGACCTGCATCAAAAATTTATCATACTTTTCATACCTGGATAAGTTATAAACATTCTTGGCGTTGTGACAACTCATTCCTCACCAGCTGTAGCTTGAGTTAGATTGTCTTTAAACATCGACCCATATTAAAACCAATATATGTAGCTTCCTACAGCTATGGTTTGGGTAGATTTTGAAACTAACTCAAATGAAAGCCAGAATATGAATGCCAGCATATGCAATATTTCTTTAACAACTATGGTGCACTAAGTCAGGAAGTTAAGAAATTACTTATTTTTCTAACTTGCCAAAAATTACTAGTTGCAGTGACTTTACATGTCTTGTTATTACAGTTTGAGCAGATTACACCTCATTTTAGGGATTTCTTTTGTTTTCCTCCTTTTCTTCGTTGCATAGCTTCATACTATCCCATATTGTCTATTATTTTACCAACATATCACAAGGTTAGCTAGATAACAAGATCGAAGCTAGTGTTGCACTAACATGACTGAGCTTCCAACTCATGGATTGATCAACTTGCACCAAACGAATCATTGCAACATAGCAAAGGTACGAGCGAAATACTTCTCATTTAAGTTTGGCTCTGCTAAGTTTAGTTTACATAATTAAATTTCTTGTTAATTACATTAATGAGATATCTTACAAGCATATTTATACGCATTGAATTGCCATTGGCATCAATAGGAAAGCGGTTATTGTTGTGTATAGACCGTAAGGATCACTGGACTAGTCTAACTTTCAGCTTTATCAATCATATATGGTATTTTCTATCCCGTTTCTCTATCTACATTATTTTTCTTTATCTCACTAAATATAGCTTATTTACATCAGTCTTGGATTTATTGAGTTTGTTAAATATAATTATTAGGATATAGTCCTACGAACATTGTGGTTCTTCTTAAGTTCTCTTCTCCTGAATATTAGCAATTTCAACTTCAGTTAAAAGCATTGAATGATGCCTGACATGTCATGTAACTTAATGTCATATGGTTATAATGAAAGTTTAGAATAGTTTGATCCGAAAACATCAGTGCATCGATGAACCAACATAGGTAGTTTGCTACGGCTGAGTTTGCCTACAGCTACAATTTGATTTGAACCAACATATGTGGTTTGCTACGGCTGAGTTTGCCTACAGCTACGGTTTGATTTGAACCAATATATGTAGTTCGTTACGGCCGCTTATGCCTACGGCTACGGTTTAATCTAATAACCCGATTCAGCTTCTGATTAAATGGTTATATGACCCACTGGCTATCTCTCGTGTGGTTATGATTGATCTTCTTGGATCAGTTAAATACTGCTACAACTTTGATTAATCTTTATTACTCGTATATCAACTGTACATGGTCACATCGAACTTAAATTTATCATCAATCATACATGCGATATTTTTGTTGTGAGTTTGATAATAATTTACACTATAAAAGCATGTCCTGATTGACATTCTTATGATATTTGCATTCATTAACTTCTGAGATATTCAGACAGACTATTATCTATATTTTAATCAGCAAATGATATTATAGAAGACATATACTTGCATAGTAAGCGTGCTAGTCACTACTACGTGCGTTTGAAGCTTTCAGTGGGTACGGCTTAAAGATTTCAGCCTATGGTCACAGAGTTTGTGATTTCATGGTTGTTAATGCTCTTAATATGGACGTGTCTATACATATATGATTTACTAACTATTAGGTAAAAGTATTTTATCGCTGCATATAGGTGGGATAAAATCATCATTTAACTCTTCACAGATTACACAAAGTCTTTCAAAATGAAAGCTGTACGTACCACCTGTCAGACATTTCTAACAAAAGATACTTAAATATACATCTGAAGCAAACTCCGGTAGTCAATGGTTATACAAATGATTACACCCCATCGGACGTATACTATTTTCCCTATCTTGATGATATCTTGACTATGAGTATTAATTTTAGTCACTCCTGATGAACAAAGTGCTAAAGTTCTCAACCTAATGACCCTTTTTTCACAAACCTATTTTTTATTATTCCAAATGCATTCTGCCTTTCTCACCACACTTTGCATTATGTTATTTCTTCACTTTGCATTCTGCTTTGTGGTTTTATATAGTTTGCACTGTTAATACTTGCACATTGAATTTATTATCACTCAGCCACTCAGCTACCAAAAATAGTAAACTATAGCAAATCTACTTATCTATTCAACCTAAAGATTGAACTTCATTTTAGGGGCAAATGATGGATCATTTATTAAATAACTATGATTCCGTCCCACTATGGTAATAGCAAGCCCAACCACATACAAATATCTAAGATGAAATAGATACAAAAGGGAGGAGGGACAAGAGAGGAAGGGGGATATTTTTTACACCCATAAAATGATACACAAAAAAACACACACACACAACAAAAATCTCTACGGAGATCTTCCGATGATCGCTACGGAAATACGATATAAAATCCGTTGACCATCACTTGGGATTTTGATCCAGAAGGAGATTTTCAATTTTCCTTGGTAATATTTAGTGGAGTACTACGTACACTTATAGTATACCGATTTGACAACAACTTTATTTCTCTCAAAGATTTAGACCTTCTGAAATGCGCCCTCTTGTCCTTTCCTGATTATGCTAACTCGATCTTTAGAGGGGAAGTGCAAACATTGTCCACTAATTCTTTCACAATATTTATCATCAAATACCTAACTTACGTACATATCATTTTTTCTTCAAATAGTTCATCCTTTTTTCATCTCTTTATAGACCTGTCATTACAAGAAAGCATGGCTAAATTCGATAGAGTTAATTCGATCGCGGCTAAATTCGACCGATTACGGTCGAATTTAGTACCCGCGGCTAAATTCAACTGATTTCGGTAGAATTTAGCGCCGGTCGAAGTTAGTACTTTAACCGAATTCTATCCAATTTAGCACTTTAACTGAAATCGGTCAAATTTAGTCGGCGGCAAAAAAATAGGGAAATGTCCCGCCAATTTCTTTACCCTACACGGCTATATTCAACTAATTCCGATCGAATTTAGCGCCGGTCGAATATAGCACTTTAACCGAAATCGGTCGAATTTAGTAGCCGGCAAAAAAATGAGAGAAATGTCCCGCCACTTTCTTTACCCCACATGGCTAAATTCAACTGATTCCGGTCGAATTTAGCGCTGGTCGAATTTAGTACTTTAACCGAATTCGGTCGAATTTAGCTCTTTAACCGAAATAGGTCGAATTTAGTAACCGGCAAAAAAATGAGGGAAATGTCCCGCCAATTTCTCTACCCCACACGGCTAAATTCGACCAAATTCGGTTGAATTTATTATTTTCAGAAATTGAAAAAATGTTGTTAAATATTTAAATGTTTTTACAAATCATGAAAAAAATATTTATAAATAGAAGGATTCATGACATGTACAAATTTAGTTTGTACAAAAAAATATTCATATGAGAAGAGAATGTTGAATTTTTACTCATTAGGTACTTTCAAAATTTTTAAAAAAATATCTAATTAGTTGTAAAAAATATGAAAGTATCCGGAAGACATATTACATTATATAAAAAAAATTCTTCTTAATTCACTACAATAACAAGATTAAAAAAATTCTCCTAAACAGGGTTTCGTGTTTCGATTTTTTAAAAAATATTTCTCGAAGACCCAACCGTACGGAGGTCAAGATCCATCCTTTTTAATGTTATTGCCAGAATTTCAGAAAAAAATAAATTAATTTGGTTTGGTAATTTAACGGTCAACTAAGTACTTTGACTATAACCCCTAAATAGGGTTTCGTCAGGATTTAGTGTTTCAATTTTTTTAAAAATATATCTCGACGACCCAACCGTACGGAGGTCAAGATCCATCCTTTTTAATGTTATTGCCAAAATTTCACAAAAAATAAATTAATTTGGTTTGGAAATTTAAAGGTCAACTAGTACTTTGACTATAACCCCTAAATAGGGTTTCGTCAAGGTTTCATGTTTCGATATTTTAAAAAATATTTCTCGACAACCCAACGGTACGGAAATCAAGATTCATCCTTTTTAATTTTATTGCCAAAATTTCAGAAAAAAATAAGTTAATTTGGTTTGGTAATTTAACGGTCAACTAGTACTTTGACTATAACCCCTAAATATGGTTTCGTCAGGATTTCGTGTTTCAATTTTTTAAAAAATATTTCTCGACGACCTAACCGTACGAAGGTCAAGATCCATCATTTTTAATGTTATTGCCAAAATTTCTAAAAAAATAAATTAATTTGGTTTGGTAATTTAACGGTCAACTAGTACTTTGACTATAACCCCGAAATAGGGTTTCGTCAGAGTTTCGTATTTTGATTTTCTTAAAAATATTTCTCGATGACCCAACCGTACGGAGGTGAAGATCCATCCTTTTTATTGTTATTTCCAAAATTTCAGAAAAAAAAATAAATTAATTTGGTTTTGGTAATTTAACGGTTAACTAGGTTGGAAAATAAATAAATAAATTAAATAAAAAAAAGGAAAAAGGCAAAATTTAATTTAAAATGCATACACACCAAAGTAGTCATACTCACTATTTTCATGATGATCTTACCCTACTTTAACTAATTTTTTTTTCAATTTTTTCCCCATTTTTAACTAGTTTGTAAAATAAATTAAAAAAATAAATAAATATAGGAAAATGCCTATTTTTTAACATAAAATTTGGTGGTATGACTACGTGGGTGATTATAAATCTTGAATAAAAATTTGGCATTTTTTTATTTTTATATAATTTTTTTGCCTTTATTCCTATTTTTAAAATAATAAATTCAACTAAATTTCGGCCAAATATTAAATTCGACCGAATTTTCAATGGTCATTATTCCTATTATAATTCAACTAAATTTTGAAACGACCAAAATTTTCAATTTCGACCAAATTTGGTCGAATTTAGCATACTAAATTCGACCGATTACTATTTTCGACTCCGTTATAAACGACCAAATAAAAATTCGATCGAATTTAGCTAAATTCGACTGAAATCGGTCGAATATATCTAAATTCGACCAAATTTTTTCGATCGAATTTAGCCGTTTTTGTTGTAGTGAAGATACCGTGTATCTAATATAAGGCGATCCTGAACTATATAGAATTAGAATACTTGTCACTACAAGAAATTTGGCCAATTATGACGACCAACTTATGACGGATGCAATTTTCCAGCCTAACTTACGACGAAATCTCAAATCTATCGTAAATTTCGCGCCAAATTTACGACGAAAATCAAATTCGTCTTAAGTTAATTATTTTATTAATAAAATTTTGTTGACTGGGTCAAATCGGAAAAAGAGTGGCGTTTTTACGACGGACGTTCCGTCGTAAATTGGTTTTGCCGTGAACTTCCGACGGAAATTTAGTCGTAAATTTAGTTAAAATGAATTACTTTTTCCAAGGGAGGAAACGACGTAGTTTAGCAAATAACTTATGACGGATTTTCCGTCGTAAGTTTGGTTATTGGAAATAAATTTAATGGTAAAATGAAAAAAAAAATTTACTGCAAGGAGTGACGTGGTTTAAAAATTAACTTACGATGGAATATCCGTCATAAAGTCATCCGTCAATTAATTTACGACGGAAATTCCGTCGTAAGTTTTTTTGTTGGAATAAATTTTATTGTAAAATGAATTAGTTTTATTGATGGAGAAGATGACGTCGGTTAGAAATGAACTTATGACGGAATTTCCGTCGTAAATTAGCTCATTTAAATATATGTTATTTATTTATAAGTTCATTACATGTTCAACACATATATGTGTGCACTTGTATAATTGATTTGCATATTTTTTTTTATATTTGTAGATGTCTTACGATACTAGTTGGATCTCTAAACGAACTAATCCCGACAGCAAAACGACGTTGTTTAGTAATGAACTTACGACGAAAATTCCGTCATAAATTATTTATTGTAATTAAATTTAATTATAAAATGAAATACTTTTTCTGATGTAAAGTTACGACGAAAACATCTGTCATAATTCTGGGTTACTTATGACGGATTAAGAAGATCGTCGTAATTCTGGGTAACTTATGACGAAATATCCGTCATAAGTTACCCAGAATTACGACGATCTTTTTAATCCGTCGTAAAGTTCAGCAATATTTTTTCTTATTATGTATACATCAATCACATAGATTAATTTTTTATTTTTTTAAAACTTTGGGAATATCATTTAATTAGATATGTCTTGACATCCGTACGATTGGATCGTCGAGAAATGTTTTTTTTGAAGAAAATGAAAACAATAATATGGGACAAAACACTAGTTAGTAGTACTAGTTAGAATAGTAGTGATCTACTAAGAACTCCAACCAATTTTTTTTTTTTTGAAACTTTGGGAATATAATTTAATTAGATATGTCTTGACATCCGTATAGTTGGATCGGCGAGAAATATTTTTTAAAAAATAGAAACAATAACCTGGGACGAAGCACTAGTTACTAGTACTAGTCGGGATAGTAGTGATCTACTAAGATGTCCAACGAAATAAATTTTTTATTTTTTGAAACTTTGGAAATATCATTTAATTAGATATGTCTTGACATCCGTATGGTTGGATTGTCGAGAAATATTTTTAAAATATAGAAACAACAATTTGGGACGAAGTACCTAGCTAGTGGTACTAGTCAAATAAATAGTTGACTACTAATTTCACTATCAAAATAAATTATTTATTTTCTAAAAGTTTAGGAATATTAAATATTTAGATATATATTGACATTCGTACGGTTGGATCGCCGAAAAAATAGAAACAACAATCTAGGACAAAGTACTAGTTAACTGGTCAAGTCAATAGTTGACTACTAATTTCACTATCCAAATCAATTTTTTATTTTTTAAAATGTTGAGAATATCACTTATTTAGATATATATTGACATTCGTACGATCGGATCGCCGATAAATATTTTTCAAAAAATAGAAACAACAATATAGGACAAAGTACTAGTTATATTATACTATATTATTATAAAATTTTAAACTTATATTATAAATTTATAATAGTGGTCTACTATCTTATAATAAATTTCTATTATAAATTTTTTTAAATATTATGTTTGAATGTTTATTATTTTTTTATTTTAAATACGTGCTTTTTATAAAATATTAGAATGCCACTATTAAATAATTATTATTTGTTTCAATTTTTATTGTTATTAATTTGTATTAGATCGAATATATATTATAAATTTATTTAAATATCTATTTAATACTTTAATCATTTTATTTTTAATTTACAAGATAAAGATATATGATAAACAATACACATATTTGTATATTTTTACTGATTTGTAGTTAGCGGACACTTGGCGTGCTACAATTTGATGAAAAGAGATGGTTTGGATTGATGACATGTAAAACTTAGACAATCTGAATCGTTCATAAAACTAGGGATTAAATCCTAACCGTTAAAATATTTACAACTCTTTTTCCACCTACCCCTTAACCCTTATCACAGCCGCCCCCCACCCCATATCCCTCATCTCTCTCATCTAGCTGCTCTCTCTCATTACACATACTACATAAACATATAATCTTTTAAATTTATATCTCTTACTCTATCCATCCAAAATTAGTGATTTATATATATAAATATGTTTTATAAATCGATCTCTATCTATATGTATATAAATCAATCAATTTTGAGATAAAATTTTTCTAGGTAAGATTCGGATTTGTTCGGTTTTTGGAGATATATGATCCATTTTGAAATTTCTAGGTTGATGGGGTTGCATGTTGGGGGCTGTAGAGGCTGGATCCATTTTGATAACCATTTTGATGGTTATGGGTTGTGAAAAAATGGAGGTGGAAGGAGAGATTCGTGGCTGGGAAGGTTAGACGGTGGTGCGAGTTGAGACGACGATGGCTGTTAAGAAAATGGATGGGGGCGGAGTAGAGGGGCGCAGGTGAAATCGCAGGTGCGAGATGGGATCGAGTGTGGATTGCAGGCGGGGGAGAGTGTTGGAAGGTAGGAGGTTGAGGCGAGACAACGGAGACGCAGAGGAGGAGGGAATGAAGAAGAGAGAAGAGAACGAAGGCGGGGATTGACAGAGGAGAGGAGATGAGAGGAGGGAGGGGCCGGAGTTGTAGAGGTGAAGGTCGAAGGGTGAGGACCGGTGGGTGGAATGAAACGAAGGAGGCAGTGGTGATAGTCGGTGTGGCGGACGGAATTGATGCAGCGAAGGGCTGAAAAAAATGGGTGGTCGAAGAGATGTCGGCTGAATTGGTTGGGGAAGGGCTGAGCAGAGCAGCAGACGGTGTAATGAGGAGATGAAAAGGGGGGGTTCGTGTACGGCAGGGGAGATATGTGACAGTGATGAAAAGTGGTGATTTTGATGATGAGAGATGAGTGGTGGTGCGGTTGAGAGATAGAACGGAGGGAATGGTGGACGACGATTGGGATGAAGGACTGTGCTGTTTGAATTGGTGGTGGGATGGAGTGAATAGTCGGAGTGACGGAGAATGGCGAGCGATTGGTGGTGAAGTAGATGGTTGCGAGGCTGGGCGGCGGAAATGAAGAAGGAGAAGGGAAGAGGAGGTCGAAGGTGATGGGGTCCGACGAAGGACGGTTGGTGAAGGTCGAAATGGTGAGATGAAGGTAAACGGAGGTGGGTTGAGGCCTTGTAGGGATGGTGGTGTTGGTGGCTGCGCGAATTGAAGGGGAGAAGCCCAATCCATTTTCTTGATTGTGTATTAGTTTTGGAGGCGGGAGTGAACAAAGAGATGAAAGCCTAGGCTAGCTCAAGTATTAAACCCCCAAGAACAAAAGGGTATAAACCGACACTCCTATTGTTGAGCCTTAATACCTTAAACGGGGAGATAGTTTTTTACTCTTCTAATTGTTCTTGCCTGGTGTGGTGAATGGTTGTTGATGTATGTCATTGTTGATGTATGTCATCAACATCATCTACAACTGTTTTAGTCAAGATGCGTTGCCACTTGATTTTTTTATCTTGCTTTTTTATTTTTCTCTTTTTACTTTTCAACTCAAATACTGAAATACTGTACACTTAGCATTACCATAGAAAAAGACCAAAAAATTAAAAAATCAAATATTTTTGTTATTCAATCTAGAAAATTATATTTTTATCCATCCCCTAAAAATTATTAATCGAACTAAATGATAGGAAAGGTTTTTGTGTAAAAAAAAGATTAATAAAAGTATTTAATAAGCTTAATTGAAAAATTAGAAGTTTATCAAACTTTCTAAAATTAAACAATAACTGGATTTTTTAAATCTATCAAATTGAATTTTTGATCAAAATTTTTAATCATATAGGAAATAATGTTTGAAATTAAATTATAATATAAATAGATAGTTTATCTAATCAAATATATAATTTACGATGATTTTCTGGGTAACTTACGACGATTGTTCATCTTTTATTTTTTATTTTTTCTTTTTTTTCAAATTTACTTTTGGTAAACATGTGACGGATTGTGCCGTCGAAAGTATTGTTTTTACAATATTGTTGGCGGGCCCCATTCTGTAACTTCCGACGCAATTTCCGTCATAAGTTATAATATATGACGGATTTTTCCGTCATAATTTCATATATTATTTTATTGTAAAAAGTGGGCCCCTCATTGGAACTTATGACGGAAATTGGAACTTGTGACGCAATTTTTACTTGTGACGCAATTCCGAACTTAAGACGCGAGCGAAAACGACGATTTTGTTCCGTCATAATTGGTACCAATTGCGACGATTTCAGTATTAAATTTCCGTCATAAATGGCCATTTTTCTTGTAGTGTATTAAACTCATTAACTGTAATGTTTTTGCAAGAAGAAGGGTGGGTGGTGTGTCGAGCATTTAAGAAAAGAGCAACAAGCCAAACAAAGAACATGGGAGTCGATGAGTTTCTATGACGAGCCTAATGGTGCCATCTCAGTTGTTGATTCACTTGATTATATGACAAGGCAGCCTCAAGTTTCCTAAGCCGGCAGAACATTATGTGTAAGCAAGAATTAGAGGAAGCAGAAAAATTGACCATTACACAATCCGATCATTTCGTGCAGCTTCCACAGCTATATAGCCCATCTCTGCCATCAACAAAGAGGCCAATAACAACCTCAACCTCAGTACTAGCTTCCAAAAATTATATGGAAGATGGGACAAAACGTTCCAAAAATGATGATACTTATAAAGTGTCTACTGACTGGAGAGATCTTGCTAAGTTTGTTGCTTCTCAGCTGAGCCAGGAGAAGAAATATGAAGGAGTAGATAATGGAAACATTGGAATGTCAAGCTTTGAGGGACATGTGAGTAACTCAGAGATAGCATCGTGAGTAACTCAGAAATAGCATTGCTATTACTAGAGAGTGAGTTTAGTGATGATGGTAATAAGTTAAATGAGTTTTTTTTAACTCTGATTGATATGGGAATCATATATCACATATGATACTATGATACGTTTGTGATGTATTTGTTATGAGCAGATAGATGGCATTTGAGGAGCATGTATACATTCTCTAATCATAAAGTTTTAATCAGTGAAAAGTACTTTCTAATTTGTCTAACAATTACACTCTTATTAATTTGTGATTTCTCATGCTCTAGAGTTTCATGATTTTAAAAAAATATACTTATCTATACTATTATATAAAAGCCGAAACATTGAAAGTTTTGGTACCTGTTTTTTGGTACTAAGTGAATTTACTTATTTACCCTTCATTATAAAGAAAAATAAATACATCTAAAATAAATAATAACATAATATAATTAATGGTAATTAGTCGAGATATTAACTTTTATAAACACATAAAAACATCAATCGTATAATATCTTTCCATCATTAGTATTTCCTTTCGAATTAAAACACGTTATAATTAATGGTATTTAGTCGATTAACATAATAAAATTAATGGTAATTAGTCGATTGCCTTTTTCACATTAGTATAATAAAATTAATGATAATTAGTCGATTGCCTTTTTCACATATACTTTTAGTTAAACATATTACCTTTTATAAACAACTAAAAACATCAATCGTATCATATCTTTCGATCATTAATAGTTTTCTTTCGAATTAAGACACGTTACCTTTTTAATTTCAAACAAATCTTACAATCATTAATATATACCCGAAAATATCAAACCATAATTTTCAAGAAAAATATAACACCTAAAATAAATAATAACATAATATATTTAACGGTAATTAGTCGATTGCTTTTTTCACATTTAATTTTAGTTGAAGATATTACCTTATATAAACACATAAAAAGATCAATCGTATCATATCTTTCAATCATTAATATTTTCTTTATAATTAAAACACGTTACCTTTTTAATTTACAACAAATCTTACAATAATAAATATATACCCGAAAATATCACAGCATATTTCTCAATTATTAATAAAATATATTAAAAATCGTATACGTTGTTTATAATAAGGAAACATTAGTATAATTTATAAACATGAGTATGTTAAATTATATTAAATTAAAATTAAAAAAATATATTAAAATAATGATTATATAAAAACATAATTATAATATTAAATGAAATTTATAATATAATATAAGAAACCCGTGCATTGCACGGGTTATAAACTAGTAATTATAATAAGAGAATTGATAAATAATATCCATAATATCAATTTTACATAAATATCCATAATTTATTATTTATATATACTTTATTATTTTGTAAATATTAATGTAAATTACATCGGAATATATGAAACTTAAATATTATATTTAAAATTTATTTATCATTTCCATGTAATGATAAGTTGATTTAAGATTATTTTTTTGAATCCTTCAAATATAGATGAATACACTTTTTCTTAAATCATATATTTTTATTCAAGTAAAAAAAGATTATTTATTATCAAATTAATATATTACAAATAATTATCATATTAAAATTGGATAATTACAATTTATATTTTTAAATTTTAAGTTTTGACTGGATAACAAAACTGATTGCAATTAAAATAATTAATATTCAAATTTTTATGATCTAAAACAGTTCCAATGGTCAAGTTTAGATGATCTGTTCATCAAAATTATAAAAGTCTTAATATGAGTGAGATCCACAACACGGTTTAATGGTGGGATTAAACAATCGATTATAGTTTAAAGCACCATTGAGAAAAGTGATCAGATTTTAGTTTAAATGGACGATAGGTTTTTGTTAAATGGAAATTTCTTGTAATGATTAACTGTGCAACAACCATCACCAAAATAACATGAATTAAGTGATTGATTGAATTATGACCCATTTTATAGTTGTTACGTATAAAATTCTAAAACTTTTTAAAAATTATGTAAATAATAAGAAATCTAGCGTAAGAGATAATTCCATATTTACAAATTTGAGATAGGCCTTGATATTTATAATTAGAGAGTATAGATGAGTTTCTTTATAAATAATAATTATTGATAGTTTTATTAAAGAGAGTAGGAACTTGAGATATGTTTCAGGTAAATTTTCAGAGATAGTATAATTTTATATGTAAATATGTGTGAATTTTTGTAAAATCAAGATTTATTTAAAATTTTAATAATTAGCCTGCGGGCCAATAAATTTTAAAGTGTATCTCATTAAAGTTCCCTGAGATTAATGTCAGGGTCAGGGTCCTTTTTCTCTTTATTAAACTATTACTTATAGCACAGATAATAAATTCCAACCAATGTTAGAATTTTAACTTGTCAATAAATTATTTTTAAATAATTTCACTAACTATTCTATTTACAAGTGTTTGTAGTTTCTACATTCTTAAGTTCTTAGTCCGCAGAACAAAATGAAGAATTATTCATTCAAGTTCCAAGTTACTCGATTGAAAACTTTACCAGGGCCCATAACCTTTTAGTACACATACTTTGTGAGGACAAAGTAATGCATCTCAAACAAAGGATTAAAATTTAAAACTCGACAAAAAAATGTATATATTTCTGTGCAAATGTTACAAGAAGGAGCAGCCAATTACAGGAGCAATTCAATCAAATCATTTAATGTTTTTAACTAGATATTCATTAAGCTCTTTAAGCTGTGAACAGCAATGTCTTGAACAAATGTCGTGAAAATATGGATCATATCTATGCATAGCAGAACTTTTGTAGTACAAAGACACTGTATACTGTTGCCAGTTTTTCAGGTGCAGATGTGAAAAAAAAATCCGGAGGTATAAAAAAATCACTCCTTTAAATGGGTGGGAAAATGTAGGTACAATTACAAAGAGTAAGAAAATGACAAGGATTTACAGAGGTCCGGATCTAGAAATTTTTTTAGGGGGATACCGAGTAAATTTGGGGAAAACATCATTATATTTTTTAAATTTTTGTGGGACACTTTCGTATATTTTTTAAAAGTTTAATGATGAAAAAACATTAAATTTTGTTTTAAGAGTATTACGAATGTGTCTGTGATACCCTTTACTAGATCCTCCCTGGACATATATGTAATTGTTTGGATCATGTTTCAGCTAGCTACATTGCATAGATTGCTGGGATGAGAGCTGGGAACCTGTTTGTGGAATTGTGGGCCCTGGTCTTGCCTAGCATGCGCTATATGGCTCCTGTTCTGCATGTTTTGTCTATTAATAAATCTCCATATATATATAGAACACTTCATCTTACCACATATAGATCACTAGCTGCAAACCCTATTTCAAAAAAAAATAAAAAATATTTACCTCTGAAAAATGTCATGTACAATATTTATTCAACTACTAGTTTAATTCTGTAATAAAATTAAACATATGCAAAAGGTTACTAACCTTTTTGGAATATCAGAACATTAAACAATTATCAGAATTCTTATTAAAGGGCGGACATTTTGGAACTATGTAGACCAGCTAGCTAGGCATTACCAGAAATCTCAAAAAAAGGATATCATTGGCTCCATTATCTTGGAACCATCTCAGTTTTAGTTCTTACATAGTGGTTCCCGATCAATTGAAGATCCATAGAGGTTCTCAAGAACTAGTTACTGCAATAAAAATACCTACTGATCACCCAATGTTTGGTTTCTGTATTTGCAAGATCATACTAAAACTAATAATTACCCTTTCCATGTTTAAACACACATGATGTTTCATCATATCTACTAAGACACTACATTGTTAATTACTGGTCTAATCTCTTTGCTAATTATATATTAGTGGCATAATTACGCCGACATGTTCCACTATTCCACCGTATGTATTCAGAGTTTTATGTTTAAAGTTCTGCAAAGCCAAAATATCAAGTGTTCATTAACGAAAACAGGATTTGTCGAGCCTATCTGGCTATCTGCCATGATTCCAAACTACGGGTCGTATAAGAGGACCAATCACATTTCAACAAATGAGTTTAGTGAAATTAAGTTAAAACAATTACTGAGTTCAAAAAGAATATCTTTTCTCTATTGGCTATCATTTACACTCGATTGGCCACCAGATTAAATTTTCACATGCTATTCTGGTTTGGTTGGGACACACATAATGTCAGCTTATAGGCCAACCAAAAGTTTAGAGCTAAAGGGCTTAAAAACTTGTCCTTTTTTTTCAAAAAAATGCAGAGCAGAAAGAGCACATATGACAATCACTAAAATGGTTGACTAAACTGGGCTTCTTTCTAATACAACAATGATTTATATGATGGCACGCATAGCAACTAGCGCATCCTTAATGAACTTTTCATGCAGGATAACATTTTATATGCATGAAAAGGGACAAGCAAGAAGCAACCTCCTTTCTGTCCAAGAGATTGCAAATAAAAAAAAAAGACATGGATGTACACTTTCTGATATAATCTACATAAACTTTAGTAAGATGTAATAATTTTTGAGAACATTGTCATTCACAGATTGATGCCAAGAAAAAAATGTTCAGTTTGAGCAGCCACCAATAGAATTCCAGTTTGTCAGTGCAGGATGAATGAACCAAAAAGAACACTGGTATCATGTCATAACTATGATATAATTATTATTTACATCAAAAGATTTCCGATTAACAGTCATTTGAGACTAGTCACAATGTTAATACATTTCTTGTTATGTATAACAGCCCCGCAACTTTTAAACATGTATTATGGAGAAAAGCATGTTTAGTATCATTTTTTTTTGCTAAATTGCTTTATATTAAAAAACGAACGAACAAAGGGATTTACCCAAGCTCTATGACAAGCCATAGAGGTGGCAATCAATCTTAGAAAAGACTGAACAAGCAAGGACATCAAGTAGTTAGCCAAGTACTAAAAGAACTATTAGATGCTATCTCAAGGAACCAGGAGGAAGAGGCTAAGCGAGATTTTATATCATTGACAATCCTTGTGATCAACATTTGAGGCGCAAGGATTCCTTCATTATGAGCCCGGGTATTTCGCTCTTTCCAAATGTGGTAGACGTGCACTTGGAGGGACAGCAAGGCAAGATGGCGGAGAGTGTAGTCCTGAACATTAACCCAAGCATTGAGAAGATGGAGCCATGATGGGGAGTGGTGCGAAAGTCCAAGGAGACCTCCTAAGTGAGCGAGGACATGGTTGCTAAAAGGACAGTGCAGGAACAGGTGGTCGTAACACTCCTTGCCTCCAACGCAAAGGAAGCAACAGTCAATAATCTCCAAACCAAAGGAAGCTAGGCGCTGCAGAGTGTTAAGTCTCCCATGACAAATTAACCATAAATGATGAGCGTATCTGAGAACGGTTAGTTTATGCCAGACTCCTTTGTGCCACTGAACAGGCGGCAACTTGAACCTGAGAGAATCCCATATATCCCAGATTTTTAATTTAGAAAAAGGGCAGCCATTCCATAAGAATATATCTGCTGTGCTCAAATCAAAAGGAGGATGATTGAAATTGTTTAACCAGCTGACTAAACCTGCACAAAGGTGACGAAGCCTCCTATTAGGCTGGGGAAGAAGCCAATTTCCTGAGACTAGCAGATCATGAATGACTGCATTATGAGTTGAACCAGCTTGAGAAATGATAATGTCATTCTTCGAAGTTGCCAGACACTGACCATTCCACCAGGGGTCGAACCATAGGGAAATGCGTTGGCCATTGCCAATCTTGTAAGTTAAAGAACGAATTGCCAAAGGTCTGAATTGAAGAACCTTCCTCCATATCCAGGATGAATCAGTTGGGATTTCCATAGTCCAGAATTTTTTGTTTTTCAAGGCCGTTACATTAATCCAACGAGGCCATAAAGACTTAGACCCACTAATGATTTTTGTTAAATGAAATAAGATTTGAGCCTTATTCCATTCCTTCATGTTCTTAATACCCAAGCCACCTTCTTCCTTTGGTAAACAGATAGTCGACCAACTGACCTTGTTACCTCCTTTCGAGGTGCTGTTCCCTTTCCAAATGAAGCGAGAAAACAGCTTCTGGAGAATATTGTGAACAGTTGCAGGAAGCATGAAATGGTTGGTCCAGAAAGCTTGCATAGAGAAGAGAACAGACCTTGTGAGTTGGACTCGTCCAGCAAAAGAGAGGAACGATACAGAGAAGATTAGCATGGCCCCTGCGCATGTTTAGTATCATTACCGTAAGAAAGCTCAATATTTATCGTAACATTGTTAGCCTACTGGATACTCCTCACCCTTGGTAACAAGATGTTGAGGATTCGAGTTTTGGTGGAGACAAATGCGTGCATGGATAATTTCCCACACACTATGAAATTTAAGATACCAGTTTTTATATTAAGAAGATTGAAGACCAAAAAAGTTCTTCAGTTGAGGAGTTGCCCTTAAAGAATTGTCCTTTTCGATCATATACTCTTGGCACTTCTTCCTGGGCTAGTTAAGTTATTCATGTTTTTTTTGTAGTGGCAATTTTTTTAATAGGCTTATCAAAACAAGATTGGTACCGCAAAAGGTGGAGTGGAAGCTCTGAACTGGCTTTCAAATTTGGATTAACCCAAAAAGATTGTAAGTCACAATTTATGGTTGTACCTGGTGCCAAGCCCAGCAGGCCAGGACATAACTTAACTATGTGCTTACAAGCAGAAACTAAATGAAACAGAACCAGGAAATGAACATCAGCCATCCCTAAAAGCTCAAACATTTAAATATTACACAGATTTGTGAACAGAATCGAAAACATCCCACAACTTCTACCACACTGATCACCAGGATATACACACACATTTCAAGACAAACAGTATTCATACATCAAAAACCCAACGCTATAACCAAAACTACTTCTCAACAACAGTAGTTTTCGTAGACTTCTCAACTTTCTTCTTCCCAGTCGCAACTTTAGGAGCCTTCTTCTCCTTCTTGATAGAGTCCGATAACTTATATGATGCCTTAAATTTGATCAGCTTTCCTTTTGCAGCAGAATTTTTCAATTGCCGCAAGAATTAATCTTCCTGAAATTAATTAGCTGGCAACGCCTTCTCTTCGATGTAATATTAATTATAGTAAAAAATTTCCGAATTAGTAGTCATTTGAGATTAATCACAATACTAAAAATAATTATTATTAAATGTAACAGCCCAGCAACTGCTAAACATGTATTATGGACAAAAGCAAGTGCTGTATCATACCATTTACCATAAAAAAAACTATATATTTATCCCTAACATTGTGGTCCTGTGGATACTCATCATCCTGGGTAACAAGATGTTGAGGGTTCCAACATTATTGCCTAGTGGATACTCCTCACCCTTGATAACAAGATGTTGAGGGTTCGAGTCTCAGTGGAGACTACATGGTAATTTCATGCACACATTATAGAATTTTAAAAACTATTAACCCAGTATCATATGCTCCTTGCATATATTAAGGATATATGCAAATTGAACAGTGAAATTCTTCAGTTTTTTACTTGGAAACTAGAAGTAATTTCCCATACCATGCAGTAAAAGAATTCAAGCAAAAGCAATTCCTCGTACTGACGAAAAAACTGTTTCTCTTATTGCAGGGCCATCATTACATGCCTGAGACTAGAGGTCTTAATTACCTGTCAGAAGGACAAACCATCAGCGCCATTACAAGGAACTTTGTTTAGGGTTCTGTAATTGATTTTCGTTTAGAAATTTGAATGGCATTACGTGGTTGAATTTTAGTTGGTTGATGATGAATTTTGGTTGTAATGGTGAATTTTATTTCGTTGTAATAATGAATATTGGTCGTAATGATAGTATTTTATTGGCGCATTGTCTAGTTTATTTTTAGTCAATAAGAGAATTATAAGAAAACATGTTATAAATCATATCTTACAACAGTAATCTTTATAAAAGTGTTGTGTGTATAAATGAACTATTGTGGAAGAAGAAGAAAGACAACAGTCTAAATTTGGAGGACCATTGTCTAAATTCTCAACACACAATGGAACAAAATATAGGTGGGCTGAATGCAATAAACAAAATTTTTATAAAAAAGGCTAGTTGTAGGTGAGTCTTTACAACGCTATGCAAACTGGGCCGTTGTGCTTTCTGGTTATTACACAACACCTTCTTAAATTGTGACTGTTGTCGTAGACGAATCACACAACATATTTTGTACCGGCGCGTTGTACCGGCGCGTTGTTTGATATAGGTAAGAGACGGCATCCCAATAGACAACAGGAAAACAGGGGATTACACAACGGACAAAAACATTTGTCTGATCCTGTTTTTCTTGTAGTGTCAGGTCCCTGTAGATCAAAAGTAAATGACTGAAAGGTCACAAGTAATGGTTGTACTTGTGCCAAGCCCAGCAGGCCAGGATCATTTCTTCTTTCAATTATAACTTGCTTACTAAAAGTCTTATGAGTATTTGCTACAAAGAAGTCAAGCACAGCCCAGGCAGGACAATAAAAATTCACAAAAAGACGCAAAAAGCAAAAAACAATCAAGAAACTAATTAAACAAAAGCCAGGAATAAACAAAGTTTAGAACTTACTTTCACTGGAGACTTAATTTACTTAACCTGCAGCTTCGCCTTAGCCAGCTTCTTCACAGGAGTAGCACCCCTTCTTTGTCTTATTCACTGCATGTGATTTCTTTGCAGTCTTAGGAGCCTTCTTTTCCTTCTTAATAACTTATACGATGCCTTAGGCTTGATCAGCTTTCCTTTTGTAGCAGAATTCTTCAATTGCTGCCCTAGAATCTTCCTGAAATTAGCTCGCACCGCCGCCTTCTGCCTCTCTTTGATGTAATATCATTTGTAATAAAATTAGTTTCCAAATTAATAGTCATCTGAGACTAATAACAATACCAAAACATTTCTTGTTAAATATACAGCCCCACAACTTTTAAACAGATTTTACAGAAAAAAAAAGCAAGTGTGGTATCATTACCATAAGATAACTCTATAATTATCTCTAACAGTGATACCCTTCACCATTGGTAACAAGATGTTGAGTGTACGAGTATCAGTGGAGACATATGTGTGCATGGGTGGTTTCCTGCGCACATTATAGAATTTAAGAAACACTTAACACAATGTCATTAGCTCCTTGCATATTTTATGAAGATTGAAGAGAAAAATTCTTCAGTTTTTTACCTGGAAATTAAATGTAATTTGTCAGAGCAGTGAAAGAATCCAAGCAAAAGTGATCCCTAAGACCGATGAAAAAACGGTTTCAGGGTTCCCATGGGTCAAATTATGCACATCACCAGCCATCCCCAGATTTCCAATACTTCGTTGTTTAGGCATGGTTATTCCATCGAAATGTACAAAAAGAATAAGGTTATTTAATATGAAGAGTATATCTTCAGATAAGGAAGGACTTTTCTACCATATTGAACATATGTTCAGCAAGGCAATCATAAAAAGGAGAAGAATGGGATAAGACTATAGCATACACTTAGTGGTTTCTACTATCAACTTAAAATTTTGGAGGTGATAGTCATCTACTGTATAAGAGCCAAGGTTTATACCGAGGAATCTTGTTTTCATCATGGTACATACTCATACATATTGGACACCTTTATCTATTTCAAATTTTTAGACTCTTAGTAAAATTAGTGGAGATGTATTTGGTTATCTACACAAACATGGGTAGTAGCAGAACCTTGGGTTTTTTAATGATCAAATTTGCCAATCTTTGATTCGAAATGTGTATAAATACTAGAAAGATAAATTTCCCATTTCCATTTGTGCTCAGACTTGGCAATGTGCCAGTGACACAAAACATGACATACAGTACTAATCAAACACAACGGAGGAGTGTATTTTGTATCCTTTGACCACTTGCTAGGAAAGTAGCTAGGGATACCGGATACCTCTTTCTCCTCGCCATAAAGATACATAAACGCAATTGGAGTGGATATTAACCCTATATGCTCATGGTGCTTATGCCGAAATGAGGATGAAATGCATGTCTTGTTTGGTTGCTCTTTTGCACGAGCAGTGTGGACTAATCTGGGAATGCAGGAGCTTATCCAGGTGGACCAGGATGGTGAAGTTTTTAACGAAATTCAACAGATTTTCAATAGGTGTTCGCAGGAGAAGGTGGCCTGGATTGTTTTAGTCTGTTGGAATTTGTGGAACCGGAGAAATAAATGGTTGTGGGATAAGATTAATATGTCTGCATTTGGTGTTCAGTCAACAGCTACAAACATGCTTAACGAATGGAAGAAGTGTCAACAAGACAAACAAATTCCCAAACAGGTGGCTTCAACAGGAAATAGAAGATGGAATCCCCCACCTCAAGGATGGGTTAAAGTTAATGTTGATGCTGCAATCTTCACAGAGTCGGAGAGCACTGGGATAGGTAGTATAATTCGGGATGAAAATGGTAATTTTGTGCGCGCTCGAAGTCAGAGAATTGAGGCTCACTTTCATCCGAGAGAAGCAGAAGCCGTGGGTCTGAAGGAAGCACTTTCATGGACAAAGGAGTTGGGTTTCAGAAATTGCATCTTCGAGATGGATGCAAAGCTAGTTGTGGACGCGGTTAAAAATGTCAAAGGTTGTTCTTACTTCCACACTATCATAGAAGATTGTATTGAATTATTAAAGCACTTTGATAATGTGCTTATCGAGTTTGTTTATAGGTCTGCGAATGTAGTGGCTCATACGATAGCTAGAGCTTCTCATTCTATGTCAGGCACTCAGGAGTGGATGACTGTCGCTCCAAGTTTTATTTCTGATGTAATGTTTTTGGATTCGTTTTAATGGTAAGCAAGTTCGTTTTTGTCAAAAAAAAAATGCAATTGGTGCACAAACTCCCAAATTAACAAAGTCTCCAGAAAGTTCGACTGAAAAGTGCTATATGGATGCAAGCTCAGTTAGTTTCGAAATGTTGTTGTAGTTACGTCTTCAAACCGGCCGTGACCTGGCGGATACATACTAAATAAGAATATAAAAAATGGTTTTTCAAGAGAAAGATATACAAGAGTCAAGCATTCAGAATCTCGGCAAGAATTACAAACATGCTGCAGCATCTACGGAAAGAATAAAACATTTCAGCGCTTTATTCATAGACCTTAGAAAAACATCAGTATCATGTTAACTTGGTTCCACCATTCATTGAGTTATATATACACCATACAAATTGAATGCCAACTGGGCAATGTGTAATTTCAATTCAATTGTGATATATAACCTAATTTCATTTCAATTGTAATTTCAATTCAATTCAGTTTCAATTCATTGCCAATCCAAAATTGGCAATGTGCCGGTGATACAAAACATGACATGAAGTACTAATTAAACACAGCGGAGAAATGTATCATTCGACCAGATCCTTGTGAAGCAGGGAATACCTCTTTCTCTTCTTGCCACAAAGATATACATAAATGCAATTGGTGCACAAGCTCCCAAATTAACGAGATCTGCAGAAAGTCTGACTGAAATGTCCCCATGAATACAATATATCTTGCTCATATTTTCGATACAAAATTGTTGTTTACGTGTTCAAATTAATCTGAGACCCGTCAGAGTACTAAATCAAAATATAAATAATGATTTTTCAAGAAAAAGATATACAAGAATCAAGCATTCAAACTCTCAGAAAGTACAAACATGCTGCAGCATATATATCCACGGAAAGAATAAAACTTTCAATGCTTTATTCATGGACCTTAGAAAAACATCAGTATCATGTTAACTTGGTTCCACTATTCATTGAGTTATACACCATACAAATTGAATGCCAACTGGGCCGCGAAACAAGATCTTCTGGTGTAGCATCATATCTAATATTATAGGCATTTTAATATCTTCCTCTCGAAGTAGAATATCATAACAAGGCTAGTTTACATTCCTGTATAAGCGGCTTCGTAGCCCAAAATTTCTAGCTCGAAAAATGTGCATATCTTAACAAATACCTCAATATCTTCTAACTAGCAAATGAAATTAGGGGTGGTATTGTATCAAGAAATTTAAAGACTTTTAATGATTTTAATAGTCGTGAACAATTAAAGAATTTCTTGGTGTTCAATCATACAATCAAAACTTTTCAAAAGTAAGTAGGGTGTTATTGAATTTTAACATTTATAAATTCTTTATAAGTTCTGTGTTATTCAAAAAATCAATGACTTTTAATGAGAATGATTTTTAACGATTTTGACAAATTTGACATGACTTATAAAAAATCATCTTAAATTTATCTAAAAAACTCATTAAAATTACTAATACAATACTAAAGGGGTGAAGGCCCAAAATGCCTTTTTTTCAATCCCCACTACCAAAATGCCTATCGCCAACTCGGACGACCCTAAATACCCACGGGATGCGCTATTGGGGAAGGAGTGTCATGACGATACGCTAGTGGAAACGACGTGTCTGGTAGACACGCCAGTGACAACGCCGTATCTTATAGTTACGCCACTGGGAGGCTTGGAAAATCAAATGAGATACGCTATCAAGAAAGGCGCATCAGCGATACGCATTTTTGAAATGCGTGATGACGTCAGCATCACTTTTGCTCACTTTATTTGTTTATACTCTTTTCGAGTTTATACTTTTTATTTGTTTTTTCCTTAATTCACTTTTTTTTTTTTTTTTTTTGAAAGTAGTGGGTATTGGCTGTTTGTTCAAATGGCTGATCAAAACAAGAGTGGCACCGCAAATGGAGGGGGACAAGCTGTGATTTCTCAGTTAAGTTAATCAAATCTTTTTAAATACAACTTATAACAGTTAGTCTTTTAAACTAGCTACTAGCTAGTTGCCTAAAAGCAATCAAACACAGCCATGGCAGGCAATAAGATGCAAACCAAAAAGAACAATCAAGAAACTAATAAAACAAAACCAGGAAATTAACATCATTCATTCTTAAAAGTTCAAAACATATATATATATATATATATATATATATATATTGATTCCATTAATTTGCTTAATAGTCATCGATTACAGAATATAAAACATCCTACAACTGTAGAGAATTAACTAAACATATATATATAAGTGTTTGAATGTATATGAGAACTGAGAATTGAGGAACTACTTCCTTGATATTAAAACTCAAACGAATACAAGAATTATTTATAGGCTATGCTCACCACAGCGGTAGCTACAAAATAGGATCTTAATAGATAAAACTTACACTACTTTACCTAAAATAACTTAATATAGCTAAGACCAAATCTTCACACTGGTGTATACAAATCATCACAGCGTGTTTATTATCTTCACACATCATACCAATGTGTGTTTATTTATCTATACACATCATACCAATGTGTACGACTCTTATCTAGTTTGGATTAACTAAAGCAATAAGCCCATCAACTTAAGTAAAAACCCAACATTCTCTCCCTTAATCCAAACTTTTCATGCCCATTAGCTTCCTCATCTCTTCAAACTTTGTCACTGATAACGCCTTTGTTAACATGTCGGCTCTTTGTTCACCAGTCCTTACAAACTTCACAATCACTTCACCCCTCTCAATACAATCTCTAATGAAATGATAACGGATGTGAATGTGTTTACTGCGACCATGGAAGACAGGGTTCTTTGTCAAGTCTATAGCTGATTTGTTATCGACATAAATCACTACTGGACTTGGTCCTATATCAGTTACTTGCATCAGCAAATTCCTTAACCAAATTCCTTGGCATGCAGCTGCTGTAGCTGCCATAAACTCAGCTTCACAGGTAGATAAAGCTACGCACCTTTGCTTCTGAGACACCCACGTTATCAAGTTTTCATTCAAGTAAAAACACATGCCACTCGTGCTCTTTCTATCATCTGTATCTCCAGCAAGATTACTGTCTGAAAAACCAGCTAGCAAATAATTACCCGTTCCTTTTGAATACACGAGTCCATACTCCAACGTACCTTTCACATAACGAAGTATACGTTTCACTGCATTGTAGTGCAGCACCGTGGGCCTCTCCATATATCTGCTTACTACACCAACCGCATAAGCAATGTCTGGACGGGTGTGAACTAAGTACCTTAGTCCTCCAACCAAGCTTCTATATTGAGTTTCATTCACCTGCTTCCCTTTCTCATCTTTACTTAGCACAACTTTGGTTTCCATCGGATTCTTTACCGGATTACAACTCAACATACCTGCTTTCTCAAGTAATTTTCTAGCATAAGCTGACTGTCTCAACTCAATATATTTGTTTCTTTGATCCACCTCTATACCAAGGTAGTAAGCTAGTTTCCCCAGGTCGCTCATCTCAAACTTATTCTTCATCTCCTGCTTAAACTTGTTAATATTTGACACACTTGAACCTGTTATTAGTAAGTCGTCCACATAAACAGCAACAATCAAACATTCATCTCCTTCACGTTTTGTATAAACAGCATGCTCGTATGGACACTTCTCAAAGCCCAACTCTCTTAAGCTCCTGTTCAGTTTTGCGTACCAAGCCCGTGGAGCTTGGCGAAGACCGTACAATGCTTTCAATAACCTGTAAACCTTATTTTCTTTTCCCTTCTTCACAAAGCCTTCCGGTTGAGTCACATAGACCTCCTCAAGTAGTTCTCCGTTCAAAAATGCTGACTTCACATCAAGGTGGTGTGCTTCCCACCCGTTCTTAGCTGACAATGCCAATAATAAACGCACTGTTTCTAGTCGAGTGACAGGTGCGAATACTTCATCAAAATCAACACCTTTTTTCTGGACATATCCCTTAGCGACTAATCTCGCCTTGTGTTTAATTATTTGTCCATTTGTGTCCCTTTTCAACTTGTACACCCACTTCAAATTGATTGTTTTTCTCCCTGCTGGCAAGTCAGTCAATACCCAGGTCTGATTCTTTTCTATGGCGTCAATCTCTGTTTGCATTGCCACCTTCCACTCGCTTTCTTTTACTGCCTCACTAAACCCAGTTGGCTCATCAATACCAGCATATAGCAACTCATCATCAGGAAGCTCTACTTCTTCAGTGTCATTGTAAACATCACTTAGCAAACGAAATTTCCTAGGTTCTGTGGATTCTGCGCTATGTTCGCTGTTCTGACTGCTAACTGCATCATCAAAATCTCGTTGCAAATTTCTGGCCACTTCTCCTTGTGATTCGTTCGACTGGGAATCTGTAGAGCTACTCACAGGCGTCTGTGAACTTACAGGAGTTGTCACCCCTTCACCTGACGTCTGGGAGTCATTAGGCTGACTCTCTCCCTGAGTTTCAGCATCAATATTAATAACAACAAATGAATCAACAAGTGATTTCGAACCTTCTGTCACCTGTTTACTCCAGTCCCAACTTTTATTCTCTTCAAACACCACGTCACGACTGACATGTATTCTCCCAGTATTAGGATCATAAAGTCTATAGGCTTTTGTACCTGGTTCTTTTCCAAAATAAACCACAGGCTTGCTTCTATCATCAAGTTTTCCTGTATGTGCCTTAGCAATTTTCATATGAGCCAGACAACCAAATACTTTTATATGGCCCAGGTTTGGTTTTGAGTCCGTCCATGCTTGATAGGGAGTCACCTCAGACAAAGCACGAGTTGGTAAACGGTTCAAAATATACACAGCTTGACGTACTGCCTCACCCCAGAAAAATGATGGCAGCCCTTTCTCCTTCAAGAAGCTTCTTGCCATAGCAACCACAGTCCTGTTGCGTCGTTCTACCACTCCATTCTGTTGCGGAGTGTAGGGAGCAGTTAAATGTCTTTGTATACCAGCTTCTTGACAGTATTCTTCGAATGCCTTCGAGACAAACTCACCACCTCTGTCTGTTCTGAGTGTTTGTATCACTTCTTTTGTTTCCTTCTCTACAAGCACTCGAAATTTTTTAAAGTGTTCTAAGGCTTCATCTTTCATTTTCAACATAAAAACCCACATGATCCTTGAGAAATCATCCACTAACAGAAAGAAGTATCTGTTGCCACTTGGTGTTGGAGGTGATATGGGGCCACACAAATCAGCGTGTACCAATCCCAATATCTTTTTTGCTATAAAGGTGCTTTGTGCAGGAAATGGCTTTCTTGCCTGTTTTGAGAGTAGACAACCACTGCATGTTTCTTTTGGTTGAACAAAGTCAGGTATGCCATCAGCCATGTGAGCATTGGACATCAACTTCATTGCTTTAAAATTAACATGCCCTAATCGTGAATGCCACAACCAGGACGTTTCTTCCGACTTTGACAACAAGCACTCATTACTGCTACTCTCAATTATAATCTTATACAGCCTGTTCAGTGAACGCTTAACTTTCATCAACAAATCTCCCTGTTTTTCATAAATCCACAAGAAATCTCCATGCATAATAACTTTATTCCCATTTTCAGAGAGTTGTCCTAAGCTTATGATATTACTGCACAAACTTGGAATAAAATATACCTCATGAAGCAATCTCTCTTCTCCATTTTTACACTTCAAAATGATCGATCCCTTTCCTTTTATTTCAACAGTCGAGCCATCTCCAAACTTTACCTTGCCAGTGACTCCTTCATCCAGCGTTTTAAACTTCTCACGGTGGCCAGTCATATGATTACTAGCCCCGTTATCCAAGTACCACAGATTTGATTGCACATTTTCACCATGGCTAAGTTTTGGGATTACTGCTTCCTCATTCAACAATACCACGTTATTTGGCTTCACTCCGCATTCTGCAACCAGCAACGCGGGTTCATCATCTGGGATTTGGGTCAGATTTGCCTCTGATTTTGCATCACCTTCTCGACCCTTTTCACGCTTGGGTTTACGACATTCTGATGCATAATGTCCGTAACCATTGCAGTTGAAGCACTTCAATGTACTCCTATCTCGACCTTGATTGTTACGCCTGCTGCCTTCTTCCTGTCGTGACTGCTGTCCTCTACCAAATCCAGCATTCCTGAAAGTGCCTCTACCTCTTCCACGATTATAAGTTGTGTTTCTTGGTTTCTGATTGTGAGTCCCAGGGGTCCAGTTTTTATTGCTTCTCTTCGACCACTCCTCCTGAGTCAAAAGTAATTTTCCACCGGAACTTCCAGTGTTCTCTATCCGACCCCTCATTCTTTCCTCATGCGCCTTGAGTCTACCCACAACCTCATCAATTGTCATCTTCTCCACATCGCCAAATTGCTCAATCGTTGAAGCAATCTGCAAGAATTTAGAAGGCATCGCTCGTAACAGTTTTTTCACAACATAAGATTCCTCCATGGTTTCACCTAAAGTGCGGATATTGGTCACAATCCCATTCACCTTCATGCAGAAATCTTCTAACTGGTCACCTTCTTTCATGTTCAGTGATTCCAGTTCCGTTTTTAAAGTTTGCACCTTTGCCAACTTAACTCTATCAGCTCCCATACACATCAGTTTCAATGCCTCCCATGCCTCCGTCGCAGTCTTTTTCTCAGCAATCGACAGGAGCATATCTTCAGGAATTCCCTGATAGATAGCTGCAAGTGCCACCTTATCCGTTTTGGCTTCAACTACACCCTTAGTATCACTCTGCTCTACTGCCTCCCAAACGCCTTGGGCCTGCATAAAAACACGCATCTTTATCGACCAGGCTGTGTAGTTTGTACGTGCCAACATAGGATAGCTTAACCCAACCATTCCATATTTTGATTTTGTGGTCTCCATCGTTGCTGGTTTTGGCATATATTTGGGCATATACCACTGTATGGCTCTTGATACCACAATGTAGAGAATTAACTAAACATATATATATAAGTGTTTGAATGTATATGAGAACTGAGAATTGAGGAACTACTTCCTTGATATTAAAACTCAAACGAATACAAGAATTATTTATAGGCTATGCTCACCACAGCGGTAGCTACAAAATAGGATCTTAATAGATAAAACTTACACTACTTTACCTAAAATAACTTAATATAGCTAAGACCAAATCTTCACACTGGTGTATACAAATCATCACAGCGTGTTTATTATCTTCAGACATCATACCAATGTGTGTTTATTTATCTATACACATCATACCAATGTGTACGACTCTTATCTAGTTTGGATTAACTAAAGCAATAAGCCCATCAACTTAAGTAAAAACCCAACAACAACCTTCTATTAATTACCAACATATATATGTATATGCTACTCTAACCCCCATCCCTCTACACCTACTCAAGCCCCAGTTTTCTTGGCTTTCTTCACCGGAGACTTGATAGACTTAGGCTGCTTTGCCTTCTGTTTCGCCAGCGCCTTGGCCTTAGCCGCTTTCTTCACAGGAGTTGCAGCTATCTTCTTCTTCTTAACCGCCTCTTCTGCTTTCTTCGGCTTAGAAGCAACAGCAGCAGCAGAAGCAACAGCAGCAGCAGCAGCTTGGACGATATTCTTTGCCTTCTCGCCTTTCTTCTTAGGCTTAGCAGCACCGTCGACGATTTGTTTTGCATTCTTCGGAGCTGTTGCCTTTTTGTCCTTCTTAACAGCTTCCGATAATTTATACGAGGCCTTCACTTTGATCAGCTTTCCTTTTGCTGCAGAGTTCTTCAATTGCTGACCTAGAATCTTTTTGAAATTAGCTGGTAAAGCGGCCTTTTGCTTCTCTTCGATGAATTTGGCGATCGCGTAAGGGCTCGATCCGCCTTTCTCTTTCAAAGTTAAGAGAGCATCCTTTATCATCTGTGATTTAAAACAGAATTCAATTACTAATCATGAAATGACAAATTGACATGAGAGAGAGAAAGGGAACGGGAGAGAGAGAGAGAGAGAGAGAGAGAGAGAGAGAGAGAGAGAGAGAGAGAGAGAGATGATACCTCAAAATAAGGAGGATGAGAAGAAGCATTTTTGGCAGAGTCCGGCTTGCTCGTCGCAGCTTTCTTCTCCTTCTTCTGATTGATTTTGGAAACAGGTTCAGTGGTGGTCATCACGAGGCTACCAAACACTGAAAGAAAATGACACAACTGATACGCCTTAAAAGGCTTGATATGATATGAAATGATATGATCGACTGTGACATCTTCGCTTGGTA